>CM057451.1:695713214-696977500 GCA_016271365.2 Neoceratodus forsteri | reverse complement strand
TCACTTAGTTCACACCTGAACTCAGCTCACTGGAACAGTACGGTAATGTGGTCCCCTTGTGTTACAATGGACATCCCTGTAAACAACGTTACTTCATAAATTCTTAATTTTTTAATATTTTGACCCAAAACTTTTAATTTATTCTTCTTATGACCCCACCTCATGAACCCAGTAGGTGAAAATGTTCAAATCCCTGCCAAAACACCATTCCTAGTCTCAGGTGTGAAAACACATTTTAGCCATGATGTTAAAAATGACAGCTGCAATGTTAATGAGGTGGTGTGGAAAAATGGCTATGTTGAAAATTTAGGGTCAACATTTTGAAAATGATCAAAGTTATGTGCCTACGACAAAAAATTCAACATACACTCATAACATGGTCATTCCCACCTCATGAACACTGGTGGTAAAATGGCATTAGTCAGACCAGAAAGGTGATTTCACACAGTGACCGCAACATCACCTTCATGGCTCAATTAACAAAATTTCACTGCCAGTGTTCATGAGGTGGGGTCCCAAAAAGGCAATGTTGAAAATTTGGTGAAAACATTCCTAAAAATGGTGATGTTATGAGGAGAAGTTTAAAATGCAACTGAAATACATTATATGGCACTTACCTCTATTCCTCAGTTCATGGTTCAGAATTGAAGAGTGAAGACATGTCTCTGGTCCACAGAGTATTACGGTATTAGACCTTGAATGGTAAGTAAAGGATAAAGGAGTTGAGGTGATGGGTGCTCAGTGGGAGGGTATGGTGGTGATGACAAGAGACCATTTTTTTTCTTTTAGGTAAAAAAAGACATTGCAGGATGTTTTCTTCTTTCTAGGAACAGTTACTTTATAATATACATATACTTACGGCAATCAGAGGGTGGTTCTGCCACTAGACACCAGGGAAACATAAAAAAATGGGGACTGCACTCGGACAGTGGGGAGGTGCCACTAGACACCAGGGAAACATAAAACACAACAGGGACAGTGACTGGAGGGTGGGAGGAGCCACTGGATACTAAGGAAACATAAAAAAATAATGGTGATAGTGATTGGACTTTGGGGGGTTCTACTAGACACCAGGCAAAGGCAATTTAATTTTGAGGATGGTGACTAGATGTTGAGGGGGTGCCACTAGACACCAGGGAAACACAATGTTTTTATTTTTTTAACTATTTTTATCTCCATCACACCCGGGCATCATTCTGGGGTGTACTCTCAATGACATCCTCTAATCCCTGACTGAACCCTGCTATGTATCAGACAGACTCCCCTGACCACCCAGGCAGACATAGTTCCCCCAGATCACCCTCCAGCGAGTGCCTGTCCTGCTGCTATGGCCTTTCTGTAATTAGAGAGGTCTTACCTGGGTGGTGGGTCAGTCATGGAGTCCTCCAATTGCAGGACCACCATTGGAATGTGGGCTGTGTACCTGGAACCCCATCATCTCCATGAGCATGAAGGGTTTTTTTTTCTTAAGTTTTTCTGTTCACTTGTGGGGAACATGGCCAGCAAGGCAATGTGGTGCCATAGCTCAGCCCCCAGGCATAAGCCACATCACTATGTTTGGTGACCCCCACAGCAGCTGCCAGAGGTTATTCAGTGACAAAAAGCTCCCCTGAACCCCTCCAGAAAGAGAGAGCAGTCCACCAGATGCTCAATCTCTTCCCTCCCCTGCCAACCCCCAGCCACCCAGACTTGCTTCTGAACCTGGGTTGCCAGCATGGTGCAAGGTGTGACATCCAACTCCTCAACCCTCAGCACCACCTGGCCATTGCAGGGAAACACAATTTAATTAACAGAGCAACAGAGAGAGAGACAACTTTCTGCATTTTCCCCTGATGACATGCTGTGTGCATGAAACTGGTTGGGAATTACCTAGTTGTGCTACCTGTCCTTTGTGAGGCTTGGCGTTTGAATGTTTTATTAAACTCATGCCTGTTTTTACGGCAACTACAAAGTGCTGAGTTTTGCTTTTAATAGATTTCTACATTCTAACTCGAGCACCTGTGTACACGGAGGAGCTGTTTTTGCTGTGCATTTTCCTCATGTGCATCATATCATATAATATGGTGTTCTGCTATACAAAACACCACAGTATATGTTACAACACACATAATGAAATATGAGAACAGGACATCACCATTTGTTTTTCTAATAAAAAGGGGATCAAGCTATGTGTATATATATATATATATATATATATATATATATATATAGGATTGGGGCAGCTCTTTCAAAGAGGGAAACAACTGTCAGCTTTTTCCTGTGTGTGGCATATCATATACTGTGGTGTTCTGCTATGTGAATCACCACAATATATGATACGATACACATAATGAAATATGACATCAGGACATCTCACTCTTGCAAAAAGCAGCTGTCTATAGAATGCTTCTTTTTACCACTGCACATGCCCAACAATGAAAAATATTTAATGAATTATTCAAAAACTTCTTGACCCCAATACCCAAAAAAACACAAAAGCACACACCTTGAGCCAAACACTATCAAACCTGACAGTTTCAGGTTTCAAATTCTCATATATTTTTTTCAGTTATTGAGGAGCAGATAAAAATGTCTCTAAAACTGTGTTTTGCATGTTTTCTGCACCTCAGTAACTTTGCCCCCACTGAACCTATGATCATGGAATTTTCAGGATCGTAAGATCCCTGTCGCAAACTCTGTACTTTCCAAATATCATGTAAATTGGTTGAATGGGGGCAGATTTATTAAGTTGCAAACATTGCGGTTTAACATTAAAGTGCTTACTCAATTCTTATATAGAGGCATGACAGCACCTATATAATATATACTATTTGCAAAAAAACTACATTGATGCATCATTTAGGGTTCATGATAAGGTGACAAAGGCAAGGAAATATGATGTTAGGGTTTCAAACCCTAAAACCCATGCTTCACCTCTGAAGTGAATGAAGGGTGGGGACTTCCTTGGGGTTGTCAACCCTAATGATCACTCCATTGCAGTATCAGAAAAGCTAAGATGCGATGGAGACAGGTGTGTTTCTTTCATAAGTGCACACAACGCGGTGAGCGTTAGGGTTGACAGCCCCAAGGAAGAGTCCACCCCTCATTCGCTCACTTTTCCTACTTTTGTACATATGTATTTTCCTAGAAATGCTTCAATATTTCTAACTGAATCTAGACTGGTAGTATAGTGTATAGTGTAATGCTGTTATGCTTGTTCTGCTGCAGTAGTGATGTCATTATGTTGTTCTGCTGCAGCAGTGATGTCATTACTGCAGCAGAACCACTTGGAATGCTGGCACATTGTTGCTTTCCTCTATTTAATTCTGTGGTGACAGTATTCTAGAACCTCTAGAGATTTTTCAAGTCAGTTTCATTATGAAAAAGAGAAAAAAAAACACAATGCACACATTTCACATAATACTACTATACACTATAAAAAATACAGGATGAACAACTTTATGCTCAACCTGTGTGTTCTGTCATGGACCTCTAGAGCTTCGCTCTCAAGGTCAGAGGGAATCAGAACCCCTCTGTGGAAGAACACACTGGTTGTGCGTAGTTGCCCATCCAGTAATCTCTATATCTATATGTGTCTTGGTAAGAGTTATCCTTCATAGTCAACATTTCATATTTTGCAGTACCTGAGTTCCTTTACTTCTTGTCTATCACTTGCACAACTGCTTCTGCCTACAGTCTCATCTACTATCCCATACTATAGAACTCTAAAGTGCAATCAAAATGTTTTTCAGTTTGACTGACACACTAACACTTTCCAACCACAAACAAAATTAAATCAATGATTTTAAAATTAAAACTTCCCTTTATGATATTGGTCACACCAGTACTATACTTGTGCACCAGTCCTCAAACTCCTCAATCAGCTGCTAGTCCAGTCAGTTGACCTTTTAAAAACTACAATTTGACAATCCCAAATGTTTGCTTGATTGTATTTGCTGTTGAAGTTTTTGCCATTGATAGTACAGAGGCGATAATATAATAATGACATTGTCATGGGTGGAAATGAAGAGTTTCACACATTATGTAGGCATTTTATTAGACTGTGATTTTGAATTTTCAACATCCTTTTTTTTTTTTGTCCCAGTGTATGAACATGACAGGTGCCTATATGAAATGTGACACAAAATATTATTTTGTAGAACTGCCTCAAAATCAGATTTTGAAAAGAGATTTGATAATGACATCTGCCATGTTCATTCGATGGGGGTTAAAAAACATGAGTATGTTGATAATATGTATTAAAAAGTAAAACTATTGCAAAGTTATGAGTAAATGTTGAAAATTGTCAATGTCTGTTCACAATTGTTTTTCAGTTTTGACCTCAAATTCTAAATATAATATTTTTATTGTACAATTTAGTAATATGACAGGTATCTTTTATGAAATTCTGTCCAAAATGTAATTTTGTGGCTCACGTGTGAAAAGATGTTTTGGTCGGGATTTGAAAACTAACACATGCCATATTCATGATATGGGATACAAAAAAAGGCTATGTTGAAAATGTTGAGTCACAATCTGGTAAAATGTCAAAGGTAAAAGTAAACATTGAAGAATTCCACAGTTTCTTCATAGCTTTGTCATTTTTTGAGATTTTGACCCCACATTTTCAAAATAATCTTTTTATTACCTCACCTTATGATAAAGATAAATTATTTTTTTTAATCCTGTCCAAAAGATGATTTTGTGGACTGCCTACAAAAACATATTTAGGAGAGGACTGGAAAAATTACACCTGCCTTATTCATGAGATATGGGGGGAAAAAAAACAATGTCGAAAATCTGAGGTCAACATTTGAAACAATAGTAAAGTTATGAGTAAACACTGTAGAATTTCAACTTAGCTTCATAGCTTTGTTGTTTTTGAGATTTTGACCCCAAATTTTCAACATAGTCTTTTTATTACCCCACCTTGTGACCAATACAGGTGAAATTGTTGAAATCCAGTCTCTAATGTAATTTTGCAGAGCACTGTGAAAACACATCTCAGGGGTGATTTGAAAAATGTTATCGACTATTGGACTGATTAGGTAAGTATGGGGTGAGGGGTTGTTGAGTGGTGGGTGCTGAGAGGTGGGTTGGGGTAGGGAGTGGGGTGTAGGTGGCAGAAATCATCATTGGGCCATTTTTCTTCTTTTACTGGTTTATGGACTGGGCATGGGGGAAGATCTGAGAAGTGGGTGGAATACTTGACAGTGAGAGCATATTAAGTTGTCATGGACCATATACTGATCACACAGTGAAACTTTTACAGTGAACATGCCGATGGCAACAACATTGACAGTTAGCTATAAAGTCTGTCTGGGATCCCGGCACTCTTTTCTCCAGTCCTGCAACCCCTCCATGAATTAACTCTGACTTGGAGTTGATAATCCCTAAGACTGGGGAGGTGGGGTTGGGGGGCTGAGTCCCCCTGATAAACACAAAGAGGTTCTCCAATGGATTTATGTCAACCACACATTGTGGTCTTCATAAATCCATTGCTGTAGGGTTGCATCAGAAAGATGTTGATGCTGCGGCATTGTAGAGCTGTTAAGGATGGGGCACAGGGAGGCATGATACTTGACAGTGACAGGGTGTTTAATTGTCACAGACAGGGCATAGGGAGGGATTGGGAGGGGGAAGGATATTTTGCAGTAAGAATGTATTTAATTGTCATGAACATGGCATGGAATATGGGAAAGGAACTGGTTTTCACACAGTAACCTCTGCCGAACTGACCATAAGTCTGCAGGTCTGATTATGTCTTTCTTTTCCTAAGTCAATACTGCAACCTGAGACTGTAATGGGAACGTGTGACTGGTGGTGGGTAGTGGCAAGTCTGGGATCTGCAAACAGGTGATAGGTTGGGAGGATAAGCAGCAGGCTGAGCATGACACTGCTCAGCTGCTTGATAGGTGGCTCCATGCTGATGAAAGGATTGCACTACTGTCTCATTGGAATGGCTTGGTCTTTTCAACTAGAAGAAGTTTCTGCCCCACAAACACTTAAAAATGTCATGATTAGCCTGACTGATCACTGGGCTGCCACTGTCAAGCCCACTGCAGCCTGAGCTGCATTGGACATAACAGTAACACACTTTCAAAACTGTTCTTTTAGCAAATGTTTGTATACACATGTGCACATGCAGACATAAAAAGTAAAAGTGAACACCAGCATTGGGCTTCTGGTGTCAGTACTGAAAAAACCTAAAAGCTAAAACTAGAGGTGGGATTCTGTTATTAGCATTAGAAAAGTACAGTTAATACTAACACCAGATAAGTGCTTCCAGTGTTAGCTTTAAAACAAAGTGAAAGCTTAAACTGGGGATGGGCTTCCAATGTTGGCATTCAAAAAATAAAAACATAAAATGCATACTGGGGATGGCTGTTCTGTTACAGATCTCCCACCGATCATAAGTAGGGATCTCCTACTTGTGCCCTAGAGAGCCTGGAATGGAAGTATTTATTTATTCATTTATTTAAGAGTTTTACCAGGAAGGCATGTTGAGCAGAGTACCGCTTGATTCCAGATGCATCATGGGGACAGTACATAACAACAATAGTTGTAGCAATAGAGTACAATAGATTTTCAAGGTGACACCCAGTCATACCGATAAAATAAGAATAGTAATGTGGTAACAAAGGATCCATGGTTCTCACAGGTGAAAATAGGACAGATAAGGTAGGTTAAATATAAAACAATCCTGTTCTGATAAGAAAGGGGTCGGTTCCCTGTCAGACCTGTAGAAATAATGTGAAAATATGTTAGTATGGGGACAAAGGGAGAGAGTGGAGACAGATTAGTGAAGAGATGCAAGAAGCACAGGACAAATGTAAAAATTTAGTATAAGGTATCTTAGAGAAGATGGACAGTTTATGGTAAAAGTGACACGGAAAAGTGAATTAGAGAACTAAAAAGTAAAAAAAAAGAAAGAAGACAGTAGCAAAGAAATAAAGAAGCAAGTAAATCTGGTAGGGAGCATAGTCAGGCATACCTTTCAGCACCCTGTAGTGAAATACAGTGCATCCCACTTAAACACTATCTTATAAATATACGGCTTGCATAAACACATAGAATTTCAAAGTCTGATTTATTTCCCTATACTTCTGATGTAAAATGGACCTGTTAAACGCATATAAGGATCTCTTTTAAATGCATATTTTTTTCTCTCAGTTTAGTTCAAGTGTGAACTGAATGGTCCAATTTTACTGATACTGCCTGTAGGTGTCTTACTAATTAGCAATTAATTGTCTTTAAATGGACTGCTCTATTTAAAATGAGGTATTAATCACCTACTTTAACCTTGTAACCATCAAACCCAAGTCACAAAAGTACCCTCCTTCACACTGAAATCAAACAACCCATAGCATGTCACAGAAGCACTTTACATGAATCCCAGAAGCACCCTCCCTCACATAGGAACCATACCAAAGAATGCCACAGGATGTCACAAATCATATTATACTAACCAAAAAAGCACTTAAGTGCTACTGGCATTTTTTTCCCTACCCAGTCCCCTGGCATATACTGAAAATTGCTCTTACCATAGAAAGAATACAAAATCTGATAAATGCATAACCCTCTTAAATGCATACTTTTTGCTGGTCTCAAGGGTATGTGCTTAAGAGGGCTGTACTATATAATATAGCCTTGGTGGTCCAGTGGGCTAGTGAGGCCTCCTTTGGACTATGAATGATTTCTTCTGAAACAGAGTATCCCTGGCATCTAATGGGTCTAGGAAGGGTTTATTCCTTTCTGGACTATCAGTCACTTCTGTTCAACTCCTCCCAGGCATCAACACCATAAGAGAAATCCCACTAAGTGGTCAATAAAGGAGCCACCAACAGTGGGATAAGGATATGGGGTTGCACATGTACAGCTGACAGTTCATCTGTTAGTTATGGCTCATTGGAAGATAGGCAGACCATGCCTATCAAGTTATTTTCTCAAGGGACATGTGTGCTCCCTCCCAGGGGATCAGAGGTTTGTGTACATTGTCCCGGATTCCCCCCTTTTCCCTCACAAAAAGACAAAGACCATTGTTTGCTGTTGTGCTCAGATTTGGCAATTAATTTATTTATATATCATAATTCCATGTTCCATTTATCATCTTTTATTATTATTATATCTATCACAATTTCATTTATTTTCCACCATATATCCATCTCTGATCATCCCTCTTTCTTCCTCTTTTCTCCCCCCAGGTGAGAACCTGGGTGCCTTCTTCTTCTCCTTTTCTGTTAGGTAACGGCGAGAACCGAGACCGCTTTTCTCCTTCTGCTTCTTCCTCTTTTCATCTTATTCCTTTTTCTTTCCCCTCCTCCCCTCCTCCTCCCCCACCCCATTTTCCAACTAGTCGGTCTCCAGCTTGCATTGGATGACTGGCTTTCCCCCCACTAGGGCCTATCGCCTTTTTTACCTCAGAGAGATCCCTCCAAGCCCTCTCTTCCCCCACTTTTTTTTTATTTATTTATTTCCTGTATGTCTCCTCCATGCTTTTATAAAACCCATCATTTCTGTATTAAACATATCTATGGCCAGATCTGTCAAGTGAACACAGTCTTACCTATAGAAATCTTCTACCCACTCTTCCACCCCCACAATAGTACATGTCCTCCCATTTTTCTCTCTAGTGTCCCTATCCTTCTGTTCATCTTTCTCCTGGTCCTATCCACAGCTTTATGGCTGTGCTCCAATCTCCAGACTCTCCTGAATATCATATCCGACCAGGCCAGGCATACCTTAGGCCACCACTGCTGTATTATCTCTAAGTTCCTTTTTATCTGCATATATGTTTCTACCCATGGTTTGCCCCCAAGGTCATTACCCCCTAGGTGAATAATAATTAAGTCTGGGGTGGGACGCTGTTCCTTCAGCTCTTTCAAGGTGGGGAGCAGCTGCACCCATCTCATCCCACGGATGCCACGCCGTACCAATTTACATTGTTTCACCTCCTGGTAAAGCTGCTTTCCCGCAGCCTTTTTCACAGCTCTTCTTTCTGCCCAAAGAGTATAGAAGTGGCCGCAGATCCAGACTTCTGTGATCCTCCCTCTTCCTATAGGGTTTAAACAGAATAGATATTTTATTTATGATCTTAGTTTCCACCATCATATCATCACTCCCTTGTCGCCCCCCCTGTGGTTTGCAGTCTATTACAAACTTAAGCGAGACGTTAGTCTCCACACTGCAGTGTTCGGATGTATCTTTTATAACTGGCTGACTGCCAGCACCCTTTCTCCAAAATATTATTCACCATCTCCCCTGCCACTGCCCACTGTGAGGCAGCCCCTATCCGTAAAGAGTGGGAGGAATAATTCACCTGGTCCTCCCCCAGGAATTGCATGCCCCTCTTGAGTAATGCAGTGACTTGATAACTCGTGACTCTGCTTCCATCCCCATGCAGAAATAATGTTCCTGTCCTATTTTCACACTCTGCAGTGAAAGTCCACAAAGCCTGCACTGGGCACACTGTGCCCTCTACATGTTTCTTTAGAGTTACCATGCAACCTTGACCCCTTTGATCCGTTTTCAAACTCTTAATCATGACCTGTATTTCCTTGATCCCCCAACTTATATCTTCCCATTCCAGTCCCCCTTTCCTGTCTTGCCTGCCCTGGCCCAACACTTCACTCAGTCTCATGGCCCCGGCAAACATTACCACATAAACTGTGTGGAATAACTGGGCCTCGGTCTTTGATCTGCATATTGCTGGCAACACTCCCTTCAGTTGCATCAGCCACTGCTCCCCTATTGGCCTCCTATTATCCAACATCCCTTGTTTTAACCTACCCCATCCTTGCATCATTCTTCTAATGAACATTGACTTCGTTGGGTCCTGCCATCTTCTCAGACTGCAGATCACACTAATCCCTGCCAAGTAGACCCCCATTGTGGCGTGGGCTGTCCCCTTGTGCCACTGCTCCACAGTGAACTTCTCCATCTGCTCCTGTGTGAGCGGCCTACTTACCTCCATGTGGTGAGCTGCCCCGAATGTTTGAAACACTCGCCAGGCCCCATCATAGGCCCTCAGAGTCCATGGCACACATAAACTGCGGAACAACATTTCTGCTCCCTCCTGCCAACATCCCATATGTTCATTGGTATGGGCATTTTTTGCTCCTCCACTGTTGGTGCCAGCCTCCGGAAATGATCCAGCTGCAGACGGGAAAGGCTGTCAGCCAGGGTGTTGTATACCCCTTCTATGTGTTTCACTCTGAATGACATGTTCAACTGCAATGCCCTTTGTACCAAGAGTCACAAAACTTGCATGACTGTTTCTGACCTGGCTCCCCTGTTGTTCAAGATCTCTACCACTGCTCTATTGTCTCACCAGAATGTTACTTTTTGATCCCATAATTCTTCTCCCCAAACTAGGGTGCATGCCCAGATGGGCATGATCTCTAACAAGGTTATATTCCTCACCTTACCATCCCTCACCCAATTTGAAGGCCAGGGCTCTGCAAACCATCTGCTTCTCAGATAATCTCCCATGCATAGACCTCTGGCCGTGTCTGTGTAAAGATTGAGGTCTGTGTTATACACCCATTCCTCTTGCCAGAAAGAGCAGCCATTATATTCCCTAAGGAATTCCTCCCATACTTTGAAATCCTCCTTGACTCCCTTTGTTATATCCACCCAATGGTGTGGCCTGGCCACTCCAGCTGTGACTCTTGCTAGCCTCTTTGTGAAAGCCCTCCTTGGCCCAATCGCCCTACATGCAAAGTTCAGATGCCCCAATACCTGTTGTACCTGCTTTAGCTGTACCCTCCTTCTACTGGTATGTATCTTAATCAATTCCCTCAGTTTTTCCACTTTTTTGTCTGGTAACCGAAATATTTCCCCCGGAGCATCTATCTCAATGCCCAGAAACTCTAACACCCTACTGGGCCCTTCTGTTTTTTCCGGTGCCAGTGGGACCCCTAGTTCCTGACATAACTGTTGGAAACTGGCTAACATTCTTTCCGTTTCCCTCTTTCCACTGCCTATGAAAAGGAAATCATCCAAATAGTGAATCACTGCCTTATAACCAGTCCTTTCTTGGAATATCCACTGCAAACATGTACTAAAAGGTTCAAATATGGTGCATGCTATAGAGCAACCCATGGGCATGGCCTTGTCGAAATAGTACTGTCCCTCAATTTTAAACCCCAACAGGTCCCAATCCTCTCTTCTAACCAGAAGTAGTCGGAAAGCTGACTCTATGTCTGTCATAGCCATCCATGCATCTGCAGTTGCCTGGATAATCCGGACTGCATCTTCCAGGGTGGAATTTGTCACTTTACTATATTACTCACCGACTCACCTTCGGGAAAGGATAGGTGATGAATCACCCTAAATTCCCCTTCTTGCTTTCTGGGAACCAAACATAATGGGGAAATCCTCATGTTCTGTAATGGGGGGGGTGTCATATGGTGCCTCTATTCTCCCCGCTGCCTTCTCCTTCTCTATCTTCCATTGTAACATGTCTTCCCTCCCTCTCACTGAGCCCAGATTGTTTGCCTCTCTGGCCTGCCTTGGTCCTTCACACTGTAGAGAAAAACCTGTGTGGAAACCTTCTTTCATCATTTCCGCCATTTTCTTATCTGAGTATCTGTCCAACCAATCCTTCCATGCCTCTATCCTGATAGGGGTTCTAGCTGCCCTAAATTTTTCCCCTGTCCTCGTTTCTTTTTCCCCACCAGCTACCCCCCCGGCTGATGCCCGGCCTTGCTGGTCAATGACTTTGACTCCCTCTATTTGCATGCCCCCTTCCCCTCTCTCCTCTGTTCCTTGTCTGGCCTTTATACCCCTGCCCTTCCTGAAAGAACTGTTGACCTGACCCGAGACCCCCAGTTCCTTTCATTCCTTGGACCCATGTTGTCCTGCATCTGATCACTGGATGTGATCCTCCACATTTGAACAGGCATGCCACAAACAGCATTGTGTCCATGAGCAAAAAGCCCTATTGTAGGCCCAGCAACATCTTTGTAGCATGGTACCTTTTTTCCCCAAACTCTCCCTCCGGTGTGGACTGATCAGTTATGTAATCTGTCCATAAATCTTACTGTTTTGTGTCCCATCGTACATCCCCATATGTGGCCATCCTTTGCTGTAAGAATTCATCATAATATATCCAGCCCATATCCCCTTTTGCTTTTGCTCTCCTCATTATCAGGGAGTATGTGATGAGCGGGATGCCCAGTTCAGGCCTTCTTTCCAACACTATGGCTGAGAATGTGGAGAAAGCTATGAACCACCCCCTCAAGTCTTCCCTTTTGTGAATTTGTCCTCCTCTTTCTTGCCAGCAAAACCACTGCTACTGCCATTTCACTTTTCCCTATATTCTCTGTTTCTTCATAGTTCACTGCTGTGTCCCGGCTTACTAAAGCGAAAATATCCACATACTCTCCTTTCCATATTTTCTCTTTTGTGGTCAGTGGTACATGTTTACCCACTCTCATCCCTGGAGCTCCTATCTCCCTTGTTCCTTCTCCCTCCTTTTTAACTCCATCTTCCTTCTCCTTCACCACCTCTTCTCCTGCCCTAATCTCAGCTGATGCATTCTCGTCCGGCTCAAGGCCCCCCGAACCAAGTGCCGAAATTGTCTGACCTATGTACTCCTTGATGCTGTCACCAATAGAGCCGGGTGCATTACCTGTGACCTTGTCTGTTCCTTGCTGCCTGCTAGCATCCTGGTGCCCCAGCATGTTCTCCTCTGGGTGAAGGGTTGGTAGGCCTACTAGCAGCTGTGGAGGAACCACTGTATGCTGGGGGTCCAGACTGGGCTCCACTGGGAGAACCACCACCTGTCCATGGGGATGTACTGATGGGGCCGGGTCTCCTGGGTGCAGAGGTACTGGATTAGCCACCTTGGGTAGCCCCACCATCTGTGGTTGCACCCTGGTTGGGCTGCGAGGCTTCCCTGCTGGCCACTTCCCTCTGCCCCTTTACCCTTCCCCGCTTTCCTTTTCTTCCCAGACCTCCCTGGTTCCTCCCTTTCCACCAATTCCCACATCCTATTGGCCTTTTTGGCAAGCTCAACTATCGCCTTGTAGGCATCTTCCCTCGGAGGCTTGCTCTTCTTGGGTGCCATGCTCTCTGCTCTGTCACCTGTGAAAACACTGGAAAAGAAAAGAAACTGATTTAAACAGCAATCCAGGGGCGGTAACCTGAGAGGCCAGGCCCACCTCCCCCCCATAGGTAGCCTCCAACTGAGATGCACCTGTTCCTGCCTCTTTTTTTTTGCCTTGGCCCGAAATGGCACTCTGCACCTGCTGCATGTCCAGGCCCAGTTTTTCCGGTCCACTGGTCACTCCCCCTTGTCCCTTGCTAGGCCCCCTGTCAAGCCCCCTTTTCATTTCCTGGGTCTCTGGGTTTCCCCTCCTCCAGTTCGCAAGGCCTCTTGTCTCTAGGACCTCCTGCCCATCCGTCTTGGGCCCTGCTCCTCTTGGTCTGTTCCCCTCTCTTCCCCCAGCATGTGACATCACGCCGCATGGCCGCTAATGGCTTCTTTCCTCTTTATTATTATTATTTTTAAAACCCTTTTTAAGCAACCTTCTGCTGTGCTTCCCCAGTGCGTGGCATCACGCCTATCCACCGGGCGATGATCGCCTCCCCCGCCTTTCTTGGCCTGTCCTTCTGGCCCTTAAACCAAAGTGGGGAGCCCCTTTTTCATTCTGCTAGTCCTACTGGGCTATAGGGCATGAACTCCATGCTGTCTCCCCACTCAGCCCCCTTTCCAGTCCTCCAGATAATATACACAGTCACCGGTATGTCGACCAGCAATTCTGCACTGCTCTGACTCACCCTCATATGTCCCTGTGACCCCCGACATTCCTTGCAGTCCCGTGTGTTGCTCCTGACCCCCGTTGGCATTCCGTGCCACCCAGAAAATTGCAGGCTCAGCCGCTTTTCCCTTGCACCCTGCAGGGCCTTAATGCCTGCTACCCCTCATGGTGCTTTGTATGCAGGCTTCCATGCATAAGACCCCCCTGCAGTGCTCTCACAGCCAATGCAGCATATGCAGGCTCCAACACATAAGGTCCCCCCAGCAATGCTCTCACAGCCAACGTGGGCTTCACGCTCCAAATCTCCAGCCCTTCAGGCTGCTCCTTCCTATCTGCTCATTGCTGCTCCTTCCTCTGACCAGGCGGGCAACTGCCCTGTTATCCGAAACAAAAAACGTCCAAACCACGTGGCACTCTCACCCCCACCAATGGCTTTTCACCTGCTTCGCGCCCCACACTACCTGCTTCCTTTCCCTGGCCCCCCCAACCTTTTCCCAACAAAAACGGGCATTCTGCCCTGCCAACGAGTCAAAATAAAGTACATGTGGTGCTCTCGTTCTTCCACCAGTAGTTGCTAAAGACTTGGAAACTCAGGCGTCTGCCCCAGCCAACCGAAAATGCCATGTCCACCGCGTGGTGCTCTCGTGCCTCCCCTGACCTCTTTCCAGCATTACAAACAGCCACAAGTCTATTTAAATCACTCGGGCACCACTCTTTCCCCTAGCAATGTGCTTATCCATTACCACAACTTTCCCTAAAAGGCAGGCATAACAGTACACAATCTGAGGTTCCTACCCATTCATTTATTTCCTTTCTTTTTTTTTTATTCTGACCCCACAAGATCCAAATCAAACAAGACTTTTACTTTGTGGTCAGAGAAACTACCCCTTCACTACAAGCTCAGCTCTTTTTTTTTTTTAAACAAGATGGGTTATTTCTAACATCTGTTCAAAAGATCTACAACACTGCACTGCCTAGCTGAGATATACTTATCTTTATCATTCATACAATTAAAGTTTTGGAAAATCTGTTACTGCTTACCTGACCAAATCCACCCAACCTGTGTTCTGATGCCAATCTGCTGCAGTTCAGAATAATCAAAACTCCAGCAAAAGTGGCTAAAACACTCCTGTGTTGTCCCTTATGTACCTCCACTTGCCCCACCCCTTCCTGTTACCTGTCCATTGTTCTATCCCGGGGCTCCTCCCCTTCCTTCCCCCCTCCCCTTCTGAGCACACCATCCTGATGAAAAGGGAATGAGTGCACCAGGATAACCTGGTCTGCCCCTTAAAGGACAAACTCCATTAACATGAGAGACTGAGGGACTGAGTCAGCTCCCCCTCATCCTAAATATGATTGGAAATGTGTAAGCATAATGTATAAGCAACAATGCTAATCTCCATCTGCAGTCTTTTTTTTTTCTGTGTGCACACAGAGCAGCTTTGCAATAAATAAGCTGGCTAATTTAGCATGCCCATAATATAGTATGAGATAAGAATTTAGAAGTCAATTGAAGAGGTGAAACTGTGAGATAGTTAATAGTGATTTTATTTTCACTATTAATATTCATACTGAATTCATGTCAGATGAATCTACTAAAGTTTATAAATACTAGCAGGCAATTCGGTTTTTATCCCAATTGAACAGAGGACATTTGTGGTGGCAAAAATACTAATTATTTACATTCCACAGCATACATGTTAAAGAGTGTTACATTTTACTGACTGATTGATTGATTTAGTCAGATAGTTGTGTAGTTATTTATTTAATTATTTATTTCCAAATGCAGAGAGTTATGGAGAAGCAGTGACGAGAAGCTGGGAGATGGTTAAATGCACACAGAACTCTCTATCTGGTACACTGCTGAGTTTACCCAGTGACATTTTATTTATTTTATGTATCTGGCAGACTGAGTTTGAAATTTGTATGGCTGCACTTGGAGGGATTTCTATTTTTTTTCAGCTACAGTTAACATTGAGCAGTGCTTCATGGAGTACTCCATGGAACATGGAGCTTAAAGCATGGAGACCAGGGGGTGCCATTTAGAATGATAGAATGGCAGAATGCTGTTTATTCCCTGCCCATTTGCTGCCTATGTTTCCTGTTTGGCTCTGGGATGCTGCAGAATTTTTATTCTTTGCTTATTTGAATTAATGTTATTTGTATCTTTAAATAAATAAATGTATTCATTCTGGTAAATATAAATAAAACCTCTGCACTTGGTGGAGTTTTCCCCCGTTGTGTCTCCCTCCCCTAGTTTTTTCCTTTGGGAACTTTTGTTGAACTATTGGAACTCTGGAGTTTGGGAGACTGCCTTTGCATCAAGATGAAGAGTGAGACAGTTGATTTAGAACCTCAGCGCAAATAATCTCCATCAACAGTTTTGCTTCACCATTTTTGAAATTTTCTTAAAATACATTCAAAACTGCAAGGATTCACAGAACTGACAAACATAGAATTTCAGAACCTCAGAAAATAAACTGTGGGAGATTATTTATATTTGTTCCTTCTATTATGCTTAGAATTGTAAACTAAATAAATTAAAAAGTATTTTTTAAAGCTCATTAAAAGAGTTTGGGGTCAGGGAACTGGTGCTTTTATTTCACAATATTTAATGTGTTTAATCTGCCTGATTTGTTGAAGTGTCTAAAGCATTTATTTCTGAATCTGGATCTGGATGTCTTTCTTTGCTTAGGAGTACTGTACATGCTTAGGAGTTATTTGATTTGATTTAAGCTGGAGTACTTAATTGAATCCCATGGGGGGGGTCTCTCCCTGTTTTTAATTAATTCATTTGAGTGATAGCTCCCCTTGTTTGGAGATTCATTGTTGTTTATTGTTGCCTCATTATGGTGGCTGTGGTGATTTAGAGCTGGGCACGAGGCTCTTGCTGGAATTACTGAGTAACTGATTAGGATTTATTGAACTAGTTTATTTTTATTACGGATTGCTTACTCAGGAGCTGATTGTTCTGATAGGATCCTGTGGCTTTGTTTATTAGACTATAGTACAGCAACAGAAACTAATTAATTAAGCCAATGAAATTAGGGGATAAAATATCCATGGGCTGGATGATAGTAGCTTCTTTTGACTTTGGTTCCCTGTAGATGCAGATGTGCTTTGACTGCAGGCTTTTATATGATTTTTTTCTGATTTAAAAGGTAAATCTTTTTTTACCTGTTATAAACTACTCTTCCTTTGCAGATTAAAAGCGGTGGTCAAGTAATTTGATTTTTGGGTATGTAATTGCATGCTTGTTGTATTTCATTTTTTTTCCTGAGGGTTTTGTGCACATGCAGCAAATGCAGTAAAAGCAGTAAAAGGAGCAATCACAGCAAAGCACCTTGGTTAAACTTTAGGCTGAAGTTTGTTAAAGAAAATTGGCTTGCCTTGTTCTCCTTTGCCCTTGTTATTTTACTTGCTAGGAGTTAACTGTTTTACTTGAATTTAACTAGTCTAACTCAGAGATTAATATTAAGAGAGTTTGAATTAAGATTAGTATCTGCTTACTGCAGGCCTTAAACTGCTTTCTCACCTAGGGTCAATTCTCAACCTAGGCCCTGAAGATACCATCATCCTTGGTGATTTGAATTTAAACTGGCTGTCTAATGTATCTGCACCTTTGATAACCTTTTGTGACACCTATGGATTCACACAGCTAATTAAAGACCCAACTAGGATCAACCTAAGAAATTCCAGCAACAGCTCACTCCTGGATATTATGTTGGTAAACAAGCCTCACTTATATTCACATGCAGGAGTACTGCCGAGTGATGTCAGTGACCATTACCCTATAGCTGGCATAAGATCCACACTCAAACCACCAAATCCTGCAGAATTTGTCCTCAAAAGGTCAAAAAAGAATTTCAATATCTCAGGTTACCTCCATGACCTGAGTAATACAATATATTGGCAAGATTTCTATCTTACAACTTCTGTTGAAACAGCTCTCCAGACTTTAAAGGATATTATCACTAATGCTCTCAATATTCATGCACCTATCACCAGTATCAGAACTAAGGTAAAATCCTGCCCTTGGTTCACCTCTGAGCTTAAAGCAGCCTTGAGAACCAGAGACAAACTGTGGAAAAGGCAAGAAAAACAAAGGACACCAGAGATTGGCTAAATTTCAGAAAAGCAAGGAATTCATGTACAAAAAAAATAAGAACTGCCAAAACTGCCTACTATACAGCTGAATTGGATGCCTCCTACAATAACCCATCCAGACTCTGGGGTACAATAAAAGGACTTCTGGGCCAAAATTCTACTCCTGCCTTAACCTCCAAACTGCTACTAAATGATACAGAAATTACAGATAAACAAGAAATCTTAAATACCTTCAATGTTCACTTCACCACAGCTGGCCTAGCATTTGACTCATCACCTGCAAATATCCTGAGATCTTCCTTGAACCTGCAAACTACTGTGGGACAAATGGCCACTTCAACTTTTTTCCTTCATCCCAATATCCGTGAAAGAAGTGGAAGATCTCCTCTCTAATTTAGACACTACTAAGAGTGCAGGTGCAGACTCCCTGGATCCCTATTTCCTGAAAATTGCTTCACATGTCTTATCTGCCCCCCTCACTCATCTCTTCAATCTTTCCCTAACTACTGGATCCATTCCCTCTACTTGGAAAACAGCTCAAGTAGTTCCATTACTCAAATCTGGTGATACTAGGGATCTCAACAATTACAGACCTATCTCCATCCTACCAGTACTATCCAAGATGCTCGAAAAACTAGTAAACTCTCAGTTAAGGGACTATCTGGATAACAATAACCTTCTAAATTCTGCACAATCTGGATTTAGATCAAAGCATAGCACCATTACTGCCTTAGCCAAGGTAACCAATGATTGGCAGACTACCTTGGACAAGAAAAATTGTACCTGTGCTGTGTTTCTGGATTTGAGTAAAGCCTTTGACACAGTGGATCATGACTTATTAATCACCTCCCTTAACTCACTAGGCCTGGATTCCCTATCACTCAACTGGTTTAAGGATTACCTTTCAGATAGGTCACAACTGGTTAAAAATGGAAATTACCTATCCATCTCAAAACCACTGCTAAGGGGCGTACCACAGGCTCTATTCTTGGCCCTATCCTCTTTGCTATTTATATAAACAATATTGATGCCAATCTCACTCAATCTAACATTCATCTGTTTGCTGATGATACTGTATTATATGTCAGCAATCCTCACCTTCCAAAGCCTGTGAACTGTTACAATCCGAATTCTCCATTCTGCAGCACAATCTACTTGACAAAAACTACTTCTGAATGCAAAAAACAAAAGCTATGTTCTTTGCCACAAAGAGTTGCTCTACCACTACCCCAGCATCCACCACCCTACATTTATCCACCTTACTAGAGAGAAACTTGAATTTGTTGATAACTTCAAATACCTTGGAGTCTGGATAGATAACAGGCTTGACTATTCTGTCCATATTGAAGAGCTACTTAAAAGCTAAGACAGAGGCTTGGACTATTTTTAGAATAAAACATTACCTAAACAGTGATTCCAAAAAGGTTAATTCAGGCCTCATTCCTATCCCTCATTGATTATGCTGATTTTCTCTGCCATTGTTCACAACATCTCTTACATAAACTGGACACCCTGTATCACAGGTCCATAAGATTTATTACTGATCTTCCTCCAGCACCCATCATTGCTCCTTTATATGGCAGTCAACTGGACATCATTACATCACAGAAGAAATAGGAATGCTGTTATCTGGATATTCAAAGCGTTAACAGGCAAACTACCTACCTATATCACTGATTGCTTTACCCAAATTACAACTAGGCCATACACCTTAAGGATCAGTAAACTCATCATATTAAAGGTCCCCAATGCTTGCACCCAGTATGGGAGGGCTGCTTTCAGCTATACCTTAGCAGTTGCATGGAACTCTCTCCAAAAATCCATGAAGCTAGATAGCCTACTACCTCTGGCATCTTTCAAAAGATTGTTCTCCACCCTTTTTCCAGAGCTCTGCAATTGCTTTTATAAAGCCTAATCCCCTACCATACCTGACCCACCTTCCTTTTTCCGTCCATTATATTAATTCAATTTCTATCTTCCGAATCACCTATTATATTCTCATAAAAACTAGTTAGACCCTATAATTTATATTTTATGCCTGCTATACCCTTTGTCCCCCTTTTTTCTTACAGGCTAAATGGTTCTACTGTTCCCTGTATATATGTAAATTGTTGTATATAATCATTTCATGCCATTGTATTGCTATTTATGCTATTCTTGTCTATGTAATAATACTTGTATCCTCATTTGTATGACCACTCAGGTCCATCTTGTAAATGAGCTTTGCTCAATGATGTTCGCCTGAATAAATAAAGATTTTTTTTTGATTGATACTGTAGTTCCCAGGTATCCAGAGCTTAATTACTGTATATATAGTTTTAAATGCAGTTAATAATAGATCACTTTAAAGGAACTCTGTATGGGCTATGTCAGTTTTATATATCTGTAACTATGGAAATATGAACTGTTTATAACAAGTTCATATGCTAACTGCTATAAATACTTATTATAGTTAGAGTAATGTTAACCCTACTGCTCTGGATTTTTACTTCTTTTTTCGATTTCAGTGTGCTTCCTTGGAGCTTCTACAATATTTTGGTGTACATTGTTGCCTAGGTCAAACCCTCTGACTGCAAGATTCCACCAATCAACATACCACATCTATCTTGGAAATGCTTTTAAAAGACCTTTTGAACAAAAAAACGGAGACTTATAAGGATTAGCCTGAGCACTGGAAGATCTTGCACAATTCGAGTACTGACTTCAATGCTCCCATGTTTCAGGACTCTTAACAAATTGTTGCTGTTTTCCAGCTACAGTGAGGTTTTATTCTCATATTATTCTATAGCTAATTTAAGTTGGCTACTACTTATTGATTCAATTTATTAATTTTCTTTAGCCAGTAACAACATTTTTTTTGTCTTGAACTTTGGCCTGTGGACTAGGTGACCTTAGGAAACTCCTCTTTGTAAGCAATAATACCTGACAGGGTGGGCAGTATTGGGCTATTCTGGACCACCCAGAGGCATAATGAGGCCTGATGCCATGGGCAG
This sequence comes from Neoceratodus forsteri, assembly GCA_016271365.2. NCBI lineage: Eukaryota > Metazoa > Chordata > Ceratodontiformes > Ceratodontidae > Neoceratodus > Neoceratodus forsteri. Next base: position 696,956,655 of record CM057451.1, on the reverse strand, counting down.
AGGGCCTTATAGCCTCTAGAAAGTCCAGTTTAACACAATACTGCCCACCTTAGAGGGTATTATTGCACTTAGAAAATGGGTTATAGGTAACATTTTTAATAAAATAAAAGATTAAAAAGAAAACAAAGAGATGTTGAAAAAGAATAAATAATAATAATATAATATTTTTATTTGTATAGCGCAATTCAGACATCAAAGCACTTTACATACACAACATCATAAAAAAGTTCAATAAAATCCCATAAATATATCAACCTTAATATAAAAATCTCACAGTTTCTAAAACATCAAATATTAAAAGCCTGTTTTAATAAACAGATTTTTAAACCAGTCATGAAGCTCTCCAGTCCTGCACTCTCTAATCTGACAAGGTAGAGTTCCACAGGGATGACGCTATGAACATAAAAGCCCAGGCACTTGATGTCTTCAGCCACACCCTGGGAACCTCTAACATCAAACCTCAGTTTCATGTAAAGTAGTCCTTCTACATACTCTGATCACTTATTTGTAGTGTCTACTTAACTGTCTGCATCCCCACTCCACCACTGTGTCATTATTACTGATTGAAGGACAAACTTGTCAAAACTAAAATTTTGTTTTGCATTTCTCCCACATTCCCTAACCCTGTGCCAGAGTAGCTTGGTCCATTTTGTTTTTTAAACAGAGAGTGATTGCAGAGAGCTGCATCAGCACTTTAAAGGAAAGAGCTAATAAAGACAGAGTGGGAGAGCTGTGGCAGATAAGGAGAGAAGTACACTCAGTAGTAGGTTTCTTTTATTACTATTTTTAAAAATAGTGAGCTTGAGTGCAATTAAGAAACACGTCTCTCTCTCCTCCTCTCTCTCTCTCTCTCTCACACTCTGACCACAGTAGAAACAAAACATTCAGCAGTGCAGTTCAGATGACAGGAGTGTTCTGCATTATCAGTGAGCCTTCTCATGCTGTGTCCATGGATAGTGAAAACAGGGTTAGAGCAGGGGTGTTCTCTAGTGTCATATGCTGTGATAATGAATAAGATGAGTTTAACTTTCCAATTTTAACAGAGCAGTTTAAGTTTAAAACTGAATGGTTCGGTTGAGCATCAGTGCAGTTCCCATGCCAGTTGTATCATTATGCACAGTAGTTGGAGAGGTCAAACAGAGGTCAGGATAACAGTTGGGAGTGGGAGGTGCACAATAAGAAAACAAGATCTGGCAGAGCCACTACTACTGTGAATGCGTTAACTAGATAAGGGTGTTTCATGGGCTTAAACATAAACATTTATTTATTTATTTAAAAATATGAGATTTACAAACCTTTGAGTCAGATACTCATTTACAGGCACCACATCAAGAAGACCAAAGCAGTTCAAACAATATACAATAGCTAAAGCAAATAGACATAAAGTGTCAAAGAGAAGCCCAGAGTGTTCACATGAAGGCTGTTGCATATACTAACTGAATCAAAGTACAGTACATTCAGAAAGGGCATATTTAAGCAGAGGCAAAACCAAGTGGTTCCACCACCCCAGGAGTGACGTTATATAGAGAATAATGCATATGTAGGTGGTTGATATGGAGTTTTTTTTACACTAAGATGTGATAATATGCAAACATCGAGGCGAAGCTCGAGAGGTTTAAACATTATCACACATCGAGGTTTTCCGAAAAACCTCCATATCAACCACCTACATATGTTTTATTTTATATAATAACTGGTGCAAGAAAAATTACTTCTCATTTGTACATAGCAGAAATCACTCTATATGAAGCACCTACATATATGTTATTTTTATAATACAAAGCAGACAAAACATGTAACTACATATTTTACATCCAGAGGAGAGAACAGACTTCAGTAACAATTTAATGTTACCTTCTTATATGTTCATTTAGTGGAAAAGTTTAAATCCATCGTGGTTGCATCATCTAGCTGTCTGGGTAATTTCAGTCCGAGGGGAAAGTTCATGACATTTAAACTAAACTCTCTCTGATAAGATCAGCAGGAGACAACCTACTTTCTAACAAATAATTATAATATTATTTAGTAAATTGCATTTAAATTAACTGAAAATTGTTCGTTTTTAGAAATCCTCGAGCGTTGTTCCTTAGATCCGAGGTGAAAGGTCATCCAGCCTGGGGAAATAGTAAGGGATAGTGGTGAAAGTATGTGTTTAGGGAAACTTTTTTTAGGATCATGAATGTATTTTATAATTTAAAAGTAATGGTTCTCTATTGTGCCAGCCCTTTTGATTAGGACTCCCAATTTATTTGTTTGATTTTTAGTGATGTGAAATGCCTGTGTGTGTGTGTTTGCCATTGGAGAACAGTCTCATGCTGCCAGTGACTGTCTCAGCTAGTTTGTCATGATTCTCGGTGCAAGGATGCAAAAGTCGTATCAACTCGCAGGTTGATACGAGCTTTTTCATATCAACCTGCGGGTTGATACGACTTTTGAAAGTGTCTGATAGCGGGTTGCTATTGGGCATCACCAGTTATTATTACACGATAACATACACCCTGGAGTGCCTTATTGCAACTATACAGTAGCTTGTTGTTATATACAGAATTTAAAGGTTGTTTTTGTTAGTGTGGAAAAATATTTCTTAAGAGAAAGTGCAAGGAATGATCCAAATCCAAAGCTTCGGTGATGTCACTGTGTAATAACATCACTGTTCCAATAGGTCAGCAGGCAACTAACTGTTGACATTTGTGCTCCCTGGATGAGATAAGCTACAAGGCTCTGCTGTTGCTAAACTAATTTTAAAGCAGTACACATGGTAAATCTAAGGGCATGGCTACATCACTGTCACATTAGACAGGAGGCATCGTAGGAGAAAGAAAGTCAATAAAACTATTTGTTATAGAGATCCCCAGGTGTCGTAAAACTACCATACAGCTAGCAAGCTAATTTAGGAAAAACTCCTAATAGCAGACAGAAGGAAGAACACACTAGGATTTAACATACATATCAAAACACTCTACATAACACATGTATTTTGCACATGCTGGGTGGACTACTCCTTTAACTTTCTGTGGTCTCAATTAACTCCTCAAACCTGTTGATTCATATTCCCATTTGTATGACACACCTACTGTACTTCTCACCCTTGTTTTTTTCCCCTTAGAGTAACCCTTTATTTAAGCCTAATCAGGACTCTGGGAAAAAGCAATTGCTTAAGATAATAGATACAGACTCTGATAAACAATCCTCCCAGCACAGAGCAAGTAATATTGCCTCAGTTATACATGACCTTAACAAAACAGTATCAGGCCTCAAAAAAATTAGCTGTCTCCAATTCCTTAACTGGGGATAAGATTTCAACTAATGACTCTTCTGGGAAAATGGTTACTGAAACACCTTGATTTTTTAACTCTATTTATCCCTCTACGGAGACCTATCTCCCCAAGACATGAACTGATATCCCTGCTTCTGTGGGGAAATTTGTCTCTGCATCCTCCTTATCTGATCAAATTTTAAACATTATCAAAACCCTTTTTACACCAATGATGTTATATTGGAGAATGTATGAGCTAATAAGCAAGAAACAGAGAACTTATATTTTGATGTTGCTCCCAATCAAGCCCAGATTATTAATCTTGAGGAAATGTTCAAAACATTAAAATATTTGGATGCAATATTTCTAGAAGACATCAGAGACAAATCAATCATAAGGGAAAATAGAGGAGTTCAGGTTAATCTCCCTCCTCTTTTTCAAAGGGAGGAACCTACCCCCTCTAATTATCCTCTGCCAGTAGCAATTAAGGGCAAGGAAAAAAGAAAACATAGGAACCCTGATAAGAAGACCCTCCCAAAAGAATATCAGGGCAAGTACTGGCTCAGTTCCCTCTAAATCTAAGAATGTTGCTAACATTTGTCAATTACAGAACAGAGTGCCCTTAGTTACTAAATTAGATAAGCAGCTCCCTTTTTGCAACACTTCTAGTCAAGCTCCTATTAACACAGATTTATTAGATCAAATTCCTAATTCAAATGCACCTTCAAAACAGTAGGGCAGTTCTCAATTTGAATTGAGGAAATTAAATATTGCAACTATCCTTTTTGACCAAAAACAAATAATAAACTCAGTAACTAATACTCACCACATTAACAATTTGAGTGGACATACTGAATTGTTAATCAATGTCTATGGTATTGGGATACTTACTCAGGAAACCCCTAAATTACACCAATGGGTTTGCCATATATTACACACCCACCCTGACTCTAAGGAGATGTGTGTAATAAGACCCCCCCTAACCTTACCTATCCTGATTGTGTACTTTTGTATTTATCCTCCCATGAATTGGCAACTCAGATTTGAACAGTAGCTCCACTTCTTCACACAAAATATATTTACATTAATACCATTTTGATCAAATTATAGAATTCTGATAACCATTCACCTAACAGTAAGGTGACCAATAAGGCAATTAATTATTTGTCCTATGCTGATGATATCATTCTAATTTCAATCTCTTTACATGGCCTCCAGAGAAAGCTAAAAACATTTGCTGCATTGTGCCATGACAATGAACCCATAATTAATAGAGATAAGACTAAATTACTTATTTTTGGCTCAAAATTAAAGAACAAATACAATATATTTTTAGACAGCAAACCTTTGATTACAGATATATGTTATGATTTTCTGGGGGGTTAGATTTATGAATACTTTTACTTGAAGAAATCATATCAAACTGACATTAAGTCATATGAATAGTGCTTTTAACACCATTAAGATCTTTAATGCTAAGTTAGGTAGGCATTCCACAAATGGAATTATCACTGAACTAAATGCTAAAATTCGAACAAGCATTTTGTATGCTGTGGAAATTTGGGGAGCTTGCTGATTATTCTTGGTTGGAAATTACCCAAAATAAAATATTAAGATATATACTTGGTGCTGTATACCTAAGTCTGTTCCTGCAGAAGTTGCTAGAGTAGAATTGGGTCAACCTTCATTGTCTTCCTTAATCAGTGAGAAAAGTCTTAATATTGTATTGGGTCTTTTCTCTCCCAAAAACATGACTATCAAGACTATGCTTGGAAGAGCAAATAATTACTATAACCAAGGATTTCAGTGTTCTACAATAAAGCTAATCAAAGTTCAACTTTCTCCAATTGGTTTAGCATACCTCCTATATGAAATATATATTCATTCAAAAGAAGAAATATCCATCATACCCAAGACTAGAATACAAGATGTTGCTATAGCCCAAGATTTATCTAGACTATAAATATTAAACTGTTTTCCTGGTATAGAAAAATTAAAACTCATTATGGTTTGGGACGCTACTTAAAATTGTTAGCTAATCCTAGTGATCACACTATACTTACTTTATACAGAATGGAATTATATGAGGCATATTGTATCAATTTTAAACAACAAAGACTTGGATATAATTCTCCCTATTGTAAATGTGGGAATGGCTATGAAGATGACCTGAAGCATGTGACCCTTATACTGTATGTCCTCCCTTTACACAAAAGAGAGATGACTGGCTTGGTCCTATCCTTGCAACTATGGAGTCACAATCTGATGATACAATCTTTATGCTATATAACTCACATAATTCAATAATTTTACATCATTTTTCACAGTTTTAAGGAAGATAAAAGCAAAGCCCTCTTTATCTTAGTCCAAATAACTCAATCCATAAATACAATGACAGCCCAATGTTTATTCTATTTTATTCTTTAATTATTTAGTTTGTTTTGAAATCTTGAGATTCTTTGTTATTTGTTTATGACTATGTCATCAATGAGATTAACAAGCTGTTCTGTGGACTTTAATACTTTGTAATGTGTTATGATTAATCCTCAGTTAATAAAGTTTAATCTAGGCTGATATTGAGGAATAATCCATGGGTCAACCTTTTTACAGTCCATTTCTGAACCCAATTTCCTGGATTGGACTAGAGATTACAGGCTATAATACTCCTCTTGGGGATGTATGTAACCAGACCCAAACCCATGTTAGTCATGTTCAAATTCACGTACTGTTGAATTAGCTAAAGTGCTCACCCCTGGATTCTTTCTAATATACAGCTTAGTCTCACCAGATTCATATATTGGAATTTATTTGACTGGCTTCGATAATACAGTGTGACAACTAGTAGATGTAATGTATATTTAAACAAATGATACTTTGCGGATGTTATCTTTTTTGATGTTTTAAATGTTTTTATGTATGTAATGACTTTATAAGTTGAGCTAATAAACTAAACTGAAACTATTTCCAAATGCATCCTGGGGGTAGGGGAGGTAGATACAGTAAAACTTGACAAAAATGAGCAATAAGTAAGATACCAAATACAAAATAATATAGAATTAGCAAGGTGCATCTGGTATGTGACTCAAACATAAACATAGAATAATCATGCAATCGCTGTGAGCAAATGGATAGATGCATTGAAAATTTAGACAGACCATGTTACAAAATCAGATAAAATGGTGCCTAGAAGAGATGTTGTTGGAGTGAGGATGACAAGTCATGCTGCAGTCAAAGGTAGTTACAGGAGCGAGTAGAAAATACTGGAAGAAGGAATTTGAGAGAAGAAAGGGAGGAAGTACGATGAATAGCAGGGAGAAGGGTTGACAGGAGTGTAAGTAATCTAAAGGAGAAAGCAGCTTGTCCTTCAGAAGATTTCATATACAGTATGGAAGGGCGAGGGATTTAGGGTCAGTTGCAGTTATGGAGGGAGTAGCTTGTGGCAGAGGGAGATGAAACAAGAGTGAAAAGGTTGGAGGGAGGGAACCAATCAAGAATTTGGAAATAAAAGAAGCACAGTGAGACAGACATCTGGCTTTAAGCAAGGAGAGGGAAAGAGAGGAATGGAGGAAGCAGTGGGGGTGCAAAGAGGACAATTTAGTGCAGAGCAAACAAAACTGTGAAAGAGTGGTCCATTCTGATCACACTAGATGAAGAAACAATGCTATAGACAATGTCACAATAATTTCAGATTTTATAGTACACATTCTTTTGATAAATGTGTCTTTAAGATACACAAGTGTATATTTCACATAGTTAAAAGACTAGAGTCTAGTTCTTTCTGAAGGTCTATAAATACTATTTCAGTTTCTTTTTTTTTTAGTAGTTTGTGCTAGTAGTGTGCAGATAGATCTGTATGAAAAAAACAGCCAAATTAACATTTTTTATGATGCTCATCACACAATTATTTGAACAAGCATTCACAGTCAAAACAGGTTATTTCTCACATTTACACCTTTCTTTCTTTCTTTCTTTCTTTCTTTCTTTCTTTCTTTCTTTCTTTTCTTTCTTTCTTTTGTTTTACCAATAAATGCATACTGAGCTGGCAATAGCTTGTTTCTAGATGTGGCTAGGTGGGCAGTAAAATACTTTACATGCAAGAGAAAATACAGTAAGGTACATGAGGGATAAAAAATACATACATTACTGTTGAGCAGTCAGGTTACTCAGGCAGTAAGCCAGCACAGCCCAACATGAAAAGTGCAAGGACAGTGCAATAAGGACAAGTGCAATGCAATATCAGGGGAGAACACTAGAATAGGAGCAGAAAATAACACCCAGAATGTGCAGAGACACAAGAGTAATCAGTGCAAGTACAATACAGTAAAGTAAAGTGCAATACATCTCCTTTCAGATGTGAATACCTATTTGAAGCAAAACTTATGCCACAATAGACTGGGGTGAAGGTTGGGAAGAAAAAGTGCTGTGAGGCAGGGCTGAGCAATAAACAAATGGTGGGGGGAATACTGAGTTTCAGGGGTCAGGTACAGTTACAGAAAGGGATAATGAAGTCATGACAAATGGACATGAGGGAGAAGAAGGAAGTGGCTTAACAGCTAGACAAGGAAGAGAGGACCAACATTTATGGAAATGATATGAAAAGTCAGCTCAACCAGCAGTAGTTTTCCTGGGGGGGGTGCAGTTTTCTATAGAAGGTAGAAGGAAGGAGGGGGAATGAAAGAAAGCAGAGAGGTACATAGGACACAAATATATCTTACAAAGTGTTTTGGCTTTTGAAAGGAAAGTAGTCTTCCTATCTCAAACTTTTTTTTTCTGATCTCATTTTGGCATTATTTAAATTTAGATTAATAAAAGCTATTCTTAAAGGAACAACTTAAAAGATGAGATAAATTCAGTGTTAATTTTAAAGGTTATAATAACAGACCCAGCAAACTCCTTAACCAGATCAACCTTCTAAGTAGCATATGACAGTTCTTGGCCACCTGTATCTGTCACCAATAATCAAGTTTCTTTCCTGCCCCTACATGTTAAAACAAGCTCACAGTAATAGTATTTACTGTCCAGCAATACTACTGTACTTTGTAAAAATGTTTCTTTTTATTTTATTATTATTGTCTTGGATTACAGCCTTTGAGCTAAAAGCTCATTTACAAAGGTTTCACGTCAGAGTGAGAACAAAACAACAGGTGCAGTAAATACAGTGGATTGAGTAGTAACAAATGGGGATTTTATACAAATGAGCAAAGGAAAGCAAGATAGAAACACAGAAACATAGAATTTGATGGTGGATAAGGACCGCTTGGCCCACCCAGTCTGCCTCATTTCCCTACCTAATGGATAAGCTGCAGATCCTAGTTAACCATCAGCCTACATTTTCCTAACCCAACCCCCTAGAATTGCCTTATGACTGCCGCATGCATTCTTGAATTTCACCACAGTTTTTGACTCCACAACCTCCTCAGGAAGGTTGTTCCATGCATCCACAACCCTCTCTGTGAAAAAATACTTTCTTATTACCTCTGAGGCATCCCCCCTTTATCTTCAAATTGTGCCCCCTTGTTCTTGCCGACCTCTTTTTCAGGATAACAGTAACACAGCCATAACAGGTGGCAATGAGCTGAATGAAAACAGACATTTTGGTAATAAAAATAAAGTGTTAAAGGACAGGTAAAAGAGGCAAACAAAGATGGGCAGGGAATTGATGTACAAGAGGAAGGGAAGGGGGCAGTAGAGAAGAAATGATAAGGGAGGGGGGAATGAGCAGTCAGAAAGTGGCTAAGGGGGACAGAGCAGAAACAGGGTGCAGATAAATTCTGAGGTGGGGGAGAATGGATGAGCGTGGGTGGTGGATACCACAGGAGGTGGGTTATGTCAAGGTGATTTAGGTGGTGGGAAGAGATGCATAGGGAGGGAACAAGAGAGAGAGGACTGAGGGGAGACAGGATAGGGAACAAGAGGGGGAGGACTGAGGGGGCAGGATAGGGATGGGAGGAGGAGAGGTGGGGAAACAAAGTCCATGCCTAAGTTTTTCAGAGTGTTGATAGGGTGCAGAGAAGGGTAGGTGAGGGTGAATGGTGGGAGGATGTAGATCGAGATTAGCAGAAGTGGCACAGCTGGAGGATATCAAGTGGGGCAGGGAATGAATAAGGGAGAAATGGAGAAAAGGATGGGAAAGACTTAGTGGAATACAAGGGAGAGGAAGGGTGGAGAGGTGAGGTGCGTAAAACACAATAAGTGCTAAAGTTGATCAGTGGGCTGCCTAAGTGTAGGGAGGCAGGAGAGGGAGGTGGATAGCAATTAGTTGAGGGGATAGGGTGGGGGGATGGTGAGAGGAGCAAGGAGTGGGACAGGATAGGGCTAGGGAACACCCCTAGGCAATACTCCAATCCAGGGATGAGGGAGTAAGGGAAATCAAATTGGGGGCGGGAGGTTAATCAGAGCAACTGGTAATTATGGAAGCATGAAATCATCTAAGAGCAAGCCTTGAAATTTAAACTTTCCTTTTCTATTGTTACACTTGTGTTTCTTGCAAAATCAACCTTGTGTCAAATTTTGTTTCATGTTGTATCTAAATTTGAAATACATTGCTGTAAAAACAGAAGTTGGCCCTATTTCAAACATTTTAATATATATTGACTGTACTAGAGCATACACATTGTATATTAATTGCATTATGCTTAACATGCAAATTATAGTGGCTGTATTTTGTTACATTTTAGAAATACACTGTGAAAGTCATGCTAGCTTTGCATCTCACTAGACTATCCAGTGTTAGTCATGTGGGCATGCAAATGTCTGGAATCCAGCCATGGTTACTATGTCTTGGGTTTTCTTTTCTCTAGAGTTTCAGGAGGATTGTAACAACTACTGGCTCCATATCTATCTCTCACATGAAGGGCATAATATACAGGAAATGAAAGAAACACTGTAGTAGCCAGGATCACCTGATCTGCTAGTAGAGGGGGCTCTGGGGAACACAGACCTACAGAAATGTGGTGGGTGGGGGAGTGGATAGACATCTCATTCAACATACATTTTCTTCTGCAAATCCCTCCCACCCCTGGGGCATAGGGCCAACCACAAGATACTCTTCCACATGTCAACAACCTCCAGTTCCCACTCATCTTGGCAGCATGGGTTGCCTCCTTCTAATGTTGGAATGCTGTTGTGCAGCTTAGTTAGAATATCTGGTAATATTCTTAGAATTACAGGGTATTTTCATACTGAACATGAACAAACGAGGAGGGAGCTCGAAAATGCACACTCAACAGTTCAAGTTGAAGATAGTAAAGGCACATATGCCTCATTTATTTGAGCAAAAGCAAAAAGATTGTCATCGTTATCATTATTATCATCATTCATTTTATTGGATAGCAAATTGAGAAAGTTATTCTCATTTACAATTGCATCCAAATGTAAAACAAATATAGACACAACTTTAATACAGAACATGTAATTACTTGTTAAAACAATACACACTGTTTAAAATCTATGTATGGTCATGAGATATAGAAAATCCATATAATAACAAACAAGATAATAAGCATCTATCAATGCCAAATGTTCTCCACCGCTATTACCATTGTTCTGGGTCTTGCTTGTACACATTTTTACTATATATTTACTCAGCATAGAGCAGATGAGATGCAATGTCTCATTTCAGTGGTTTACACATTGTTAGAGTGTGATTATCCAGGCTAGAGCAGCTGAGAGGCAATATCTACTTTTACGTGGGCTCCCACATTTTGATTCCACATGTCCAACAGTCTTTTAATTACCTGAAATTACGATAAAGACAGGTGGAATTGTTAAAATACCGTCCAAAAGAAGATTTCTCTGTGTGACTGTGGAAACACGTTTTGAAGGGGATTTGAAAGATGACACCTGCCATGTTCAGGAGGTGGGGATAGCACAAGGGACATGTTAAAATTTAGGGGCCAAAATCAGCAAAAATGAAGTTATGAATAAATATTGGAACAATTCAATGTTTCCTCATAAGTTAGTTGGTTTTTCACATTGATACCCCAAATTTTCAAAATAATCTTTTGATGATCACTCAAACTGAGCATGACAGGTGTCATTTATAAAACAATGGCTGAAATGACATTTTGCACCACAAGGGGGAAAACATGTTTTGGGTAGGATCTGAGAAATTACAACTGTCACATACTTAAGGTGGTGTGAAAAAATGACTGTTAAAAATCTGGAGTCAAATACTGAAAATTACCAGTTACAAGTATGTGTTAAAAAATGTCAATGTACACTCATAACATTATTGATTTTTAATATTTTTTCCCTAAAGTTTCAACATATCCTTCTTATGACCCCACATAGCATTCTTATGACTTCATTTCATGAACAAAGGTGGGAGAAAATCTTCAAATCCTGCTCAAATGGTAATTTTGTACCCCAGTGTAAAAACACATTTTGGCAAGATTTGAAAAATGATAGCTGTCACATTCACGATGTGCTGTAAGGGAATGGCAATGTTAACAAGCTCTGGCAGAGCCACTGCAACTGTGAATGCATTAACTAGATAAGGGTGTTTCATGGGCCAGAGGCTCATTTGCAAAGGTACCTCGTCACAGAGAGAACAACAGTGTTACAATATTACAGTAGGTTGACATACAGATTTACACAGTAGAACACAGACATTGTTACATATATTATGTACATTTCATAAAACAGTAGTTACATAAATACAGATATCTGGCAGGGGGAATGAAGGAAACCAGTTGGGGGGTGGGAGGGGGTGGAGGAGGCCTTCCAGAGGACTTTGTCAAAGCGCACTTAGTGATATGTGAGCAACCTGTTAGTGACAGGAAAAGCAGCGAGTGCTGAACAGGTGGTTCTGAAGAGCAGTTTTGAAGGAGGCAAATTGGGGAGTGTCAGTGATGGTTACAGGGACAGTGTTAAACCAGGAAGGGGGCCCTGTAGCAAAAGAATCTCTGAGCTAGGTAGGTCCTTGTTCCGGGTACCAGTAGAGTGCCTTTGTCCAAGCTGCGGGTGGGGACTGTGGGGGAGGTATGTCGGAGAGAGGCAGATACCCTGGGGGGAGAGCTTGAGCAGAATTTTCTTGGCTAGGAGGCAGGTTGCGTAGTGGAGACATTCTTCCAGGTTGAGGAGCTTAGCAGTGCAATAGAGATGACAGGTGTGTGTGATCCTGGAGGCACTGGTCATTAGTCTACAGGTCTTGTTCAGAGTAAGTCAGATCTTATTGAGTGCCATGTAATCAGTGGTTCCATATACGGGTAGGCCACAATCCACTAGGGACAGTACTGAGGATGTGATGGCCTGTCACTTCTGAAGGAAAGAATTGTTGAGTATCTAGAGGCCAGAGGGGCACAGGACCCTAGGCAGCATGGATTCACAGTGGGAAGGTCATGCCAGATGAAACTGATAGATTTCTTTGACTGGGTGACCAAAGTAGTAGATCAGGGAGGGGCTGTGGACATGGCCTACCTAGACTTTAGCAAGGCATTTGACACAGTCCCACACAAAAGATTAATATACAAGTTAGCCAGCCTGGGAGTGGGTCCCAAGATGACAGCCTGGGTAAAGAATTGGCTGGAGAATAGGACACAGAGAGTAATAGTAAATGGAGTCCACTCAGAAGAAAGGAAGGTTACCAGTGGGGTACCGCAGGGTTCAGTATTAGGACCGGTCCTCTTCAATGTCTTTATAAGCAACATTGCAGAAAGACTGGAAGGAAAAGTATGTCTCTTTGCAGATGACACAAAGATCTGCAACAGAGTTGATGCACAGGGTGGGGTGGAAAGGATGAGAAGGGACTTGGCAAGGTTAGAGGAATGGTCAAATGTATGGCAGCTTAGATTCAATGCTAAGAAGTGCAAGGTAATGCGCCTGGGAAACAGAAACCCAGGGGAAGAGTACACAATGGGGGGTGAGATACTAACAACAACAAAAATGGAAAGGGACCTGGGGGTAGTCATATCAGATGACCTAAAGGTGGGCAAGCAATGTGAGAGGGCAGCAAGGAGGGCTGGGGGGATACTGGGATGCATAGGGAGAGGCATCACCAGTAGAAAACAGGAAGTTATTATCCCTCTGTACAGACAGCTGATGAGACCCCATCTGAGTAACTGTGTGCAGTTCTGGAGACCCAGTCTCTGCAAAGACATAGACAGGATGGAAGCTGTCCAGAGGAGGGCAACAACTAAAATGGTGCAGGGTCTGCACCGGAAGACATATGAAGAGAGACGAAAGGAGCTTAATATGTATAGCCTCGAGGAAAGGAGGGAGAGGGGGGTCATGATAGAAATGTTCAAGTACCTCAAGGGAATCAACAAAGTCCAAGAGGGTGTCATCTTTCAAAAAAAGAGGTGTGCAAGAACAAGAGGGCACAACTTGAAGATGGGGGGGTGGCGCAGCGGTAATTTAAGGAAGTATTTTTTCACAGACGGGGTTGTGGAGGCATGGAACAGCCTTCCGGAGGAGGCTGTGTAGTCAAAATCAGTGGTGGAATTCAAGCATGCATGGGACAGTCATAAGGCAATTCTAGGGGTTGGGGGTAGGAAGAAGTAGGCTGCTGGTTAACTAGGATCTGCAGCTTATCCAGTAGGTAGGGAAATGGGCAGACTGGGTGGGTCAAGCGGTCCTTATCTGCCATCAAATTCTATGTTTCTATGTTTCTATGTCAGAGAGCATCGGGTGGAAGGCAGTCCCTATGGCAGTATAGAAGGCCAATCCAGGTGCTGGTGGCAGACACGAGGTCTTTAATGTAGGTGTTAAAAATGAGGGCAGTGTTAAAAGTAATCCCAAGATATTGGTAGGTGTGCACTTGCTCTAGCGGGTGTTGAGTGCTAGGGAGGATAAGGAGGGGGTATTTCTTGCTTTGTTTTGATGGTGGGAGAAGAGCATCGACTTGGTCTTTTTGAGATTAATGACAAGTCTGTGCTCCTTGAACCAGCTTTCTGCTTGGTTGAAGGTGTGTTGGAGAGAGTCCTGGAGGGAGGCAGAATTTTGGTGAGAGGCATAAAGAATGGCATCATCTATGTACAAAAGAATTTTGCCAGAGCCAGCACTGGGCAGGGTGTTTAGGTAGATACTAAAAAGTGGGAGTCCCAGGATGGAGCCCTGGGGGACCCCAGAGAAGGCAGGGTGGGTTTCTGAGAGTGCCCCATTGATTTTGATGCACTGGGAATGGGCTGATAGGTAGCTAGAGCACCAGGCAAGTGGACCAGTAGAGAAACCGATATGGTAGAGGGCGTCAAGTAGGAGGGGATGGCAGACAGTGTCAAAGACCTTTGAGAGGTCAATGAGCACTGCTCCATCAAGGTTGCCAGAGCCAAGAGAGGAGTGCAGAAAGTTGGAGAATTCCAGTAAGGCTGTACCAGTGCTATGGCCTGCATGAAAACCATGCTGCTCTGGGCACAGAACAGCATATTTAGTCAGATACTTGGTGAGCTGTGTAGTCACCACTTTTTCTATGGCTTTGGAGAATGGGAGAAGATGGAAATCGGAAGATAGTTACTGGGGATGGACCTGTTCCCACCTTTATCAATAGGTGTGACAACAGCCATTTTCCAAACACTGGGAAATTGACCCAGGCAGAGGAATCAGTTTAGTAAGCTCTTAAGTGGGACTAGGATGTCATCCAGGACCAGACATAGTATTTTGGGATCCAAGGAGTCATTGCTTGGGCTGTTGCTGCCTAATTCTTTTAGAAGGAAGGGTGCAGCTTCATGGGTAGATATTTTGTTCAGGTAGAACAAGTGATGTTGAAGGACAGGGGGCTGTGAATCAGGAGCTGGGTCAAAGAAATTACTTGGAAGGACAGAGCTAAGGTCCCTGAAGGAGGTGTTAGGCAATTAGCTATGTTAAGGGGGTCAGTGGTAATAGAACCATCAATAGTAAGCTGGGGTGGGGAAGGGGAGAGAGATTTCCCATTCAGTTCTTTAATATTATCCCAAAAGATCTGGGCAGACCACCATAAGGAGGTGAGGGTGGCCTGGTAGTGAGCAGCCTTGTCCTTACAGATGGCCCACATGCACCAATTCTGTGCAGCATTGTAGTCTTGTCTGTCTGCCGTCATGCCAATCTCAGTGGCTAGGTGCTAGCGGTCATCCCTTTCCCTGAGTTTTTGGAGTAGGGTGAGGGTGACCCATGGTGCATTTTGCTTTTTGGTGCAGAGTCTGGTAAGCAGTGTGTAGAGATCACAGGCCTTGTTAAAAGCCTGTGTGAAAAGGTCAAGGGCAGAGTCAATGCTGGGTGCCTGGCTGATGGGGGACCAGTCAATCTGGACAAGGAATTGCTTGAGTTTATTCAGGCCACCTGGGTGAAAGCACCTGCAGAGGGTGGTTTGGGCTACTGGTTTGGGGGTGGAGGTGGACCAGAGGAATAGGATAGGGGAGTGGTCATTTTAAGAGTAAGGGAGGATTTGTATGTCCTGGATTTTACGGAGACAGTTGGTGACTATGACATCCAGGAAGGTGCTGGTTCCACTGGAGGGACTGAGTCTAGTGGGCTGGGAGACTAGTTGGGTCAGGTCAAGGGCAGCGAAGGTGTCCCTTGCTTGGGAGGTAAAGGGACTAAGCCAATTGACATTGAGGTCCCCAACAAGAATTTGTTCAGCTTTTTGGGGGAGGGTGGTGAGATAATCTTTAAGAGATGAGATTGCCATGTTCTGGTTCCTTGGGGGAACATAGGAGACTGTGAGGTAGAGCAGTCCCCTAGAGGGATCAGAAATGAGTTTGAGGGTGAGGGCCTGGGCACCATTATCAAGCTTGGGGGCAGGGAGCACATAACCAACAATAGTGTCACATATGAAAACAGTACAGCCATGCCCACATTTCCTACTCAATCCTCCCAGTAGATGGTGTACCCAGGGAGTGAGACAAAGGAGTTGGGGGGTGGATTTGGAAAGCAAGGTCTCCACAAGGGCAATGATGTCAGACTAGTGTAGAATGACACAGCACTGGAGTGCAGTAGATTTTTTCTGCAAGCTGCAGATATTCAGGGAGGCAATGCAGAGTCCTGAGGACAATGTCTTGGGTTGGCTGGTGGGAGTAAGGCCTGGGTTTGGGTGGACATTTCCAGAGAGTAGCAGTCAATATGCAGCATTGATGGGCTAACACCCCTCAGAGAGTTCAGCTGCAGGAGGAGAGTAGTTACCTCTAAGGGCTCTGGTGGACCTCACTACCCTTGCTGTTTACAGGCTTCCCTGGACATGAATTGCTGTTGCATACACTAACTGAATCAAACTACGGTACATTACGAAGGGCAGACTTAAAAATAATGCCACCGTCTGTATTACCATTACTTATATGTTTCACATTTTATTTTATGCACTGTTATAGCAATCAACTCAACAGAACCAGGCCATCATATACATGAATGTACTGTACCTTAACTGAAAACACTGCTGAGACAACTATATGTTGTGACAAGGTGGAAGATAAACACAATGTTGAGACATGTTTTTGAAGACATTTGATGTGTTTAATTGCTTATTTTTAGATTGCTATTCAGTGCACACACATAATTTGTATAATATAAAAGTGCATATACTTAAATGTCAATGTAAATCTTACACATTTCATTACACGCTGCTCTCTTGAAGGAAGATATTACTATACAAGGCCTAAAAATGGGCATCAGGTAAAAGTGACCCGGGGTAGGTATGTTATTGAGGGTATTGCATAGCTTATCTTTTATTGCTACGCCACCCCAGGCGTACCCAAAATGAAAATCAACAACTCTTTGATATGAAGCAACAGGAGTTAGTTAGTACAAGGACAGAAACAAGCAGCAGACTGAGTAAGTGGGTAGACAAGCATGGATAAGCTTTCAACCACCTCTTGATTTAGCTCCCACTCATGAGCCCTGACAGTGGTGTGACTGAGACTGTCTGTAAGGATGTTGCTAATTCCCAGCACATGGACAGCTGTCAGGTAGAGATCATGCTGGACTGCCCAACACCACAGTCTCATCACCTCCCGGCATAGAGGGTACGAGCAAGTGCCTCTCTATTTTTTCAGGTACCAGACTACAGACATATTGTTGGTCTGAATCAGGAGTATCCCCAGAAATAGAAGAGGGTGGAAGGCCTGGAGGGCATACAGTACTGCCCTAATTTCTAACACATTGATGTGTAGAGATGCTTCCAGCTGAGACCATGTTCCCTGAGTCTGATTATCTCCTAGGAGGGCTCCCCAGCCTTGACATCAAGGATCCATTGTAAGGGTCATGGTAGGAGCAGGGGGCTGAAATATGAACCCCCATGGAGAGATTGGACAACTCCTTCCACCAAAGAAGATCCTTCTTCATGTGCTCAGACACTAGGAATCGGTGGTCCAGGTTGTCCAGTCGCTGATCCCACTGGACACAAAGAGTCCATTGGGTCACTCTAATATGCAGTCTGGCTAGAAGAACTGCAGGGATTGCAGCTGCCATCATCCTGAGAAGATGAAGGATTGACCAGGCTGTGGTCTAGCTTGAGTTGGCCACTAATCTGGCCTGTTCCTGCAGGGTCTCCACTCTATCCAATGGGAGGAAGATCCTGCCCTGGACCATATCCAGCATGGCCCCAAATGAACTGTAGGCACTGAGAGAAGAGAGGTGAGATCTGGGATAGCTGACTGCTATTCCAAGTCTGGAAAAGAGGTCCAGAGTGAAGGAGAGTGACTCTTTCAGATTGCTCTGTGATGGGGCCAATAGAAGCCAATCATCCAGATACAGGCACAATTGGATCCCTCCGATATATAGGCCTTCAGCCACCACTGCTAGACACTTAGTAAAGACCTGAGGTGCTGAGGATAGGCCAAAAGGAAAGCCTTGAACTGGTAATGTTCCCCATGGAAAGCAAACTGCAGAAAGTGGCAGTGGGCCTGGAAGAGGGATGTGTAGGTAAGCATTCTGCATTTGAAGCACACAAAGCCAGTGGCTCTTGTGGAGCAGGGGTAGAAGTCCCTGGAAGGTGAGTATGCAGAATCTCTTGTACTCAACATACAGGTTGAGCATGCTGAGGTCCAAGATGGGTCTTTGGTGACCTGTTTTTCTGGCCACTAGGCACTACGAAGAAATGAAAGTAGTAACCTTCCTATCTGTGCCTGAGCCACAGGCTATATGGCTGACTTTTGCAGAAGAGCCTGGATCTCATCCCCTATCAGAGACAGGTACCTTGGAGAATAATGGGAGAGGCCTGGGGGATTGTCCAGAGACCTGTCTAGGAAATCTATAGTGTGACCTCTTGCTATTAACTGAAGAACTCAAGACTCCATGGTTATGTCCTGCATCTCTGGAAGGTGAAGGGAAAATCTTCCCCCACTGGTTCCTCTAGAGGATCTGAAGGAGGCAGAGGGGTCCCTCACAAGTCAGGAGGCCAAGGCGAGGGAGTCAGCAACTCCTCTGGGGGGCTTTTGGAACTTGGCAGAGGGAGTAGGGGTTCCTGATGTTGGATATCAGCATTTCATTTGGCCTTGCCTTTGGCAGGGCCCTCTTTGGTCTGGCATCCCTGCTGCTAAAAAAAAGACTGTTTGCGTTTGTAACCCTCTTGGTACATGAAGCGGACATCGCAGATGGATTTATCTCAGTCGTACATTTCAGTGATAATATCCTTCCTTAGCATCACCTCTGAGTAACACAGATTCCCTTGAAAGGACATCCAGTATGGAGTTCTTGATGTCTCATGCCATTCTAGCAATCCTGAGTCACGAATGTCACCTAATGCAGAAAGCAGTGGCTGTGGTGCAAGCAACTGAGTCTACTGTGTCATAAGTGGCCAGGATGGCATGATGACAGAAGATTTTAGCCATTCTCATGGCCTTGGCAATCTTGACCTTAAGCTCCTGGCCCTGGATAGCTTCCATCTTTGACTCAAGTGAGGCCATGAAAGATTTCTGATAGGAAACCATATAAACAACATAATTAACCCATGAAGCCCTTCTCCCAAAGTTGCCTGACCACAAACTGACTGCAAGGAAAACCATTAAATTGTTTTGTAATGTGTTTTGAACTTTCGCTCATTACTCAGTACTTTTTTTACATTTCTGTTACAAATTTCCAACTTAGCTTTTTATTACCCTACCACACGAACATGGCAGGCATAATTTCTCAAATCCCCTCTGAAACATATTTTTGCACAGATAAGGGAAGGGTTATGACTGCACACCAGGGGCTGCTTGACATGAAAGAGGCTTTGGAAAAGTGCACCACTGAAAACCAGAGAGTGCTTGGCATGGGATGAGGTGATCAAGAGAATGCTACTCAACATAAGGTTGTGCTTATTACAAACCCTGGGAAAGTGAGGAGAGTGCTGCTGGATACCAGAGACTGCCTGACATTGAATATGGAGGGGAAAGGGGTGCTACATGATAAAAGGGACTGCTTAGCATGGGACAGAGCAAGGGTGAGGGAGTGAGTGACAGTAGATGCCATGGACTGCTTGGAATGGGGCAGAGTGTGGGAAGGGAAAGCCACTGAAAAACAGGTAGTACTTGGCACTGGACTGGGTTAGGGATTGAAGAGTCACCAGACACCAGTGTCTTTTTGGCATGGGAAAGTGAGACAGTGAGGGAAGGATAACAGAGGATGCCATATACTGCTTTGCATGGGACAGGGTATGGGTGTACCACTGGATACCAGGTAGTACTTCACTCAGGATGGGGTCAGGAAGGGAGCGTCAGTGGTCTGCAGGGACTACTTGGCATGGGACAGGGAGAGGGTGAGGTAGTTGGGGACCATAGATACTATTGATTGCTTTGCATGGGACAGGGTGTGGGATAGAAATGCCACTGAAAACCAAGTAGTACTTTGCACAGGATTGGGTTAGGAAGGGGAGTGCCACTGGACAGCAGTGTCTGCTTGGCATTGTGACGTTGACAGCCAGTTCTGAGTGCTGTATTATACTTTTTTAATATAAAATGTATTAATGGCTCTGCTGTAAATTCAGATGCTCTAGGAATGACCTCTCTCATCCCCCCAAGATTTTAGCTGACAGATGCAGGCCAAGAGAACTGCTGACAGCTTTGTATTACACACTCAGTCTTTTTACAGACAATGTGTTACTGGAAGACTTTTATTAAGGATCCTGTTTCTCTGAGATAATTATAGAGTTGTTAAGTTCATTTTGTTAAGAGAGAAATCATAAACTAGGTTTATGACATTAAAATAAGGGAAGCTAGGATGTTACATAGAGGTGTAAGGTTGTAAATGACCATGTGAAGCCTGTGTGAAGAGGGTGCAGCATGAGATCAAAAGAGGAGTCATTGAAACTTGAGTTACCCTAAGGTTGCAGAATTAATACATCCTGTATAGCTGTATAGTAGAGATTAATAAAATTACATCCTGTGGTTGTATAAAAATATATTTTTGTTAGATATTTGACCAGAGGAGGAGCTGGATGATTTCATCCAATAGGGGTTGGCTAATACTGCTTGAAAAGAGTATTCTCTTTCACTATAGAGATGCATTTGTATCTGACACTGACTAAGGAAACATCTGAGCACTGAAAACAGGTATTTAGAAAGCTAGACAAAATCTAAATATAGTTTTAGGAATTGCAATGTTTTAAATCTTGTTTTGTTTAAAGATATGTTTGTCTTATGTTATAAGAGTTCTATATTGTATGTTTGACATATTATTATATATTTTAGTAAATACTCTAATTTTAGAGCAAAACTGGTCTGTCTTTGAATTGCTTTCTTTTGCTAAGAAATATTTATGGTTCAGCAGACATATAGCTTGTATGGTGGTATCAAACTGGAAACAGAAGCATTTTAAATCTGAGGTCTTTATAAAGTTTTAAGGGTTCATCTCTGAATACCTAGTTAGGTGCCTGTAGGCAAAGATGTCTGGCACCCCAAAGACAGATATATCTGAGCCTGTGCATTGGGTATGCTAGCAAGAGGTTACAGTCTGAATCCCTCGAGAACTGAGACCAAAGATTGATCCAAAATCACAAAAACAGATAAGAGGGTTACCTTGTCTGTTACACTGTCCACAAGACTGCACTCAGAGGTTGGCACTTTGGGAGTAGAGGGCCTGACCTGCTGAGTGAATCTGTGACAGACTGGTTGGCAGCGATGGCATAATTTTGGTATCACAAGCTTTATTGTTCTGTCAGCTGAGACCCACCAGAGTCCATGATATGAGACTAGAGTGAGGAAGGTTCAGGAGGGGAGATGAGGAGACACTTTTTTACAGAGAGGGTGGTGGCTGGGTGGAATGCGTTACCTGCTGAAGTGGTATGCAGTAGAACAGTGGACTGCTTCAAATGAGGATGGGACAGGACAAGGGGGGGTTAATGAAGGGGAAGAGTGGAAGGGAGGGGCAGCTGCAGAATAAGGGGTGCTAGCTGCACATTCGAGCAGACTTGATAGACCTCTAGGCCTTTATCTGCTGGCAAATTTCGTATATTCGTAAGCTGTCTTGCAAAGAAAGAAAAAGACAGAGTTTTATTTTAAAAAGAAAACAGAACTATATATCACTTGGTCTACAGTCAAGTTCCTACCTATTTTTTTTTTTTCTAAAGTGCAAAGTCAGAGTAGCAGCAGTTAGGAAAGATGACATCCTACTACAGCAGGCACACTGTAGAACAGTTAAAACAGTTGTGCGAGGACAGAGGAGTCCTGTTCAAGGTGAAAGCCAGTAAGCAGAACATCATAGAAGCCCTGATGGTAGCAAATACCCAGAGCAGGGAGTCACAGACTGTGACTGAAAGGGACCAGACCTCGAGTGGGGCAGAACTAATGGCCAGTGAGAGGTCCGAGCTGATGAGGTGGACAGCAGGGCCACTGTCAGTGAAGGGCCACAGCAGCAGGGGAAGGTCACCAGTATCCTGAATCCAGAGGTACTCAAGCTGCAAATTGAGTTGCGGAGGATAGAACTGGAGGCAGAGCGACAACAGAGGGAGGCAGACCGTGAGGATTGTGAGCACCAGTGAGAGGCAGAGGAGAAGAGAGAGCAAGAATGCAGAGCTGCAGAGGAGAGGAGAGGAGAGAAGAGCGCCAGTGGCAACACGAACTGGAGAAGCTACGACTCCAACCAGCGCACCAGGGCAAGTAAGTGGCTTGGGTTTAACTGGGACTGCAGGACTGGGTTACAAATTGAACACTAAATTAATAGCTGAGTTTAAGGATGAGGAGGATATAGATGCCTTTTTAAATTCTTTTGAAAAAATTTGTATTCAGGCTAAAATTCCTAGAGAGTCCTGGAGCATCCAGCTATCCCCGCTACTTTCCGGAAAAGCTCAGGATGCATTGGGTAACATGGACAATAAAGACAGTGATGATTACAGCAAGTTAAAAGCTGCAGTACTAAAAAAGTTTGAATTAACTGCTGAATCATACAGAGCTAAATTCCATAAGCTCAGGAGAAGCCCTGATATGAGCTATGAGGAGCTAGCCATGAAACAACGTCAGTTTTTAAAATGTTGGTAGGAAGGAATTGAGGCAAACACTGTTGATAAAATTGAAAGTGTGATTTTATTAGAACAGTTTTATTGGGCATGCTCAGCAGAGTTAAAAACCTGGCTAGAGGACCAAGATCCAAAAACAGTGCAAGAGGCTGCTGAACTCTCGGACTGATATGCCAAGAGCAGACCTGCTCTGAGAGTGAATGGGGCAGGCATGGCAGTGCAGAAAGGGAAAAGCGTGCGCCTTCAGGGCAGCTAAAACCTTCACAGCCTCCACCAAAACCAGTTAACCACAGGTTTCAAAGAAAAGATTTCTCTGAAGTAAGAAATACTTGTTGGTTATGTAAAGAAACTGGGCACATTGCCAGACAGTGTCCAGGAAGGGCAAGCAATAATACGCAAAGTAGTAACAGAAAAGAAGGGGTTGTTTGTGTGTTCCTGAGAGCATGCCAGTGAACATGAGAGAACACATGCACCCAGTCATGGTAAATGGCATACAGACGCAGGGGTTAAGGGACACAGCGGCACCACTGACATTGGTGAAAGGGGATCTAGTACAGCCTGGTCAGCTTATCCCAAATAAATACGTAACTGAACAGGACTTTGAGTGTGAAGCGAAAATATTGCCATTGGCCAGTGTTCTCCTGGACTGGGGTGAAATAGGGGGAACTGTGCAACAGGTGGCTGTAGCTAAAACATTAGCAGTAGATGTGATCCTGGGTAACAATCTCCAACAGAGGATGGTATGTGCAGTTACCCGTAGCCAAGCAGCCAGGGAAAATAGTAGTTCCCTGAACCCCACAGAAACCGGTGTGGAAACTACGGAGAGGCTGGTTCCCAACCTGTGTTTCAGATAAGGGAGACTGATAAAAGGGGTAAAATTTTCCCTGGTAGCGAGTGGCCACACAGCTATGGAAGGTTACTCTGAAGAGGGAGGGGTGACCAATTGTCAGAGGGTTAGGATTGACAGTGATCCTGAGGGCCCTAATGCTAGTGCTAGGGAACCCTAGTTTAGCACTGAAGGGGACTTGTCCCATGCCTTGGGACTGGGTGAGGGGTTTGCAGCTGTTCAGAGGAGTGACCTTAGTTTAGAGAAGCTGAGGGCTTGGGCAGACTCTGAGGGCACACAGGGAGGTGATGGCAGACATAAGTTTTATGGGGAAAATAATCTTATGTATACACAGGCAGTACAGACAGAGGAAGGGATGCTAGGCAGGCAGCTTGTCATTCCCCAGGGGTATCATGAGGAGTTTCTCAAAATTGCACATGATATTCCCTTGTCTGATCATCTGGGAATCACACAAACTATACAGTGGTTGGCCCAGAATTTCTACTGGCCTAACTTCACCCAGCAGGTGAAGGAGTATTGCAGGTCTTGTCACCGGTGCCAAGAAATAGGGAAGGTGGGCAAGAAAACCAAGCCACTCTGATCTCCTTGCCCATAGCGGAGGAGCCATTCCAGAGGGTGGGAATGGATATTATGGGGCCTTTAAATACCTCCAGCTCCTCAGGGAAGAGATTCATCCTGACTGTGGTAGATTATGCCACCCAGTACCCAGAGGCAGTCGCTCTATCCTCACTAAGGACAGACAAAGTGGCAGATGCCTTACTTGGGATTTTTTCCCTGTGTTGGGTTCCGGAGGAGGTAATCACCGATCGAGGAGGTTCCTTCATGTTGGACCTGATGAAGTATTTATGGGAGAAGTGTGGGGTGGTGCAGAGATGCATGACATCGTATCACCCACAAGCCAATAGGCTTGTGGAACATTTCAATGGTACCCTAAAGTCAATTCTCTGGGCGTTTGCTGAACAGCATGGAAGGGACTGGGAGAAATACCTTGCCCACCTGTAGTTTGCATACAGGGAGGTGCCCCAAAAGTCAACAGGATTTTCCCCCTTCGAACTCTTATATGGACGCCTGGTACGTGGGTCCCTAGACTTAATCCGGGAGGATTGGAAAGGCAAGCACGCCACCCAGAGAACTCCCATTGTGAATTATGTCCTTAGGTTTAGGGAAAGGCTGAAGGAGCTTATGGGGACAGCCCAGAGCAACCTGGCAGCTGCCCAACAGAGACAAAAGGTGTTGTACAATCACAGAGTCAGAGCTCGCTCATGCATGGTGGGTCAGGAAGTCATGGTCCTTATTCCGGTCCTGAAAGACAAGCTGCAAGGTGAGTGGGCAGGACCGTACAAAGTGGTTAGGAAGGTAAATGACGTGAACAACATTGTGGAGTTACCTGACCATAGACAAAATGAAAGGATGTACCATGTCAACATAATGAAGCCATATGCAAATAGGGCTGACATGGTGTTCGCAGTATGTAGTCATGGGGAGGGGACAGACGAAGGAGACCCCCTTCTGGACTTGCTGGAAGAGAGTAAGCAGGAGTACTCTGTGGAGGCAGTAAAATAGCCTCCCCAGCTGAACCCAGACCAGGTACAGAAAGTAAGGGAGGTTTTAGCAAACTTTGCCCCCTTGTTTAGCACCAAGCCTGGACTAACCCACTTAGCGACACACTATGTGGAGACAGGGACACAGACGCCCATACAGTGAACAGCATATTGGGTGTCAGAGGCTGTCCAAAAGGACATTAGGATGGAAATGAAGGAGGTGCTGGATTTAGGGGTAATCCAGAGATCCCACAGCCCCTGGGCCTCACCTATAGTCCTTGTGCCCAAGCTTGATGGCTCAACTCATTTCTGTGTGGACTATAGTGGACTGAATACAGTCATGAAGTCCGACGCCCACCCGATGCCTTGGACGGACAAACTCCTGGACAAGTTGGGAGGGGCAACCTACCTTACAACTATGGACCTGACCAAGGGGTATTGTCAGGTAGAATTGACAGACAGAGCTAGGGAGGGGCCAGCCTTCATCACTCCGATAGGCTTATTTGAGTTTAAAGTAATGCCTTTCGGAATGAAGAATGCCCCAGCCACTTTCCAAAGGTTGGTGAACCAGATGTTGAATGGTGCTGAGAAGTACGCCTTAGCGTACCTGGATGACATTGCCATCTTCAGTACCAGATGGGAGAAACACCTTTCACACCTTACGGAAGTGCTGGGCAGGATACAGAGGGCCTGGCTCACTGTCAAAACTGAGAAGTGCCAGGTGGCCATGGCGGAAGTTGCATACCTCGGGCATGTGGTAGGCTGGGGATAACTCCGTCCTAACCAAATTAAGATAGAAGTGATTCAGGCATAGCCCAGACCAGAAATCCAGAAGCAGGTCAGGAGTTTTCTTGGGACAGCAGGGTACTACAGAAAGTTTGTACATAAATACAGTGTCCTAGCTGCTCCCCTATCTGACCTGACAAAGAAAAAGATGCCAAAGAAAATTACTTGGGGCCCAGCCTATGAGGAAGCCTTTACCAGACTGAAGGAGGCACTGTGCAGTGCTCCTGTTTTGACAAGTCCTGACTATAGCAAAACCTTTATAGTTCAGACGGATACCTCAGACGTCTGTATTGGGGCAGTACTTAGCCAGACGTCTAGCCAAGGGACAGACCACCCAGTTGTGTACTTGAGCAGGAAGCTTATCCCCAGGGAGCAAGCATACTCCACCTTGGAAAAGGAGTGTCTTGCCATAGTGTGGGCCCTGAAGAAATCAGAGCCATACTTGTATGGACAGCATTTTGTGTTGCACACTGACCACAACCCCCTGGTTTGACTGATGCAGATGGGAAAGAGTAATGGGAGACTACTAAGATGGAGTCTTGCTTTGCAAAGATATGATCTGACAATCATACATAGAGCAGGAATTAAGACTCAGAATGCCAATGGGCTGTCTAGGATCTATGAGGAGTGAACTGATTTGGGAAGCTGATTTGGTAAGGGGGAAGGGATAAGGAGGGCTGACCAAGCCCTCCCTCCAGATGAGGAGTAGCCTTCAAGCCCAAGGGGAGGGAAACAGACTGGAGGTGGAGGTTTCAGGAGGAGCAGGAGGATGGAAGTATAAGGAATCTGGGTGGGAGTTCGACAAAAGGATCAGGGATAAGGGTAGAGTTGAGTGTTAGTAATGCAGGAGTTTGGGAAACAAGTTGCAGAGTTCAAGCCATGCTGTTGAGGGGTGGATGTGGCGGCAGTCAACGCGGGGCCAACAAAACCATGACTGGGACCTAAATGTACGGGGTAGCACTATGCTTAGGAAGGATAGAAAGGAGGGCAGAGGGTGGAGTGGCTATGTTCATTAGAGATGACATAGAAATTGCTATGGTAGAAGAGGCAGAGAAGCGTGGAGGCCTTATGGGTCACCTTATGATCCCCAGCAGGAGATAAAGGTCAAGCTGGGTGTAGCATAGGCCCCGGGATGAGTGATGTTCTAGAGGATGGTTTGCTGGACAACATCATTGCCTAGTGTGGTCCAAAGGGGAAGGAGTGGTGTTGATGGGGGACCTTAATAGTGCCAGGTACTAACTGGGGAACCATGTCCTCTAAGGTGGCCAAGGAGAAGAGGCTGCTGGATGGCTTCCAGGATGTGTTCTTAACACAGCATGTGATGGAGCCCACAAGGGAGGGGCATGTCCTGGATGTGGTTCTGGCAGATGGGGATCTGGTAAGGGACATGGTTGTACAGGACCCCTGACTGGGAGTGACCACAATACTGTCTGGTTTCAAATAAGCATTGGGGGAGTGGGGTGAGATCTAGGACACTGGCAGTGGACTTCAGGGGCAGACTTTATGGGCATGGGAAATATTCTCAAGGATCACTTGAAGGGATTACCTCAACAACAAGTGTGGAAAGGAGATGGAGGTCATAAGCAAGGGGACTTCAAGAGGCAGAAGTCAGGATCTTAGTTGAAACGAAGTGAGCAAGGTCACATAAACCATGCTGGTGGTCCAGTGAGGTCCAGGTAGCAGTCAGAGAAAAGAAGGCGGCTTACAAAAATATAAAACAACAAGAGGGGATAGGGATAAGAAATGTACCAGCTTGCATCTAGAAAAGTCACCCAGATATGGTGAGGGAGCAAAGTCCAGTAAAGAGCATCGGCTGGCACAGGGATACATGGAGGGAAAAGGGTTCTTCCGGTACATTGGGGAGCGGAGAAAACTAAGGGCCATCTCAGCAGATTGAGATCAGAAGGAGGGTGGGTGGAAGAGGCAAGGACCAGGCAGAGGTATTTATTGAGTACTTTGCCCTCTGTGTTCACTAGGGAGGATGGATATCTACAAAGCAAGGCACAAAGGGATAGACGGCAGGGAGGGATCAGGGGAGCAGCAGAAATGGAGCAAAGGAGGAAAGGTACCCCAGGGGTGTCACATCTGGTTAAGGATAAAAAGACCAGTAAGGTGGAGGGACGGATGATGCCATCCCACCAAAGGGTGTGGTTTGCCCTCAAGGCCCTAAAGAAAGACAAATCTCCTGGGCGGGATGGCATTCATCCGAGTACTATGGGATGGCGGACATACTGGCTGCACCCTGGCGGAGCTTTTCAACAGGTCACTTGAGACGGGAGGGTACCTTAGGATTGGCGAGAGGCACATGTGGTACCAATCCATAAAGGGGGTCGAAGGAAGTACCAGGAAACTATAGACCCATCAGTTTAACCTCGGTGGTGGGAAAATTAATGGGAGTATACTAAAGGAACGATTGGGGTTTACTTGGAGGAGGTGGGAGGTCTGGATAGTCGGCAGCATGGGTTTGTGCCAGGTAGATCATGTCAAACCAACCTTGTGGAGTTCTATGAATGGGTAACATCAGAACTGGATAGGGGTAAGCCTGTGGATGTATTATTCTTGGACTTCAGCAAGGCGTTTGACTCTGTCCCCCACAATGGTCTGGTGGAGAAACTGATGGGGTTAGGAGTAGGCCCTTTGATGGTCAGATGGATTGAAACTGGATAGCTGGACGCACTCAGAGAGTAGTGGTCTGTGGGGAGCTCGAACCCTACAGAGGTTGGTGATGGGGGTACCACAGGGCTCGTCCTGGGTCCAATCCTGTTTAATGCATACATATCAGACATCAGGATGGTATAGGTGAAATGAGTCTCTCTTCGCGGATGACTCCAAGATGGGAGCAGTAGTTGAGGAGAAGAGGGAGGTTGGCCTGCAAGGGACCTGGACACCCTGGAAAGCTGGGCTCACACATGGAAATTAAATTTCAATATCACCAAGTGCAAGGTGTTGCATCTTGGTCGAGAACCTAAACACAGGTACACCCTGGGAGGAGGTGCTGGAAGCCTCAACAGGGAAAAAGACCTAGGGTCATGGTGGATACATGTATGAATAACACTGAGCAGTGCAGGAGAGCAGCTAGCAAGGCAAACAGGATGTTGGGATGCACGCAAGGGGATCACCTCTAGGAGCAAGGAAGTGATTCTGCCACTGTACAATGGACTGGTTAGACCACACCTTGAGTACTGTGTACAGTACTGAGACCACACTTGAAGAGGGACATACAGCTCCTGGAGAGGGTACAGAGGAGGGCAACAAAGATGATAAGAGGGCTAGGGATTTGACTTACGGACAGACTTGAGAGCTCTGCCTGTTTTCATTGGAGGAGAGGAGAGACAGGGGACATGATTGAGGTCTTCAAGCACTCAAGGAATAAATAGGGTAAAACATGGAGGGATCTTTAGACTAAAGCAGGGAGGCATCACCAGAGGCATGGTTTGAAGTTGGAAGGTGGAAGGGTGAGGGGAAAAAGGAGGAGGTTTTCACTGAGAGGGTGGTGGACCTTGGAATGCTCTGCCTGGTGAGCTGGTTCAGAGATCCACAGTGGAGAGCTTTAAGAGAGTGGGACAGACACAGAAAGTGGATGTATCAGATGATGGCCTATCCCGGGGGTGGGGATGGATGATAGGGGTTTCTGGAGCACAAGGGATGGGAGGGTCTCGGCACCCAACTAAGGATCTAGGTTCGAGCAGACTTGATAGACCATAAGGCCTAATCTGCTGGCAAATAGTATGTTAGTATGTTAGTATGTTAATCCCATGTAGGGGATAGATCTCCCAAATTCAATCTAGGTGGAAAGGAGTGTGACATAGACAGCCAGTTCTGAGTGCTGTATTATATTTTTTTTAAATAAAATATATTAATGTCTCTGCTGAAAATTCAAATGCTCTAGGAATGACTTCTCTCATCCTCCCCAATTTATCTGACAGATGCAGGCCAAGAGAACTGCTGACAGCATTGTATCACACATTCAGTCTTTTTAGAGACAATGTGTTACTGGAAGACTTTTATTAAGGATCCTGTTTCTCTGAGCTAATTACAGAGTTGTTAAGTTCATTTTGTTAAGAGACAAATCATGAACTAGGTTTATGACATTAAAATAAGGGAAGCTAGGATGTTACATAGAGGTGTAAGGTTGTAAATGACCCTATGAAGCATATGTGAAGAGGGTACAGCATGAGATTAAAAGAGGTGTCATTGAAACTTGAGTTATGCTAAGGTTGCAGAATTAATATAATGTAAGCATTTTTATCTGACACTGACTAAGGAAACATCTGAGCACTGAAAACAAATATTTAGAAAGCTAGACACAATCTAAATATAGTTGTAGGAATTGTACTGTTTTAAACCTTGTTTTGTTTAAAGATATGTATGTCTTGTGTTATAAGAGTTCTGTATTGTATGTTTGACATATTATTATATATTTTAGTAAAAACTATAATTTTAGAGCAAACCTGGTCTGTCTTTGAATTGCTTTCTTTTGCTAAGAAATATTTTTGGTTCAGCAGGCATATAGCTTGTATGGTGGTACCAAACTGGAAACAGAAGCATTTTAAATCTGAGGTCTTTATAAAGTTTTAAGGGTTCATCTCCGAATACCTGGTTAGGTGCCCATAGACAATGATATCTGGCACCCCGAAGACAGATATATCTGAGCCTGTGCATTGGGTATGCTAGCAAGAGGTTACAGTTTGAATACCTCCAGAACTGAGACCAAAGGTTGATCTAAAATCACAAAAACAGATAAGAGAGTTACCTTGTCTGTTACACTGCTCACAAGACTGCGCTCAGAGGTTGGTACTTTGGGAGTAGAGGGTCTGACCTGCTGAGTGAGTTTGTGACAGGCATGGAACAGTGAGAGATGAGGGAAGGATAACAGAAGCTGCCATAGACTGCTTTTTATGGGAGAGGGCATGGGTGTGCCACCAGATATCAGGTAATTCTTGACTCAGGACTCCGTTAGGAAGGGGGTGTCAGTCTTCACTGGGGATTGCTTGGCATGGGACAGCAAGAGGGTGAAGGAATTGACGACAGTAGATGCCATTGGCAGCTTAGCATGGGACAGGATGCAGAATGGAAATTACACTGAAAACCAGGTTACTGGGTAGTACTTGTCACAGGATTTTTTTTTTGTTTTACCAGGAGAGACACACTAAGTTGAAGCTTGTTTATATGTGTGATCTGGGAGCACAAGGGAGTTAAGTGACTTGCTCAGGGTCACACAGAATGCAAGTGGGGGCTGTGGAATTCAAACCCAGGTATCCAGATTTGCAGCTCAGAGCTTTAAACCACTGTGCTATCCTGCCTCCTGATTAGGGTTAGGGAGGAGAGTGCCACTGGACACCAGGGTCTATTTGGCAAGGACAGTGAGATAGTGCAGGAAGGATGATGATGGATACCATGAACTGTTTTGCATGGGACAGAGTGTGGGAGTGCCACTGGATACCAGGTAGTATTTGACTCAGGACTGGATTAGGAAGGAGAGCATCGATTGGCATGAGGGACTGCTTGGCATGGGAGAGGATGTGGGAGTTGGTGACAGTAGATGCCATGGATTGCTTGGCATGGGACAGGGTATGGGATGGAAATGCCACTGAAAAACATAGTATCTGCCACAGGTCTGAGTTAGGGAGGGGCATGCCACTGGTACCAGGATCTGCATGGCATGGGACAGTGAGAAGGTGGGGAGTGGGTGATAGTAGATGCATGGACCACTTGGCATAGTACAGGATGTGGAAGTAAAGTGCCACAAGACACCAGATAGCAATTGATGAATTGTACACCATTGGCCATTATTGTTAGTGAGGAGTGCTATATGGTTTTATCCTAAAAAAAGTCTGGGTTAGGAATGTGAGTGTCACTGGACACCAGGAACTGCTTGACACTGGATGAGAAGAGAATCAACAGAGGAACTTGTTAGGTAACATGTAACTCTGTCATCATCAAAAGCTTTGGATACTAACAGAGAATTTAATGAATACCATTCTAGAACATTTATTATCTTGAAAGGTAGCTGGAATCCAGAACAAGTGCTTCAATGGCTTAATGGTTTTGAAACTGCAGATCTTGAGTACAGCTAACTAGCCTTGAAATTTATAGACCAAAGTAAATCATTCAAGCCAAAGTTGCTTTTCTTGCCGGCTAAATTACAAGCACCAGCTACTGAACCTTTGAAAGACTGCTACAAACAAATGTTAAAGAGACATCTCCATACAGGATCTAGTAACAAAAAACATCCTAATCTAGCATATTAAGAGATGACATCTTTGGAAAAGTCCAAAGAGACAAAATCAGATTACAATAAAACCAGCAGACAAGGAGGACAAGTAAGGATCATGGATCATAACTACTACCTGGAGGTAGCCCATATTCAGCTGAATGATGTCTAACACTATCATCACCTTAATAATGATCCCACTGCCCTTAAACGTAAGATGAATCAGTTTCTTATAAATGTTCTCCACTCCAGTTTTGTTGTACTGTAGGAAGGTCAGTTCCTCTGGCAGTATTTCCCAACAGTGCCCACATTTTAACTCTCCTATGAGTTAAAAAGGATCTCCAGTACCCTCTAGGTAGACCCATTATATCATGTATTAGGTCATTAATCAATAATTTGTCTTAGTTTGTGGATGCTTTCCTACAGACATTAGTAGTATGTGTACCAACTTTCAGTGTGGGAGCCACAACTGGGAAGTGCAGTGCTATACCAGAATCAGTAAATTCAAAGGCCTTCGATAAAGAACTCATGTGTGTGGCAATATAGCACAGTGGTTTAAGGCTCTGAGCTGCAAATCTGGTGACGTCCAGAAGACCAGACCTGGGTTTGAATCCCACAGCTTCCACTTGCTTACTGTGTGACCCTGAGCAAGTCACTTAACTTCCCTGTTCTCCCAGGTCACACTTGCAAAAAAACTTTCAGCTTAGTGTGCTACTCCTGGCTAAACAACTGAAAAAAATAATAAGAAGAAACATGCCTGGCATGGTAGCAAGATGATGTCATTGAGCTGAGTGAGTCCTGGACATTTTCAGAGGCCAATGTTTGGTAAATGCCCTGCATTTGCTTGCAGTGTTATACTGGACTGCACTTGTTTTACACTGCAAAATAAAACAAAAACACCTTTGAATTCAAGGTAAAACCAAGCCATGTACTATCTGCATTTGGAAATACATAGCAGTTATGCTTCATGTCTAGCAGGTGCCAGCCATCCCTACTACTGTAACTTTGAAACACAAGTGTATCATCCTACTTGAGGGACATATTGGCAGCACTGTAGGTCCTTGAGCACTTTCATGGGATACTGGTTGTATGTGTCTCACAACTGATGGTGACATCACTGTATCCAGCATCATCTGAGACTGAATGCTGTTCATAATTTTATGGATAGATTTCAAATAGTCTTTGTTATCACACATGAGTTTATTATTGACACCCTCAGTCTTATCCTAACCTCAAATTATTTCACATTTTATTCAGATCTTCACTTACTACTGTATCTATGGAGCAGCTTTGGGAGCCTCAAGGCACCCTCCTATGCCAATCTGTTAATGGGCTGGTGGGAGCAGGTGGCCACCTATGACCCCTGAAGCAACCCATTCACTGATAGGATAATATATTGTGGCATGATATAGATGATAGTTTATGCATTTGGGGAGGTAGTGTACTTCTTAGAAAGTGAGGGAATTTCTACAACTTATCAATACCAGTGATTTGAATTGGAAAATCACATTTTGCACTGACCCAGAGTTGCACTTTTGGATCTTTTTCTATTTGAAAGTGAGGAGGGTCAAATTATGTATCTATTTGTTGATCAGGCAAGTTCACTAGCCCAAGAGACCTTTTTCAGGAATGGCCTGGGCCTAGGTAAGTAAAATAAAAGGTGGCGATAAGAGACAGATGGTGACAAACAAGCTGTGGAATAATTAATTTTCAAGCATAACTGCAAGTACAGATATAAAAAAACAAAGCAAAATGTTTAGATGCAATTTCAATTAAGTAGAAAAAAAATATATGAGTTAAATAACTTTTTTGTAAGAATGCAATACTGGTGCCAGTCTACAGTTGCTGTAATAGATGTGTTCAGATATTTCAGGAGATTTCACAATATTTCTAATGAAATTCTCTTTGGTAGCTCTACAAAGATCCTGCAGCATGCAGGACATTTCAGTAAATATCTTACCAAGTAAATGCCTGCAACTGTAGCATAGGGAGTACAAGGAGTATTAATATAGAACATATAAACTGACAAGACAGTAGCTTGTATCATAGGATGCACAGCTTAGCATAGAAAGTTCAAGTAGTGCTAACATAGCACATATAAACTAACAAGACAGTAGCCTGTATCATAGGATTCACAACCTAGCACAGAGAATAAAAGTAGTGCTAATATAGCACATATAAACTGACAAGACAGTAGACTGTATCATAGGATACACAACTTAACATAGAGAGTAAAATAAGTGCTAATATAGTGCATATAAACTGACAAGACAGCCTGTATCATAGGATGCACAACTTAGCACAGAGAGTAAAAGTAGTGCTAATATAGCACATATAAACTGACAAGACAGTAGCCTGTATCATAGGATGTACAACTTCACATAGAGAGTACAAGTAGTGCTAATATGGCACATATAAACTGACAAGACAGTAGCCTGTATCATAGGATGCCCAACTTAGCATAGAGAGTAAAAGTGGTGCTAATATAGCACTTATAAACTGACAAGACAGTAGCTTGTATCATATGATGCACAACTTCACATAAAGAGCACAAGTACTGTAGAGCTAATACAGCACGTATAAACTGACAAGACCGCAACCTGTATCAGAATACACAACTGTAGTGAGATGCACTTAAAACATGACCCAGAAGCTGGGATTTAAAGAGTGGGCAGAAGGGGGCAAATCTAATTCCCACTGGAAGAGCATTCCAGAGGGATGAACTATCAGATAAGAAAGTAATTTTACCCATGTTAGAATTTATCTGCTGTACTTTAAGCAGAAGGCAATCAGAGGAGTGCAAGTCATGTGGATTTGTTTTGTGCCTTATGAACCTCAATGTGGGAGAGAGTTTAGGAGTGTATACTGAGTTGTCAATCAGGCAGTAGAAGGTGAAGTCCCTGCATGCCTCTGCGGAGAGTCAGTTAAGGCTACTGCAAAGGTCGTAGTGTTGTGTTCTAAAAGGAGCAACTGAAACAAATAGGCATATGCTCATGTAAAGTGTGGTTAGCTGGGAGACATTTTTTGCAGTGGTTTACGAGTAAATAAGACAGGTATAATCCAGTATGGGCAGCATTGTACTGTGCTTTTGGCAGTGGTAAGGCAGGCATCACATGCCATGAAAAGCTTCAGTCAGTAAGCTAAACCCAATTGTTGGTGAATTATTTTAGTGAAAGAATCAATCAAGCAGGTGAGGTAAGGGTCAAATGTGACTACTAGATATTTGAAGGTATGTACTTGCTCCACAGTCTGACCATCTGACAGAGCAACATTTAGGGAGGTGGACTTGTTGGGGGAGTTTCAGTTCAGAGCCAAATAGCATGGATTTAATGTTTTTGACACTGAGTAGTAGACTGTTTCTCAGGAACCAATTTTCAGTAAGGGAAAAATTGTCATTCAAGTTCTGAGAGAGATTGATCAGTGACATTGAACTATGGAAAATGATGAGCTCAGCACACAAGAGAGTGTTACAGTTGCTGCAGGCTTAGGGGAGGTTGTCTATAAATAAGGAGAAGAGAAGAGGTCCTTGGGGAGATTTTTGTGGTACCCCATTCTTTATGGGGATGAGTAGCAGACAGCGCGCTTCCAAGTGAAACATGTTGGTACTGTATCTACATGAAAGGTAGTTAGCAAACCAGGTGGTGGCCTTATGGGATATTCTAGGATTTAACAGTTTATTGGGAGATTGTGGACAGTGAGATCAAATGCTTCTGTCATATCCAAAGGTCATGCTCCTGTGAGTTTGTCATCATCCATGGAAGAAAGGATATGATCAGTAAAACTGATTAGGGCAATGACAGTGCTGTGCTACACCCTGAAGCCATTCTGCTCCAAGGTGAGGCGATTGTGCTGGTTTACACAAGAGTGAAGTTTTGCAAAGTCAATTTTTTTCAAGGAGCTTTCTCAGAGAAGGCAGAATGGAGATTAATTAGTAGTTCTTGAAGGGTTCTGGAAACCCAATGAGGGAAACATCTGCTTCAGTCAGATAGCTCCCACCCCCATCATTTATTGTAAGTGATCCCTTATTGTCATTTTTGAAGGCTGCATCATAATTGCTCAAACCTGATTACTTTTGAAAAACAGGTAGAGAATCTCCACAGCAGGTTTGTAGAAAGGGAATAGTACTACACTTTTGTAGGATGCCAAGGGCAAGGCTAGACAAAATAATAAAACATTTTAAACCTTAAACTAGTTGTACTACTCAGGATCCATGATCATTTTTATGACAGTATAGAATTCAGACACAAAAAAGATTGCAGAGGTTCTCAAAAAGTTTTGGTATATTCTGTCTGCAGATCCAGACCTTAAACTAGGGCAGTGCATGGGCCAAATAGTATTTCCCAAATACCATAAATAGTAGGCTTCCTGAATATTCAGATGTCCTTCACAAATAGTGGTTGATCTATGTTGTAGTAACAAGCATGTTGCTGATGCCGATTATGGAGTCACCATATCACCCAGCATTACTGTGCCACTTTTCTGGGAGTTATAGCACCAAAGCGACCTCCTGGGAAACAGTCATTTTTTGAGGGGGGCTTCACCCCTCCGCACCTCCATGGCAAAATATAACCTCCTCTGGGGTGGGCATGCCACTGAGGGGGTAGAAACTGTGTGGTGGCAAAGGGCAACAGGAGTGAGGGGCAATCTAAAATCAAGATCATCCCTTTCACTGTCACCCTTGTTGTGGCACTATAATTGTGGTGACAACATTCAGTCGCCAACCTAATGGTATGCCCTGGATAACTGACTTTTCAGCACTATTCAGGAACAACTATTTGGTGAGAATTCCTGGTCTCACAGAACTTCATTGGCCACTCATAGGTATTTCTGGAGCTTATCGGCAAGCACATCATGTGACTTCTTCACTCTGAGTTGATAGAGGACAGGAGACAGTTGTTTCCGAAAGCTTGCTTGGGGTACTTCTGAAACCTTAAACTTGCCAAATTAGATCAGTGCCAGAAAAGCTGGTTTTGCCTTCTGACTGGGGTTGTTGTCCTTGTTGCTGTGCACAGTTAGAGGGACCAGGAGGGCTGTCTGTTTTAATCAGAAGAACTTGCATTAAAGTTCCCCTGATTATAACTGCATGGTTTCTTATTGTCACTATTACAATTCAGGTGTTTTGTATTATTTATCTAGTTTCTTTTTTTTGAATTTGAGATGCTAACAGCCTATCAGACTCACTCCTGGCTGTTATACCTATGCTGTAGAACTTAAAATACTGCATATGTGATGGATAATGCTGACATGAGCCCCTGCTCCCCCCCCCCGAGGAAGAATCTATGAGATTCTAAGTGCCTGGGTGATAATGTGGGTCCTTTGTAAACCACATTATACCTTTTTCCTCTTCACATTGCAGCCTTTGCCTCTTGACTCTTTTTTGAGCATTCATCTTCTGGTTATGAGACTGCTTAGTGTCATTATTAATGCAGTGCCGCCTCTCCCTCCCGATTTCATGCTCCATTCATTCACCAGAAACTTGACATAGAAAGTAGATGAAGCTGGTACATTGTGGGAAGGGGTGTCAACTTAACTAGCTATGGTACTAGGTAACAGGCCACTCCAAAATTATAGCTTGAGGTCAGAGGCACCATAAAAAAATAACTATTTGGGTGACATGAGAATCTGATTAAGCTGTTAGAGTCTTTCAAAAGAGACATGTTGACTCCTGTTGCAGTGTCAGGAGCCATTAAGAGGTAGCAATCTGTATTTACTCTACAACACTGGGACATTGGGGAAGTGGGTCAGGTGGTAGAAAGTTATTGGACTGGGAGAACATGGCTGAAGGACTAGCCCTAGCTACCCTGGCAGGGATAGAGGGCTTTTATTTTTTTTTTGTGTATTTTCATCATTTTGGTGAATAGCCATGTACTAAATAAGGAATACTAGATGAGTAGTATCTGGGTTGCAGAGTACGAACACTGTTCAAGTACTCAAAGAAAGGTAATTGCACACTCCTACTGCTACAGTGTTAAAGAGGAAAATTAGAAATTGCAGTTGCCAATACTTTTTTTAGTTCTGCCAGTGTTCCTAGAGGTTCTAGACAGGTGGATGTTTACCAAAAAATAAGAATTGTGTTACTTCCTTGGGCAACAAAATGGCATGTGCAAATGTTTTGAATATCTGGCTCTGACAAAATATATATACATAGAATGGAATACATGTTGGTTTTCTTGAGCACCTTTCATACACAGTGTATATCAAAACACTTCACACTGCAGTGTATTATTAGATACCGGTAGTGAAGAAACTGTATGAGGTAAACATGCAGCAGCCATTAACAGAGCTAATTCTACACACAGAGTCATATCACATTAGAATCTACACTACTGAGTGAGGAAATGTTGACCCGGGCACCGGAGATAAGTCCACTGCTGTTTGGAAAAGGCCATGGGATTATAAACTTCCTCCTGGGCAGCTACCAGTGATTGGCAAATGGAGCATCAGTTTAACATCACATCTGAAGGACAGCACCTCTAGCTGTGCGGTACTCCAGGAAAGCAAAGAACCAGTGAGTCAGGGCTGGATTTTCAATATTTGGCTGCACTTGCAGTACTTACTACAAGACTGTTAGACCACACAAATCGTGGTCTAACTTCATGTCATGAGTGCCACAAGATGTGCATCAACTATGAAGCATGCATCCAAATTATGGTGCATGCATCATTTTTTGCTGTAAAGTGTTGCAAATATGTTTAAATGCTTGAAAGTGGCACACCAACATTTAGGTGCCATTTGTATTTGAAGTGAGGCACCTTTGACAGAACAACTGCTGCAAGTCCTATGTCCAAACCTATGATAATCCATGCCTCAGCTTATTATAGCAAGAACCAGGAAGTACCACACTCACCTATGAGCAGCCTGCTGCACCAGAAGAACAGCGCATGCCATGTGATGTGAACATTTTCTGTGTATTCCAAACACAGCATACAAGCAGCTGGTACACAGAGGAGACCTCCCTAGATCTCTCACAAAATCCATACCATATGGGCAGTTTTTGGGATCAGAAGAAACTGTACTGCGGATGGAGACTTTAAGTTATAAAGTGCTGACTAATCTGATACCTTCATTGAAAGAGGTTACGAAGAAGAAATTGTTCAAACTACCAATGGAAAGGCTAAGGATAGAAAGTCACTTTTGAAACTGAATGCACTGTCTAACACTGACAATGATCCTGTCTGTTTTGTTATGCAATATACAAGTTTTTTAGTCAGGTTGGGGTTTTGACCAAGGCATACCGGTCAGCTTTGTTAAAGAGCACCTTTCATGATGGTCCAAAAAGTTACAGCTTGTAGTCATTATATGCAGTACTAGACCTGAAAGAGCGTGTGCATTTGTTATTTTTGGCCATGGTATACTCTGTCTTACTCATTTTGCATTTGTTTTTGAGCTGTGCTTTAACCCTGCTGCATTTGCCTTTGCTGTTCAGCTGCTAGGCTGCTGGCTCCCCCTGACATCATGGCAGAGGAGTGACTCACACTGTGCAGAACAGTGCAGCTGCAGCAGTTGTGCAAGGGAAAACTACCAGTACTAGATGTACATACTGTTCCCCTTTCCCAAGACACCCCATTAGCAATGCATTATGCCAAAATTCAAATGCTTTGTCAGTACAATTTTCTGTAAAACTGACTTACTTCTGCCTCTGTAAAAAAGCATGGGGATTGAGAGAAGATCGAGTTGCTGTCAGCACCTTTCCAAGTCCTTTTGACTTTCATGAATAAATTACCCCTTCTTGCATTGATTCTGGAATTGTATTTCATTACTGTCCTCTGCGGTTAGTTTTTGCATTCTGAGCTGCTAAAAACTGTAGGGTGTACCAGAGCTTTTGTAGCAAGCCTGGTGTTGCTGTGGAAACAGAGCTGTACTGCTGACATCACTATATGGCAGATGAGGGACTCACATTGTAGTACAGTGAAGTTGCAGCAGTTTTGCAAGGGAAAACTACATTACTAGATGTACATACTGTGGTCCCTCTTCACCAAGACACCCTGTTAGCAATGTATTATGCCAAAATTCAAATACCTTGTCAGTATACTTTTTTGCAAGACTGACTTACTTCTGCCTCTGTAACAAAGCATGGGGAGTGAGAGAAGACTGAGTTACTCTCTACTCTCAGCTGGGACAGCTGTCACTTTTTGCAAGCAGAATAATGCACCGAATGTCTCTCACTTTCAGGTTTTTGTAATACTTGTATTAAGCATTTTTTTTAATATGGAAAAGTAATTTCTTTGTACACATGTCACCAATAGCTCTTGGTGTCTTTTCCCTCAACAGCCACTTCCTAGTGATCACTGTACATATAAACTGGCCTCCATTTTGAATGGTCAAGAGGGTCACAAGAGAAGTATTTAAGGCAGGAGTTAACAGTCCAATAGCCACCCCCTGATGAAAATGAGAAATGACCTAAGCAAGTATCAGGAGTGGTCAAGGGTGTGGCAGCTAAGATTCAATGCAAAGAAGTGCAAAATCATGCAGTTGGGGCATGGAAATGCGGGAGAGGAGTACATGATGGGGGGGTACTGACTGCCACCAAATAGGAAAGGGGCCTAGGAGTAATCATATCTGATGATCTGAAAGTTACCAAACAATGTGAGAAGCCTGTGAGGAGAACCAGAGGAATGCTGGGCTGCATAGGGAAGGAAATGTAGTTGCCACTTTATAGAACATTGGTGAGACCTCACCTACAGTACTGTGTCCAGTTCTGGAGGCCGCATCTCTGAAAGAACATATACACAGTAGAAGCAATTCAGAGAAGGGTGACAAAAATGGTGCAGGGGCTGCATCTAAAGTCATATGAGGTGAGACTGGAGGATCTCAATATGTATGGTAGGAGAGTAGAGAGAGGGGGATATGATAGAGAATTTCAAGTACCTGAAGGGTATATATAAAGTACAAGAGGGTAGCATCTTTCAAAAAAAAAAAAAAGATGCTCAAAAACAAGGAGTCATGATGTGAAAATAGAGAGAGGTAGACTAGGGGTAACATGAGAAAGTATTTTTTTCATAGAAAGGGTGGTGGATCTAAGGAACAGCCACCCAGCAGAGGTTGTAGGGGTAAAAACAGAAGGAAAATTCAGAAACACATGGGACAGACATAAAGGAACTCTAGTAATAGGAACGAGAGGGTAAACTGCAGATGATTTAGGATCTGTGGTATATGAAATAGATAGGGAAAATGGCAGATGAGGTGGGCCAAGTGGTCCTTATCTGCTATCAAATTCTATGTTTCTGTATTTCTATGAAGCTCCAATGAGCGTAGTGGCAGGGCATTTGGTCTACACTGGGCTGAGGTCTTAGTTCTGCACCAATTGCATCGATGCTGTGTTTGGATTACACAATAACTTTTCACTAGCATCATGTAGTGTGCTTCATTCTTCCAGTGCAGCAGGCTGCTGCTCATAAGTGAGTGTGGTCCTTCATGTTTCTAGTTGTAATTTGTTATAGGTAAACCCTGTGCAAGCACCCCTGTTCAGCACCATAGAGTGTGCATCTTTCTGTGTCTTCATCATTTGTTATAAGCCCAAGTGGCCACTGCAAGAATTGAATCCATAGCTATATGATCTTCCTGGCTCAGAGACGTGAGTTCTACCAACTGAGCCACTAACTTTGATATGTATATAACTAAACAACTGAACAAACAAGCAAACACACAAAAAATAAGAAGGAAAACAATAGAGTTAAATTTTTTAAAAAAGCCAAATAATGCTAATACTGTGTAAAGTCCCAATTTATCTTAAGCCTTATGTACATCTTCTAGAGAGCCAGACCCCAACAATGTGAATAATGTGTTCACCCATTCCCAGTGTCATCGCTGATTCTGAACAATTGGGTTAGCTCTACAGGTAAATGTTGAATGTCAAATACAAACTGAATATCATTTTTGCTGGGGTTTTTGGACTTAAATTTAATTAACTGTCAACATGTGTTTTTAAAATGCTTGCATTGTCAGTTCTGGGTGTGGGGTGTATTAGTAGGGGTATCACAAGTCGTAAGAGGTAGGTAATAATCCCTCTTTACAAGACACTGGTTAGGCCCCATCTGGAGTACTGCATGCAGTATTGGAGGCCACACCTTCACAAGGACATTAACCAAATTGAGGCAGTCAGAGAAGGGCAACCACAATGGTGCAGGGACTGCATCAGAAGACATATGAGGACAGATTAACAGAGCTCAATATGTATACCCTTGAGCAAAGGAGGGAGAGAGGTGATATGATCGAGGCATTCAAGCACCTTAAGGGTATTAACAAAGTGAAAGAGTCTAACATGTTTAAATATAAGAAAAATAGCAGGACAAGAGGACACAGCATGAGATTAGAGGGGCCTGATTAAGGGGGAATGTGAGGAAATTATTTTTCACAGAAAGGGTGGTGGATGCATGGAATGGCTTACCTCAAGAGTGGTGGCTATGAATACAGCGCAGGGCTTCAAACAGGCATGGGATAGGCATAAGGGAGCAATACAAATGACTATGAATAGATAGGCCACTGACAGAGCAAAGGCCAATGGCACATTTATAAGGTAGAAAAACAAATGGGCAGACTGGATGGGCCTTGCGGTCCTTATCTGCAGTCAACTTCTATGTTTCTATGTTCTGTGGGTGCTAATAGATAATTTCTGACCAGTATACCTCAGCTGTTTTTTATTTTCAAATTTGTTTCTGCTTCCTCAGTCTGGTGGGGATACACCCCATATCAGGCCTTTGACTCCCAGCCATCAATACGTCCAGACACCCATGATCTTACCAGCCAAGCTGTGATCCTCAGGAGACCATGAGTGACCCATCAATGTGCCCCCCTTGAAGGAGGAGGAGAAGAAGAAGTATGCTAATCCAAAGCCCCACACCTAGATTACCACAGGACAGCAGAAGCAGGGCAGATGACAGCCAGCATCATAAAGCCAGGCAAGGGGCATCTTCTTATGTTCTCATGCCCGATGTGCTGACATCTGCCATTCCACCGATCCTGGTACAGCTCCAGTCCCCTTGTACAGTGACACCCAGCCAGTGCTAGGGGTCAGACTACTGCCAGGGCACCTCCTTCTGTGGAGGAAGAGAGCTGTCTAATCTATGCTTGATCATCCTCCCCACTGGCCAGCCCTCCAACCCTCCTGGTTCATTCCTGAACCTGGTGCATCAGCGTCACAAGCAGTAGTGCTACCATTGTGCTGGTGGGCCAGCCACAGATGATTTCTTACAGAACAGTTAACCAATAATGCACAACAAAATGTATGTCATGCTAGGATAACTTCATGCCTCAGTGGTTGGGCATGAGGCCACAGGCTGAGTGCATCCGACACCCACAAAGTGATGTTATACCCACAGCATGTGTGCTGGAGTACTTTATTGCAGTTATAAACTGGCTTGCTTGTAAAAGGAAAAAAGGTGAAATACTGCATTTTAGTTGCTTTTTGGATAGGCATGATGTTATATTGGGATAACAGCACTGTGGAAAATCAGTACTGACCAATCAAAGCCAAGGGATTTTTCTTGCCTCTTTGTAAGTATTTTTTTTATTTTGTGTGTTTCTATAAACATGATTTTCACTGTGCCATTTTATCTGTACTATTACTAATTGCAGTATTGCAACGTAGCTCCTGCCCACCCTCCCCTCAACCCACCCAACCTTATGCTCACCCTACCTTTATAGGTACCCGAGTCATATAACTTCCTGCATTTTCTTAAGGGGGCATCTGAGTTATACAACTTCCAGCATTTTCTTAAGGTGAAAAAGCCCACTCCTCTACATAACACTACTACCAGAAAGCAGGGCAGAACCCCTTATAGACATTTCCTGAGTAAGGGGAGGAGTATAGGGATTCATCTGGAGGTGTTCCTAGATTCTTTTACAGGGCAGATCACATCAAGCATGATAGGAGTGGTGCAGTGCAGTGCTGTTGAATGGCAGTTTTCAGGGAGTTGTTCTGGAGGCCTGTGATGCTGCCCTATCTGCAGGCAACTCTCTGGGTTGAGGGAGGAGGTCAACTGTCTCCAAGCTGAGTTGGCCAGGCTGCAGGGGATATTCACCCCTACTCAGAGACCACTGGGTCCACAACCCCAGCCTCAAAGGATGCCCAGGAGGAGGACTGGTTGGATCATGGTGGGTTCAGGGAGAGCAGGGTCTGAAGCATATCCTCCAACAGATCCAGTTCAGCAACTCCAATGCTGTCTTGGAGGACTGGGATAGCCCTACAAGGGCACTCACAGCTAAGACCAGGGCTAAGACCAGGGAGGATGTGTGGGTCCTCCATGATGAAGATCAAGGGAAGGGGGGAAGAGAACCCCAGAGGAGGCAGAAGCTTCTCCTGGTGGTGGACTCAGTTGTCCAGGGAGTAAAGTTATGGGAACCTAACATGAAGGACAGGGAGGTCAAGTGCCTTCCAGGAAACACTGCATGGAGGATGCAAAGTGGATCAACAGGATCGCAAGGGCAATAGCAAGGAGATAGGAACTGGGTGTCATTGACCAGCTGGAAATGAATGAACTGGCCAGAGACAAGGTAGAAATAGGCAGAATCCAGGAGGATTTCAGGAAGTTGGGGCAAGCTTGAAGCAGGTAGCACACTCTGTCTCCTTCTCGGAGGTACTATCTGTCCATGGTAAGGGGTCAGCAAAGACACTCTGAATCCTGAAATTCAACCTTTAGATGAAGAAATGGTGTGGAAGGGAGGGTTTTGGCTTCATGGCTTCATGGGGGAC
Organism: Neoceratodus forsteri; assembly: GCA_016271365.2. Classification (NCBI taxonomy): domain Eukaryota; kingdom Metazoa; phylum Chordata; order Ceratodontiformes; family Ceratodontidae; genus Neoceratodus; species Neoceratodus forsteri. The sequence continues at coordinate 696,911,984 of CM057451.1, read as the reverse complement.
TAGGGCCCCACCTGGATGAATGGAAGCCTCAATAAGAAAGATGATCTTCATCTGTCAGGAAGGGGGACCATGGTTCTCAGTGAGTACTTTGAATTCTTCAGCAGCTAGCATTTAAACTGGCCAAGATAGGGGAGCCAGGAAGGGTAGGTGGAGTAATATCACCCACCGTGACACAAGCAGGAAAAGAATTTGACATCAGGGACAACTGAAGGAGTTGGAGAGGGTAGAGCAGAGGGATAGAGCCCACACAAGAAAAATAAAGGGGGAAGGAGGAAGGAGCAGGAGAGGAAAAACAGGGGAAGATGGAGAATGGGTAGCAAAACATGGAAGGCCATGGTAGTGAATGCCCACAGCCAGGGAAATAAAATCTCAGACCTGGAGAACTTGATAGTAGAGGCAGACCTGGACATAGTAGCAATAGTTGAGACATGGTACACTGAAAATCATGGGTGGTACACAAATATACCACTCTATGCTCTGTTCAGGAGAGATAGGGAGGGCAGAAAAGGAGGGGTGGCCCTGTACATCAGGGGGGTATAAAGGTGACACAGGTGCTGGTGGGGGCAGGAGGACACTGAGGCACTGTGGGTCACCCTTGAACCTGGCAATGGCACATCAATATGCACAGGGATACTGTACAGGCCTCTGTCACAGGGGGAGGAAGTGGACAGGGAGCTAGTGGATGAGATCCAGGAGATGGCATCAAAAGGTGAAGTTCTGCTGCTGGGGGATTTCAATTTGCGGGATGTGGATTGAACCACCCTGGCAGCTGCTTCAGCCAAAAGCAGAGACATCCTGGATTCTCTGGGGGTGGGTGGGTCTCAGACAGCTTGTGCTTGATCCCACCAGAGACAGGGAGATTCAAATTGTTGTTGCTGGTATACCTTCTTCTGCATTATTACAAGGTGTGCCTACAGGTGTGTGCTAACAGATTACTGCTGTAATCTTCTGATTCAAATTGTCTTTTGCAAGGTATATCTTCTGTTACTGCTTTATTTTTCTCTGGAGCAAAGTGTTTTCTTACAGGGTATATCTTCTCTGAAATTATTACAGGTGGTGCTTTACAGGTTTACAGTTTATCTAACATTAGGATAAGCTTTCAGGGTTACTGCATTTGTTGTTGACTGATTGTTTCTGCTCTTACCTCCTTGTTCTTTCGTCCGTGGTTCTTCTTTTTAGGCAGGGGAAGGGCCCAGCCACCCACCCCCATCCCCAACCAACCCACGCTACACTCCTTTTATAGGGTACCACAGTTGTGACATTTCCTGTGGCAGAGCAGGAAGGGGCGGATCAGTGGGGCCTCCACAAGGTGATCTCATTTACAGGGCACTAGTAATTTAACTTGTTATAACAAGTTAAACAAAACACAATTAAACCATTACTTGCATTTTTTTTTCCTTCTAATTACTCTGACTAGGTTACAAACCCAGCAACTTATTTGGAATGGATTTCATTAACTGCAGGTACTGTGGAACAATTTTCAGAAGGACAGTCTTACAGGATTTAGGACACTGTCCTACATGCTGGGCCTTTGGAGATCTTAGGTCTCAGCTCCAGGCAGCATGGGCAGAGATTGCCACGCCTCAAATTTCATATTGAGAGGAAATACATTATAAGAACCACCCGCCATTTCCCCAGCATCCAACAGAAAAACCTCGACGCAGAGGGTAGTTGGTCCAGGAGGTTGGCAGGTGGTTAGGAGGAGCAAATCAGGTGCCCCATCACTCCTGCTCTCCAACACATTACCTCAAAAACCATATAAACACTACAACAGGTATCTGCCTCTATCTCTGAAATCAAATAAAGAGGCAGAAGACACTGCAGAGCAGGACACTGTGGCACAGGAGCTAGCACAACAATACTCACCCAAATCAGGAACCAAAACTAAACAAGCACAAAGTAACCAAAAACTCTGATCATAGGAGACTCCATGATTCGGGAGTTGATACCCATCTCCAGCCAGGGTGATGGTCAGATGTCTCCCAGGTACATCAGCATGGAAGACACTGGCGCATTACTAAATTGTTCACAAAGCAGGAGAAAACATTGATGTCCTAGTACACATAAGGACTAATAGATCTCGCCAGCCGGTCCGGTTGGGAGAACCAGGAACCCTGACTAGGCTGGGTGACAAACTATCATCTATTTAGTCCGGCATCTCCTTCTCTGAGATCCTGCCAGTCTGGGAGAAGGAGCAGATGGACAGAAGGTCAGAGAAGGGGAGATGGGGAGCTAAACACGTGAGCAAGGACTGGTGCCAGGAAAAGGACACAGATTTGTAGGGAACTGGCAACAGTTCTGGGAGCGAAAGTTCTTTAAATTTGATGGACTGCATCTGACTAAAGAGAGTCAGTGCATTGGGGCATAAGTTTGACGTCTTTGCAGAATATTTAAACTAGCAAATGGGAGAAGGTGCAGCACCCCATACGTCGAATGGGAAGAACACCTCTCCCCTCAGCTAGTGGTCAAACAGGAATTCAGCGTGTTTGCCGCTCATTTGCATCACCAGGTAAGAAAAAGGTTTGTCTCCCACACGATGCACAGGGTAATGCCAAACTTACCCAACAACTAACACACCAAAATCTGGCCAATGGAAAATCATGTACACAAATGCTCACAGCCTGGGAAATAAGATCCCAGACCTGCAGGCAATAATGTCAGAGGCTAAACTGGACATAGTAGCAATTAGTGAGCGTGGTTTACCAGTAACCACACTTGGGAGACTTCAGTACCTGGCTATGTATTGTTCAGAAGAGACCGAGGTGCAAAAGGGGGAGGGGTGGCCTGTATGTTAATGAAAATATCAAAGCTACAGAAATTCAGAATACACATAAGGAGCCAGAAGAACTGTGGGTCACCCTGGAAACAGGAAATGGGACAGCCATAAGAACTGGAGTTGTCTACAGGCCCCAGACCAGAGGAGGACATAGACACATTACTGTTAGAAGATATACAAAACATGACAGCTAAAGGAGGTTCTGATAATGGAGACTTCAACATGCCAGATACAGACTGGTCAATACCAGCAGGAACATCTGCCAGAACTAGACTCATAGTGGATTCCTGCAGGGGAGGGCCTCAAACAACTGGTACAGCAACCCACAAGAGACAGGGCTATCCTAGATCTAGTACTGACTAACAAAGAAGGGATCACAGATCTCCAGGTAGAAAGGTCACCTGGGGCCAGTGACCATCACATGGTATGGTTCAATTTGGCTACTACATCTAAATCATCCCATTCCAAAGCAAAATATGGGACTTCAGAGGAGCTGACTTTGATAAGATGGCCAATAGAGTTAAGCTAGCCCTGGCAAAAGAAACACAGGTGAGGAGGTACAGGCAAAGTGGGCTAGCATTAAGGATACAATACTTGAAGCAACATCCCATTGTGTTAGACAGAAAAGGAAGTGCAAAAGAAGAAGGAAACCACTTTGGTTCTCAAATACAGTAGCAGAAAGGTCAGAGCCAAAGGCTGGCCTTCAGAAAATATAAAGGAAACAGCAGGATGAAGATAGGGAGGCATACCAAACTGCCCTAAGGGAAGCAGGTAAGGCAGTAAGGCAGGCAAAGTCCCAAACTGAGGAAACACTAGCACGAACAGTAAAAGAAGGTGACAAGACTTTCTATAGATACATTAGTGAAAGGAGAAAGTCCAGAAGGGTATTGCTAAGCTTAATGGAGAAAAGGGAGCATGTGAGGAGGAGGACCCTGTAAAGGCATCTATCCTAAATAGATACTTTTGCTCAGTATTTACTGAAGAGAAGGTAGGGCAGGGCCCAGCTCAGCATCATGGACACAGGGGAGGGAGGTGAGCACTACTCCTTCAAAAGAAAGGGTCCTACAAGAGCTTAGCTAAGCTCAGGGTGGATAAGGCAATGGGACCTGATGGCATACATCCCAGGGTACTTAAGGAGCTAAGGAGGAACTAGCAGAGCCATTAGCAGAATTGTTTAGTGAGTCTCTGAGCACAGGAGAGGTCCCAGAAGACTGGAGAAGGGCTCATGTGATCCCACCCACAAGAGTGGTAGCAGGAGGAGGCGGGAACTACAGACCGGTCAGTCTTACCTCAGTAGTGGGCAAGATTATGGAGGACTCCTTAAGGAAAGGATAGTGCAACACCTGGAATCCATAGGGCACAGGATCCAAGACAGCATGGGTTTACAAAGGAAGGTCCTGTCAAACTAATCTCATAGATTTCTTTGACTGGGTAACCAGAGTGGTGGACCAAGGGGAGCAGTTGATGTCGCCTACCTTGACTTCAGCAAAGCTTTTGACACTGTTCCACATAGAAGATTGATAAAATAAGCTAGGTAGGCTCGGGTGGGTCAGAAGTTGGTCAACTGGGTGGCAAACTGGTTGACTGGCAGAAAACAGAGAGTGGTGGTAAATGGTATACAGTCAGAAGAGATGCAAGTCACAAGTAGGTACCTCAGGGATCAGTCCTGGGGCCAGTCCTATTCAACATCTTCATTAGTGACCTCGCAGATGGACTAGAGGTAAGGCTTGTCTGTTTGCAGATGACACCAAGATCTGCAACAGAGTAGATGATCCAGATGGGGTGGGCAGAATGAGAAGAGATCTGGATAAACTAGCAGAATGGTCAGAAGAGTGGCAACTGGGATTTAATGCAAAGAAGTGCAAAATCATGCACATAGGGAAGAGAAACCCTGAAGCCACTTATAGGCTGGGAGGGGAGTTGCTAGCAGTCACAAAGGAAGAAAGAGACTTGGGCATCATCATCACTGATGACCTAAAATCATCCAAGCAGACCTCTAATGCAGTAGGTAAGGCTAGGGGGGTGTTAGGGTGTATTAGTAGGGGTATCACAAGTCGTAAGAGGGAGGTAATAATCCCTCTGTACAAGACATTGGTTAGGCCCCATCTGGAGTACTGCGTGCAGTTGAGCCACACCTTCACAAGGACATTAACCAAATTGAGGCAGTCCAGAGAAGGGCAACCAAAATGGTGCAGGGACTGCATCAGAAGACATATGAGGACAGATTAACGGAGCTCAATATGTATACCCTTGAGCAAAGGAGGGGAGAGGTGATATGATCGAGACATTTAAACACCTTAAGGGCATAAACAAGGTGAAAGAGTCTAACATGTTTAAATATAAGAAAAATAGCAGGACAAGAGGACACAGCATGAGATTAGGGGAGACCGATTAAGGGGAATGTGAGAAATTCTTTTCACAGAAAGGGTGGTAGATGCATGGAATGGCTTACCACAAGAAGTGGTGGCTATGAATACAGTGCAGGGCTTCAAACAGGCATGGGATAGGCATAAGGGAGCAATACAAATGACTATGAATAGATAGGTCACTGACAGAGCAAAGGCCGATGGCACATTTATAAGGTAGAAAAAGAAATGGGCAGACTGGATGGGCCTTGCGGTCCTTATCTGCCGTCAACTTCTATGTTTCTATGTTTCTATGAGATTCTGGACCTAGTACTGACCAACAGGGACAGAACTGCAGAGGTCCAGATAGAAGGACAACTGGGATCCAGCGACCACCCCATAGTGTAGTTTAGCATAGAGACAGGGAATCATTCAAGTCACACAAATCAAATAAATTAAAAAAAATTGTTATTTTTATAGTGCCTTTCAAAACCAAGGTGCTGTACATAAAAACAATACACATAAAGATAAAATTTTAAAACAAGCATTAAAACAAATCATCCGTAACTGGGAAAAGTTAAACTAAATAAATAAGTCTTCAACTCCATTTTGAATCTATTGACAGTTGGGCATTTTCTCAATCAATGAGGTAGAGAATTCCACAGGGTTGGCACTGAAAAAGCAAAGGAATGAGATCCTGATGTCTTTAATCGAACCCTGAGAATCTCCAGCAATCCCTCGTTGGCGGAACGGAGGGGGCAGTAGGGTACCAGGAGATCTTTCAGGTAACCGGGTGCCTGATCATGTAGGGCTTTAAAGGTTAGTAAACCAACCTTAAAGGTGATCCGCCACCAAACAGGCAGCCAGTGCAGTTTGCGTAGCACAGGTGTAATATGACTGGTTCTAGAAGTCCCAGTCAAAAGCCTTGCCACCGCATTCTGCACCAGCTGCAGGCGGCAGATATCAACCCCAGGTAGCCCTAGGTAGAGGAAATTGCAGTAATCAAGACAGGTAGTGACAAAGGCATGGACCAATGTTGAAAGATCACCTGGAGGAACAAGGTGTTTCACCCGGGCGATATTCCTTAGATGGTAAAAAGAGGATTTGACGACAGCTGATACCTGAGATTTTAGGGTCAAACCATCGTCAAAAATAACACCCAGGTTACGCACCTGATCAGAGGTAGTGAGCGACATGCCACCCAGTAATAAGCCTGATGGTTGTCCAGCCCCTAAACCTGCCCCCGGATGACCTGGATCCGCTACCAGCATCTCAGACTTATCCGGATTCAGTTTCAGCCAGCTGGAACTCATCCAAAATCTGATCTCAGCAAGGCAGTTATTTAGCATGGAGAGTGCATCATCTTGTCTGAGCAGAAAGTACAAATACAGCTGAGTATCATCTGCATAGCAATGAAAACCCAAACTGTATCACCCGATGATATCTCCCAATGGCAACATATACACTGCAAACAACATGGGGGCTAGAATGGAACCCTGTGGTACCCCACAAGGCAGGGAGTGAGCGCCAGAGAAATAAATTCCAGTGGCAGCTCTCTGAGACCTGTCCATGAGGTAAGAATGGAACTATTTGAGGACTGTACCAGACAGCCCACAAAAGAACTGCAGGTGCTCCAGCAGCACACCATGGTCTACAGTGTCAAATGCAGCAAAGAGATCGAGAAGGACCAGAATGGTATGTGCCTTTTGATCTCTAGTGATTAGGAGATCATTCAATACCCGGACAAGGGCAGTCTCCGTGCTATGCTTCTTCCTAAAACCAGACTGGAGAGTATCATAGACATTGTGAGTTGTAAGATGATCATCCAACTGCAACGCAACCACCTTATCAATAACCTTACCAACAAATGGCAGGTTAGAGATAGGCCAGTAGTTAGCTAGACAATCTGGATCCAAGGAGGTTTTTTTAAGGAATGGTCGAACGACTGCTTCCTTGAGGGGGTCAGGAAAGACCCCCCCCCTCCAGAGACTTCCAGACAATGTCAGCAAGGATCGGGCAGATACTGTAACTTCTACATATCCTACGAAAAGGGGTGTAGGACCCGGATCCAAACTACAACTGGTTGGTCACAGTGTTTGGATGATCTTCAAAATGTCAGTGAACTCCAGCCGGATAAAATCTGACCAGACAGACTGAGTGCAAGCCACTTCCTGCCGACCACTGCAATCCCTCATAGGAGAGGTCGGACTGATGCCAGACCTGATGCTGGCAACCTTATCTGCAAAAAACTGAGCGAACTCCTCACATCTCAGCTGAGAAAAAGCTTCTCTGGACTGGAGACAGATTGGATTTCATAGTCTGTCAACAGTCCGGAAAAGATGAGCCAGTCGATTCTGTGCAGCAGAAATCTCCCTGGACAGGAATTCTGCCTTCTTATGGGTGATTTCTGATTGATAGCCATCATAATGTGCCACTAACCTAAGCCTGTCAGCATCATGGCTGGACCTCAGCCAGGCTCTCTCCAACCTTCGGCCAACTTGCCTTAACTCCTTCAAGGAGCCATCAAACCAAGGGCTCCTTGAATGAAGGGTGAGAGGCCTAACGTGAACAGGAGCAATCTTGTCCAGAACATCTCCCACAGCCTTATTATAGGCTAGTACAAGATCGTCTGGACTTATGCATTCACCCGACAAGCCCGATAGTACCACCAAGGTAGGTCTAGGGTTTTGGATTTCAGGAAGATGGACTTCACTGAAATGGGAAGAAGTATCAGAATTGCCCAGGAGAAGAGGGTAATAGTGGGGGATGGAAGAGCAGTGGGGATACCTAAAAGGAGCCATACTGGAAGTGACAAACCAATGCATCAGATTGATATCCAAAGGGAAGAGATGGAGGAAGCCACTATGGTTCTCAAAAGAGGTAGCAGGCAGGGTAAGGGCTAAAGGGGCAGGTTTCAAGAAATACAAAGAGACCCAAAGGGAAGAAGATAGGGAGGTGTACCTAGAATGTCTAAGAAAGGCAGGGAAGGCTGCTAGAAGAGCAAAGGTGCAGACTGAGGAAAAATTGGCTCAGACGGTAAAGAAAGGGGATAAGACATTCTATAGGTATGTCACTGAAAGAAGAAAAAACAGGGGGGGCAGGATTGTAAGACTCAAAGGGGAGGAAGGATAGTGTAGAGAGGGGGAGCTAGAAAAGGTGGGAATACTGAACAAATACTTCTGTTCAGTATTCACTTAAAAGGGGGATGGTCAGGGACCACAACTCAGCAACAGATGTAAAAGGGGGGGAGAGGTGGACACCAGTCCATTCACAGAGGACAGAGTCCTGAAAGAGCTCACAAAACTGAAGGTGAACAAAGTGATGGGGCCAGATGGCATACATCGGAGGACTATGAAGGAACTGCGAAGAGAGCTCACAGTGCCTCTGGCAGCCATGTTGACAGAGTCACTAAACACAGGAGTAGTTCCAGAGGACTGGAGGAGGGCGCATGTGGTTTCTTTACACAAATCTGGCAGTAGGGAGGAAGTGGGGAACTGTAGGCCAGTCAGTCTCACCTCAGTGGTGGGAAAGCTCATGGAGGCAATGCTAAAGGAAAGAATAGTAGGACGTCTGCAATCCAATGGTGCCCAGGACCTGAGGCAACATGAATTCACAGAGCGTAGGTTGTGTCAGACAAATCTAATAGATTTCTTTGACTGGGTGACGAAAGGAAATAAATCAAGGGGCGGCAGTAGATGTTGCCTACCTTGATTTCAGAAAGGCCTTTGACACCGTCCTACATAAGAGGCTAGTGAACAAAATGGGTAGTCTAGGCAAGAGGCATAAGGTGATAAACTGGATTAGCAACTGGATAATGGACAGGAGGCAGAGGGTGGTGGTAAGTGGGATACAATTGGGGGAGAGGGGGTGACCAGTCGAGTACCCCAGGAATCAGCCTTTGGGCCAGTCCTGTTCAATGTCTTCATTAGCAACTTTGCAGAAGGGCTGGAGGGAAAGATCTGCCCGTTTGCAGATGACACCAAGATCTGCAACAGGGTGGATATGCCATATGGGGTGGAGACAATGAGAAGGGACCTGGAGAAGCATGAAAAATGGTCTATAGAGTGGCAACTAAAGTTTAACTTTAAGTAGTACAAGGTCATGCACCTGGGACAGAGAAACCCTGGGGAGAGATACAGGATGGGGAAGGGATTTTATTTATTTATTTATTTATTTAAGAGATTTACCAGATAAGCATTCTGAGTGGGGACCGCTCATTTCCAGATGCGACCTGGGGTTACATAAGTCAAAGAATAGATACAGTAAAATCACAGTTTACTGACAATCATCAGGGAAGAAAGAGACCTAGAGGTTATTATTTTAGATGACCTGAAAATGTCAAAGCTGAGTACTCAGGCTGCAGGGAGGGCCAGTGTTACGCTGGGGTGCATTGGCAGAGGTATCACCAGCAGAAGGCAGGAGGTCATGATGCCTTTGTATAAAACACTGGTGAGGCCTCACCTAGAGTACTGTGTGCAGTTCTGGAGGCTGCATCTTTGTAAGGACATTGACAGGGTGGAAGCAATCCAGAGAAGTGTGACCAAGATGGTACAGGGCTTGCACCAGAAAACTTATGAGGAGAGATTAAAGGACCTCAATATGTACTCACTGGAGGAGAGGAGGGAGGCGGGGGATGTGATAGAAACATTCAAAGGGCAGTAATAAGGTGCAGAGAGCAGACATCTTCCAGTATAGGAGGAGTACAAGACCAAGGAGCCATGCTATGAAATTTAAGGGGGGGGGTAGGTTGAGAGGGAATGTAAGAAAGCTTTTCTACATGGAGAGAGTGGTGGACACATGGAATAGTCTGCCACAGGAGGTAGTGGTAGGAGCAAGCACTATAGAGGGATTTAAACATAAAGGAACCTTAGAGGTGTGACGGAGGGAGGGGAAGCCACAAACCAGATAGTGTCAGAGGCTGACATCAGGTGTTGGGCTTAGGGGCAGACTGGATGAGCCTGGTGGTCCTTATCTGCTGACAGAGTCTATGTTTCTATTTACTATAACTGTGCCTATATCAGTTTGCACACAAAGGATAAATATGGCTCATTTTCTAGATTTGTTATACAAACTACAGATACAGTAAATGAATTCCAAGCCACATCTGAATTTAGGTGTAAGAAAAGTTTGGTTCTAATTCAGAAACCTTGCCTGTTGTTTTAGACAGAATTGTTATTTTCCTACTATTGTAAGGTTTCTCTTTGGGACTGCCTTTATTGTATTTACTAGCTGCTGCCATCTATTGGCTAAATGTCATTTAGCTCTATATAATGTACAGTACACTTGAATAACTGAATTACCTTTCAGAGGGAAGATTTGTAGTTAAAACTTAACATCTGGAACTGGGAAATATAGGTGAGCTAAAAGAGCAGCTTTCCTAGCTGAGCTGGGAAAGTGTTGTAGTTCACATTGTGGGTTTGTTATGGAACTACAAAGACTGTAAGGAAGAAGATATAAAGCCCATGGAACATTTCCTTGCTTTATAGTATCTAGTTCCTGGAACACTATGATGGGAGATGCACCATGCAGTAAGTTGCAGCTCAAATATTCAGTCCACAGAATTGCTTACATTGGATGTTATCAGTAATAGAGATGTGCAAAATGGCAAACTTGGCACTGCAAATTAATTTGCAAAGTTTGACAACTTAGCAAAGTGTGGAGTTTTGACTTCACAAAATCTTCAGCAGGGAAAGTGACGCTTTTTCAAGCAAAACCATGCAAATTCACCAGCAAAGTTGCAACTTTGCAATACTGTCACCTGGCTTTGCCTGAAAAAGTGGTACTTTGCCAGGAAAACTCATTGCAAAGTAACAAAGTGGGACCCTCACAAAGTAATTAATGAAGCTGAATTTCTCAACTTTGCTGGACCTTCACTGATGAAGTAAAACTTTGCAGCATCACTAATTAGGAAGTGGAAAGCTCAGTTCAACATTTGTAGAAGATCTAAATGCTGACTCAGTGCTGATGTGAGAAAGCAGGTCGTCTCCCACTTCATGCTCCCCTGTATGGCTATGGAGACATCATATACCAGTATCGATGTGCAAACAAAACCACTCTACTGCTTGTTTGCACCAGTTGTGCAGGTTCATCCTATCCTGTGGATGGTCTACCCATCATTGTCTACTGTATGACCAGCTTCACTCGACAAGTTCCTCAAGCAGGTGTGACTACCGCTGACTTCCTTTGTTGTACAACTGTGCACAAGAAAAAGCCTCTGATTATGTCCTAGCCCATGTCACACAGTCAGTTGATGCCTACTCAATCCATTCAATAGCAGCACTTCTCTTCTAAATTCTCAAGCTGCAGCATGAATTTGGAAGAACGGCATTTGCATTTGCAGAGCCAGGCACCTGGAACAAACTCCCCCGTCCAGCTAAGGAATGCTTCAATCTTACGAATGTTAAAATGCTGTCTTTTCAGCCACCTTACAACTCCCTGTATTTGTTTTGGTCCTATTATCCTCAGACTTGATCATGTTGCATAACCACGATCATGTGCTTTGTTTGCTATGACTCTGCATAGCTAGCTTGCTTTGATTACTGTTTTGACCTGTTTACTTTTACAGATTTTTTTTCTCTGTATATTTTTGTCTTTATGTAACTATTAAAGATAGACTATGTTAATCAGTTGACTGCTGCTATCCTCCCTGGGACCCTCATGAAAAAATGATGCTGCATCTCAGAGGGTTATGCCAGTTGGAGTCATTTAAAATAACTAGATAAATTAATAAATAAATTTAAGAGGTGAATCCCTCCCATAGCATTCAATGGAGAAAGGGGACAGAGAAACAGTTTTGTAATAGGACTGTATAGACTTTTTTTTTGGAGGGGGGGCTGGGCCACCTTGCCCCATTCCAGGCTGAGGCTCAGCCCCTGCTCTGCACACCACTCCTCCATGACCAGGCTTGCCCCCCATGGGTGGGGCCTCTGGGTGGTGCTTCTTCCCATTGGACAACAGCCTCTTAGCCCTGGCATGTCCCTCAGGGTGGGGCCATCAGAGTGGGACATCCCCAGTGGACACAGGCAGTAGCGGTACAGTGACTGAGGCAGGGTGTCATTGACAGCGGACCGGATGTTTTGGATGCTATTCCCAGGAGGTGTGATGTGCAATGACATCAATTGGCATGCCTGACATCTATCCCGCCTCCTACAATGTTCGCTGCTTGTCTCAGAGGATCCCCCAGCCTCTGCCGGGGGCCGCTGATGTGCCAGGCACTCACCCCCTCCCTCCTGGAGAAGGAAAGCCACCACTTGAGTGCTCAATCCTTCTCTGCCAGGCTGGCCTTCCGACTCCCGGGTCCATTCCTGAACCCAGGATGTTGGTATCACATGCGGACATCCTGCTGCTGCTGTGCTGGTGGGCAAGCATTATATGGACTTAACTTCCGGTGGGTGTCTGCCCAGTTGAAACATTGAGCTACAGTCAGATGCTTTCTTCATTGTCTCCTTTGTGGTTGCTAAAACAGCTAAGGTCTCTCCTCACCACAGTTTACTGGCCACAAATACAGTGTTAGCTACTGACTACATGCACTAGAGTATACTCTGTATCTGGATATACCAGGAAATATCACAGGAATAACAGTTTAAATGAACTGGCAGTTCCTGTAATATATTGGGATATATCTGAATATTCTGCATCATGCTACTGGATACCACTGTAGTTAAACACTATGTACCTTTATTTAATCTTTGAAATGACTTCCTCAAGCATGGATGTATACTAAATACCAATGGGCTGCAAGAGCAGCCTTCAACCAGGTGCAGTAAAGCTACAGCTCCACTAGTTTAGCTAGTGGGAGACTGTTGTATTCAAGTTGGATCTTTCGTATTACTCCCTTATAGTCTTCCACTCAGTTTGCCGTCAAAACAGTATTGTTTTGCCCAAAGACAATAGTGCCTTTGCACTTAACAAAAGCCAAACGCAAACCAATGAAAAACCTCTGAGTGTGCAGGCAGGGACCTGTTGTTTCCGAAAACAAATCTTTAAGCAGCAGGATGTGAAATAAATCCTTTCTTTTCTTGTAAACTGAGATTGTCAGAGTGCTGAGATTTCCAGAGTTCAGCAGTATTTAATCTGAAAATCCTTATTTCTGCCCTGAGGGTCACAGTGCTGGTACAGGTCTACCTGCAGCCTAATGGCATGGGTCTTAAATCACATATTCTCTGCAGGAGGTTGCCCAAACTATGTAAGCAATCTTTGCAATGTTAATGCTCATTAATAGCTTGCTGAACAGAAACATTGACTACAGCCTGCTAATTAACCCCTTCACCACAGTGATCTACAGTTCTGTATGTGTGTGATTTACACTTCAGTCTGAAATATAAGAGGCTGCCTTTTCTACCCTGCCCTGCTACACTATTGCTGTGAGGGCAGGGCCATGGCTTATTTCACTCAGGTTTCTGCAAATTGCCAAGCAGATTTTACTAATGAAGAGTACAGTTTGCATTGATTGAACATCTCTGTCACATGGTTAACAACGGTGAGGAATGCATTGCCAACTCATTATCAACTTGTTCTTAACTAGTGGCAAATGAAGTGTCAGCTTTACAGTTTCCTCAGGACAGACCAGCTGAGACTCAACATCTCTTTTTAGCTGGCATTCCTGTTGCTATCAATTTTATAGCTAGCGGGACTAAAGCAAAGAAGGGTCAAGTGACTTGATTTAGGTCACATAGTGAATAAGTGTCTCTGATGGGATTTGAACCTTGGTCTACAATTTCCCAATCCTATGCTCTAACCATTAGGCTACACAACCTCTACAGTTCAATGGGAGCTGTACTTTAAAAATGTGGGTCAACCAGAATAACCTGGTTTTGAACTCATCCAAAAATACATTACTGATCTTTGGCTCACCTTACCCATGCTGGAAAGACAGCCAAAACCACCCAAGCCAATGATAAGATAATACTTGAACAGATTGATGGAGTCAAATAGTTAGAACTCTGCTTGGAAAAGCATTTTGATTATGTGATATTATTGTTGGTCTACAGTTAAGTGCCTTATTCAATATTAAATGCTGCCTTAGTGTGTACACCAGAAACAGGTTATACAGTAGTATCTGCAATCCATTATTGATTATGGCAACATAATACATTGCAAAGCCTTACTGTGAAGCAGAAGCTATACCAGATGCATGCTATAAAAAGCTATACCCATTTTTACTTGCTTATGAAAGGAAAGGGATTTTTATTTATGTTTGTTTTTCTTTACCAGGAAGGTCGACTGGATCAAGGATACTTTTTCAGTCATGTCCAGGGAGTTAGGGTTCACAGTGGGTATAGACAAAATATGTTACTGACTCAAATTACATACAAAATAAAATGTCATATCATGGAATCATGTGATGCAGGTGCACGAGTAGTAGTAGATTGCTGAGTCTCCGCTAACCCCAGCTGGATAAAACCTTTCTTTTTACTATTTTTGTGACTTCTCATTTTTATTTGTGAGATCAGTACCTATTATTTCTATTTATGTGATATGTAAGGTGTTGAAATGGAACCAGGCACTTTACCTGAAGCAGAAATGGCCACTATTCAAGCTGCACCAAAAACTCTCGAAGATCACCAGCCTGGACCTAAATGCCCATGCTCCAAAGTGGCCTATGCCCCCCCCCCAGCCTCTCTTACCTCTGAGCTGCTCACTGTCGACTGTTTTCTTTTAAAACTTGGAAGCTTAAAAGACACACTTCTGGAAATCACCTCTAAGGGCCACCCCTTTTGTCCAGCACTGTAGGAACTGACCTGATGAATGGGGAATGCCAATACCCATATTGTCTCTGTTGAGCATCATCAACACAAAACAGAGCCTGAGATCATGATGCTGAAACATCAAGTAGGCAAAGTCGAAGAGCATCTCTCGGACCTAGAGGGGTGCAATGGGCAGAACAATTTAGTCATTGTGTGGATTCTGGAGAATTCTGAAGGTCCAGAGTCTCCAGACATGCTCCTATTTACCCAAAAGCTGTTTCAATAAATCACCAGACCCTCCCCACACCGGCCTGAATATATTTTTGAGCGGGCCCACCGTTCCCTCTGGAAAAAACCTTCAGAGGGTGAGAAGCCTCGGCCCGTTATCTTTCGTTTACTGAATAACTTAGAGAAGCAGAATATTTTACAAAAGGTTGGATCTTTACAGTAAATTTTATGTGAAGGCTGCTGAATTATAATTTTCTAGTATCTCTGCCTGATGGTTAGAGCAAAACAACAGGAATACAGGGAGGTATTCCTGAAGCTGCAGGTGGCTCAAATTCATTATCATCTTTTGTACCTTGCTAGACTTTCTGTTTAATTGCATGATGACCAGAAAATTATTATTACTGCAGAGCAGACCAAAAAGGAACTTAAAGTCTTTTTCCATTACTTGTTTAATGCTGGTTGGAAAGGAGGCGGTGGACAGGATTTGAACATGGATATTGGCAGTGCACCAGTGTGAAGCCTCCTAGTTCGAGATGCAGTCCTGATTTACTACTCGACCTTTTCAGATGGCAAAGACCTTTGTTTAAGAACTGTTGATTAAGGGGATTTGTTTAACCAGTTATTCACTAAACTTGCCTAGATTTTTACAATGTTTTTTACTTAGATCGTTTCATAGGCATCCTATTTGATGCTGATAGCTGTTTCTCTTTTGTGAGTTCACATGTTTGGAGGGGGGGGAGATACTGCTGAATGCATGTATTGCAATGCTGCCCTTCGCAGTAAATTTATTTTTATCATGTATGGACCATCTTGCGTAACTCTGATGGGTTGTGCGTTTTGGTCCACGGAGTGTTTTGTTATTTATGCAGTACCACTATCACTCCTGCTCCTCACCCCCTCCCCATCCTTTTGAGACCATTCAGAAGGGAGCTGGTTATGCAGCAAGCACTCCTACATTCTGTTGTTACTTATTACTGTTGACCCTGGCCTGTCAAATTCTTTTTTATTGGAGTAAGTAATGGGGTGGCTTGTTGTTCCCTTCAGTTTAATTGCTAGTCAGTGCCCAGTGTTCTAGATATTTACCAGAGCTCCCTCTCTTTATCTGTTTTAGGTCAGCATTCTGCTCCTACCCTACTTTTATAGAAGGGCTTACTGTAGGTAGGGTTATAGTAACATTCTGGGCTGCTCTATATTTCAGATGGGGGGGTGCCTCCTTACCTAGATTGTAGACCCAATATTGGGGCCTTGAGTGGAGGGATGTTCAAACTTGGCCCCCCCTTTTTGTTTTTATAAGGGTGCTTGCTGTTCAGATTCCTTCTGTTACATGGCTTTTTGCCTACTTTTTTTACCTTAAGGTTTCCGTTATCATCTCTGCAGTACACGGTTTCTCTTTTCATACCTCAGGGTCTCATTACATTTTCCAATATTATTAGCTAAGACATTCGTATACCTGAGTGACTGGTTTGGCTAGGACTTGCACACCCTGCCAGAACCACATTGCAGACCAACTAGGATGGCTGTTGGTCACTTGGACTGGTGTACTGTGACAAAATATATTGGCTTCATATTTAGGGAGTTGGCTTTACTGCTTGCTATTTGTGTTACTTTTTGGCCAATTTTTGGGGGGTTTAAATTGGATTTTAGTGGGGAGGGGTGATTAGTCAGCTTTCTGCATTCGAGTCCTTTGGTTTCTTGGAATGAATTCCATACTTAAAATGGTATCATAGAATATTAAAGGGGATCAAGCAAGGGAGAAAAGATGTTGCATACTGAAGTACCTGCGCAGAATAGGTTGTTCAATTGCATGCCTGCAAAAGACCCACCTTCCAACAGACCGTGCACACAGGTTTAGATGAGATTGGGTGGGCCAGGTATTTGGGTCAGACAATAGCCCCCAACAGAGGACATAGCTATATTGATAGCCTATCAGGTTGTGTTCACCCTGACCCAGAAAATTAATGACCCGGACAGTCAATTTATTTTTTTTTACAAGGGAGATTATTTCAAGCAGAGGTAGTGCTGTGGTCAGTTAATGGCCCCAACACTGACTGCTTTGCATTTTTTTTGTCCATAGTGGTGACCCTGGTGCCTTTTACATCCCTCCCTCTTATTATTGGAGGCAACTGGAACATGGTTCAAACCCCAGACCTTGATAGATCAAAGCACCACAGGCAGGGACTTTCCCCAGGCTAAAGAGCACTTAGGGATATGATAGATACGTTGGGTCTCATAAACCTGTGGAGAGTTCTGCATCCCCATGATAAGTCATATTCTTTCTACTCTCACCCCATCAGACTTTTTCTCACATAGATTATTTTCTGATCAATACTGAACTCCTGGCTGATGTTCAGCTTTGTGAGATTAAGGAGATGGTCTTATCAGACCACCGTTTACCTTCAGGTAGACGTGTGGATCAGACATTCTAAGGATAAGACCTGGAAACTTAATACCAAGTTGCTGCCTTATCCATTTTTAACAAAAGCACTCAAAGATTTTATTCAGTAATTTTCTGATATAAATCTGGATTCTGTCCCAAGAGCAGGCACACTATGCTGTGCCTCCAAAAGCATGTGGAGGGGTGAGCTCTTAAGGTTGGCTTCAAAAAAGAAAAGGCAAAGAGAAGGTATAGCCCAAACCCTTTTGGTGGAAATTAGATCGCTGAAAGCCTCACTCTCTCGGACCATGCCTAAAGCCTCTTGGTGTCACCTTAATCCACTGCGTTCACAATATGCAGCCTTAATGCAGGAGAAAGCAGAGTAAGCCATTACTCAGTCTTGGATTACTTATATTGAGCAAGGCAACAAAGCAGGAAAACTCTTGGCGTTGAGGCTTTGGTTCCAGGAAGTGCAGAGAGTTATAAAGGGCATCAGGTGATAACCTGATCAACCCTTGAAGGTCTCACCTAGGGACATGGCTGAGATTTTTAGAGGACTTAACCAAGAACTGTATACTTCAAAACCTGGGCCTTCTGATCTCGAGAAGGCTATTTGTACTTTTTAAGGCACTACTGACCTGCCTTGTCTTACTCCTGAACAGTCATCCAAACTAGCATGTCCAGTTCAATGCAAAGAAGCCCTAACTGCTATTAGGAGCCTGAGACTTAATAATGCCCTGGGATCAGATGGTTTTCCATCTGATTTTTATTAGAAATTGTTGGCAGAAGTTGCCCCATATTTAACTCTCATACTTAAATTGTTTCTTTGATGAGGGGATTTTGGATCCTTCTCTTTCGGCAGCTTGGATTACCTGAATCCCAAAACCAGGCCCTGATGACACCCTCCCTGAAAATTACTGCCCCATTTCCCTCATGAATGTAGACCTTAATATATTATTGAAAATGTTAGCCCATTGCTTAGAGACAGTCTGGTAGTCCATAACTGGTCCTGAAAAGGTTGGCTTCTTGGCCAGGCACCTTTCTAGTGACCATTTTTGTAAGGTGCTCCATCTTGTCTCCACATCTAGGAAGATTAGACCAGCTGTGGCATTCATCTCTCTGGATGCAGAGAAAACATTTTATCGAGTGTCCTGGAGTTGGCTTTTTTCCATCATGAGGAGAATTGGTTTTCCAGAGGATTTTATTAAATGGGTTCAGTTATTCTATAATTCTCCTTTAGCTCAGTTTGTAATGGTGCACATTCTACCCCTGTTTTCTTGGAGAGAGGCACTCATCAGGGCTGCCCTCCCTACTCTTTTTCATTCAGTTTATATTTAGAATCCCTTATTCTCAAACATAAGTCCAATGAGACAGTTACAGGTATATCTGTTAGTTCCTAATGTTATTTTATATCTGCATACACAGATGACATTTTATTACACCTCATATTTCAGCCCTTAAGGCCTTGTCCGTTACTGAAGACTTTAGCAATTTTTCCTCTTACAAAGTTAATGTCCATCAAACCGCCATATTTCTGTTTGATAATCGGGTGGACAAGCAAGCCATGACTCAGTTGGGTTTTAGATGAGAACCTACATTTTTTACTTACTTAGTTATAAAATTTTCTAGGACTAACTCAGACTTGGTTTCTCTAAATTTAGACCCCTTGTGTAAACTTATAAAATAAGATTGTGCACGGTTGCATGGTGGGCAACACTTCCTATTTCCTTCTTAAGCTGAACTGACATGATAAAAAGGAATGTCTTGCCCTGGGTGATGTACCCCTTAAGCGTACTTAAGCTGGTTCTTCCCTTGCATAGGTTTGCCAAATTGTATAATATGATTTCTCATTTTTTATGGCAAGGTAAGAGGGCATGTTGTACATATAAATGTTTAGCAGAAACTAAACTTCTAGGTGGTTTCTGCCTCTCCAGTTTTTTCTTTTATTATTTTGCTTCCCACAGAACAAATACCTTTGATGGTGTAGTTCAGAAATAATTGAACCAGGTGTATATAAGCCTCAATGACTGCATATTTAAGAACAACTGGTGCAAAGTTGTGTAGTGCAGCTTAGTTACCTTTTGTTTGTCCCGCTAGCTTGGGTACCTAATGTGCTCCAGTCTACACCTAAAATGTGGTCTGAGAAGGCACATAACCAAATGTGTAGGTGTATGGGACTGCACCTACAGTATCTAAAGACAATTCCCAGCTCTTGTTATTTAACCCCAATTTCAAGATGGCTTTCAAAGGCCTGAAACTTAAATACTGGAATAATATTGATATCCCCTCTGTAGGCCATTTTGTCATCCAGGGTTCTTTTATCACCTACCAGTCATTTATAGAATGCTGCAAGATTTTAACCCCTTTTTCTTTAAAATTTTCTCAATTGAAACATTGTATCCTACAATATATGAGCACTCCACCTCAGGGATGTAGCCAGAAATTTCCATTCTGTACACAGTCTCCAACAGTTACAACCCCCCCATTAAAAAATGTACACGTCCTTTCCAAATGGCACCCCCTTCCAAACAAGTCAGATTGTTGTCAGATGATTCCTCTACTCTCTAAAGAGGTTATACATGTATTGGACAATCTTCAGTGGTATACACTAACCCAAATACTACAGATTAGAATGATAATATTAACAGAGTGGCTTATGGTTTGTGACAGGCACGCAACAAACCTGTACACAAATGTGTACAGTGAGTATGCCTGTCTATGCCCTTGCTCCACCTTGGCCAGACTCAGGGGGCTTGGCTCTCACTCACCTTTTATCAACTTGTACTTAATCACATCCCATTTCTGGCCTGTGCACTGCCCTCAGAGACCTGGATCCATCTATGCCAACTCCTAAATGCCAATCATGGTCTAATGCACTGGGATTTGATATGAGTAAGGAACAATGGCAGCAGCTGTGGACTGATTTCTACAAGTATGCTGTGCAGGTCCACTCCAGAGTGCAACAGTTTAAAATACTGTATTACACAATTTTTATTGTACTCCACAAAGACGTTTTCAAAAGCATAGATTACATTCTGATACTTGTATCAGATGTGGATGAAAGGTTGGCATACCATATCATATTTTATGTATCTGTGAAAAGACTAGTCCCCTGTG
Organism: Neoceratodus forsteri; assembly: GCA_016271365.2. Taxonomy (NCBI): domain Eukaryota; kingdom Metazoa; phylum Chordata; order Ceratodontiformes; family Ceratodontidae; genus Neoceratodus; species Neoceratodus forsteri. Next base: position 696,891,458 of record CM057451.1, on the reverse strand, counting down.
GTCTGAGATTTAAAGTAAATTAGACCCTCTTCTGGGGCTCCAAGATATGTTTAACTCTAGAATTTGTTTGCTTGGTCTATATGATGATGTAGCATTTGGACCCCAGAGAAGCTATATCTCTTTGATAGCCTCGGCTTGCAACCTTATCTTTCTTCAACAGTAGATGGATGAGAACATTCAATCCTATGCTGAATGGCATCAAGAGATTCTGTTTGCTCTTAATGCTGAGCACTCCACAGTGAGTTTGCACCATAGATATTCTTCTCTCTGTAAAAAATGGGAAGTGCTGTTAACCTCATTATCAATATATAGTGTTATGGTTATTTTTTTTCTTAGTGCTGCAATATTATGTATTTTTGTATTTTTGGTAGCCCCCACATTATGGAGTTTTGTAACACTTAGTTGGTCAACTTGTCTTTTGTGAGTTAAGTGGGCTCATTATATAGTTTAATTTACACTGAGTCCACTCATATTAGTTTTTATGTGTTGTATTTAATGTTCAGGTGCAGGTCGGTCACGTGATAACTGCCCAAGAGTGAGCATCGATTTTCCTTTCCTACCTCTCTACTTCAGCTTTTTTATAAAGTTTTTCACCAGCCTAACCAACTTTAAAGGTGGATATTGTATTTCTCTTACCTTTGGTTCCTACTGGAGTGCTGTCTATTCGACTTTGTGGGCAAAATGTCAGAGGCAGAGACAAAAACTCCCCCTCCATGTCATACGCCACCTCCAACTCCAGAGAGGGACAAAAATGCTAAATGACCTAAACAGCAGGCAGCTGCTTCAGCTAAAGTCTCCTCAGCAATAATGGCACTAATGGAAGAAAAATTCTTGGCCAAGATGAAGCCGTTTCAAGCCGTGGTCACTACCTTAACTGAAGAATTGCAGCAGCTGAGATCTTCAGTGGGGTCTCTCTCCACCCGAGTCACTTACTCAGAAGCTCTGCTCACATCCATGGAGAACTGGTAGGCCATTCAGGAACCTGAGATAACTTCCATGCAACAGAAGCTTTGTCGCCTCGAGGGAAAAATAGAAGACCTTGAGGGATGGAGCAGACGTAATAACTTAGTTCTTTTCAGGCTTCCTGAAAAAGAAGAAAGGGCCAACCCGATCGTGTTTGTGCAAAGATTTTGTATTCGAGAAGCAGGTCCATCACTTAGTGGCCCTATATATGTTGTAGCATGGGCCCATCGTTCACTGAGACCTCCACCTGCCCCTGGAGCACCACCAAGGCCCCTCATTTTTAAAATTACTTAATTACCTGGACAAGCAACATATCTTGTCCAAGACAAGGGACATAAAAGAACTTCTTTGGGAAGGCCACTGCTTGTGCAATGCATAGGATCTCCCTCAATAGGTCCGGGCCAGGAGAACAGAACTTCATCCAATTGTGACTAAGCTAATAGCAGCTGGGAAACCATTCCAGGTTTGATACCCTGCAGTATTACAGCAAATACCAGGACCAGTGGAGATCACCTGATTCACCATCCCAAGCCATAACAGAACTTAAGATCTGAAACATAGAAACATAGAAGTTGAAGGAAAATAAGTACTGCAAGGCCCATCCAGTCTGACCATTTCTTTTTCTACCTTATGAATGTGCCATCGGCCTTTGCTCTGTCAATGGTCTATCTATTCATACTCATCTGTATTGCTCCCTTATGCCTATCCCATGCCTGTTTGAAGCCCTGCACTGTATTCATATCCACCACTTCCTGAGGTAGGCCATTCCATGCATCCACCACCCTTTCTGTTAAAAAGAACCTCCTCACATTACCCCTTAATCAGCCTCCCTCTAATCTCATGCTGTGTCCTCTTGTCATGCTATTTTTCTTATATTGAAATGTGTTACACTCTTTCACCTTGTTAATGCCCTTAAGGTGTTTGAATGTTTCAATCGTATCACCTCTCTCCCTCCTTTGCTCTAGGGTATACATATTGAGTTCCATTAATCTGTCCTCATATGTTTTCTGATGCAGTCCCTGAACCATTTTGGTTGCCCTTCTCTGGACTACCTCAATTTGGTTAATGTCCATGTGAAGGTGCAGCCTCCAGTACTGCATGCAGTACTCCAGATGGGGCCTAACTGGTGTCTTGTAAAAATAGTTTATCACCTCCCTCTTCCAACTTGTGATACCCCTACTAATACACCCCAACATCTCCCTAGTCTTACCTACTGCTTTAGTGGTCTGCTTGGATGATTTCAGGTCATCGGTGATGGTGATGCTCAAGTCTCTTTCTTCCCTTGTGACTGCCAGCAACTCTCCTTCCAGGCTATAGGTGGCTTCAGGGTTTCTCTTCCCTATGTGCATGATCTTGCACTTCTTTGTGTTAAACCCCAGTTGACACTCTTCTGACCATTTTGCTAGTTTATCCAGATCTCTTCTCATTCTGCCCACCCCATCTAGATCATCTACTCTGTTGCAGATCTTGGTGTCATCTGCAAACAGACAAACCTTACCCTCCAGTCCATCTGCAATGTCACTGATGAAGATATTAAAGAGGACTGGCCCCAGGACTGATCCCTTAGGTACCCCACTTGTGACTTGCGTCCCATCTGACTGATACCGATAACCACCAATCTCTTGTTTTCTGCCTGTCAACCAGTTTGCCACCCAGTTGATCAACGTCTGACCCACCCCGAGCCTACTCAGCTTATTAATCAATCTTCTATGTGAAACAGTATCGAAAGCTCTGCTGAAGTCAAGGTAGGCGACATCAACTGCTCCACCTTGGTCCACCACTCTGGTTACCCAGTCAAAGAAATCTATAAGATTAGTTTGACAGGACCTTCCTTTTGTAAACCCGTGCTGTCTTGGATCCTGGGATCCTATGGATTCCAGGTGTTGCACTATCCTTTTCTTAAGGAGTGCCTCCATAATCTTGCCCACTACTGAGGTAAGACTGACTGGTCTGTAGTTCCCTGCCTCCTCCCTGCTACCACTCTTGTGGAGTGGGATCACAGTCTTTTGGGACCTCTCCTGTGCTGAGAGACTATTTAAACAGTTCTGATAATGGCTCTGCTAGTATCACCTGGGTCAGGATTCTCAAAGAACAGCAAAAGTCCCGTAGCTGCAGGAAAAAGGCTTGCAGCACTGCAGAAATGCAGTTGTGTGATATTCTTAAAGAAAATCCCACAGCTGAGGTAGTTCCACAAAAAGTCCTGCAGCTGCGGAATTCCAGCAGCTGTAGGAATTCTACAAGTGCTGCGAATCCACAGCTGCAGATCCGCAGCTGTGGAAATGGCTGAGGAGGCACAGCAATAGTACAACAAGTAGCTGAAGAAGCAGACATTAACATTGCTGCCATAGTATGAAGCTGACAGCACCCACAAAAATACCAGCAACCAGTCCCTAATCTGGGATAACTGTAGCACCACAGGTACCAGTAATACCATGGCACCACAGTGGCTGACTGTCACTGCTGGTCATCCCTCCCTGGGGCATTCCTGTTGCCTGCAGGGGTAGCACTCGCTGCAGGCTGGTCAGGCTCTACTGCCTGTGGGGCTCCGTCATGGGCTGCACTGGGTCTGGTGGTTGTTGCCTGTTGCCATAGCATGGCAATGTGTGCTTTTGTTGCTGTAACATCAGCCACTGCTATACTATCTGGGATGCTATTACCTGTGACTCACCTTCACCATAATTGATTCCAATTGTTGGGGCACTACTGCAGTTTGCTGAGGGAGCGTTACACCTCATTCCACTGTGTGTAACATTTTTTCCGCAACTGCGGAAAAAATCTGGCTGAGGCTAGCCCTTCAGGGCATGTACCTTACTTATCTCACATCTTTTTTTCCTCAGGGACTGCCATAGCTGCATTTTTTTCCACAGTCTGTTATGTTTTTTTCAGCAACTGTGGAGGTTTTTATGAATAGCACTTAGAGCAATCTCCCCTTTTGTTCCATAGCTATGGCAGTTTTGGAGACTTAGTGAAGGATTTGCACCTTCTGAAAGCTTTGTGAATCCAGCCCCTGGTTTCCAGACTTATTCAAGTGAGTACAGGAGTTTTAATTTGTCTATGCCGATACCTGCTTGGAAAATTATCTAGATGGCACATTGTGGGAGAGACGCTGTGAGTCTTGTACCCCATTGAATATTATGTTTTGCCTGCTGCCTATAACCTTTTCTGCCTTTTGCCTCTTTCTTTCCTGTTTGTACATATAACACTGTCATATGGACTCTTGTTGCACTTCAGTCTGCTGGATTTCTTTGGCTTTACTGAATCTGGCCCTTCATATATGCTCCCTAAGCCTTCCACCCTGCATGCATGCACAAGGAGTTTTATTTTGGGGGCGCTTTTACTCATTTGATATTTGACCTGGTATGTTCTTTGTTTACAGATCTGGTTGCTGTCGGGAGTCCCAGCTCCAGGTGTTTTGCATATGTATGGTATTTATTGACTGAAAGCACAATATAGGCAGTCCTAGTGATACAAAAGGAACCTCATTAGCCTACAGTCAGTGGCCTCTCAGGACAGTGTTCTATCTTCAAGTGGACTATAATCTCTTGGCAAGTATCTGGATGGGGCATTATTCATCTGGTGTGCCAATTTTTGCCTCCTTATAGTTTTCGACTTTGCATCAGTTTGGAATGTATGGATTGCATCCTGTTGAGCTCGGTAGTCAAGGGGATTTTATTTACTCTGTTACTCAATCTCACTCCCTGCTGATAAGGTCACATCATCTTTAAGATGGTGGACTTTACTCAGACCCTGGCTGGTTGCCCTGTTTTTCACGCAGGTTATTGTGATCCTAGCTGGTACCCCTTATATCCACCGTCTCACATTGATGGAACTGTATAAGTGGAAATTGCTTAATATTTGATAGGCTTACCACAGTTTTGTTTCCTATTAATTGTTACAATGTAAGGTTATTGTTCTTAGAATTTTTTATAGGCAATTTGTGTGTGTAATGGAGATGGAGGGGAGGGATGAGGGTGGTGTAACTTGGGTAGTAGGAATGTTGATCATTAAGAGCAGATGTGTTTGGAGAGTGTGGTCATTAGGACCGGGGGTAGTTTATTAATTCTTATTGTTCCTGGGTTACGGGATGGGAGTGAGTGAGGGGGATCTAGTACTATTTGGGATGGTGGGGGGATGGACTCAGGCTCAACTCACCTTGTCAACCCTAGTGGGGTGGTGTTGAGGGACCTTCTTCTCGTTTTCTCATTTGGAAATTGATCAGGATGCTGGCACCATACCATACATATTTATTTTTCCAGTGGTGGTTGAGGCTGTGTTGGGTGATGTTTATTTTGTTTTTTTTGGGCCTCAGAGGTGTGATTTGTGTCAGTTTTCTGTAGTCCATTCTCAATGTCTTATTTTGTTTAGTTATTGTTAATTCCAAGCTCAGTAGTTAATTATGAAATATATTACTTGGAATGTTAAAGGGACACTGTCAACCCACTTAGGTCTCAAAGTGTCCCTAGTCTGAAAAACAAATTTGATAATTGCCAACATTTTGTAAAGATTTCTAAAATAGCTGGTAGTTTGATTCTGACTCTTTGTTTCTTTAAAAAAGTGAAAAACAGACTGCCCACCATACTGGTGTTACCACACAAACACAGGGTTGTTTACATCCCTTGATTAGCTCCAACTGCATCTTTCCTAGACATGGGGACACCCACAACATAGTCTAGCCACTCATGATGCAGTGGGAATTTAGGAGGCTACTTCCTAATGAGTGACTGCACTGCTTGGGTGTGTTTGTAATGCTCAGGAATGATACAGTAAGAACAGATCCAGCATTGTAAACAAAACAATATTGTTTATAAATATATTTATATTTTTAGCATGCATTTCACTTTTACTAAACAAGGAGACAGACAGAACAAACAGCAACATCAATACATTTTAGAGAAGGTAAGCAATCATAAAATGTAAGTTTTTAACTAGAAATAATATGATGAAAAACAGGTTGATAGTGTCCCTTTAAAGGTGCCCACTCTAGCATGAAGTGATATCAGATCTTAAAAAACCTTTAATTGTTACAATGTCAAGTTGCTTTTCTTCAGGAGACCCATCTTCTCTCAGCAGAAGGACTTCTCTTCCACAGACAATTGGTTGACCAAGTTTTTGCAACTGGGAACTCCATGGCCCAGAAGGGGGTGGCAATATTAATTTTTAGAGGGGCTTAGTTTTAGGTTTTACAGACCGTAGAAGATTCTCATGGTAGGTATTTACTAGTAAAAGGGACCCTCAACCAGTCTGAGGTTCTTCTCAGTTGTATATACAGGCCTAATACTGACTCCCCAGAATTTTTCTCTGAGCTGTTGACCCAGCTGGCCCGCTATGTCCATATTCCAATCATTTTGGCCTGGGATTGGAATTTCACTTTGACTTCAGACATAGACAGGACTGGGCATCAAACCTTGGGACTTTCCCTGGCTCAACACTCTCTTCAGGAGATGATTGATGTAGGGGGCTTGTGTGACCCCTGGCAGGCGTTACACCCCTTTGACTGGATGTATACTTTCTATTCACCAGTTCACAGGACGTCTTCCAGATTGGACTATTTTTTAGTTAGTAAAAATATATTACCTGGTATTGTAGATGCAGGGGTTACCCCTAGGATACTGTCCAATCATTCACCTACTTGGTTGGACTGCAATTTGTCCACTACTTCCCATCAAGATAAAATATGGAAGCTGAACACTCAGCTTCTCCATGATGAATGGGTGCTGACTAAGGTAAAGGATCTTATAACCCAATTCATGAAGTGCAATCCAGGTTTGATTCCTGATGTAGACAAACTTTGGTGTGCTCGTAAATGTGTGCTGCATGGAGAACTTATCAGGTTGGCCACCAAAAGAAAGAGACAATGAGAGGCTGCTCTTCATCTCCTCTAAGACAGGATTCAAATCTTGGAGAATAGCCCCTCTCTCACAACCTTGGAAGAGGAACAGGAATTATTAACATCTATCAGGGATCGATATGAGGACAGCCTGAGGGAAAGAGCTGAGTACTCCCTGCTTAAAACACATGCCGCCTATGTGGACCAGGGAGACAAAGCAGGGCAACTTCTTCCTCTCCGATTATGGAGGCAGGAGGCCTCTCGACTGATCCTTTCTATAACCTCCTTAACAGACAATTTTCTCAAAGCTTCTCATAAAGAGATAGCCCAAGAATTCGAGTCATACTATCACCAACTGTATAGCCCTCCTGTTAACTCTCCTTCTACCTCAGAAATTCAGGATTACCTCTCCCCCATGCAAGTCCCTTGACTTACAATGGATCAGCAGTCTTTTTTAGCTAATCCCATATCCCTCCAAGAAATCTTGACTGCTATCTGATCCCTTCCCTTGGACAAGTCCCTTGGACCAGACAGTTTCCCCTCTAATTTTTATAAGGCAGTTGCAGAAGAGCTTGCACCAATTCTTCAGTGACTATACTCTTATTTTTGTGAGGAAGGCATCTTGGATTTGTCTCTGTTAGAGGCTCTGATAGTGGTATTACTTAAACCTGGTAGGTCCCTGGATAGAGTAACCAATTATCGTCCCATTTCCCTTATGAATTATGATGTTAACGTTTTCTCTAAAATACTGGCTAGCAAATTATGCAAGTTTGGGAAGCACTGATTGGACCAGAAAGGTGGGTTTTAGGAAAAGCCATTCCTCAGTAGATCATTTGGGAAAGTTGTCCCATATCTTTTCCACCTCCAGGAAGGCCAATCAATCTATGGTTTTGGTTTCCCTGGACACAGAAAAGGCATTTGATAGAGTCAACTGAGCCTTTTTATTTGCAGACATGGGAAAATGTGTCTCCCCCAGCATTTATAATATGGGTTTGTGTGTTGTACTCCCAACCCAGGGCAAAGATATATTGTAACAGCATAATGTCAGATGGGTTTGTCTTGCACTTGGGTACGTGGCAAGGCTGTCCCTTATCTCCTTTTTTATTCAGCCTTTATCTGGAACCTCTGTTACACCTCCTTAAATCTTCTCCTCTTATCAATGGTATTCCCATAGGCCCATTCAACCTCAGCCTCTCCACATATGCGGACAATATTTTACTACATCTCTCAGATCCTGTCACTTCCACTGCAGTGACTTTGCATATTATTCAGGACATTAGCAAGTTTTCTAACTATCAACTCAATACTAAGATGATGGTTGTCATGCCTTTGAATGCTAAGGTCATTCAGTCAGACCTAGCTCATGCTGGGCTGGAATGGGTCACTAAGTTTAAATAGTTAGGTATTATTCTTTCCCAGAAGGCAACTTTAATAAAGAAACTGAATTTAGATGAGCTGTTTCATACTATCCAGCAAGATTTGCACAAATGGTCCTCACTACTTCTGTCTCTGCAAGGTAAAATTAGTATTATTAAAATGAACATCCTTCCTTGGCTGTTTTATCCCTTGAATATGCTTAATCTTTTGTTCCCCTTGAAGTGGTTTAAGAGCATCCATAGCCTTCTTTCCAAATTTTTGTGGAAGGGTAAACCACCACATAGGGCTTATGCTACATGAGGAGCCCAGAAACATCAGGGAGGCCTCAAATTGCCCAATGTTTTCATCTATTATTTGGCAAGTCATGTCACCAAATATGTTTGATGGCCCACATTGAATACCTTGCAAGATAATTCCCCGTATATTCCCTTGTGGCTTCAAGTGGAGTGCTTGCAAATTACTGAAGCTGGTTTATCTCCTAACAGTTTTTAATTTTTCTTGCCTAAACAACTTCCAATACAGCTTCAAAACTTGACTATATCTATTTCTGTAAAAGTCCATGGCCAGTTGTGTAGAGCCTTACATTATAATAATGCTATGGATATTTCCCAATCATTGTGCCATAACCCCAATTTTCAGCTTGATAGACACATGTTGTCTCCAGGTGGGTTGCCAGCACTGGAAGGGAAGAGGGTTTTGGACCTTCTGTCAGAAGGCAGTATCCTTAATAGTCAGGGACTGTTAGTGTGTCTCAACTTGCCGCACCAGTCTGTATTCAAGATTTACCAGCTTCGGCATCTGCTGGTCAGCCGGTTTGGTATGGCATCTTGGATCAACAATCAAGGGGAATTTCTCCAATCACTCCAAAATCTGGCATGGCAACCCCCACTCCATCTCCCAAATAGTATCTGTGCTATTTTTGAGACTCTTCCCAGAGATTTTGGGCTACTCAAGTTACTGGTCTTCTTTATTTCCCAATTCTGACTTCAGTTGGGATCACATCTGGTTGGATTTATATTGTTATGTATCTAATGACAAATTATGACTAACTCAATTCTACATTTTACATAATTTATATTTTACTCCTGTATACTTGGCTAGAATAGGGACATTGCCCTCCTTTGTGTAAACGGTGTGGCCAGATGGATGAGTCCCTTTTGCATGTCGTGTGGGAGTGTCCCAAAGTTGCCTCCCTCTGGGAAAAGATTAAACATAAAATAGATGCTCTTCTGGGACTGGATGAGTACTTCACTCCTTAGATCTGCCTAATAGGAAACTACTCAGGAGTGCCCATCAGGGAAAAGAGGTACTATTTAACCATGATATCCCTTTCAGTGAAAAGCGTGGTACTTCATCATCAGAAAGATCATTCATAGATTCTCTATTCTGAATGACTTAATGAGCTGTTATACAATTTAAGGCTTGAGAAGATAATGGCTAGTGTACATAATCGTATTCAGGTATATGATAAGAAATGTTGAAAATGTTATGCCTTATTTTCACTTGCCTCTTCCCCTTGAGCGGGTAGTTGGATATAGATGATATTAATGTAGTTTTTTTTTCTCCTGCTGAGTATGATGACATAGGGCACAAAGTTTAATCAGAGACATGGACAGATCCTCTGTGGTATTTTTTTTATAAAAGATTGGAGCCCCTATTGTCCAGCTCCCTGCTTTTTATTTACTTGGGTTTATTTAGCAATAGACCTTAGAGCCTTGACTCTTGCTTATGTATATATAGGGAATGGACTGTCTTCCAAGTCTTATTTCCTAATGCTTTTTAACCTCTGAGAGGCAGGGGGCTGGAAGGAGTTGGGTGTTGTACTTGTTGTTTTTCTTGGTTGTTTAGTAAGTAGGTGTATTTGAAAAGTTAATAAAATACATTCAATTTCAAACAAAAAAACAATGTTTGGGTGCAGGTCACCAGGAGAGGGTTGGGTTTGGATCTTTATTTTTATTTTTGGTTTCTCATTTCTATTTATGTTCTACCTTTCTGGGACTGACCCTTGAGTTTTTGTTGTTACCTTTATACCTGTTTTTCTATTATGTTTGTTATTTATAAACGCATTTGAAACGTTTTCCAAAAAAAGTATATTACCCAGAAAAAAAGTCATATCATACAAAATGTATATGATTTCATAAGAATTGACATAAATAATAAACAGATAATCACAATGTTTCAAATATTCATCTGGTAACACCAAAACAAACTATTAATATTTCTAAATGTTCCCACAGTTTCTTTTTGAAAATGCTGGCTTTGAAATCAAAATTCATTTTCATTTCATATGCATTGTTTACCAGTACAGGACCATAATTGAAAAATGAATGTTCAACCATTTTTAATTTCATTCAAATTTCACAAAATCTTTTTACAGATATCTGTCGCAGAGATTTTGGATTTTACACTTTTACTGGTTTGTTTTTTAACATTTTTAGTATGGGTAGTCCCTGAACCTTGGGGGAAAAACTCTAAAAGGTTTATATAAACTGCAATGACATTCCATTTTTTTAAAATTAGTTGCAAATCTAATTATGTTAAACATTGAAAGTAATCTCATAATTCTGAAAAATTGTTTACAGCAAATTATACATTACATTTGAGTTATATTGTAGTGCTGGAAAAATGACCCATTTTGCAATAGTCTTTTTTTCATCCGTTGTTAAAAATGTATTGTTAATCTTTTTTTTGTTTTGATTATGTTTTGTTTTGCTTTTTGGTTCTAGATACCGCTATTAGTATGTATTATATTCCTGAAGAGTGCCAGGGGCTATTAGCACAACACGGAAGGAACTGAGATTGAAGGAGATTAAGGAAAGCAAATGGAGGTTAAAGCAAGAGACAGGGAGAGACAGACAGAGGAGTTTCAGTGACTTTCTTAAGGCCACACAGTGTGAGAATGCAGTTGTGGGATTCATATAAAATGGGTAAGGAAAGCCTGTGTCCTGATTGGAGGAGACTTTATTTCAGCCATGGACTTAGGAGAGGACAACCAATGGCTAAAAACAAGTCCCTGAAAACCAGTGTGCAGCACATTTCAAGTCAAAACACAACCTATGCAGAATGTTCAATTTTTGAAAGGTAGTCATGTTGTTTTATTTTGCCTCCTAGCTATCCAGGCAAAACCTACTAAAACACTAGTCATGTTGAAGATGCCATGTGACAATTTGCAGCTTGAACTGCACCTGTTATTGAGAAAGTCCTCAGCCCTGAAGAGGAAGCTGTCCAGAAGAGTATTCCTGAGAGGGAGACACAGGTAAAATTAAAAAAAAAGAAAGAAAAACAGTAAATAACAGGAATCTACATCTAAGCAACAGTGAGAGGGACAATATAGAGGACAGCAAAGGAGAACAAAATACCAAGAAAACGACCCCTTGGGCAGATGCTGTATGTAATGACTGTGCAAGTAGTAAGAAAAGGGAAATAGATGTATAAACTGTCCCATTTGAAGTACTTAACTGTGCACTCCAAGATATTTATGTTGGAGTGAGAAATGTGACTGGGCAGGAATATTCAGCGAGCAGTTCCATTAGTCTGCAGTCAGGAATAAATTGATATCTGAACTTCCTTGCTGTAAATCACAAGGTAAACAAACAGGAGAAAGGTTTTTTTTCTGTGCCAATACTATCTTTATTGTGAAACTCACAATATACAGCACAGAATAAAAAGACATGTTCAAGCATCATCCTACGATCTCTGCAACTGACATGGCGAAGTAAAAAAGCTTCTGAAAAGATTTTTCTTCTCACTGCACCTAACCTGATGTGAAGAGTCTGACTGTACATCCAGTTTTGTATGGACAAGCATGGGAGAGAAACGCTGAAATACCTCAATAGGGATGTTTTTAAACTTCTCATTGATGAAAATAAAGAATGTATAATCCACAGTTATAATGTTCATACTTAAAATCACTGTGACTACAATGAAGGGAACCAGGAACAATACAGAGGTTGTATTTACTCTGTACCTGGAAGCCCCATATGTCTGGTAAAATCTTTCAAAAAGTATCTATCCTTTTTTTTTGTAATTCAATATGCTTTATTAATGTTTAGTACAATACAAGAGCAAGTAATCCATTATACATTGAGGAGATGATATTACATAGAGAATAATAGATAGGCAACTGTGTGTTATGGATTTTTTTCACACACCCTCGGTGTGATGACCCATAAACCTCAAGACCGAAGCTCGAGAGGTTTATAAGGTCATCACACACCGAGGGTGTGTGAAAAAAATCCATAAAACACACAGTTATTTATTTTTTAATTTTTTATAATTACTGATGCAGTTTGCTCAGTGCTCAGTGTGTTTTACACACACATGCACACACACACACAATCAATCTCACAGACTCTGTCACACACACACACACACACTCACACAATCAATCTCACAGACTCGGTGTCACACACACACACACACACACACACACACTTTCCCTTTCTCCCGCTCTGCTCGGACTTACTATTTTTTTTTCTTTTTGGTGTCAGCCATGGCTTATGCCTGGATTTTAGTTGGAGTCAGCGCGTCTACTGATTTGAGGGCATGGCGGGATCAACCAGATATTTATTTTCTGTTTGAAAGGCAGGATCAGCCAGATAAAGATAAAAAAATGAACAGAGAAATGGAGAGGCAACAAGTAAATAAAAGCAGCTCCTCAGTAAATGGAAAACCGAGCCGCCATTTTTTAAGTACCGCTCAGCCCACCCACAAACAGAGCACAAGCCAATTAAGTGGCTCGATATGCGTGAGTGAAAGACAAAGTATGCTAGCGGTGAAAAAAAGTTTAGAGAACGCCTTAATAACTCGATTTCGGGTTGTTACAGCGTTTTTAGTGTGCCTGAATTCAGGATATTAGAGGGGGTCACCAGTAATTATATACAGTAGGTACATTGATCTATGAAACAAAGTCTCCTTCTTCTGATTGTAAGTAATGTACAATCTATAATAACCCAACATGCAATCCCACCCCTCTCCCCTTGCCAAAATCATGAGTAACAACTTAAATACAAGTATTCTAATCTAAGTCGAATATGGACTTGGTTAAGGTTTCTATGCAATAAGAAGGGATTCTAGTGGTCCCCATTTAGTAAGATACATTTGGTTCTTATTAGCCATTATGGCAATGTGCTTTTATAATTGTAATGCCAGTAAAGCCTCTTTGTGCCATTCTAATAAAGATAGGGGTCCTTCATCCTTCCAGTGCCTCATAATAACAAGTTTAACAACCGCAGCAATGAGAGCCATGTAATATTTTCTGCATTTAATAGTTTCTGGAGGGAATATGTTAAGGAGGCAAACCTCAGGGGTAAATAGTAAGTCTAATCCCAATAGTGAATTCAAGGATTTTTTAACCTTAAGCCACATATTACCACCTTAGGACAAGACCATATCATGTGAAACAGGTCTCCAGGGGAACCAGAACAGCTCTGGCATTGTAGTGATGAAAGCCTTCTGATTTTAAAAAGTCTTTCTGGGGTAAAATACAGATTGTGCATAATATTGAATTGTATTAGGTGAAACCTGTCCTGTTTAATGTATATATATTGATTGCACCATACAGAGCGCCATATGGTGGTATTATCTTGTATAGAGAGCTTATTAACCCAATAATAACAAATACCTTTTGGTAAAGTATAATCTAGGGTATACAGCTCTTTACAGATTCTGGACATAGGGTGTGGTTGGTTTGCTGTCATTAGAAGGGGCAATAATTCCCTGGTCGCCAGCACAATATGAGATGTTCTATCAAGGAATGAGGGGACAGCATGTTTTAACTGCCAATACTTAAAAATATTTTTATCCAGGATATTAAAAGAGTGACACATTTATATGAATGAGAGCATTTTATTCTCATGAATGATGTCCTGAAGTTAAAGGTTTGTTAAGGGGGTCCAAAATGAAGATAAAATGGGGAGTTTCCCAATATAAAAGTGTGGGTTTCCTATCAATGGTTGTTCCAAGGATTAGTGCCAATCAACATTTAACTGCTTTTGTAGCTATTGTAATGTCCTGATAGACCATCAAATGGGGGTATTTCTTAATACTCTGGGTATACACTGAGGTAAGGAATGGAGTAAGGCAGGTAATGTGCAGGAGGATTGCCTTGCTAAACTCATTTCTATATCTAACCACAGAGGCTGCAGGGTTGCCTGGTTTCTTTGGTTGGGTGTCAGTGACCAGTGGAACAGTTTACTAATATGAATTGCACTATAGTACGTAAAAAAGGAGGGGAGAGCAAGGCCTCCTTGTAATTTTGGGGCAGCAAGTTTAAAGTAAGCTTGTCGTACTCCATTTCCTTTCCATAGGTAATTATTAATTATTGTTTGTAATTGTGTAAACTACTTCTTAGGGGAAAAAAAGGGCCCAGCATTCCCATGGGGTAAAGAATGCAGGTAACACATTCATTTTTATTGTGGCTATTCATCCCCATAAAGAGATTGGTAGAGTATTCCATCTAGCCCCCCCCAAAAAAGTATCTATCTAAGCTGCTGCTTACTGCTCCATTTCTTTAGTGCCAGCAACACTTTTGCTGCTTCATTCAGGAGTTCCTGAACAAACAGAATTCCTGGTACACAGTGGAGCCTGTGAGGATAAGTGTTTTATCAGCCATGATGGCCCACTTAAGTAAGGTGGTTCAACATCACATAACTATGTCAATCACTTGGTGCAATCCACTATCCTTCAGCTTCTATCAAGCACCAGTCTGGAGTCCAGGCAGATCATTGTTACTGTTAATTGGGCTGGCAGAATAGCCTAGAGGTTAGAGGAATGAGGTGTGAACGAGCATGATACATCCAGCAGACCAGACCTGAGTCTGATTCTCACAACCTCCACTTGCATACTGTGTGACTATGAGCAAGTCACTTAACCGCCCAGTGCTCCCAGGTTGCCCCTGAAAACAAGCACTTGTGCTTAGTGGGCCTTACCTGGTTACCAAAGACTAAAATTAAAATAAAAAAAAAATATATAGCACTTACTATGGATTATGTGTTAAAACTCTACTGCACTATGATATCATGCTTATTATGTTTTGTACTATTGTGTATTTTCTGCCATTGTCTCTGTCATATTAGCAATACTGTTTACGTCACAGAACATCGTGTCGATTTTTCCTTGTATGGTTGATTACCTCTGAACTATACCTGTTATTTGTTTTGTCCGCCAGTTTTGTATTGTAACCTCCAGGGTCGTTTCTGAAAATAATCATATTTTGTGGCTATGACACCTTACCCGGTAAACAAAAACTAAACAAAATAAATAAATGAATGGTTGCCACAGGGTACCACTGCAAAACCAGCCTCTGAAGTTATTGGGCTGACACTTCCTCCTATCACAAACTGTGTAATGGGGCCCTATCAGGAGTAAATCTGATGAGTCAGCCACCTCTGGAAGCAACTGCACCTCTAATTGAGCTGAACAGCAAAACAGCACAACCTGTAGGACAGGAGAGAAAAAACAAAACAGAAAGAGATGAGAATTACGGCAATAACCCATTTGACCTGGTAAACTGTATTTTATTTGGACCAGTGAATTTCATCAATAATTGTGAGTATATTTTTATTTCATCTACCCTCTGCTGAAGTGCATCTCTGGTTATAATTTGTTTCCCATCCTCGGAAGTTGTGGGATTATTATTCATTTATTTATTCATTCATTTATGTCTGTCTGTCTGTATGTATGGATGTATTTATTTATTTATGTTTTACCAGGAGAGACATACTGGACTGATAACAGCTCATTAACAGGTGTGTCCTGGTGGGACGGGTGTGGATGAGAGAACAATAAGAAGAAATAAATGGTAGTACATGAACAGAATACATAATCAATAGTAGATGAAGGTAATTGGCAAAAGAAGCACGGTACAACATGTTACAGATGTGTAAAATTATCACTGTAAAAGTTCATGACAAAGTGCTCATTGTAAACTCCATCAAGGCATTGTAGCAATTGGGGGCAAGTGGAAAATAGAGATGGGGAAAACAGTGAAGTGGTAGAGCTGCATTGTAGTAAAGGATCAGGGACAGTTGCAGGTGGGAGAACTAAAGTCACAAAGAAGAGAGTTAAGAGAGAAGGGAGAAAGGTTAGAGAAGATGGACACCCGGAGAGAGGACCAGAGTTTAGGGAAAAGATAATCAATCAAGTTTTTTGATGTTTGCTTGCACATATTTGACAGCTTAGGAGGGAAGCGGGTTGTGGAGGTGCAGCATTCTGGTAGCCAATGGGGGCACTGCATTTGGGGGCTTGGTACTGGTGGACCAATGCAGGCCCAGTGTCTTGATGACACTGGTTCTACAAAAGTGCCACCAAGTTGAAATGTTTTCACCGCTGCAATCAGGGGCCACCTCGTCATTGCAACATCAGACATTCTGCTGCAATGACCAAGCGACTCATCATTGCAGGGTGGTACCTTGCCATGGTGACTCCGCTAGTTCATTTGCCGATGGGGAAGCCCACTCCCTGTCGACATACTGTGACCCCCTTCCCCCATTTGTTGTGCGTCGAGGGGGTGCCCAATCCCCCTTGGCATCATGAGCCCCCAACAGACTTTCTTTGTTGATGGGGGGGCCCAATCCCCGTCAGCTTCAGTCCCCACCCTTCTCAGTAAAATTGCCAATTGGGGAGCCCACTCCCCGTTGACATAATGTTCCGCCCAAAAAATGTATGTGCTGAAAGGGGTGCCCAATTCTCCTCAGCTCTCCCCCTCACTCGGTATGTGCTGATGGGGGTTCCCAATCACCCGTCAGCTACTGTGCCTCCAAAAAAACACTCAGGTGGCATGCTGGTAGCCCACCCCAGCATGCCAAAAGTCCCTGAAAAAAAAAGTCCCACAATGTTTTTTTTTTCTCTTTAACCTGTAAAACAGAAAACAGTCCCTCACAGAGTCTGCTGGCCCTCCCCCAACCCGCGTCCACCCTCTGTGCACCCTGCCTCCCCACACCCCCCCCATACCTAACTCCAGAGCACAGCGTGATGATCTTCAGTGGACCAGGAACACATCTGCACTCTTCAAAGCCGACCACGAACCGAAAAAATGCTGGTAAGCTGTATAATGGCATAAATAGGGTTTTTTTTATCTTTGGTGCCATTCTTAGGCATTTTGGGGAATTTTGGCACCAAATTTTCATCATGGGGTTCTTGGGAACCCTCCTCATGAATTCAGTCACTGTCATTGCATTATTTGGTCCTGAAAGGTGATTTCGCGATCACTGCACGGAATCATGTTTCGGGACCAATTAATGAAACAACAGTGCCACTGTTCATGAGGTGGGCTCTCAAAAGACCTAAGTTGTAAATTTGGTGAAAAAATCCAAAAAATGACTGTTTTATGAGCGTGCGCTGCCAGTTTCCATGCATTTTCGTAACTTAGCAAATTTGTAATATTTTCAGTCCAGATTTTCAACATTGGCATTTTTCCACACCTCTTTCCCAGCAGTACAGCTGTCATTTTACACATCCTGGCCAAAATGTGTTTTCATACTTCCAGTGCAGAACAGCGCGGTCACTGTGAGAAATCAGTTTTTGAGATAGATTGAGAAAATGACAGTGACACTGTTCATGAGCAGAGGTCCTAAAATGCCTATGTTGAAAATTTGGTGACGAAAGTCCATAAAATGACTGTGTTGCAATTGTGCATTGCGCAGTTTCCACACACCCTTATAACTTTGCAAATTTGTAATAATTTCACGCCAGAGTTTCAACACTGGCATTTCTTCACACCTCCTTATGAACAGTACAGCTGTCATTTTTCAAACCCTGGCTGAAATGTGTTTTCGTACTTCCAGCACAGAATAGCGTGGTTGCTGTGGGAAATCAGTGTTTGGGACAGATTAAGAAAATTACAGTGACACTGTTGATGAGCACAGGTCCTAAAATGCCTATGTTGAAAATTTGTTGACGAAAGTCCATAAAATGACTGTGTTATAAGTGTGCTTTGCACTGTTACCACGCACCCTTGTAACTTCACAAATTTGTAATATTTTCATGCCAGATTCAACACTCGCATTTTTTCACACCTCCTTATGAACAGTACAGCTGTCATTTTTCACATCCTGGCTGAAATGTGTTTTTGCACTTCTGGTGCAGAATAGTGCAGTCACTGTGGGAAATCAGTGTTTGGGACAGATTCAGATCAAGTGAGTGAGAGAGGGGGAGTGACCAAGCTCAACGGAGCTCTGTCGGGACCACTGCAGATTTCTTTGTGGGCAGAAAAAGGCGCCAACGCAGGCAGGAACCCAGTACAAAAGGGCAGCCTGCAGCACCGAGAGAAACAAAATGAGCAAGTGAGATAGGAGAAGTGAGCGAGCAAGCTCAGTGGAGCTATGTCTGGACTGCTGCGTATTTCTTTGTGGGCAGAAAAAGGCACCAACACAGGCAGGAGACCAGTACAAAAGGGCAGCCTGCAGCACCAGGAGAAACAGAACAAGTGAGTGACAGAGGGCGAGTGAGCGAGCTCAGTGGAGTTCTCTCGGGACTGCTGCGGATTTCTTTGTGGGCAGAAAAAGGCTCCAATGCAGGCAGGAGCCCAGTACTAAAGGGTAGCCTGCAGCGCTGGGAGAAACAGAAGGAGTGATTGAGAGAGGGGGAGTGAGCAAGCTCAACGGAGCTCTGTTGGGACAGTTGTGAACTTCTTTGTGGGCAGAAAAAGGTGCTGATGCAGGCAGGAGCCCAGTACAAAAGGGCAGCCTGCAACACTGGAAGAAACAGAACGAGCGAGTGAGAGACAGGGAGTAAGCAAGCTCAATGGAGCTCTGTCATGATTGCTGCAAATTTCTTTGTGGGCAGAAAAAGGTGCCAATGCAGGCAGGAGCCCAGTACAAAAGGGCAGCCTGCAGTGCTGGGAGAAACAGAATGAGCAAGTGAGAGAGGGGGAGTGAGCGAGCTTAACAGAGCTCTGTCGGGACTGCTGCGGATTTCTTTGTGGGCAGAAAAAGGCACCAAAGCATGCAGGAGCCCAGTACAAAAAGGCAGTCTGCAGCGCCTGGAGAAACAGAATGAGAAGAGTGAGAGATGGGGGAGTGAGCAAGCTCAATGGAGCTCTGCTGGGTCTTTAGAGTTGCCCACCTTCCCGCCCAGGGTTCTCTGTGGTCCTATATTACACCAGGGTCTCTGAGGTGGAGACAAAGCAATGATTGGATACTTTGAGGAGTGCTGTTATAATACAGATTTAGTTGTTCTGTTTATTTCTATAACTGAGCTAAGTACTGAGCTATACTGTTATGATTGCTGTAATAATACATATTTATGTGTTCTGTTTATTTCTCTAACTGAGCTAATTAATACTTGGAGTGCAATAGGATTTCTAACTGGGCTAAGCGAAACTGTATGAGAGCTGAGAACAAAAAGTATGGTAGCTGAGGGGTGAAAAATGGACAAGGAGGCTTTAGGATTGCTACAGTAATACAGTATCTAACGGATGAGATTTAAGACTGAATTATCCAAGTCAGCAAGGGGCCAGTAGTGGGATTTGCATGGGGCAGGACAGGAATTTGAGTCAATAGTGGCTTAACAGTTGTCATAGGGTATAGAACCTGGAAGTAAGAGCCTGTGACATAAGATGGGGGCCAGAATGGGGGCAGGTGCCACATGTCAATAGGGTGGGCATCTTTGGAAGGGTGGTGGGGTGTACAGGGTGTGGGTCCACCATGATCCTGGACTGGGCTTGGAGGATGGGGGGGATTTTTGGTCTGTAGACAACTGGCTAGTTTAAGGGAGGAACTGTGGAGGTTAGGGAGGAGTCTAAGTGGCAGGGCAAATGAGTATGGTAGGCATCCTGGCTGGGGGGGGATAGGGGATGGCAAGGGGGGACAGAGGAAGAACAACTAGGGACTGAAACTGACCCCAGTATCAGAGGCACTAGCAGAAAAGAAAGGACAAGGGAGGGGGTGCCCGAGGTCAGGGGAGGGCCTCCTTTTGGGGAGGAAGAGACCACGAGGAGTACAGGGAAGAGAGCAGATGGCTGTGGGTAGGGAGGGAGCAGGGGTGGGACCAGGGGTGGCATGGAGGGGAACAAGTAGGAGGGGGGAACTGATAGGGAGAAGAGATGTAGGAGGGATATTGACTAGGAATAGATTCGAGCCTCTGCTATGGGAGAAAAGGTGGAGCAGAAACATACTGAAGGCGGGAGGACAAGCGGGGCATGACAGGGATGGTAACAGATAGGGTAACAGATAATGAGAATGAAAGGGTAGAAGGGGCCTCCTTTTCGGGAAGAAGAGACCACGAGGAGTACCAGGGAGAGAGCATATGGCTGTGGGTAGGGAGGGACCGGGGTGGGACCAGGGGTGACACGGACGGGAACAAGTAGGAGGGGGGAACCGATAGGGGGAGGAGATGTAGGAGGGGTATTGACTAGGAATAGATTCAAGCCTCTGCTATGGGAGAGAGAGAGGGAACAGGAACATACTGAAGGGGGAAGGATAAGCGGGGCATGAGAGGGATGGCAACAGCTAGGGGAAGAGATAGCGAGGATGAAAGGGTAGAAGGCAGGCTAGTAAAGAAGGAGGGGGTGGTGACTGGAGGAGAGAAGGCTACAGGAAGGGGGAAGGATGGGAGAGGCATCACTATAGGGGTAGAAGAGAATAGGGGCTCTAAATTGACAGCAGCAGGGATAGGAGAGGGGTTGGAAATCAGCAGGAGAGGAGGGGACGTCGACATGGGAAGCCCAGTAGGAAGTAGTCAGGCTGGGAAGGGGTTCAAGGGGGATGGGAGGAATAAGGCAGAGAAACATTGGCTGCCTCTCAATACCCTTAGATTATATGCACTAGGCTGCTTCGTTGACTCTTTAACCAGAACACCCTCACCCTGTGGCTCTGGGTGCCATGCTTACCCCTGTCTCCCACTCTCATGCCTTCAGGTCCTCCGCCTTCCCCCTACTCGCTGTTCAGCCATGCTTTACTAAAATGGGTGACCAGGCATTCTCTTTCTTTGCCCCGCATTTTTGGAACTCACTACCCCCTCACGTGAAGAACTCCTCATCTCACCTTGCTTTTAAGCATGTTCTTTTTTCTCATCTCAACACCCCTGGCTGCTGTGATTGCACTTAAGGTTGGATTCTTCCAATTTCTGATTTCTGCTTCCTACAACACTTGAACTCTCCTTGCTCCCATTCATCATATTTGGACTATTGACATGGTAATCTGAATAATTCTGTAACAATTGTTTGACCACCCTAGCCTATAGTATTCTTGCTGTTATTCTTAGGCTGTTTTGTTAATGCTATTTGTGGAGATTGTCCTGACAGTTATCTTTGCCTTTGTGAATAATTGTTGTTATTTGATGTCTCTGCTGTGTTTACTGTAACTGTACTCTCCCGCGTCGTGCCTGAAAATAGGCAGGCTCCTTGCCTAGCGCAATAACCCGGTTATCAAAAGCTAATAAATAAATAAACAGGGTGAGGCGGAAGTAAGGGGTACAGATGTAGAAGTCACAGAGGGTGCAGCTGGTGGGGGGTAAGGGGCAGGAAAGATCAAATACTGGGGTGGTGGAAGGGGCATTAGAAGGCAAAGGGGCTAAGGGATGGAGGGTACTCATCCTAAGGGATTGTATACTGAAAGGGGTGAGATGGGGCGGAAGGAGCGGAAGGGGGGAAGGCACAGCTGTATTTGGGTTGAAGCTATCCCCAGGTTGACTGCAGGAGGGGCAGGGCAGGCACTACTCAAGTGTGCAGCAAGGGAGAGTAAGAAACCTCATTTACTGTTGCATTTGGGTACAAATGACTTGGCGAGGGAGACTGTGGAAGTAGTGAGGGAGAGGTTCGAGTAGTTTGGCAAGCAGTGTGAGGGGGTGGGGAGTTGGTGGCACTCTTGTAGTTACTCCCCGTACCATGTGCAAGCATCGGGAGGAAGGGTAGGATTGAGGAGTTCCAAAAGGGGAAGAGGGATTGGTGCCACACCAAAAATTATGGGTTAGTGACTATCTGGGGTAGGATCTGGGAAAATAGTGACTTGTGTGCAGGGGACAGGGTACACTTGAGCAGGAAGGGAAGGGGATTATTAAAGGCAGGATTAGAGGGGTATATCTCTACTAAGGTGGATTTAAACTAGTGAAGGGGTGGCCAAAAGACTGAGGTTAGTTGAAAGGTCCAGAGAGGGGAGTCTAATGAGCTCACCCCCCTAGATATAGGTAAAGGCAGAGGTGTAGTAACCCTGGCAGGGGGTGGGCAGAGTGGTCTGAGTGTGATACAGAAGGCACCATCAACCATTAAGAATAAGGAGGAGAAAGGGTGAAGACTACCAGGAGGAGTAACATAGGCCAAGGAGGAGAAGAGTGAAGAGAAGGAGGGGTATGGGTGGAAGGTGGTCTCTCTCAATGCAAGAAGGCTGGGGAACAAAACTGCAGAGCTTCAGGCACTCCTCTCAGAGGGGAAGGTGGACATTGCTGCAGTGACAGAGACTTGAGCCACAGAGTACCATGATTGGGGCTTGGCAAGCCAGAATACAGGATAAACAGGAGGGACCGGGGGGTGGAAAGGGGGGTGCACTCTATGTGAGGAAGGATTAAATGCATAAGGGATGAGGGAGAAGAGAAGAGGACAGAGGCACTTTGGGTGCATCTCCTGCACTCCAAGGGTGGAAAACTGACACTGGGAGTGGTGTATAGACTACCAGCCCAATCCAGGGAACTGGATGGGGAGTTGGCAGAGCAGATAAGGAGGGTGTGTAGAAGGGGAGTGTGGTGATAATGGGGGATTTTAACCTACCACAGGTTGACTGGAGAAACCCATCACTAGCAGTACCAGGGAGCAGGTGCTCCTTGATGCATTCCAGGAAGGCCTTCTCATGCAAGTGGACCTACAAGGCTTGGTAGCACTCTGGACCTAGTACTGGCAAATGGGGAGGTGGTGAGGGAGGTAAGGGTGGAGGACCCACTAGTAGGTAGCAACCACCAAACTGTGTGGCTTGTTGTCGCACTGGGCAGGGAGACAGGAGGCACTGCCACTAAGATGGTGAACTTTATTAGGGTGGACTTTGGGGGGATGGGAGCAATACTGCAAGGAAGACCCCAGGATATAAGGCCGGGGATGGATGCAGAACAATAGTGGGGAGTCATAAAGACTGGGCTAACAGAGACCACAGTAGCCTGCACCAGGGCCAGGAATAAGAAGAGCAGAGGCAAGAAACCATGCTGGCTGAACAAGGAAGTGCTGCAAGGGGTGAGGGCAAAGATAGCTGCATAACGGAAGTACAGGAGAACAGAAAAGGGAGAGGATAAGAAGGCTTTCGGGAGTTGGTCAATGGAGGTTGCAAGAAGGGTGAAAACAGTTAAGGCCTCCAGGCAATTAAGTTCCGCACAGGGCATAAAAGGAGGGGAAAATGACGTTTTTAGGTATGTCAGGGAGAAGAGGAAGTGCAAGGAACATATTGTGATAATAAAGCGGGCAGGGGATTGGCTGGAAAAGGGGGAGGAGCAAGTGGAAATTCTAAATGAGTACTTCTGCTCCATTTTCACTAAGAAGGGGGATGGCCCACTACCAGAATGGGTGGGAGGATGGGAAAAGGGGGGGAGGAGGTGACGGACAAAGTGATCACAGGAAGTAGGGTGCTAGAGGGGCTGAGGGCAGTAAGGGTGGACAAGGCACCAAGTCCCAATGCCATCCTGAGTGCTGTGGGAGATGGCAGAGCTTTTGGCTGAGCCACTGACAGATCTGTTCAACAACTCCCTGGAAACGGAGTGTGTTCCCCAGGACTGGAGGGTGGCCCATGTGGTGCCCATACACAAGAGTGGGCCTAGGACGGAGCCAGGAAATTATTAGCCGGTAAGTCTCACGTCCATAGTGGGTAAGCTTATGGAGCCGATACTGAAGGAGAGGCTGGTGGCATTCCTAGACAGTAATTGCCTCCAAGATGGTCGGCAACATGGGTTCGTCTCAGGGAGGTCTTGTCAAACCAACCTTACAGAGTATTGTGACTCGGTGACAAGGGAGTTGGACAGGAGCCATGCAGTACATGTTCTGTACTTGGACTTCAGTAAGGCCTTTGATACAGTGCCTTATGGGAGACTGGAGGGAAGCTGACGTCAGTGGGATGGGGAAAAAGTTGATGAAATGGATAGAGAACTGGTTACAGGGGAGGGTGCAGAGGGTGGTGGTGGTGGGGGGTGAGCTCTCGGCACCCAGAGCAGTGACAAGTGGGGTGCCGCAGGGGTCAGTGATGGGTCCAGTGCTATTTGGGCCTTATCTCCGATATAGCACATGGAGTGGGGAGCAGGGTTAGTCTGTTCACACATTATACCAACTTGGGGGAGGTGGTGGACAAAGAGGATGGATGGGGAAAACTGCAAGGGGACCTAACCAAACTAGAGACATGGTCGGTGGAATGGCAGCTAGGATTCAATGCAAAGAAGTGTAAGGTGATGCACTTCAGGGCTAAGAATCAGAAGAGGGACTATTGGTTGAGGATCAGAGCGGAGGAGAAGGGCCTAGGGTCTTGGTAACTGGGAGCATGAACAACTCAGTCCACTGCACGAGAGCAGCAGCAAAGGCAAACAGGATGCTGGGGTGCATTGCAAGGGGGTTCTCATCCAGACACAGGGATGTGATCCTACCTCTCTACAGATCATTGGTCAGACCACACCTAGAGTACTATGTGCAATACTGGAGGCCACATCTGAGGAGAAATATAAAGTTACTGGAGGGGATGCAAAGGAGGGCAACAAAAATGTTAAAGGAGATGGAAGGAAAGAAATATGAAGTTAGGCTGAAGGACCTGAACATGTACACGCTGGGGGAGAGGAAGGATAGGGGGGATATGATTGAAGCATTTAAATACCTGAAGGAGTGACTAAACCTAGCACCAAGGGGGTGTTTAAACTGAGGAGCGAAAGAGAGATGAGCAGGCATGGACTAAGGTTAAAAGGGGGACGTTTCAAGAGGGAAACGAGGAGGCACTACTCCTCTGTAAGGGTGGTGTCTAGTTGTTATGCGCTGCCAGAGGGTGTGATAACATGTAGCACAGTCAATAGCTTTAAGAAGGAGTGGAATGAAATAAGAGGAAGAGTCGGGGGGCTGGGGCTGGGACTAGCGGGGGAGGAACTAAGGGATAGGAGGCTGGGGCAGCTGCAATCTAGGGTGCTAGCTGCACACGGGCAGACTTACATAGACCAATTGGTGTGTTCTGCTGGCAGATTTGTATGTTCATATGTAAAATTACAGTGACCCTGTTCATGAGCAGAGGTCCTAAAATGCCTTTGTTGAAAATTTGGTGACTAATAACAATAAAATGACTGTGTTACAAGCATGCCTGATGCACTTTCCACGCACCCTCATAACTCCACAAATTTGTAGTATTTTCACTCCAGATTTTCAACATTTTTTAAGACCTCCTTATGAACAGTACAGCTGTCATTTTTCACATCCTACCCCAAATATGGGTTTATACATCTGGTGCAGAATACCGCAGTTGCTGTGGGAAATCAATGTTCGGGACAGATAAGAAAATCATAATGACAATGTTCATGAGCAGAAGTCACAAAATGCCTATGTTGAAAATTTGGTGAAATAATTCCACTAAATGACTGTGTTGCATGCATTGCACAGTTTCCATGTACGCTCGGAAGTTTGAGCATTTTTAATACTTTCACTACAGATTTTCAACATTGCCATCTCTTCACACCTCCCTATGAATGGTACAGCTGCCATCCTTCACATCCTGCCCGATCTGTGTTTTCATACATCTGGCACACAGTGGCACGGTCTCTGTGGAAACTCAATTTTCGGGACACATTGACAAAATCAGAGTGCCACAGTTCATGAGAAGAGGTCCCAAATGCTTTCATGAGGTGGGGGCCACAAAATGCAGATGCTGAAAATTTGTACTGCAAATACCAACACATGCCCAGGGCATTATGGTTTCTAACCATAACGTCCCATCCTGTATAGACTGACAGGCATCATGGGTGTGCCTTTGGATTGCCGACTGCAATGCTCATGCCATTCCAAACCCACCCCCCACCCTGCAGCCACTGACAGGCATCGAGCTGTGACTCTTCGGCCCCACAGTTCACCCCATTTTATATTGCACCCATTTCAGTGTATGTCCTTATGGAGTGGGGTGACTGTAAAGCTGAACACCCCAATGCATACCTCAACACTTGTCAGTGTCTGCAGGATAGGATGAGGTGAAATGGCATGAACGTTGTGGGCGACAACCCAAACGCATTCCCCAATGCCTGTCCATCTCTGCAGGGTGGCGGTAGGGTTGGCGTGAAGTTCAATACTTCACTGCCATTCCTATTTTGCATCTGTCTAACTCCTGCATTTCCAGTGCTAATACCAGCAAGCAAACATTCGGCATTGACAAATGCTTGTTTTGTACTGGAAAGGTATGTGAGCAAAACTGCCCATTTTCACAAATGTCCAGTTGTCTAAACTACTATCTTAAGATAATTGATACATTAGCTATTACAGGACATTATTATATACAGGTAAACATCAGTTACACTCGATATGGACAAGTGCAAAACAGTTATATACAGTTGAATGCCTTGCATGTATGTAATATAAGAGTATTCAGTTACTGTATAAAGCAGTACATCTAAAACAGGGCATCTTGAAACACCCAGAGCAAATGATCACAGGGGGGAACAAAGTGGTGTAAGTAAAGACACCATAGCAGGGGAGTAGAAAGGTTATAGGTGGGGAGAGGATAGGCACAGGGAGTCATTGAAGGGTATCTAGGGGAGAGGTGGGGGTGAGGAGCAGGGGGGGAGGTAATAGTTTGAAGGAGGAAGGAAGGGAAATTACATCAGCTGTTGCCAGGGGTAGGAGAGCAGTTGCAGGTAAGTTTCATTTGAAGGTAGCTTTTAAGGGAGTACTGAAAGGCACTGGTAAAGGTGTAAGCCAGTAGAGAGGGAGAGAGAGATGGTTATAGAGCTTAGTCCAGGAGTAGGTGACAGAGTTTTGAGTCAGGGAGGTGTGAAAAAAATGGGTGTTGAAAACATTGATTGCAGCTCCTCTAGTCATGCGAAAGAGAGAATTTTGGGAAAAGAGTGGAAATATTCTGTGGTAATTTGTCCAAGTGGATTTTGTGAAGGAAGGAGAGTGTTGAGAATGAAACGCTCTTCAAGTGGGAGCCAGTCCAAGGGAACAATAGTGGGTTCTCAAAGGAAGCCCTGTGACAAATCGAATAGCGTTGTTGTAGCAAGATCTCAGTTTGCAAAAGTGTTGAGAGGTGGCAGGGGGTGTAAATGATGGATCCATAGAACAAAGTAGGTAAGACGAGGGAGCAGACCAGTGAAAATGATGACTCAGGTGCTAGAAAACTCTGAGTCCTATATAGCAACCCCAGCCTCTGATGGAATTTGTTAATTACATACGTGACATGATTGCTGAAAGACTGGTGTGGGTCCAGAATGATACCCAGGTATTTAAAATCAGAAACAAGTTCAGTGATAACCCCAAAGTTGTCCGTGAAGGTTAGATGGGTCCAAGAAGGTTTCCTGTGACCAGAGAACACCATGAATTTGTTTTGTTTTTAGAGTTTAGGACCATGCCTTTTTTGGAGAAGCAAGTGTGAAGTTTTGAGAAGTCAGTTTTGAGGTGTGTGATCATCACATCTTGATTTTTGTTGCTACAATAGAGGGCAGCATCATCAGCATAAAGGACCAATTTGGTGCTGGAGCAGAGTTCAGGGAGATTACTGTTTTTATAAAGAGTGTGAATAGAAGGGGGCCCAAGATAGAGCCCTGAGGAACCTTGTATTTAATGGGGCAAGCAGAGGAGTGGTGACCATAGATGGTGGTTATTTGTGATCTGCTGTAAAGATAGTTCCTGAACCATTTGACTGCATCATTAGAGAAATGCAGATCAGATAGGGTGAGTTGGATCAGATCATGGTTGACCAGGTTGTAAGCTTTTGTCAAATCCCCAAAAACTGAGCTAGTGTACAGACTGTTGTCATTGGCTTCACTGATGTCCGTGGTGAACTTAACAAGGGCAGTCTCAGTACTGTGGGCAGCTCTGAACACATGCTGGGCATCAGTGAGAATGCTGTATTAGTTAAAGAAAGAAGAGACTTGGGAATGAACCACCTTTTCAGGTATCTTAGACCGAGGTGCAAGGAGAGGGATAGGCCTGTAACTGCCAACCTCAGTCCTGTACCAATATTTAAACAGGTTTGACAGTGGCAGTTTTCAAAATGTGAGGGAAAATGCCAGAGGAGAGAGAGAGAGAGAGATTTAAGATATTCGTGATAGGGACTGCAAGAGGGACAATGATGAGTTTGAGGATTTTGTAATCAAACCCCTCTGCAAATTTGCAGGGCCGGGGATTTCTGGAAAGGATGAGTTTGATGGTGTCAGAGGGTGTAAGTGCTTGGAAGTAGAAACTGGGCATGGAAGCACTTTGTGTTTAGGAGGGCAGGGGTGAGGTAGAAACAACAGAACATTTTTGAGTGTTTAAAGGGAAGGGTTTATATTTATCTAAGTCCCCCAAAATTGTTGAAAATACCAGCAACCTCTGAAGGGTTACTGGTAAGCTGATCACTGTGCGCAAGCATGATTGGTTCATTTTTCCTGACCCTCCTAAGGAGGTTGTTCAGGGTTCCCTAAAGTTGCTTGGGACTAGTATTTTCCCCTAGCTGATTATTGTGGAGGAAATTAACCTTGGCTGACCTAACAGCAGCTTTACATTTGTTATGTAGTATTTCATACAGTGTGAGTTGGGCGGGGCTCCTGTGGATTCTGTGTTTTTTCAAGGCCTTGGCTCTCTCCCTTATAAGCTTGAGTATGGCAGGGGATATCCATTTACAGACATTCCCGTGGACCTGAGTTGTTTTTAGGAAGCAAATTTGTCATAGATCCCTGTGAAGATATCAGTGAAGTGTCCCAAAGCCCCATCAGTTTCAACCATTGCTGAGGTGAAAGACCAGCCAGCTCGTCTGAAGGTTTGTGTAATGTCTGCAATGGTGTTATCATTTAGTCATCTTGTGAAAATTAAACTGGGAGGGAGCTTGGGAAAATGGGCAGATCGGTGGCAGGAGATGGCACAGTGGTCACTTAGGCAGTCCGGGAGGGTCCCGGCATCAAGGGTTCTGGCCTGGTTGGAAACAATGATCCAATCAATGAGTGACTGAGAGCCAGTTTTGTAGTTGGTCCTGGTGGGGAATGAAATAAGCTGGTGGAAACCAAGATCACAGATGTCAGATTTGGCAGTGTCAGATTGACTGGAATTCCAGTTTATGTTGAAATCTCCCATGAGGATCCACTCCCTGTTAAGTGGGAGGTAGCCTTGAATAGCACGAAGTGCATCGATGTCTGACTGGGGGGTCCCGGGGGAAGGAGATAGGCTGTGGTGATAGTTATGGTTTTATTAACACCTAGGAGAACGTGTATGGAGATAAGACAAGGCAGCTTGACCAGCAGTAGATTTCTTGGCGGGAACAGAAAAACAATGGGGAACATTATTGCAGAGAGAGTAAGAGGGGTAAGGATAGCAAACAGTTAAAGTAGGAAGAAAGGGAACCAAACCAGAATTTGGATAAGAAGAAGGCATAGTTGAAAAGACATATGGCATTAGGGATGGGAAGGGGGAGTGAGGTATAAAGAGGGAAGTGGTGGACCCGAGGGGGACAGTCCAATGCAAAACAGCAGAATGAGAGAAAGAGGGGGTCCAGTCTGGCAAGGAAGGAATTGGGTGCAGCACTATAGACTATGTCACCATAGTCAAAGACAGGGAGAATCATCTTCAATGCAATCTCACGGTGACAGGAAGCAAGATACATGCTTTATTCCTGTAAAGTGCACCCAAGCATGGGGTGAAGCTTCAGGTGAGTAGTGTATGTGTAGAGAAATCAAGATGGTGGTTCAGCATGACCTTGAGGTATTTAAAGAAGGAGACATCCTCAATCACAGCACCATTGAGGGTATGGAATGATGGGAGGAGGGAGGGCCTCGTAAAATACTTATGGCAGCCAAAGGTTTATTTAATCCTTCATTTAACTTAGTGTACTACCATCATAAAATAAAAGTTTAAAAATGAAATTTTTCACAGTTATACTTTTTTTGGTTAAAAAAAAAACAATTTGAATAAATCACACCTGGACTTGGGTTGTGCTGGGTTTATTGCATGCCCGTGGCATTCAAAACTCATTTTGCAGGATCATATTTCTGCACTCTAACCTGTAGGTGATTGAACTTTGTTTGCTATGACTATAGTGACTATACTATGTGACTATTCCCTATGAGGACAACATAACATTTCCAAGCTATGTTAGTAAATTGCTCTCATGAATTGTAATTCATAGAATCATTTGAAGAAGTGTAATCTAGTAGTTAGAGCACCATCTTGGGAACCTGGAGATCACAACTTCAAGACCCACCAGTGAAAAAATACTCACTGGGAAACCCTGCATAAGCCATTTAAACATGTGATGCTCCAATTGACCCAGTTACCAAAATGGGTAGAAGTAGGTCCCCGCTGAAAATGAGATGGTCCATGAAAAAATGCCAAAGATTGGCCAGCATGTCGATGCAGCGGTGAGGCTACTGCTCATGACACCAGCGATCGGGGTTCGGGAATGGGCCTCGGTCACTGCAGGGTCAGCTGGGGAAGGAGGACTGAGTGCCCTAAGGGCTTTTATCCTCCTCCATGGAGGAGGACTGCTGCGCCTGCTGCTTGACTGCCACCCGGTGACAACAGTTAGTGATGCAGTTCAGGGCCCTCGTGGGAGGGGAGGGCATCGGCTGGAGTTCAGAGCAGCAGCATGCTCAAGTGCGCCTGTCTCCATGGGCTCCCTTATGTACCGATGTCCTTAAGGAGTGGGTTAATAATGGGTTAAAATTAAAATGCCCCCGAGTGTTATCTGTCCCAAGGCTGTTGGTCACCCTGGTTCCTTGTAGGTGATGGGGGTGCACTGTAGCATCAGAACTGTCCCATGGGATGGCCCCACTGTGGTGGGGTGAAACTGCAAAGTCATTGTCCTCTGGTTGGGGAAGGGTGTCGTGGGCAACTTTGGGAGCTGTGGCTGGGAGCTAAACAATAAATAGAAAAAAAGAAAATGCCAAAGATTCACCAATTATCATGGAAACACAGACAATGTCAGCAGGTACAGACCAGCAAAACATGCCCTGTTTCACCCTATCCTACCCCATGACCAAGTGTCTAGACTGGGTTTTTGCCCTTAGAACTCCTCACTTTCTACCTTACTGCTGTCCACCTGAGTGACTGTTAAGCCCTTTACTCTGTCCCAGCTATGGTCGACACAATAAATTAATGTCTTTACCCACCACCTCAGTGGATAGGTTTTTCCATGGCTCAGTCACTCTCTTCATAAAATAACATTTTTGTATATCCTTCATTGAGTCTCCCCAACCCACCAGCTTCCATTCATGCCCCCTTGTTTCTGACCTACCATTCCTGCTAAATAATTCCTCAGTTTATCTTGTTTATTCCATTTAGGAACTTGATTGTCGCTATCATGTCACCCCTCCCCCGCCTGGCCTCCAGAAAGCACATGTTTAGTGCATTAAGCTGATCCTCATAGGATCTGCTTTAATGGACTTGAATCCTTTTGTTTACCCTATGTTGCACTGCCTCAAGCCTTTCTCTGTTCTCCCTTAGGTGGGGGCTCCAGAATTTGGCACAGTAATTCAGATGGGTTCTCACCAGTAATCTCTAGAGAAGTATTACTTATTTCCTTCTACTATTGCAACCTCTCCCAATATACCCCAACTTTCTGATTGTCTTGCCTTATTGCATTGGCTATTTTTTTAGGAAGTCCTAGAAACATAGAAATGTAGAAGTTGACAGCAGATGAGGACCGCAAGGCCCATCTAGTCTGCCAATTTTTTCTACCTTATGAATGTGACATCGACCTTTACTCTGTCAATGGCTTGTCTAGTCATACTCATCTGTATTGCTTCCTTATGCCTTTCCCATGCCTGTTTGAATCCCTGCATTGCATTCATATCCACCACTTCCTGAGATAGGCTGTTCCATACATCCACCACCCTTTCTGTGAAAAAGAACCCCCTCACATTTCCCCCTTAACTGGCCTCCCTCTAATCTCATGCTGTGTCTCTTGTCCTGTTATTTTTCTTATATTGAGACATGTTAGACTCTTTCACCTTGCTAATGCCCTTAAGATGTTTGAATGTTTTGATCATACCACCTCTCTCCCTCTTTTGCTTTAGGGTATACATATTGAGCTCTGTTAATCTGTCCTCATATGTTTTCTGATGTAGTCCCTGCACCATTTCGGTTGCCCTTCTCTGGACTGCCTCCATTTTACTAATGTCCTTGTGCAGGTGCGGCCTCCAGTACTGCACGCAGTACTCAAGATGGGGCCTGACCAGTGTCTTGTAAAGAGGGATTATTACCTCTCTCTTACTACTTGTGATACCCCTACTAATACACCCCAACATCCCCCAAACCTTACCTACTGCTTTAGTGGTCTGCATGGATGATTTCAGGTCATCTGTGATGACGATGCCCAAGTCTCTTTCTTTCCTTTTGATTGACAGCAGCTCCCCTCCCAACCTATAGGTAGCTTCAGGGTTTTTCTTCCCTATGTGCATGATCTTGTCCTTCTTTGCGTTAAACCCAAGTTGCCACTCTTCTGACCATTTTGACAGTTTATCCAGATCTGTTTTCATTCTGTCCACCCCATCTGGATCATCCACTCTGTTGCAGATCTTGGTGTCATCTACAAACAGACAAACCTTACCCTCTAGTCCATCTGCAATGTCACTGATGAAGATATTGAAGAGGAATGGCCTGAGGACTGATCCCTGAGGTACCCCACTTGTGACTTGCATCTCTTCTGACTGTATACCATTTACCACCACTGTCTGTGTTCTGCCCGCCAACCAGTTTGCCACCCAATTGACCAACCTCTGACCCACCCCAAGCCTACCCAGCTTATTAATTAATCTTCTATGTGGAACAGTATCAAAAGCTTTGCTGAAGTCAAGGTAGGCAACATCAACTACACCCCCTTGGTCCACCACTCTAGTTAACCAGTCAAAGAAATCTATGAGATTAATTTGACTTATGATCACTTCCAGGTCCCTTTCGTCTGTAATAGTGCCCTGTTAGCCACTCCATTCAGCATTCTATCCTGGGGTTCTTGTCCCATATGTGTACCACTGTGCACTTTTTGGCATTGAATTTCAAATGTCAAACTTTGGAATACCTCCCTGATTAAGATTAGGGCAGCATTTTATATTACATTTGTATGACAATTTTATTTATTCTTATTTTTTCTTTAATTCAGTTTTCCACCTTCTCCTGCTTGCCAGGATGTCCTTCCACCTCTCTTAAGCACCCTGGTTCCATCCTCCCAAGACCCCCCCCACATGTAGAAGCCTGGTCTGCTTGTCCTCCCTTTATCTTACCTATAGACTTGGTCCTCTCAGCTTACTCTCTGATGCAGGATACCATTCAGTTCCTCCAGTGATTCCCCCTTGCAATCTGATAAGTCTGAAGTGGAGGTGAAGGCAGGGATGCTCATGGTCCCGATGAGCTTAGTTCGATGTTAGACATGGCAGAAAATAATGGGTTTTATCTGCCCAGCTGGTGGTGTCTTTTTCATTTTTATATGTTTTTCTGGAGAGAGTGGACATATAATGACATCATGGAGAATCACACATGCCCCTGTGCATGCTGTGTTTACATCCACCCCATCCCAACAATCTCTGCTTTAGTAAGGACCCCAGGCTCACTGCCTCCCAACTGCTGACAGGAGACACCCTATTGTCAGGTCCCTTCTCTCTCTCCCACCCCGGAGGAGTTGAGCAGTCTTCAAGATGCTCTAACCTCACCCCCCCCGGTTGGTCCTCAGATAAACTGGTCTCATTCTGAAACCATGTCAATAGCGTTACAAGCAGTAGCACAACCACTGTGTTGTCAGGCTGACTGTAATCTTATTTTTTTTGTCTAACTCTAAAAATACTAGGCCTGATATTCAGATTGAGAAGGCCCAATTTTCCAATTTTTGGTTTAAAATGGAGCCTGCAGATATTTGTTCTGCAAGTGAAATTCATGAGAAGTTTGCATATTTTGCATTCACAGAATTTTGCATAATATTGGAAGCATTTTGAGGAATTTTGCCATACACAAAATCTTCAATTCATGGAGAAAAGGACCTAAATCATAGTCATTTTTAACTTCCTTCTGATGCAAAAGTAAATATTTGCTACAAAGCTCTGTACTCAGAAAACATAGTAACATAGTAATCTAAAGTCACTATGGATTCTAGATCCATACCCTCACCCATTCATGAGCAGGGATGAATTCATTCTGCATGTTGTGCCAGAATTTACTAATTTATAGGAATTGCCTAAACATGCTAATACCCAGGGTATCCTAGGATATCTTTGTCAAGCAAAAATGTGTCTGAGCTTAACCAGAAGCCCTGCACTGTCTTGATGTCCACTGTCATCACTTGCATGCTATTCCACTGACTCACTGACCTGAAATGAAAGGAGATAGGGACCTGAGCTGTAAAAAGAAAGGTGAAAATCAGAAGGACAAAAAGGAAATGGGGTAGCAATCAGAGTGGTAAAAAAATGTGGAAGACCGTGTGTGCAAACATAAGAAGTCTAGGAAATAAAATTCTGGACCTAGGGGCCATCATGGCAAAGGCTGACCTGAATATCATGTCCATTACTGAGTCATGGTGCACAGGAACACATGAGAGAAACATGGCCATACCAGGCTATACTCAATTCAAGAAACATAGGGTGTTTGGCTCTTAATACATGTATACATTCCAAGTGATGTGTTTTTCTTTTCTATGTATTGTATGTTGGAAATTTCAATAAACTTTAAATTGAAAAAAAAAAATAGGGTGGAAAGGAAAGAAGGAGGGATGGTACACTGAACATAGGATTTGCAAGAAAGCGAGTTGTGTTCACAACAGAGGGAGGTGAACCTTACAATTGCCTTTGGTTTGTAGCAGATATTCTGCAGGTGGAGGCTACTTCTAACTGAAAGGTGAAATAAGGAACCTAGAATTATCAAGAAAAGACAGTCTTGTTACAATTCTTAAGATTTTCAGTGCAGGAAGAGTTTAAAGCACAGCTGACTTATTTTGGGGCTGACTGCTTTCAGAGCAGAATCCACCAGGCTGTTTTGGGGCTGGGGAGGTTTACCTGTGTCTTACTTGGATGTCTGGATTTTTTTTCTCTGTTTGATTAGCAGGGGATTTTCTCTGTCAAATTGTTGTGTATGGTATCTTGCTGACAGGAAGGCACTCATTGCAGTGGTGGGTCAGAGCTCTTAGCTGATTGTTTTGTGAGGGCACAGTTTAGGCCCAACCCCTTCCCACCCCTCACCGCACCCACCCCTGGAAATAGTTCCTTTATACCTGGGGTTCTGACATCATTTCCTCAAGAGTGCTAGGTGCATATCAAGGTCATATCCTCTCTAGCACACAGCACTGAAAATATAAGCATACACATTGTATAATATATATATTTCTATATAACAAACCAATCACACTCACAAACACACACACAAAAAAAGTACATAATCATGTGGGGAGTAGTGCAATGTAATGGCTGTGGGGCAGCAGTCTTCTGGGAGTCTTTCTGGAGGCTGAGATGCTGCCCTATTTGCAGACAACTCTCTGCCCTGAGGGAGGAATTTGCCCATCTTCAGGCCACACTTGACAGCAGTAAGGGAACCTACCCCAAGGCCAGACTGGATGGTAGGAAGGGAACCTCCCCCATCCAGGGAGCACCAGAGCCACCACCACTTCCTCAGAGGTTACAAAGAAAGCACAGCAGTTGGACCACAGTGGGCTCAGGGAGGGTGAGGATGGTGGAACAGAGGCACACCCAGTCAGTTGTTCCACTCCACAATCCATACACCATTCTGGGGAGCACAGCTACCCTATGGATGCACCCACAGAGGAGATTAAGGAGGCTGAGGACACCTGCCACAAGGGAGGCCCACAGGAAGGAGGCAGAGGACACCACAAGGAAAGGAAGCAGCTCCTGGTGGAGGACTCAATTATTAGGGGGATGGAACGGGGGGGAGCAGGGAAAACTGAAGTAAGGTGCCTGCCTGGTGCCATGGCTTGGAGGGACAGGAAGCACATCCTCAGGATCATGAGAACAGCTGTACGGGAGTCTGAGCTGGACATCATTGTCCACCTAGGGACAGATGACTTGGCTCAACATGAGATGAGAGCAGTGCAGAAGGACTTTGTAGAACTGGGGAGGGGCCCAAGACAAGTAGCACACGCAGTATCCTTCTCAGAGGTGCTGCCTGTCAATGGCATGAGTGAGGCAAGGGTACTTTGCACCATGCAATTTAATGAATGCTTGAAAAAATGGTGTGGAGCACAGGGGTTTGGCTTCATTGGGGACTGGGGTTCCACCTGGAGGGACACCAGCCTATACTGGCAGGATGGTCTGCATCTGTCCAGGAAGGGAACAAGTCTTTTGAGCAATCGGTTTAAATGCTTCATTGGCAAGCTTTTAAACTAGTCAAGGGGGGAGGCACTGATAAGCAACAGGAAAATCCCAGCCTCTCCCTAGAAAACAGGGTATTAAATGAGGAAAAAGACCGAGGTAGGAAGGTCAGTGGGGGATGCTGCAACAGAAGGAAAAGCGATCAAAAAAATGGAAAGCAATGAGTACCAATGCCCGTAGTCTGAGTAACAAGCTTTCTGAATTAGTGGCCTTGATGGAGGAGGAACATCTGGATATCATGGCAGTCACAGAAACATGGTTCACACAAAACCATGACTGGGACGTAAACATACCAGGATACACTATCTACAGGAGGGACAGAGAGGGTAAAAGAGGAGGAGGAGTAGCTCTTTACATAAGGGAAGGAATCAAAGCAACAGAACAAAAGGGAAAACAGGGAGGAGATGAAGCACTGTGGGTAAATTTGGAGACCGGCAATGGCACCACAATCTGCATGGGGGTTGTATACAGACCTCCTTCTCAGGGGGAGGAAATGGACAAGGAAATGATAGAAAGTATACTTAGTATGGCAGAAAAAGGGGAGATATTGCTGATGGGCGATCTGAATATGCCAGATGTTAACTGGAGTGCAGTTGCAGCAGACACTTCGAAGAGTGGTGTCATTCTAGATGCCCTACAGAGGGCATACCTTAGACAACTAGTATTGGAGCCCACTCGAGAGGAAGCAATCTTAGACCTGGTTCTCTCAAATGGAGAT
Organism: Neoceratodus forsteri; assembly: GCA_016271365.2. Lineage (NCBI taxonomy): Eukaryota > Metazoa > Chordata > Ceratodontiformes > Ceratodontidae > Neoceratodus > Neoceratodus forsteri. Next base: position 696,854,157 of record CM057451.1, on the reverse strand, counting down.
GAAGAGAGGATCACAGATGTAGAAGTGGGTAGCCATCTGGGAACTAGTGACCATCGAACAGTATGGTTCATAATAAACACAGCAACAGAGTCAAGCCATACAAAGGCAATGGTACTGGACTTTAGGAGGGCTGACTTTGCCAAAATGGGTGAGTGCCTAAGGAATGCACTAGCAAATGGGCAGGAAGGAGGGGTGGAAGAACAATGGGGAATAATAAAAACTGCCATCACAGAGGTAACAAGCCTTTGTGTGAAGCAAATAAACAAAACTAAACAATGTAAGAAACCACTATGGTTCTCAAAGGAAGTGGCAGTGAAGGTTCAAGAGAAAAAGAAAGCATTCAGGAAGTACAAGGAATCAGAGAAGGAGCAGGACAGAGAACTGTATCAGTTAAAGCAAAAGGAAGCTGGAAAGGCAGTCAGAACGGCAAAGGCCCAAACCGAGGAAAAGATAGCCAACTCAGTTAAGAAGGGGGATAAAACCTTTTATAGGTACATCAGGGAGCGAATGAAGACCAAGGGAGGGATAGTGAGGCTTAATAAGGGGGAGGGTGGGCAGAGGGTGACTTTGAAAAAGCAGAGATACTAAACAAATATTTTTGCTCAGTATTTACAAAGGAAGAGGGGGAGGTACCTAAAACAAACAGTAGAAACACTCTGGATACAGAAGTTGATACTAGTCCATTTACAGAAGAAAGGGTTCTGAAAGAACTCTTAAAACTGAAGGTGGACAAAGCAATGGGGCCTGATGGGATTCATGCCAGAATTCTAAAAGAACTAAGGGTAGAATTAGTGACACCACTGACTACCCTGTTTAACAAATCATGGGAGGATGGGGTGGTAACCGAGGACTGGAGGAGGGCAGATGTGATTCCCCTTCACAAAAGTGGGAGCAAGGCAGAAGCAGGAAACTACAGACCTGTTAGTTTAACCTCAGTGGTAGGGGAAATGATGGAATCACTTCTGAAGGAAAGAATTTTCGAGTATCTAGAGGCCAGAGGGGCACAGGACCCAAGGCAGCATGGATTCACAGCAGGAAGGTCATGCCAGACAAATTTGATAGATTTCTTTGACTGGGTGACCAAAGTAGTAGATCAGGGAGGGGCTGTGGACATGGCCTACCTAGACTTTAGCAAGGCAGTTGACACAGTCCCACACAAAAGATTAATATACAAGATAGCTAGCCTGGGAGTGGGTCCCAAGATGACAGCCTGGGTAAAAAATTGGCTGGAGAATAGAACACAGAGAGTAATAGTAAATGGAGTCCACTCTGAAGAAAGGGGGGTTACTAGTGGGGTACCGCAGTGTTCAGTATTAGGACCGGTCCTCTTCAATGTCTTTATATTGACATTGCAGAGGACTGGAAGGAAAAGTATGTCTCTTTGCAGATGACACAAAGATCTGCAACAGAGTTGATGCACAAGGTGGGGTGGAAAGGATGAAAAGGGACTTGGCAAGGTTAGAGGAATGGTCAAATGTATGGCAGCTTAGATTCAATGCTAAGAAGTGCAAGGTAATGCACCTGGGAAACAAAAACCCAGGGGAAGAGTACACAATGGGGGGTGAGATACTAACAACAACAAAAATGGAAAGGGGCCTGGAGGTAGTCATATCAGATGACCTAAAGGTGGGCAAGCAATGTGAGAGGGCAGCAAGGAGGGCTGGGGGGATACTGGGATGCATAGGGAGAGGCATCACCAGTAGAAAACAGGAAGTTATTATCCATCTGTACAGACAGCTGGTCAGACCCCATCTGGAGTACTGTGTCAGTTCTGGAGACCCAGTCTTCGCAAAGACATAGACAGGATGGAAGCTGTCCAGAGGAGGCACTAAATGGTGCAGGGTCTGCACCAGAAGACATATGAAGAGAGACTTAAGGAGCTTAATATGTATAGCCTCGAGGAAAGGAGGGAGAGGGGGACATGATAGAAACTTTCAAGTACCTCAAGAGAATCAACAAAGTCCAAGAGGGTAGCATTTTTCAAAAGAAGAGGTGTGCAAGAACAAGGGGGCACAATTTGAAGATAGAGGGGCTCAGAGGTAATTTAAGGAAGTATTTTTCACAGAGAGGTGTTGGATGCATGGAATGGCCTTCCGGAGGAGGTCGTGGAGTCAAAAGCAGTGGTGGAATTCAAGCATGCATGGGACAGTTATAAGGCAATTCTAGGGGTTGGGGGTAGGAAGAAGTAGGCTGCTGGTTAACTAGGATCTGCAGCTTATCCATTAGGTAGGGAAATGGGCAGACTGAGTGGGCCAAGCTGTCCTTATCTACCATCAAATTCTATGTTTCTATGTTTCTATGGTACTTTATGTAAGGGAGGGTATCAAAGCAACAGAGACACAGGGGATCCAGAGGAACAGGGGTTGGAGGTACTGTGGGTCATGATGGAGAAGGGAAATGGAGCCACCATTTGCTCTGGTGGGATCTACAGACCTCCAACACAGGAGGAGAATTTAGATAAGACATTGGTGGAACCCATATGCACAATGGCAGATAAAGTAGAGGTACTGCTTCTTGGGGACTTCAATCTGCAGGATATAAATTGGAGCCTCCAGTCACAGCTTCAGCTAGAAACAGGGACACCTTGGACTTCCTGCAGGGTGCATTCCTCAGGCAACTAGTCAGGAAGCCCACTCATGATGTGGCAGTACTGGACCTTGTGCTCACTAATAGGGACAGTATTGCAGACATCAAGGTGGAAGGCCACCTGAGGACCAGTGATCACCATAAGAAGGGACTTGGCAAGGTTAGAGAAATGGTCAAATGTATGGCAGCTTAGATTCAATGCTAAGAAGTGCAAGGTAATGCACCTGGGAAACAAAAACCCAGGGGAAGAGTATACAATGGGGGTGAGATACTAACAACAACAAAAATGGAAAGGGACCTGGGGTAGTCATATCAGATGACCTAAAGGTGGGCAAGCAATGTGAGAGGGCAGCAAGGAGGGCTGAGGGGATACTGGGATGCATAGGGAGAGGCATCACCAGTAGAAAACAGGAAGTTATTATCCCTCTGTACAGACAGCTGGTGAGACCCCATCTGGAGTACTGCGTGCAGTTCTGGAGACCCAATCTCCGCAAAGACATAGACAGGATGGAAGCTGTCCAGAGGAGGCCTAAAATGGTGCAGGGTCTGCACCAGAAGACATATGAAGAGAGACTTAAGGAGCTTAATATGTATAGCCTCGAGGAAAGGAGGGAGGGGGGACATGATAGAAACTTTCAAGTACCTCAAGGGAATCAACAAAGTCAAGAGGTAGCATCTTTCAAAAGAGGTGTGCAAGAACAAGGGGGCACAATTTGAAGATGGAGGCGGCGCAGGAGGTAATTTAAGGAAGTATTTTTTCACAGAGAAGGTTGTGGATGCATGGAACGGCCTTCCAGAGGAGGTTGTAGAGTCAAAAACAGTGTTGGAATTCAAGCATGCATGGGACAGTTATAAGGCAATTCTAGGGGTTGGGGGTAGGAAGAAGTAGGCTGCTGGTTAACTAGGATCTGCAGCTTATCCATTAGGTAGGGAAATGGGCAGACTGAGTGGGCCAAGCGGTCCTTATCTGCGGTCAAATTCTATGTTTCTATGTTTCTACAGTGTGGTTCAACATAAGGATGGTGGTAGAAGTGAATCACACAAGGATGAAGGCCCTAGAATTAAGCAGGGTAGAGTTTAAAAAAAATGGTCAATACCTCAGAGATGAACTAGCAGGGATGGGTGACCTGGGTGGGGTGGAGAAACAGTGGGCTAAACTAAGTGAAGGCACAATGAAGGCAACAAATCTCTGTGCAAAGGAAATGAGCAAAAACAAGAAACAAAGCTCATACCATCATGATTCTTGAAGGAAGTGACTGAAAAGGTAAAGGCTAAAAGGGTAACATTCAAGAGGTATAAGGAGATGCAGAAAGAAGAGGACAGGAACATCTTTTAGGTGAAGCAGTGGAAAGTAGGTAAAGCAGTGAGTTGTGCAGAATTGCATACTAAGGAAAGACTAGCCCAAGGGGTAGCTAATGGAAGCAAGACATATTCTAGGTATACAAGTGAAAACAGGAAGACTAGAGGAGGAATTGTGAGGTTGAGAAGGATGGGGGGGGCTGTGCAGAAGAAGAGCAGAAAAAAGCAGATAGCAGATATCCTGAACAAATACTTTTGTTCAGTCTTCACAGAGGAAAAGGAAGGAAGGAATGGCCACTCAAAAGCCATAGAGGTAACAAACATCTGTGTAAATGAAGTGAGCAAAAACAAGCAGAAAAAAATAGACTGCTATGGTTCTCATGGCTTAAGAAGGTAAAGGATGAAAGGGTAGTTTTCAAGTGGTATAAAGAGATGCAGAAGGAAGAGGACAGGGAGGTGTATCAGGATAAGCAGAGGAAGCAAGGGAAAGTAGGTATGAGTGCAAAGCACAAACTGAGGAAAGAATAGCCCTACAGTTAGCTAAAGGGGGCAAGACATATTTTATGTATATAAGTGAAAAGAGTAAGACTAGGGGAGGGATTGTAAGGTTAAGAAAGGAAGGGGGACTGTGCTGAGGAGGATGAAGAAAAGGCAGATATCCCAAACAAATGTTTTTGTATGGTGTTCACAGAGGATGAGGAAGGAGAGGGGCCACGTAAAAGCAACAGGATAACTGTAGGGAGGGAGGAGGGAAGGAGGTAGACACAAGTCCCTTTACAAAGGAGAGAGCCTGAAGGGACTCACAAATCTGAAAGTAGACTAAGTTATGGGGCAAGGTACTGATGGAACTTAGGGAGGTATTACCTTTACTTCTGACAGTGCTTTTTTAAAAAAATCATTTTTATTATGGATAAAGGTATACACTACATAGCCAATCTAGGAAGAGATAATTATACAAGATGTACATCAGTCATATGTCACTGCTCTGTAAAAGAGTATTGAAGTGGTGTAGTTACATTATTGAACATCTCATCACCGTTTATCCGGCCTGTGTTGCATAAATGATATGTATAACAGTGTCTTCTTTCTCAAGAACCAAACTAATAGAGAACAAAAAATCAACAATGGAAACTGGACAACCCAACACAACTTAATTTGTTCTGATTATGGGTTCTGTTACTCTGCTATACCTGGTTATTGATATGTCAACTCTAATATTCGTTTAGGGCCTGTGACTACTCCAGGCCTATGGGGCAGGAAAAAGGGGAAGGGCTACAGGCACCCCCAACCACAACCATGGATCTCTGACTTCTCGGTTGAATCCTCAGGTCTAACCAGGTCCTCCTATAACAGGTTATGTAAGATTTCCACTTGCCCCTATCAGGTCTGAGCCAGGGGAAAGCTCCCATCTAGGCCAGAGTTCTTGATATTTGTTTACTGTGAGTCTGGGATATCTGTTAATTTCTCCATTATTTTAGTATTTGTGACTCTAGCTATCCAGGATTTGAATGAGGGAGGATTCTGTTGCAGCCAGTTTGCAGTTATTTCTTTTTGGGCTGCTAGGCACAGAATACAAAGAAGAGTATGCTGTTTGCAGTCCTGGAGGATGAGCATCCTCAATCCCAGAAACATGGAATTTGAAGTCCAATTGTACCTGTCCTCCCAACAATCCCTTGATGTTCATGTATCTTCGTCCAGAATTCAGAGATACTTGGGCAAGCCCAAAAGATATGGAAATGAGTGCCTACCTGTCCACAGCCCCCCCATCATAGATCTGAGTTCCCTGCCTTAAAATGTTTGGTTATAGAAGGGGTATGGAAAGACCTGGAAATGCACCTCCATTTAAAGTCTCCACCTGGGCGAGGCTGTGATTCTCCGCCCTTGTTCCCAAGTCATTTTCCATGTATCTTCTGGTATGGGTATCCCTGAATCCTCCTCCCATCATACCTTGAAGTTCTCTAATGTTTGATCCCTGTCTCCCCTTATGAATTTGTACACCTCGGCTACCAGCCTACCTCTTCCCACCAGTTTGATTGCCCAATATAAGAAATTTTCTGTTGGAGTCAGGTCTCTGCTGATTTTAGACACCAGCTGGTTTGAGACCATATAATGCCTAGTTTGGAGATATCTGTGAAAGTCTGATCTGGATAGTGTGCATTTTGTTTGGAGATCAGTAAAAGATAGTATCATGTTATTTGCAATGATGGATCTGTACAGTGCCAGGAAAAGCCTGTTCCATTGACAAAACCAGGGTCAGTTCTAGCAGTAGTAAAGTTAGGGTCTCCTATTATGGATGTAAGGGAGCCTATCCCTGCTGGTGTCTGAGTGATCTTCCGAACCCTGATCCACATTTTCATAATATGTTTGGTCCAGGGATTTACCAAGTCCTTCCAAATCTTTGCAGACAGTGGTGCATGTGGGAGAGTGAACAGAGGAATAATCCTTGACTGGTACGCCTCTATTTCCTGCCAGCCATTGTTCCCCTTTGTTTGAGCCAGGTTACAATTGGGGCTAGTTGAGCAGCGAGCTAATAGGCTTTAAGATCTGGCATAGCCAAGCCTCCATCCTCCCGAGGCTGGGAAAGTGTTGCTTGGCAAACCCTCCTCCTGCTCCTAACCCACACAAATGCAACAAGGGTCTTATTTATGTTTTTCCAAAACTGCTCTGGTATATTTATTTATTTATTTATTTATTTATTTATTTATTTATTTATTTATTTCAACAGTTTGGGTTTTGATTTATACCTTTGTGCACAGAGGCTCTTTTACAAAGGTTTCATGTCAAATGGAGAAACAAAAACAAACAAAGGTTAGAGTAGACCAGTAATGCACAACACATGGGTAAGACAAACTGGGTTTTAGTAATTAATACAGAAATACTATCAACTAACACTGTATAAATAATACATCAAATATTAATAAAACATTTTTATCAATATCATAAGATATACGATTAGGTTGCAGTTTATTCCATATGCCAGTGCTGAAAGCCACTTATAAAACTTTTTGTGTGCAGTCTTTGAGGGGCAGAGCACAAAGAGATTAAGAAATAGGGGAGGAAGGGAAAAAAAGTAGCTACCAGGAACTGGTGTTGTCAGAGGAGGGCGAAGGAGAGTATGAATAATCAACCTAATTCATCAAAGGGGTAAAAGTTAGAGCAGGGAAGAGAGACCGGGGAAGGGAGAAATGGAGCAGTGAGCTGAGGGACTTATGATTTGTGGTATGAAATGGCAATATGAGTTCCAGAAAGTAGCTACAATATTGCAGGCATTGTCAGAAAAGGAGAGGGGAAAACAGAGCCGGGGGAGTCAGTGGAGAAAGAAGGGGGTGTGCTAGCAGGTAGTCTTCATATGGCTAGTGATGTGTTAGGCAGTCACAAGGGTTTGCTTGGGCCAATAGTCTATGCAGGTTCTTCTTGAAGGTACTAACTTTTTCACACTCAGTCAGCATCACAGGAAGATCATTAAACCATCTAGGACCCCTAAACGAGACAGCATGCTGGGCAAAGGTAGTGCACCTAAAGGGTACCTGAAGTACTTCTTTAACCATTCTCCGGGTTTCCTTTTCAGACATAGTCCATTTAAAGATGCAGGCTGTAGAGATAGGTGTAAGCCCTAGTAGGGATTTCTTTCCAAGTAGGCAGGCCTGATAAATGACTGTCTGTTGCAGAGGGAGCCACCTCATTTCCCTGTAAAGCTGACAGGTGTGGGTAAGGCGATCAACTCCCAGGATGAAACATAGAAACATAGAACATAGAAACATAGACTTTGATCGCAGATAAGGACCACTTGGCCCACCCAATCTACCCATTTCCCTTCCTATTGGATAAGCTGCAGATTCTAGTTAACCAACAGCCTACTTCCTGCAATCCCCCACTACAGTTGCGTTATGTCTGTCCCATGCATGTTTGAATTCCCCCACTGTTTTAGACCCAACAACCTCCCCAGGAAGGTGGTTCCATGCATCCATCACTCTCTCCATGAAAAAAAATTCTCACATTACCCCTGAGCTGTTCCCCCTCTATCTTTAAATTGTGCCCCCTTGTTCTTACACATCTCTTTTTCTGAAAGATGCTACCCTCCTGGACTTTGTTGATTCCCTTGAGGTACTTGAAAATTTCTATCATGCCCCTCCCCCCTGTCCATCCTTTCATCAAGGGTATACATATAAGCTCTCTCAGTCTCTCTTCATATGGTTTCTGATGCAGATCCTGCACCATTTTAGTTGCCCTCCTCTGGACTGCTTCTATCCTGTCTATGTCCTTGCATAGATGGGGTCTCCAAAACTGCACACAGTATTCCAGATGGGGTCTCACCAAGTGTCTGTACAGAGGGATAACCACTTCCCTTTTTCTACTTGTGATGCCCCTTCCTATGCATCCCAGTATCACTCTGGCTCTCCTTACTGACTTCTCACATTGCTTACCCACCTTTAAGTCATCAGCCCTAATGCTCACCCCATTCTCCTATACTGTGCCAATCTCAGCTAATTTGCTCATGGGATGAGGTGAGCATTAGCGCTGATAACCCCAAGACACACCTCTGATACCTATTGGTGCATGCAGGGTTGGGGTGGGGTGTTAGAATTGGAAACCCTATCACCACATTTTCCAGTTTTTGTCTCTGGAACCCTAACTGATGCATTAGCAAAGTTTTTTTGCAATTAATATAGATAGATAGATAGATAGATAGATAGATAGATAGATAGATAGATAGATAGACAGACAAATAGATATATGTTAAACATACACTTATTATATAAATTACAGAGTAAAATTAAACTTGCATACCAGTATATCATTTTTAGTTATAGAGATCCATAAAAACAAACAAAAAAATAAAACTCAAATGTTTGTGACTGCACAACAAAATATAATTTACCTCTGTTGGCTAACTGTGAAACTTACAGATTTTAAACACTTCTTTTCTCAGTTGAGTTTCTGTGTTTAACTAAACCATGTTGTCAATATCTTTCTGTGGCAATTTTAAGTGATTGTGAGAGTTATTGAATCTTTTGTTTGCTACCACTTAATTTTTGGGTACAACCCTATATATTTAATCTTCGTTTTCACATCATTTATTCACGAATCACACCACTTAATTTCTGGTGCAACCCTGTTCATGGAGTCATCTGTTTCATGTCAGTCATGATTTTCATGAATCACACCACTTAAAGGAAAACTACACCCAAAACTTGAAAAAATATATGCTGTGCAGGGTGTTTTAATTTGTATGTGAAGTTCTAGTGTTTCCTTCCCTCTGACTGGTATTAGGAGTTTTTCCTAAATTAGCCTGCTAGCTTTAGGGTAGTTTTACGACCCCTGGAGATCTCCATATCAAACAGGTTTATTGCATTTCTTTGTCCTACAATGCACCTTGTTTCATGTAATGGTGATGTAGCAAAGCCCATAAATCCAGCAGAAAGCATTGCATTACAATCAGTTCACAAGAATAGAGATGGCTATATTTTAAAATCTGTAGAATTCAGCTTGGTGACCACCCTCATCCTAAATGTTTTACTGTCCTGAAAAACTTTGCTGCTGGTAATTTTTGTTCAGCTTGTAAAGCTTCCAAGATATTTAGTTTGTTTGGCATGTGTGTGCTGAATGTTGGGTCTCTCTTACATCACAGTCATGTGAGACAAGATGCACTGTGGGAACAAGAAATACAATTACACTATCAGGTATGAAGATCCCCAGGGGTCATAAAACTAGCATAAAGCTAGCAAGCTAATTTGGGAAAAACTCCTAATACCAGTCAGAGGGAAGGAAACACTAGAACTTCACATACAAATTAAAACACTCTGAATCTTCTGTTTCACATTGTGTTTAAGTAAGCCATTTTGTCAGTGTTTTTGACTTGGACTGCCTTCTTTTGTGTGAGGAGTCTCTCACACATGTATAACGTTGCATTCCATCATGTTCTAACACCTTGTTATAGTTGCTGTATTGTCAAGCCATTTTTTTGTGAAGGTCCACTAAGATACCACAAGATTTTACAAAGTGTCTAAGAAAGGGCACCCAGATTTTTCTTTACAGGTCCTACTAGTGTTTCTATACTGTTGCCACTGGACAGGAAAGCTCATACTAACAGATTTAATGAGTGTGCAAACAGAGCACGGAACATGAGTAAAATCATGTTTCAATGTACTAATAATATTGATGCCGTTGTATGAAACCTCAAATACAGTATTGAGTCCCAGGGGCTCTATCCACTCAGAAATCTTTTCATGCAGCTCTTCCAAAATATTGTCAGTGGAGATGTGCTTGCCAAACATGTTAAAGCAAAGAGCTGCCATTTGTTGTCTTCCTTCCTGTACACAGTTGCTTGTGGTGGTGTTTGAAGATGATTATTACACCAAATGTGCTGTGATTCACATATAATCAGTGGTTTGAGAACTCATCCACATGTCTTTTGTCAGCACCACATTCACTCTCTTTAAGAAACAATTTTATTTTATTTTGCATACATTCGTAGTCATACATTTTGAGAACATAGACAGTTGGAAAATGTTTACAGCTTGGTATGTTGTAAGTTACATTGAACAAAATATTTTAAAAGAGCTCTAAAATCTTCATTCTCCACCACAGAACATGGTTACAGATCCTTGACAATAAATTCAGCTATTAACTGACTAATTTTTAATGTTATTGTATTTGATTGATGTGATTTACTATAGGCATAAATTCAGCTATTAACTGATTCATTTTTAATGTTACTCAATGTGATTTACTGTAAGCATAAATTCAGCTGTTTGATTAATTTTTAATGTTACTTGGTGTGATCTACTGTAGGCAATTTTATGTTTGCTTGCACGCATGTGCAAGAAACATAGTGCCATCATCTGAGTTTTTCAGAGGTGTGTCAGCATCTTCCAATTCAGTCAGTGTGTTTGCAGGCATGGTCCCAGTTCTCCAATCACTGCTGGAGCTGTCTATGACAGCAGTTGAAAATGCAGTGGCATACAGTTGAAAGAGGGAGCTACACTTCAGTGAGCAGCTCCTCCCCCCCAACACACACACAGATCAACTGTGTTGGTTACCTGATAGGATGGTGTAGTCTTGTCTAGCTTAGAGAGAGAAGCCACACATCATTACTCTAATAAACTGTTCCCTGCCACAGCAGGACCACCAAAATGTGTGGTTGCCTAACAGTCCTTACACACGCCAGCTCTCCAAAGCACACCTTCATGGACTCCATGGGTTCTAATCCTCCAGAAAAAAAATACCTCAGCATTTGATGTGAAAACTCAGACTTTGTTGCATGTGTAATTCCAAGTGTTTTCTCTTACTAGACTCTGTCAATGTAAACTCCCGCTGCTAAAACCTATGCAAACAAACTTGAGCGCATTGTACTACCTGCAGCTGAAGCAAAGAACAGCCAGAATGCACAAAGGAAAACATACTGCTATGCATTTCAGCAGCAGCCAGTGGGGAGGTTTTCATGACTGAAGCACTTTAATGCACCTTTTAGTGCTGTCATATACACACCCCTGTGTGGTAATTCACTAAACTGCACACTTAGTCTGGTAATGCAGCTTAAAATTTTTTTTTCTCTGAATTGCCGTGAGCTGGCATTTAGAATCACACAGCTCTTTCTCAAATCAGATGCTCAATGAAGTCACATCACCTTGTGACCCTAAACATCTTAGGGTTGAACATGTGCCCTAACAAAATAGCGAAAACTAGGTATAGAAAAAGAAAACACAAATTCAACCGTAGCTCACAATCGAATCCACCCTTTTCTCCGGTGAATCTGAAGCTGCCTAACAGCCCACCCCTGGGTGCTCATGCACTCCCTCCACCCATACAACATATGGCCGACGGGGGTGCTGTTGCATTTTATTTCATAATTTCCTGATCCCGTTGCTGCCATCATACTGATACAGTAATTCTTTTTATGGCTCGAAAACTGCTTGACATTAGCTGAATTATAAATGGCATCCCTGTTTGACGCTGTGGTGCGGAACATGGTGGTGCTCAAATTTTAAGCCAAGTATTACATGCAGATATGTTGTTATTGACTCATGTTACTTACCGTTTTATACATCTATTGATTTTTTCAATTCACTTTTGCTGACAAATGTTGATCGCAGGGATTCTGGTGTCACAATTCAGTTCAGCGACATGTAACATCTTAGTGCAGATGCTAAGTAACTGTTTTAAAATGCTGAAAAAATTAACAGTCATGAAAATGCATGAACTTCTTTCTTCAGTGTCTGGAGCTGTAGTGGTGTTATTGGCAAGTGCATGTCCCTTTGCTCCAGATCTATCAGTGAGATGTCTTTTCTGTGCAATGGACAGTTTTCATTTCATTACCAACAGATAAATATTCAGGGCTTTGCAAATGCAACTTTGCTGGTAGCACAGTTTCATGCCCCCAAGTGTCTGTCATCAGTTAGTGGTTATATCTTAACCGATGATCACAAAAAGTATGAAAAAGATTTGCCTCTGAGTAATGTAAATGCCAATCCACCTAAGCACCTTTAGGCTGCAAACAGAATTTGAACGGTAGGGATTCTGGACCGGTGTATCACTCCATGGCACAGCAACGGTTAATAAGTTTAAGCACATTCTCAGGACATTGTTTCACTTGCCCCCTCTCCCCACTACAATCCTGGTCACCTGAAATAAACCTGACATTTTAGTATCTGTTTTACATCTTGGCTCAGTTAGGCAATCAGTGCTGTAAGAACATAAATGGACATATAAATGGGGACTATAACATGCCGTGGGTTCTTGTGCCTTAGTCCAGCTGTGCAATATCAGCCTGAAGCTAGGTAGGGCTTACTGTCTCCACTTTGTTCACCCCCATGTACCTGTACCATTTCACATCCTCCCTTGCCTTAGTCCAGCTGTGCTACATCAGCCTGAAGCTCTGGTAGGGCTTACTGTCTACCACTTGTTCACCCCCCCCCCATGTATCGCGGTGCTATATCAGCCTGAAGCTCTGGTAGGCCTTACTGTCTACCACTTTGTCCACCCCCCCATGTATCGCTGTGCTACATCAGCCTGATGCTCTGGTAGGCTTACTGTCTACCACTTTGTTCACCCCCACGCACCTGTGCCATTTCACATCCTCCCTTGATCTACAGTGAGTAGATCCCTCATTCATACATCACATATACACGCACAAAAAAAAAAACCCGGTCTTCAAAAATTAAGATACATTTATTATGTTTGTTATGTTTGCTTGCACGCATGTGCAAGAAACATAGTGCCATCATCCAAGATTTTGGAGGTGTGTCACCCTCTCTTCCAATTCAGTCAGTGTGTTGGCAGGTGCAGCTCCTGTAAGTTTGAGCGGCGCTGGAGCCAGTCTATGACAAGCTCCAAAATGCAGTGGCATACAGTTCAGAGGGGAGTTACACTCAGTGAGCAGCGATATCACTTGCTCATGTGCAGCTCCCCCACACACACGCAGGCATCCGCACCCCCACCGCATGCGCATGCACACTGTATAGCCGACAGGGTGCCCAATCCCCGTCTGTGCTGCGCCTCCGGCCCCCAAAGCTTCAATGCCACATCATGCCCACCCAGCGTGGCAACCTCATGATATAGCCGGAAGGGGTGCCCAACTCCGTGGCTCCACTGTCCTCACTCCCCTGAGTACTGGGTGCCACGCTGGGAGCCCGCCCAATGTGGCAATCGATGCTTTTGGGTGATGGGGGCGCCCAACTCCGTCAGCTGAACGCCCCCAACCATTTCCTTGTGCCATGCTGGGAGCTCACCCCAGCATGGCAAACATCCTGCATTGTCATTGGAAACAAAAGAATACATGAAGAAAAACAGTCCCATCGAAGTCTCCCTGGCCCCTCCCACAACCCACACCCACCCACTGTGCACCCTATGCCCCGCACCCCCTCACCCCTATACTTACCTCCGGACCTCAGCATGATGATCTTTGTGGACCGGGAACACGCTGCACTCTTCAAAGCCGACTCAGAACTGAGGAAATGCCGAAGCTGTATAATGGGCTAGACACCTGGATACAGAAGTTGATACCAGCCCATTTACAGAAGAAAGGGTTCTGAAAGAACTCTTAAAACTGAAGGTGGACAAAGCAATGGGGCCTGATGGGATTCATGCCAGAATTATAAAAGAACTAAGGGTAGAATTAGCGACACCACTGACTACCCTGTTTAACAAATCATGGGAGGATGGGGTGGTAACCGAGGACTGGAGGAGGGCAGATGTGATTCCCCTTCACAAAAGTGGGAGCAAGGCAGAAGCAGGAAACTACAGACCTGTTATTTTAACCTCAGTGGTAGGGAAAATGATGGAATCACTTCTGAAGGAAAGAATTGTCGAGTATCTAGAGGCCAGAGGGGCACAGGACCCAAGGCAGCATGGATTCACAGCAGGAAGGTCATGCCATACAAATCTGATAGATTTCTTTTACTGGGTGACCAAAGTAGTAGATCAGGGAGGGGCTATGGACATGACCTACCTAGACTTTAGCAAGGCATTTAACACAGTCCTACAAAAAAGATTAATATACAGGTTAGCTAGCCTGGGAGTAGGGTCCCAAGATGACAGCCTGGTAAAACACTAGCTGCAGAATAGGACAAAGAGAGTAACAGTAAATGGAGTCCACTCTGAAGAAAGGGGGTTACTAGTGTAATGCAGGGTTCAGTATTAGGTCCTCTTCAATGTCTTTATGTTTACATTGCAGAGGGACTGGAAGGAAAAGTATGTCTCTTTGCAGATGACACAAAGATCTGCAACAGAGTTGATGCACAAGGTGGGTGGAAAGGATGAAAAGGGCTTGGCAAGGTTAGAGGAATGGTAAAATGTATGGCAGCTTAGATTCAATGCTAAGAAGTGCAGGTAATGCACCTGGGAAACAAAACCCAGGGAAGAGTACACAATGGGGGTGAGATACTAAACAACAAAATGGAAAGGGACCTGGGGTAGTCATATCAGATGACCTAAAGGTGGGCAAGCAATGTGAGAGGGCAGCAAGGAGGGTTGGGGATACTGGGATGCATAGGGAGAGGCATCACCAGTAGAAGACAGGAAGTTTTATCCCTCTGTACAGACAGCTGGTCAGACCCCATCTGGAGTACTGCGGCAGTTCTGGAGACCCAGTCTTCAAGAAGACATAGACAGGATGGAAGCTGTCCAGAGGAGGGCAACCAAAATGGTGCAGGGTCTGCACCAGGAGACATATGAAGAGACTTAAGGAGCTTAATATTTATAGCCTCGAGGAAAGGGGGGCATGATAGAAACTCTTCAAGCTCAAGGAATCAACAAGTCCAAGAGGGTAGCATCTTTCAAAAAGAGGTGCAAGAACAAAGGCACACAATTTGAAGATAGAGGGGGGGCGGCTCAGAGGTAATTTAAGGAAGTATTTTTTCACAGAGAGGGTTGTGGATGCATGCAACGGCCTTCCAGAGGAGGTCGTGGAGTTAAAAACAATGGTGGAATTCAAGCATGCATGGGACAGTCATAAGGCAATTCTAGGGGTTGGGGGTAGGAAGAAGTAGGCTGCTGGTTAATTAGAATCTGCAGCTTATCCAGAAGGCAGGGAAATGGGCAGACTGGGGCCAAGCGTCCTTATCTGCCATCAAATTCTGTTTCTATGTAGATAGGGGTTTCAACTTTGTTGCATATTCGTATT
The DNA here is from genome assembly GCA_016271365.2 of Neoceratodus forsteri. NCBI lineage: Eukaryota > Metazoa > Chordata > Ceratodontiformes > Ceratodontidae > Neoceratodus > Neoceratodus forsteri. Next base: position 696,838,652 of record CM057451.1, on the reverse strand, counting down.
TTTTGATTTTGCACCAAATTAATGGAATTAATTCCATGAATGATGTCACTGTCATGGCGCTATTCAGCACGCAGGGTGATTTCACAGTCACGCGCAAAATCACCCTTGGGCCTGAATAATGCCATGACAGTGACATCATTCATGAGAAGGGGTCCCAAAACCTGATGTTAAAATTTGGTGCCAAAATTCCAAAAATGACTGTTTTATGAGTGTGCTGCACAGTTCTCACGCAGGCTCATAAGTTCACGAATTTTCAATATTTTCACTCCAGATTTTCAACATTGCCATTTTACCACACCTTCTTATGATTAGTACAGCTGTCATTTTTCACATCTCACCCAAAATGTGTTTCCGCCCATATAGCGCACAATGGCGCAGTCGGTGTGCGAAATCAATGTATGGGACAATTAAGAAAATCACAGTGACACTGTTCATGAGCAGAGGTCTTAAAATGGCTATGTTGAACTTTGGTGAAAAGATTCCTAAAAATGACTGTTTTACAAGCGTGCATTGCACAGTTCCTATGCATGCTCGTAAGTTTGCAAATTTAATATTTTCACTCCAGATTTTCAACATTGGAATTTTGTTACACTTCCTTATGAACAGTACAGCTGCAATTTTTCATATGTCGCCCAAAATGTGTTTTCGCACATGTATCGCACAATGGTGCTGTTGGTGTGTGAAAGCAATGTTTAGGACAGATTAAGAAAATCACAGTTGAACTGTTCATGAGCAGAGGTCTTAAAATTGCTATGTTGAAAATTTGGTGACAAAAGTCCATAAAATGACCGTGTTACGAGTGAGCATTGTGCAGTTTCCACGCACCCTTGTTAGTTCATGACTTTGTAATATTTTCAGTCCAGATTTTCACCAGTGACATTTTTCCACACTTCCTTATGAACAGTACAACTGTCATTTTTTCACAACGTGGCTGAAGTGTGTTTTCACACTTTCAACGCAGAGATGCGTGGTCACTGTGGGAAATCATTGTTTGGCACAGATAAAGAAAATCACAGTGACACTGTTCATGATCGGAGGCACCAAAATGCCTGAGTTGACAATCTGCTGTAAAAAGCTCCCCAACCTAATTATATTACGGGTGTGCGTTGCACAGTTTTATTTTTTTATTTTATTTTATTGAAATCTAGGATTACAATACCTTTGAGCAGGAACTGTTTGCCTACTAAAGGTTCCGTATGTCGAAGGAATGGGGTATACATACATACATACAAAGGTCAACATAATAATACATAGTTACACAATAACAAGAAGTAAGAGAATGAGGCTTAGGAAATTCCAGTAATTCAAAATGTGCCAAATGTTAGGTAGCATGACATAACCAGCCAAGGCAATCTTGGAAATAAGCACTGCAGGTGAGAGGAAGGGGTGCATGCAGGCAGGAAGGCCATTGTCGGAGGGTAGAGGGTGAGGGTAAGAGCTCTAAAGGTGGGAGAGAGAGAGAGAGGGAGAGAGAGAGAGGGGGAAAGAGAGAGAGAGAGGAGGGATAAAAGTCAGGAAATGCCCCGGGGGAGGAAAGGGAGAGGGGGCAAGGGGGTAGGCAGGTAGAAGGAGGCAAGGCAGGGATAGATAGCTTTCAAGACTGAAGTTTCTATGTACGCTCGTGACTTCACCATTTTTTAAAAATTTTTTACTACAGATTTGCAACATTGCTATTTTTACACCTCCCTGAACAGTACAGCTGTCATTTTTACATCCTGTTCGAATGTTTTTGCACCTGTGGTGTTAAATGCCGGAGTCACTGTGCATAAGCAGCTGCTAACAAACTGATATTCTCCCTGTTCATGAGGTGGGGTCACAAACAAACATGTTGAAAATTTGGAGTGAAAATACCAACCAATGCCTGAGGTATTAGGGTTTCCAACCATAACGCCTAACCCTGTAGAGAATGACAGATCAGGGTGTGACTTGGGATTCTTGCCAGTGATGCTCATACCATTCCACACCCTGCAGTCAGTGAGAGGCATTGAGGTATGCCTGGACTCTTTGGCCCCAAACTTCACCCCATTCTCCTATATCGCACCCATCTCACCATATTTCCTAATGAAATGGGGTGCGCATAAGGGCCAAAGACCCCAAGGAACACTGTGACACTTGTCAGTGTCTGCAGAGTGAGGTGTGATGAAATGGCATGGCCGTTATGCCTGACGACCCAAACGCACACCCCAATGCCTGTCACTCTCTACATGGTGGTGGTGGGGTTGGCTTCAGTTCAATACTTCACTGCCATTCCTATTACGCAGCTCTGTAACTTCTACACTACCACTGCCAATGCCAACAAGCAAACATTCGGCATTGACAAATGCTTGTTTTGTTTAAGCATTGCAGCAATGGTCTGCTGTTTAGTTGGGGGGGGGGGTCAAAAACCATTAGATTGCAATGGCAAACTGTATCTTGTCCAAATACTTTTGTCAGTGAAGTAGAACATTTTTTTTTCTATACTGTCTCTTGGTTTCTTCAGCATCACTATTGCTTGTAGGATTTTTTTCATCACAGATATTTTTCACTTTCTCAGGACTGCTGCAGTCGAATGGTTGGATGTGCTCTTTGCAAATGCCTTTCTAGTGATGCTGTCCCAAACCGGCCCTTCACTTTCCCCCAGTTAACTTCCTGATGACAAAACGTGCAGATAGTAAAACATTCATTTTTGGGACTTGTATGAAAATAGCTCCACATAACTGAGGTAGAACAATTTGTTGTCTTGCTAGGAACTGCAGCAATTTTGATAACTGGTATTTCAGACCCTGATTCATGCATACTGTGGCTGTCCCCAGAAAAACTACTATGATAGCTATTGCTTTTTTTCCACTACTGGCTATGGCTACTGGTGGTGCTTGCTGTACGTGTTTTTGTTTTTTCTCTTTGGGTTCAGTAACCCAGGTGGCATCCTCTACCTCATCGGTATCACATTCTGATTGATCACCTTTGGAAGAGCATAACTATGGTACATCATGATCATGATTACATCTTCATCAGAGGCACTTCTTTCTGATGAAGGAGATGGATATGCATGAGTGGCATATTATGGAGTGCCATGTCTAGTGATACTAGACAGAACCTTTTCCTTAATCACTGACTTTATAGATCTAACTGTTTTAGCTGCCTGTTTTTATGTTTGATCTGATTTTTCTAGTAATGTCGACAGTGCTACATTACTTTGATCAGGGGATTCACCAACATTCTTTTCCTTTTTTGGTTCACTCTGAGGAAGGGAGGGTGACTAGTGGGGTGCTGCAAGGATCAGTACTGTAACCAGTCTCCCTTAATATCTTTACAAGCGACACTGCAGGGGGACTAGAATGGAAGATATGTCTTTTTGCAGATGACACAAAAATTTGCAATAGAGTGAACTTTCGGGTGTGTGTGGAAAAAATGGATAGAGATTTACATAAGCTTGAGGAGTGGTCTAGAATGTGGCAACTAAGTTTCAATACAAGAAATGAAAAATCATGCACTTGAGGTGTAGAAACCCAGTGTCAGAATACAAAGTGGGGGAGTGGTACTGGGGACTAAAAACAGGAAACAGACCTGGATATTATCATATCTGATTACCTAAATGTGTTCAAACAGTGTCATAAGTCAGTGGGGACAGAGAGAGTTGGAAGCTAGGATGCATAGGGAGGGATATCACCAGCAGAAAGAGGGACGTAGTGATGCCTCTGTATCAGTCTCTGGTGACACCCCACCCAGAGTACTGTGTCCAGTTCTGGAGTCCTCATCTCTAAATAGACAAAGACAGAGTTGAGGCAGTCCAGAGGAGGGCAACTAAGTGGTGTAGGATCTGCATCAAAGCCCTATGAGGGGAAATTGAAGGACCACAATATGTACAGACTGGAGAAAAGGACAGAGAGGGGGGATATGATATAGACTTTCAAATGCCTAAAGGGCATAAATAAGGTTCAAGAAGGAAGCCTTTTTTAGAGAAAAGGATGCACAAGAGTGAGGGGTAATGCAATGAAGCTGGAGGGGGGTAGAATCAGGGGAAATGTAAGGAAACGCTTCTTCACAGAAAGGGTGGTGGATGCCTGGAACAGACTCCCTGAGAAGGTGGTGTGAGCAAAATCTGTAATGAGATTTAAGGAGGCATCCAATAGGTATAAGGAACATTAGAAGCAAGGAAAGGGGGGGAGAGCTGGAGATCAAGTAGGGTCTCTGGCGTAACAGTAGGTAGGGAACATGAACTGACAAAGTTGGCCATGCGGTCCTTATCTGCCATCAAATTCTATGTTTCTATGGTTGTGTTGCTTCATTTTCTTCAGTTGTATTAATTATATCTGTAGCAGTGAATTTCCTTTTCTTTCTGATTTTTTTGGGGGGAAATATTTTTATTGTTACGTGTACCAATTTTAACCATTCTTCTGGTGTTGGCCACATGTTCCATGACAGATTCTAATTCTGAATCCATTTTTTGGGGTCCAGCTTAATTACTTAATTAGTAGTATTAGTTTGAATGGAGAGATAGGCAGCAGAGAGTCTGAGATATGACACCGACAGCTCTCAAAATACGTGAGGCACTGTGACCTAGTAGATGATCAATCACAGGGGATGTGCAAAACAGAGTCTAAGATATGACACCCTCCTTAAAAATGTAGTATGGTAGAATGACCTAGTAGTATTTCAGGTACAGAGATGGGCAACACAGAATCTGAGACGTGGGTGACACCCACTTCAAAATCTGTATGGCATGGTGACTGACACACAGGATTGTCAATAACAACATGCAATCAAACAAAAAAGACCCTAGTTGGTTGTCTCCCTTCAGTGCCCCAGTATCATGAGTGTCACCTTTTATACAGTTTGTTGGTCATGAGGGTCAAGGGAGTATTCCATAAGAGATTAGAAAAATTATTCTTTTATTGGGGGGGGGGGCTGCCCTGACTTCCTTGTTCATTCAGTGACTCACTACTACAGTACTGGTGACTGCTATGTATTTATTTTCTGTTGCTGTTGGCTGCTTGTTGACCAAACAACACAAAAATAGAGACACCATTTTTCTTAAAGTTATATTTTATTATCTTTTTCTTTTTACAGAGGGAGCTAAAAGAATAATACTATCAAACAGACTAAAAATAGGTCTAAAATTCATCAGAGTAAATCAGAACCTTTTGGAAATAAATCAGAGTTGGAATCAGAACCAAGTCACAGACAACCCATCCATCCCTAATCCTAAACCCCTCATTCTGACCCATTAATTATGCATATCCCCAACCCCTCCCATCTGATGACACCCTCCCCATCCCTCCTCAGTATGCAGAGCATGATTGATCACTCCCTGTCTGATAACACCCACACTGGCCAAGTATATACACACCCTTTCTCAGTTACAAATATCACTGTTCCTCTTCCTATCTGCTGACCTATAAGTACAAGGTTTAGTCCACTACTGGTTCATTACACATAGAGGATTGTGTATGAGCAGTCATACACAGCAAGGATATTCTTGTATTGATACGTTTCCTTGGTAACAGATGACCTCTAGAGCGCAGCTCGAGAGGTGCTCTGTTACAAGGGAACCTCGAAATAAAAGAATATTCTTGCTTGTGTATGTCTGCTCGTACACAATCTTTCATAATGTATGGGGAGTCACAGCATAGAAAATCACACAAAACTAGCTAGTGAAGACAACAGAATAGAAAGTGTAACATTTTCTTTTTTTTTTAACTGACTCAGTATGCTGCAGATGTTTCTGCAAGTTCAAGTAAAAAAAAATTTCTCAGCTTAATTGGATAGAGGAAAGCAACTATGTGGCAGCATTCCAAGTTGTTCTACTGCAGTAGTGACATCGCTACTGCAGCAGAACAACATAATGATGTCACTACTGCAGCAGAACAAGCATATAATGTATGGTAGAATGCTATTACTCATAAAAATCCATACAAGCTAAAAAGTTGTTATGCTGCAGTAGCTTGTTGTTATGCTGCACCAGGTACATAGCTACTGCAGCATAACAACTTGGAACCTTGTCATGAAATGCTGTAGGCGCGAGCTGCATACCCTTTTAAACAGCTGTCATAACTGTACACAGTTGCGAGTGGCAATTTTAAAAATGCAGGCACCAGATCAAAGTATGTTGGACGCTATTTTCTCCCCGGGGGCTTTCCGATATTTTTTTTTTTTCAATCTACTACAATCGCTCTTGCCATCTGATGTAAGTCATATAAAATGTAAGTAAAAATCAATAAAAATGTTGCCGTCTTCTTGTTTCTGTCTCATTCTGGGGGTGGAGTAACAATTTCCTAATTTGTCAACACAGTTAGGTGACCATACACTATAAAAGATAATGTATATTCCTCTATCTGCGACAAGTTTGAAAACCTCTTCTCGAGGTCGTCATGGTGACTGAACCTCTCGAGCTTCGCTCTCGAGGTTCCAAACATCGCCATGACGACCTCTCGAAGAGTTTACAGACTTGTTACAGATAGAGGAATATACATTATCCTCTATATTCCAGGCATGGAATTACATGCATAACAGCATTCCACCATACACTACATACAGAATAGTGTATGGTTGCTCATACACAACAAGGCTATATTGCCATCAAGGGGATGTGATGATGTCACACAGACCTCGAGAGCGAAGCTCGAGAGGTCCGTGTGATGGAGTCACTTCCCCAAGATGGCAACAACGCCTTGTTGTGTTTAAGCAACCATATACTATTTTATATAGTATATGGTTCCCCAAACTGTAGGAGGTTTGACTTTTAACATGTTCATACCTTGTGAATATTGTCCCACTCGCTAGCTCCCTCCCGGTCCATGCTGCAGTCGCCATCCAGTTCCGACACCGAAGATACCAGTGCTTCACTGCTTCCTGCGGTCCTGCTCTCAGCAAAAGAAGTAAAAAAAAAACTGGCAAACTGATAGTTTGGGAACACAGAGCCGAGTATGGCAGTCCGTGTCCCAACTATCTGATTGAATGGCACTACCGACTGATCGTTAGACACCGCCGCCATTTTAGAGTGCATTTTTTGATCAGCTCTGTTTTCAGCCAATCATGTAGCAGCTCAAGGCTGACAAGTTATTGTACTATTGATCTGAAGTCAGAACGATAGTACGACAACTTTTTTGACCTTTGAACTGTCCTACAACAACATTTGGGAAGCCACTGTTTTCCATCTAGAATAAGCCCTAACCATATACAGTACTATAGAATAATGTTGTATATGCACATCACATACCAGTAGTATGCCATAGACTGCATCAGGCTTGTTCTTTTTCTGGATTAACCTATTTCTAGTTGACCACAATTACTGGTACCAGGGCTGGATTTATAGGGACACAGGCCCTATACGCAGCAGTCTCTCTATGGCCTCCTGTCATCAATTCACAGGTCAGGAAGCACAGAAAAACCAGGAGCAGTTCTAAAATTCACAAGCAGCATTTTAATGTTTCCAATAACAATAAAATGAAAAAAAAATGGTACAGAATGTTTTTTAAACATAGGCAGTTCAAACAAAACAAAGTCCTTCCTCTGAGAGTATCTCTTAATTCTAAGTTTCAGTCTCTTGAATCACAGTGCTGTCAGGATAGTTGCGCTCTCTGGAGGCGGGGGGAGCTCTCTCTCTCTCTCTCTCTCTCTCTCTCTCACACACAAAAGATTGCTTATTTTATAAGTATGGGACAGGGTCCTATTCAGCCCTGTCACCCACCGCCATCCACACAGTGTAACACAAACACTCAATACATAAATTCATGTTCTTATTTTAATTTTTGTTTTATTAGTTTTCAGCTGTCAGTTTTAATATGTGTAACTCTTTTCTTTCTCTTTGTTTTATTACTGCAGGCTATACCAGAAACCTGAAGATCTTTTAGTTAAAAAAGGCCTTTAAAATTGTGACTTTTGACCCAATTTGCGTTTCTCACCTCACAAGTTAGTAATAGTCACAGTGGTATCCAGTTAACTGAAATAATGTGCCATTAAACTCTAACTGCCCAGGCATTCCTGAGCCTCTGGAGCAGACTGAAACATTAGTGCCTCTACATTACAGCTACAAGTTACCAGACTCTCAGTCCCCACAATGTTTTGCCAGCCACACCTGAATCTTGATTCCCAGGAAGCAAATCCAAATCCTTCCTCAAGGCCACTATGTTATTTTAAGCCAGTCACATCACACCCTCATGGTTTCTTAATTATTTCCAACACTGGCCCAAGCCACAATCAGGGCTGCTCCCTCCGAGACCAGAAGGCATGCTGCCTGATCCGTTCTCTCATAATTCACACTCGATTTTGAGGTCCTGTGTCTCCCATGATTCTGTGGCCACAGCTAAGGCCACACAGTTCTGGTCCCATTGCAGAAACCAAGAAGGCAAGCTTCTGCACAGCTGCACACATGCTGTTAAGATGGTCAGTGTAGATCACAACTGGAAATAGCTGTCAGGGCTGTGCGGCCCCAGGCTGTGCCCTGTCTCAAAATGGCTTCTGGGCTAATGTGGCTGCCAACACCCTGCCCCTCCCCCCCCATATGGCACCTATTTTAGTACAGCATTTGAAGTCTTTTGTCAAACATGGCTCAAATTTAGCACATATTTAGCATATATTCTGATGAGGATACAGCCTAAACCTCTTGCCAGTGCTAGGAGTCAGGGCAACTTGCTCACAAAATAAACACAAACTTTTACAAATAATACATATTTTTTTAAAAGCTAAAAGAAATCTATCATGCAAGGCCCTATCCTATTGGTGAAATGAAATAATAAGAGGGACTCTTGTGTGATAATTGACTTATCTATACTCATGCTGCTTACACCACTCCTGAGGTTACTCAAGGTCAAACAGCACCTGTACAAATATGTTCATTTATCACAAAGCCCCACACTGAGTATCACTTATTTATATAGCATGGTTGGACATGAAAGGCTGCAGGTAAATGATAGGCTTGCCTATAATTCATTAGTCAAGCAGCCAGCCACTCCCACTTCCTGAGCTATATAAGCAGTTCCCCTAAGCCTCACTGTGAAGGATTTTTTCTTTGCAGCCAGAGGCTATGTTGGTTTGTCCGCTGAGCTGGCTGGGGCCTATTCCCCCCCCCCCCGCCTGCTGTCTCTGTTGGACTTCAGTGTTTGTTTTCTTGTTTTTGGTTTGGATCTTTCCTCCGGCTGTGTGCTTCCCTGTGTTTTTGTTTCTTGTTTTTGGGCCTTCCCTGTTTTCTGTTTTTTTTTGGGGGGGGGGCTTTGTTCTAAACTCTGAGGGTGGGATATTCAGAAGAGTTGTGCATGGCGCAACACAACCCACTGATGCACCCCAGCACGATATTTAAAAGGGGAAAGTGCATGGCACAAATACCGATGCGCCGGGGCACAGCAGTAATGTATGCAGCGCAGGTGGGGGGGCGTGCCCATGCATACTTCACACATCCCGATATTCAGCCCAGGATGTGCTGAGCAGATGCAGGTGCAACCGCTACCTGCGCCGCACACAGTTGAGCCAAAAAAAACAGGAGTAACAGCTGGCCACCCACAGGTGAGCTGCCATATTGCAGGGCGCAACATGGCAGCTGCCAGCTGTGGGTGGCCACCTGAGCTCCGGCGGCACCGTCCGTCATGGTAGTGCCCCCCCATGCCCGATTGTGGGCATAAGTATTAAAGCTTCCACTTGCATACTGTGTGACCCTGAGCAAGTCACTTAACCTCCTTGTGCTCCCAGGTCGCTCCTGTAAAAAAGCTTTCAGCTTAGTGTGCTATACCTGGTTAAACAACTAAAAAAAAAAAAAAGTATTAAATTAAAGACGTCCAATATCCTGGTCGTCCAGTGGACCGCTTCCTGCCCAATTGCAGGTATAAATATTAAATTAAAAATATCCATTATTCCTGGTGGTCCAGTGACCGCCTGCTCGACAGGGCATAAGTATTGCACTGAAAACGTCTATCATCCTGGTAGGTCCAGTGATGCAGCTCAATCGCGGGCATAAGTAGTCAACTAAATTAGCTGGTGGTCCTCACGGTACCTCTCCACACCCGCCCACTGGCTTCTCACCACCTGGGTGGCCGGGTGGCTTGCGGGTGGGGAACTGCCACCTGCCACTGACCAGGGGGGAGCTGGGTGGTGGGACTCAGAAGGCAGGTGGGGAGGGGGGTACCGCTGGACCACCAGGGATGGTTTGGACATTTATGCTTTAATACCTATGCCCGTGATCGGGCTGGGAGCAGTCCACTGGATCACCAGGGATATTGGATGATTTTAATTTAATACTTATGCCCGTGATCGGGCTGGAAGTGGTCCATTGGACCACCAGGGATATTGGACTGTTATATTGCTACTTATGCCTGCAATCGGGCGTTGGAGTGCATTGTTGGTGGGGCAGGGGCCGGGTCCCCGATGGCTGCTACTGGCAAGGCGCCAGGTGCAAGTTGCCGGGGATCGACGCACCTGCATGCAAATGGGGTCATAATGACATGCTAATGGTCCCATTTGTGCCTTGCATACATTATGGCCCCATTTGCATGTCCACCACTGAATATCACAGTTGCTGCACTTAGCTCAATGGCACTTGCGTTAGCGCGTCCCCCTGCTCCTCTCTGGCCACTTGTGCTGGCACAGTGCCACTGCGCCATGTGCAATGTGGGTGGCCACAGTGCCATATTCAATGATGCTGAGCCATGGCGCAGCATCATTAAATATCACCCTGTCACCGCCCTGGCGCATCCCAGTTGCGCTGCACCCAGGCTTGCGCCACAGCCTGGCGCAGTCTAAATATCCCAGCCCTAGCATACTGCTACTACAGACCTCATACTGCTTGTTTTCAGTTACAACTCTCAAATTACTTGCATTACAACTGCAAACCTACTCAGAGCTTATGCTACTGCTTTCAGTTACCTATAACTGCAGCCACTGCTGTTTACTTTACTTACTATTGTACCCAGTGCTTGTGTTTTTTACACTATGCTCACCATGCTCAAACTACTGCAATGCAACAGCTTTATTATCTGTGTGTTTCAGCTCAACCTTAGCTGCTCCATGTTGCATGCTTAATTATTTTCACCTGAGCGTCATTGCACTGCCTGGCTACACCTGCTTCAAAGCATTTGTCTCCATGTTTCATTGCAGTTACAACCCTGAGGTCAGCCAGCTAAGATCCTGCTGAGGCTGATAATATAGCTTGTTTTTCAATCTTACCTCACCACCGAAAATCCTCAGTGTTTGTCACCTTGATTTGGCTATTCATGTCTGGCTGGCTGGCTTGCCCCCAAATCAGGGCTGTTTAATTGCTATACAGTATATTATGCACTTTCACCTACCACTACTACTGCTTACTGACCTATCAGGTCCACACTTGCTTATGCAACCATTACTCCTTGGTTACGTAAACCATTGCTTCATGCCTACTGCCATCCCTTCGGCTTCGGCCTGGGATTCTGCTGCAGTCAATCTACATTTGACCTTGCAAGGTCTCAGCATTCAATGCTCATTATGATCTCAGCACGCCCTGCTCATTCAGCTCACTAGCTTTTCATCTCTCAATCAATTTCTGGGGCATGCCAGCCATTCTATTTTGGTGCAGGGTTCCTGCAGCCGACGGTCTAGCTCTGCTTTAAGTCCGCATCATCGAGCGTGTCCAACTTGGGGCAGGATCCTTCTCACCTGGCCCATAGCTGGGAATGTCCTCACCCCGGGTTTGCTTTAGTTGCCTGCTATGTGACAGCAGCTCCTGGTGCAGAATTTAAGACTAGCAGTGAAGGGTGGTTACGACGATCTCCTTTGGCTCTAGTGTCTCACTATATAGTGTTTCCCTAGCGAGGCACAGTCACCACATCCTCCCCACGACTGTCTCTGGTTCTCCTGGTTTGATTTAGGGTGGATAGGCCAGTTAAGTGCCTCAGCAGTTGTTGCTCTCCTCCTGTGCCTTGGATGCATGTATTGTTGCAGAGTTTTCTCGCAACCTTCCACAGCATTCCCGCTAGAGGTTTTGAGTGAGAGCCTTCCTCCAAATTGGAATATTTTCCACCTCCCTTTAATTGGGTTTTCCAAATTGCAGCTGCAGAGCCGTCACTAAATAAATTATCCCAAGCCTGGAGGGAAGGCGACCTAGGCCTTGGATCCCCAGAGATTTCCTCCTCATAGGGTTTTTTTTCTTTCCTCCGTTGCCTCAGGTCATAACACTTAGTTAGCTTAGTTGTTTCCCTTAGTTGCTTTAGGTAGGTTCTGTTGTTGGATGGAGGTGGAGGATGTTCTGCCATTCCCTCTCTCCTTAGGGGATCCCCTACTCTCTATGCAAACCATCTGTATCCTGCAATGGAGCCTGGATAGTCATTACAACAACTGAGCATCTCACTGCATTATCACGCTGCCTATACTTCTCTACTACTATGTTACAGTTACTACTCCTATGTCACAGTTACTGCTTGCTCATATGTTCATGTTACCTCCTTTTGGGGATAAGACTACATTTTCTGGGGGGGGATTCCTAAGGTACCTTTAGCCACGGGAACTGTCCCGTTGCACCTCTAGGGGTGGAACCCTCTCTGAGGGTTCTTCGCCTTTGTACCCCTACAGGGTGGTAATTCCTCTGGAATAGAGAGTGCAAACAGCCAAAACCAAACTAACACAGTTGCACAAGCATAACACTATACTGGCTGCGTAGGCCAGTGAAATCTATTTAGCATAGCAACTATATTTATAAATTGGAGACCACTGATACATGTCTACAGCATAAGTTTGTCGTCACTGATTTATACATATAGTTCCTTCATTATAGCCTCATGGCCATCACCTCCCCCACTTGCCCACTGGAACTACTTACAAATGTTTTTGTTTCCCCTTGCCATTCATTCCTTCCCAGATCACCATCTCCCTTCCCTTAACACTTTTCTCTTTTCCATATATCACTGGTACAGTCACACTTCTTCTTTAAAACCCTATTTTAACCTCTATCTCTCTCTTGCGTACCTCCCTTCTTCACCCCTCTGCCAGCTATCCCAGTCCCTCTGAACTACTGACAAGGCACTTTGTGGCTGCTTATTCCCCACCACCACCACCCTCATAAAGTGTTTTTTCTTGTTATTTAACTTGTACCTATGTTTTGAGTTATTCTGTAAGTTTTGAATCCAAGCTGTATCGTTCATTGTAACGTACCTTTGCTTTCTCCTACTGTACTTTGTTTTGCAATCTATGATGTGGAACCTTCGTAAAAGAGCTTGTGCTCAAAGGTTTTTTCCGAATAACTAAATAAATAAAACAATTTGAGTTTTTTGTACCTTTTGTTTTTCTTTAACTGCTAACATCTCCACTAACTGCCCCTGTTCCAGCTTGCTCAACTAACACAGCCCCATACCTAGGCTCTTCAACCACCATCCACGCATCACAATTTAAAAGCACTGCTTCTTGTTACAAAAGGATGACGCTTTGATAATACTCCCAGACAGCTGCTTCTGTATTTGTCCCATTTCATTTACTATTTCAACAACTGCAGTACTTTTCCCTGCCCAGCACCTCTGCTTGTTACTTGCTCCTGTACCATGACTAAAACCTTGGCAGCGTGCTCCCTTGCTCCACATCGTACATCACAAAAAAAAGTTTAAAAAAAGGCCTCTTAATTAAATTAATATCCTGAACTGTGACTGTACCAAAAACAAATCTAAGCCATGCTCAGACTTCCAGCCCTCTCGATCGCTAACCGATCCTATGTTACTAAAAAAAATTTACAGTAGCCATAGTAAATCATCCAACTGAAATGTACACCAGTGCATTAAAGATGCCAGGATGTCAGAGCGTCTATAGCAGCCCATACCAACCACTCCCGTAGGCGTATCAACACAGAGCCATCAGATACCTTCATAACTTTAGTGTTTCTTTAAGATTTTTACCTCAAATTTTCCACAGTCTTTTTATCACCCCACTTCATGAACCTGGTAGGTACATTTTTCCAAATCATGCCTGAAAGGTGATTTTGTGCAGTAACTGCAATATTGCCTTGCTGACTGGATTTGAAAAATGACACCTGCCATGTTCATGAGGTGGTGTATGAAAAAAAGACTATGTGGAACATTTGGGATGAACATATTGGGCTGTCAGTATTGCCTAGAGGTTAGAGTAATGAACTGTGAATGAACTTGTACATCCAGCAAGCCTGGGTTTGATTCCCACAACCTGCACATGCATGCTGTGTGACTCAGCAAATTACTTAAACTCTCCAGTGCTCTCAGGTCACCCCTGAAACCAGGCACTTGTGCCTAGTGGGCTTTACCTGGTTGCCAAAGACTATAATAAAAAAAAATTACTAAACTTATGAGTGAATGTTGAAAACTTTCAATACTCTATACCTTCATAACTCTGGATTTTTTTTAAGATTGTGACCCCAAATTTTCAACATAGTCTCTTTATGACCATGCTTCATAAACCCGGTAGGTACAATTTTTCAAATCCTACCAGAAAGGTGATTTTGCTTAGTGACCGCAAAATCACCATTCAGACCACATTTGCAAATATCACCTACCTTGTTCAGGAGGTGGGTCCAAACAAGGCTATTTTGAAACTTTGGTGAAAAAATATAAAATATTACAAAGTTATTAGTAAAAGTTAAAAACACATTGAAAATACCTTGTTTCTTCAGTTCCCATTTAGTTTTTGAAGAATAAGTATGTGTTTTCTTTGCAGAGTGGATTTTTGGTACTGGACTACTTTAAGGTGAGTGAGGGCTGTGAGATGGTGGGTGATTAGTGGGGGGGGGTCAGTTGGGGTGGAGGGATTGGATAAGGAAGGCAGCAAAGATCATTGATGGATGGTTTTCTGCTTTTCAGGTATAAATTTAATTAAAAAAAAAAAAAACAGAGGGGCCAAGAGTGACACTGGGAATTAGGAACCCCAGTGTCACAAGGGGAAGGTGGTTCCAAATATCATGATTTGGAGGATCTCAGCATTGCTCAGCCCAAGATCAGCTTTTTATACAGTAAGTATTATATATCCCCACTCAGAGCATGTCTCGGCCCATGTCAGGTGTTTCTTTCTTTCAATTCCCTGCTCTGAGCATGGCTGAACCCAGGATGAGTGTGTCTGATTTTTTTAAAACTCTCCCTGCATGCAGGGCTGATGAATAGCATGGGTTGGATGTTTGGGGAGGGGGAACAAAGTAAAGCCTGATCATGACACTGCTCAACTGGTTGCTGGTAGGCTTTATGCACATGAAAGGGTTGAAGCACTCTATGATACGAGGGGCTCGCTTCTTTCAACTATGCAAAGTTTCCACTCCACAAGCAGAGAACAGTGTCATTATCAGTCTCTCTGATCTTTGTGCTGCCACTGTTGAGCCCACTGAAGCATGAGCTGCATTAGACCCAATAGTGACATTCCTCTAAAATCCGTTTCATGTAACAAAATGTTTGCTGCACATGCGTAAGCAAACATAAAAATGGTTAAAGGCAAGACTCCATTGAAAATGAGAAATTACATCTCAGCTTAGCTAGTCTTAGAAAATGCTGTGTAAAATGGGCGAAAGCAAGACCCAAGTGAAAGCAAAATGTGGTCTCTCAACTGCGTTAGTCTGGAAAATACATTCTAAAAGGGAGCACGTCAATTCGCGCCCATGAATTTGTTCCTAGACAACCTGCTCCCTACAATACACTCCCTGCCCTTCTCGGTTCCTGTTAATTCACCTCCATTCAATTCACTCCCTCACATACAGTACAGCGAGGGACATACCCTCAAGAAAAATGTTGTTTTTTAATGTTTTGTAGACATTGCATTGCAAATATTAAATAAATTGGTGTATTTAAGATTGTTTTTCCTTTTTCCTCAGATATTAGCAGTAAACTGGGCACGAGCAACATCAAGTGACAGACAGAGAGAGGGGACACTGCAGCAACTGTGCTTTACATGCTGCATGTACATGGATTGCCTCCCGGTCTCTTGCTGTCTGTCTCACTCACATGCAGGGAAGCATTCCTCCTAAAGCACCCCATCACCTCCCACTATCTCCCCCAATACTTGCTAATCCAGGTGTATCTGTCACTGTACAGGCGGTTGGAACCCACCGTCACGTAGAAGCTGCAGATGCTGACAGAGACCATGGCAGTGGAAGACATCTACAGGAAGCTGGGGAGCATGAGGGATGCCCCCAGCAGGGACTGGTGGTGCGGAGTGTCAGAGAGTGAGTGAGAGAGACATAGACATGGAATGACATAGCACTCGGTCCACACAGTGGAGCACTGCGAGTGAGTTTGTGTGTACATCTCTCTCACCAGGAGAGTGTGTATACACAGTGAGACAGTGCACGGGGGGGGGAGAGAAAGAGAGAGAGAGAGGGATCAGCTGTCCCCCTACTACAGGAGGGACACCAAGACACAGATGGGAAGCAAGATTGAACAGGTGTGAGTCAGCCAGTGGGAGGTAGCTGGCAGCACGTTAAGCTGCCCCCAGAAGTTCCACTACAAAAACTGTAAAAACACACCAGGTCTCCCTATTGTTACAAGGAAGTGAGGGAGCGAGTTGACTGGGGGTGAATTAACAAGGAGTGAGAAGGGCAGGGAACGTATTGACTGGAGTGGGTTGTCTGGGAACTAATTTGCGGGAGCGGATTGTTGTGTACGCTTCTAAAAATATGTCAAAGCAAGACCATGTGAAAAACGAGTTATAACATCATATCTGGGATTGGTTATCCTTGGTAAATACAGTGTGAAAATGGATAAAACTAGGGCCCCACTAAAAACTAGGTTTGGCACCTTTGCTGGGCTACTCAGGGTAAGTACTGGATGAAAGTGGACTGCACTGAAAATGAGATATTTCATCAAAGCTGGGATACACTGAGTAAACACAGCATAACAATGAGCAAAGGCATGACCCCAATGAAAATGACATTGCTATGTCATCTAGACCCTGGGTAAATACATTGTAAAAATGTATAAGACCAGGACCCCACTGAAAATGAAATGCTGCATCTGAGCTTGGTTATCATGCCTGTATGCATTTTTTTAATTAAATGGGTAAATGCACGACCTCACTGGAAACAATACAACTGAAATGTACCCATTGTTGACTGTTGCCAACTCTTGTTATGATTACTGATTCGTTTTGGAACCCGACAGTGGCATTAGCTGAGCAGAAGTTCACAGAGCAATATTCAGAGCAGAGACTCCTTTACACTGATGTCCCTGAGTTTGAGAACTAATCAATATCTATCAAACGAATTTTTGGTAGGGAAAAGGCAGCTTCA
The DNA here is from genome assembly GCA_016271365.2 of Neoceratodus forsteri. Lineage (NCBI taxonomy): Eukaryota > Metazoa > Chordata > Ceratodontiformes > Ceratodontidae > Neoceratodus > Neoceratodus forsteri. Next base: position 696,821,491 of record CM057451.1, on the reverse strand, counting down.
ACAAAAGACCCTCAAAAAAGGAGACAAATAAGATTATTATAAAAGTGAACAAAAAAAAAGAACCTGCAGAAAGCCAGGTTTTCAGTTGTTCCCCCAGCAAACTAGGTGAAGGTCATGCTGATTATACTCTAGTCCAGTGTAATAATTACCTACAGCTAGCAGCCACTGAGCCTACAAGACATATACAGCATTCTAAAGGTCACAGTATTCTTAGTGCATGGGAAACAGAAATGTATTTGCCTTCCCCACAATTGCGGCTTTTGTGATGTGGTGAGGGGGGTGTTTGTTTAAAGTCATGTGATTCCCATAATCAAATGTTTTAGCAAGCTCCATGTTATGGAATCAACTGCTGCTCCCCACCCACCCCCCATTAACATGGGACTTGTTTTCCATTTATAGAAAGTAACTGCTCGCTCTAAGGACTTCGCTCAACCCATGATGTCAGTGGTAATTTAATATGACTCTGACATTTTGAACTTGGCAATCAGAGCGAGAGAGAGAGGTGTAAGTCATCCTCCTTTCCCACCCAGCACACACCACCAGGGCCACTATTATCCTCCCCTGGCTTGAGCACCAGTAGAGGTGTCTAATTAATCTTCCCACACTGCCCTGGACTAGAAGGAAAAAAAAGAGGAGTCAGCTGAGCAAGTTTCCTTTACATCACAGATATTCTCTGACTGGCTCCACAGCTGCTCAGTCAGGTGTTGTAACAGCTTGCGCTGGCCAGGTTAAGGCCACAAACCTGAGGGTTGCTAGGCAACCCAAGTCATACTCAGCTGAGAGGAGCAGACTGTACGTGCACTTCTGCCTTGCTCTCTGTTTCCTTTATTGAGTAAACCAGGCTCGTGGCAAGGCATGCCTGAAACCTGAGGTGAGTAGAGGATTGGGTGACAGGATCAGATCCTGGAGGAATCTGGAATGTGCCAAATTTTCTGGATTTGTATCTGTGTCCATACATCAGACTGCAAGGGTACATTGCATAAATATTATTATATTATCTCAGCAAGTGAATAGTCCAGAATTCTCTATGTTGAGGACTATGATGATGAAAACCAGCATTCCCTGTATATAGGACTACAAGGGGATAGCACAGTACTGACAGTGCATAAGACTGTTAGGTACAGATATTGCAACATTTTTCTTCATCATCCAAGATGTGGTAATGTCTGGACTGGCAGTATATCCTAGAGATTAATGAGCTATGAATGAGCATGTTACATACAGGAGACCTGGGTTTGATTCCCACATTCTCTAGTTGCATACTGTGTGACTAAAAGAAAGTAACTTAACCTTTTCAATGCTTCCAGTTCAACTCTGAGAACAGGCACTGTGCCTAGTGAGCCCTACCCGGTTACTAAAGAATGAAAACAAAACAAAGCAAACAAAAAGATATCATGAACTTTGCCCTTTGTGAAGACATTGTGAGAGTCACTTAGTGGCCCTACTTCACAAACTGTGGAGTGCAGTGCACTTCAAACAAGCATTTGTCAATGCCGAATGTTTGCTTGCTGGCATTGGCAGTGGTAGTGTAGAAGTTACAGAGCTGCGTAATAGGAATGGCAGTGAAGTACTGAACTGAAGCCAACCCCACCACCACCCTGCAGAGAGTGACAGGCATTGGGGTGTGCCTTTGGGTCATCAGGCATAACGGTCATGCCATTTCACCACACCCCACCCTGCAGACACTGACAAGTGTCACGGTGAGCCTTGGGGTCTTTGGCTCTCATGTGCACCCCATTCCATCAGGAAGTACAGTGAGATGGGTGCGGTATAGGAGAATGGGGTGAACTTTGGGGCCGAAGAGTCCAAGGCATACCTCGATGCCTCTCACTGGCTGCAGGGTGTGGAATTTATTTATTTATTTATTTAAGAGATTTACCAGGAAGGCATGCTGAGCACAGTACCGCTCGATTCCAGATGCGCCCGGGGGTTTTGGGGTTACAGTGGAAACATGATACAATCTGAACAAAACATACAGTGGAACATGATATAGTCAGAAACAACATACATAATGTATAATAGAACAGCAGTGGGTAGCATACATAATGTGAATGGAAACAATTGAGGGTAGGCAGATTATAGTACAGTATAAAGTTTTTTTTACAATGAATGAGCATTACAGGCAAGAAGCCCAAGTCACATCCCTGATGTCTGTCATTCTCTACAGGGTTGAGGGTTGGAAACCCTAATACCTCAGGCATTCAGTGGTATTTTCACTCCAAATTTTCAACATGGTTTTTTTGTGACCCCACCTCATGAACAGTGGCAATATCAGTTTGTTAGCCAAAAGCTGCTTATGCACAGTGACTACGGCATTTAGCACCACAGGTGCAAAAACATTCCGAACAGGATGTAAAAAATGACAGCTGCACTGTTCATGGAGAGGTGTGAAAAATGGCAATGTTGCAAATCTGCAGTAAAAATATTAAAAAAACTGGTGAAGTCATGAGCGTGCACAGAAACTGTGCAACGCACACCCGTAATGTAATTAGTTTAGGAATTTTTTACAGCAGATTGTCAACACAGGCATTTTGGGACCTCCGATCATGAACAGTGTCACTGTGATTTTCTTTCTCTGTTCCAAACAATGATTTCCCACAGCGACCACGCATCTCTGCGCTGAAAGTGTGAAAACACATTTCGTCCACGTTGTGGAAAATGACAGCTGTACTGTTCATAAGGAAGTGTGGAAAAATGCCACTGGTGAAAATCTAGACTGAAAATATTACAAAGTCATGAACTTACGAGGGTGCATGGAAACTGCGCAATGCTCACTCATAACACAGTCATTTTATAGACTTTTGTCACCAAATTTTCAACATAGCCATTTTAAGACCTCTGCTCATGAACAGTTTAACTCTGATTTTCTTAATCTGTCCCAGACATTGCTTTTGCACACCGACTGCACCATTGAGCGCTACATGTGCAAAAACACATTTTGGGCGACGTGAAAAATGACAGCTGTACTGTTCATAAGGAAATGTAATAAAATGGCAATGTTGAAAATCTGGAGTGAAAATATTGAAAATTCGCAAACTTACGAGCGTGCGTAGGAACTGCGCAACGCACGCTCGTAAAACAGTCATATTTAGGAATTTTTTCACCAAATTTTCAACATAGCCATTTTAAGACCTCTGCTCATGAACAGTGTCACTGTGATTTTCTTTATTTGTCCTGTACATTGATTTCGCACACCGACTGCGCCATTGTGCGCTACATGGGGGGAAACACATTTTGGGTGAGATGTGAAAAATGACAGCTGTACTATTCATAAGAAGGTGTGGTAAAATTGCAATGTTGAAAATCTGGGTGAAAATGTTGAAAATTTGCAACTTGCAAGCCTGCGTGGGAACTCGCCAATGCATACTCATAAAACAGTCATTTTGGAATTTTCTGCAAATTTTCCAAATAGGCTTTTGAGCCCACCTTATGAACACTAGCAGTGTCGTTTCATTAATCATTCGGAAAGGTGATTTTGCGCGGTGGCTGTGAAATCACCCTTCAGGCCGAGTAACGCCATGACAGTGATAGCATTCATGAGAAGTGGTCCCAAAAACCCCATGTTGAAAATTTGGTGCAAAAATTCCAAAAAATGCCTGAGATATGCAATAAAGTTGAAAAAACCCTATCTATCCCATTATACAGCTTACCGGCATTTCCTCAGTTCGTGGTCGGCTTTGAAGAGTGCAGACGTGTTCCGGTCCACCGAAGATCGTGCGCTGGACTCGGAGGTAAGTATGGGGTGAGGGGTGTGGGAGGCAGGGTGCGCAGTGGGTGCGGGTTGTGGGAGGGGGGCCAGGGAGAAGCGCCGAGGGACAGTTTTTAATTTTCAGGTTTGTTTTCCAAAATGACAACGCGGGACGTTTGCCAAGCTGGGGTGGGCTCCCAGCATGGCACAAGGACGGCTGATTGGGGGGCATGGAGCTGATGGTGGATTGGGCACCCCCGTCAGCCATATCCTCAGTTGCCATGCTGGGGTGGGCTCCCAGTGTGGCACCCTGTACTCTGGGGGGGAGGACAGTGGAGCCGACGGGGGATTGGGCACCCCGTCGGCTATACAATGAGTTGCCAAGCTGGGGTGGGCACCCAGCATGGCATGTGGAAACTTTGGGGGGCGCAGCACAGCTGGCGGAGATTGGGCACCCCGTCGGCTATACAGTGTGTGCGGTGGGGGAAGCACGCAGTATGCGTGCGTGTGTTTGTGTGTGTGTGTGTGTGTAGGGGAGCTGCGCGCGGCAGGCGATATCTTATCGCTGCTCACTGAGCGTAGCTCCCACTTTCAACTGTCGCCACTGCATTTTGAGCTGTCAGACAACTCCAGCATGCATTGTAGGACTGGGGCCGCGCCTGCCAACACACTGACTGAATTGGAAGAGGGGGTGACACACCTCCGAAAACTTGGATGATGGCACTATGTTTCTTGCACATGCATGCAAGCAAACATAAAAACTATACAAAGGCTTTACCAGTGACATCAGCTCTACTTTATGAATGGTGACTAACTGGGCAGATAATTTGGTGTGGAAAAGGCTGAAAAAGTGTTTTTGCAGAGATGATTTTCCAGACTACCCCCTGAGTGCTGTTAGAATTGAAAGTGGAGTGAGCAGTTGGGGGTCATAATATTGCTGTCAAGATGATGTAGGAGCATGCTTCTGCAGGCTGTCCATCACTGTTTCCCCAGATTTTGCCTGTGCAATGTATAAAGAGGATACAGGTGTGCAAATACCTTTCTTCTAATCAATCACTCAATCATAATTTATTTATTAAGTGCAATTACAAAGATCAAAGCACTGTATATACATTCCTAGAACTATCATAAAATGAAACCATTAAAAACCCATATAATACAATAGTCAAATTTTCCAGAAGTCTCTATCATCTCACTTTAAACCTCAACAGGGAACACCTGGTTAAAAAGAAAGGTCTTCAGTTCAGATTTGAAACTCTCAGTGGTCTGGCACTCTCTTATTATTCGATGAGGCAGAGAATTCCTCAGGGTCATTGCCATATAGGCAAAAGAACAGGCACCAGATGTCTTCAAATGTACCCTTGGAACCTCTAGCAATCCCTCATCAGCAGAGCGGAGTCGACAAAAAGAGCAGTAAGGAACAGGGAGCTCTTGCAAGTAGCTGGGTCCCTGTTCATGTAGGGCTTTATAGGTCAGCAATCTGACCTTAAAGGTGATCTATCAATTTACAGGTAGCCAGTGCAGATAGCAGAGCACAGATGAAATATGGTTAGATCTTGATAAACTAGTCAACAATCTGGCAGCTGCATTCTGCACTAGCTGCAATCAGTAGATATCAACCACCAGTATCCCTAGGTATAAGGCATTATAGTTATCGAGGCACAAGGTTACAGAGCTGTGAATCAGGGTTGGCATATCGCTAGGCGGGAGCAGGTGCTTTATCCGGGCAATGTTCCTCAGATAGTAGAATGAGGTCTTGACAATCACCGACACCTGATGTTTTAGTGATAGACCACCGTCTAGTACCATGCCCAGATTCCACACCCGATCAGTAGTAGGTGGCAGGACAGACCCGAGCCAAAGTGCAGTGAACTGATCCACTTGCTCCGCCACGCCACAGTGACCTGGCTCAACCACCAACACCTCTGTCTTATCAGGGTTCAATCTCAGGCAGTTAGCACTCATCCAGTCCTGAATTTCTGAAAGGCAGTTTTTAAAAACTGAGATTACTCCACTGTAGCTGGAGACAAAGGACATGTAGAGCTGAGTATCATTTGCATAGCAGTGAAAATTCAACCCATACTGCCTAAAAATGTCCCCTAATGGCAACAATTACACTGCAAACAACATGGGGGACAAAATGGAGCCCTGCAGTACCAAACAGGGCAGGGGGAGAAGTGCTGAGGAATTAATCACCGACACTACTCTCTGAGTACTGCACATGAGGAAAGATTGAAACCAGTGAATAACTGTCCCAGAGAGTCCACACAACACCCACAGTTACTCCAAAACCATCCCAAAGTCCACAATGTCAAATGCCTCAGAGATCAAGGAGCACCAAGATGAAATGGCTCCCCTGATCACTAGCCCTCAGGGGATCATTAAGTATCTGAACTAGAATGGTCTCGGTACTATGCCTTTTTTCGTAATCCAGACTGGAGAAGAACATAGATATCATGAGATGTTAAATGGGTCTCCAGTTGTATGGCCACCACCTTCTTAATAACCTTACCCACAAAGGGCAGTTTAGAGACTGGTCTGTAGTTAATCAGACAATCCAGGTCAAGAGAGCTCTTCTTCAGAAGAGGTACCACTACTGCTTCCTTCAGGGAATCAGGAAATATCCCTGTCTCTAAAGATGGCCGGACTATTCTGTTCAGGACCGGACTGATGACCTCCACACACCCCACAAGGAGGCATGTAGGGCCCAGGTCTAAACTACAGCAAGTGGGATATAGTTCCTGGATGACCCGCATGACATCCATGATTGCCAGCTGGCCAAAATCGGACCAAACAGTCTGGGTGCTTGCAATCTCAGACCAATCACTGTAATGCCTATTTGAAGGTGCTGATAGGATTCTCAATCTGATAGTGGCAATCTTGTCAGCAAAGAACAGAGCAAACTCATCACATTTTATTTGTGAAAAAGCTCCTCCAGACTGGAGACAGGTTGGATTGCACAACCTGTCAACATTCCAGAAGAGCTGAGCTGATCTGTTACCTGCTGCGGCAATCTCCCTGTAGGAACTCTACCTTGTTACGGGAGACTGTTGATTGATACGCCTTCAAATGGATCATCAATCTAAGCTTGTCATCAACTCTCATGGATTTCTTCCAGCATTGCTCCAACCTTCAACCCTTTCTCCTCATCCTCAATGAATAGTCATATTTGATAACACTGATATTTCAGTACACAGCAATTTAGCAAAATTAAGAAAACAGTTAAACAATTCTAGTCCTCCACAGGTTGTCAGGGTTAATCCCTAGGCCACTCCCAGATGACCGGGTCCTCTCCCATTCTCCACTCTCCACCCACCTCTTTGACCTTCCAGGTCATGTCCCCCCCCCAAAAAAAACAATTCCTAGCTCCTGGCACATTGTCAGCAGCTTATATCATTTATTCCAACCCCTCCTTTCTCTAGCCCAACCCACCAATATCCCAAGATAAGAATCATATGATGTGAAGTCCACTCCTGCCCCCAATTTTGGAGGGCAAGTGACAACAATACCTGACTAGCCCTGCTGTCAGCCTCCTCCAAGGTGCCAGCTTCCCTAATCTGTAATAATGAATGCATATGGGGAAAACCAAACTTGGTAGGGGAGGTAGACTGATGCACATCACCATGACATAAACCAGAGACTGGCCATTCAATCTGCTTTTCATCAACAATGATGTACATTGCTCTGACCCATCCCAGTCACACACTCTTTTTACTCAGTTATTAATGCAGCATGAGGGCAGATGCTGCTCTGCAAGTGGATCAGCTGGGTTAGTTAAGAATTGCTGCTACTGCCACCCAAATCATGCATCAAGGGTCAGGAGCAGGCGTCCATATCAAATGTTACATACCTGGTGGTTTGGAATGTCAAACTTGATGCTGATTAAAGGAACAGTGTTGCTTTTCTGGCAAAGTGTCAGGAGCTAGCAGTCATTTAGTGGGAAATTATTGTTTGGGAGGTTTGAGGAGAGGACTGAGTGGGGAAGATTACTGGCCTGGATAAGGGGTAACCATAGGATTAATCCTAGCGGCCTGGGAAGGGAGGAGTTCTTTCTTCAATGCCATGAGTATTTTTCAGCAAATACCTCTGAATAATGACAATTGTTCATTATTAGATCCCAAGTTATCGAGATCCTGATATTCATGGTATTAGGGAAGCAATATTCCAGATTTGCACATCTCTTAAAGAGCAGATGCATGGCCAGGCAGGCAAATCATGTCAGGGAGTTACCTGCCTGATGATTACTTAATTAGCTACCCATCTTGTAAGTTCTGCATACAAAATATTCATTTATAGCCCCATGCATGTAGAACTGCCAGCAATAATAATTAAATTACATTTACACAACCCCCCTCCCCCAGTCCTATTATTAACTACATAGAGCAACTGCAGTGCCATGTCTTGCTGCATGTTATCAAAGTGCAGTTTTTAGAGGCAGGGCTGCCACTCTTGGTGGCCCCTCTACACATCCATGGAAGTTATGAGCTGGGTAGTTTATGGTAAAATAGAATGTTTTGACTGAATAAAAAAAAATAAAACTAGCTTGTTTAGCTCATCAGGCAGGCAACTCACTGGCATGAGTGAGGGGAAGATGAAACTTTAAGTGACTGAAGCTATGTAAATGGGAGTGGGCCCCCTGATGAGGAAGATAATGTTTAGGGTGACATTGAGCTAGATACTCTGGAGTAGGTCCCTGATGCTGGTCATAATGCTGATAGTGTCTTGTAAACCATGTAGAAAAGACTGCATCTCAAATATGATCTTTCTTTCAGTGTAAAATTAATATTATTATAGAAACACAGAATTATAGAAGAAAGCCAGCAAAAGTAAACTTTGCCGCATATCCAGTCTTTTCCGTGTGGAGGTGCCTGTCCTTTATGCTTTAGGTCAGTGTCCTCCCTGACCTCTTTTGACCATACCCTTTTATCTGTCCCACCCCCTCTTGAAACTCCTTAGGATTTTTGCAATCATCATTTTTTTCTAGAGGCTTGTTCTATCCCACCACCACCACACTCTCAGTGAAGTAATACTCCATGGCATCCCTCCTAAACCTAATCCCACCAGTTTAATACTATACCTTTGAGTACTTGTTATCTCACTGGGTTTGAACAACTCATTATGGTCCACTATGTTGACACCTTTCATGTATCATATTGCCTCTCTCTTTCCTGGTCTCCAATGAGGACACGTACAAGCTTTCCAGACTCTGTATGTGTTTCCATTTTATATTAATTTTGTAAATGTATTTGTATTAGCTTTTTTTTTGTTACAATACTAACAAAGGCAATTTATTATTGATGTTATTTCCTGTATTTTAGGACCAAAGATCTATTGTGTTGGTTTAGGTGTCACTATGGATTAATGGGTAACTCAGCCACCTCTGGGTCAGAAGGTTGATGGCTCTGGTCCTACACTGAGATTGGGCCTAACACGAGTTCCCTAGTGCAACACTAAGGGAGATGCTGAGCTCTTGGGTGTGCCATCCTTCAGATGAGACATTAAAATGAGGTCCCTTCTGCCTATCTCTGGTGCTGTCATGATGAGTGTCTAACTGGAAGTAAAATAACCTGAGGCACTTTATGTAAGAGTAGGAAATTTTCCCTAGTGTCCTGGCCAACATTTCATTTACCATAAAACTGGTTCAGACAATTGTCCAAGGCTGCATGCAAATGTTGATATGTGAAACAGCTGCCACTACTTGTTTACAGTCACTTCACTACCAGTGTTTCATTACTTCCAAAGCACTATGGGATACAATGTGTATGAAAAGCACTGCATAAATGCTGTTTCTCCTTCTTCTTCTTCTTCTTCTTCTTCATTGTTTCAGAGTTGGGACCATGATTAAGAGTGATAGTATGATGAGGATAAAAAGAAATCTGTTGGTTATGAACACCACCACCCTGTATCTTTCATATATTTTCAAATGACGGAATATTAATTATGATCGGTCATTTTATTTCTTTATTTTTGATTTTTTTATCAACAAAATATACTGTCAATGGATAATGCTGGCATTTCCTTTATTTTAAGATGTGTTCTATTTTGTAGGTTTTTCAAACTAGGATGATTATTATTAAAGCACAGACAATGAACCTCTTAATTTTTAGGCACCAGCATGCTTTAGCTTGCAAGCACATATTGCAGTCATGCAGGTTCTTTTCTGCATTTACTCATGTTTAATGTTACATCCAGTTTTAGTGATTTGGATACATAATTTCAATGATGATGTCAGTGACAGAGCTTTTAGGTTTTGGCACAGGGTTTCAGGGCTACACAAGCCAAGGTTCAATCCATCCACTGTATCACACATTTTTTTCTTTCTCAGTACATTTTACGTTATATGAGTGAAAATATTAGATGTGAATGCTAATGTGATTGGTTTTGGCAGAGCTAAATAGCAGACTTTCAGAACATTGAACTTTTAATTCTACAGTATGCTGCAGTCAGCTTAATTAGTTTCAGCTGAGACTTGTCTAGATTTGAACAGAACTTGGTGGGAAGCAATATTTAAAGTTGTTGGACAGCTCATTACTAAACTGAATGGTAGCTGTGTGTATGGGAGGGGGGGGGTCTGCACTCAATTCAGGATGTGCTTTGTCATAGCATGCATCTCATGTCTAAAAACATATTGCTTCACCATGCAATACGACAACACATTGACAGAGCACCAGAACAGAAGTTCAGAGGAAGCCTGGGTTTGATCCCTAGTCTGGAACATTTTTTCTGCTCACTACAATTTATATTGTTACCTGCATCTCTCTTCAGAAACCTTCTGTCTCACCATGTGGAATGATAGCATACTGGCTTTCTCACTACAGTTTATGTTGTTAACATGCACCTCTGTCTAGAAATATCTAGTCTCACTGTGTGAAACAATACTATAGTGGCAGAGCATCAGGACAGCAGTTAGGATGGGACCTATTTATGATTCCCAGTACTGGACATTTTTTCTTTCTCACTGCTATTTATGTTGTTAGCTACCCCAATCGAAGCCCATAGTTGCAAAATGTAGGGATGGTCCACTTCAGCCTTCTGGCCTCTTCCCCTTTCTATGTATGCAAGTATGCTCTGTAAGAAACATGCTTTGTATCAAGTGTAGTTATGCTGCTCTTTAAATGACTTGAGTTTAAAATAAATAATTCTGTACCTGCAACAAACTATTCCTGAGTCTTGTGTGCTGTTCCACTACTTTCTTTTGTTAGCGTCTCTGTTTATAAACCTTCCATCTCACTATTTTGAATGATAGCACAGTGGTGGAGCACCAGGACAGTAACTAGGGTTTAGGTTTGATTTCCACAGGTAACAAGTTTTCTTTAAAAGAACAATTTATGTTGTTAGTAGACATCTCTCTAGAATCCTTCTGTCTCACCATGTGGAATAATATCACAGTGGCTTTCTCACTGCAATTTATGTTGTTAACGAGCACCTCTGTCTAGAAATGTCTGGTTTCAATGTGTGGAACCGTACCACAGTGGCAGAGCACCAGAACAATAGTTGGGAAGGTGGCTGTGTTTCATTCCCAGCACTGGATATTTTTTTTTCACACCCCAATTTATGTTGTTAGCCACAAGTCAAAGCCCATAGTGTTCAAATGTAGGGGTAGTTCACCTCAGTCTTCTGGTCTGGACCCTGCTCTGTGCATGTGAGTACACCCTGTAAGTAAAATGTTTTATACGATGTGTAGTAGTAAGTAGTAATATTGCTTTTTAAATGACTAGAATTTGAATAAATAATTTTATACCTACAGCAAATTTCTCCTGAGTCTGGTGTGCTGTTCTACTACTTCCACTTTGTCTCTGTCTAGAAACTTCCATCACAGTATATGGAATAATAGCACAGTGGTGGAGCACCAGGACAGTACTTAGGGTCTAGGTTTGATTTCTACAGGTAACAGCTTTTCTTTCACACTACAGTTTATGTTGTTAGTAGTGGTGTGCGAAATTGAAATATTTGTGTAATTCTGCAATTATGCAAAATTTTTCTCCTATGCGAAATAAAATTTCACCTGTTTTCTTGATTTCACATAATAGCAAAATTTTGCTTAGCATGGCTTGGCAAAATGTATTGCCTATGAAAAGTGAAATTTTGCTTGGTTTTGTGATTTTGTGTAAATGGTGAAATTTCATCTAAATGTGTTGGTCTGCCAATTTCACCAATTGATGCTCCAAATTTCACCTTGTGGAGTATTTTCACCAGTGTAACTTTTGATTTTGCCAGCAAAATATGGGTCCAAAGGCAACATTTGCAATGCACAGTGGGTAAATAGGTCAAAAGTCATGTGTAGCTTGTCTCCAGCTCATTCTGCTGCATGTGGAGTTGGATGACAGACTGTTGTGGTGCATCAGAGTCAATAAAGCTTTTGAAAACATAGTTAAAACTTGTTTTTGATAGCTAATTGCTGCAAAATATAAAGTTTTGTTCCTAGTGCTACTGTGCTGCTAGGGAACACTTTCTAATTTTGTAGTTTTTTGTATAATACATAGTTTAAATTAGGTTTTACTTTTCTCTCTGTCTTTGAAAGAGTTGTGTGGGGTAGAGTAGGAGTGTAAAGCAGTGCAGGCTATTTCTAGCCCAGCCAATTGGTATTTACTCACAACTGTGAGTTATTTATGTACTGTTCTTTCTTATTAATTCTATTATATCTTGTCATTTATTTTTCTCTGAAAAGTTTCTCCATCCTGTAATGTTTCAGAGAGTTTCTGCTGCTGTTAGCTGTGTGTTACATATACCATTCTTCTGCTTTTAGTTGTGAATTGATTGTGAATTCTGAAATTTTAAACACACAGAGCTGATCCTTTGTTTTATTTGTTTTGTGGTTAGTTCTGTTTGCTGGAGTGTTAACTTGTGTTACTAAAACTGTGAAAATCAACAGTTGTATTAAGCACTTCTACTTGGTCACTTGAGCTTATCCATTTATAGTCACACTGCATTGTTGAATTGTTGCCCTGTATGTTATTGCTGGAGCTTGGCTCTGCACACTGCGTGGTGTTCCTGTTTTAGTTAACTTACATTACCCTTTCTCTGTTGTAGTGTTGTTTGCGTAACACCTGGCATGCACATTATAAAACAATATATATTAAAAAAGTCATTTTCAAGAGATTTCTTGGTGATCCCTCCCATCCAGACCACCACCATATTGTGTGATACTACCTGCCTTTGTTGTGTTTTTATGGTTGTCTCTGCCCATATATAAAAAAAAAAGCTGTGGTACTGAGTAATAACACATTACAGTACTTTATTTGTCCAGAGACACAGATGATCTGTTTTCAAAGTCGGCCACTTGTGCCCCTTTTTCCTTGTGTGTGTGTTTCTTTAATTCCTTCCTGTTTGGTGAAAAAAAGTTACCTTTTTGTTTTTACTAGAATAGGCTGCCTACTATATACAGTATTAGTTGTACTCTAAGTGCTGGTACCTGTCCTGATTGTGTTTGGACTTGTAAGGAAGCCAGTACTGTAGGTATGTGATGTCATCATTCACATGTGAGGTGTTATTCACACAGTTAGTAGTAATACATCCTTTCTTCAAATACTCCCAGAGAAAGACAAAGTTTTGAAGCAGCAGTCAACAAAAATGCCTTCTAAGAAGTGGCCAAGTACAGGGGGGAAATGTGGCAGGGGGGATGAGAGAGCTAAGAAGTCTGCTGAAAAAGTACAGTTTCAGTTCCAGTTCCTCATAGCAGTGAAAGTGCATGCTTGTCTGCATCAGTGTCTTCTGTTATGTGCCTTGGTGGTGTGGCAGGAACTAGCAAAGGAGTTGGTGGCTGAACTGGGTCAGGCAAACATGTGTCTTACTTTTTTAAAACTCAAATGGTTGCAGCCATGCTAGTGGGGGATGCTGACAGTGAGAAGAAGGGAGGCACTGACACCAGCACAGGAACAGTTGTCCAGGACTCGGAGAAGGGTGATAATAAGTATGTCAGTGTGACTGTCCATGTTCCTTCAGGAGATGGTGTTGATAGTGTTCAACAAGAGTCTGATAGTCCTGGAGATAAGGATAATCAGCCCCCTGAGATAGTTGTAGAGAAAGAAAAAATGTGCCATACACCAAGAAGATAGCAATGGGGGGAGGAGAAGGAGGAAGACAAGGACATCATCGCTATTGGTGGTGATGATGATGATGACTGGGATGATCCCACATGGGAGCCTGAGTTAAAAAAAGGTCAGAGGTGATGTAGGCCATTTACATGTACAGCCCGTGGTGGGTCAGTCTGTCACCAAGCCTATAAGCAAACCTCCAAGCAGTCAAGTAACCCCATTCCCAAAAGTAGTCTTATGGAAGTCATGGTGGCAACTCAAAAAATACACACTTCCACACCTGTTTCTGAATTACCCCAGTCTCAGAAGCATCTGAAGTCCAGAGGTCAAAAGTCCCTAGTTTGAGACTTTTATGTGCTAGATCCTGCTGATGAGACCACAGCAATATACCAACTTTTTCAAGCCCATGTTAGTCAGGGGGGAAAAAGGGAAGCCACATAGGCACTGGTGGCTAACACACCCACCTGAAAAACATGCACCTGCTGAGAATGCATCAGCACCAGAAGGATGCCAAAGCTGTCGGTAGCAAGGTGCATGTAGTAAAGCAAGAACATGAGGAGGGAGGGCAGAGTGGGTCAGTGGTGGAGAGGAGAGTGATCAATACTTTGCTCTCTCTCTAGTATTGGGCATAGCAGTGGTGGTGCGAGTCCCAGTCCAATGAGTCTTAAAAGTACACCACCCCACACCCACAAATGACCAAAATAACTGGTTTCATGCAGTCTACACTGCCCAACCAAGAGTCTATTGTTACTCCTAAACATAAATCATTGCTGCCACAAGTACACTGTTCTGGTCAGACAGCCCCAAAGATGCAGCCCACTCTGAAGACCATCCTTAGCTGCAGACAACAACCCCCACCCATCATGCTGCTGCACGAGAGTTAAATGCTGCCACTGCTGAAATGCTGACCATTGATCTGTTTCCATTCTCATTCATAGAGAATGCTGGTTTTCACAGGTTGATGGCCCGTGCCTGTCCCAAAGGGCAAATTCCATTGCAAACCTATTTTAGTAAGCGTGCCATGCCAGAGCTGAACAGTAGCGTTGCAGTTTACATTAGACATGCATTGAAGCATAGTGCACCACACTATGTCCATCTTAGCATAGATATGTCTACCAGTGGACAAACAGCAGCAAGCACATATCTGTACATAACAGAACACTGGACACAGTTGCCTGGTGCGGTACTTGATTTTGGGCCTGGCAAAACATGCGTGAAGCAAAATTGTGGTGGTAGCAACACACCTGGTATTCAGCAGCATGCAACCCGAGTATGACAAGTGTCACAGGTTCATACACAGCTGCAAAAATGCTTAATGTTCTGCTGGACAAGATTGATGGGTAGCTACATGCACAGTCACTCATAGCAGGCTTCATCGCAAGTGATAATGGCTCACATGTAGTGAAGTCCATTAGTGATGGTGGTTTTTTCAGAGTGCCCTCCCTGGCACACTGCCTTAATCTTGTTTTTCAGCAGTTTCTCAACCATGCAGACATTAAGGAAATGATTACTGTTGCCCATTGCATCTGTGTCCACTTTGCCCATTTTGCAAAGGCCCGTGACCATCTACGTGAGCTACAGTGCTATAACAATCTGAATCCTCACCGGATGAAGCTTGATGTTGTCACCAGGTGGAACTCCACACTGTACATGCTTGACCAGCTGTATGAACAGTATAAAGCTGTGTCAGATTACCTGCTGCTGCACACCACCCATGACAGTGCTGGAGTGTCCATCGCTCTAACAACAGAGCAGTGGTGCTAAATTTATGGACTAATATGCATTCTCCATCCATTTGAGCATGCTACACAGGCAGTGATTGGGGGACACTGCTTGCATAAGTCATTCCATACCTCTCATATGTGTGCTGAGGCAGACACTAGTGAATGTGCAGCACCAATCAGGCAAGTGGGGATCATGGCACTTGTGATCTAATGGATCACCTGCTCCATGTGCTGGACACAAATACCCATGTATCTGGCATTTTACTGACAGCTGACTGTGCAATCGCCACCATGCTGGATCCATGCTACAAATGTGGCCTACCTTCTATAATTGCAGGAAGTCATCAGTGAGTACAACAGTTGACAGAGAACCTCATTAGATTAGAAATGCTGCACAAATGAAAAATGCATGCACTGCATCAAAACGGGTGTTGCTACCACCACCAGTGGCTCACAGGGAATCCAATCAGAGAAAATGGGCAAGGCAGAGCAGAAAACAGCAAGCAGGCCCTAAAACAGCTATTTAATGTCTGAGGTGGTGGGGGCACCCTAAAACATCATGGCTGAGACCAGATTTCTGTGTTAGTATAATGTACCATTTTTTCTGCAACATTTCTAGACATTTACTGACTGTGCTGCAGTGGCAGAAACAAGATAGGGCCTAAAGACAATTGTAAAAGTGGACCAAAGGCCATTGTTTGGTCCAGGTGGTGGTGGGGCACCAAAAAACATCATGGCTGAGACAGATTTCTGTGTCAATGTAACGTACCATTTTTCCTGTAACATTTCTGGATATTTACTGACTGTGCTGCAGTGGCAGAAACAAGATTGGGACTAAAGAAAATTGTAGAAGTGGATAAAAGACTATTGTTTGGGTCGGGTCGCGGTGGAACACCATGCCATAGAACATCACGGGCGGGACCTGATTTCACTCTCAATGTACTGTGCAATTTTTTTGGAAACATTTCTGGACTTGTGGGACATGATTTGAATGTGCAGCTACACACTTAGGCCCAAAAAGCAATTAAACCATGCAGAAAACAGCATATTTGATTCCGCAGGATTGGTGTCAGCCTGTAACTGCATGTCTCAAACCTGATTTCACTCTCAATGTACTGTGCAATTTTTTGAAAACATTTCTGGACTTGTGGGACAGTTAGACAGTGGCAATACTCTGTCTCACCCTACATTCTCAATGTCATCCTAATCTTTTCCGGTCATACTATATTTCATGTGTTGTCATGCCTACTATGTACAGCATGGTTCAAGAAGCTGTATTCAACTGTAGCCCTACTACAGCACATATTGGACTGGGTGGTGGTGGCAGTGTGGTTGAGCACTCTAACACCAAGTTAACATTGTAATTTGTGGCAAGCACAAGCCATGGGGACACACGTGTTAGCACCAAAAAAATTGACATTATCTTTAACTTCGCAATCAAAGTGCTTATGTTCTATGATTGTTGTGCACATATTCATTCACACTGATCCTGCACACAGCCAGAACAACTGCTGCCAGCCCACAACATCTCACATTGCTTTGGGAAAAAATGTTGTTCCCAGGAACAATTTACAAATTACAGTACTTGACACTTGTGGATAGGAGGAGGAAATACATACAAGTCAGAGGGACTAATATAAACTAAGTGGAAAGGTACAGTAATTATGGGGAAAAAAGACTAAAAGTGACTGACAGACAGTAACACATGACAGGGGGCGCATCATAAAGGTCAGGTCAGGGACAGGGTATACATATGATATGAAAGCAGAAAGGGAGGGAGCATAAACATTGCATAGCACACAAAAAACTGGACAAAAACAAATGAAAGGATATAGTAGAAGAGGACAGAATATATATATATATATATATATATATATATATATATACATATATTTTATTAATTATTTTTTTATTTTTTGTTATTTTTAGAGGGTGCAGATGAAGGAAGAGTGACAGTGACAAAGCAAGGACAAGAGAAACAAAAGGAAAAAAGGTTGCTGCCAGTGCAGCGCTGACTGGTCTGGAGGCTGACCATTACACTGCACTAGCACCAGGTACACTTTCTGCCATGCCAGCACCACCACCACCATGCAGCTCCTTCAGAAGCTCAAACATTTTGTCTTGCTCCTGAAGGAGTTTCCTGAGGTCCCCCCTGACCTCCTCTCGGAAATCATTGAACTCACAGTACAGAGCTCCCACCTCTCTGCTCAGTGCTCTCAGGTCTTCATCTCTCACTGCTTCTGGTGCTGGCACTGGGGCAGCTACAGGCTCTTCTGGGTCCCCACCATAAACCCAGCGGTGATGCCTCTGTCTCTGGGGTGAGGGTGATGGGGGCTCTGTACCCTGCCTCCTGCTGCTGCTGCCGTTGATGCCGCTGCCTTCTGTGGCATCTATGCCCACCACTAGCCCCTGCCTCCTGCTGGCCCCCTTCACCTTCTACCAGCTCAGCAGCACCCTGGGCCACTGTACATGCTGCAACCTCTTTTTGTTTTTGAAGCCAGTCTGCAGCATGGTGGTGCTGCTGGTGGCTCCTTTGGCCACCAGTCCCAAAATGGCCCTTCTCACTGATCTGCCACACAAGGTGCAGATCATGATGGAGTTGTCATTTTTTTTTCCTAAAAAAAAAAAAAAAAAAAAAAAACATACAGCAGATGACACTTTCTGTGGGGGGGGGCAACAACTGATGTCCCAGCGCCAGTGGGCACATCATGCTCCTGCTCGGAGGAGGAGGGGAGGTGCATGCTCCAGCTGGGGGGGTGGCATCTGGAGGTGCCTGCTGCTGCTGCCTGGGGGTGGGGCCACAGGAGGCTCCTGCTGCTACTGGATTGGGCAAGGGGCTCATTCTGCTCCTGGGGAGTTGGAGCTACATTCTCCTGCTGTCGGGTGGGGGACATATGCTCCTGCTGCTGTTCAGGAGGGACACAGACATAAAGGCCCGCCTATTAATATGGATACTGGGTGGGGTGGTCCAGCTGCCTTCTTCTCATTCTCACTAGTCTCCATAATTTCTCCTTCTCCTCCCAAAAAAAAGAAAAAAAGAAAGGGGAGTTTACACACACACACACACACACACACACACACACACACACACACGTACTACAAAAGATATATAACTATAAAAATTAAGAAAAAAACATTAACTGAAAATATTAACTTTTTAAACTAATGAGGAAAGGAGATCAGAAATCAAATAAGCTACAATTTAATGCAAACACACACACACACTCACACACACACACACACACACACAATCCACAAATTTTTCACTCAACTTAAGTAAGTTAGAGCTCTCCTGAAGTCTCTCTTCTCTGCTATTTCCTAGCTGAAACAGCTCTAAAGGAAGTAGATTTAGTCAGTCACCCATATGACCAGCAGTCTGCTAGAGAGAAAGTAATGTGATAAGCTTTTTTCCCTCAATTTTGCCTGATACTCACATGCGGCGAAATGTACATGCGAAAGGCAAAATTGACAGTGAAATGTTGCCAAAATTTACAGGTGAAATTTCACCATAAGTGCACAATTACGCAAAATGTTTAGCGTGGTGAAATTGGTGATTTCACCAGAATTTCACCAGGGAAATTAAATTTCACTGCATCTCTAGTTGTTAGCAGGCATATCTCAGTTTCTAGAAACCCTTCAGTCTCACCATAAAGAATGAGATCACAGTGGTAGAGCACCAGGACAGTAGGTGGGAGGGGCCAGGGCTTGGGTGTGATTTCAAGTTGTGACCATTTTTAATTTTTCTTGATTCCCAGTGCTGACCAATTTTTCTTTCTTTTGATTCCTAGTGTTCAGAATGTTTTTCTTCTCCATTCCCAGTGCTGAAAATTTGTTTTCTTTTTTTAATTCCCAGTGCTGAACATTTTTTATTTCTCAGTGCAACTGATGTTGTTAGCATGCACCTCTATCTAGAATCCTCCAGTTCCACATTGGGAATGATAGCACAGTGGTAGAGCACCAGTACAGTGGTAGTGGTAGTGGGGGGGCTAGGTTAGATTCACAGTTCTTATCATGTTTTTCTTTCTTGATACAATTTATGTTGTTAGCATGCATCTCTGTCAAGAAACCTTCAGGTACACTGTCTATGACAGCACAGTGGAAGACACCAGTAAAGTAGTTGGGATGGTGCTTGGGTTTGATTCCCAGTGCTAAACATGTTTTCTTTCTCGCTATAATTTAGGTTGCTAGCCTGCATCTCTGTTTAGAAATCTTCGATATCACTGTGTAGAATGATAGCACAGTGGCAGAGCATCAAGACAGTAGATGGTTAGATGCCTAGGTTTCATTTCCAGTGCTGAACATTTTTTTTCTTTCTCACTACAATTTATGTTGTGAGCCTGCATCTCTGCAAGAAACCTTTTGTCACACCTCCTGAATGGATAGCACGGTGGCTGAGTACCTGGGAAGCAGTTGTGAGGGGACCCTGGTTTGATTCCCAGTACTACCATTTTTTTCTTCCTGATTGCAGTTTATGTTGTTAGCATGCACCTCTGTCTAGAAACATTTAGTCTCTTGATGTGGAATGATAGCACAGTGATAGAGCACAAGGACAGTTACTGATTGCGTACCTAGGTTTGATTCCCAGTGCTGAACTGTTTTTCTAATTTACTATAGTTTATGTTATGACAAGCATGCATCTCTATCAGGAAACCTTCAATCCCTCCTGTGAAATGATACCTCAGTGGCTGAGCACCAGGACAGTCATTTGGGATGGGGTCTAGTTTGATTTCCAGTGCTGATTTTTTTTTCTTTCTCACTGAAATTTTTGTTGTGAGTCTACATCTCTGTATTAAAACATTCAGTGTCACTATGTGAAATGATAACACAGTGGCACAGCACCAGGACAGTAGTTGGGAGATGTCCTGGGTTCCATTCCCCATGCTAACATGTTTTCTTTCTTACTACAGTTTATATTAACATGCATCTCTGTTTAGAAACCTTTGTTCCCACCATGAGTTAAAGAGGAACAATCAGCATTAAGAGTCCAGCATGAACTACAGACTATTAAATATCCCACTGCTGCAGCCCTGATCTGATGTCAGCTGCAGGGAATTCTAGGACTTGCAGTTAGTAAGCAGTAAGTACACACATATTTTTGCACACAATGAGCAAATGTTGGCCAGTCCCGTAATGTTTTGTACTGAATTTACTGTTTCTATACTATTGTTGTAATTTCTCTGAATACTGTACCCCTTCCACCTGGTCACACCTGGAAACAAGCCGTGGCTAAGTGTGACTATCACAGTAACCAAAAATGTAAATAAATAAATAATCGGATGTGGTGCTCCTAGTGCTAACTGTTCCCCTTTACCTTAAAATGGGTAGAAGCAGGAGTAAGGTATTGCATCTCACTTGGGATATCCTTTGTACACTAACTAAAACAAAAATCAGTGCTTACATGATTTTTTTTAGTGTTAATCATTATCCAATATTATAACTGAAATATCACATTTATTTGTCACTATTAAACTGTAAAAGGGTTTATTCCAAGACAAAACAACAAGTAGTATCTTCTGACTAGTTCCAAAAAATCATATTTTTATGTTATTTTACAATGCTTGGAATTATAAGTAACATCTGAGCTGTTAATCATAGAAACCTTTTTCTAATGAAAGCTTGGAATCTGATCAATATGTATAGATCCTAATACAGTTCTCATGTGTTGCTACATGGATATACAGTATATGGTGATATAATATTCTGTTGAAATAACTGGACTTTAAACATGAAGTGTTTTTTTTTGATATTTATATATTATTGCTGTCACAATATGATATTAATATATCAGCATAGCTGAGTTCAAACTTTCATTAAAAAAAAAAATTATATTCTTAATGGTTCCAAAGTTATGCCATTTTAAAGAAATTGGGCCCCCTATTCTAAAAGGTTAGCACTGCCACTAATGAGTAATTGCCTGAGCTAATCTGGATTTATGCCAGTGCTCTGGGTGGGCCATATTCAGTGGCCCCTGGAGTACTGCAAAATCCGTCAATGTGATTGTGCTAACCATACTGCTGCACATATGGAAATGAGGGAGTTCCTCATGCATAATGGTACATTAGAAAATGGGTTTGGAAAATCCTTGAAGCTGATTGACTTAGGCCACCAGCAACCCAGTTTGGTATCAGACAGCAGAGACCAGGAAATAATCAGTCCCAGTCTCTGCTGTCTGATTACATTCCAAATGCTTGTGCCAACAGAACTTTCAAGTTTAAAATATCACCATCTTTTAAATCTTGGTTGAGAGAGAGAGAGAGAGAGAGAGAGAGAGAGCTCCCCCCGCCTCCAGAGAGTGCAACTATCCTGACAGCAGTGTGATTCAGACCGCAACTGTTCTGAAAGCTGCTTTTCTTTACTGGAACAGTGTTGGAGGGCACATCCCCCCAAAAAACCCATGAAATTCAGTTAAACAGTAGGCCTTCTCCTCAGAGTGCTCCCCCACTCCAATTGTGAGGGTTAAGCAATCAGTAGAGGGATTGTCCTCACAGGATGAATATATATATGAATAAGGGTCTAAATAATCTTCCCCTTCTCTTTTCCCTGTTTAAAGAAAGAACATAGGACAGTATCCACCTCTTCACTCACACTCAAGCATACACACAACAAATTGCTATTTGTCCACTGCAACTGCTACTCCTGTCTCTTGTGCTACTATACTCCTCCCCCTGAGTCGCAATGCCCATGGTAACTAAATCTCAGTGCCAACTGCACTCATCATCTGTAACTGTTTCTGTCTTAGTGAGAGATCTCACACACACACACAAGAATTTACAGTACTCCTAAATTCTTCAACATATTTTCTTTCATTACAGCAGTTGCTCTCCGAAACGGTTTCATGGGCACATGCTGCCTTAGCTTACCAGGGCTAATTAACAACAGTCTTCATAACATTATTTTCTAGTTTAAAAAAAGTTACCTAGTCCACAAACTCTGTGCCAACAGCCACTCTACCGAACGCACTCAGCATACTCACGACTTTAGCACAGTCCCATTCGTTTAAGTATTTTTTCATCCCCTCTAACTTCTACCTCTTTACCTGTTACAACATGTTTATTATGCTGAAAGAACTGCCAATTTAACCTTTTGCTTGTTCTGCCAACTGCAACGTTGTCTCCATAGCTGATCTGCCACTCTCTCTCCTCTATAAAATAAAAAAGCAGACAGTTACTCTGGTGCTATTGCAACGCCATTCAACCCTGTTCCAAAGGCAACACTAAAACATCCAGCTGCACTCCACCTGCAATTGCAATGTACCCAAAATTACAAACTGTGCTACTCTCCACGAGGGGGGAGGGAAAAGAAATAAAAAAACATACAGGACTGCTTCTGGGTTTCACATTAGGCAAGTGGGACTGGACACGACAAAAATGATAAATGGACTCTGCTGTTGGGAAGTAGAGAAGATAGGACCTTCAATATAGTGGAACAACACAAAAAAACAGTGCCTCAAGTGCCAATAACAGAAGCACAGGGACTACTTTACATCAGACATGTTAATTCATTAAACTTAAGTATTGACAGTGATGTTTTTATTTTGTTTAACATTTTTGTTCTAATACATGGCCTTGATCCCATTTTCTAAGCACAATAGTACCCAACATGGTGGGTAGTATTGGGCAATACCAGACCTTCCAGGGTCTATAAGGCCCTCCACCTGTGGTGTTGGGCCTCATTACACCCCTGGGTGGTCTGGTATTGCCCAATACTGCCCACCCTGTCTGGTATTATTGCTTACTTAGAAAATGAGTTTGCAATTTCATGGCCTCTGATTGGCTGAGCACCCTGCCAAGGTGGGCATTTATGTGGCAACAGAGACTGGGAAATAACAAGTCCCTGTGCCAGCCTGCCTTTTCACAATAGAAATTACTGTGTCCATAGAATTTTTAAAATATTGAATACCAACTCCCATGCTTTTTTTCCTTGCTTAGCAAGTGAACCCCCCCAGAGTAGATTAACTTTTTCAAACCCATTATATAGGAAATCCATTGGTCAACAGTCTCTTTTATTTACCGCTTCTTTCCATTTTAACTCACTCCCCCATATTATAAATAGTGGTGGCCGAATGGAACGAAATTCGCTTCATGGAGTAATCTGTGAAATTCCACCCATTTTGCAGAGTGAAATGCAAAATTTTGTCTGGTGGAGTGGCATAATTTTGTTAGGTAGAATGGCAAAATTTCACCTTCTGTAGCGAAATTTCACCTTCCATAGTGAAATTCCGCCTTCCTGCAGAAGGCAAAATTTCACCCATGGAAGGCAGAATTTTGCCTGCTGAAGGCAAAATTTTGCCTAGGCGAAATTCCGCCTAATTAGGAAAAAGTTTGCGAATTACTCCACCAGGCGAATTTGGCCACTTCGCTGGCACTTCGCCAGCAAAATTTTAATTCACTGCATCCCTAATTATAAACTGCATTTCCTCATTTCCTTTTAACAAATCTGTGCAGAAGTGTTTTTTTAACAAGGATGAATGCAGTTGTTTTGTGATATAGTTTATTTCTTACATTTATTTGTATGTGTTTTTATTGTATATTTGATTGTATGTATAGTATGTTAGTATGATGTTTTTCTATGTTTTTGTGTACACTTATACTGGGTTTCATACTGGGTTGAATGGACAGAAAAAGACTATAAGCCAATCATGTCTGTCCACCCACATTAGTGGGCTCATTTCACCCTTTTACATAGTAGGCAATCATCAACAATAAGAAAAAAATTACTCACCTTAGTAATTGCTTTTCTTCTCATGGAGTCTTGCTATATTAGGACTTATTGCAGTTAGCCACTGCACTTGAACTGCCCCGGAGAGGAAAGAGTTAACTCCAGAGAATCTGGAGTTCTAAAGCGCGAAGGCGCTATACCAAAGCTCTATCTGGGCAGTTTCAAATGAAACTGTCAGATCTTCACTAAGCTAACACTAAGCAACAAGTCTGTGTGGAAAGCTCTACACTAGGCAAATGGCTACCTACTAGTAGTAATAACAACAATAGAAACAACAATAGAAACAACAATAACAATAATAAGAATGAATAATGGTATTATTAGTTTTCCCCCCTGACAAGCACTATTAGACTCAAGTCCAGGAAGGGGGCCAACAAATCACTCAACCAGAAAACCCTAGTTCCCTAACCCTAAATAAAAGAGGGTGAAGGGAAGAACTACAATGGCATGACACAGTGCTTGCACTAATTTGCCACCCCCACCCCAGTAGAAGTTCTGAGAAGGGCAGGTTGGTGGGGTGGTCCTAATATAGCAAGACTCCATGAGAAGAAAAGCAATTACTAAGGTGAGTAATTTTTTCTTCAAACACCATGAAGTCTTGCTATATTAGGACTTATTGCAGATTACACAGCAGTACCTCCATGGAGGAGGGTCAGAACCTACTTAGGAAATAGGCTCTAAAGCACAGCTGTGCCAAAAACGAGCATCTCTCCTGGACTGAAATCCAGGGAATAATGCTTGGTAAAAGTGTGAACTGTCTTCCAAGTAACAGCTCGACAGATTTCCAGAATGGGAATATCTCTAGCAGCCGCTAGAGATGCAGCTGTACACCTGGTGGAGTAAGCCCTCAGTCCTGAGGGGCTCTCCTACCTAGTCTTTGATAACAAAAATGGATACAAGAGACAATCCACCTAGCAATTGTCCTCTTAGTGGCAGGTTCCCTTGCCAACCCTCGCCCTAGGTAGCGAAGAGTTGGAAGATTCAAACCTGCTGTGACCCTTAGTGCGTTACAAATAGTAGCATAAGGCTCTTTTGGCGTCCAAGCTTTGCAGTCTCCTCTCACCTGAGGAAGAATGCTCAGTGAAAAAATCCTGGGAGAGAGATGGATTGGTTCAGGTGGAAACCTGAAACCACTTAGGACAAACCCTGTGTTAGTCCTAGGGACTGTCTTATCCCTGTGGGGAGAAAAAAATCTTCTTCCACTGCCAGGGCCTGTAGTTCACTTAGCGCCTGGCAGAAGTGAAACCACCAGAAAAAAACATTTTCCAAGTGAGAAGCTTGAGCTCTGCTGGGGACAGAGGTCCAAAGGGGTTTGCATTAACTGAGCAATGCAAACATTCGGGCTCTATGCAGGAGCTGGTTCCCAAAAGGAGGGTTGGTGTGAAGCAACCCCTTAAAAACTTGGAAAACACAGGTTGAGAAGAAAAGGAAGCAGGCTTCCTGCTTGCAAAAAAACAGAGACAGCTCGAAGGAACCCTTAAGGTAGCTGCCTAAGACCTAAAGAATTTAAAATGGACCAAAAAGTCCGAAAATGGGCAGATAAGCAGACTGTGGTATAATCTGCTTCTCAGCACACCAGACTGAAAACCTGTTCCACTTAGAATTGTAAGTGGCACCAGTGAAAAACTTCCTTGAAGCCTTTAAAATATCCGACACCTTGAAAAAGGTGTAAATCAACAAATTCTAACTCCTCAAGAGCTGCCTTGAGAAGAGGAATTTGAGGTTCGGATACCACACTCTCCCTTGTGCAAAGGCCAGTAAGTCGTGGACTCTGGGCAAGCTCAGGAGTAGGGTGGACTGAAGGACAGAGACAATGGGTACAGGGCTGTCTGGCCCAACTTGGAACAATCAGAATAACGCTTTGCAGGGCTGAGATCTGATTTTACTAGTACCCTGAAAGAAAGGAAAGGAGGAAAGGTGAACAGAAACTTCCCTTTCCAATCCAAGTGAAAAGCGTCCAGGGGGGCTGATCCCAGCACTGGAGGCCTCAACAAAACAGAGAAAGTTAGTGGTTATCTGGGGCTGCGAAAAGATCTATCTGAAAATGAGCCCCATCTGGCAAGGACTGAACCCAGCACCTGAGGATTCAGAGCCCAATCGTGATGGCTCTGAGAATCCTGTTGAGGGCATCTGCCAGGGCATTGTCCTTCCTGGGAGGCGAACTGCTATCAGGAGGTGTTCAGAGTAAGCCAGAGACCACCACTTCATTGCTTGGTGCACAAGGCTGATGACCGAGTGCCCCCTGCCTGTTGATGTACCACATTATTGTGGTGTTGTCTGTCCTGACTTGAACTACCTTGTTCTGGACAGAGCTGAAAACTCTAAGAGCTAGAAGACAGCTCTGAGTTCCAAAAATTGATGTGGAGCAGAGATTCCTAGGAGACCACACTCCCCTAGTGGACAGGTTGCCTAGCGAGCTCCTCACCCTAACACAGGAGCATCTGTGGTGAGGAATGAAGAGGACCCCTAGTTTTAGATTGCTTTGATCCTGCCACAGTGTAAGGCCAGGATCAGGATTGGGTCACTAGAACCAATTTGGAAAGGAATCCTCCTTTGGGACCAATAGGCCCTCAGATGGAACTGAATGTCCCTCATGTGGAATCTTGCTCCCTGCACTACAGCTGTGGAAGCAGTCATGTGCCCTAGTAGTTGTAGCAAATGCTTTGCTGGTCAAGAGACTCAGAGTAATGGAAGATGCCAGGCAAGAGACTGCCTACCCTTTAGAGGAGAAAAGCCCTGGCTAACTTTGTGTTCAACTCTGCGTATGAAAGTTAGTACCTGAACTGGTTCGAGAACTGACTTTGGTAAATTCCAGGAATCCCAGAAAGGTGAGAAGCTGCTGGGTGACTTGCAAGTGGGATTTTACTTGATCTGGAGACTGACCCACTAAGAGCCAGTCATCCAGGAAAGGAAACAAAGCAATCCCTTGTCTTCTTAAAAGAGCCACTACCACAGCTACAATTTCTTGAATACCCTTGGCGCAGAGGTAAGGCCGAAGGGCATTGCCCTGAACTGGTAGTGGCCAGAGGGTAACCTGAGGTACTTTCGGTGAGAAGGCCTGATCAAGACATGAAAAATAGGCATCCTTGAGGTCCAGGAAAGCTAAGAGTCCCCTGGCCTCAGCCAGAGTTAACATTTTTAACTTTGTTTTCAAAAGATGCTTGTTCAGGTACCTTAAATCTGAGATGGGCCACCAATCTCCTGCCTTCTGTAGGTTAAGAAAGTATCATGAGCACAGCCCCTTGCCCCGGTGGCAAGGAGGGACCCTTTCTACTGCTTTGCAGTTCAGAGGAGAAGAAACCTCTGCTCCCAAAGCAAGGGATTCCGAAGGATTTGCAGGTGGACCTGTCTGGCTCTCATCTTTGGAAACTGTTTGAAGCTGAGAACCAGACCTATTACTTCCAGAACCCACTTGTCCGAGTTAGGGACACACAGTTCTGGCTGAAATAAAAACCAACCTGCCCACTGGTATAGGAGAATCGGCCCTGGGCACCCCATCAGGGTGCCTGCTTGGCAATAGTCTTAGGCTAAGGGGAGGGGGACGGTTTACTTGTGCCCCGTCTATCTCTGCTTCTGAAGAGACCCCTCTGGCGAAAGCAGAGGAGGCCTGAGCCTCTACCTGGGCACTTTTGGTAGATCATCCATGTTTTTCATATAGCTTTCTGTTTGTTCCTCAAACAGAGAATTACCCACAACAAGAAACAAATCCATAGACTTTGACAGAGTATCTTGGGACAGATTAGTGCATCTGAGCCATGCCAACCTACGGAAAGCTACAGAGTGGACATGACCTAGAGAAAACAAGATTAACACCAACAGCAGTATGAACTTGAACTTAGAGGCTTCAGTGCCATTAGCAGCCACCTGTTCCAACCAGCTAGCCAGCTGGCCATGGGCCTGCTTGGCTATTTCTGTCTCGTCCCCACCTAGATTTCAATCTAGCCACATAAGCCATACAACTTGCCTGTCTGAGTCCCACAGAAGCTGCCATATACTGTTTTTTCGCCATGGCATCAATCCTCCTGGAATCCTATTCAGGAGGATGTGAGCCAGGGAACTAGCCTTGACACAGGCTGCAGCTTGTACCACACCTACATGACTACACTGCTCAGTGAGGAAGTCTGTAACAGAGCCTGACGAAATACACCTTCTGTCCATTTTTTATCTTACAGGAGGGACAGAAAGAAGAATCTTATAAAATCTTAGTTGTTTACTTCCTAAATGACTTATGCAAAGGAAAGACAACCTCCTAGCCCATCATTCCTACATAATCAGGCTCCCCTTTACTCATCCATAGCCTCCTCTAAAGGAAGCTGGGGGGATTCTGCAAGCTTTTTGTAAAACATAAACTGAGAAAGGGACTCAGACAGAATAGGAGGAGATTCTAAAAGTCTGTCTGGAGAAATGTCCGCTTAAGTGGGCACATCCAGACCCTACCAGCCACACATGTATTGATCAATTTTCCTCCTCCCACTCCTGTGGTTCATAACAATTCCTCAACATCATAAACCTGAACCACTGGAACTGAACAGCCACCTTTACCAACTGTAGATGGTTCGACAGGACCTAGAAACAGTGACTGGACAATCTGTATGGCTTAACTACTTCTGCAGCAGTTGGAGAGACAATCTTGGTCTCCAAACCTACTGATTTCTCTGTCATATTCTTATTTTTTTTTTTTTTTTAAACTGGTTCCTCTGAACCATCCTTTTGCCCGAGGAAGTCTAGCCCTGGTCAGAGGGCACTCCCTCTGGTCCAGTGGGTACTGGGCCGGGCTGGCCATCCGGGTCAGCGGACTTTTTGGCCAATAGTTCCCTGAGCCAGCCCTATCTCTTTTCAGGGTGGCTGCAGAGAAATTTTAAACACCTGGCAGTCTGACAGGAGGTGGTCAGCCCCCAGACAATAAACACAAGTGGTGTGTGGGACAGCCTTGGCAAGGCTTCCCACAGCATCCAGTATTGAAGCCCAGTGGGCCCGGTTTTTCTTTTGGGTTTCCCAGACATAATGCCAGCCTAACCAAAAACTTGTCTTTTATGGTCACGTGAAGGAAGACACCTTATCGTTCCTCAACCGCTTATCGGTATTTGAAAACCCTATTTAAAATCAAGGTTTTTTTAGAACCGATAAGAACCGGGTACCGCACTCTAAAAGCCCAAAACTTTAAAACGTTAAAATAAGCAAACCGATCGGTTCAAAACCGAACCGATAACTAAATTTCCACACAGACTTTTCATTTTGTACTTACGGTTTACCAGATAGAGCTTTAACCGAAATGCGGTAAAATAATTACTTTTTGGCGGTTCAAATGAACCGAAAATACTCGCTTGACCGAGAAATGAACCGAAGCAGAAGGAGCTGATCTCCGAGCGACTGTTCAGTGAAGCGGAGTAAAGAATCTGACAGTTTCATTTGAAACTGCCCAGATAGAGCTTTGGTATAGCGCCCACGCGCTTTAGAACTCCAGATTCTCTGGAGTTAACTCTTTCCTCTCCGGGGCAGTTCAAGTGCAGTGGCTAACTGCAATAAGTCCTAATATAGCAAGACTTCATGGTGTTTGAAACACTTGTCACAAATGAAAACAGGCAGACATGCTCCTTTTGCCTATAAGTATAAAAATAAATGAAAAAAAAGTCTGACTGCGATTTATTTCCTGTCCTCTCAAAGCTGAATACTACAGTGAGTGACTGAGACAGCAAGAAACACTCCACTTTTTCTTATGTGGTCAGGAAGAAAGAGACCAACTGAGCATTTCTCCCAACCACAGATCTGTTAACTGAAATCACCTTTACTTCTCTTAAAGTAGCAAGGAGAGGTTTATTTTCTCAGAAGAAGCCAGACGGGGAAGGAAGGAAACATATTCAATTCAGTGCTTTAGAGTAACTGGTAATTGCTATTTTTCTTTTAAACTTAGATTGTGGGAGTTTAGTGACACTATACTTTCTTTGTTGTCTCTACTTATAATTGTTTTTGGGCTGTTGAAAATTTAAAACATAGTGGTGGTGTAATTCTGTGCTGTCTTTAATTGCTGCAATTTTCGCCCCTTCCCCAACTCTTAATTATATGCCCTGATAAATCTGATTGACAGGAGCTAAACACAGGAATAGTAAGGGTGTGAAGTAGGAGGGCATAAGGGAAGAAGCCCACCCTCAGCACAACAAGTGTTTTGACTCATTTATTTATTTATTGGTTTCTTTTCCTTTAAAAAAAAATATCAGAGGATTAGTGACAGGATTTTTAGTACAGTAAATTAATAAAAAGAGAACTAGGAGAGTTTCAGTAGCAGACAAGTAGTGGAATTGCAGTATAATGTGGGGAGTGGTGCAATGCAGTGGCTGTGGGGCAGCCATATTCAGGCAGACCTTCTGGACACTGAGGTGCTGCCCTATCTGCATGCATCTCTCTGGACTGCGGGATGAGGTAGCCAGACTCAGAGCGGAAGTAAACCTGGTCAGGAGTACCATCACCCCATCCAGGGACCATCCAGTCCAATTCAGCTGCCTCAAAGGATGCCGAGAACGAGGAGCACTTGGATGACAGTGGGCTCAGGGAGGTTAGAGCAGTCAGCAGAGGCACATCCCAGATCCTATTCCACTCAAGAACTCATATGCCACACTGGCAAACGAGGACAACCAAATAGAGGTACCCAGAGAAGTGGAAGGAAAGGATGTGGAGGTTAGCCAAGGAGGTGACCTCAGCGGGGAAAGCAGTGGACCCCAGAGGAGGAGGAAGCAAATCCTGGTGGGGGACTCCATCATAAGAGGGATCCAGCTAGGAACACAGGAGGGGGAGGACAGGGAGGTGAGGTGCCTACCAGGTGCTACGGCATGGAGGGATGGAAGGAAGATCCTGGGGATCACTGGAAGGCAAGATGGGAGAGTGAGCTGGATGTCATTATCCACCTAGGTACTAATGACCTGGCAAATGGGGAGCCAAAGGAAGTTCAGGAAGAGTTTAGGAAACTGGGAAGGGGTCTCAAGCAAGTAGCTACTTCTGTCACTTTCTCAGAAGTACTACCTGTGAGAAGCAAGGGAGAGCATAGGAGTGCATGCACCAGGAACTTTAACTCATGGTTGAAGAACTGGTGCTGTGAGGAAGGGTTTGGATTCATTGGTGACTGGGGACCCACCTGGAGGGATGGAGGTTTGTTCAAGCCTGACGGCCTGCATCCGTCCTGGAGGGGAATCCAAGCACTCAATGATAAGTTTAAATGCTACATTGACAAGCATTTAAACTAGCAAATGGGGGTGGCAGACCAGCAAGGAGGGTACCTACTTGCTCACCCCCACAGCTAGCAGTGGAACCAGTGAACCAGAGGAGTGGCTATCTCTGCAAAGCAGTGTGCAAAAGATGAAGATTAGTGCCCAAGAGGTGGATAAGCAGAAGGGGCAAAATTCAGCAGAAGGCAGACAGCAAGGAGAACCAGGGATAAATGACAACCAAGGAAGGGGTTGGAGTAGAACAGTGAAGCAGTCTAGGGAGGTCAAATCATGGAAAGCCATGTGTGCAAATGCCAGGAGCCTTAGCAACAAGATGGAAGATCTGGAGGCTGTCATGGTACAGTCAGACCTGGACATTGTGGCCATCACTGAAACCTGGTGTGATGATAACCATGACTGGGAGATGGCCATACCTGGCTACAACATATTCAGAAGAGACAGAGCAGGCAGGAAGGGAGGAGGAGTGGCACTGTATGTGAAAAATGACATAAGGGCCACAGAGATCCAGGAGGAACAAAATGGGGGAGATACTGTGGGTTAAGCTGAAAGGAAAATGAGGACAGCCATCCGCACAGGTGTGGCCTATAGACCACCAGCCCAGGATGAAGAAACAGATAGAGTTGATGCTAGCCATCCAAAGGATGGCAGACAAGGTGAGGTAGTACTGGTTGGAGACTTCAATATTCCAGACGTGGACTGGAGCATTCCAGCAGCAGCATCAACTAGGAGCAGATTTATCCTGGACTCCTTCAGGTGCCTTCCTCAAGCAACTGGTCATGGAACCAACTCGGCAGAAGGCAATACTGGACCTTGTGCTCACAAAAGGGACAGTGTGACGGGGTAACAGTGGGGGAGCACCTGGGTAACAGTGACCACCAGTCATTGTGGTTTGAAATCACAGAAAGAGCAGAACCAAACCACACAAAAACATGTATCCTGGATTTTAGGGGGGCAGATTTTGGGAAAATGGGGAGATACTTGAAAGAGGCATTAAGGGAAATGGGACAGGAATCAGGGGTTGAGGAACAGTGGGCAGTATTTAAAATGGGGATTACAAGAACAACAGAATTATGCATTAAGCAGGTTAGCAAGAGGAAAAGAAGAGGAGACCATTATGGTTTTCAAAGAGGTACAAAGAAAGTGAAAGCCAAAAGATTGCATTCAGGCAATACAAAAAGACACAGGCAGAAGGGGATAGGGAGAAGTACCAGGAGAAGCAAAGGGAGGCAGGGAGGTCAGTAAGGGAAGCCAAAGCTCAGACAGAAGAACACATTGCAAAATCAGTGGGTAGAGGGACAAAACCTTTTACAGGTACATAAGTGAAAAAGAAAGACAAAGGGAGGGATAGTGAGACTGAAGGGGAGGATGGAGCTGGTGGAGGATGACAACAGTAAAGCTGACATATTGAACAGGTATTTCTGCTCAGTCTTTACTGAGGAGCGTGGGGTAATGGGTCTGAAGGAGTACAAGGGTGAGAATGGTGCAGAAATGGACACAAGTCCCTTTACGAGAAAGGGTCCTAAAGGAACTGGAAGTAATAAGAGTTGATAAAGCAATGGGGCCAGATGGGGTGCACCCCAGGGTCCTTAAAGAACTAAGAGAGGTGGTGGCTGAACCTCTGGCTATCCTGTTTAGCCGATCACTGGAAACAGGGAGGTACCCAAAGACTGGAAGACAGCAGATGTAGTCCCTTATACAAAAGTGGGAACAAAGAGAAGCAGGGAACTACAGACCAGTCAGCCTCCACCTCGGTAGTGGGCAAGATCATGGAAGCACTACTGAAGGAGAGATTGGTGGAACATCTGGTTGTCAATGGACTACAGGACCCAAGGCAGCATGGTTTCACCAGGGGAGGTCATGTCAGACCAACCTCGTTGAATTTTTTGACTGGGTGACTAGGGAGGTGGATCAGGGGAGGGCAGTGGACATGGCCTATCTGGACTTCAGCAAGGCCTTTGACACTGTGCCACATAGAAGACTATTACACAAACTGGGGAATATTGGGTGTGGGCAGGACAGTAGTGTGGTGGGTAGGTAACTGGCTGGGTGGCAGGACACAGAGGGTGGTGGTAAATGGCTGTCACTCCACAGAGGGAAAAGTGACCAATGAGGTACTTCAGGGATCAGTGCTGGGACCGGTCCTATTCAACATTTTCATCAGTGACATTGCGCAGGATCTAGAAGGCAGAATTTCACTGTTCGCTGATGACACAAAGCTCTGTAACAGAGTAGACACACCAGAGGGTGTAGACAGAATGAGAAGCGACCTGCAGAAACTTGAAGAATGGTCAAGGGTTTGGCAGTTGAAATTCAATGCAAAGAAGTGCAAGATAATGCATATGGGGCACAAAAACCCTGGCACAATATATCAGTTGGGGGGTGAGGATATAGCATGCACCAAGCAGGAAAGGGTTCTTGGGGTTGTCATCTCTGATGACCTCAAGGTAAGGAAACAGTGTGACAAGGCAGCAGGTAAAGCAAATAGGATGCTGGGATGTATAGGCAGGGGCATCACCAGCAGGAAAAGGGAGGTCATAATTCCGCTATACAAGACACTAGTGAGGCCCCACCTGGAGTACAATGTACAGTTCTGGAGACCATACCTATGTAAGGACATAGACAGGGTAGAGAAGGTTCAGAGGAGGGCAACAAAGATGGTGCATGGATTGCATCACAAGTCCTATGAAGACAGGTTGAAGGAACTGAACATGTACTCCCTGGAGGAGAGGAGGGAGAGAGAGGGGATATGATAGAGACATACAAGTATCTTACAGGGAGGAACAGGGTGCAGGAAAACACTATTTTTAAGCGAAAAAGATGTTCCAGGACTAGAGGGCATGGGATGAAGTTGGAGGGAGGACGATTAAGAGGAAACATGAGAAAGAATTTCTTCACAGAACGGGTGGTGGACAAGTGGAACACCCTGCCAGAGGAAGTGGTGGTGGCTGCAACAATCACGGGATTTAAGAATGCATGGGATAGACATAAAGGAATTCTAGAGGTCAGGGATAAGGGGCAACAGACTTCTAGGAAAACAAACTGAACTTACAAGCTCAAATGGGCAGACTGGGTGGGCCATAGGCCCTTATCTGCCAACACTGTCTCTGTATCTATGTATCTGAACCACGGTGATCGTTCCTTTCAAGCCGTGATCACAGAGAGAGTTTCTTAATCACAAAATCATGACCCCCTCAGCATTACAGCATTGCCTAAACTGTCTTAAGTCCACATCAGAAAAAAAATTAGCTTAAACATTCAAATAGTAGTGGTAACATCTAGCATGCTGTGTTTCTCAGTGACCAGACCCCAAGCCCTGCAATCAACTCGGGTTTTTCCCAGCTCTGTTTTTGAACCATCTCATATACCTCTATCCTTGCTACTAAAGTGGGGGAGGGACAAACATAACTAACTGCCTTTTTTCTTTCAAGTTCTGCTACCAACACAACAAGCAACACAACACTTAGCCCAGCGATCGTGCTCACCCCAACCTCATCACCAGATTTGCTTCCCTGTGGTCACTGTTACCTACACAGGTGCACATCACTTTCTTAAAAAGAAAATCAAGCAGTTACCTTTCTCTGTAGTGCCATTAAACCTACAAAACAAAAAGACTCGCGATTCTACGATTGGCCGTAGAGCACTCGGTCTGTCTACTAATAGGCATGTGGGCAGGCGGGTTAGTAGTGGGCAGCCAAAAAAAAAAGGCCTACAAAATGGCACTGAAAGATTTCAGCAATGAGTGAGCAAAAGACTGTCATGATTCTACAATCTATAGAAACAATTACTTTTTCTTTGTTTCTTTCTTTGTCCCGTAGCAATACTGCAAACAGTCATGGGACACAACTTGGCACTCACTGCTCATCTCCCCCCTCCACTTTTCTCCACAGTCCCGATGGTCATGCAAACACCATTGGTAACAAAAATTAAACACTTTTATTAATATGTTTTGTCACAGTTACCTGACAAGTGATTCACACCAATTCTAAGCCTGTATGTGTGTGTGTGGGGGCATGACAACCAACTCCAAAAGTAATAACTACAGAGGCTCACATAGAATAAAACTCCCTAGCTCAAAAAAATGCAGGCAGAGGAACTATTTTCTTTACAAAATAATTAAAACACTTAAGAGTTGTAACATTCTAACATAATTTTTTTCCAAACATATAAACAACAGTGGCCCATTTTCTAAGCACAATAATACCCTCCAGGGTGGGTGTTATGGGCAATACTGGACCTTCCAGGGGTTCTGTGATGTTGGGCCTCATTAGGCCCCTGAGCAGTCTGACATTACCCAATACTGCTCACCCTGTCAGATATTATTGCTTACGCTGATCTTGAAATGGTTTTAGCAGCACTAAAGAGTCTCATAGTGATGCTATTTACCGCCATTTAAGGCAGGATAGCCATACTGCAACAACCTGCACCTGTGTCCAGTGTCCAGTGGATGCCCCTCCTCCCAATCACCACTGCACACTTCATAAAGAAAGATCCCTGGTAGTCTAGTGCAATCCCTTCCCCCTGATTGCCCCTATGTTGTTAATACTTAATGATCCCTGGTAGTCCAGTAGACCCCCTGCTCCGATTGTCCATCCATTGTTAATACTGAATGATCCCTGGTAATCCAGTGGATCCCCTTCCCTTGATTGCCCCTGTATTGTTAATACTGACTGATCCCTGTTAGTCCAGTGGACCCCTCCCCCAATTGGCAATATATTGTTAATACTGAATGATCCCTGTTAGTTCAGTAGCCTCCTCTTCCTCCAATCATCCCAGGCCATTATATATGTAAATGTCCTTGTGGCTAGCAACCACCCACCAATTGCCAATGATCTCTGCTCAGTGCCCACCCACTAAGGACCCCACCTTGAACCCCCTCCCACCCCAGTCAACACTCATGGTATGGTCATAGGAGATCAGTGTCTGGCAATGCCCACCACTCACATCCTCAGCTGGCTGACATCTGACAGTCACAGAGCACAATTGTTAATACTGTGATTATCTGCAGTTACACTCTGTGACAGACAGACAGCGGCCAGCCCAGGAAGTGAGCAGAGGGCTCAGTTGGTCACCGATCATACTGTGAGTATTGACTAGGGTGAGAGGGGGGTCAGGGAGGGATCCTCAGTGGGAGAGCAGGTGGAGGCGGGACTTGCATGGGTGGGAGTCATTGGTGCTTGGAAGAGAGGCACTAGCCTACCAGGGAGTTTATATATACTTGTGACCTGGGGCAATTGGGGGGAGGGGATCCACTGGACTACCAGAGATCATTCAGTATTAACAATATGGGACAATCTGGGGAGTGGTCGACTAGACTACCAGAGATATACTACCACTCAGCACTATGGTCTGCTGTGATCATGGAAATAAGCTGATTAAGGGCTGCAGATGGCTCCTTAGTGCCTTGAAACTGTTCTGAATTGTTATATTAGTGTGCATTATTTAATTAGTAACTGTATAGTTTTCAATTTAATTTTCATTCATCTTTTGGCCTAAATCTCACATTGCAGAAATTTTAGTCTTGCCTGTAACACTATCAAACCTAAAAATGGGAGCTGCCAGAGCCTTAGCTATGACATAGGACTGTTGCCATCATAGCAGTCAACATCAGGGGAATATATGAAGGAAATGTAACAGTAAGAAAATAGTAGCTTCCAATGCTTGCTGTCATATTAAATAATGTATTAATATTGTAAATTTACATTTATTATTAT
Organism: Neoceratodus forsteri; assembly: GCA_016271365.2. Lineage (NCBI taxonomy): Eukaryota > Metazoa > Chordata > Ceratodontiformes > Ceratodontidae > Neoceratodus > Neoceratodus forsteri. The sequence goes on along the minus strand of CM057451.1, from coordinate 696,784,399 downwards.
TTTTTAATGGCAACCAAGATCAACAGGCATCACACCCATTTCATACCTGATCTAGTAGGGGTTATGTAAGCTGTTCTCAAGCTCTTGTGCTGTTTGGCCTACTTGATGTCAGAGAATACTATTTGTTTGCCTACTTCCACAAACTTAAATACTAATACTTTAGATGAGGTCCCTCACTTCTCAGTTTTCCATTTCTTTATAGACCCCCATCTCAGGGAGAGGAAATGGACAAGGAAATAATAGGAGGCATCCTTAGAATGGCAGAAAAAGGGGATATGTTGTTGATGGGGGACCTGAATTTGTTATTAACTGGAGCACATTTGCTGCAGCCACATCCAAGAGCAGAGTCATTCTTGATGCCCTACAGGGGGCATACTTCAGGCAGCTAGTGTTGGAACCCACTTGGGAGGGAGCAGTCTTAGACCTGGTACTCTCAAACAGAGACAGTGAGAGAATCTCAGATTTAGAAGTGGGTAGCCATCTGGGAACAAGCGACCACCAGACAGTGTGTTTCACAATAAACACAGCCGTAGAGTCAAGACATACAAAAGCAAGGGTACTGGACTGTCAGAGGGCTGACTTTGGCAGAATGGGATAGTACCTAAGGAATAAACTAGCACAAGGGCAGAAAGGAGGGGTTGAGGAAAATGGGGAAAAATCAAAACTGCCATCACAGAGACAACAAGCTTTGTGTGAAGCAAACAAACAAAACAAAACAAAGGAAAAAAAAACACTATGGTTCTCAAAGGAGGTGGCAGGGAAGGTTAGGGAGCAAAAGATAGCATTCAGAAAGTATAAGGAATCACAGAAGGAGCAGGACAGAGAACTGTACCAGTTAAAGCAGAAGGAAGCAGGGAATGCAGTCAGAATAGCAAAGGCCCAAACTGAGAAAAAGATAGCCAAAACAGTTAAGAAGGGGTATAAAACCTTTTACAGGTACATTAGTGAGCGAAGAAAAACCAAGGGAGGGATAGTGAGGCTTAATAAAGGGAAGGGGGTGGGCAGAGGGTGACAGTGAAAAGGCCGAGATACTAAAGGAATGCTTTTGTTCAATATTCAGAAAAGAAGTGGAAGGGGATGCACCTAAAGCAAACAATAGAAGCACTTTGGATAGGAGGGTCACTATCAATCCATTCACAGAAGTAAGGGTACTGAAAGAACTCCTAAAACTCAAGGTAGACAATGCAATGGGGCCTGATGGGATTCACCCCAGAATTCTAGAAGAACTAAGGGGAGAACTAGTGACACCACTGACTACCCTTTTTAACAAATCATGGGAGGATGGTGTAGTACCTGAGGACTGGAGGAAGGCAGATATGATTCCCCTTCACAAAAGTCGGAGCAAGGCAGAGGCAGGAAACTACAGACCTATTAGTTTGACTTCAGTTGTAGGGAAAACGGGGGGAATCCCTTCTGAAAGAAAGAATAGTTGAGTACCTAAAGGACATTGGGGAACAGGACCCAAGCCTGCATGGATTCACAGTGGGAAGGTCATGTCAGACATATCTAATTGATTTATTTGACTGGGTGACCAAAGTAGTAGACCAGGGAGTGGCTGTAGACATGGCCTACCTAGACTTTAGCAAGGCAATTGCCATAGCCCCACCCAAAAGCTTAATAAACAAGTTAGCCATCCTTGGAGTGGGTCCCAGGGTAGCTGACTGGGTAAATAATTGGCTGGACAACAGGATGCAGAGGGTAATAGCAAATGAAGTCCACGCCAAAGAAAGCAGGGTTACTAGCGGGGTACCACAGGGTTAAGTACTTGTGTCGGTCCTCTTTAATGTCTTTATAAGTAACATTGCAGAGGGACTGGAAGGAAAAGTATGCCTATTTGTAGAATACACAAAGATCTGCAACAGGATTGATACACAAGGGGGGTGGAAAGGATGAGAAGAGACTTGGCATGGTTGGAGGAATGGTCAAAAGTATGGCAGCTTAGAGTCTATGCAAAGAAGTGCAAGGTAATGCACCTGGCAAACAAAAACCCAGTGGAAGAGTACACAATGGGGAGGTACTAACAGCAACAAAAATGGAAAGGGGCCTGTGGGTAGTCATATCAGATGACTTTAAGGTAGACAAGCAATGTGAGAAGGCAGTAAGAAAGGGTGGGGGAATACTGGGATGCAAAGGGAGAGGCATCACCAGTAGAAAACAAGAAGATGTCATCCCTCTGTACAGACAGTTGGTGGGACCCCATCTGGAGTACTGTGTGCAGTTCTGGAGATCTCATCTCCGCAAGGACATATACAGGATGGAGGCAGTCCAGAAGAGGGCTGCTAAAATGGTGCAGGGTCTGCACCAGAAACCATATGAAAAGAGACTAAAGAAGCCTAATATGTATACCCTCGAGGAAAGGAGGGAGAGGGAGGACATTATAGAAACTTTCAAGTACCTCAAGGGAATCAACAAATTCCAAGGGGTAGCATCATTCAGAAAAAGAGATGTGCAAGAATAAAGAGGCACAATTTGAAGATAGAGGGGGGATGGCTCAGGGGCAATGTGAACAAGTATTTTTTCACAGAGAGGGAAGTGGACGCATGGAATGGCCTTCCTGAGGAGGTCATGGGGTCAAAAACAGTAAGAGAATTCAAGAATGCATGGGACAGACATAAGGCAATTATAGTGGGGGGTAGGAGGAAGTAGGCTGTTGGTTAACTAGAATCTGCAGCTTATTCATTAGGTAGGGAAATGGGTAGACTGGGTGGGCCAAGCTGCCCTTATCTGCTGTCAAAGTTTATGTTTCCATGTAAATAAACTCTGAGGTCTCTAATCCTTGACATGAATGTCTAACACAATCTTTTTAAAGTCCACCATTATTTTATTTTCCGCAGTTGTTCTAACTCTTTGTTGAAATTTTAAAATGATAAAAGTTTATAAGATGTATTTAATCCCTCTGCACCCTTAATTTGTTCATTATGCCTTAATAGTAAAGAAGCCACCAGATGATATCAAGTCTTATCACTTCCATGACCCTTTCTAGATTACAGTTTTACATAGCTTATTTTATGTACTTTACTATCCCATATGACAGTGCTCGTGCAGATCTTAGCCTTCGTTCATGGAATGTCTTCTTTACTTTCCTTTGTCAAATACCAATCACTTTAATACCTGAAAGCAAAAATAGATTTCTAATTTTAGAAAGCAAATCAGGGAACAGTATTATTCCATTAATGAGACAACATGTCATTTTCAGCAGTCAAAACTAATGGCATCATGTTATTGGGTTTCATAATTAACATGCTTCTATCCTAGATAAAAAAGTCCCAATTCCAAGCAGATTTACATTTTTCTGAGCCAGATAGTCCCAATGTTGATGTGCACCTGTGGCATCATAAATGTGACAAAACATTTGATGATATTTTTTTATTCTTTGGTAACAAAGTAAGGCCGACTGGGCACAATGTCTTCTTTTAGGGGTGACCAGGAAGCAATGGGAAGGTTAAATAACTTTCCCAGGGTCACACAGTGTGCATCTGAAGGTTATGGGAATGAAATTCAGCTCAGCAGCATATAGCAAACTCATTCAGAGCTCATTACTCTTAACTGTAGGCTATGCTGCCAGCTTCATTTTCAAATATTTTTCTAAATTTACAGCCATTGCCACTGTTTTGCAGCAAAATATTGATGCATGCATCATTAGAGGGCTCCAGTATTGCCACATGTCCTGGCAGATGCCCACAATTGCTGGACCACCTTTTTGGTGGTCTAACATATCGGTGCAAGAATCCGGGATGCAGCATAATCATGTTGCAAGTCCCTGATGTGCAACTGAAAATGTAGCCCTATATTTGTGGGCATCATTGGTGGATGGAAACATGCTGTTCAAGATATAGAAGAAACATCATGACATCAGATGAGATGGTATCTACTTGCCAAGGTCATAAAGAGATAGTCTTTTTCTCTCGCTCAGTGGATACTTGCAATCTACTTCTACAGATCTGAAACTAGACAAAAACTCAGTTTACAACCAATTCTAATAAAAGGCTCATTTATTTGTAAAACTCTGTGTCATGCACACCCCCTAACTCAGAAGGGAAACTGGGTCTGCTCAGATGGAAAAACACCCAAATGGCCAATATTCGAATAGCATCAGAAATGTCCATTTAACGCTATTCTGTAACTTCAGAATATATCTCCAATATAAACAGCTAACTTCTTAGCAATATTTCAGCTTCTACTTTGTATTACAAAGTTAAGGGCTTAACATATAGTACTATATGACAAGCCACATGTCTTTCCCTAACATGAACCTTCTATCTGTATCCTTTAATATCTAAAGATTTACTTCATCCCAAATAATATGCAAAGGTCTCATCGTTTAGCTAACTTATAAATCTATGATTTTTTCAAAAATTGTTGTGTTCTGAAGTAGCTATATATTAGGGCATGGAATTTCAGAGCATTCTGTGAAATTCTTTCGATAGTGGACTTACAGCTGTTTATTGTCTTTCTGCCCCTGGCTACCCGCTTCCGACTGACAATCAGCTTCCCAGCAAACTACCTTCCCACCATCTTCCTCTGCCACATGACTGTGGGGGAGGGGGTGCTCAGTTGCAGTTCCGATCAGTAACATCGCGGCCGAAATATCATGGCAATAATATCGCCGGCAAAACATCTCAGATCATAATATGGTCAGGCATAAAATAAAGATGGGCAACAATGGTGCATACTGACCTGCTGTGCACTGCTACAGCGCTCCGGTATATGGATGCATGGGGGGGGACTGAGTGGGTGTATCTGCTGCCAGGGACCAATACTGGGACCCCAAGCACAGGGGCACACTGGAGGTAGTGCAATGACCACCCCCAGGCAGTTCCCACCACAAGGCAGCAGAAACTGTGCTATGCCAGGACTCCACAGGGAAAACAACAGGGGGGACATAGCATAGTATGTCACCCTATGGAACAGAGAACACAGAATGCACAGGTTGTGCTAGGCATGGGACAACAGGCAGAGGCTACGGCTTCACCTGGAGCCCACGGGACAGGACTGAGGGGTATGAGCATGTTGGGGGCCAAAGAACAACACCACAATGGCATGGGGTCCCATGAACTGCTCCCTACTCAGGCACCCCTGTGTTGTTCTTATGCTCAGGTTCCTGCTGCTGTGCTGTGTGGTGTCTCCATGTAGCAGGCTGTGTTTGCTGCCTGCATGTTCACTGGCATGCACTGTTACGTCCTGCTATTTCATGTGCTGCCGACATTGTGGGTGGCAATGTTATTGCCACTTTATATTTGGCCATGGTATTTTGCCCCACGATGTTGCTGGCAGGAACCCTCAGTTGCTGGTGCAGGGCCTGTGAGGAGTCAGTCGTCATCCTGCAGCTGGGGGGAGTCCACCAGTTTTTGCCTCTGGCCCACTGAACTACAAAGGGCATAATGTGTGAGCTCCAGCTCCATGGAGATGCCCCTGACATTCTGTACCTGGTTTCCCATCGAACTCCTGTGGTATGAAATACACTGTCACCCAGCCACCATTGGGTGGCAGACCAACAGCGAGCCACACAAACCCCTCTCCCCAAGGGAAGACAGCAGTCCTACTGATGCTCAGTTCTCCCTCTTCTGTTCATCCCCCAAGTGACACAAGTCCATTTCCGAACCTAGGTCACCAGCATGTCAAGAGATAAGGTGCATGGCAACTCAGCCTCCTGCACCACTGGGCTAGCTATGGAAAATCAGTTTTGCAGGTTAATAATTCCCAATTTACATAAACTGCAGATTCTTTTTTTCCACAGTTTATGTGACGTGCAGAAAATTATGCCACAGTTTACACAGAAATACTTTTCAGAATTCTGCAGAATTCAGAAAAGTTCTAAAAAGCATTTTGATAGCAGAATTGCCATTCCTCATCAATTGTGTTGGTTGAATTCTGCATTGCATACAGCCCTTCTATTTAAAGATAGAGAGGGGGTATATGATAGAGTCTTTCAAATACCTCACTGGTATAAATAATGTTCAAGAGGGAAGCATTTTTCAGAAAAAAAGTTGCTTGAGAACAAGGGATCACGTTATGAAGCTATGGGGGTGTAGACTCAGGGGAGATGTGAGGAAGTGCTACTTCACAGAAAGAGTGGTAGATGCCTGGACCAGCCTCCCAGCGAGGTGGTGGGGGCAAAAACAGTAACAGGATTCAAGAATGCATGGGTAGGCATAAGGGAATCATAGTGATAAGGAAAGGAGGGGCAAAGCCTGAGATCAACTAGGGTCTGCAGTGTTACGGTAGGTAGGGTAAAATGGTTAGACAAGGTGGGCAAAACAGTTTTTATCTGTTTTCAAAATCTACATTTTATGTTTCTACAAATAATCACACAGCTTGAGTATCAAGAAACACAGGTTACCTATTCAGATGGAAAAACAGTGCAATGATTACTAACTGTCTGAGCAGGTCTAGAGAATCCTGCTCTATGTACAAAAGCAAACAGCACAATTCTAGGGATTTCCAATAATAACTCAAATAATCATCAATAACAAGCTTAAAGTGTTTTTTTGGGGGGAGGAGGGGACATAAAATAATTTCTTTCATAAGGAGCAAACAAACCGGTAATAATATGATAAAGAATGAACTGACCCATTACTGGGTTCTCAGAGTAGTTGAGTCCTGCATTGCTGGAAACACAGAAGTGTGCAAAAGAAACCAGAGGGTGGTTCATTGCACACAGTTCAGTAACAACATGATAATGCATGGGAATTTAGGAAGAAAAATACAGATCTTTTTCATCTTATTTCACCTGCTCAAAACTAGGCGAAATGAAAGTATTGTCAAATGATTTTTCTTTTCCTACTTGAATATAAAACTAGTGGAAAGACAACACAATAGTAGTCTCTGGGGTGAATAAACAAGAACATAGGGCTCAAGCTCTCACTCATTAATTCCATGTCATCAAGTAAGAATTATTTTTACTTCAGCTGAAATGTAGAACACTTCCAAAGTAGGACCTATGTGATTTGTTTGTGCTCCCACACTAGAGAACAGAGTGATCCATGAAGCCTCATTTCCAGCAAATATTCTTACCAGAAGTGTTAGTAACAAAGTCTTAAACACGTGCACAGTCTAAAAATATGCTGCTTTCTACAGTAATTTGTTTTTCTTCATTTGTTCCATTAGTCTGTGTCCATTTGTTTTAATTCCTAATTATGTGTGTATTGCTGCTATGTGCACTTTCTGTCGCCCAAGATGCCCTAGTCAGAAAATATAGAGTAGAACAAGCTTAACATCCTGTAATGTTTTATCTTATCATGTAATGCCCCTAACGTTTTTTAGCCTCTGATTTAATGTGCCCTTACTACCACTGGTCTTCCTATCCTAGCACTATCTGATTTCCATTATCATCTGTTTTATTTACATACGAACATATAAAACTGCCAACAGAAGAATGCCATAATGTCTATGAAGTCTGCCTGATACAGGCCGCTGTATGATTATTTACAGTGGGTTGCACCCCCCTTCCACGTTAAAACTCTAACCCTCCTCTTGACTTTGAACTACACCTCATGAATTGACCAACACTCTTCTGGTTGACAACCTCTGCTGGCAATTTATTTCACCTTGACACCTCCTGTTCCATAAAGAAGTATTTCCTGATCTCCTTCTTGAACCTTTCTCCCACCAGTTTGTAACTGTGCTCCCTTGCATTGCTATTCTCACTCAAGGTAAAGTGACTCCTGAGATCCACCTTGTTTATACTTTTAAGGTACTTGAAGGTTTCAATCATGTCCCACCTTTCTTTTCTGCCAGAGTGGTTCCAGCAAAAACATATTAAGTCTCTTCAACCTGTCATTGTACGGGCTATCCTGCTGACCTTGAATCAGTTTTGTTTCTCTTTTCTGTATCTCCACAAGATGATTTACAGTATGTCCATTTTCATATAGGGACACCAACACTGCATACAGTACTCCAGGTGCAGCCACACCATCGCTTTGTATAGTGGCAGGATCACTTCCTTCCTTCTACTTGTGAACCCCATAGTTATGCACCCCAGCATCCTGTTTGCCTTGGCCGATGCCTTTTTGCGTTGCATAGCCTGCTGAAGGTTGTTGGTTATAGCTATGCTCAGATCCTTTCCCTCCTCAGTCATGGTGATCTTTACCCCGCCCCAGTCTGTATTCAGCTCTTGGGTTCTTAAGCCAATATGCATGACTTTACATTTCTTTGTGTTGAACCCCAGTTGCCAGATACCAGGCCATCTTTCTAACTTTGCATGGTCTTCTCTTAGGTCCCTGACCCCCTCCTTGATGTCCATCCTTCCACAAAGTTTGGTGTCATCTCCAAACGGCACATTTTGCTACAAATGCCTTCCCTTATGTTGTTTGTGAATGCATTAAACAATGCAGGTCCTAGCACTGATCCTTGCAGAACCCTGCTGTTAACTTGCTTCAGCCTGACAGCCCCCACACCACCATTTAGATCCTCTCGCTATGCCAATTTGCAACCCACCTGGTCAAATTTCTACCCACCCCTAAGTTCTCCAGACTTTTGTTCAACTTCCAATGTGGAAATGAGTCAAAGGCCTTAGTGACATCCAAGTGCAGTACTGCCTGCCCCCTCTCAGCAACCTTCATCATCCAGTCGAAGAAGCTGATAAGTTAGTCTGGCACAACCTCCCTGCCATGAACCTGTACTGTCTCTCATCCAGGATTCTGTTAACCTCAAGGAATTCAATCAACCATTCTTTCTGAGTAGCCTCCATTAGCTTGACCACTATAGATGTCAAACTGGCAGGTCTATAGTTCCCCGGCTCATCCTTAAGGCCTACACATATGAAGCAGAACTACATATGCAGTTCTCAACTCCAGCAGCACCACCTCCATATCCAGTGAACTGTTTAGCAGCTCCGTTATTGGACCAACCAGTTCGCTCAATACTCTGGGGTGCATGCCATTCAGTCCTGGGAACTTTTCCACCTTTAGGGTCCTGAACCCTTTCATGACACTGTCCACCATGATCCTTTCCTCTACCATATCCATCCTCCACCACCCATCCTTCCCTGAGGCAATGCTCCATCTTTTTCATTAGTAAAGACTTTTTCATTAGTAAAGACAGCAGAAGTATTTGTTCTATACCTCTGTCTCATCCTTACTGATTTCACCCAACCATCTCTCATCTTTCATTTAACTATGCCCTCCTTCATAGTCCTTTTTTCCTTAATGTATCTGAAGAAGGCCTTGTCCCCTTCCTTGACCATTCTGCAGTTTTAATTCCTTTCTTGCCTATGCTTGAATGACCACCTCTCAGCCTCCTCTCCTTTTCCATGTAGGTTTCCCTGTCTACTGTACCTCTGTCTGGACTATCATACAGCTTCTATATGTGGCCTTATTTTCCTCAACTACCCTGTCCACCTCAGAATTAAACCAAAGCGACCTTTTGGATTTGGCTTTTTCTCCTCCACTCCAGGCAGATGTATGAGGCTGCCCTCATCTCATCGCAGAGCATGGTCCACTTTTGGTCTACTTCCAGGTCCTAGCTAGTCTCTGTTTTAGTATCCCATCTATTTTGTTGAAGTTGGCCTTCCTAAAATCCAGTACAGGCATTTTTGTGTTTAGGATCTGCTACCCATATCTATGCGGAGCCACATTAATGTATCTGGTGGTCACTACCTCCCATTGGATCCCTTACCCTGATATCCCTGACATGATCCCCATAGTTAACATCTGGCACATGATGAACCTTCTCTTGTTAGTTCATTTAACCCTTGGTCCAAGAAATCATCCTAGACTTTGTCCAGAAACAATTGGCCCCTAATGCAACTGGCATTTGGGACATCCCAATCTATCTTGGGCAAGATAAAGTCCTCTATTATCACCCCTTCCCTGCTGATTGCTTGATCATGTCCCCCATCTCTCTGTTCTTACCTTCATCCTGCTGTGCTGGCTAATATACAACCCCAAGCCTTATGTTTCTTTCTATTGCCATATGTAACTGGATCCACATTGCCTCTAGGCCCTATCCCATCATGTCCTTTCTTGTGACTGTTATGTCCTCCCTGACTTACAGTCCCACTCCCCCTTTCCCTTTTCCCTGTCCTTTCTAAAGAGGGTGTATCTCAGAATAGAGAGATCCCAGTCTTGGTACATAGTGGCCCAGGTTTCAGTGACTGCTGCCAAATCAACCTTCCCCTCTGCCATCACGGCCTGCAGATCTTGCATTTAAAGACACAACCCTTCACAAAATCTGTTTATTCCCCTCATTCCTAGACTGGAGACTTCAGCCTTTTCTGCATGTCTCACTATCCTCACCTTCCTCTCTTACCCATTTTCCAAGTTTTCTCTATCCCCATATCACTTCCATCTCTCTCCCTCTATCCCTCCCCACTGTCCCCTATTCTCTTTACATGGGGAAGCTGACATCCCCCTCATCTGAGAAACAGGGGAAATGCCAGACCTCACCCAAAAACTAACACACCAAAATCTGGCCAATGGAAAATCATGTACACAGATCTCACAGTCTGAGAAACAAGATCCCAGACCTGCAGGCAACAATGTTAGAGGCTAAACTGGACTTGGTAGCCATTAGTGAGATATAGTTCACCAGTAACCACATTTGGGAGACTTCAGTACCCTGCTATGTACTGTTCAGAAGAGACCGAGGTGCAAAGAGGGGGGGGGGGTGGAGTGGCCCTTTATGTCAATGAAAATATCAAAGCTACAGAAATTCAGAATACACATAAGGAGCCAGAAGAACTGTGGGTCACTCTGGAAACAGGAAATGGGACAGCCATACGAACAGGGGTTGTCTACAGGCCTCCAGACCAGGGGGAGAACATAGACACATTACTGTTAGAAGATATACAAAACAGGACAGCTAAAGGGAGAGGTTCTGATACTGGGAGGCTTCAACATGCCAGATACAGATTGGTCAATACCAGCAGGAACATCTGCCAGAAATAGACACATAGTGGATTCCCTGCATGGGGAGGTCCTCAAACAACTGGTACAACAACCCACAAGAGACAGAGCTATCCTAGATCTAGTACTGACTAACGGGGAAAGGATCACAGACCTCCAGTTAGAAGGTCATCTGGAGGCCAGTGATCATCACATTTTATGGTTCAATTTGGCCACTAGAACTAAATCAACCCATTCCAAGGCAGAAATATGGGACTTCAGAGGAGCTGACTTTGATAAGATAGCCAACAGAGTTAAGCTAACCCTGGCAAGAAGAAATACAGGTGAGGAGTACAGGCAAAGTGGACAAGCATTAAGGATGCAATACTTGAAGCAATATCCCATTGTGTTAGAGAGAAAAGGAAATGCAAAAGAAGGAAACCACTTTGGTTTTCGAAAACAATAGCAGAAAAGGTCAGAGCCAAAAGGCTGGCCTTCAGGAAATATAAGGGAATGCAGCGGGACAAAGATAGGGAGGCATACCAAACTTCCCTAAGGGAAGGCAGTAAGGCAGGCAAAGGCCCAAACTGAGGAAACACTAGCAAGGACAGTAAAAGAAGGGGACAAGACTTTCTAAAGATACATTAGTGAAAGGAGAAAGTCCAGAGGGGGTATTGCTAAGATCAAAGGGGGTAAGAGGGAGTGTGAGGAGGAGGACCATGGAAAGGCATCTATCCTAAATAAATACTTCTGTTCAGTATTTACTGAGGAGAGGGTCGGGCAGGGCCCACAGCTCAGCACCATGGACACAGGGGGAAGGGAGGTGTTCACTAGACCCTTCACAAAAGAAAGGGTCCTACAAGAACTCAATAAGCTCAAGATGGACAAGGCAATGGGACCTGATGGCATACATCCCAGCGTACTAAAGGAGCAAAGGGTGAAACTAGACTCATTATCAGAACTGTTTAGTGAGTCTGTGAGCACAGGAGAGGCCCCAGAAGACTGGAGAAGGGCTCATGTGATCCCATTCCACAAGAGTGATAGCAGGGAGGAGGCAGGGAACTACAGACCAGTCAGTCTTACTTTAGTTGTGGGCAAGATTATGAAGGCACTCCTTAAGGAAAGGATAGTGCAACACCTGGAATCCATAAGAGCACAGAATCCAAGACAGCATGTGTTTACAACTGGAAGGGCCTGTCAAACTAATCTCATAGATTACTTTGACTGGGTAACCAGAGTGGTGGACCAAGGGGGAGCAGTTGATGTCTCCTACCTTGACTTCAGCAATGTTTTTGATACTGTTCCACACAGAAGATTGATTAACAAGCTGGGTAGGCTCAGGGTGGGTCAGAAGTTGGTCAACTGGGTGGCAAACTGGTTGACGGTCAGAAAACAGAGAGCGGTAGTAAACGGTATACAGTCAGAAGAGAAGTAAGTCATAAGTGGGGTACCTCAGGGATCAGTCCTGGGGCCAGTCTTCTTCAATATCTTCATCAGTGACATTGCAGACAGACTGGAGGATAATGTTTGTCTGTTTGCAGATGACACCAAGATCTGCAACAGAGTAGATGATCCAGAGGGGTTGGGCAGAATAAGAAGAGATCTGGATAAACTGGCAAAATGGTCAGAAGAGTGGCAACTGGGGTGTAACGCAAAAAAATTGCACGATCATGCACACAGGGAAGAGAAATCATGAAGCCACCTATAGGTTGTGAGGGGAGTTGCTGGCAGTCACAAGGGAAGGAAGAGACTTGGGCATCATCATCACAGATGACCTGAAATCATCCAAGCAGACCACTAAAGCAGTAGGTAAGGCTAGGGGATGTTAGGCTGGATTAGTAGGGGTATCACAAGTCATAAGAGGGAGGTAATAATCCCTCTTTACAAGACACTGGTTAGGCCCCATCTGGAGTACTGTGTGCAGTACTGGAGGCCACACCTTCACAAGGACATTAACAAAATGGAGGCAGTCCAGAGAAGGGCAACCAAAATGGTGCAGGGACTGCATCAGAAAACATATGAGGACAGATTAATGGAGCTCAATATGTATACCTTAGAGCAAAGGAGGGAGAGAGGTGATATGATTGAAACATTCAAACACCTTAAGGGCATTAACAAGGTGAAAGAGTCTAATATGTTTCAATATATGAACAATAGCAGGACAAGAGGACACAGCATGAGATTAGAGGAAGGCCGATTAAGGGGTAATGTGGGGAAGTTCTTTTTAGTAATAATAATAAATCTTTATTTATATTGCGCCTTTCTTAAAATCAAGGCGCCTTACAACAATTACACATAAAAACAAGATAACAAAAACCAAAATTGCTGAGCTCATAAAGATGTAGTGACATATCATCATCAGAAATAAATCTTAGACCATAGATAGGTCTTTAAGGCCTTTTTAAATTCCTCCACAGACACACACTGCCGAAGTGGACGGGATAGAGAATTCCAGAGGGCAGTGGCAGCGTACATAAAAGCCTGAGCCCCTGAAGAATTAAAGAAACCCTCAGAATCTCCAGCAACCCTGCGTCCGCCGTGCAGAGCAATCGTCTAGGGCAGTAAGGTACCAGAAGCTCTTTCAAGTTGCCCAGGCCCAGTCCGTGTAATGCTTTATAAGTCAGAAGACCAACTTTAAAGGTGATCCACTATGGTATTGGCAGCCAGTGCAGATGGAAATTGCAGAACAGAAATATGACCCAGATGCAGAGGTACCCGCGTAATAGCCAGCCACAGCGTTCTGCATGAGCTGCAAGCAGTGGATATCAACCCCTGAAGCGAGGTCACAAAGGCGTGGACCAATGTAGGCAGATCACTGGATGGAACAAGGTGTTAAATCCTGGCGATGTTCCTCAGATGGTAAAAGGATGATTTGACAACTGCTGACACCTGCGAATGCAGTGTGAGCTCATTGTCAAAAATCACCCCCAGGTTCTGCACCGATTCAGAAGTAGGGAGCTGGACACCTCCCAGAAAAAGTCCTGAGGATAAACCAACTCCTGTCCCCTCTATCCTGTGATCTGGGTCCACAACCATCACCTCAGTCTTCTCTGAGTTCAACTTCAGCCAGCTTGAATTCATCCAGCACTGGATTTCAGTGAGGCAGTTGTTAAATACTGAGAGGACTCTATCTTGGTCAGGCGCAAGAGATAGGTAGAGCTGGGTATCATCTGCATTGTAATGAAACCTCAGCCCATACCTTCTTACAGTGTCTCCGAGGGGTAGCATGTACATTGTGAACAACATGGGGGACAGCACCGAACCCTGAGGAACCCCACAAGACAGAAAGACTGGGTGGGAAGAATTAATCCCCGCCACCAACCTCTGAGTTCTGCCTTTGAGGAAAGATCTAAACCACCTGAGGAGTGTACCAGACAGGCCACAGATGAACTCCAGGTGTTCGAGAAGTACCCCATGGTCCACAGTGTCAAAAGCTGAAGAGAGATCAAGAAGACCAAAATGGAAATGCTTTTTCAATCTCTTGCCATCAGGAGATCACTGAGCACCGAAATCAGTGCTGTCTCGGTACTATGCTTCTTTCAGAAACCAGACTAGAGCCTTTCATAGATGTAATGGATGGTTAAATGGTTCTCCAGCTGTACGGCCACTACTTTCTCAATAACCTTCACCACGAAGGGAAGGTTGGAGATCGATCTGTAGATAGCATGGCAGTCTGGGTCCAAGAAAGATTTCTTCAGGAGGGGCATTACCACCTCCTCCTTCAGGGAGCTAGGAAACCCACCCATCTCCAGGGAGCACCAGACTATCTGTGCTAGGACTGGGCCAATAGTATCATAACAACCCTTTATCAGGGAAGTCAGGCCAGGGTCCATACTACAGCATGTAGGATGCATACTCTGGACAATCCTCATGACATCGACAAACTCAAGCTGGTCAAAGGAACTCCAGGAGAATCTAGAGGGTGGTGGATGCATGGAATGGCCTACTTCAGGAAGTGGTGGATAAGAATACAGTGCATGGCTTCAAACAGGCATGGGATAGGCATAAGGGAGCAATACAGATGAGTATGAATAGATAGGCCATTGACAGAGTAAAGGCCTATGGTACATTCATAAGGTAGAAATAGAAATGGGCAGACTAGTTGGACCTTGTGGTCCTTATCTGCCATCAGCTTCTATGTTTCTATGTAACCCTGGATGTTGTGCCCATTGGAAAGCCCCATTTCAGTTTAAATTCAGACTACTGCCAATGCAGTCCCAAATTTGGTCACTGAGCACCCTTATTCCCTTTCTGCTTAAATGTAACATATCTGGTGTAAACAGCCTCATCATTACAAGCCCAAAGTTCTTCTCCCTGCACCAGTCCTACAGCCAGTTATTGAAGTCCTCTCTTCTCTAGCCTACATATGTTTTTTCTGTACTAGCTCTAGGAACTGGTAGCACTCCACAGAAGGTCACTGATTTTGCTGCTTCTTTGCCCTACTTCCCTGAATCATTCCTGCACCACCCCCAATTTATTTATTTATTTGTTTCATAATTCGGATTTACAGCCTTTGCATCCAACTAGGTCATTAGTTCCCAGTTGGATGATCACATGTGGCTTGTCTTCCATTTCCTGCATAAATGAGTTCATAAACCAAACCTTTCTCTACTCAACTCCTTCGCAAATTATTGACTTATCTCTAGCTTACAACTTATTTACCCAGGACTGTCTGGGTGTGATGCAACCTCTCCATTGGGAACCTGCTACTACCCACTTCTTCAACTGGGCAAAATGGAGCACTTGGAGGTTAATCAACTTACCCTGGCTCACACAGTGAGTATTTAGCAGTAGCGGGGTATGAACCTGAGATCTCCTGGTTCCCAAGCTGGTGCTCTAGCCACTGGACCACATTGCTTCAGGCTTAGAAGTCATTTGTGCACATGTTCTTGAACGTTTTTCCCCTTTAAAATGACTAGAAAGGATAACTACTCATTTGTTTTATTTTCACTACTGAGATGTAGTTGCAATAAAATACTTTTTATTTGCAAGAATAGTTTTAAAATGCACTGCCATATTTATTGTTCTCACTGCTGACCCTTTCCTAAGTTCTGAGAACAACAGTATTCTGTGGGACACAGCATGATATAATTTTTGTCATAGCAGTTTTCTTCCTGCTGAAATGGCATATTAAGACTGATTCCATGGTGCCAAATGGTGGGGCTTCTGCTTGGCATGCAGGTAAACCAGGTTTGTGCACCGAACCCAGAATTTCATGAGTTGATGCTGGCTGGGAGGAAGAAAATGAATTTGTGAGAATGCGTTCCTCCCAGGGAAGGGTTGAACAATGCATCACTCACAGACAGTATGAGTCTTGGTGGTAAAATGGAGAGGATGCTTTGACAATAATAAGCACAGGAAGTCTACTCAGTCATTATTTTTATTGATTTATTTAGCTTTTGTTAACCAGGTAAGTACACTAGACAAAATATATGCCTATTTTTAGGTACAACCCTGGAGAGTACAGGAGAATAAAGAACAGATATTAATTGATGGCCACTGGGTTCTCAGCATTTCACTCACAGAGCTTACTCATGAGAAGTGGTCTATAATCCTTTTATGTTCTCTAAAATCAGTTCTTTTTCTAGTCATATATTCATAGGAAAGGTTCTATATGAACTTCCTGTTATGGCTGACAGTTATTTCTCCACTCTCTGGCATGACTGGTAGGAAACAAGCTGATCAGACTGGCCATCAATAATATCTCATACTGACTGAGTAGGCTTCCTCTGCTTATTATTTATGTGAGATTGTTTGAAAGCCACTCTTACTACCATGAGAATTGAGCAGCCTTGATGGATATGGGTCAGCCAGACATTTTTTTTACTTTATTTTTATTATATAAATGAGAAGATACAAGGTCAAAGGTATTCAGTACAGTAACATCATAGTTAACCAATTTACAGATACTAACAGTTACAGGCAAGTATTGTCTGATTTACAATGTTTTTCAATTTCTCTGATACAGTTTGTCATTAGTATAGTATATTGGTTCATAACTCTTCTCATGATGGGAGTGATTATTGTTACAAAAAAACTTGAGTTATACCAATGTTACCAATGTTAGATTATATGTAATGGACTGAATCTTACAGTTGAGATTTTTTTTGCCTTACAGATACACAACTGGAATTATGCAAAAGCTGCATTCTTCTCTGCAATGCAACCTAGTCACCCTGGTATGTCACATTACATTATGTTACAAAATCTGCTGTGATGTCAAGCATATGCATCATCCATCCCTGCCACCTGCTATTAAATAAATCCATTTGTTGGCATAATCTGTGTGTCATTTTTTACATTAAATTTGCCTCATGAATGTTTTCCATTGTGCAACTCTGGAAGGAAGGGACAGGGATTATAACTATTGTTTTGACGTAATGGCCTTTTTGGATACCATCAGAGCAATACACAGAAAGTATTTTTGCTGTTTATTAAACACCTTTGAGGGAGTTAAAAAAATAGCCAATTTACTGGTTAAAGCTGGACATTTTCTGCATATTTGTTTCAGTTCCATTTCAAGGTCTTCCTAATAAATGTGGACTACTGGATACTGCCGGAAGATATGGAATGCATTGCTGAAGTCTTTTTGCAGACCTCCAGCAAGCCACTGCCCCCCCAAAAATGTCACCACAATATGTGGTGGGGTCCTAAAGTATCAAACTGTAGCCTTCCAGGCAATATCCTTCCATTGCAACAATGAAGATCCTTTGCGCTATTGATTATAAATTACTACCTAGTGGCTATCTGGGATAGGAGTACCCAATTGAAGGTACCACTGTTGTTGTTGAGGGGCATTGCCTAGCAGCCTACAAGCCTACAAGATGGCTGCTTAACCTTTGTAGTCTGCAAGTACTACAATACAATACTGCATTGTCCCAATTTGTTTTTACACCTACTGTAGTCTCCAATGTTGGGTCCAATGGGGCAAATTTCAAGGAACACAGTCATTTATTTTTCATTCATGCAGGTTCATCCCCTATGCTGCAGTTACCACTAACAGTTATTCTCCTCAGCTTCAGAGGCTGATGACAACCCTGTCAAAAATAAAATATATATTTGCCCAGCTTCTCACATAAATCAACAAGTTGGAAATTAGTGCACAGAGAATGAATGCTGACATCATCCAAATTGCACAATGCATGATCACTGCTGAGCAACTTATGATAGATGTGGAAGACAGGATAGAGTGGCTCACAGCATACATTCAAGAGTAGAACCATGCCCTCAGGCTCTTATGCAGGAAAGTGGAGGACCTCGAAAACAGAGGTCAGCTGAACAACCTCTGCTTTGCGGGCTTCCCCAAGGGCTGTGAGGGGTCAAGCACAGACTCTTTCCTCCAATCTGTTTTACCAGAGGTCCTTGGAGAACACTGCCAGCAAACATAGAGACTGACCACCTTCACAGAATTCCCAACCTTGAGAGACTCCCAGGCCCATTTTATCCCAGTTCCTGCACTATACTGATAAAGAAAATCTCATAGTATGAGCCCAGCAAAACAGGGACATCTTTTGGAGGGGGGAACTGCATCAAAATTTTCCCTGGCTTCTCAGAAATGCTCTCCACCAAGAAAAAGGCTTACACTCCTGCCACATGGGCTCTTATGGATCTGGATGTCCTGTACAGCATAAAGTACCAAACAATTCTGAGGATAGTAAAGAATGGGGTGGCTCAGCAGTTTGAGTCTCCCAGTATAACTGAGATCTTCATATCCCGGGCCTGGCAGCAAAAAGACTGGCAAAAATATTGCACTCAGTCCAGACTAGGAGGGCCTCCAAACCCCATCTCATGGACCCCACATCAACACTGGATGACCCATCCAGCTCTTAGCCATCTTACAGTCCTCCTCTCAGATCTTCTGTGGTCGACCTGCACCCATGATACCATCCCCCAAGCGGCATCACAATTGCAAACAGAAGGGAGCCCAACCTAAGCACCCTGACTAAGAATGTAGGCCACGGAGTAGAAGTCGGAGTGGCAGCTGGGCCTCGACAGTATTATTAAAGGTTAATTCACCACTTACCACAACCAACAGATTCGTTCTTCTTTGGAAGCACCTCCTGAAGGTGCCCACGCAGCTCCACTTCCACCGCCTCTGAAAAATGTCTGCTCCACGTGGCCTAAGTCTTGAGCTGAGATAGTAAGCCTGGTTGCCACCGTGATAAAGCTTCCATTCAGAGAATCCT
Organism: Neoceratodus forsteri; assembly: GCA_016271365.2. NCBI lineage: Eukaryota > Metazoa > Chordata > Ceratodontiformes > Ceratodontidae > Neoceratodus > Neoceratodus forsteri. The sequence goes on along the minus strand of CM057451.1, from coordinate 696,765,390 downwards.
CCGGCATGGATGAGAATCAAATCTGGATCCCAGTTAGAGAGCCATTGGTCAATGAGAACCTGTAAGCTGGAAATCAGCCATCAATGAGCCATACGCCTACCTGACATTTTCTGTTCTTCCTCCCTTTTCAATTGTTTGATGTGCAGGGTCTCTGTATTTATATTCCCTGCAGTGTGGATGCCATGATCCGAACAGAACTGAACCTATGTGAACAAGTAAGTAATTAAGTCAGCCCCAGCCTTAAAGGGGCTATACATGCAGCTAAACATATTCCTGATGTGTCCCTCTTCAGCTGGGTGTATCTTGCCTACCCAAGCTAATACGATTATAATGATAATTCTGCTTTAAACTGCAGTTCCCTTTTATGACTGGGCCTGAACACTGGACCCTGGTTTCTTTATTTGCAAGGTTTGAGTAGCTTTGACTATATAAAGTGGTTGGAGATGTGGGGGCTACGGTTGCACTTTTTGTTTGATGTTTGCTGTTCGCTGTCTTCTCTTACATTCCTGGTAATCACCACAGGTGGCCCTTGCAACATTAAGGGGATAGTGGTTGCCCTGCTCAGAACTCCAACATGCCCTTCATTCACCCCTTCTCCATCATGGCATGGTAATAATTCCATTACCCTGGAGGGATAGTAAATGCACAGTGCAAATGGTTGTGCAAATGAAGGGTAATGCATGGCTAAATGGCAGGACTCTGCTTATGAGATTCTGCCCCACTACACCTGTCTTCTAGAGCACGGTTCAATAACCATCACTCTCACAGCCTGGACCTCACCACAGCACTAGGGTATGATAATCTGTCTCCTGGGAATGGGGGGGGGAATGCTCAGAATGTTATTCTTCCATACTCCCCAAGTAACAACCAATGTGTGTCTAAGCATCTCTTTGGTAACTCCAGCTCTGGTACCACTCCCCGGGTGTGTCCTGGCCCCATTATTTATGGGTGGCATTCTATGTATTGTATGGGGTCACAGTTTGGGGGAATAAGGGCATCAGTGCTGTCTCCCACCCCATCGGCCTCAGACACTCCTAGATTGCAGGTGTTTCAGAGCTCCCATGATGGGGCAAGAGTTTTTGACTCTGATAGACCTCTCCAGTCCTGGCAATCCCTGCACTTGACCTAGCATTGCGCTGTGCTTCTGAGACTATATAGTAAGATATTAGTAAGCAGTACTGCCTTCTTCAGGTTTTCATTTGTTTGTTTTTATATAGGTAACCAGTTTTTTGATAGTGATGGTGAGGGGTTTCAGGTTTATTTAACATGGTTTCCTTGTTGGGCACTTAATGGTGTTAAGGATGAATATGTTACGTGCTTATGCTATACTGTTGAGTACATTGCACATCCAACTTGCTGTAGGATGTTGGCCCTTAACTAAGCTCAGGGATAGTTTGCTAAGGGACACTTCAGGGCTTATTGGACTCTTGAAATATGACCTGGCAGCCCTGGTAGCCAATGCAGGCCTCTATTTCAGAATCCAAGGCTGAGATAGGGGCATTTACCTGGAATGTGAGGGGACTCAACTCCCTGATTAAACTGAAAATGGTTCTGTCTCATCTCAGACATTGATGAGCCCAGGTACCCTTTATGCAAGAGGCAAAGCTGAGCACAGAGGAAGTCACTAAACTCAAAAGGGAATGAGTAAGAGCTGAAGCTCATAGTGCCGCACCTAACTCAAAAGTGGGTGTTTCCATTCTACTGCATAACATAGAAACATAGAATTTGATGGCAGATAAGGACTGCTTGGTCCACTTAGTTTGCCAATTTTCCTACCTAACAGATAAGCTGCAGATCCTAGTTAACCAGCAGCTTACTTCCTCCTAACCCCCACTAGAACTGCCTTATGTCTGTCCCATACATTCTTGAATTCCCCCACTGTTCTTGACTCCATGACCTCCTCAGGGAGGCTGTTCCATGCATCCACAACCCTCTCCATGAAAAGATACTTCCTCACATTACCTCTGAGCCGTCCCCCCTCTATCTTCAAATTATGCCCCCTTGTTCTTGCACATCTCTTTTTCTGAAAGATGCTACCCTCTTGGACTTTGTTGATTCCCTTGAGGTACTTGAAAGTTTCTATCATGTCCCCTCTCTCCTTTCTTTCCTCAAGGGTACACATATTAAGCTCCTTTAGTCTTTCTTCGTATGTCTTCTGGTGCAGACCCTGCACCATTTTGGTTGCCCTCCTCTGGACAGCCTCCACTCTGTCAATGTCTTTGCGGAGATGGTGTCTCCAGAACTGCACACAGTACTCCAGATGGGGTCTCACCAACTGTCTGTACAGAGGATAACAACTTCCTGTTTTCTACTATCGATGCCTCTTCCTATGCATCCCAGTATCCCCCCAGCCTTCCTTACTGCCTCCTCACATTCCTTGCCCACCTTTAGATCATCTGATATAATTACCCCCTTTCCATTTTTTCTGTTGTCAGTATCTCACCCTCCATTGTGTACTCTTCCCCTGGGTTTTTGTTTCCCAGGTGCATTGCCTTGCACTTCTTTGTATTGAATCTGAGCTGCCATACATTCGACCATTCCTGCAACCTTGCCAAGTCCCTTCTCATCCTTTCCACTCCATCTTGTGTATCAACTCTGTTGCAGATCTTTGTGTCGTCTGCAAAGAGGCATACTTTTCCTTCCAGTTCCTCTGCAATGTCACTTAGAAAGACATTAAAAAGGACCGGTCCCAGTACTGAACCCTGCGGTACCCCCCTAGTAACCCTCCTTTCTTCAGTGTGGACTCTGTTTATTACTACCCTTTGCGTCCTGTTGTCTAGCCAATTTTTTATCCAGGCTACCACCTTGGGACCCATTCCAAGGCTGGCTAATTTGTGTATAAATCTTTTGTGTGGGACTGTATCAAATGTCTTGCTAAAATCTAGGTAGGCCATGTCCACAGCCCCTCCCTGGTCTGCTACTTTGGTCACCCAGTCAAAGAAATTTATTAAATTCGACTGACACAACCTTCCCATCATGAATCCATGCTGTCTTTCATCATGTGCCCCACTGGCCTCTAGGTACTCAACAATTCTTTCCTTCAGAAGTGATTCCATCATTTTCCCTACCACTGAGGTCAAACTAACTGGTCTGTAGTTTCCTGCCTCTGTCCTGCTCCCACTTTTGTGCAGAGGAATCACATCCACCCTCCTCCAGTCCGCAGGTACCACCCCATCCTCCCATGATTTGTTAAAGAGATTAGTCAGCGGTGTCACTAGTTCTACCCTTAGTTCTTTTAGAATTCTTGAGTGACTCCCATTAGGCCCCTTTGCTTTGTGCACCTTCAATTTTATTAGTTCTTTCAGAACCCTTTCTTCTGTAAATGGACTGGTATCGACCCCCATCTTCAGAGTGTTTCTTTTGTTTGGTTTAGGTACCTCTCCCTCCTCTTCCTTTGTGAATACTGAGCAGAAATATTTGTTCAGTATCCCTGCATTTTCACTGTCACCCCCTGCCCACATTCCCTCCCCTTTATTAAGCCTCAGTATCCCTCCTTTGGTCTTTCTTCACTCCCTAATGTACCTATAAAAGGTCTTATCACCTTTCTTAACAGAGTTGGCTATCCTTTCCTCGGTTTGGGCCTTTGCTATTCTGAGTGTCTTCCCTGCCTCTTTCTGCTTTAACTGATAAAGTTCTCTTTCCTGCTCCTTCTGTGTTTCCTTATATTTCCTGAATGCTATCCTTTTTTCCTTAACCTTCCCTGCCACCTCTTTTGAGAACCATAGCATTTTTTTCTTTCGTTGTGTTTTGTTGATTAGCTTTACACAAAGGCTTGTTGCCTCTGTGATGGCTGTTTTGATTACTCCCCATTGTTCCTCCACTCCTCTTTCTTGCCTGTTTGCTAGTGTTTTTCTGAGGCACTCTCTCATTTTCCCAAAGTCAGTCCTCCTAAAGTCCAATACTCTTGCTTTTGTATGGCTTGATTGTATGGCTGTGTTTATCGTGAACCACACTGTTTGGTGGTTGCTTTTTCCCAGATGGCTACCCACTTCTACATCTGAGATTCTTTTCTCCATCCCATTTGAGAGTACCAGGTTTAAGACTGCTCCTCCGAGTGGGTTCCAATACTAGCTGTCTGAGGCATGCCCCTTGTAGGGCATCAAGAATGACCCTGCTCTTGGATGTGCCTGCAGCAAAGGTGCTCTAGTTAACATCTGGCATATTCAGGTCCCCCATCAACAACATCTCCCCTTTTTCTGCCATTCTAAGGATGCCTTCTATCATTTTCTTGTCCATTCCCTCCCCCTGAGATGGGGGTCTGTATACAACTCCCATGCAGATTGTAGTGCCATTTCCTGTCTCCAGGGTGACCCAGAGTGCCTCATCTGCTCCCTGTTTACTCTTTAGTTCTGCTGCTTTGATCCCTTCCTTTACATAGAGACCTCCTCCTCCTCTTTTACCCTCCCTGTCCCTCCTGTAGATTGTGTATCCTGGTATGTTGACATCCCAGTCATGGTTCTCTGTGTACCATGTTTCTGTGACTGCCACAATATCCAGGCAACCCTCTCCCATCAAGGCCACTAGTTCAGGGAGCTTGTTACACAGACTGTGGGCATTGGTACTTATCACCCTCCACTTTTTTTATGGCCTTACCCCTTTTATCCCCATCCCTGTCCTTACTGCCTTTGCCTTTTTTTACATTTACCCTTGTCCTGCTCCCTAATGACTTCTCTACCTTGGTGTTTACCTCACTAATTACTGTGTTTTGTGGGTGGAGGCTGGGATTTCCCTGCTCCTTTTCACTGCCTCCCCCCTTTCACTAGTTTAAAGGCTTGCCAATGTAAACCTCTCACTTAGGATCCTGGTCCCCCCCCAGACAGATGCAGACCATCATGCCAGTATAGGTCTGCATCCCTCCAGGTGGCTCCCCAGTCCCCAATGAAGCCAAAACCCTGAGCTCCACACCAGTTTTTCAACCATTCATTGAATTCCCTGGTGATGAGTACCCTATCATCACCCTTGCCATAGACAGGCAGCACCTCCAAGAAGGTTACCATATTCGCTATTTGTCTAAGGCCCCTCCCCAACTCTACAAACTCCTCTTGCACTACTCTGATCCGATTCCTAGCCAGGTCATTTGTCCCTAGGTGGACAATGACATCCAGCTCCCTCCCTTGTGCAGCTGTTCCCATGATCCTGAGGATTCGCTTCCTGTCCCTCCATGCCGTGGCCCCAGGCAGACACCTTACCTCCCTCTCCCTATCCTCCCCCACTTCTATCCCCCAATGATTGAGTCCCCTACCAGGAGTTGTTTCCTTCCCTTGTGGGGTCCCATGCCACCCTCCTGTGGATCTCGTTTGTGAAGGTTCCCAGCATCCTCCTTGGTCTCCACAGCAGTTGCCCTCCATAGAGGAACCACTATCCACCAGAAGAGTGTATGAATTGTGAAGAGGTACAGCTGGAGGGATGCAACTCTGTTCCACCACCCTGTCCCTCCCTGAGCCCACCCTGGTCCAGCCTCTCCTCTTTCTTGGCAACCTCTGAGGTAGTGGCATTGGCCCTGGTGGTCCCTGTGTGGGGGAGGAGGTTTCATGAATCCTAGCCAGGTCAGCCTGGAGATGGGCAACCTCCTCCCTCAGACCAGAGAGGTGCCTGCAAATAGGGCAGCATCGCGGCATCCAGAATGTCTCCCAGAACACTGCCACCCCACAGCCATTGCACTGCACCACTCCTATCATGTCTTATTTTGTGTCCCCCTCTCCTGTTTCTCTGTATGCTTACTCTCTCCTCTACTTACAACTCTCACCCTTCCTGTTCTCGGACAGCAACTTCCTATATTCTTCAGTAGCCTCCTTCTTCCTTGCTCAGTATCAGACCACCAGCAGCTGGGGGAGAGAGCTACTTTTTTCCTTTAGGGTTGATAAATCTAATGTTTCTCCATGATCCTTCCCTTCCTACTGTCAAACAGGAAGTTCCTGTTGTCAGTCAAATCCAGTGGCTATAAAAGTAGAACTGGCTTAGGGTGGGTGGGATGGGGCAATTAGTAAGAAAAAAGGCTAGCAACAGGAAGTTGTAATTGAGTCACCTGCTTTTATATTTTCTAAGCCACACCACCAATTAAGCTCTCTCTTCTCCTACTGATTTAGCAAAGTAAGTTGATACAGTACCCTTCCCAGCACAGAACACACACTGACTTTCTTTCTTTTCTTTTTTAACCCTAAATAAGATCCCTTCTACATCTAATAAAGTATCTTTCTGCTTAATCTCAACAGACACTGACTCCTGCTGAGATAGAAGTGTTAAATTAGTAAGAAAATGGTAGCTTCTTTTAGTCAGCTGCTTTCTGCTCTACAAGCAAGATTTCTGTCTTCCAAAGGCTAGCAACAGCTCCAAAGACTAATAACAAAACTTGAAATGTTTCATCTTCCATATAAAACAGGATGTGGATGTAAGATGGCTACTGGCAGAAATTACCATGTTACACACTAGCTGCTATCCAAGTGTGTGTTGAAATATACCATTGTATTATTGCACCTAACCCTGTCTTTATGCTTGTGTATGATTTTGAATTGTTTACTTAGAGCTGGGTACTTCCTGGTTGGAACTCCAGGCAGTGTGGGATTTTGGAGGACTGAAGGGCCAGTTCCCCGATTCCTGCTTTAAAACACCTACTCCCGCTGTTCTCGAGCACCACTTTGGGGGACTCCATTACTCTAGGCTCAAACAGCTGTTGACATCTTGCCTTTTTAAAGGCTTTCCTTTTAAAAAGTTTTATTAAAATATACCTTAGCATGAAACCGGAAGTCGCGCAGTGACACACTTCCGGTTCTGTGTCTCTAAAACCTCTGACTAGTGAGCAGACAGCAGATTACACACTAGCTGCTATCCAAGTGTGCGTTGAAATATACCATTGTATTATTGCACCTAAACCTGTCTTTATGCTTGTGTACGATTTTGAATTTTGAATTGTTTACTTAGAGCTGGGTACATCACTATGAAGAGAGCTAATAAATATTGTTCTTCCTGTCAGATGCACGTTATTGGCAAACAAACTGCCAAATATATCTGTGACAGATGTGTGTTGGTTAAATCTCTACAGGATGAGGTAGCACGACTTCAAAATAAAGTGGAAGCTGTTCCCGACACTACCAAATTAGTCATTGATCCTGAAATTGAAGTGTTAGAAGATTTTATAGACCATATGTCACTTCTCCTTGAAACCACTAATACAACTACTCCCCATGTTGATGCTGTTAACACTACTGTACCACTGGGTTCCTTAACAACAATCTCACTAAAGCATGATGTCCAAAAAAATGCTTCAACTCCTCATTGCCCTGATTCATCCTCAAGATTACACTTATTATCAGATGAAACACCTTGGTCCACCATTGCACACTCCAGATCTAACCAGATAAGAGATCTACACCTTAACACTTCTCCAGTTGAATTACACAATTCCTTTGAACCATTACATTTTACCTCAGCTGACACAACCAGCTTTAGCCAGAAGCAGCGTAATACAGCTGCTAAAGTAAACTCTGACTCCACCCCTTTAACTAATACTTTTCCCCAACCATTTATACAATATGGAAGTAAGCATGAACCAAACAATACTCAGGTGGTACATCCCCCCACATCCCTACCTAACACTAAGCAGGTTTTTGTACTGGATGACTCCATGATTAAATTCATTGTTCGAGCAATTTGTAACCCTGACAAAGAGAACAGAACCTGCTCAAGTTACAGAGGGGCAAGGGTCTCTGATATAACATCTATGACTAAAGTTGCCCTCTCTGCAGCAGGTAATAATCCTTTAGTAATCATTCATGCTGGTACTAATGATATTACTAAAGTTCCACTTCAACAACTTAAACAGGACCTTGTCTCACAATGTAACATTCTAGATGAAAGGGGATGTAGTATTGGTATCTCTGAAATCCTCCCTGTACCTCGAGCCTCGTACCAAACTTTAAATAAAATCAACTGAATGAATGGCTTCGTAAATGGTGCTACAGGCAGGGCATTGCCTGTCTTACACATTGGGAAGAATTCAATGAATATCCTTCTCTCTTCTGCTGGGATGATTTACACCTTAGCAGAAGGGGGAGTTCTCTTCTCGGTCATCAGTTTCTATCATTTATTAATAACTATTTAAACTGACATCTAAGGGGGAGACTAGGTCATTAATGCCATCTCTTAATACTTCACTGTTACACAATATAAATGTCCTATCATTCAACGCAAGGTCTCTTAACAAAATAAAAATGGCTGAATTAGAACTAAAAGTCCATGAATTTAATATAGGACTGATAGCCATAACAGAAACATGGGGAAACTCCGATAAACATTGGATAATGAACATTCCAGCATTCAAACTTTATAGTAAAAATAGAGTAGATAACCAAAAAGGGGAAGGAGTGAGTCTCTATGTCACTAACAGTATTCCGTCCTTTGAATCCTCTTTGCTAACCTAGACAGAAAGCATCTGGGTTCATTTACAACCCAATGGTCACCCCCAGATCCTGGTTGGTACTTGCTATTGCCCCCCTTCTTCAGATATCAGCTATATTAAACAACTAACTTTAGAAATCACTCAAATTGCCGATAAGGGATTAGTAATTATCTTAGGTGACTTTAATCTCCCTACTATAAACTGGGACACTTTATCAGGCACTAACCAGTATGATTTACAATTAACTTCAATGATCATCGATCTTGGTCTTACACAACTAATTAGAGAACCTACTCGTGGGACAAATATATTGCACCTAGTTATAACCAACATGGAGGCCTCTCTGTCTAACCTATGGGTTATGGATCCATTAAGTAACAGTGATCACATGTCAATCCACTTTTCTATTCCCTTGGTACATAAAACCCCTACAAATAAACTCATGATTAAATTGTACGAGAAGGCTAATTTTTCCAAAATCAATGAGCAGCTTACAGCCATACCATATGACTCAATACTCTCACTGCTTAACATTGATGGTGCATGGAACACCTTTAAGGATATCATACATGATCTAGAAAAACAGCATGTTCCAGAAAGAAAGAAATATAACAACAAAGGCAAAGTTCCCGCTTGGTATAACAGCACAATTAAAAAACTCAGTACTCATAAACAGAAGTTATTTACAGTTCTGAAACAGTGTCAGTCTGAGCAGATAGAGGGAACTCTACTACAATGCAGGAAGGCAGTCAAGGACCTTAAAACATCTATTGTTCTAGCTAAATGGAACTTAGAATTTAAAATTGCCCACACTAAGGATTCACACAAAAGTTTATATTCCTACCTAAATAATAAAAAGGGAGACACAAAAAAGATAGGCCCTCTAATTATAGACGACACTACCATTCTCTCAGACAAGGTTACTGCAATTGAATTTAATAAATACTTCTGCTCAGTCTTCGAGCAAGATACAGAACCATTGCCATTTGTCAATTCAGGTATATCGCCTAGTTACTCTATTACATTTTCTGAAACACTCAATCTCCTAGATACATTAAAAAAAAAAAAACAAGTCCGGGCCCTGACAATATAACCCCTAAATTTCTCATAGGAACATCCAACAGTATTGCTATTCCACTTACCATTTTTTTTAATAAATCTCTCAATAAATCCAAGGTCCCCTTGGATTGGAAAACAGCTATTGCCATGCCAATCTTTAAAAAAGGACTACACTGTAAAGCGGAAAACTATAGACCTATCAGTCTTACGTCCATACCCTGCAAACTACTGGAAAAAAGATTAAACTCCTAATTGAAGAAGAAATGCTGTCTTTGAATTTAAGTGATATTACACAGCACGGATTTAAAATTGGTCATTCTTGTACAACCAACTTGCTATCTTTTTATAACTCAATTAGCAAAAATCTTGACCTAAATATTCCAGTGGACGTTATTTTGCTTGATTATAGTAAAGTCTTTGATAAGGTTTCACATTCCATATTGATAAATAAGCTTATAACCCTAGGATTTTCTAATAGCATTGTGTCCTGGGTCCATAGTTGGCTTTACAATAGATCCCAGACTGTTAGGGTGAACGGGGACCAATCAGATGAAAGGTTGGTGTCCAGCGGTGTTCCTCAGGGCTCTGTTTTGGGTCCCACACTGTTTGGTATCTTCATTAGTGACCTAACCATTTTATCAAATAATATTATATCAAAATTCGCAGATGATACCAAGTTGGGTGGACGGGTTGACAGTGATATTAACAGGAATATCCTAAAAAATGATCTTATAAGGATTGAATCATGGGCAAAAGCCAATAGAATGTCATTTAATGTGTCAAAATGTTCAGTATTACATACGGGTAGCAATAATCTCAAACAAACATATTGCCTTAACAACACTATTGTTAGGGAATCATCTGTGGATCTGGGTATATTGGTAAATAATAAGTTGACATCTACCGACCATTGTAATAAGGTTGCTAACCATGCCAACGCTCTTCTACGCAGAATTAATAATACATTTGTTCTTAAAACTGAGAAGTGTATTATGGCACTTTACAAAACTCATGTTAGACCTCATATGGATTACGGTTCACCTTTCTGGAGTCCCTACTTGGTTGCGGACATTACCAGAATTGAAAAAGTTCAGAGAAAAGCCACAAAAATCATACCACATCTCTCACTACTGGATTACGAATCTAGGCTTCATAAAATGGGGCTTTATTCACTTAAACTTAGAAGAATAAGGGGTGATCTCTTCCAGTTATTTAAGATCTCTCATTCTGCCACACTAATGAATTTATGTGGATTATCTTTCACATCAAGCAAAATTGTAGCCAGGAAACACAATAAACAAATAGGAGTTGATAGAGCAAAAACAAATAAAAGGCAACAATTTTTTACAGTTAGAGCCCTTAGAATTTGGAATTCTTTACCTCAGGATACTATTGACTGTCAGAACATAAATAACTTTAAAATTAAACTGAATAAATGGCTTCTAGGAAGAACATAACGTAACAATGATCCACAAAGCATGGAGGACATCCTCAATGGGCTTCGGCCTTCTCTTGTCCATTAACCAAGTAATCATGGCCTCCTAATTGCAGTAAACATGTACAGCCCCAGTAATGATGATCCACAGCTCTTGCATCTTTTTTGCCTTGAAATATCTGATTTTTCCTCATCCACTACCCCAATATTGTTAGGAAACTTCTTTAATATAGTGTATAGTGGAATGCTGTTATGCATGAAATTCCATGCCTGGAATATGCTTGTTCTAATGCAGTAGTGATGTCATTATGTTGTTCTGCGCAGTAGAACCACTTGGAATCCTAGCACATTGTTGTTTTCCTCTGTTTAATTCTGTGGTGACAGTATTCTAGAACCTTTAAAGACTTTTCAAGTCAGTTTCATTATGAAAAAGAGAGAAAAAAAACAAAAAGCACACATTTCACATAGTACTACCAGGGCCCCTGGTGTTCTGCAGCAGAATTTTCTGATTTCTGCGGCAGGGCTCCTTGACTTCTGCGGCAACATTTTCTGATTTCTGCGGCATGATTTATTCATGTCTCTGGCAGAATGTAGTCCTGTCATTGGCTAAATATGATGTGATGTCATTGATGATATCATATGCTGAGCATAGAGGAGGGGCTTCAGGATAAACGAGATGGGAAAAAGCCTGACACTATGGAAAAACAGTATATTTATATGAAAATTCACCAAAACAATGAATTCTGAGGGCACTATATATGTTCGTCATGAAAGCATAATTTTCTGACAAATTCCGCAACATGGAACTGCAGAATTCCAGGGGCCTTGTGTACTACTATACACTATAAAAAATACAGGATACAGCAACTTTATGCATAACCTGTGTGTTCTGTCACCTCGGGGTTCTGATTCCCATGGACCTCTCGAGCTTCGCTCTTGAGGTAAGAGGGAATCAGAACCCCTCTGTGGCAGAACACACTGGTTGTGCATAGTTGCCCATCCAGTATTCTCTATATTACAGTTGAGGCCTGTATAGATTGCAGTGTTGCTACTCATGTACCTCATAGCAGGGCAAGTCAGGCTCTGGGTCAGCTGCTACAAGAGCATAATCTGGAGGACATCTGGTGCCTCCAACACCCATCTACTAGGAAATTTTCACACTTCTCTGCTGCACATGCTACCTCTAGTAGGATAGACATGTGGTTCAAATCCTCTCACATCACCTAGCGATCACTGAACTCCCACATTCATCCCATTATTATTTCTGACCATGCCCCCTGGAATTCACGTTCTTATGGGCAAAACCTTAACTCCTAAAGCTGGCATTTACACTCCCTACTTTTGTGGGATCCTAAGTTCCAGAAATGGGTAAAGTAGGAGACAAAACATTATGCTGTCATCAACAACTCAAAGGAGATAAGTAAGAGTTCACTTTGGGAAGCCTATAGGGCTACAATGCAAGACATTATTATAAGCTATGCTGCCAGTAGGTGGACAGAAAGGGAGGCTGAACTGCACACCTCAGAGACTGAATTTAAAGTCCTTGAGGACCAATAAAAGAAAATGGTCCATCCCACAACCAAACTGTTGGCTTGTCTCTGCAACATGAGAATCAAACTCAATGAATTGCTCTCCACTCTGTGCTATGTAAACGTGCTGGGAAGTGGGGGAGAAGGCCAGTAGATTACTGGCGTTCTGCATTAGAAAGAGGCAGGCTAAGCAGCATATACCTATCCTGCAGGACCACTAATGGACAATCCACACCCAGTCTGAAAAAATTAACAGCATTATGCAAGCCTTCTATAAGCCCTTATATACTTTTGTTTTCCATCTGACTGCAGAGTCCATTTCTGATTTTTCCTCCCAGCTAGCAACCCATACCCAAAATTGCTCTGAATATCTCCACTGAGTTAGATCTCTCCCAACCCTTCAAAAAGTTCAGATGGCCATTAAGTCCCTTAATAAAATGAAATCTCCAGAGGTTTTCAGTGCATTTTTACTAGCAGGTAAATGAAGACATCAGCCTGATGCTACTCAATGTATTCCAGTCCTCTGAACAATCAGGCTCCCTCCCCACCTTGCGTGAGGTGGTGATTACAGTGCTTCCAAAGAAGGATAAGGACAACACATTGCCCAGTAATTACAGGCCCACCTCCTTCATAAACACCAACTTCAAAATCCTAGCAACCAGGCTAGAGGGCATTTTACCCCACCTAGTACATCACAGACAGGTGGGTTTTATTAAAGGAAGGTGAAGCACTAACCACCTCAGGATATGGCTAAATATTTTTCATTGCATACTGCAGTCCCATTGCCCTGTGGCTGCCATCGCCATTGATTTTGAGAAGGCCTTTGATTTTGTGGAGTGGAATTATCTCCTCACCTCCATGCAATTCTTGGGGTTGGCTCATCCTCCTCTAATAGGATACAACATTATATAACAACCTAGCTGCAAGTGTCCTTACCAATGGCCTGAAATCATAACTCTTCCCCCTGCAGCATGGTACCATTAGGGTTGCCCCATCTCCCCTTCTATTCGAGATGGTGACTGAACCTTTAGCAATAGCCATCCAGACCTACCCTTCTCACTAGGGTAAACAGATGGGGGGGAGAAGAACTCTAAAGAACCATATTATACACTAGTGATCTTCTGCTTCTCCAAGCAGATGGCACGACATCCCAAGACCTACTCTTTCAGCTCCTATCTCCATTTTCTGAGATTTCATACTTCAAAAAGCAAGACAGAGGTATTACACTTTCAGAGCCTAAGCCAATCATTTATGCTGCTAAGGGTCTGAAGTGGGCCAAAAAGGTCCTACTATACTTGAGGGTCAATGCCCACCCATCCTCCCACAAAATGATCAAACTGAGTCTCTTCCCCTTGCTGGACCATGTACAGGCAGAGTTAGATTGATGGAAGCTTCTTAAGCTCTCCATAGCAGGGAAACTGAAGGCATTCAGAATGATTTTGGTACCAAAGTTCTTTCATCTACTAGCACACTTGCCCTTGCACATTGCCACTTCTAGTTTCACAAAAACAGACTCCCTTATAGGAGGCTTTCTTTGGGAAGTTCAAAAGCCCAGAGTTAGTAGGGCTAAATTCCATGCACATTGTAGCAGAAGGGGGTGAGGCCTACCATGGCTTAAGGGATACCATACTGCTTTACTTGTTAACTAGACTATGCTGTGTTTCTTTCCTGCAAACCACAGCTCCCCGCATTGGCTCCTCCTCAAGTAGCAGCACCCCCTGGGTGCCATCTTACTTTATAACAAACCCACCTCAAACAATAAGTTCCACCCCACCCTGATGGTCTCTCGGAGTGCCTGGTTTCTCTTCTAGAAGCATCGCTTTGCTGAACCCACCCCATAGCAGAGACCCCACCTGGGGATGTGACACTCTTCACATGGGGGCAAAGCCCTTAACTAGCATAGATGTGCTTGGGAATTTGCCAGGTGAAGGATCTACATCCACCAGATGGCCAGCATTTATTTATTGGAACATCAGTTTACAACCTTTGAGCCAGAGGCTCATTTACAAAGGTACCTCGTCACAGAGAGGACAAAACAGTGCAAACAACATTTATACAATAAAACTGTGTACAAAAGAACTGTGGCAACATGAGGACATAGGACAGAATACAGTTTTGATACAGCAAGAATTGGCAAAGCACAAGTCAGTTCAGAGTAGTCTGAACAGTTACAGATGAGCATTACAGGATTGACAGTATACAAGTAGGTAAAGGACGTTTTGTACAGTATGCTAACAGAGGCGGAACTAAGCAGAAGAAATCATTGTAGAGGCGTGCAGAGAATAGAGTAGCATTATAGGTAGAGATAAGCAATAGGTTTGCTAAGCCGCTCCGGGAGCTTTGTCTGGTCAGAAGATCTGGAAATAGACTTAGAGGCAGCCACAGTTGTGCATAGTGAGTAGGTGTTTTCTAAGGGTGGTTTTGAAGTGAGAGATCATGGAGGCATCGATGATACTAGTAGGGAGGGTGTTATACCAAGAAGGGGCTCTGTAGGAATATGCCCTTTGACCTTGCGAGGTTCTTGCCCTCGGTACTACAAGTGCAGTTTTGCAGGAGATTAGGGTATGCACTAGAGGATTTGCTCGGTGGATAGAGGCAGTCAGACCTGGTGGGGATAGACCAAGGAGAGACTTTTTAGTTAGGAGGCAGGTTTGATATCTGAGACGTTCGTCTAGGTCGAGCATGTTAGCCAGGGTGTATAGATGGCAGGTATGGGTTAGTCTAGGTGCCCCAGTTAGTAGCTTACATGCCTTATTTAAGGTGAGGTGGATCTTGTTTAGGGAGGTCTGGTCAGTGGCCCCATAAACTGGTGATCTTATAGTCTACTAGGATAGTACAGAGGATGTGACTGCGAGTCGGAGGGCGGGGGAGACAGTTTTTATGGCGGTAAAGGATACCCAGCTGAATGTTGGAGGCTGAGGCAAGGGCAGAGATGTGGGCATGAAATCAGAGAGCAGGGTCAAAGGTTATCCCTAGGTACTTGTATGAGTGGACTTGCTCGATTGGGAGTTTAGAGCTGGCAAGGACCTGAAGTGGATAATTACTAGCTTTATTTTGGGGGTGGGCAAAGAGCATGGTTTTGGTTTTTTTAAGATTAGTTACGAGTCTATGCTCTTTGAACCAGGCTTCTGCGTCATTGTAAGATAATTGCAAGGAGTCCTGAAGAGAGATGGGATAACGATCTGAGGCAAAGATAACAGCATCATCTGCGTAAAGTAAGATTTTATCAGTACATTCACCTGGCAGGGAGTTGAGAAAAGAGCAAGGGCCCAAGAATAGAGCCCTACGGGACTCCAGAGCAGATAGGACAGGTGCTGGAGCGTGTCCAATTAATTTTAACACATTGTGAGCAGGCAGATAAGTAGCTGGAGCACCAGGAGATGGGCCTAGCGGCAAAGCCTATGTGGCTAAGGGCATCCAGCAGGAGGGGGTGGGAGACAGTGTCGAAGGCTTTTGATAAATCAACGAACACTGCACACGCTAGAGAGCCAGAGTCCAGAGAGGAGTGAAGAAAATTAGAGAACTCAAGGAGGGCAGTGTTGGTGCTGTGGCCAGCTCGGAAACCATGCTGTTCAGGGCAGAGGATGCTGTATTTGTCTAGATACTCTGAGATTTGGGAGGACACAACCTTTTCTAAGGCTTTTGAGAGAGGAGAGAGGATAGAGATAGGCTGATAATTACCAGGGAGAGTCCTATCCCCACCCTTGTGTATGGGGGTGACTGTAGCGATTTTCCAGGCAGTGGGGAATTTCCCAAGGCAGAGAGATTTGTTGAAGAGGCTGGTGATCGGTGAGATAACCAAATCCAGAACCTGATGGAGGAGACTGGGATCGAGGGAGTCACTGCCAATAGTATTGCTCTTTAAGGCCTTGAGTAGGTAAGGTCTGACTTCCAAGGCAGTAACATGGTGTAGGTGGAACCAAGGGCGTGTAAGAATAGGATTAGGTTGGGGGGGTTCGAAGAAGTTGTTCGGGAGCACAGGGCTAAGGTCAGTGAAGGATTTGTTGAGGTGGTTGGCAATGTGGGCTGGGTCTGTGGAGATAGAACCATCAATGTTAATTTGGGAGGGTGGGGGATGTGTGCCCCATTCAGTTGTTTAATGTTGTCCCAGAAGGTCCTGGCATTCCCCCATGATGAGGTGAGTGATTCTTGATAGTGTTCAGCCTTTGCCTTTCGGATGGCCCAGGTAAATTTGTTCCGGGCAGCAGCATAGGCCTGCCTGTCAACAGAGCGGCTAGTTTTGGTGGCAATGTGCTATAGGTTATCCCTGTTCTTAAGAAGTAGGCATGGGGGGGTGTAACCCAGGGGGCATGCTTTACTTTGGACCGGAGTGCAGTTAGTGGTGCAAAAATGTCGCAGGCTTTGTTAAAGGTTTGGGTAAAAAAGGTTAGAGCCGTATCCATGTCAGGGGCGTATTGTATGGGAGACCAGTCAGTGTGGGCTAGGAGTTGCTTAAGGCCTTTCAGCCTGCCTGGTCTTAGCCACCACCAAAGGGTGGATTGTGCTGTGGATTTGGGCAAGGAGGTTGACCAACAGAAAAGAACAGGGAAGTGGTCACTAAGTCCGTCAGGAAGGATTTGGATATTGCAGATTTGGTTAGGACGGTTTGTGAGGACCACATCAAGAAGTGTGCTTGTACCCATTCTAGGATTCACTCTAGTAGGTTGGGTAACAAGTTGTGTTAGGTCAATGGATGCAAAGGTATCACGGGTAGCAGAGGATGAGGTGCTGAGCCAGTTAATATTTAGATCACCCACAAGGATTTGGTCAGAGGAATGGGGTAGGGAGGTAAGACAATCACTAAGTGGAGCCAGTGCCTGCGCTTGGTTTTTTGGAGGTATGTAGGCTGTAGTCAGATAGATGGGACCCCTTGAAGGATCAGGGGTCAGTTTTAGGGTTAGGGCCTGAGCCCTGAAGTCAAGGACAGGGGCTGGAAGGGCTAGTCCTACGAGTGAGTCTTTGATATAGATGGCACAGTCCCCACCCTGTCTACCAACATGGTCCTCCCGATAGAGGGAGTAGCCCAGGAGCGAGACCAGGGAGTCAGGGGTAGATTCTGACAGCCAGATTTCCACTATAGAGATAACGTCAGGTTTATGGACTGTAACCCAACATTGGAGTGAGTCGAATTTTTTAAAGAGGCTACAGATGTTCATAGACACAACATGAAGTCCAGGAGATTTGACTGATGAGCTATTGTGAGCCGGGCCAGGGTTAGGATGTATATTTCCTGTCAGGAGTAGAAGGATGAGAACAGCCCTGGACAGGGGGTGGTGGAAAGTGAGTTTGCACCGGGTAAGATAGGAGGAGTAGGGGAGTTTCAGGACGCAGGGGGTAGGCAGAGGGGCACAAGCTGGAAAGGCTAGAATGATAAGTCACCAGTGGGAGCAAGGGGGGAAGCTGGGTAGTGTCTAGGTGGTGAGTGAGGTGGGCTAGGGCACATTGGGAGAGTAGAGGAGGAAGGTGAAGGCGCAGAGACCCAGAAGGAGGGAAGAGTAAGAGGGCAAGTGGGAACACTAGAATGGTGAAACTGTGGAGTTGTAGGGTCACCAGGGTTGGATGATGGCCTAAGGAGGAGGAGAGAGAGGCAAGTCAGTAGGAGGTAAGCAAGCATTTTCAGTGATGGTTTGCTGGCAGACAGTAAGAAATGAGAGAAGAGGGTATGTAGCCTGCCAAAAGTGTTAGTGCCACTTTGGTACAGTAATAGAGACCCTGCCTCTGGTGTGCAAGGTGTCAGGTTCAAGACTCACCCGGGATAATCCGGAATTGCCCAGGGTAGAGTCGTTATCCACAGTCCAGGAGCAGCCCACCAACACTGTGAAGGCCCACAACTGGGGTGCTAAATAGCAACTCCTAGTGGCCAAAAATGGCTATAGGCTAGTGTGGAGTAGGTGGTCTCGGGAGCACAGAGATTACTGGGTGGGGGGAGAACAATGGGTGCAGTATAGTGGGGCCCGGTGGTAGGAGAGGAGGTAGAAAGGGGTGGTTTGATAGGAGAGGAGAGAAGTGGGATAAGTGGGTAGAGAAAACACAGGGATAGAATGGGGTTAGCTGGCAAGATGCTAACAGCAGAGTGCACAGTGACCTCTAGTGGCTAGCAGGTATAACCTGCAAATGGGAAAGTGAGGACTTAGTACTTCAGCTAACAGGAAGTGATGTAATGGGGGTGGGCCAATAAATTGAGGGCCGCCCCTGGGTGGGTGGCTGGGGTGGGCGTGGCAGATGACGCACAGTGTCGTCGGGCTAGCACCCGACAGCAGTCTCCCAGTGCAAGAAGCAGAGGTAAGCCTTTACCTCAGGGCCTGTTGGCATCTGAAACGCTGGTCCGTCGGCTCCTGGAGGGAGCTTGACAGTCCTGAGCTGCTGCGATCGGCAGAGTGCTGGGGGGTTCAGGCCTATAAGGAGCACAAAGGGAGTGGATTAGTATGCAGCGGGAAGGGTAATTCACAATCAGACACTAAACTGCGCATGCGTGGTAAGACTTTAAAACAGATCTGTCTAACAGTACAAAGTCGCAGGTTAACAGCCCCAACAATAGTGCACAATGCTAGACAAACAGAATTTAGCAATTAAAGTCCCTAGTTAAATGAAAATGAACAACGCTGGACTGGTACAGGCAGGTAAAAGCATGGTCAGAGAAACAATCAGTACACCTGTGGGGACATAAATAAAGAGTCTCAAGGCTACACTCAGGTAGCACCCCACAGCAGTCTCCCAGTGCAAGAAGCAGAGGTAAGCCTTTACCTCAGGGCCTGTCGGCATCTGAAACGCTGGTCCGTCGGCTCCTGGGGGGAGCTGGAGAGTCCTGAGCTGCCGCGATCAGCAGAGTGCTGGGGGGGGTTCAGGCCTCAGGGCCTGTCGGTGTCTCTGGACTCCTTTTTGGCCCTCCAGACCAGATTTAACATCCCAAAATAGGATTTCTGGAGATACCTCCAGCTTTGCAGCCTCATTTCAGAAAAACTTAGCAAAAGCCAGAAAGGCACCATTGACCAGCAATTAACTCCCCTACGTCTGAGCCCTACTCACCCTACAAAGAAAGTGAGTGTTTTGTATCGAGCACTGAGAGACTCACTATCTGACCAATCTCTCTTCTCCAAATTAAATTGGGAAACAGTTGCATATATCCATCTCACATAGAAACATAGAACTTGCCGGCAGATAAGGACTGCTAGGCCCATTGAGTCTGCCTGCTTCCCTACCCGTATCAGCAGCCGGTGACCCTACTTGTTCCTAGCTTAGCCTCTCTTTCTCCACTCTAGGGTACCCTTATGCCGATCCCATGCAATTTTGAATTCCCCCACCATGTTTTCTCCCACTACCTCCCCAGGTAGGCTATTCCATGCATCCACCACCCTTTCTGTGAAGAAAAATGCCCTCACATTGCCCCTTAGCTTGCCCCCCTCTAACTTCATATTGTGGCCCCTCGTTCTTGTACATCTCCTAAACTGAAAGATGTTGCCTACCTGTACCTTGTTAATGCCCTTACGATACTTGAAGATTTCCATCATATCTGCCCATTCTCTCCTCTCTTCCAATCTATACATTTTGAGGTCCTTTAAATCTCTCTTCATTCATCTTCTGGTGCAAGTCCTGCACCATTTTAGTTGCTGTTCTCTGAACTGCCTCCATCCTGTCTATATCCCTATGGAGATGCAGCATCCAGAAATGAACACAGTACATGAGATAAGGCCTCACCAGTGTTTTGCACAGTGTCATTACCACTTCCCTTCTTCTGCAGTGATACCCCTTTCTATGCCCCCCAGCATGCCACTGGCCCTCCCCACTGCCTTTGTATTGCCTTGCCTCCTTTAGGTAATCTGATATGATTATTTCCAAATCCCTTTCTTCCTTGGTGATCATCAAGAACTCATCATTCTTCTGTAACCCTCTCCTGGAATTCTGCACCCTAGATGAATGACTTTGTACTTCTTCATGTTGAATCTTATCTGCCACACTCAGACCATTTTCCAGTTTTTCTAGTTCCCTTCTCATTCTCTCCACCCCTGTTGGAGTGCCTACCCTGTTGCAGATCTTGGCATCATCTGGAAAGAGGCAAACCTTCCCTTCCAGTTCTTTAGCAAAGTCTCTAATGAAGACATTGAAAAGGACTGGCCCCAGAACTGAACCTTGTGGTACCCACTGGTGACCCCCCTTTCCTCGAATTGAACCCCATTCACCACCAACCTTTGCTCCCTGTCCCTCAACCAATTTCTAACCCAGTTAACTAACTTGTGACCTACACCCAGGCTACCCAGTTTGTTTACCAGTCTTTTAAGTGGAACGGTGTTGAAGGCCTTGCTGAAATCGAGGTAGGCGACGTCCACTGCCTCCCCAATCCACCTCCTTTGTCACCCAGACAAAGAATTCTATCAGATTCATTAGACATGACCTTCCAGCAGTGAATCCATGCTGCCTCAGTAACTCATGAAGTGGGAACATGAGGAAGAGTGCCATCCGTAAAATCAATTTCTTCCCGGCACAATCCACTCAAAGCGATGGAAAGGTAGGGCAACTGGATGAAGGGGGTGGGCGAACTTGGCAACAAGATGTCACTATAAGTACACATGTAGGGGGGGAGCGAGCATGGCAAGCATGGTCTGGGAAGGGATGGAGAGGCTTAAGAGGGTGGCACTGCAGTTGCTGGTTGAGCTGCATTGTGGCGTCGGGGATTGGCTGGTGGCTGAGGTACTGGGTTCGGGTCCAGGCGCTGGTGCAATTTTTTATTGCACCTGGCCTGAACCTTTTATTTTTACTGCTTTCACCCCCCCGACATGCACCCCCTGGAATTGAGAATCCTTAAGTAGGGGGGTGCGGGGGGAAAAGCCCCCCACGAAGGGGAGTGTGGGTGGGCACAGCCCACCCCCACACAGAAAGCAGTAAAAATCTGTCCTGGGGTCATTGTTCTGGTGCGCTGGGGTTGCAAGAGTGCTGAAAATGTGTTCGGTACTCTGACTGAATGATAATGGTGATCGCCTTTAGGCATTCACTGTTATCACATAGACCCTGCTGCCTCAGATCCTGTGCTCTGCTAGATTCCAAGTGTTCCAGTATCCTTTCCTTCAGCAGCCCTTCCATAATCTTCCCCACTACGGAGGTGAGGCTGGCTGGTCTATAGTTACCAGCCTCATATCTGCTCCCACTTTTGTGAGGCTTGGACAACTTGTTTGTCCAGGGCTGATAATAACTGCAGGCATGGAAGAAGCAGACTTATCCAGGGCACCAGATGCATTACAATGCATTGGTCTGTTACCAGAAGCCACACGTTAGAGATGTTTGGAACCAGATGCCCACCTTAATCATATTCTGTGTTCATGTCTTAAACTTTTGGAATTCTGGTCAGGGGTCAGACAGGTGTGTGAACATATTTCTAGGCTCAGCTTTCCTCTGGACCCTTCTCTGTTTTTGATAGGCCTAACCCCAGACACTGTCTCCAGACACTCCCCAGTGGCACAACTGCTTGTTACAGTCAGTACTGCAGCCAAAAGAGTAATACTTTGCAGTTGGCAGTCCACTGAGATACTGCCTGTAGCAGAGTGATGGAATGTAGTAGGCCAGATAGCCAGTGTAGAAAGAATCTCCCACCTTGTTAATTCTTTCATGGCCAAGTACAGATCTATATGGGGAAGATATCTTGCATCTCCTTGCTGCCATGCTGATGAATCATATTACAGACTGGGTGGGTCAAGCGGACGGTCCTTATCTGCCGTCAAAGTCTATGTTTCCATGTTTCTATGTTCTGGGGACCATAACAGTTAACACGTGTTGGTTGTAGGCTCAGTACAGTACCCCAATGGGGGATAATGTGACATAAACTTTACACTAAGGGGTTACTTCAAGAATTGTGCCTTATACTGTATGTAGCTAATCACCATCTGTTTTTTAGCACTCCTTACGTATTAATAACTGTGTCTTACATGGGCTATTTTACTCTGTTAAAGAGTTCCTGACACAGTTGAAGCAACTTTGAAAAAATGTAATATTCAGACATAACTAGCTATATTTTATATTTTATATTTTATTATGTCATTTTCACCTTTATTTCCTTATTCTAGAGGTATTTGCATCAATACAGGATCTCTGCTCTTTGAGATCTGGCTGCCTGCCTATGCCTGCCTTCATAATTCTGTTTATGACATCAAAATATGTTGCTGTAGAGATAATTATGATGTCATAAACAGAAGATTGTGATGTCATGTGTAGAGATGCAGTCAGAGTAGATAGAGTCTAGGGAACAGGGATCTTGTTTCCATTCAACTGTGTTCAGTAATCAAGAAAATGGGGAATTAATTACTGAAAATATATGAAGTACTAAAGAAAATGGGATTGAGCAGAATATAAGTCTTACTTTTTTCAAAGTTTTGCTAATGCTGTCAGTGACTCTTTAAGTACTATATCATTTGTTTATTTCACTTGTTGGTTGTAACAATGTGGTTCCATGTCAGAAGGGTGAATGAATAACATTGAACCATCACAACATCACTTAACCCACAGCACAAACCCTTTTTGGAAAATGTTTTCTTGTGGGGGCAAAGCCCCCTGCACCCCTCCCTCTGGGCTTTTCCCCCCACACCACCCTTAATTTAGATTCCCACTCTGTGGTAGGGGCACAACTCAGGGATAGGGGCAGAGCCATGGTAATGCAAAAATGTTGGTGCTGTGGTTCCTTCGCTGTTATGACAGTTCATCATTATTCATTCGCCCACTTCATGTGATATCTAGCAGAATTTAATTATTGTGGTTGTGTGTATGACTTTTTTGTATTTTAAAACTTTTAATAAAAAGATTAAGTGAAAAAAGCAAGGAGATTGTCCAGTTAGCTGAATTTATTGCCGTAAGCTCAACAAGGGGTGGGGTGAATCTGTCCGCTCACTGGATCCCCAAATTGTAATAATATAATGGCCAATCTGCAGGAGCCTGAAATGATTCTCATTAGATAGATGAAACCGTCTTTTCAATTGAGAGAAGGACAAAGGTGCATCTCCATCCAAGAATAGGGACAATTGAATTAGTCCCTGTCTGCTCCATCTTACAAATCTGGGCTCTATCCAGGCTGGGCCAAAGGAATGATAATGGACTTTGGCCAGAGTGGGACCAAGGCTATTTGGAATGTTGTATTGTGACAGATTTTATGCCACTGGAGGATGACAGCTCTAGTGAATATATTATCTGATGTTGCTGTCAGATATATGGCCGGACATGAATACAGAGTTTTGAAAAGAGGTTCATTGAGGTCTGCAATGCCAGTCACCTTACAGTGGGCTTTGCAAGCAGTATGCAGCCACACTCCCATGTGGCTGAGAAGGGCTGCCTGGTAATAACTAAATAAATATGGGAGGGTATGCTTAACTTTGTTTTTCAGGAGCTTCAATTTTTGGAAAGCAACCTGTCACCTTTATTTTACGTAAACAAATCTGGATATCATTTTGTCCCAGTGTTGAAAGTCAGCAGGGTCTACACAAACAAAAAGAGTTTGAAATAAATATGAGTCTGCTAAGGAGGTTCATGCAGGTATCTTCTATCCTGATCCTAAAGGATAATGTGAGTGCCAACCATCTTGTTATATTTGCCTGTACAGCCTGTGTCAAAGGAGGGTAATTTAGAGCATGTATTTCAGGTAGATATTGTGGGATATATACCTAGGTACTTTACAGAGCTCTGAGTCCATTTAAATCTGTGCTTTTATATGTGAAAGATCATATTCCAGGTGCAGGACTGCTGTTTTTTCCTGATATAATTTGGAGCCTGATAGCTCTACATAGACTCCAAACACTACCCATGGGCAAGAGTGGGACTTGACAGGATCCATCAGATATAGTAGATCAAGAGGTTTTCTGCATAAAAAGGTAGTTTATGTATTTATCCATGATGTACCATGCCCTTGATCTCTGAATTTTGGTGGATGGTCTGGGCTAAGGGTTTTACAATTATGGCAAACAAAAGTGAGGACAGCAGGCATCCCTGATGAGTGCCTCTAGTGAGGCAAAATCTGTCAGACAGTGTACCATTTGCCCTAATCATTGTTGTGATGTTTTATAGTCTGTCATCATAATTTTAATTAAATCTAGTGGAAAACCAGATTGAGATACTATGAAGTCAAAAAATCTTCTGAAGGCATTTTCCACATCCAGGTTCAGCACCAAAACAGGCAGCTGAGTCCTGGATACATACTGGAGCAATGACAGGGAACATTTTATGTTACCCAAAATCTGTCTCTGCATCACAAAGCCAGTTTGGTCTTTGTGGATTATAAAGGGGAGGAGTTTTTCAAGGCACTTGGCCAGTATTGAAGTGAAGACTTTATAATCTATATTTAGGGTGGAAATTGTGTGGTATGATTCAGCCTTAGTGCAGTCTTTCTGCAGTTCAAGGATTGCAGAAATGGTGGCATGCTGCCAGAAAGGTGGGGAGGAGCCACCCTTCTTTATTTCTGTGATGGCTTTAAGCAAGCTGGTAGTAAGGATTATTTTTTGGCTTAGATTATTTGTGAAACCATAAGATCAGGGGCATTTGACAGTTTTCATTCTAGATAGTCTTATCTGTACTTCTTCAATATGTACTGGGGAAAGCAAAAGACTACTCTTGGCCACTGTTTGTCTCCGCATCATAAAACTAGTTTAGTCTTTGTGTATTATATGAGGAAGGAATTTTGCCAAGTGCTTGGCCAGTATTAAAGTGAAGATCTTATAATCCATGTTTAGCATGAAAATGGGATGGCATGATTTAGCCTTAGTGGGATCTTTCTGCAGTTTAAGTATTGCAGAATTTGTGTCATACTGCCACGAGGGGGGACATTTCTGTATTTCTGTGAAGGCTTTAAGCAAAAGATGTAGTAAGGAATCTTTTTGGGCTTTGATTATTTCTACTGAGAAACCATCAGGTCTGGGACATTTGATTGTTTTCATTTTAGATAGCACTAGCTGTACTTCATCAATATGTATTGGGGCAAGCAAAAGATTATGTGGGGCCTCTGTTATTTGTGGGAGATTAAGGGAGGCAAAATATGAATGAAAAACAGGAAGTTCTTTTCTATCCTTGAGACTAGCATTTGGAGTGATATAATGTCGTTTATACTGTGGTTTCAGAGATGGGAGTAGACAATTTGTCCATACTTGCCCATTTCATAATTCATATGTAAATGGTTTGTGTTTTCCCTCCAGTAGCCAGTTGTCAATACCTCTATTAAACGTATTAATATTTTCATGGTTAACCAAGTTGTATGATGAGTTATTCCATAGATTTACAACCCTTTGTGTGAAAAACTGTTTTCATATGTTGGTTTTAAATAATGATGTTTTTAGTTGTTTATTGTGATGCCTCAGCACATGTTTCTAGCCCTTTACCAAATTCATTGTAGAGATGGGCGAAGTGGCCCCAATTCTCTTAAGCGGTGGAATGACGGGTGAAAGGGGAATTGCGAGTGCTCCACAACGCAGGGAGTACTCACAATATTATCGAGGCAACGCCAAGTCCGTTGAAAACTATGACTTCGCATTACACTGCCTTCCCAAACCACTACTCCACCAATTCTTAAGGCAATGTGTATTAAAATCAATGTACTTTGCCTTGTTTTTAAGCTCCAAAGGTGAATTTTGCAGTGATTCATGGGATTTCAGGTCACATGGGATCTAGATTGTTCTGCACAGCCTCAGTTTGGGGTGGTGTGTAGGAAGCTGTAGGAGACAATCTGCTTTGAGAGCTCTCTATGATTCAAACCTTCTAAAAGCTGTTAAAAAAGCATTTTTGAGTCATTTTTTTGCTGAAACTTTAGTTCATCAATTATTGGAAACCATCCTGTGCTCATATCATCAAGGATTTATTGTTTGTGTGAGTATTTTGAATGTTAGTGTACAACATTCAGTCTGTGTACTGAGAGACAGTGGAAGTGTGCTTTGGGGGAGGTGCGTATCTTCGGTATAGGTATATTAAATTGGAGAAAAAGACAGTGCTTTCTGTTTTGGTGATATTTCTTGTATAACTGTGTTAATGTACACACAGTAATATTTTTAATAATTCTTTCCATTTTTTGCTGATTGTTGTGGTGCAGCAGTGCATAATTTAGTTTGTTTAAAATATGTGGTTATATTAATGAAGTTTTCAATTTGCTATGCATTACTTAGTGTGTGTGTGAGTATGTGTGTGACGTGTGTCATCAAATCAGACACCTTTTATTGTGCCACATAATTTCAGCAATGTGAACCTGCTATCCACTGCAGCTGTATAATTTTTGGTACTTCTTTGTGGTATCTTTACTGGTACTTGCACTAATGACTTTTACTGCAGCAGTACACTGCCGCACCCCGTGGCCCGCCCCAACTGGCAAATATATTGTTTTCCAGATTTGAATTTCTGATGGTTAGCACTGGTTAGGTGTTGTGCCTTTGCATCTGCATCTCTTCAGTGCACAGCGGAATCTTAATCTGTCTGTACATTTGCATCTCTTTAGGGCCCAGTCTCCATCTCTAACTTAAGTCACAGTTGTTTCTTTGGCTTCCCTTCAGAGTACTGGATAGGTGTGGTGCTTAATTCAGCATGAACATTGTACTCATTAATATGCGTTTTTAAGTCAGGACCATCATCAGGAGTCACTCGTGATACAAATCACGTTCTTCATCATCACGGTCACAAATGCAGTCACAAATTACGATTTACGATCATGTCAAGAATCACAACAGTAATTTATTTTACTAGTTACTTGGATGTATTGTAGGCCTGTTTTGTAGTATCCCTCCATGCTTCACCACCCCACCATTGTACTCATTAATGAGTGTTTTTAAGTCAGGGAGTTTTGTGCCGCACCTCATCGGGGCCCGGGGAAGTACAGCAGTAGGCATTTGCATTTCTTTATCATCACAGTCACAAATGCAGTCACAAATCACAATTTACAATTATGTCATGAATCACAACATTAATGTTTTTACTAGTTGCTTGGATGCTGTAAGCCTGTTTTGTAGTATCTCTCCAGGCTTCATCACCCCACCATTGTACTCATCAATAAGTGTTTTTAAGTCAGGGAGTTGGACAGTGTCTGCAATACATACACAGACTGGAAAGAAAACTGCACCCATGCAGTTTAGCACAGTATACTTCCACTGCTCAGAACACATACAGAAGACAACAAAAAAAGGGCATAATTATATACAAGGTTCGGGGATGGTGGAGGAATACATTTTATAACACAGCAAGGAAGGTGTGGGGGGGCACATGGTGTGAGGAAAAAAAAAACTAATGTGCAATCCCATGGTGATCCAGTAGCAGTTCCAGCATGGACATAATTTGCAACTGATTTCCCTCTATGTAGGAAAAAAAAATTACAGAAAGAACTAATTAAGTAAAAAAGAGTACAGACAGAAAAGACAAAAAATTGTAGCTTTTAAAAAAGCTGTTGGGTCTAAATCAAAGTTTAAATTTTTTAATTTTATTTATTTAAATTTTGGTGACCGGGTAGGCCCACTGAGACCGTAATGGTCCCTTTTTCAGGGGCAACCCAGGGTTAATTACAATCAACAGTACAATAAGAAGTAGGAACAATTCAAGGGAAAGTGCGCATATACAGACATAAAAATCAGAACATATAGTACAATCACAAGCAGGTTAGGTAACGTTTAGAATAACATGGGGTAAACACTAGTTTCACAAAAGTGGCATTTACATAACGTTCTTTTATCAGGTCAGTTTTACGGGTTACAATTTCAAGTGTTTCAGAAGTGATAAGATTCAACTGAAATAGGATACCAACCTGTTAGGCGGCAGGTTTTTAGTATCAGAGGTGAAGAGCTGTTTTCTGTCTTCAGCGGTGGCATGCACAGAGGCTTAGCTCTAGAAGGTATGTCTTTAGGCCTTTTTTAAAACCCCAAAAGGAGCTGTAGTCTTGAAAATTGCTAGGTAGGCCCTTCCATAGGGACGGGATGTAATTTTCGAACGACCAAAGACCTTGGCTTGTTTGGACATTTGGGACATGGAAGAGTCGATGACACGAGGATCTTAGGGTTCTTTTAGGCTGCTTGAGTACTAAGGTATGGCTCAGGCTGGGGTAGCATCCATTTGTAGAAGCCTGAAAGCCAAGCATAGGGAAGTATAAGCCAGTCTGCCCTCCAGGGAGGGCCAATTCAGTGAGTTGAGTATATTGCAGTGGTGTTCTAGTGGCTGAGCTTCCAGGGCAAATCGTCCTATTCTGTGGTACAATTTTCCTAGCTTTCATATCTCTGTGTTTTGCATTGAATGTAGCATTGGGGCACCATAAAATAAGGTGGTCAGGAGCATGCCCATGGCTATTTTTAGCCTGGATGCCTGAGTGACAAAAGGGGTTAGACGGTACATGAGCCCAAGCTTTTGATTTAGCACTTTGTTAATTGTTCAACATGAAACTTGAAAGAGCAGTCTTGATAGATATAGACTCCAGGTATTTTATGTAATCCACCACCTCAATAGGATGGCCAGTAGACAGATCAAGGGTAGTGAACATGTTCTATCGGGCCCAGTTACTGGGTCGAGTAGAATGGCTTTTTT
This sequence comes from Neoceratodus forsteri, assembly GCA_016271365.2. NCBI lineage: Eukaryota > Metazoa > Chordata > Ceratodontiformes > Ceratodontidae > Neoceratodus > Neoceratodus forsteri. Next base: position 696,736,466 of record CM057451.1, on the reverse strand, counting down.
TTCATTTTTAGGACTAGCCTATTTGTCAGGAACCCAGGTTTCCAGTAGGAGAGATCGTGGTTCAGGAGTTGGTTTAGCTGTACAGCATTTGAAGCAGATCTGTATAGTACTGCATCATCCGCATAGAGGGTCACTTTCGCTCCACCGCAGTGCTTTGGTTGGTTGTTGATAACCAGGGAGAATAGAAGGGGCCCAGTATTGAACCTTGGAGGATCCCCTCAGCAATGGAGCACTTGCCTGACTCCACCAGCTGCCATCAAATTATCTGAGATCTGTCTTGCAAGTAATCTTTAAACCACTGTGTTGAGTTGTTGTCCAGTCCGAGAGAGCTAAGCTGCTGGATGAGCAATTTATGGTCTACTAGATGAAAGGCCTTGGTAAGGTCTATGAAGACTGCACCAGTAAGTAGGCCTTTTTTCTTGGGCAGCAAGGATGTCGGATGTTAGACTCAGCAGGGCAGTATCAGTACCATGTTGTTTTCTGAATCCATGTTGTCGTGGAGTGAGGAGGCTATGTTGTTCAGCATATGTCTGGACTTGTTGGTATATAATTCTCTCAAGCATTTTATTTAGTGTGCAGAGAATAGAAATAGGTCTATAGTTTTCAACTAGCTCACTGGGTCCTTCTTAGGATCTGGGTAACAAAGCTGTTTTCCAAGCTGAGGGGACTTTGCTTCCCTCATCAGCTATTGAACAACCACATAACTGTACGGCAATTTCTTGGTCAGCCAGTCTGAGTAACCTGGGTTCAACCTTGTCATAGCCTGGAGAGATCGTCTAATGCTCCTAATGAGCTTTAGACCTCAGTTTTTGATGTTAACCTAAGGTGAAATTAGGTGATGAGGGGAGATTCAACGAGTCATCCGAAGATGGCTGTTTTGGGCTGCAGGGATGAACCCTGTACTTGTCTAGGTCAGTGAGGAATTCATTAAAGACATTTGCAGCATCTTGTGGGTTCGTGTGTTGGACATCTCCCACAACAATGTCACAGGCATTTTGCGTGTGGTGGCCTTTCAGGAGCTCATTCTGATCTCATAGTATCAGCAGTCTCAAAACACACTCCTCTTTCTCTCCGTCTGCACAGGAGAAAGTAAAAGTGCCTGCTTGTATGATTCACTTTCTTCTTGCCTAGCTAAAGAGCATGTAACTTACAGTACTGTAAGCCATGTGATGTGTGGAGGGGGCTGCCACATCTGAAACACTAAGTGGATCGCTTAGAATCATAATGAGGAATGCGAAGTCCATTAAAAACAATGACTTCGCCTTACATTGCATTGCCATGCCACTTTAACCTGAAGTGGCAATGACAAGGCAGAGTGAGCACTTTGCATTGCCCACTCCGCGTAGCAGAGTGGCAACACGAAGTGCCCACTTCACGTTCACTTCACCGGCAGAATTTAAATTCCTGCATCTCTAGTCATTATGTGTCTATCAAGTCTTTGTCATAATGTATGTTCCACCAGAATAATATGTTACCCCATATTCTATGCTGTTCTAGTGCATAAAGTCCTAAATGAGTTAACTTATCATTCTATGATAAATGTTCCAATCCCCTTATCATTTTTGTTGCCTTATGTTAAATTTGTTCTATTTTAATATTCTCTCCTATATTTAGTACCCCCAGAACTGTGATTCATAGAGTATTAATGGCCTAACATATGATCTGTAAAGTGGTAGTAACGTTTTTTTTTATATTTTGTTTGGTCTCATGTTGTATTTGTTTAGTGAGTGGGTCACACAGTTTAGTTATCATGACTTGATGCTGTTGCTTTCTTAACCAGAATGCCAACAGTTTAGAGGCCCAAGGGCCTCATCATAATATCTCTGCCTGAAATACTGTAGAGCTATTCCAATTTTTGCATTGAGTATATCCTTAATAGCATTCTGGGTTTTCTTAATTTGCAGAATATATACTATCATCACTCTTTTGATGGCATTAGTAGTAGTATTGGTGCATACTAAGTGACAAAATGATTGATGAGTTTTTAATGACCCCCCCAGGATATGACGTAGCCCCCATCCCACGTCACGTCTGCTTCCGACGGTGCAGGATATGATGTAGCCCCACCCCCATGCCACATCCACTTCCGGCAGCACAGGAAATGACGTAGAGCCACCTTGTGTGCCAATGATGCAGTTCTGACTGTGCCAGATGTTACATAGTGTTCCCACCCCAGATATAATGCACACCCTTTTCTGGCACAGGGCTATGATGCACTTATGGGTTGGGCAAATCTGGGCTTGTTCAGGCTTGTCAGGGCATGTCAGAGGGTCCAAACCAGACTTGATGTTGATAAAGCCACACACTATTGAGTATCCATAGTCTGCCAGCACCATGTTTTGCTCATGTATGTGTAGAGTTCCTGAGGAGAGCAGCAATGAGGATAACAATGATTCAGCAACTGGTTGTGTTATGATGGATGAACCTAGCCAATGTTATCCTACATCTTCTGCTAGTGTCACACCAGAGGAGCTCAATTTGATGGATTCTGGTATGCCTGATTTGATAGAACAATTCATTAACCTCCATTTGCAAGATACTCATGAGCTTGTTAATACAGAAGAGCAGCGGGGAGAGTCAGATGTGCTGGACTCTGAGAAATGCTCTGACGAAAAGTCTGCTGTGACTGTGACTGCAAGTTATGAACCAGCTGAAAAGTCTATCATGTTGGGCCTGGTTAAGGGCATTTTAATACAACTACTGCAAGACTTGATGGCACAGGACTTGAAGATAAAGTGTGAGAGCTGTGCAATTGACCACCCATCACAGTTAAGACATAGCTGTATATACAGACCTGAGGAGGGGTACTGGGAGCTTGTTTTTCCAGAACTCTGTGAGAGATTGCACCCTTGATGGATCAAGCTACTAATGGAATCTACAGCATGGAAGCTTGGGTGCACAGCATCCTATTTTGATACAGTACAAGCTGTTAATGATGCATTGACATAATTTAAAGTGTTGTCTAGTATTGCTAAAGGCCTTGATGAACTGTATGACCAGTTGAGTATAACACTACAGAAAGCTGTTGAAGAAGTTGTTTCTTCAGGAAGTTGTAAAAAATATTTTAAAAGCCCTCTGCAAAAAGGAAGCCCTGTGCCCTATTACATGTACTTGTATGATATTGGAAGTTCTGATGAGGAACACATGGCCAAGTGGTGAGAGCCATTAAGATGGGTAACCTGTGGGGAAACCACCAAAGAAACTTTGAAAAGCAGAAAATGAAAGATATTTATAGACATTGATAACCATACAAATCCCAGACTATGCTACTCACCACCAATGCAGTCCCATAAATGGTGATAAACTTTGGTTTATCCAGATTTTAATGAATGACATTAAAAAAGATTCACATTGGTGTGAAATAATGAAAATGACTGTGTGTATAAACAATAATGTGTTAGAAACTGTTCAAAATGTGCAACCACTAATATATGAAAAACAGGAGACTGTTTCTTACAGTCATGTATTGGTTGCTATAACCTACAGTGTTGAGATCTGCTGTTCTTTTTTAAAATGTCAAAGACAGCAAGATGTTAGAGATGTGATTGAATTCACATCAGATTTTCTTGTAACGCAGCAAAACAAGGCCTGCCCTTTCCTGTTGTGATGTTTTATATCTATCATGTAGTGTAATTTTAGCACAGTTGCTATCGTCTGTTTTGTGTTATATAATGTATGTGTACAATGTGTGGCTTACATAATAAAAAAATATTAAGACTGAAAAACACGTGTCTTATTTGTGCTGTTTAAGAAAAATCATGGCTAAGAAATCCTTGAAAAAATTTACTATGATCCTGTTTTGCCAGGTAGCTTAGGAGGCATTCAAGGACTACATGACGCTGCAAAACAAGAGAAAAGGCTTACCCACACACAACTAACATAGTGGTTGTCATTACAAGATGCCTACACTATGCACAAGCCTGCAAGGAAATGATTTCTTAGAAATAGGGTAGTTGTCAACAACATTGATGCACAATGGCAATCCGATTTGTGGGAGATGAGTAGCCTTTCCAAGGAAAATGACGGATTCTGGTTTGTTCTGACAGTTATTGATGTTCTGTCAAAATATGCATGGACTAAAGTGTTAAAAAATAAATCGGGAACAGAGGTGACAGAGGCTTTCAAAATGATGCTACAAGAGGGTCGCAAGCCTGAAAAATTACAAACAGATGAAGGGACTGAATTTCTTAATGCTAAATTTCAATTATTTTTAAAATCACAATGTATACATCATTTTACAACATCAAATGATGTTAAGGCATGCATTGTAGAAAGATTTAACCGCATATTGAAAACAAAAATGTAGATATTTTACAGCATTTAATACATATAGGTACATAGATGTCCTTTCAATCTTTAACAAGGTCCTACAATTATAGTTATCACCGGTCCATCAAAATGAGGCCTGTCGATGTGACAAATGACAACCTTTAATTACCTGAAAAATCTATATAAAGATCTTGCACCAAAAGTGAAAAGACCTTTCAAATTTCACGGGTGATCACGTAGTGTGTTTCTAGAGTTAAAAAATATTTGAAAAAGGCTATGAACAAAACTTTACCAGTGAGATATTCATTATTTCTGAATGTATACCTAAGCCTATACCAGTTTACAAATTAAAAGATTATGATGGTGATGAAATAAGAGGTACATTTTATGATCAAGAATTGATAAAGTATCGAGACACAACAAACCGTGTATACAGGGTGGAGAAAATAGTCTCACAGAAAACACAAGGGAAGAAACAATTTGTTTTAGTGAAATGGCTCAGCTGGCTATCAAAATTTAACAGTTGGATAGAATCCAAACAGCTGAGAGATTTTAAATTATAAAGATGAATTTATGTTTTACATGATGGCAGTTGCGTGAAGGCATTAGTGGTAAAACAATGTCTGAGAATGGTTTTTATTTTACATTGCCCAGCAATGCCTCTTTTGAAATGTTTTCCAACAACACAATATCGGATTATACTGTGAAACTAGCAAAACCTATCAATTTAGTGGGTTTATGGGAAGTTGGTCTGTCGGAAATACAGTACCCAAGGACATGGGACAATATTACATCACACAATGGGAAATTTTATGCTGGTGAAACTTCTATGCCAATATTAACATTATCGATCCCCAGAGGTTATTATCAAAATGTTGAAGATGTCACAGCAGCCTTCAATGAGACACTGGAAAGTGCAAAGCTAGAATTGTGGCTAGAATATGACAGTCAGGCCCAGAAAATAAAATTCCACAACATTAGTGGTAAATCTTTTATAACTCGCAATAAGCTTGCTTGTATTTTGGGGGTACCACCTGGCATCCCACAAGTGCAGTCAAGCATTGTACCATATTATACAGACATCAATGGTGGCTTTTATGCACTGTTTGTATATTCCGATATTGTTGAGCACCAAAGACTCAGAGACAGCCATGTCAACTACTTCATTGTGTGGAAATATCTGGTAAGAATAATGACATCATAACCATCCGCTATGTTAAGCCAGATTATATACCAATCAGCAAACATCAGTCTGACACTTATAACTACTGTAAAAGAATGATCAAGACAAATGTGTTATTCTTGTTTGCAAGTGATCGTGAAGCTTATTTACGCCCTGTTAAAGGAGCCTTCTGAATGCCTACAATGTCACAGAGGTGTGCAGAGACCTCAGCCTTTATGTGGCCTATTACAAAGCACAGGCTGGTCATGGCTTATCTGGTTTTCAAGCAGTCCCTGTTATGTATGTGCAGGCATAGGTGGATATTTAGAGGCTTATTTAGAAAAAACTGTTCCACTATTACAAAAGGTTTCCAGACAGTGAAACCCCACCTTAAATCAGCAGCTAAAAATATTGTAAAAGATGTAGTGGGAATGTTGTGAGTTCCTTTACAACACATGATCCAGAGAAGCCACAAGATGGGTCTGGAATGGTTGCTTACAAAGAACCAATAAGAAAAGGAGAATAGCCCACCCAGGTATCCATGAAAGCACTATTAAAGGATGTGTGTTCAAAGAAAAGAGAGTTGTGAAACGAAGCGCAGGGAGGAAAACAGCGTAAAGCAACAGACAAAGGGACTTATTTTAAATCATGTCTCTGGTACACTGCATGTCTCAAGAATGTGGAAAATCAGAACTAGACCTCTTCATGTTACGGCCGACCCAAACCAGTATAGAGAAAAACCTTTATGTCGAAATCCCACCCTTGTCAGCCTTAAGTGATAGTGCACCTCTGGAGTTTTATGTGGCGGGTAATGGTGAAGAGTACATTGACTTAAACAATACCTTGTTTTTTTTGACATTCAACTTTATTAGTTTAGCAAATAACACAATGCAATGAATCCAAACAAGACTGTACATGTAATAGGAGAAGGAAAAAAGAGAAACAAACAACAACCTCAAAAAAAAAAAAACTCAGACCCAATCCCAACCCCCTCCCACTAAAAGAATCCCCCACCTCAAAACAACCCATATCAATGACTAGGATACTGTACCGACAGGGCTATCACTATAAATATCCACCCTAACCCCCCCCAAGTGTGCTTTACATTGGATAATCAGGTTATAACACAGAGCCAGAGTTAATACCATGTAATAGGCTTAGGGATAGAGGGAAAGGATATGCAAAGGAAAGAAGGGAGGAAAAAAAAACAGAAGACAAGAGCTAAAAAGGGTGCTAGAGCCCGAACCAAGAGGTCAATGGTAAAGGTAGAGTGAGTATAGCTTGTCCCATTTTTTGTGAAACAAATCCATACGGTTACGTGAGCTAGTTACAAGTCTCTCGAAGTTAAAGCAAGTTGATAGGTCTTTTATCCATTCGGTATATGTTATAGGTAGTTGATCAGTCCAATGCTTAAGGACTAGCCTTTTGACCACCATAGAGATTAAGGCAATGTGATATTTACGCTCCTGACAATCAATGGTGGTATAATTGCCTAGGATGCAAATATCAACTGTGAAGAGGCTATCAAGGCCTAAAAGAGGGTCCAGATTATCCTCAATAGAATGCCACAAGGGCTACCTTGACATTGCTAGAAAATGTGAGTAAATTCCTTCACCTTGTGACATCTAGAGCAAAGGGAAGAGATAGTTTTTAAATGAAACAATTTAACTGGGGTGTAATACATGTTATTTAGTATATGGTATTGGGTAAGTCTAAATCTATCTTGGGTATGGTATTTGTGTGCAGATCCTTCCATAAACTGGGCCAATTAGGAGTGAAATCAGGGAAAAGAGAGCCAAATACGAGAACCTTCAAGCGGGTGGTGAATTATAGTCCAGCAGGTAGGAATATATTGATGAAATGGAATGGGCTCTGGCTAGAGTTTCAATTTGAGAAAGGAAAGGACTGACCTGTGATTCATGAAATCCGGACCAAACTTGCTTTTGATGAGATGTCTTATTTGATATATCTTGAAATAATGTTGTTGGGAGATCAAATTTGGTGAGTATGTCAGGAGAAGAGAGAAGGAGCCTTGGGGTAAAAATTACCCACCTGTAGTATCTTCTTGATTCTAGGGATACAACCAGGGGAATTAGAGAGCTCCAGTCTGATATTGGGGTTAAGAACAAGGGGTTGTGCTAGATCTGATTTGGGTGAAATTTAAGGTAGTAAAGACATTGGAGAGTGTTTTAAGAGACGTAATAATAGTTGGGTTTGAAATCCACGAAGTAAGCGCGGAAGTGGGGGTGAAGAAGATTGTTTTGGGATCTATTTTGGCATCTAAGAGAATTTGCCTCTTGATCAGAAGCCAGAGCGGGGGAGGACAAGTAGATGTGTCTGAGAACCATCTGCCCAGCTTAGAGAGGTGAGCCGCCCAGTGGTAGAATATTAGATTGGGAAGGAGAAGGCCTCCTTTATCTTTGGGGAGGCACAACTTAGAGAAGGAGCGTCTAACAGCTTTATTTTGCCAGATAAATTGCGAAAAGATGGAATGAAATTGACATAAGTATGAAAGCGGTAGCCAGAGGCCTAGTAGATTGAGAGGGTAAAAAATCAGGAAGAACATTCATCTGATAATGTTAATCCTGCCCCAAAGAGAGATGGGAAGTTTAGCCCATCTTTGTAAGTCTAATTGAATATTAGCTTTGAGGTCGCTCTTAAATTGCTTTTAAGCATAGCCAGATTGGAAGTGAAATGTATACCAAATATTTAATTGACTTGGGGGACCATCTCATACCAAACTTAGAGAGTCGTGGTTTGAGTGTAAAAGAGTTCAGCTTGGAATATTCCGATTTAGATATATTCAGCTTATAATGGAGAGGCAGCCGTAGTGGGTAATGATTTGGAGTGCCTGTTCTAATGATTTGGCAGGATGAGCAACATGAAGCAAGATGTCATCTGCATAGACAGAAAGTACCAGCTCCTGCATTTGTGCCGGGCAACCATGAATGAGTGGGGTGTTTTGAGTTTGAGAAGAAGAGGTTCTAAATACAGGTTGAACAAAAAGGGTGAGAGCGGGCAACCTTGTCTGGTGCCGGTGTAAAGGAAAAAGACTGAGGAAAAAACCCCATTGCAGTAGATCCTAGCCGAGGGGGACTTGTATAAAACCTGGATCCACTTGAGGAAGACAGGTGGGAAGCCCATTTTGGCCAGAGTTGCCCACAAAAAGTCCCAGTTGACTCTGTCGAATGCTTTCTCAGCATCTAAAGAGATCAAGGCCATAGGGGTATGGGATAACTGGGCAGCATTTGAGATGTGAGAAAGAGTTCTGAGGTGGTCTGCTGGGGAACGGGCTTGAATGAATCCGACTTGTTCCGGACTGAGGAGATGAACCTAGACCTTCTTAATCCTCTCGGCTAGGATCTTGGATAGGATTTTCATATCACAGTTTAGGAGAGAGATGGGACGGAAGCTCGCTGGGTCTTTGGGAGGTTTATTAGACTTGAGAAGTAAAACAATTGTGACTTCTAGTAGAGTAGGGTCCAGGGCCTCAGCGTTGAGCAGAAAATTATACAATTTAAGGAGTAAGGGGGCAAGATCTTTGGTAAAAGTTTTATAAAAGTTAGAGGGGTAGCCATCAGGACCCGGAGCCTTGTCCGGAGCGAGAGAGATGATGGCATTTTCAATTTCAGAAAGAGTAATAGAGGAGGCAAGGGCATTTTTATGGTATACTGAAAGATGAGGAAGGTTGACGTCTAATAGATATTTTTCTATGTCCAGAAGGGGTACCGAGTGGGAAAGACTGCTATAGAGATTTTTATAGAAATCTTCAAAAATCAGTGTGATATCCCTGGGGGTAGTCTTGGTTAGGCCTTCAGGGGTTTGCAGAGCCGGGATTAATCTTGAGCTCTCTAACATGCGTAGTCTTAAAGCCAACAGCCTACCGGCTTTTTCGCCCTGATCAATATATTTAGATTGGGTTTTTAATATGGTATACTCAGCTTTCTCCTAAGAAGTCAGCATAGTCATTTTTACTTTTAAGAGGGTTCGAGAAGCCAAAGGGAGGAGGGTGCATGAGCTCTCCAATTCCTTAATTTTGGATAATAATAGGAATTGCACGGGCCTGCCTAGTCTTCTTCTAACCGAGGCTAATTTAATTAGCTCTCCTGTAAGAGTATTTTTTCAGGGGCACCAGATGATATCCATCCTCAGGGATGAATTCATATTGACCTCAAAGGAAATTAGAGATGAGAGTTTTAATGCGAGCTACAGTTTGGGCTTCCTTAAGGAGCTGGATGTTGAGTTTCAGATCGTGTCACATTGAAAATTGGGGTCAGGGGAGATTTTCGCCCAGACAGTAGCGTGGTCGGACAGTATTATTGGTTCAATACCGGTCTGGAGAATGCTAGGAAGGAGGGAATTACTGATTAAAATATAATCTATTCTGGACCAAGATTGATGGACTTGGGAGAAAAAGGAGAAGGATCGGAGGGAGGGGTTAGTGAGACGCCAAGGGTCACATAACCCTAATATTTGTACAAAGTCTGCTAAAGATTTTTGAGCCGGGGATGCAGGCCAATTAGAATCCTGAGACCTATCCAGAGAATGGGATGGTGGGACATTCCATTCCCCTCCCAAAATGAGTTGTGAGGGTAGAAGGGTACCTAACTTATCCACCAGGGTCATAAAAAACTCGGGGCTCCCCCCTACTGGACCATAAATTGAGCCGAGGATGACCTTACAGTTATTAAGGGAACCTTTGACCAGGACAAACCTGCCGTCCCGGTCAACCAGTGTCTCCTCCGTCAAGAAAGCAACGTAATTTTTAATAAGGGTGGCCACCCCCCTGCTGGAACTTGACCCACTCGCTGCAAAAGCTTGAGAGAAGCCAGATCTGACAAGTCATTTTTCCTCACTCTTGAGTAAATGGGTTTCCTGTAACATGAGTATCTCAATTTTGAGTAAATCACAGTGATTGAACACCTGAATCCTTTTGGTTCTTTCCCTGAACCCTCGCACATTCCAAGTAGCTATTATAACTGAATTTATAGCCATTTCAAAAACAGTAAGATAAAAATAACCATGGTAAAGCTATTGGTATAAATCGGTGAAAAGGCACCTCTTGACCCCCATCAGACTGATTAGGAATTGTGAAAAAACAAAGCCAGATCTTTGAGTGATACAATCCAACAACAAGAATAGAAAATAAAATATAACCCTTGAAGTTTAGCACAGACCAGCCTCAGAACCCCCGCCTTGTCCCCCCAACAAGAAAAAACCCTACAAACTATGTACATTCTGGTGTCTAACGTGTCAGGAAGGAATTGGTGAAACCAAAAACATGCAACTGTGCATCAGAGCCCCATGACAAACCCTAAGATTGACCCAGTTGTTAAATCAAAAATGCTAAATTCTATTGAGGAAAGTGGAGACAAGGTGCATGCCAGGAATGTCCCACTAATTTTAGAGAGAAGTCCCCAACCAGAAGAATTAGGGCTGCCATATCCCCCCTTTATGAGCTCGTAAGGCAGCATCCTTGTGCACCGAGCATCACCGGGAACCCCCACCCACCAGCACTTAATCTTTAGGTCCCTGCCAAACAATGGCCTTGTAAGCCTGTGAGACCTATCGGGAAATAAAAAGGCCCCGGGAAGCTTTTCTTAGGGTAGTACCCTTTGATTCTGCCGCCTAAGTAAGCCTAAACACTGGACTTACCCCCATCCATGTAATTCTGCAGTCCATGTGAAGGCAAGCGCAAAGAATGAGAGTGGGATCAGGACAGAATTGCGAGGCTGACTTTAGCCTTGTTCCCCGGGGAGCAGAATAAGCTGTGGGACCAAAACCGGTCCGCCGCCAAAACGGTCAGACCGAACCATGAGCCACCAACCCAAATGATCCGGGGTTATTACTGGGGCCAACTAAAAACAGGCCACGGCCTACCACCACCAGCGCTAAAGCCCCTGGATACCCCAGCCTCCCAGAAAAATGGAACACCAAAACAAATACTTCAGGTAAATAATCAATCCTGACATAGCAAAATGTGAATGCCAAATGTAGGCAACAAGCCAACCACTGGATTAGAGTGAGTCAAGCCATTTGTCTTTGAACAGATTGGGTAGCCTGGAGGTTAGATCTTTGGTAGCCTGTTCAGGCGTCTTGTAGGTTGTGGAAGAGCCATCAATCGTGATCTTAAGTGTGGCAGGGTATAGCATTCTGAAGCGGATACCTGCTGCAATAAGCTTCTGCACCACAGGATGGAACGCCGTTCTCTTCTGTCTGGTCTCAGCTGGCAGATCCTGGGCAATCCGTAGTTTAGTAGAGCCCCACATAATAGATTGCAGCTCACGAGCCTTCGTGAAGACATGCTGCTTTTCAATATAGCTAAGAAACTTAACAATAATCGGCCGCGGGGGAGAGTCCGGTGGGGGCCGTGGTCTCAGGGACCTATGAGCGCTCTCCTGGTGATATTGGGGGTTGAGAGGCGAAGGGCCGATGACTTTTGCCAAGAACTTCTGAAGAAAAGCGATGGTATCTGGACCTTCTTCTTGTTCAGGCAAGCCCAGTATCAGAAGATTATTTCGCCTACTACGTCCCTCTAGATCTTCGGTCTTGATTTGCAGTTTCTTCACCTGCTGTTTTAGCGAGATGATTTCAGGATCCACTGTGCCCCTCCATTTTTCCTGGGACCGGATCATAACCTCTGAGTCGGAGACCCTGGTTGTGAGTGAGGTAAGATCCCCTTTGATCGATTTAAGCTCCGACATGATGCCCTCTAATACTTCCGGAGGTGCGATTTCCTGTAAATTTCTCTTGATGGGGACTGCCTAGGAAGCACCGCCCATTTTACCAGGATTATTGATAGTTGGCTCCTCGCTTTTGGATTGTTTTTCCGGCGTAGCTGGAGGGGTATGTCGCATCGCGGCCTGCTTCATCTCTGCCTCCATCCTTGATTCTGGTAGCAGGATGCAATGAAAGAATGCACTGAGGCCAACAGGCAGAGAATGAGAGGCAGTTTGATGTTATTATTTCGAGTGTTGGTTGTGGCTAACCACTTTAAAAAGAGATTTAAGCTGATAGGTGGTGGGATCCCAGAGACAGCACAGCCATTCAAGGAGCTAGCATCACGTGACCTCAAACAATACCTTGTTATACCTTTTGTGCAAGATCACTAAGGCTGATGGTAGTGACATTGATAATCAGGCTAGAGTGAGCCTAATTAACTACCGTTTAGCAACAATCTTTAGCCAGGTGGATATAGTGGTGGGTGATCGTCTAATTAGCCAAAGTAATAACAGTTACCCCTACAGAGCAGTTGTTGAATCACTGCTTAATTACAGCGAAGACACCCTGTCTACACAATTTTCATCTGGATTATTTTATAAAGATACACCAGGGCAGCATGAAAATACAGCTCTTAATGGGCCCAACGAGGGTTTTAAAAAGTGAACAGCTTTTACAGCAGTCAGTCTCAAGGTAGAACTGGCTGGACCGATTCACGCAGACCTTTTTTTCCAGGAAAAATTGCTCTTGAATGGAGTGGATGTTAAAATTAGACTTGTTAAGTATAAGAATGAATTTGTTTAATAAGCGTGATGCAAATGAAGAATATAAATTACAAATAAAGCGCATCTCTATATCTAAAAAGGGTAAAATTTCACCAGCTGTACGTGACGGCCATGCTCAGGCTTTACAGTCTGCTAATGCAAAGTACCTCTATTGATCGTGTTAGCATGAAAGTGTTCGTATATCAGGTGGGAGCCATGTATGTAACCAAGATAATCTGTTTCTGGGTCAGATACCTAAATTATTGGTGATGGGATTTGTTGATAATGATGCTTTCAGTGGTGTGTATAATAAAAACCCATTCAATTTTAAGCATTTTAACATTAACTTTATAGCCCTCTATGTGGATGGTGAACAAGTCCCTGCTAAACTACTGCAGCCTAACTTTACAAGTGGTAATGCTGTCAGAGAATATATCAACCTGATCCACACAAGTGGAAAACAAATGAAAGACAGCCCCCTGCTGATAGACCGTGTAGGTTTTTGTCAGGGGTACACACTTTTTGCTTTTGATCTAAGTCCTGACCAAGGCTGTAGTGACCATTATTCGCTAATCCACTCAGGCAACCTGAGAGCTGAAATACGGTTTACTGACCCACTACCAGCTACTGTGAATATGATGGTGTATGCTGTTTTTGATAATGTTGTGGAGATTAATCAAAGACGAAACGTTGTGTTTGACTTTAATTAAACATGAATACTCAACAACTGGACACATTTTTCCACAACAACTCTTCTACCAGAAATAGCTTTTTGGGGGTCTTTGCAAGTGATCAACTACCTTCAGAGAGACTTACATGCATGCCAGCCTCTTTAGTTGTGAATACACAGCCCCGGTCTATGCCTGGTGAACATCAGTTAGCTATTTATTTACCTGACCACACCACTGGTGAATTTTTTGACTCTTATGGATTTCCTCCAGACTTTACATTTTTTCCACCATCAGTTGTTATGTTTTTCAGGAAAAATGTGAGAGAAACACTGTTTAACTCTAAACAGGTTCAAGATGTAACATCTATGACCTGTGGACACCATTGCATATTTTTCTTACATCAAAGATGCAAAGGTGTTTCCTTTAATGATGTGATTAGTCTGTATTCTGATAATTTAATAATGAATGATCAGAAAGTTTATAAATTTGTCAAGCAATGTAGAATTGTTAGAAGGCTGAAGCCTTCTTTTTCTTTAAGCCGGCAGACAATAATTTCATGTTATGATTATAACCAGCGATATTACTGTTGATAGATCCACGAGCAATGCATGCTGTATTTTCTAGACAACATTGTAGTTTGTTTTTATAGTGTATAATTAATAAAGGTTCTGTTGTGAGGAGACAATGAACACAACCATTTGTGAATTGCGTCAGAGTGTTTGTTTATTTTTACAATATGATAAAATAAAAGACAGCACATAGTTTAATTAATAAAATGTACAAAAACACACAATTAGGAGAACTGTGTAGGACATGGCATAGGTGTTAAAACATTAACCACTCTGGTTTCTTAAAAGGGGTTTTTCTTATCCTTGTCACTGGTGACGCTACGTGGGATTCAGATGCTGTCATTGCAGAAGTATCTGTCAGAACCTCTGACAGCTGTTTTTTAGAACTCTGAATCAAATATCTGTTTTGTATGTTGGGTACCACTGATTCAGGAGCATTAATTTCTGCTAAAGCATTGATAAATTTATCCCACCCCCTAGGTTTTTTAGCATCAGTTATATATCTTTGCAAAGTAACAGCTCTGACTAAATCATATATGTGAGACCCTTTAATAGGTACACCATGATATATAAATTCACCACGATCATTCCAATCTGTAACACCAGCAGACCTTTTTAGTTTGTTTAACAACATTTCAGTGTTTTTTCGGGCATGCACAGAAACACCTTGTAATATGTCACTGTGTATGTTATCAGTGCCAGGTAGCAGTGTGTTGTCATCTTGTGGCTGCATTAGTGCATGTGGTGTCAAAGATAATGACAAGTTTGCAACATCTTTTTCACCCTGGCGTACAACTGTGAGATAGCGTTGTAGCACATTCCCATATACTTTAGCCATAGAAACATAGAAACATAGAATTTGACAGCAGATAAGGACCGCTTTGCCCACCCAGTCTGCCCATTTCCCTACCTAATGGATAAGCTGCAGATCCTAGTTAACCAGTAGCCTACTTATTTCTACCCCCACCCCCTAGAATTGCCTTATGGCTGTCCCATGCATGCTTGAATTCAGTCACTGTTTTTTGCTCCACAACCTCCTCTGGAAGGTGGTTCCATGCATCCACAACCCTCTCTGTGAAAAAATATTTCCTTACAATACCTCTGAGCCACCCCCCTCTATCTTCAAATTGTGCCCCCTTGTTCTTGCACACCTCTTTTTTTGAAAGATGCTACCCTCTTGGACTTTGTTGATTCCCTTGAGGTACTTGAAAGTTTCTATCATGTCCCCCCTCTCCCTCCTTTCCTCGAGGCTATACATATTAAGCTCCTTTAGTCTCTCTTCATATGTCTTCTGGTGCAGACCCTGCACCATTTTAGTTGCCCTCCTCTGGACAGCTTCCATCTTGTCTATGTCCTTGCGGGGATTGGGTCTCCAGAACTGCACACAGTACTCCAGATGGGGTCACACCATCAGCCTTTTCATATTCAGAGGGGTCAGTCCTTTGGAGAAAAGCCTGCATCTCAGCATCCAGCTGGTGTTCCACACTCTTTCTTGGTAGTTCTTCAGGCTGTGGCTGACCTCTTAGCATGTCCAGCTGATGTTTAGGTACCAAATACATTTTTGTGCATAAGCCATGCCTGACTCATCTGCTTGATAGAAGGCTGGTTAAAAATGGTATAACCACACTGAGCAAGGTAGCTATAAAACCCCCAGACTGTGTTACAAGATGCTTCTTATGTTTAACAGACAGTTTTTTATTACTTAATTTTTTAACAATGTTGTGTCTCCTCTTTAGCTTCCTAATCTGATGAGTTGTGAGAGGTATATTCCCTTTAATAGCATTGAGTGCCACCTCTGCAATTGCTGCTATTAAATCATCAGAGGCTGAACAAAGAATAGCTTTTAGCTGTCATGGTGGCCCCTTCACCAGCAGCTTAAGCACTGCAAGGTTTCTTTTCAGATGTGCTGACATGTCCCAGGGCTATGACTATCTGGCTACAATGAACAAATGAGGCAGTTCTTATTTTTGTGGTGCATTCTGTTTCATTATGTATGCAACAGGTAAAGCAGGTGGAAACAAACCAGACCTTAAGCGGTATGTTGCTGGTGTAGTGGGTTTTACATCCACCAGAAGATAACCATAGGCCTCACAAGTAGCATCTTCAAAGACCTCTTCAAAAATCTGGCCCTTTCCATGATACATCTGATGGCTAGTGTACTGACCTGCAGTTTATCTCTGGGATTTTAAATAAAACTATATAATTAGCATTTAAATTTATGGTCCTGCTTTTTTTACCCTGGACAAACAAATTTTGTGTGACATACAGGATACTAACATTTCTGTGGTGGCAGTGCTGTGTGAAACATTTCTGAATTTCACAGTTTTCAGATGCTGTTTCCATTAAGTCATCTACAATTAAAAGATTTACTTTTTGAGGTGGTAATAGTTCATCATCTTGTAGAGTGCTAGGAATACCTTTTATAAATCTCAGCTTAGGAAATTTACTACTCAATTCTGTTGTCAACAGCTATAACACCAGATAATATTTTCTGGAAATCTTGTTAAAGCACTGAGACCAGCTTCCAGCATGCTTTTAATAAAATAACTTTTCCCACAGTTTGATGGTCCAGCCAAAATACAGGAAAAAGGGTGCTGCAAATGTATATCCATACCCATACTCATATCAGAAGCCATAAAGCAATGTTTTAAACTCCTCAGTCAAAACCCTTTTGTTGTAGACAACCCTGAAGGTTTTCTTTTCTGGCCTGTTTTCAATAGTGATGCTCTTTTTGTTTCTTGCAATTTTTTTAGTCCAATAGTAACTGATTGTACCCCAACACCTTCTTCTGCACCACCGTCCTTGACAAAATGCTGTACTAGTGATTTGAGACAGCTGTAGTTAACCTTTTCACTAGTAGCCATATTTAGTGTTATGCCTTTTGCCTTCATGCAAATTTTACCATTGGTCAGTTTGTAGCCATAGGTTTTAGGACCACCAGACACAAACTCCACAATGTGTTCACCATGTGGTAATTCACTAGTCAGATCACCCAAATAGTCACCCAGTGGTGGATCCCAGTCACCCAGTCTGCTGACAAATATGACCAGGTCTGTATCATGGTATAAACAGCGGTCCTGCAGGCTTTCAAGTAAACTGTATAATTTAAGTCGAGCATAAGCGGGTGGTAAAGGCAGCAATAACAACATTAATGTTGGTAGCGTTTGTGTAGTGGTTTTCAGTGTATTTCCATTGTACTGAAGCTGTATCATCATTGATGAAATACAGACTAGGTACATGGTAGCGATCCGTGAAAAGATACTGAAAGAGTTCTTCAGCATCCTTGACAAGAGCTGTGTTCATCAAAGTTAGGTCGCTGGCCAAATTTTTCCCACAAAGAATTCAAAAGCAGCTTTGAAATCTGTCTTTGTGCTGGATTATTTGCTTTATTTTCTGCTTCTAAAACAACACCTTCCTGAGCATAGTACTGCCTGATGTATGCTTTACATTCTACATCAGATGTACACCAGTTTGGATACCCTGAAGCTTCCTGTTTCCCCTTTAGGTGTAATTTAATATAGTCTGTAAAAAGACTGTCTGACCTGTCTTGGTAGTGCCAGACTTCATACACCTTGGCCACCTTATAACCTTTCTCTAAAGCCAGCTTTAGCTCTTTAGTACACCATGTGCCCACCAGAGATTGTTGTTCATCTGAATGGATACATGGTTGTGACTGCTGAACTGTCTCAGCACATGAGTGACACAGTGTGAACACTAACTTTCCACCTATCCTGCTGGGCAGAACAGGCAAAAAGAGACCATGGGTCGGATACACTTTAGCTTTTATAATCCCAAAATATTGTCTGAGATCCTTGAAATTGTCATATATAACCACTGGGTGACCTATGGGGTATGTCTTGGTCTTGTTCACATAGGGGTACAAACTGGTAAAATCATAATAATGGATTTTCTCACCAGGCTGTGCACTGTAATATAAACGCAGAGCATTTGTATGCCCTCCATAAAGTGATTCACGGGGATCCATGAGCTCAGGAAAATCAGCTAATTTCAAAAAGGCCTGCAACTGAGGCTTCTCACATATCAGCTGTTTCTATTCATGCTCCCACACAACCTTTACATTCATACCCTTTTCACGCCTGAGGAAGTTTAATTTCTTGATAGTCATGTAATATAGGTGTTTGTAGGTTGTGCCAAGCATTGGGTTAAACAAATCTTCAAAGAAAAACTCCCTGCAGCCATGATAAAAGCAACCTAAAAACTCAAATGCCGTAGGGACACCGTCTATTACAACATAACCATCAAGAAAGTAATTACCCACCTGCACTTCGCCACCATTTAAAGCATGCTGTATGGAAATATTTTCTTGTTTACTTATGTACATAAGCCACTGTACGGCAGGTGTGGAGTGACCCTTGCACTGGCAGTGATAGTCATCAGCGGGTATAATCCCTATGGTGTCTGGCTCTAAAAATTTAAATCGATACATGGCCATGCATACTGATGCTATAGTGATGTACTGAAAGGGGTCAATTTGCTCCCTCGCCTCTGCAATGTCTTGAAACATTTCCTCTACACCATCTTGAAACATTTCACATGCCTGTTTTAGAATCTCTACATCTGACTTGCAGTAGTGGTGTAATTTCTTTTTAAAAGGAAATATATCTTTTTTATGCAATTCATGCCACTCCAAAAAACTGTTTTTTTATCTGCCATCATGTAATCTATACCATAATCTTTGGGGTCAGGCATAGGCCCTACATAATTTTGATTTTCTGGTTTGTTAAAAAAGTGTGGAAAGAACCCCTTTACTCCTTCAAAGCCCATCGCATGTGGCATAGCAGCTAGTCTCATAGGTATGAAATTTAAACTGTCAATAAAATGGATTTTAGCCGTGTTACAGTTACAGACATCAGTTTTCTTCCCTGAGTCAATAACTCCACCTCCATTTTCTCTTTTACAAGCTGGTTTAAGATGAAGTGACTGTCATACCCCTTTGCATTATGAGCTATAAAAGTGTACCCCTTAAACCCTTTTTGAATAAACACAGTCACTGCCTTCAAATTCCCACCTGTGACCTCTTTCAATGGCGCTGATATAATTAGGAATATGTCTAGAGTCACCAGCACTGACATCTTGCATGCATTCAAAATCATAAAATATATAGCTGCTTGAACATGGCGGTGTCTTTAATGGCTGAATATAGCATAAGTGGGGTTCAAAAGGGTGTACATCTGTAAGACAGTTATGACACTTTGGCTGAAAACAAATATGCACACCCTCCTTAGGTTTTCCACATTATTTGCATACTTTAGTTAAATGACAATTGGGGAATGTCAATTTATGCTGCCTGTAACAGTCTGTGGAGTTACAGTGTTTATTGCAATCAGGGCACTGTACCACCTCACTTTGCACTTCACTGCAGCCAAAGGATCTGCATGCATGGCACATGTTAGGGCATGTGTGTGACCCTTTGTGCGCAAAAAGGGCATGACAATGATCACACACATTTCTGGCACCAAAAGAGACTTTAAGATTTTTAATACCATAATAATGGTTTTCGTGTAAAAGCATAAAAACTGTATTAGCCCGTTTATTAGTAGAAATCACAAACTTCTGCCATGCCCCAGCTTTGTTCATAAAGTAAACAAGGATGGTCACATTTAGCTCTGTCTCAAATAGGTGTATGTGACTCAAATCTACATGTGTGTGTTCTGACAAATCTACCCTGTTGTGTAAATCTTTAGCTTTTGCTAATATCTGAACATCAACTAGTTGCTTGTGTAGCAAAGCAATTAAACTAGCAGCAAAGCATGATGTGTTACTTTGATTTACAATGTTAACTAGGTGTCTTGCTATTTGCTTTACAATGTGGCTAGATAAGATGCTTCTGACATCCCTGGAAATGCCCCCACGAACATTTCCCACAATTGTCACAACCAGCATTAATGTCTCATTAGCACACACCTCCATCTTGCTGTTTAATAAATTGGCAATATGTTCTAAAAATTCATCTGTATTTAATTCATTGGGGTTCCGATGTAATGAGTACACAGGGTCATTTAAGCTATCACAACTCAGGTGTAGCTGTACAAAATCATTATTACCCAAAGTGGGCCTTATTCTGTCCAACAACTGTTGCACAGCTGTGTGGATTGCAGAATAGTATTGGTCAATGGACGTTATTTGGTCTAGGTTAGAGAAGTGAAACTGCTGTCGAAACTCGGTACCATTAAAATTATTTCTGGGTACTTCATATTTATTTATTAATTCTAAATACACAGGTTCTGGTATAGCATCTTCCCTCTCCTGTGGGACCTCCTGACTACACATGTCTTCTTCATGGTCTCTGGTACCACCGCACCCTATCTGCATGTGTTCGGGTGTGTTGCTTTGAGAAGGCCCCATACATTCCTCACAACTGGACAGTTCCATACAAATATCAGAATTATCACTCTGTGCACATTCACAGTTTTCACTCACACAGCACGCTGTTTCACAACCCCTATTTTCTTGACCCACAGAAGACTGCTGGCTTGATAAACACACAGAGCAAGCACACAAACAATCACAAACACAACTGTCAGAATTTTCAATTGTGTTGTTTTGAGAAGGCATCATACATACCTCGCTGTCTGTCAGACCCCTACAAATATCAGAATTATCACTCTGTGCACATTCACAGTTTTCACTCATACAACACGTTGTCACACAGTCACTATTTTCTTGGCACTCAGGAGACTGCTGGCTTGATAAACACATGAGACAATCATTCAAACAAGCACAAACACAACATGATGTGCAAGACCCCGGTTCCCCATGATTATGTTGTTGTGGCTTGTGTCTGTGCCAAGGACTCTGCTGTTTTTTCATTCTGCTACAGTCAACCAATATTTTTTCAGACCTTCGAATTCTACTACTAATATACTGGCTTACTATATTACGCCTAGTGTTTCTGATGACCCGCCCTTGTTGAATAATTCTATTAATAATTTTATTATACTCATTTTGAATAGTACACATTTTTACACCTCCTACAGCTAAATTTTGAATTAGTTTCCTAGTACCCACCATTTTTGGTATACCAGTCACAGCTAACAAAATTATTTAAAATTGACTTTATGACTATGATTCTGCAAGGCTAACCACCTTAATTGTTTTATTAGAAATTCCAAATATTAGATTGCAACCATCGGGTATTTGCATATGTGAAGAGTCTGTCACATGTATGCCAAAAGGTCTAAATTGTAACTATATGTATACACAAGTGTACCACTAGTTGGGCCTTTAACATGTGGTGACACTTTTTTAGGTATCAGTGTTCCAGGCGTAATTATAGGGTCAGCCTTACTTACACACACAGCTGATGATTTAATGCATGGCTGCTCTGCAGTTATACTATCAGTGGCACAGTCTAATGTAACAGGTGTTTGTGTTTGTTTATTATTATGTTTGCAGCACCTCTTACCCCCAATCCCTGTATGACAATGGTGTTCACGTTTTACACGTTTGTTGGTAGAAGGTGTATGGCCAGCTCTTAAAGACAAGCAAGAGGGGCCAGAAGAAAGTTTCAAAATGTCATTATGCTTTTGGGCTGCTGCCGTGGTTGCAGGCACTGTGTGGGAGGATGGTCCAGCCTTGTTAATAGGGTGCTTTTTCTGTCTGGATAGCCTTGAATATACGTGATGCCTTCTTGCAGACTTTTGAAATACAGCTTCTATATGATTACATTCGGTATCACCTAGTAACAAAAAATTAGAGAACATAAATATATCAGCACTACACACAGTATTGACTACATCCTGGATTCAAACATGCAGTATACCAACATATTAAATAGTTTGCTACAATGAGTCACACATAATTAAAACTATAAAATGAGAAAAAACTAAGTGATTTAAAAACATAGCCATGCCCAAAACTTCTTAACAAATATTGTGCAAACACATGGCAATATATTACAATTTTTGTTACAAGAAAGCATGCTAAATTTATAACAAAAAGAAAATATTTGCAAATACCACCACAGCAGCCCCCTTATCCATCTGCAGCACTGTAAAAACAAGTCATTAGTTTTCAGTTAATGCCCCACACTATTAAAAACTTTAACACATACCCTCTGTTTTGTCTTCAATAATCAATGTTGTTTTATTTTCGGATGTGGACTCTGGCTGACCAGTTTCTGTTAAAAATCAATGCAGTATATATGTCACCACTAACCAGATAGCGTTTTCCAAGCATACTGTGTGTAGTCAAACAGCTATTACTTCTCTACACTTTAAAAACAGTATTTAGCTAGTTTCAAACTTCAGCAGTTTTTTTTCATCTATCTACAAAGTGTAGGGGTCAATAAATCAGTTTGCTAGAGGGTTTAGAACCATGTGTAGACATTAATTGAAACAAATTACCAAAATGTATATTAACAAACCTTTATATTATTGCTAACCTCACAGTTGTCAATGAATTAAACTAAGGCTCACAGTGCAGCAATGTGGCTACAACACTATCAAATAAATTAATTACTATACAATACACCATAATGTAGCGTACACAGGCAGAAAATCCACTTATGCATATGTTCTCATGCAACACAGTTATAACAGAGCAGGGCAGAGGGGTTTTATGATCTTGTCTGGACTTGTCCACATAATTAAGACATTGGTACATTTAATTGGACATACCGTATGATGTGATGTGTGTACCTGCAGAAGAGTTGCTTTGTATACATGGGGCCGGCAAACCTGAATTAGGAAAACTTAGTTATAGTCTTATAAGCATGCTTTTAAGCAATAAAAATATTACAAACAATTAAAAAGAGCACTCACCAACAGCTCCTTGTGGGTCTTCTGAGTCTAGAACAAGATCATGAAAGCCAATCTGAGAAAACTGTTTTGCAAAATAATTTGCCATTTTAATGTCAAGATAACAACAGTACTTTACAGGCTACAACTTTTCAAAAGCTTACCAAAGGTTGCTTCAGAGTGGCAGAGACTCAAGCAGTCTAAAGCAACTCCTTTTATATTGTCCAAGGGGCTGCGACACGCCCCAAGCATTGTACAGAGTGACAGCCTGCGTAACAAAGACCCGTGAAAAGTTAAAAAATAAGTATCCAACTATTAAGCTGTAAATAAATAGCATTTTTCATACACTTTCCCAGGCATATCAATCAGCTATAGCATTTTAAAGTTAAAAAGGTATTTTGTTTTTAGGGTGGTGCCTTCTGTGGCTACCCTTTTTAGAAGAATGGTAAAAGACAAAAGTTAAAGATTAGGTATCTAGCTATTGAACTGTAAGTAAATAGCATTTTCCTAAATGTTCCCAAGCTTGTTGGCCATTATCTTTTAAGGTTAAACTCAGACCACTGTGGCCAATGCACAGAGGCTGCACATATACCATCAACATAAATTTCTGCTCTGAGAAAAGGTAAAGGTCTTTTGTTTTTGGGGTGGTACCTTCTGTGACTGTCCATTTTAGAAGAATGGTAAAAGACAAAAGTTAAAAATTAGGTATCTAGCTATGGAACTGTAAGTAAATAGCATTTTCCTAAACGTTCCCAAGCTTGTTGACCATTATCTTTTAAGGTCAAACTCAGACCACTGTGGCCATTGCACAGAGACTGCACATAAACCATCAACATAAATTTCTGCTCGGAGCCTGAAACACACACACATTTGCAAGCCAGCTTCCAGCCCAGCAGCTTCTGTTCATTTTGGGTAACACTAAAAACATTTTGTAGAGTTTTAGATAACATTAAGCTTATAGATACATACACAAAACAATATCTGATACAGGGATATGACTTTTGATAATCTGTAAACATTTTGCAGCAGGACAGAATTTTTGTAAACCAGATTCAAGGGCATGATAACAGAAACAAAATAAGTTGTTTTTATGATGCAGGTGACAAAAAGTTTTAAAAGTATTGTGTATGTGGGGAGAGAATTTTTATTTGCAGAAAGAAGCACTGCTCCATTTACAAAATCAAACTAAAAGTATAGGGTACATTTGAAACACTAAATCCCACTTTAGACTGACAAAAAGAAAAAGAAAATTATAAAACCAGTGAGGAAAAGCCAACTGTTTAATTTGACTGCTACTATACTCACTCCCAAAATTTGAAAAATAGTATTTTAAAAATACATGCATTTACTACAAAACCATTTTAATCAAATGTGGTACTTTCACACAATCAGTGTTTTTGCTTTTTTATTTATTTATCCATTCACAGAAACTATGCACCAAGTCTGGTTTGGACCCTCTGACATGCCCTGACAAGCCTGAACAAGCCCAGATTTGCCCAACCCATAAGTGCGTCATAGCCCCGTGCCAGAAAAGTGGGTGCATTATATCCAGGGTGGGAACACTACGTAACATCCGGCACAGTCAGAACTGCATAATTGGCACACGGGGTGGTGCTACGTCATTTCCTGTGCTGCTGGACGTGGATGTGGCGGAGGGTGGGGCACATCATATCCTGCGCCGAATCGGACGTGACGTGGAATGGGGCTATGTCATATCCTGGTGGGGTCATTAAAAACCCATCAATCATTTTGTCACTTAGTATGCACCAATACTACTGGCATTGTTGCAAAACAGCCAGTCTGTCAGTCAGAGGGTGCATGGTCACCTCTCTCTTTTTTTTTCTAAAAGCATAGGCAACTGTCTCGCCCAGAAGAATCAATAGTAGTATCACAGACAACTGCATGGGAGACCTCTCCTGCTGGATTATCACATATTATTATGGGGATTTAATCTGCTAGGACTTCTTGGAACTGATTTCATTCAGTAATGCCAAACTCAGCCTCCACGGCTGTTTTCTTTGGTTCAGGTGCTACCTCTAAGTGCATCAGAATTGCATCACGGTCAGATAACAGTATTTGGCCAAGTTCCACAGAATGTACTGTGGTCAGCTGTGGGGCTGAGACCAACTAATAATCTAGCCAGGAGTGGAATCTATGTGAATGAGAGTACAAAGTAAACTATTCAAGGTGTGAATTTAAAGTATGCCAGATTACCTGGTTTTATCATGAGCAAGCATATGAGCGATTTTATTTAGAAGAAGGAAGCCTGCTGTGGTGGTGGGGGTTGTGTTGGTTGCCTTCTTCCTCATTATAGTTGCCACTCACCAGCTTTTGGGTGCTGAGTTGGGGGAAGAAGGGTGCTGTCAGGGTGTGGGGGAGGGAGACATATTTGGTTTAGAACATATGAGCACTGAATGATGGCAGCCAGTCATGGAAGTGGACGGGTTGCGCTAGTTGCCAATCATGGGACTCTTCTTAAATATAACATACGAACATACGAAATTTGCCAGCAGATAAAGGCCTAGAGGTCTATCAAGTCTGCTCGAATGTGCAGCTAGCACCCCTTATTCTGCAGCTGCCCCTCCCTTCCACCCTTCCCCTTCATTAACCCTCCCCCTTGTCCTGTCCCATCCTCGTTTGAAGCAGTCCACTGTTCTACTGCATACCAGTTCTGCAGGTAACGCATTCCACCCAGCCACCACCTCTCTGTAAAAAGTGTCTCCTCATCTCCTCCTGAACCTTCCTCGCTCCAGTCTCATATCATGGCCCTCGGTGGCCCTCCTCCTTACTTTGAACAGCCCTCTGTACCTGTCTCTGCTTATTCCTTTCATGTATTTATAGGTTTCAATCATGTCCCCTGTCTCTCCTCTCCTCCAGTGAGTACATGTTCAACTCCTTCAACCTCCTCTCATATGATAAGTCCCCCAGACCCTTGATCATCTTTGTCGCCCTGCGCTGCACTCCCTCCAGTAACTTAATGTCCCTCTTCAGATACAGACACCAGAACTGCACGCAGTACTCCAGGTGTGGTCTAACTAATGACCTATACAGTGGCAGAATCACCACCTCCCTCCTTGAGGATATACCCCTTGCAATACAACCCAGCATTTTGTTGGCCTTTGCAGCTGCCTTCCTACACTGTGCCGAGTTGTTCATTGACCCTGTGATGAGCACACCCAGATCCTTCTCCTCCTATGTCTGGGCTAGCTGCACTCCCCTAGCTGGTAAGTCCTCCTTGGGTTCTTCATCCCAAATGCATCACCTTGCACTTTTGGCATTAAAGCCCAGTTGCCAGGTGTCTGACCAGGTTTCAAGCTTTGCCAGATCATCCTGCAACCCCTGCCATCCCCCTAGGTCATCCACCACCGTGCCAACCTTGGTATCATCAGCAAACAGACTGATCTTGCTCTTGATGTCCCATGATATGTCTGCAATGAATATCCCAAACAACACTGGTCCCAACACCGAGCCCTGTGGGACACCGCTCATCACTGCCCTTGGGTGTGAGAGCTCCCACCCACCACCACCCTCTGTTGCCTTCCCTGCAGCCAGTTTCCTACCCATCTCACCAGCATTGCACCTGCCCCTGTGCCTACTAACTTCCTTCCCAGTCTTCCATGTGGTACTGAGTCGAATGCCTTACTGAAGTCCAGATACAGGACATCCACTGCATGTCCCCTGTCCAGTTGCCTAGTTCCCCAGTCATAGAACCCGACCAGCTTGGTTTGGCAGGATTGGCCACGTATGAAGCCGTGCTGTCTGCTGTCCTGTAGTCCTTTGGCCTCTAAGAGGGCCACCAGCCTCTCCTTCAGGATAGTCTCCATTAGCTTACCCACGATGGATGTGAGGCTCACTGGTCTGTAGTTTCCCGGTTCATCCTTGGGGCCACTCTTGTGGAGGGGCACCACATGAGCCATCCTCCAGTCCTGAGGTACACACCCTGAATATAGTGAGGCATTAAATAGGTCTGCCAAAGGTCCTGCAAGGACCTCTGCCAGCTCCTTCAGTACCCTGGGGTGGATGCCATCTGGGCCTGGTGCCTTGTCCACCCTCAGTGCCTTCAAACCCTCTCGAACTCTGCCCTCCATGATTTCCCCATCTGTCACCACTTCCCCCTGTGTCTGCCATTTCACCCATCTTGGGTGTCACCCCCTCTTCTCTTTAGTAAATACTGAGCAGAAGTACTCATTTAGTGCTTCCGCCTTATCGTACCCTGCTTCCACCCAACCCCCCTCCTTCCTAATCCTTACTATGTGGTCCTTACAGCTCCTTTTCTCCCTGATGTACTTAAAGACTTAAATAACTAATTAGATGAAACAGTGTTGGTTTTGGAGGAGGGAGGATGGGGGATGAAGTCTAAAAGAGGATAGGGGATAGGGGGTTCTATATCTTACCGGATAAAGGGTGGTTTTTTTTTTTTTTTTACATTTCACCTGAATAATGACTACTTCAACATTTGGGGCCCAAATAGAACATTGAGCCCACATATTTTTGATAAGGTATTCACACACCCCTACTACTCTCTCCCCACTGGTACACAAGTTAAACCCTTGAACCTTTAAGGGAGCTCCGGTGCTTCACTGGGTATGCAGCTATGGAAACAATGTAGGCTCCATGACCTTGCAGATGGTTTTCTGGTGGTGGTGGACTTTAAACAAATAAATAAACCAAAACCCCACAGGCCATGCACTTGCTTAAAATGGAAAACCTCCAAGTAAGGTATTTCTTGAGCTTGGCCTGTTGTCCAAATTGCAGATCTGTTGAAAAACTCTGTTCTGTGGCTGAGCAAAACATAATTCATACTGAGGTTGGCACAGGAATGAAAGGCATATTTGCCCATGGTAGTTCCCATTCAAGTTCCCATTCTGATAACATTCCAGTTGTATGGCAAGCCTAAAGAGTAGCCCCAGGTGTAGCGTTATAAACTTCCCTCAAAACTGTGTCTCTTCTTCCTCTGTCTTTGTAGATGCAGATCTCTCAGGTGGTTGATCTTTGGTGATGTGGACAGTGGTACAAGTTGCAGATGCCTCTAGGTGATTGCATGCTCTTTCTACCTCAGCAGTCATCTGGACTTCTTTAGCTTCTTCTTTTCTGAATGAACAGACCAGTCATAGAACCAGGGGCCACACATCTCACACACTTGTCCTGGTTTCCAGACCCTAGTGTGAGATTCTAATCTATGCCTAGCAGCAGCACTGACCAGCCAGTTCTCCAGACTCTCTGTGGTCATGAAGCAGGCGCTTTCAAACAGCAGCATACACAGTCTCTAGCACACTACAAAGGTGGTGATTACACTGCTTCTAAAGAAGGATAAGGACAGCACATTGCCCAGTAATTACAGGCCCCACTCCCTCATAAAGACCAACTTCAAAATCCTAGCAACCAGGCTAGAGGGAATTTTACCCCACCAAGTACATCACAGACAGGTGGGTTTTATTAAAGGAAGGTGAAGCACTGACCACCTCAGGACACCGCTAAATATTTTTCAATCCATACTGCAGTCCCATTAACCTGCGGCTGCCATCGCCATTGATTTTGAGAAGGCCTTTGATTTTGTGGAGTGGAATTACCTCCTCACCTCCATGCAGTTCTTGAGGTTGGCTCATCTTCCTCCAATAGGTTGCAACATTATATAACAATCTAGCTGCAAGTGTCCTTACCAATGGCCTGAAATCATCACCCTTCCCCCTGCAGCATGGTACTATCAGGGTTGCCCCATCTCCCCTTCTGTTCGAGATGGTGACTGAACCTTTAGCAATAGCCGTCCAGACCTACCCTTCTCACAGGGGTATACAGATGGGGGGGGACTACAGAACCTTATTATACACTAGTGATCTTCTGCTTCTCCAAGCAGATGGCACGGCATCCCAAGCCCTACTCTTTCAGTTTCTATCTCCGTTTTCTGAGATTTCACACTTCAAAAAGCAAGGCAGAGGTATTACACTTTCAGAGCATAAGACAATCTAACATTTATGCTGCTAAGGGTCTGATGTGTTCCAAAGAGGGCCTACTGTACCTGAGGGTCAATGCCCACCCATCCTCCCATAAAATTATCAAACTGAAACTCTCCCCCTTGCTGGACCATGTACAGGCAGAGTTAGATTGATGGAAGCTTCTTAAGCTCTCCATAGCAGGGAAACTGAAGGCATTCAGAATGATTCTGGTATCAAAGTTCTTTCATCTACTAGCACACTTGCCCTTGCACACTGCCACTTCTAGTTTCGCAAAAACAGACTCCCTTATAGCAGGTTTCCTTTAGGAAGTTCAAAAGCCCAGAGTTAGTAGGGCTAAATTCCATGCACATTGTAGCTGAAGGGGGTGGGGCCTACTATGGCTTAAGGGATACCATACTGCTTTGTTTGTTAACTAGACTATGCTGTGTTTCATTCCTGCAAACCACAGCTCCCCGCATTGGCTCCTCCTCAAGTAGCAGCACCCCTTGGGTGCCATCTTCCTTTATAACAAACCCACCTCAAACAATAAGTCCCACCCCACCCTGATGGTCTCTAGGAGTGCCTGGTTTCTCTTCTAGAAGCATCACTGTGCTGAACCATCCCCATAGCACAGAGCCCTCCTGGAGCTGTGACACTCTTCACATGGGGGCAAAGCCCTTAAGTGGCATAGCTGTACTTGGGAATTTGCCAGGTGAAGGATCTACTTCCACCAGATGGCCAACATGTGGACTCCTTTTTGGCCGTTCAGACCAGATTTAACATCCAAAAAAGGATTTCTGGAGATACCTCCAGCTTTGCAGCCTCATTTCAGAAAAACTTAGCAAAAGCCAGAAAGGCACCATTGACCAGCAATTAACTCCCCTACCTTTCAGCCCTACTCATCCTACAAAGAAAGTGAGTGTTTGGTATCGAGCACTGAGAGACTCACTATCTGACCAATCTCTCTTCTCCAAATTAAAGTGGGAAAAAGAGTTTCATACATCCATCTCTCATAGATACATAGAACTTGCCGGCAGATAAGGACTGCTAGACCCATCCAGTCTGCCTGTTTCCCTACCTGTATCAGCAGCAGCTGACCCTACTTGTTCCTCAGCTTAGCCTCTCTTTCTCCCTTCTAGGGTACCCTTATGCCTATCCCATGCATTTCTGAATTCCCCCACCATGTTTTCTCCCACTACCTCCCCAGGTAGGCTATTCAATGCATCCACCACCCTTTCTGTGAAGAAAAATGCCCTCACATTGCCCCTTAGCCTGCCCCCCTCTAATCTCATATTGTGGCCCCTAGTCTTGTACATCTCCTAAACTGAAAGATGTTGCCCACCTGCACCTTGTTAATGCCCTTACGATACTTGAAGATTTCCATCATATCTGCCCATTCTCTCCTCTCTTCCAATGTATACATTTTGAGGTCCTCTATATCTCTCTTCATTCATCTTCTGGTGAAAGTCCTGCACCATTTTAGCTGCTCTTCTCTGAATTGCCTCCACCCTGTCTATGTCCCTATGGAGATGCAGCATCCAGAACTGAACAGAGTACACCAGATGAGTCCTCACCAGTATTTTGTACAGTGTTATGACAACCTCCCTTCTTCTGTTAGTGATACCCCTTTCTATGCCCCCCAAGCATGCCACTGGTCCTCCCTACTGCCTTTGCACTGCCTTGTCACCTTTAGGTAATCTGATTTGATTATTCCCAAATCCCTTTCTTCCTTGGTGATCGTCAAGAACTCACCCATGTTCTGTAACACTCCCCTGGGATTCTGCACCCTAGATGCATGACTTTGTACTTCTTCGTGTTGAATCTTATCTGCCACACTTCAGACCATTTTCCAGT
Source organism: Neoceratodus forsteri (assembly GCA_016271365.2). Taxonomy (NCBI): domain Eukaryota; kingdom Metazoa; phylum Chordata; order Ceratodontiformes; family Ceratodontidae; genus Neoceratodus; species Neoceratodus forsteri. Next base: position 696,705,765 of record CM057451.1, on the reverse strand, counting down.
TTTTCTAGTTCCCTTCTCATTCTCTCCACCCCTGTTGGAGTGCCTACCCTGTTGTAGATCTTGGTATCATCTGCAAAGAAGCAAACCTTCACTTCCAGTTCTTAAGCAATTCCACTAATGAAGACATTGAAAAGGACTGGCACCAGAACTGAACTTTGTAGTACCCACTGGTCACCCCCCTTTCCTCGGATTGAGCCCCATTCAACACCGCCCTTTGCTCCCTGTCCCTCAACCAATTTCTAACCCAGTTAACTATGTTGTGACCTACACCCAGGCTACCCAGCTTGTTTACCAGTCTTTTAAGTGGAACAGTGTTGAAGGCCTTGCTGAAATCGAGGTAGGCGACATCTACTGCCTCCCCAATCCACCTGCTTTGTCACCCAGACAAAGAAATCTATCAGATTTTTTTGACATGACCTTCCTGCAGTGAATCCATGCTGCCTCAGTAACCCATGAAGTGGGCACATGAGGAAGGGTGCTGTCCTTTACATTGACTCCTTTCCGGCACAATCCACTCACGCGATGGAAAGGTAGGGCAACTGGATAAAGGGGTGGGAGAACTAGGCGACAGGATGTCACTATACGTACACACGCACGGGGGGTGGGAGTGAGCATGACGAGTGTGGGCTGGGAGGGGTGGAGAGGCTAAAGGAGGTGGCACTACAATTGCTGGTTGAGATGCATTGTGGTGTCGGGGATTGGCTACTGGCTGGGGTGGCTGAGGTACTGGGTCCAGGTGCTGGTGCAATTTTTTATTGCACCTGGCCTGAAACTTTTATTTCTACTGCTTTCACCCCCCCCGACATGCACCCTCCTGGAGTTGAGAATCCTTAAGTAGGGGGGTGTGGTGGCAACCCCCGCGAGGGGTGGTGTGGGTGGGCACAGGCCCCCCAACAGAAAGCAGTAAAAATCTGTCCTGGTGCCATTGTTCTGGTACGTTGGGGTTGTCAGAGTGCCGAAAATGTGTTTGGTACTCTGACTGAGTGATAACGGCGATCGCCTTTAGGCATTCGCTGTTATCACATAGACCCTGCTGCCTCAGATCCTGTGCTCTACTAGATTCCAAATGTTCCAGTATACTTTCCTTTAGCAGCCCGTCCTTAATCTTCCCCACTAAGGAGGTGAGGCTGGCTGGTCTATAGTTACCAGCCTCCTCTCTGCTCCCACTTTTGTGAGGCTTGGACAACTTGTTTGTCCAGGGCTGATAATACCTGCAGGCATGGAAGAAGCAGACTTATTCAAAATAAAGTTTGCTATGGTGGTACAGGACACCAGATGCATTACAATGCATGTGCCTGTTACCAGAAGCCACATGTTAGAGATGTTTGGAACCAGATGCCCACCTTCATCATATTCTGTGTTCATGTCTTAAACTTTTGGAATTCTGGTCAGGGGTAAGACAGGTGTGTGAACATATTTCTAGGCTCAACTTTCCTCTGGACCCTCCTCTGTTTTTGATAGGCCTAACCCCAGACACTGTCTCCAGACAATTCACAGTGGCACAACTGCTTGTTACTGTCAGTTCTGCAGCCGAAAGAGTAATACTCTGCAGATGGCAGTCTACTGAGACACTACCTGTAGCAGAGTGATGGAATGTAGTAGGCCAATTAGCCACTGTAGAAAGAATCTCCCACCTTGTTAAATCTACTATGGCCAAGGACAGATCTATATGGGGCAGATATCTTGCATCTCCTTGTTGCCATGCTGATGAATCATATTACAGACTGAGTAAGTCAAGCGGTCCTTATCTGCCGTCAAAGTCTATGTTTCCACTTTTCTATGTTCTGGGGACCATAACAGTTAACAAGTGTTGGTCGTAGGCTCAGTACAGTACCTGATTGGGGGATAATGTGACATAAACTTTACACTAAGGGGTTACTTCAAGAAGTGTGCCTTATACTGTATGTAGTTAATCACCATCTGTTTTTTAGCACTCCTTACGTATTAATAACTATGTCTTACATGGGATATTTTACTCTGTTAAAGAGCTCCTGACACAGTTGAAGCAACTTTGAAATAATATAATATTCAGACATAACTGTAGGTTATATTTTGTATTTTATTATGTCATTTTCACCTTTATTACCATATTCTAGGAGTATTTGCATCAATACAGGATCTCTGCTCTTTAAGATCTGGCTGCCTGCCTATGTCAGTCTTCATAATTCTGTTTATGACATCAAAATAAGCTGCTGTAGAGATAATTATGATGTCATAAACAGAAGATTGTGATGTCATGTGTAAAGATGCAGTCAGAGTAGATAGAGTCTAGGGAACAGGGATCTTGTTTCCATTCAACCGTTTTCAGTAATAAAGAAAATGAGGAATTAGTTACTGAAAATATATGAAGTACTAAAGAAAATGGGATGGATCAGAATATAAGCCTTACTTTTTTCAAAGTTTTGCTAATGCTGTCAGTGACTCTTTAAGTACTATATCATTTGTTTATTTCACTTGTTGGTTGTAACAATGTGGTTCCATGTCATGAGGGTGAACGAATAATATTGAACCATCACAACAGCACTGAAACCATAGCACAAACCCTTTTTGGAAAACGTTTTCTTGCGGGATCAAAGCCCCGTGCAACCCTCCTTCTGGGGGGCTTTTCCCCCCACACCACCCTTAATTTAGATTCCCACTCTGTGGTGGGGGCACAACTTGGGGATGGAGCAGAACCATGGTCATGCAAAAATGTTGGTGCTGTGGTTCCTTCGCTGTTATGACAGTTCAGCGTTATTCATTTGCCCTCTTCACGTGATATCTAGTAGAATGTAATTATTGTGGTTGTATGTATGACTTTTTTGTGTTTTAAAACTTTTAATAAAAAGATTAAATGAAAAAAGCAAGGAGATTGTCCAGTTAGCTGAATTTATTGCAGTAAGCTCAATAAGGGGTGGGGTGAATCTATCCTCTCACTGGGTCCCCAAATTGTAATAATATAATGGCCGATCTGGAGGAGCCTGAAATGATTCTCATTAGATAGATGAAACTGCCTTTTCAATTGGGAGAAGGACAAGGGTGCATCTCCATCCAAGAATCGGGACAACTGAATTAGTCTCTGTCTGCTCCATCATACAAATCTGGGCTCTATCCAGGCTAGGCCTAAGGAATGATCATGGACTGTGGCCCAGAGTGGGACCAAGACTGTTTGGAATTTTGTATCCTGACACATTTTATGCCACTGGAAGATGACAGCTCTAGTAAATATATTATCGGATGTTGCTGTCAGATATATGGCCGGACATGAATACAGTGTTTTGAAAAGAGGTGCATTGAGGTCTGCAAAGCCAGTCACTTTACAGTGGGCTTTGCAAGCAGTATCCAGCCATACCCCCATGTGGCTGAGAAGGGCTGCCTGGTAATAACTAAATAAATATGGAAGGGAATGCCTAATTTTGTTTTTCAGGCGCTTCAATTTTTGGTATGCAACCTATCTCCTTTATTCTACGTAAACAAATCTGGATATCTTTTTGTCCCAGTTTTGAAAGTCAGCAGGGTCTACACAAACAAGAAAAGTTTGAAATAAATATGAGTCGGCTAAGGAGGTTCATGCAGATATCTTCTATCCTGATCCTAAAGGATAATGTGAGTGCCAACCATCTTGTTATATTTGCCTGTACAGCCTGTGTCAAAGGATTGTAATTTAGAGCATGAATTTCAGGTAGATATTGTGGGATATATACCTAGGTACTTTACAGAGCTCTGTGTCCATTTAAATCTTTGTCTTTATATGTGACAGATCATATTCCAGGTACAGGGCTGCTGTTTTTTCCTGATATAATTTGGACCCTGATAGCTCTACATAGAGTCCAAACTCTCCCCATGGGCAAGAGTGGAACTTGATGGGCTCCATGAGATATAGTAGATCAAATGATCTTCTGCATAAAAAGCTAGTTTATGCATTTGTCCATGATGTACTATGCCCTTGATCTCTGAATCTTGGTGGATGGCTTGGGCTAAGGGTTTTACAGTTAAGGCAAACAAAAGTGAGGACAGCAGGCATCCTTGATGAGCACCTCTAGTGAGGCAAAATCTGTCAGACAGTGTACCATTTGCTCTTATCATTGTTGTGATGTTTTATAGACAGTCTTCATAATTTTAATTCAATCTGGTGGAAAACCAAATTGAGATAATATGAAGTCAAAAAAATCTTCTGAAGGCATTTTCCACATCCAGGCTCAGCAGCAAAGCAGGCAGCTGAGTCCTGGATGCATACTGAATTTATGTTACCCAAAATCTGTCTCTTCATCACAAAGCCAGTTTGGTCTTTGTGAATTATAAAGGGGAGGAGTTTTTCAAGGCACTTGGCCAGTACTGAAGTGAAGACTTTATAATCTATGTTTAGGGTGGAAATTGTGTGGTATGATTCAGCCTTAGTGCAGGCTTTCTGTGGTTGAAGGATTGCAGAAATTGTGGCATACTGCCAGAAAGGTGGGGAGGAGCCACCCTTCTTTATTTCTGTGATGGCTTTAAGCAAGCTGGTAGTAAGGATTTTTTTTTTGGCTTTGATTATTTGTGAAACCATAAGATTAGGGGCATTTGACAGTTTTCATTCTAGATAGTCTTATCTGTACTTCTTCAATATGTACTGGGGAAAGCAAAAGACTACCCTTGGCCACTGTTTGTCTCTGCATCATAAAACTAGTTTGGTCTTTGTGTATTATATGAGGAAGGAGTTTTTCCAAGTGCTTGGCCAGTATTAAAGTGAAGATCTTATAATCCATGTTTAGCATGAAAATGGAATGGCATGATTTAGCCTTAGTGGGATCATTCTGCAGTTTAAGCATTGCAGAATTTGTGTCATACTGCCAAAAGGGGGGACATGTCTGTATTTCCGTGAAGGCTTTAAGCAAAAGATGTAGTAAGGAATCTTTTGGGGCTTTGATTATTTCTACTGAGAAACCATCAGGTCTGGGGCATTTGCTTGTTTTCATTTTAGATAGCACTAGCTGTACTTCATCAATATGTATTGGGGCAATCAATAGATTATGTGGGGTCTCTGTTATTTGTGGGAGATTAAGGGAGGCAAAATATGAATGAAAAACAGGAAGTCCTTTTCTGTTCTTGAGACTAGGGTTTGGAGTAATATACTGTCGTTTATACTGTGTTTTTAGAGATGGGATTAGACAATTTGTCCATACTTGCCCATTTCATAATTCATATGTAAATGGCTTGTGTTTTCCCTCCAGTAGCCAGTTGTCAATACCTCTCTTAAACATATTGATGTTTTCATGGATATCCAAGTTGTATGATGAGTTATTCCATAGAGTTACAACCCTTTGTGTGAAAAACTGTTTTCATATGTTGGTTTTAAATAATGATGTTTTTAGTAGTTTATTGCGATGCCTCAGCACATGTTTCTTGCCCTTTTACCAAAGTCATTATTAGAGATAGGAGAAGTGGTCCCAATTCGCTCAGCGAAGGGAACGCTGGAGTAAAGCGACCATGGAGTGCTCCACAACTCAAGTGGAGTACTTCGCGTTATTAATGAGTAACACGAAGTCCATTGAAAACAATGCCTTTGCATTACTCTGCCTTCCCAAACCACTACTCCACTAATTCTTAAGGTGAAGAGTATTAAAAACAATGTACTTTGCCTTGTGTTTAAGCTCCAAAGGCGAATTTTGCAGTGATTCATGGGATTTCAGGTCACATGGGATCTAGATTGTTCTGCACAGCCTCAGTTTGGGGTGGTGTGTAGGAAGCTGTAGGAGACAATATGCTCTGAGAGCTCTCTGTGATTCAAACCTTCTAAAAGCTGTTAAAAAAGCCTTTTTGATTCATTTTTTTTTGCTGAAACTTTAGTTCATCGATTATAGGAAACCCTCCTGTGCTCATATCATTGAGCATTTATTGTTTGTGTGTGTATTTTGAATGTTAATGTACAACATTCAGTATGTGTACTGAGAGACAGTGGAAGTGTGCTTTGGGGAGGTGCGTTTCTGTGGTGTAGGGAGATTAGATTGGAGAAAAAGACAGTGCTTTCTATTTTGGTGATATTTCTTGTTTTACTGTGTTAATGTACACACAGTAATATTTTAAATAATTCTTTCCATTTTTTTGCTGATTGTTGTGGTGCAGCAGTGCATAATTTTAGTTTGTTTAAAATATGTGGTTATATTACTGAAGTTTTCAATTTGCTATGCATTACTTAGTGTGCGTGTGTGAGTATGTGTGTGACGCGTGTTATCAAATCAGACACCTTTTATTGTGCCACATAATTTCAGCAATGTGAACCTGCTATCCACTGCATCTGTATAATTTTTTGTACTTCTTTGTGGTATCTTTACTGGTACTCGTACTAGTGACTCTTACTGCAGCAGTGCAGTACACTGCCCCACACCGCGGCCCGCCCCAACTGGCAAACATATTCTTTTCCAGATTTGAATTTCTGATGGTGAGCACTGGTTAGGTGTTGTGCCTTTGCATCTGCATCTCTTCACTGAACAGCGCAATCTTAATCTGTCTGTACATTTGCATCTCTTTAGGGCCCAATCTCCATCTCTAACTTAAGTCACAGTTGTTTCTTTGACTTCCCTTCAGAGTACTGGATAGGTGTGGTGCATAATTCAGCATGAACATTGTACTCATTAATATGCGTTTTTAAGTCAGGACCATCATCAGGAGTCACTCGTGATACAAATCACGTTCTTCATCATCACGGTCACGAATGCAGTCACAAATTATGATTTACGATCATGTCACGAATCACAACAGTAATTTATTTTACTAGTTCCTTGGACGTTTTGTAGGCCTGTTTTGTAATATCTCTTCATGCTTCACCACCCCACCATTGTACTCATTAATGAGTGTTTTTAAGTTGGGGAGTTTTGTGCTGCACCTCATCGGGCCGGGTGAAGTACAGTCATAGGCATTTCATTTCTTTATCATCACGGTCACAAATGCAGTCACAAATCACGATTTACGATTACATCACGAATCACAACATTAATATTTTTATTAGTTACTTGGATGTTGTAAGCCTGTTTTGTAGTACCTGTCCAGGCTTCAACACCCCACCATTGTATTCATTAATAAGTGTTTTTAAGTCAGGGAGTTGGACAGTGTCTGCAGTACATACACAACCTGGAAAGAAAACTGCACCCATGCAGTTTAGCACAGCATACTTCCACTGCTCAGAATAAATATGGAAGACAATGAAAAAAGGGCATAATTACATACAAGGGTCAGGGATGGTGGAGGAATACATTTTATAACACAGCAATGAAGGTGTGGGGGGGCACATGGTGTGAGGAAAAAAAAAACTAATGTGGGATCCCATGGTGATCCAGCAGCAGTTCCAGCATGGACATAATTTGCAACTGATGTCCCTCTATGTAAGAAAATAAAATTTACAGAAAGAACAAATTAAGTAAAAAAGAGTACAGACAGAAAATACAAAAAAATGTAGCATTTAAAAAAGCTGTTGGGTCTAACTCAAAGTTTAAATATTTTTATTTTATTTATTTAAAAAATTGGTGACCAGGTAGTCCCATTGAGACCATAATGGTCCCTTTTTCAGGGCCGACACAGGCTTAATTACAGTCAACAGTACAATAAGAAGTAGGAATAATTCAAGGGAAAGTGTGCATATACAGACATGAAAATCAGAACATATAGTGCAATCACAGGCAGGTTATGTAACGTGTAGAATAACATGGGGTAAACACTAGTTTCACAAGAGTGGCAGTTACATAACGTTCTTTTATCAGGTCAGTTTTACGGGTTACAATTTCAAGTGTTTCAGAAGTGATAAGATTCAACTGAAATAGGATACCAACCTGTTAGGCGGCCGGTTTTTAGTATCAGAGGTGAAGTGCTGTTTTCTGTCTTCAGCGGTGGCATGCACAGAGGCTTAGCTCTAGAAGGTATGTCTTTAGGCCTTTTTTAAATCCCCCAAAGGAGCTGCAGTCTTGAAAATTGCTAGGTAGTCCATTCCATAGGGACAGGATGTAATTTTTGAACGACCGAAGACCTTGGCTTGTTCGGACTTTTGGGACATGGATAAGTCGACAACACGGGGATCTTAGTGTTCTTTTAGGCTGCTTGAGTACTAAGGTATGACTCAGGCAGGGGAGAGCATCCATTTGTAGAAGCTTGAAAGCCAAGCATAGGGGAGTGTAAGCCAGTCTGCCCTCCAGGGAGGGCCAGTTCAGTGAGTCAAGTATATTACAGTGGTGTTGTAGTGGCTGAGCTCCCAGGGCAATGCATCCTATTCTGTGGTACAATTTTCCTAGCTTTCGCATCTCTGTGATTTGCATTGAATGTAGCACTGGGGCACCATAAAATAAGGTGGGCAGGAGCATGTTCATGGCTATTTTTAGCCTGGATGCCTGAGTGACAAAAAAGGTTAGACGGTACATGAGCCCAAACTTTTGATTTAGCGCCTTGGTTAATTGTTCAACATGAACCTTGAAAGAGCAGTCTTGATCGATGTAGACTTCCAGGTATTTGATCCAATCGACCACCTCAATAGGATTTCCACTGGACAGATAAAGGGATAGTAGACATGTTCTGTCTTGGAACAATTTACTGGGTCCGAATAGGATGGCTTTGTTTTTTTTCTCATTTAGGACTAGCCTATTTGTCAGGAACCAGGTTTCCAGTAGGGAGAGATCGTGGTTCAGGAGTTGGTTTAGCTGTACAGCATTTGAAGCAGATCTGTATAGTATTGCATCATCCGCATAGAGGGTCACTTTCGCTCCACCGCAGTGCTTTGGTAGGTTGTTGATAAACAGGGAGAATAGAAGGGGGCCCAGTATTGAACCTTGGGGGACTCTCTCAGCAATGGCGTGCTTGCCTGACTCCACCTGCTGCCATCTGATTATCTGAGATCTGTCTTGCAAGTAATCTTTAAACCACTATGTTGAGTGGTTGTCCAGTCCGAGAGAGCTAAGCTGCTGGATGAGCTATTTATGGTCTACTAGATGAAAGGCCTTGGTAAGGTCTATGAAGACCGCACCAGTTAGTTGGCCTTTTTTCTTGGGCAGCAAGGATGTCGGATGTTAGACTCACCATGGCAGTATCAGTACCATGTTGTTTTCTGAATCCATGTTGTCGTGGAGTGAGGAGGCTATGTTGTTAGGCATATGCCTGGACTTGTTGGTATACAATTCTCTCAAGCACTTTATTTAGTGTGCAGAGAATAGAAATCAGTCTATAATTTTCAACTAGCTCACTAGGTCCTCCCTTAGGGATCGGGGTAATCAAAGCTGTTTTCCAAGCTGAGGGGACTTTGCCTTCCATCAGCGACCTATTGAACAACCACATGACTGACACGGCAATTTCTTGTCAGCCAGTCTGAGTAACCTGGGTTCAACCTTGTCATAGCCTGGAGAAGCATTTGTCTTAATGCTCCTAATGAGCTTTAGGACCTCAGTTTTTGATGTTAACCTAAGGTGAAAATTAGGTGATGAGGGGAGATTCAACGAGTCGTCCGAAGATGGCTGTTTTGGGCTGCAGGGATGAACCCTGTACTTGACAAGGTCAGTGAGGAATTCATTAAAGGCATTTGCAGCATCTTGTGGGTTCGTGTGGTGGACATCTCCCACAACAATGTCACAGGCATTTTGCGTGTGGTGGCCTTTCAGGAGCTCGTTCTGATCTCAAAGTATCAGCGGCACAAAACACACTCCTCTCTCTCTCCGTCTGCACAGGAGAAAGTAAAAGTGTCTGCTTGTATGATTCACTTTCTTCCTGCCTAGCAAAAGAGCACATGACTTACAGTACTGTAAGCCATGTGATGTGTGGGGAGCAGCCAAATCTGAAACACTAAGTGGATCACTTAGAATCATAATGAGGAACGCGAAGTCCATTAAAAACAATGACTTCGCCTTACTTCGCATTGCCATTCCACCTTAACGCGAAGTGTCAATGACAAGGCAGAGTGAGCACTTTGTATTGCCCACCCGCTGCAGAGCAGAGTGCAACATGAAGTGCCCACTCTGCTCACTTCACTCAGCGGAATTTAAATTTCCTGCATCTCTAGTCATTGTGTGTCTATCAAGTCCTTGTCATAATGTATGTTTCACAAGAATAATATGTTATCCCATTTTCTATGCTGTTCTAGTGCGTGAAGTCCTAAATGAGTTAACTTATCATTCTATGATAAATGTTCCAATCCCCTTATCATTTTTGTTGCCTTATGTTGAATTTGTTTAATTTTAATATTTTCTCCTATATTTAGTACCCCAGAACTGTGATTCAGAGAGTATTAATGGCCTAACAAATGATCTGTAAAGTGGTAGTAACGGTTTATTTGTAACATTTGTTTGGTCTCATATTGTATTTGTTTAGTGAGTGGGTCACAGTTTAGTTATCATGGCTTGATGTTTTGCTTTCTTAACCAGAATGTCAACAGTTTAGAGGCCCAAGGGCCTCATCATAATATCTCTGCCTGAAATATTGTAGAGCTATTCCCATTTTTGCATTGAGTATATCCTTAATAGCATTCTGGGTTTTCTTAATTTGCTGAATATATACTATCATCACTCTTTTGATGGCATTGTTGCAATATAGCCAGTTTGTCAGTCAGAGGGTGCATGGTCTCCTCTCTCTTTTTTTTTCTAAAAGCATAGGCAACTGTCTCACCCAGAAGAATCAATAATAGTACCCTAGGCAACTGCATGGGAGACTTCTCCTGCTGGATTATGACATATTATTATGGGGATTTAATCTGCTAGGACTTCTTGGAACTGGGTTCATTCAGTAATGCCAAACTCAGCCTCCAGGCTGTTTTCTTTGGTTCAGGTCCTACCTCTAAGTGCATTAGAATAGCATCATGGTCAGATAACAGTATTGGGCCAAGTTCCACAGAGTGTCCTGTGGTCAGCTGTGGGGCTGAGACCAACTAATAATCTAGCCAGGAGTGGAATTTATGAATGAGAGTACAAAGTAAACTATTCAAGGTGTGAATTTTAAGTATGCCAGATTATCTAGTTTTATCATGAGCAAGCGTATGGGCGATTGTATTTAGAAGAAGGAAGCCTGCCATGGTGGGGAGGTTGTGTTGGTTGCCTTCTTCCTCATTATAGTTGCCACTCACCAGCTTTTGGGTGATGAGTTGGGGGAAGAAGGGTGCAATCAGGGTGTGGGGGAGGGAGACATATTTGATTTGGAACAAATGAGCACTGAATCATGGCAGCCAGTCATGGAGGTGGGCGGGTTGCGCTAGATGCCAATCATGGGACCCTTCTTAAATATAACTAATTAGATGAAACTGTGTTGTTGTTTTTGGGGGGGGAGGATGGGGATGAAGTCTAAAAGAGGATAGGGGATGGGGAGTTCTATATCTTACAGGTTAAAGGGTCGGGGTTATTTTTTTTTTTTTTACATTTCACCTGAATAATGACACCTTGAACATTTGGGGCCCAAATAGAATACTCAGCCAACATATTTTTGATAAAGAATTCACACTCCCCTACTTCTCTCTCCCCATTGGTACACAAGTTAAACCCTTGAACCTTTTAGGGAGCTCCGGGTGCTTCACTGGGTATGCAGCTATGGAAACAATATATGCTCCATGACCTTGCAGTTGGTTTTCTGGTGGTGGTGGACTTTAAACAAATAAATAAACCAAAACCCCACAGGCCATGCACTTGCTTAAAATGGAAAACCTCCAAGTAAGGTATTTCTTGAGCTTGGCCTATTGTCCAAATTGCATATCTGTTGAAAAACTCTGTTCTGTGGCTGAGCAAAACATAATTCATACTGAGGTTGGCACAGGAATGAAAGGCATATTTGACCATGGTAGTTCCCATTCAAGTTCCCTTTCTGATAACATTCCAGTTGTATGGCAAGCCTAAAGAGTAGTCCCAGGTGTAGCGTTACCAACTTCCCTCAAAACTTTGTCTCTTCTTCCTCTGTCTTTGTAGATGCAGATCTCTCAGGTGGTTGATCTTTGGTGATTTGGACAGTGGTACAAGTTGCAGATGCCTCCAGGTGATTGCAGGCTCTTTCTACCTCAGCAGTCATCTGGACTCCTTTAGCTCCTTCTTTTCAGAATGAACAGACCAGTCATAGAACCAGGGGCCACACTTCTCACACACTCATACTGGTTTCCAGACCCTAGTGTGAGATTCTAATCTATGCCTAGCAGCAGCACTGACCAGCCAGTTCTCCAGATGGTCTGTGGTCATGAAGCAGGCGCTTTCAAACAGCAGCATACACAGTCTCTAGCACATTACAGAGGTGGTGATTACAGTGCTTCCAAAGAAGGATAAGGACAGCACATTGCCCAGTAATTACAGGCCCACCTCCCTCATAAAGATCAACTTCAAAATCCTAGCAACCAGGCTAGAGGGCATTTTACCCCACCTAGTACATCACAGACAGGTGGGTTTTATTAAAGGAAGGTGAAGCACTGACCACCTCAGGACACCGCTAAATATTTTTCATTGCATACTGCAGTCCCATTAACCGCGGCTTCCATCGCCATTGATTTTGAGAAGGCCTTTGATTTTGTGGAGGAATTACTCCTCACCTCCATGCAATTCTTGAGGTTAGCTCATCTTCTTCCAATACATTACAACATTATATAACAAACTAGCTGCAAGTGTCCTTACCAATGGCCTGAAATCATCACCCTTCCTCCTGCAGCATGGTACTATCATGGTTGCCCCATCTCCCCTTCTGTTCGAGATGGTGACTGAACCTTTAGCAATAGCCATCCAGACCTACCCTTCTCACAGGGGTATACAGATGTGGGGGGGACTGCAGAACCTTATTATACACTAGTGATCTTCTGCTTCTCCAAGCAGATGGCACGACATCCCAAGACCTACTCTTTCAGCTCCTATCTCTGTTTTCTGAGATTTCACACTTCAAAAAGCAATGCAGAGGTATTACACCTTCAGAGCCTAAGCCAATCTAACATTTATACTGCTAAGGGTCTGAAGTGGCCAAAGAGGGCCTACTATACCTGAGGGTCAATGCCCACCCATTCTCCCATAAATTATCAAACTGAATATCTCCTCTAGCTGGATCACGTACAGGCAGAGTTAGATTGATGGAAGCTTCTAAGCTCTCCATAGCAGGGAAGCTGAAGGCATTCAGATTGATTCTGGTGCCAAAGTTTTATCATCTAATAGCACACTTGCCCTTGCACATTGCCACTTCTAGTTTCACAAAAACAGACTCCCTTATAGGAGGCTTCCTTTGGGAAGTTCAAAAGCCCAGAGTTGGTAGGGCTAAATTCCATGCACATAGTAGAGGAAGGGGCTGTGGTCTACCATGGCTTAAGGGATACCATACTGCTTTATTTGTTAACTAGACCATGCTGTGTTTCATTCCTCCAAATCATAGCTCCCCGCATTGGCTCCTCCTCAAGTAGCAGCACCCCTTGGGTGCCATCTTCCTTTATAACAATCCCAGCTCAAACAATAAGTCCCACCCGACCCCACCCTGACGGTCTCTAGGAGTGCCTGGTTTCTCTTCTAGAAGCATCTCTGTGCTGAACCCACCCCATAGCAGAGACCCCGCCTGGGGCTGTGACACTCTTCACACGGGGGCAAAGCCCTTAACTGGAATAGCTGTACTTGGAAATTTGCCAGGTGAAGGATCTACGTCCACCAGATGGCCAACATGTGGACAACTTTTTGGCCCTTCAGACCAGATTTAACATCCCAAAATAGGATTTCTGGAGATACCTCCAGCTTTGCAGCCTCATTTTAGCTGCTCTTCTCTGAACTGCCTCCTCCCTGTCTATGCCCCTATGAAGATGCGGCATCCAGAACTGAACACAGAACACCAGATGAGGCCTCACCAGTGTTTTGTACAGTGTCATTACCACCTCCCTTCTTCTGGTAGTGATACCACTTTCTATGCCCCTCAGCATGCCACTGGCACTGCCCAATGCCTTTGTACTGCCTTGTCACCTTTAGGTAATCTGATATGTTTATTCCCAAATCCCTTTCTTCCTCGGTGATCGTCAAGAACTCACCCCTGTTCTGTAACACTCCCCTGGGATTCTGCACCCCAGATGAATGACTTTGCACTTCTTCATGTTGAATCTTATCTGCCACACTTCAGACCATTTTCCAGTTTTTCTAGTTCCCTTCTCATTCTCTCCACCCCCGTTGGAGTGCCTACCCTGTTGCAGATCTTGGTATCATCTGCAAAGAGGCAAACCTTCACTTCCAGTTCTTTAGCAATGTCACTAATGAAGATATTGAAAAGGACTGGCCCCAGAACTGAACCTTGTGGTACCCACTGGTCACCCACCATTCCTCAGATTGAACCCCATTCACCTCCACCTTTTGCTCCCTGTCCCTCAACCAATTTCTAACCCAGTTGACTACCTTGTGACTACACGCAGGCTACCCAGCTTGTTTACCAGTCTTTTAAGAGGAACAGTGTTGAAGGCCTTGCTGAAATCGAGGTAGGCGACATCCACTGCCTCCCCAATCCACCTCCTTTGTCACCCAGACAAAGAAATCTATCAGATTTTTTTGACATGACCTTCCTGCAGTGAATCCATGCTGCCTCAGTAACCCGTGAAGTGGGCACATGAGGAAGGGTGCCGTCCTTTACATCGACTCCTTCCCAGTACAATCCACTCACAGCAATGGAAAGGTAGGGCAACTGGATGAAGGGTTGGGTGAACTAAGCGACAGGATGTCGCTATACGTACACACAAGGGGGGATGGGAGCGAGCATGATGAGCGTGGGCTGGGAGCGGGTGGAGAGGCTAAAGGGGGTGGCACTGCAGTTGCTGGTTGAGCTGCATTGTGGTGTCGGGGATTGGTTAGTGGCTGGGGTGGCTGAGGTACTGGGTTCGGGTCCAGGTGCTGGTGCAATTTTTTATTGCACCTGGCCTGAACCTTTAATTTTTACTGCTTTCATGCTTTCACCCCCCCCGACATGCACCCCCTGGAGTTGAGAATCCTTAAGTAGGGGTGTGCAGGGGCAAAGCACCCCATGAGGGAGGGATGTGGGTGGGCGCAGCCCCCCCCCACAGGAAGCAGTAAAAATCTGTCCTGGTGCTGTTGTTCCGGTGCGTTGGGGTTCTCAGAGTGCCAAAAATGTGTTCGGTACTCTGTCTGAGCTATAACGGTGATCGCCTTTAGTCATTCACTGTTATCACATAGACCCTGCTGCATCAGATCCTGTGCTCCACTAGATTCCAAGTGTTCCAGTAACCTTTCCTTTAGCAGCCCTTCCATAATCTTCCCCACTAAGGAGGTGAGGCTGGCTGGTCTATAGTTACCAGCCTCCTCTCTGTTCCCACTTTTGTGAGGCTTGGACAACTTGTTTGTCCAGGGCTGATAACACCTGCAGGCAGGGAAGAAGCAGACTTATCCAAAATAAAGTTTGCTATGGTGGTACAGGACACCAGATGAATTACAATGCATGGGCCTGTTACCAGAAGCCACATGTTAGAGATGTTTGGAATAAGTCGCTGACCTTAATCATATTCTGTGTTCATGTCTTAAACTTTTGGAATTCTGGACAGGGGTCAGACTGGTGTGTGAACATATTTCTAGGCTCAGCTTTCTTCTGGACCCTCCTCTGTTTTTGATAGGCCTAACCCCAGACACTGTCTTCAGACAATCCCCAGTGGCACAACTGCTTGTTACAGTCAGTACTGCAGCCAAAAGAGTAATACTCTGCAGAAGGCAGTCCACTGAGACACTACCTGTAGCAGAGTGATGGAATGTAGTAGGCCAATTAGCCACTGTAGAAAGAATCTCCCACCTTGTTAATTCTATGCGGCCAAGTACAGAACTATATGGGGCAGATATCTTGCATCTCCTTGCTGCCATGCTGATGAATCATATTACAGACTGAGTGGGTCAAGCGGTCCTCATCTGCCATCAAAGTCTATGTCTCCATGTTTCTATGTTCTGGGGACCATAACAGTTAACAAGTGTTGGTCGTAGGCTCAGTACAGTACCCCTATTGGGGGATAATGTGACATAAACTTTACACTAAGGGGTTACTTCAAGAATTTTGCCTTATACTGTACGTAGTAAATCACCATCTGTTTTTTAGCACTCCATATGTCGTAATAACTGTGTCTTACATGGGCTATTTTACTCTGTTAAAGAGCTCCTGACACAGTTGAAGTAACTTTGAAAAAATATAATATTCAGACATAACTGTAGCTTATATTTTGTATTTTATTATGTCATTTTCACCTTTATTTCCTTATTCTAGGGGTATTTGCATCAATACAGGATCTCTGCTCTTTGAGATCTGGCTGCTGCCTATGCCTGCCTTCATAATTCTGTTTATGACATCAAAATATGTTGCTGTAGAGATAATTATGATGACATAAACAGAAGATTGTGATGTCATGTGTAGAGATGCAGTCAGAGTAGATAGAGTCTAGGGAACAGGGATCTTGTTTCCATGCAACTGTTTTCAGTAATAAAGAAAATGAGGAGTTAATTACTGAAAATATATGAAGCACTAAAGAAAATGAGATGGAGCAGAATATAAGTCTTACTTTTTTCAAAGTTTTGCTAATGCTATCAGTGACTCTTTAAGTACTATATCATTTGTTTATTTCACTTGTTGGTTGTAGCAATGTGGTTCCATGTCAGAAGGGTGAACATAACATTGAACCATCACAACAGCACTGAAACCATATCACAAACCCTTTTTGGAAAATGTTTTCTTGTGGGGGCAAAGCCCCCTGCACCCCTCCTTCTGGGGGGCTTTGCCCCCCACACCACCCTTAATTTAGATTCCCACTCTGTGGTGGGGGCACAACTTGGGGATGGGGGCAGAACCATGGTCATGCAAAAATGTTGGTGCTGTGGTTCCTTCGCTGTTATGATAGTTCAGCGTTATTCATTCTCCCTCTTCACATGATATCTAGCAAAATGTAAATATTGTGGTTGTGTGTATGACTTTTTTGTGTTTTAAAACTTTTAATAAAAAGATTAAGTGAAAAAGCAAGGAGATTGTTCAGTTAGCTGAATTTATTACAGAAAGCTCAACAAGGGGTGGGGTGAATCCGTCCTCTCACTGGGTCCCCAAATTGTAATAATATAATGGCCGATCTGGAGGAGCCAGAAATGATTCTCATTAGATAGATGAAACTGCCTTTTCAATTGGGAGAAGGACAAGGGTGCATCTCCATCCAAGAATCGGGACAACTGAATTAGTCCTTGTTTGCTCCATCGTACAAATCTGGGCTCTATCCACGCTGGGCCAAAGGAATGATCATGGACTGTGGCCCAGAGTGGGACCAAGGCTGTTTGGAATTTTGTATCCTGACAGATTTTATGCCACTGAAGGATGACAGCTCTAGTGAATGTATTATCGGATGTTGCTGTAAGATATATGGCCGGACATGAATACAGCGTTTTGAAAAGAGGTGCTTTGAGGTCTGCAATACCAGTCACCTTCCGGTGGGCTTTGCAAGCAGTATCCAGCCACACTCCCATGTGGCTGAGAAGGGCTGCCTCACAATAACTAAATAAATATGGAAGGGTACGCCTAATTTTGTTTTTCAGGAACTTCAATTTTTGTTAAGCAACCTGTCACCTTTATTTTACGTATACAAATCTGGATATCATTTTGTCCCAGTTTTGAAAGTCAGCAGGGACTACACAAACAAGAAAAGTTTGAAATAAATATGAGTCGGCTAAGGAGGTTCATGCAGATATCTTCTATCCTGATCCTAAAGGATAATGTGAGTGCCAACCATCGTGTTATATTGGCCTGTACAGCCTGTGTCAAAGGAGGGTAATTTAGAGCATGTATTTCAGGTAGATATTGTGGGATATATACCTAGGTACTTTACAGAGCTCTGAGTCCATTTAAATCTGTGTCTTTATATGTAACAGATCATATTCCAGGTGCAGGGCTGCTTTCTATTCCTGATATAATTTGGACCCTTATAGCTCTACATAGACTCCAAACTCTCCCCATTGGCAAGAGTGGAACTTGATGGGCTCCATGAGATATAGTAGATCAAGTGGTCTTCTGCATAAAAAGCTAGTTTATGAATTTATCCATGATGTACTATGCCCTTGATCTCTGAATCTTGGTGGATGGCCTGGGCTAAGGGTTTTACAGTTATGGCAGACAAAAGTGAGGACAGCAGGCATCCCTGATGAACACCTCTAGTGAGGCAAAATTTTTCAGACAGTGTACCATTTGCCCTAATCATTGTTGTGATGTTTTATAGACAGTCTTCATAATTTTAATTCAATCTGGTGGAAAACCAAATTGAGATAATATGAAGTCAAAAAATCTTCTGAATGCATTTTCCACATCCAGGCTCAGCTGCAAAGCAGGCAGCTGAGTCCTGGATGTATAATGAATTTATGTTACCCAAAATCTGTCTCTGCATCACAAAGCCAGTTTGGTCTTTGTGAATTATAAAGGGGAGGAGTTTTTCAAGTCACTTGGCCAGTACTGAAGTGAAGACTTTATAATCTATGTTTAGGGTGTAAATTGTGTGGTATGATTCAGCCTTAGTGCTGTCTTTCTGTGGTTGAAGGATTGCAGAATTTGTGGCATACTGCCGGAAAGGTGGGGAGGAGCCACCCTTCTTTATTTCTGTGACAGCTTTAAGCAAGCTGGTAGTAAGGATTTTTTTTTTGGCTTTGATTATTTGTGAAACCATAAGATCAGGGGCATTTGACAGTTTTCATTCTAGATAGTCTTATCTGTACTTCTTCAATATGTACTGGGAAAGCAAAGACTACTCTTGGCCACTGTTTGTCTCCGCATCATAAAACTAGTTTCGTCTTTGTGTATTATATGAGGAAGGAGTTTTTCCAAGTGCTTGACCAGTATTAAAGTGAAGATCTTATAATCCATGTTTAGCATGAAAATGGGATGGCATGATTTAGCCAGAGTGGGATCTTTCTGCAGTTTAAGTATTGCAGAATTTGTGTCATACTGCCACGAGGGGGGACATTACTGTATTTCCGTGAAGGCTTTAAGCAAAAGATGTAGTAATGAATCTTTTTGGGCTTTGATTATTTCTACTGGGAAACCATCAGGTCTGGGGCATTTGCTTGTTTTAATTCTAGATAGTACTAGCTGTACTTCATCAATATGTATTGGGGCAAGCAAAAGATTATTTTTGGCCTCTGTTATTTGTGGGAGATTAAGGGAGGCAAAATATGAACGAAAAACAGGAAGTCCTTTTCTGTTCTTGAGACTAGCATTTGGAGTGATATACTGTCGTTTATATGTGGTTTCAGAGATGAGATTAGACAATTTGCCTATACTTGCCCATTTCATAATTCATATGTAAATGGTTTGTGTTTTCTCTCCAGTAGCCAGTTGTTAATACCGCTATTAAACATATTGATGTTTTCATGGTTAACCAAGTCCTATGATAAGTTATTCCATAGATTTACAACCCTTTGTGTGAAAACTGTTTTCATATGTTGGTTTTAAATAATGATGTTTTTAGTAGTTTATTGTGATGCCTCAGCACATGTTTCTTGCCATTTTACCAAAGTCATTATTAGAGATAGGAGAAGTGGAGGATTTCCACTGGACAGATAAAGGGATAGTAGACATGTTCTGTCTTGGAACAATTTACTGGGTCCGAATAGGATGGCTTTTTTTTTTTCTCATTTAGGAACTAGCCTATTTGTCAGGAATCAGGTTTCCAGTAGGGAGAGATTGTGGTTCAGGAGTTGGTTTAGCTGTACAGCATTTGAAGCAGATCTGTATAGTATTGCATCATCCGCATAGAGGGTCACTTTCGCCTCCACCGCAGTGCTTTGGTAGGTTGTTGATAAACAGGGAGAATAGAAGGGGCCAGTATTGAACCTTGGGGAACACCCTCAGCAATGGCGTGCTTGCCTGACTCCACCTGCTGCCATCTGATTATCTGAGATCTGTCTTGCAAGTAATCTTTAAACCACTGAGTTGAGTGGTTGTCCAGACCGAGAGAGCTAAGCTGCTGGATGAGCAATTTATGGTCTACTAGATGAAAGGCCTTGGCAAGGTCTATGAAGACCGCACCAGTTAGTTGGCCTTTTTTCTTGGGCAGCAAGGATGTCAGAAGTTAGACTCACCAGGGCAGTATCAGAACCATGTTGTTTTCTGAATCCATGTTGTCGTGGAGTGAGGAGACTATGTTGTTCAGCATATGCCTGGACTTGTTGGTATACAATTTCTCAAGCATTTTATTTAGTGCAGAGAATAGAAATCGGTCTATAGTTTTCAACTAGCTCACTAGGTCCTCCCTTAGGGATCGGGTAACCAAAGCTGTTTTCCAAACTGAGGGACTTTGCCTTCCATCAGCTACCTATTGAACAACCACATGACTGACACGGCAATTTCTTGTCAGCCAGTCTAAGTAACCTGGGTTCAACCTTGTCATAGCCTGGAGAAGCATTTGTCTTAATGCTCCTAATGAGCTTTAGGACCTCAGTTTTTGATGTTAACCTAAGGTGAAAATTAGGTGATGAGGGGAGATTCAACGAGTCATCCGAAGATGGCTGTTTTGGGCTGCAGGGATGAACCCTGTACTTGCCAAGGTCAGTGAGGAATTCATTAAAGGCATTTGCAGCATCTTGTGGGTTCGTGTGGTGGACATCTCCCACAACAATGTCACAGGCATTTTGCGTGTGGTGGCCTTTCAGGAGCTCGTTCTGATCTCAAAGTATCAGCAGTCACAAAACACACTCCTCTCTCTCTCCGACTGCACAGGAGAAAGTAAAAGTGTCTGCTTGTATGATTCACTTTCTTCCTGCCTAGCTAAAGAGCATATGACTTACAGTACTGTAAGCCATGTGATGTGTGGGGAGCAGCCAAATCTGAAACACTAAGTGGATCACTTAAAATCATAATGAGGAACGTAAGTCCATTAAAAACAATGACTTCGATTTTACTTGCATTGCCATTCCACCTTAACGCCAAGTGGCAATGACAAGGCAGAGTGAGCACTTGTATTGCCCATCTGCTGTAGCAGAGTGGCAACATGAAGTGCCCACTTGCTCACTTCACTCAGGGAATTTAAATTTCCTGCATCTCTAGTCATTGTGTGTCTATCAAGTCCTTGTCATAATGTATGTTTCACAAGAATAATATGTTATCCCATTTTTATGCTGTTCTAGTGCTGAAGTCCTAAATGAGTTAACTTATCATTCTATGATAAATGTTCCAATCCCCTTATCATTTTTGTTGCCTTATGTTGAATTTGTTTAATTTTAATATTTTCTCCTATATTTAGTACCCCCAGAACTGTGATTCGTAGAGTATTAATGGCCTAACAAATGATCTGTAAAGTGGTAGTAACGGTTTATTTGTAACATTTGTTTGGTCTCATATTGTACTTGTTTAGTGAGTGGGTCACACAGTTTAGTTATCATGGCTTGATGTTTTTGCTTTCTTAACCAGAATGCCAACAGTTTAGAGGCCCAAGGGCCTCATCATAATATCTCTGCCTGAAATATTGTAGAGCTATTCCCATTTTTGCATTGAGTATATCCTTAATAGCATTCTGGGTTTTCTTAATTTGCTGAATATATACTATCATCACTCTTTTGATGGCATTGTTGCAATATAGCCAGTTTGTCAGTCAGAGGGTGCATGGTCTCCTCTCTCTTTTTTTTTCTAAAAGCATAGGCAACTGTCTCACCCAGAAGAATCAATAATAGTACCCTAGGCAACTGCATGGGAGACTTCTCCTGCTGGATTATGACATATTATTATGGGGATTTAATCTGCTAGGACTTCTTGGAACTGGGTTCATTCAGTAATGCCAAACTCAGCCTCCAGGCTGTTTTCTTTGGTTCAGGTCCTACCTCTAAGTGCATTAGAATAGCATCATGGTCAGATAACAGTATTGGGCCAAGTTCCACAGAGTGTCCTGTGGTCAGCTGTGGGGCTGAGACCAACTAATAATCTAGCCAGGAGTGGAATTTATGTGAATGAGAGTACAAAGTAAACTATTCAAGGTGTGAATTTTAAGTATGCCAGATTATCTAGTTTTATCATGAGCAAGCGTATGGGCGATTGTATTTAGAAGAAGGAAGCCTGCCATGGTGGGGAGGTTGTGTTGGTTGCCTTCTTCCTCATTATAGTTGCCACTCACCAGCTTTTGGGTGATGAGTTGGGGGAAGAAGGGTGCAATCAGGGTGTGGGGAGGGAGACATATTTGATTTAGAACAAATGAGCACTGAATCATGGCAGCCAGTCGTGGAGGTGGGCGGGTTGCGCTAGATGCCAATCATGGGACCCTTCTTAAATATAACTAATTAGATGAAACTGTGTTGTTGTTTTGGGGAGGATGGGGATGAAGTCTAAAAGAGGATAGGGGATGGGGAGTTCTATATCTTACAGGTTAAAGGTCGGGTTATTTTTTTTTTTTTTTTACATTTCACCTGAATAATGACACCTTGAACATTTGGGGCCCAAATAGAATACTCAGCCAACATATTTTGATAAAGAATTCACACCCCTACTTCTCTCTCCCCACTAGTACACAAGTTAAACCCTTGAACCTTTTAGGAGCTCCAGGTGCTTCACTGGTATGCAGCTATGGAAACAATGTATGCTCCATGACCTTGCAGTTGGTTTTCTGGTGGTGGTGACTTTAAACAAATAAATAAACCAAAACCCACAGGCCATGCACTTGCTTAAAATGGAAAACCTCCAAGTAAGGTATTTTGAGCTTGGCCTATTGTCCAAATTGCATATCTGTTGAAAAACTCTGTTCTGTGGCTGAGCAAAACATAATTCATACTGAGGTTGGCACAGGAATGAAAGGCATATTTGACCATGGTAGTTCCATTCAAGTTCCCTTTCTGATAACATTCCAGTTGTATGGCAAGCCTAAAGAGTAGTCCCAGGTGTAGCGTTACCAACTTCCCTCAAAACTTTGTCTCTTCTTCCTCTGTCTTTGTAGATGCAGATCTCTCAGGTGGTTGATCTTTGGTGATTTGGACAGTGGTACAAGTTGCAGATGCCTCCAGGTGATTGCAGGCTCTTTCTACCTCAGCAGTCATCTGGACTCCTTTAGCTCCTTCTTTTCAGAATGAACAGACCAGTCATAGAACCAGGGGCCACACTTCTCACACACTCATACTGGTTTCCAGACCCTAGTGTGAGATTCTAATCTATGCCTAGCAGCAGCACTGACCAGCCAGTTCTCCATGTCTGTGGTCATGAAGCAGGGCTTTCAAACAGCAGCATACACAGTCTCTAGCACATTACAGAGGTGGTGATTACAGTGCTTCCAAAGAAGGATAAGGACAGCACATTGCCCAGTAATTACAGGCCCACCTCCCTCATAAAGATCAACTTCAAAATCCTAGCAACCAGGCTAGAGGGCATTTTACCCCACCTAGTACATCACAGACAGGTGGGTTTTATTAAAGGAAGGTGAAGCACTGACCACCTCAGGACACCGCTAAATATTTTTCATTGCATACTGCAGTCCCATTAACCTGCGGCTTCCATCGCCATTGATTTTGAGAAGGCCTTTGATTTTGTGGAGTGGAATTACCTCCTCACCTCCATGCAATTCTTGAGGTTAGCTCATCTTCTTCCAATACATTACAACATTATATAACAAACTAGCTGCAAGTGTCCTTACCAATGGCCTGAAATCATCACCCTTCCTCCTGCAACATGGTACTATCATGGTTGCCCCATCTCCCCTTCTGTTCGAGATGGTGACTGAACCTTTAGCAATAGCCATCCAGACCTACCCTTCTCACAGGGGTATACAGATGGGGGACTGCAGAACCTTATTATACACTAGTGATCTCTTCTCCAAGCAGATGGCACGACATCCCAAGACCTACTCTTTCAGCTCCTATCTCTGTTTTCTGAGATTTCACACTTCAAAAAGCAATGCAGAGGTATTACACCTTCAGAGCCTAAGCCAATCTAACATTTATACTGCTAAGGGTCTGAAGTGGGCCAAAGAGGGCCTACTATACCTGAGGGTCAATGCCCACCCATTCTCCCATAAATTATCAAACTGAATATCTCCCCCTAGCTGGATCACGTACAGGCAGAGTTAGATTGATGGAAGCTTCTTAAGCTCTCCATAGCAGGGAAGCTGAAGGCATTCAGATTGATTCTGGTGCCAAAGTTTTATCATCTAATAGCACACTTGCCCTTGCACATTGCCACTTCTAGTTTCACAAAAACAGACTCCCTTATAGGAGGCTTCCTTTGGGAAGTTCAAAAGCCCAGAGTTGGTAGGGCTAACCATGCACATAGTAGAGGAAGGGGCTGTGGTCTACCATGGCTTAAGGGATACCATACTGCTTTATTTGTTAACTAGACCATGCTGTGTTTCATTCCTCCAAATCATAGCTCCCCGCATTGGCTCCTCCTCATAGCAGCACCCTTGGTGCCATCTTCCTTTATAACAATCCCAGCTCAAACAATAAGTCCCACCCGACCCCACCCTGACGGTCTCTAGGAGTGCCTGGCTTCTCTTCTAGAAGCATCTCTGTAGCGAACCCACCCCATAGCAGAGACCAGCTGGGCTGTGACACTTTCACACGGGGCAAAGCCCTTAACTGGAATAGCTGTACTTGGAAATTTGCCAGGTGAAGGATCTACGTCCACCAGATGGCCAACATGTGGACAACTTTTTGGCCCTTCAGACCAGATTTAACATCCCAAAATAGGATTTCTGGAGATACCTCCAGCTTTGCAGCCTCATTTAGCTGCTCTTCTCTGAACTGCCTCCTCCCTGTCTATGCCCCTATGAAGATGCGGCATCCAGAACTGAACACAGAACACCAGATGAGGCCTCACCAGTGTTTTGTACAGTGTCATTACCACCTCCTTCTTCTGGTAGTGATACCACTTTCTATGCCCTCAGCATGCCACTGGCACTGCCCAATGCCTTTGTACTGCCTTGTCACCTTTAGGTAATCTGATATGTTTATTCCCAAATCCCTTTCTTCCTCGGTGATCGTCAAGAACTCACCCCTGTTCTGTAACACTCCCCTGGGATTCTGCACCCCAGATGAATGACTTTGCACTTCTTCATGTTGAATCTTATCTGCCACACTTCAGACCATTTTCCAGTTTTTCTAGTTCCCTTCTCATTCTCTCCACCCCCGTTGGAGTGCCTACCCTGTTGCAGATCTTGGTATCATCTGCAAAGAGGCAAACCTTCACTTCCAGTTCTTTAGCAATGTCACTAATGAAGATATTGAAAAGGACTGGCCCCAGAACTGAACCTTGTGGTACCCACTGGTCACCCACTTTCCTCGGATTGAACCCCATTCACCATCACGCTTTGCTCCTGTCCCTAACCAATTTCTAACCCAGTTGACTACCTTGTGACTACACCCAGGCTACCCAGCTTGTTTACCAGTCTTTTAGAGGAACAGTGTTGAAGGCCTTGCTGAAATCGAGGTAGGCGACATCCACTGCCTCCCAATCCACCTCCTTTGTCACCCAGACAAAGAAATCTATCAGATTTTTTGACATGACCTTCCTGCAGTGAATCCATGCTGCCTCAGTAACCCGTGAAGTGGGCACATGAGGAAGGGTGCCGCCCTTTACATCGACTCCTTCCCAGTACAATCCACTCACAGCGATGGAAAGGTAGGGCAACTGGATGAAGTGGTGAACTAGCACAGGATGTCGCTATATGACACACAAGGGGGGTGAGAGCAGCATGATGAGCGTGGGTTGGGAGGGTGGAGAGGCTAAAGGGGTGCACTGCAGTTGCTGGTTGAGCTGCATTGTGGTGTCGGGATTGGCTAGTGGCTGGGGTGGCTGAGGTACTGGGTTCGGTCCAGGCGCTGGTGCATTTTTATTGCACCTGGCTCTGAACCTTTATTTTACTGCTTTCATGCTTTCACCCCCCCCGACATGCACCCCCTGGAGTTGAGAATCCTTAAGTAGGTGTGCAGGGCAAAGCACCCCATGAGGGAGGGATGTGGGTGGGCGCAGCCCCCCCCCACAGGAAGCAGTAAAATCTGTCCTGTGCTGTTGTTCTCGTGCTTAGTTCTCAGAGTGCCAAAATGTGTTCGGTACTTGTCTGAGCTATAACGGTGATCGCTTTAGTCATTCACTGTTATCACATAGACCCTGCTGCATCAGATCCTGTGCTCCACTAGATTCCAAGTGTTCCAGTAACCTTTCCTTTAGCAGCCCTTCCATAATCTTCCCACTAAGGAGGTGAGGCTGGCTGGTCTATAGTTACCAGCCTCCTCTCTGTTCCCACTTTTGTGAGGCTTGGACAACTTGTTTGTCCAGGGCTGATAACACCTGCAGGCAGGGAAGAAGCAGACTTATCCAAAATAAAGTTTGCTATGGTGGTACAGGACACCAGATGCATTACAATGCATGGGCCTGTTACCAGAAGCCACATGTTAGAGATGTTTGGAATAAGTCGCTGACCTTAATCATATTCTGTGTTCATGTCTTAAACTTTTGGAATTCTGGACAGGGGTCAGACTGGTGTGTGAACATATTTCTAGGCTCAGCTTTCTGGACCTCCTCTGTTTTTGATAGGCCTAACCTCAGACACTGTCTTCAGACAATCCCCAGTGGCA
The DNA here is from genome assembly GCA_016271365.2 of Neoceratodus forsteri. Classification (NCBI taxonomy): domain Eukaryota; kingdom Metazoa; phylum Chordata; order Ceratodontiformes; family Ceratodontidae; genus Neoceratodus; species Neoceratodus forsteri. The sequence continues at coordinate 696,679,306 of CM057451.1, read as the reverse complement.
CAACTGCTTGTTACAGTCAGTACTGCAGCCAAAGAGTAATACTCTGCAGAAGGCAGTCCACTGAGACACTACCTGTAGCAGAGTGATGGAATGTAGTAGGCCAATTAGCCACTGTAGAAAGAATCTCCCACCTTGTTAATTCTATCAGTGCCAAGTACAGAACTATATGGGGCAGATATCTTCCTTGCTGCCATGCTGATGAATCATATTACAGACTGAGTGGGTCAAGCGGTCCCTCATCTGTCAAAAGTCTATGTCTCCATGTTTCTATGTTCTGGGGACTATAACAGTTAACAAGTGTTGGTCGAGGCTCAGTACAGTACCCCTATTGGGGATAATGTGACATAAACTTTACACTAAGGGGTTACTTCAAGAATTTTGCCTTATACTGTACGTAGTAAATCACCATCTGTTTTTAGCACTTTATATGTCGTAATAACTGTGTCTTACAGGGCTATTTTACCTGTTAAAGAGCTCCTGACACAGTTGAAGTAACTTTGAAAAAATATAATATTCAGACATAACTGTAGCTTATATTTTGTATTTTATTATGTCATTTTCACCTTTATTTCCTTATTCTAGGGTATTTGCATCTACAGGATCTCTGCTCTTGAGATCTGGCTGCTGCCTATGCCTGCCTTCATAATTCTGTTTATGACATCAAAATATGTTGCTGTAGAGATAATTATGATGACATAAACAGAAGATTGTGATGTCTGTAGAGATGCAGTCAGAGTAGATAGAGTCTAGGGAACAGGGATCTTGTTTCCATGCAACTGTTTTCAGTAATAAAGAAAATGAGGAGTTAATTACTGAAAATATATGAAGCACTAAAGAAAATGAGATGGAGCAGAATATAAGTCTTACTTTTTTCAAAGTTTTGCTAATGCTATCAGTGACTCTTTAAGTACTATATCATTTGTTTATTTCACTTGTTGGTTGTAGCAATGTGGTTCCATGTCAGAAGGGTGAACTAATAACATTGAACCATCACAACAGCACTGAAACCATATCACAAACCCTTTTTGGAAAATGTTTTCTTGTGGGGGCAAAGCCCCCTGCACCCCTCCTTCTGGGGGCCTTTGCCCCCCACACCACCCTTAATTTAGATTCCCACTCTGTGGTGGGGGCACAACTTGGGGATGGGGGCAGAACCATGGTCATGCAAAAATGTTGGTGCTGTGGTTCCTTCGCTGTTATGATAGTTCAGCGTTATTCATTCTCCCTCTTCACATGATATCTAGCAAAATGTAAATATTGTGGTTGTGTGTATGACTTTTTTGTGTTTTAAAACTTTTAATAAAAAGATTAAGTGAAAAAAGCAAGGAGATTGTTCAGTTAGCTGAATTTATTACAGAAAGCTCAACAAGGGGTGGGGTGAATCTGTCCTCTCACTGGGTCCCCAAATTGTAATAATATAATGGCCGATCTGGAGGAGCCAGAAATGATTCTCATTAGATAGATGAAACTGCCTTTTCAATTGGGAGAAGGACAAGGGTGCATCTCCATCCAAGAATCGGGACAACTGAATTAGTCCTTGTTTGCTCCATCGCATACAATCTGGGCCTATCCACGCTTGGGCCAAAGGAATGATCATGGACTGTGGCCCAGAGGGACCAAGGCTGTTTGGAATTTTGTATCCTGACAGATTTTATGCCACTGAAGGATGACAGCTCTAGTGAATGTATTATCGGATGTTGCTGTAAGATATATGTCCGACATGAATACAGCGTTTTGAAAAGAGGTGCTTTGAGGTCTGCAATACCAGTCACCTTACGTGGGCTTTGGTAAGAGTATCCAGCCACACTCCCATGTGGCTGAGAAGGGCTGCCTCACAATAACTAAATAAATATGAAGGGTACGCTAATTTTGTTTTTCAGGAACTTCAATTTTGTTAAGCAACCTGTCACCTTTATTTTACGGATACAAATCTGGATATCATTTTGTCCCAGTTTTGAAAGTCAGCAGGGACTACACAAACAAGAAAAGTTTGAAATAAATATGAGTCGGCTAAGGAGGTTCATGCAGATATCTTCTATCCTGATCCTAAAGGATAATGTGAGTGCCAACCATCGTGTTATATTGGCCTGTACAGCCTGTGTCAAAGGAGGGTAATTTAGAGCATGTATTTCAGGTAGATATTGTGGGATATATACCTAGGTACTTTACAGAGCTCTGAGTCCATTTAAATCTGTGTCTTTATATGTAACAGATCATATTCCAGGTGCAGGGCTGCTTTCTATTCCTGATATAATTTGGACCCTTATAGCTCTACATAGACTCCAAACTCTCCCCATTGGCAAGAGTGGAACTTGATGGGCTCCATGAGATATAGTAGATCAAGTGGTCTTCTGCATAAAAGCTAGTTTATGAATTTATCCATGATGTACTATGCCTTGATCTCTGAATCTTGGTGGATGGCCTGGGCTAAGGGTTTTACAGTTATGGCAGACAAAAGTGAGGACAGCAGGCATCCCTGATGAACACCTCTAGTGAGGCAAAATTTTTCAGACAGTGTACCATTTGCCCTAATCATTGTTGTGATGTTTTATAGACAGTCTTCATAATTTTAATTCAATCTGGTGGAAACCAAATTGAGATAATATGAAGTCAAAAAATCTTCTGAATGATTTTCAATCCAGGCTCAGCTGCAAAGCAGGCAGCTGAGTCCTGGATGTATAATGAATTTATGTTACCCAAAATTGTCTCTGCATCACAAAGCCAGTTTGGTCTTTTGTGAATTATAAAGGGGAGGAGTTTTTCAAGTCACTTGGCCAGTACTGAAGTGAAGACTTTATAATCTATGTTTAGGGTGTAAATTGTGTGGTATGATTCAGCCTTAGTGCTGTCTTTCTGTGGTTGAAGGATTGCAGAATTTGTGGCATACTGCCGGAAAGGTGGGGAGGAGCCACCCTTCTTTATTTCTGTGACAGCTTTAAGCAAGCTGGTAGTAAGGATTTTTTTTTTGGCTTTGATTATTTGTGAAACCATAAGATCAGGGGCATTTGACAGTTTTCATTCTAGATAGTCTTATCTGTACTTCTTCAATATGTACTGGGGAAAGCAAAAGACTACTCTTGGCCACTGTTTGTCTCCGCATCATAAAACTAGTTTCGTCTTTGTGTATTATATGAGGAAGGAGTTTTTCCAAGTGCTTGACCAGTATTAAAGTGAAGATCTTATAATCCATGTTTAGCATGAAAATGGGATGGCATGATTTAGCCAGAGTGGGATCTTTCTGCAGTTTAAGTATTGCAGAATTTGTGTCATACTGCCACGAGGGGGGACATTACTGTATTTCCGTGAAGGCTTTAAGCAAAAGATGGTAATGAATCTTTTGGGCTTTGATTATTTCTACTGGGAAACCATCAGGTCTGGGGCATTTGCTTGTTTTAATTCTAGATAGTACTAGCTGTACTTCATCAATATGTATTGGGGCAAGCAAAAGATTATTTTTGGCCTCTGTTATTTGTGGGAGATTAAGGAGGCAAAATATGAACGAAAAACAGGAAGTCCTTTTCTGTTCTTGAGACTAGCATTTGGAGTGATATACTGTCGTTTATATGTGGTTTCAGAGATGAGATTAGACAATTTGCCTATACTTGCCCATTTCATAATTCATATGTAAATGGTTTGTGTTTTCTCTCCAGTAGCCAGTTGTTAATACCGCTATTAAACATATTGATGTTTTCATGGTTAACCAAGTCCTATGATAAGTTATTCCATAGATTTACAACCCTTTGTGTGAAAAACTGTTTTCATATGTTGGTTTTAAATAATGATGTTTTTAGTAGTTTATTGTGATGCCTCAGCACATGTTTCTTGCCATTTTACCAAAGTCATTATTAGAGATAGGAGAAGTGGCCCCAATTGTCTCAGCGAAGTGGAACGCGGAGTAAAAGCGAATTCGCGGAGTGCTCCACAACTCGAAGTGGAGTACTTCGCGTTATTAATGAGTAACGCCAAGTCCATTGAAAACAATGATTTTGCATTACTCTGCCTTCCCAAACCACTACTCCACTAATTCTTAAGGTGAAGTGTATTAAAAACAATGTACTTTGCCTTGTGTTTAAGCTCCAAAGGAGAATTTTGCAGTGACTCATGGGATTTCAGGTCACATGGGATCTAGATTGTTCTGCACAGCCTCAGTTTGGGGTAGTGTAAAGGAAGCTGTAGGAGACAATCTGATCTGAGAGCTCTCTGTGATTCAAACCTTCTAAAAGCTGTTAGAAAAGCCTTTTTGATTCATTTTTTTTGCTGAAACTTTAGTTCATCGATTATAGGAAACCCTCCTGTGCTCATATCATTGAGCATTTATTGTTAGTGTGTGTATTTTGAATGTTAATGTACAACATTCAGTATGTGTATTGAGAGACAGTGGAAGTGGGCTTTGTGGAGGTGCGTTTCTGTGGTGTAGGGAAATTAGATTGGAGAAAAAGACTGCTTTTTGTTTTGGTGATATTTCTTGTTTTAACTGTGTTAATGAACACACAGTAATATTTTTAATAATTCTTTCCATTTTTTGCTGATTGTTGTGGTGCAGCAGTGCATAATTTTAGTTTGTTTAAAACATGTGGTTATATTACTGAAGTTTTCAATTTGCTATGCATTACTTAGTGTGCGTGTGTGAGAGTGTGTGTGACGCGTGTTATCAAATCAGACACCTTTTATTGTGCCACATAATTTCAGCAATGTGAACCTGCTATCCACTGCAGCTGTATCATTTTTTGTACTTCTTTGTGGTATCTTTACTGGTACTCGTACTAGTGACTCTTACTGCAACAGTGCAGAACACTGCCCCACACCGCGGCCCGCCCCAACTGGCAAATACATTCTTTCCCAGATTTGACTTTCTTTTTTTTTTTTTTTTTTGAAATTTTTGTTTTTATTGTTTCATTATACCTTTTAACAGATACAAGCTTCATATTTAGGACATACCAACATAGTTAATACATAGTCACATAAGGGAAACTTATCCCCCATTTAATCCTAGGATTAGTGATTCCCAAATATTTTGATACAGCATGTAGGGGTATTTCCATTAAAACGTTTACAGTTATATATTCAAAAATAAAGCTGTGTAAGGTGAGCCCAAGAGCAGTGTGGCTAATATGTTTAAGAACTTAAGTTAAAACATTATCTGCCCAACTGTATGCCCCCAAGTTAGGGGTTATCTTGCCACACTATAGGTCTAAAAGTCCAAGTCCTCCTGTAAAAGAAATATAGGCAGCACCCCAGCAGTCCCCCTCCTATAGAAAGCCTGCCATTTCTCCGGATTAGGAATGGGAAAAATAAAAAAAACTACCACTGGTATATTCGTGGTCAGTCCAAGACCTAGAAGGAGGAGTAATAAAGGAAACTGCTGTATTTCTAAATTTCAATATGGGCCCATTTCAGAGAGAGCAATATGAGGGGCAGAACAAACTTTAACTTTAGCTAACACAGTATTTGATAAGAGTCAGTTAAATAAGAACACAGTAAGTGTTTACGAGTCTGGCCTCTCGTTCCTCAGGTGTCTTCCGGTCCTCCGACCCGCTCGAGTCTGCACCTCGAGTCTTCGCCGTTTCTTGCTGGATTCTGCAAATCTTGAAGCCCACTTACTGGCTTCTGTGGATCTGAAAAGACCCAGACCTTTCCTGCAGATACAATCCTCAATCGGGCTGGAAATATCAGAGCATGGGAGATGTTCGCTTGTTTTAACCTTGCCCTGATCGCATCAAATCTCTTCCTCTTAAAGGAGAGTGGTAACTAATATCTGGGAAGAAATGGATCACCGTCATCCTGTAGGATAGGCCCCATCTGTCTCGCACATCGTAAGATACGATCCCTAGTGCCTACACCATCGGTTACTAATAAAAGAGTCCGAGGGGTTTCATTGTCCTCACGGTATCCTCTGGGTGTAATCCTGTAAGTTTTCTGTAGAGAAAATTCAATGCTGTGGTCCTCTGGGGTCAACTTTTCGGCCAACCACTCCCTGAAAAACATTAGAGGATGGTCCCCTTCGATCCCCTCCGGGAGGCCTAGCACCCGGACATGTGAGGCGCGGGCCTGGTTCTCCAGTGTTTCGAGCCTGGCTCTGAGATGCGTATTCTCTTTCATCAACTGTGCTGTTGCGGATGATGCGGCCTCCGTTTTCTTTTTAATGGTTTCCGACTCTTGTTTTATTTCCTCCAAAGTAGTTTCAACAATCATGACTCTCGAGTCAAGGCATCGATCTTGCTATTCAGGTCAGCCATAGAAGAGAGTATTCTGTTCAGTTTTAATCCCAGGAGGTCATAGTTTCTCAGGCTCCTCTGACCTCAGCGGCCTGCACCTCGATGGGGTTTCTCAACTGCTGCGACGTGTCTGGCAACCTAGCCCCGATCCTCCTCCTCTATCTTTCCGAGGATTTCCCATTTTATGTTTAGAGGGATCCTCTTTCGAATGGAAGAGTTATTTTGGGTCTCTTTGTGAGCAATTGAGGGTTTTTTGGATATTTTAGAAAATTTGAGCTGGAGCTGTTGTTGAGTGCTGCCGTCTTGCTCGGGCTCCACAGCGCCCCCCAGATTTGACTTTCTGATGGTGAGCACTGGTTAGGTGTTGTGCCTTTGCATCTGCATCTCTTCAGTGCACAACGCAATCTTAATCTGTCTGTACATTTGCATCTCTTTAGGGCCCAATCTCCATCTCTAACTTAAGTCACAGTTGTTTCTTTGGCTTCCCTTCAGAGTACTGGATAGGTGTGGTGCATAATTCAGCATGAACATTGTACTCATTAATATGCGTTTTTAAGTCAGGACCATCATCAGGAGTCACTCGTGATACAAACCACTTTCTTCATCATCATGGTCATGAATGCAGTCACAAATTATGATTTACGATCATGTCACGAATCACAACAGTAATTTATTTTACTAGTTACTTGGACGTTTTGTAGGACTGTTTTGTAGTATCTCTCCATGCTTCACCACCCCACCATTGTACTCATTAATGAGTGTTTTTAAGTTGGGGAGTTTTGTGCTGTACCTCATCGGGCCGGGGAAGTACAGTCATAGGCATTTGTGTTTCTTTATCATCACGGCCACAAATGCAGTCACAAATCACGATTTACGATTACATCACGAATCACAACATTAATATTTTTATTAGTTACTTGGATGTTGTAAGCCTGTTTTGTAGTATCTGTCTAGGCTTCACCACCCCACCATTGTACTCATTAATAAGTGTTTTTAAGTCAGGGAGTTGGACAGTGTCTGCAGTACATACACAAACTGGAAAGAAAACTGCACCCATGCAGTTTAGCACAGAATACTTCCACTGCTCAGAATAAATATGGAAGACAACAAAAAAGGGTATAACTACATAAAAGGGTTGGGGATGGTGGAGGAATACATTTTATAACACAGCAAGGAAGGTGTGGGGGGGCACATGGTGTGAGGAAAAAAATAACTAATGTGGGATCCCATGGTGATCCAGCAGCAGTTATAGCATGGACATAATTTGCAACTGATGTCCCTCTATGTAAGAAAATAAAATTTACAGAAAGAACAAATTAAGTAAAAAAGAGTACAGACAGAAAAGACAAAAAAATGTAGCATTTAAAAAAGCTGTTGGGTCTAAATCAAAGTTTAAATATTTTTATTTTATTTATTTAAAAATTGGTGACCGGGTAGTCCCATTGAGACCATAATGGTCCCTTTTTCAGGGGCGACCCAGGCTTAATTACAGTCAACAGTACAATAAGAAGTAGGAATAATTCAAGGGAAAGTGTGCATATACAGATATTAAAATCAGAACATGTAGTACAGGCAGGTTAGGTAACATTTAGACTAACATGGGGTAAACACTAGTTTCACAAGAGTGGCAGTTACATAACATTCTTTTATCAGGTCAGTTTTATGGGTTACAATTTCAAGTATTTCAGAAGTGATAAGATTCAACTGAAATAGGATACCAACCTGTTAGGCGGTAGGTTTTTAGTATCAGAGGTGAAGTGCTGTTTTCAGTCTTCAGCGGTGGCATGCACAGAGGCTTAGCTCTAGAAGGTACATCTTTAGGCCATTTTTAAAACCCCCAAAGGAGCTGCAGTCTTGAAGATTGCTAGGTAGTCCATTCCATAGGGACAGGATGTAATTTTTGAACGACCGAAGACCTTGGCTTGTTCGGACTTTTGGGACATGGATGAGTCGACAACACGGGGATCTTAGTGTTCTTTTAGGCTGCTTGAGTACTAAGGTATGACTCAGGCAGGGGAGAGCATCCATTTGTAGAAGCTTGAAAGCAAAGCATAGGGGAGTGTAAGCCAGTCTGCCCTCCAGGGAGGGCCAGTTCAGTGAGTCGAGTATATTACAGTGGTGTTGTAGTGGCTGAGCTCCCAGGGCAAAGTGTCCTATTCTGTGGTACAATTTTCCTAGCTTTCACATCTCTGTGTTTTGCGTTGAATGTAGCACTGGAGCACCATAAAATAAGGTGGGCAGGAGCATGCCCATGGCTATTTTTAGCCTGTATGCCTGAGTGACAAAAGGGGTTAGACGGTACATGAGCCCAAACTTTTGATTTAGCGCCTTGTTTAATTGTTCAACATGAACCTTGAAAGAGCAGTCTTGATCGATATAGACTTCCAGGTATTTGATGCAATCCACCACCTCAATAGGATGGAGACTGGACAGATAAGGGGATAGTAGACATGTTGTGTCGGGAACCAATTTACTGGGTCCGAATAGGATGGCCTTGTTTTTTTTTTTTTCTCATTTAGGAACAGCCTATTTGTCAGGAATCAGGTTTCCAGTAGGGAGAGATTGTGGTTCAGGAGTTGGTTTAGCTGTACAGCATTTGAAGCAGATCTGTATAGTACTGCATCATCCGCATAGAAGGTCACTTTCGCTCCACCGTCGTGCTTTGGTAGTTTGTTGATAAACAGGGAGAATAGAAGGGGGCCCAGTATTGAACCTTGGGGAACACCCTCAGCAATGGCGTGCTTGCCTGACTCCACCTGCTGCCATCTGATTATCTGAGATCTGTCTTGCAAGTAATCTTTAAACCACTGAGTTGAGTGGTTGTCCAGACCGAGAGAGCTAAGCTGCTGGATGAGCAATTTATGGTCTACTAGATGAAAGGCCTTGGCAAGGTCTATGAAGACCGCACTCAGTTAGTTGGCCTTTTTCTTGGGCAGCAAGGATGTCAGAAGTTAGACTCACTCAGGCAGTATCAGAACCATGTTGTTTTCTGAATCCATGTTGTCGTGGGAGTGAGGAGACTGTTGTTCAGCATAGCCTGGACTTGTTGGTATACAATTCTCTCAAGCATTTTATTTTGTGTGCAGAGAATAGAAATCGGTATATAGTTTTCAACTAGCTCACTAGGTCCTCCCTTAGGGATCGGGGTAACCAAAGCTGTTTTCCAAACTGAGGGGACTTTGCCTTCCATCAGCGACCTATTGAACAACCACATGACTGACACAGCAATTTCTTGGTCAGCCAGTCTGAGTAACCTGGGTTCAACCTTGTCATAGCCTGGAGAAGCATTTGTCTTAATGCTCCTAATGAGCTTTAGGACCTCAGTTTTTGATGTTAACCTAAGGTGAAAATTAGGTGATGAGGGGAGATTCAACGAGTCATCCGAAGATGACTGTTATGGGCTGCAGGGATGAACCCTGTACTTGCCAAGGTCAGTGAGGAATTCATTAAAGGCATTTGCAGCATCTTGTGGGTTCGTGTGGTGGACATCTCCCTCAACAATGTCACAGGCATTTTGCGTGTGGTGGCCTTTCAGGAGCTCATTCTGATCTCAAAGTATCAGCAGTCACAAAACACACTCCTCTCTCTCTCCGACTGCACAGGAGAAAGTAAAAGTGTCTGCTTGTATGATTCACTTTCTTCCTGCCTAGCTAAAGAGCATATGACTTACAGAACTGTAAGCCATGTGATGTGTGGGGAGCAGCCAAATCTGAAACACTAAGTGGATCACTTAGAATCATAATGAGGAATGCGAAGTCCATTAAAAACAATGACTTCGCCTTACTTAGCATTGCCATTCCACCTTAACGCGAAGTGGCAATGACAAGGCAGAGTGAGCACTTTGCATTGCCCACTCCGCGTAGCAGAGTGGCAACACGAAGTGCCCACTTCGCGTTCACTTCACCAGCGGAATTTAAATTCCCTGCATCTCTAGTCATTGTGTGTCTACCAAGTCCTTGTCATAATGTATATTTCACAAGAATAATATGTTATCCCATTTTTTATGCTGTTCTAGTGCGTGAAGTCCTAAATGAGTTAACTTATCATTCTATGATAAATGTCCCAATCCCCATACCATTTTTGTTGCCTTATGTTGAATTTGTTTAATTTTAATATTTTCTCCTATATTTAGTACCCCCAGAACTGTGATTCGTAGAGTATTAATGGCCTAACAAATGATCTGTAAAGTGGTAGTAACGGTTTATTTGTAACATTTGTTTGGTATCATATTGTATTTGTTTAGTGAGTGGGTCACACAGTTTAGTTATCATGGCTTGATGCTGTTGCTTTCTTAACCAGAATGCCAACAGTTTAGAGGCCCAAAGTCCTCATCATAATATCTCTGCCTGAAATACGGTAGAGCTATTCCCATTTTTGCATTGAGTATATCCTTAATAGCATTCTGGGTTTTCTTAATTTGCTGAATATATACTATCATCGCTGTTTTGATGGCATTGTTGCAAAACAGCCAGTTTGTCAGTCAGAGGGTGCATGGTCTCCTCTCTCTTTTTTTTTCTAAAAGCATAGGCAACTGTCTCACCCCGAAGAATCAATAATAGTATCCCAGGCAACTGCATGGGAGACCTCTCCTGCTGGATTTTGACATATTATTATGGGGATTTAATCTGCTACGACTTCTTGGAACTGGGTTCATTCAGTAATGAAAACTCAGCCTCCAGGCTGTTTTCTTTGGTTCAGGTGCTACCTCTAAGTGCATCAGAATAACATCACGGTCAGATAACAGTATTGGGCCAAGTTCCACAGAGTGTCCTGTGGTCAGCTGTGGGGCTAAGACCAACTAATAATCTAGCCAGGGGTGGAATTTATGTGAATGAGAGTACAAAGTAAACTACTCAAGGTGTGAATTTTAAGTATGCCAGATTAGCTGGTTTTATCATGAGCAAGTGTATGGGAGATTGTATTTAGAAGAAGGAAGCCTGCCATGGTGGGCAGGTTGTGTTGGTTGCCTTCTTGCTCATTATAGTTGCCACTCACCAGCTTTTGGGTGCTGAGCTGTGGGAAGAAGGGTGCAGTCAGGGTGTGGGGGAGGGAGACATATTTGATTTAGAACAAATGAGCACTGAATCATGGCAGCCAGTCGTGGAGGTGGGCGGGTTGCGCTAAATGCCAATCATGGGACCCTTCTTAAATATAACTAATTAGATGAAACAGTGTTGTTTTTTTTTGGGGGGGAGGATGGGGGATGAAGTCTAAAAGAGGATAGGGAATGTGGAGTTCTATATCTTACAGGATAAAGTGTGGGTGTAATTTTTTTTTCACATTTCACCTGAATAATGACTACTTGAACATTTGGGGCCCAAATAGAATACTCAGCCAACATATTTTTGATAAGGAATTCACACACCCCTACTTCTTTCTCCCCACTGGTACACAAGTTAAACCCTTGAACCTTTTAGGGAGCTCCGGGTGCTTCACTGGGTATGCAGCTATGGAAACAATGTATGCTCCATGACCTTGTAGTTGGTTTTCTGGTGGTGGTGGACTTTAAACAAATAAATAAACCAAAACCCCACAGGCCAAGCACTTGCTTAAAATGGAAAACCTCCAAGTAAGGTATTTCTTGAGCTTGGCCTGTTGTCCAAATTGCATATCTGTTGAAAAACTCTGTTCTGTGGCTGAGCAAAACATAATTCATGCTGAGGTTGGCACAGGAATGAAAGGCATATTTCACCATGGTAGTTACCATTCAAGTTCCCTTTCTGATAACATTCCAGTTGTATGGCAAGCCTAAAGAGTAGTCCCAGGTGTAGCGTTACCAACTTCCCTCAAAACTTTGTCTCCTCTTCCTCTGTCTTTGTAGATGCAGATCTCTCAGGTGGTTGATCTTTGGTGATTTGGACAGTGGTATAAGTTGCAGATGCCTCAAGGTGATTGCAGGCTCTTTCTACTTCAGCTGTCATCTGGACTACTTTAGCTCCTTCTTTTCTGAATGAACAGACCAGTCATAGAACCAGGGGCCACACACTTCACACACTCGTCCTGGTTTCCATACCCTAGTGTGAGATTCTAAACGATGCCTAGCAGCAGCACTGACCAGCCAGTTCTCCAGTCTGTGGTCACGAAGCAGGCGCTTTCAAACAGCAGCATACACAGTCTCTAGCACACTACAGAGGTGGTGATTACAGTGCTTCCAAAGAAGGATAAGGACAGCACATTGCCCAGTAATTACAGGCCCACCTCCCTCATAAAGACCAACTTCAAAATCCTAGCAACCAGGCTAGAGGGCACTTTACCCCACCTAGTACATCACAGACAGGTGGGTTTTATTAAAGGAAGGTGAAGCACTGACCACCTCAGGACGCCGCTAAATATTTTTCATTGCATACTGCAGTCCCATTCCCCTGCGGCTGCCATCGCCATTGATTTTGAGAAGGCCTTTGATTTTGTGAGGTGGAATTACCTCCTCACCTCCATGCAATTCTTGAGGTTAGCTCATCTTCCTCCAATACATTACAGCATTATATAACAACCAAGCTGCAAGTGTCCTTACCAATGACCTGAAATCATCACCCTTCCCCCTGCAGCATGGTACTATCAGGGTTGCCCCATCTCCCCTTCTGTTCGAGATGGTGACTGAACCTTTAGCAATAGCCATCCAGACCTACCCTTCTCACAGGGGAATACAGATGGGGGGGGGACTACAGAACCTTATTATACACTAGTGATCTTCTGCTTCTCCAAGCAGATGGCACAACATCCCAAGACCTACTCTTTCAGCTCCTATCTCCGTTTTCTGAGATTTCACATTTCAAAAAGCAATGCAGAGGTATTACACCTTCAGAGCCTAAGACAATCTAACATTTATACTGCTAAGGGTCTGAAGTGGGCCAAAGAGGGCCTACTATACCTGAGGGTCAAGGTCCACCCATCCTCCCATAAAATTATCAAACTGAATCTCTCCCCCTTGCTGGACCATGTACAGGCAGAGTTAGATTGATGTAAGCTTCTTAAGCTCTCCATAGCAGGGAAACTGAAGGCATTCAGAATGATTCTGGTACCAAAGTTCTTTCATCTACTAGCACACTTGCCCTTGCACATTGCCACTTCTAGTTTCACAAAAACAGACTCCCTTATAGGATGCTTCCTTTGGGAAGTTCAAAAGCCCAGAGTTAGTAGGGCTAAATTCCATGCACATTGTAGCGGAAGGGGCTGGGGCCTACCATGGCTTAAGGGATACCATACTGCTTTATTTGTTAACTAGACCATGCTGTGTTTCATTCCTCCAAACCATAGCTCCCTGCATAGGCTCCTCCTCAAGTAGCAGCACCCCCTTGGTGCCATCTTCCTTTATAACAAACCCAGCTCATACAATAAGTCCCACCCCACCCCACCCTGATGGTCTCTAGGAGTGCCTGGTTTCTCTTCTAGAAGCATCACAGCTGAACTCCACCCCATAGCAGAGACCCGCCTGGGGCTGTGACACTCTTCACACGGGGGCAAAGCCCTTAACTGGAATAGCTGTACTTGGAAATTTGCCAGGTGAAGGAACTACGTCCACCAGATGGCCAACATGTCGACTCATTTTTGGCCCTTCAGACCAGATTTAACATCCCAAAATAGGATTTCTGGAGATACCACCAGCTTTGCAGCCTCATTTTAGCTGCTCTTCTCTGAACTGCCTCCACCCTGTCTATGTCCCTATGAAGATGCGGCATCCAGAACTGAACACAGTACACCAGATGAGGCCTCACCAGTGTTTTGTACAGTGTCATTACCACCTCCCTTCTTCTGTTAGTGATACCACTTTCTATGCCCCCCAGCATGCCACCGGCCCTCCCCAATGCCTTTGTACTGCCTTGTCACCTTTAGGTAAATTGATACGATTATTCCCAAATCCCTTTCTTCCTCGGTGATTGTCAAGAACTCACCCCTGTTCTGTAACACTCCGCCGAGATTCTGCGCCCTAGATGAATGACTTTGCACTTCTTCATGTTGAATCTTATCTGCCACACTTCAGACCATTTTCCAGTTTTTCTAGTCCCCTTCTCATTCTCTCCACCCCTGTTGGAGTGCCTACCCTGTTGCAGATCTTGGTATCATCTGCAAAGAGGCAAACCTTCACTTCCAGTTCTTTAGCAATGTCACTAATGAAGATATTGAAAAGGACTGGCCCCAGAACTGAACCTTGTGGTACCCACTGGTCACCCCACTTTCCTCGGATTGAACCCCATTCACCACCACCCTTTGCTCCCTGTCCCTCAACCAATTCCTAACCCAGTTCACTACCTTGAGACTACACCTAGGCTACCCAGCTTGTTTATCCGGTCTTTTAAGTGGAACAGTGTTGAAGGCCTTGCTGAAATCGAGGTAGGCGACATCCACTGCCTCCTCAATCCACCTCCTTTGTCACCCAGACAAAGAAATCTATCAGATTTTTTTGACATGACCTTCCTGCAGTGAATCCATGCTGCCTCGGTAACCCGTGAAGTGGGCACATGAGGAAGGGTGCCGTCCTTTACATCGACTCCTTCCCAGTACAATCCACTCACAGCGATGGAAAGGTAGGGTTACTGGATGAAGGGGTGGTGAACTAGGCGACAGGATGTCGCTATACGTACACTCAAGGGGGGGAGAAGCATGATGAGCGTGGGCTGGGAGGGGTGGAGAGGCTAAAGGGGTGGCACTGCAGTTGCTGGTAGAGCTGCATTGTGGTGTCGGGATTGGCTAGTGGCTGGGGTGGCTGAGGTATTGTTCGGTCCAGGCGCTGGTGCAATTTTTATTGCACCTGGCCTGAACCTTTTTTTACTGCTTTCATGATTTCACCCCTCCGACATGCACCCCTGAGTTGAGAACTTTAATTAGGGGTGCAGGGCAAAGCCCCATGAGAGCGAGATGTGGTGGGCGAGCCTCCACCCAGGAAGCAGTAAAATCTGTCCTTTGCCGTTGTTCTGCGCGTTAGTGTCAGAGTGCCGAAAATGTGTTCGGTACTCTGACTGAGCGATAACGGTGATCGCCTTTAGTCATTCACTGTTATCACATAGACCCTGCTGCCTCAGATCCTGTGCTCTACTAGATTCCAAGTGTTCCAGTATCCTTTCCTTTAGCAGCCCTTCCATAATCTTCCCCACTAAGGAGGTGAGGCTGGCTGGTCTATAGTTACCAGCCTTCTCTCTGCTCCCACTTTTGTGAGGCTTGGACAAGTTGTTTGTCCAGGGCTGATAATACCTGCAGGCATGGAAGAAGCAGACTTATCCAAAATAAAGTTTGCTATTGTGGCACAGGACACCAGATGCATTACAATGCATGGGCCTGTTACCAGAAGCCACATGTTAGAGATGTTTGGAACCAGTCGCTGTCCTTAATCATATTCTGTGTTCATGTCTTAAACTTTTGGAATTCTGGTCAGGGGTCAGACAGGTGTGTGAACATATTTCTAGGCTCAGCTTTCTTCTGGACCCTCCTCTGTTTTTGATAGGCCTAACCCCAGACACTGTCTCCAGACAATCCCCAGTGGCACAACTGCTTGTTACAGTCAGTACTGCAGCCAAAAGAGTAATACTCTGCAGATGGCAGTCCACTGAGACACTACCTGTAGCAGAGTGACGGAATGTAGTAGGCCAATTAGCCACTGTAGAAAGAATCTCCCACCATGTTAATTCTACTGTGGCCAAGTACAGATCTATATGGGGCAGATAACTTAACATAGAAACTTAGACTTTGACGGCAGATAAGGACCGCTTGGCCCATCTAGTCTGCCCATTTCCCTACCTACAGGATAGGCCGTAGATCCTAGTTAACCAACAGCCTATTTCTTCCTAGCCCCCACAAGAATTGCCTTATGTCTGTCCCATGCATTCTTGAATTCTCCCACAGTTTTAGACCCACAACCTCCTCAGGAAGGCTGTTCCATTCATCCACTACCCTCTCTGTGAAATAATACTCCTCACATTGCCCTGAACTGCCCTCCCTCTATCTTTAAATTGTGTCCCCTTGTTCTTGCAAGTCTCTTTTCTGAAAGATGCTACCTCTTGGACTTTGTTGATTCCACTGAGGTACTTAAAAGTTTCTATCATGTCCCCTCTCCTTCTTTCCTCAAGGGTATACATATTAAGCTCCCTTAGTCTCTCCTCATGGCTTCTCCTGCAGATCCTGCACAATTTTAGTTGCCCTCCTCTGGACTACCTCTATCCTGTCTATGTCCTTGTGGAGATGGGGTCTCCAGAACTGGACACAGTACTCCAGATGGGGTCTCACCAACTGTCTGTACAGAGGGA
Source organism: Neoceratodus forsteri (assembly GCA_016271365.2). Classification (NCBI taxonomy): domain Eukaryota; kingdom Metazoa; phylum Chordata; order Ceratodontiformes; family Ceratodontidae; genus Neoceratodus; species Neoceratodus forsteri. Next base: position 696,662,856 of record CM057451.1, on the reverse strand, counting down.
TAACAACTTCCTGTTTTCTGCTGCTGATGCCTCTCCCTATACATCCCAGTATACCCCCAGCCCTTCCTACTGCCTTCTCGCATTGCTTGCTAACCTTAAGGTCATCTGATATGTTTACCCCCAGGTCCCTTTCCTTTTTTGTTGTTGTTACTACCTCCCACCCATTGTGTATTCTTCCCCTGGGTTCTTGTTTCCCAGGTGCATTATTTTGCACTTCTTTGCATTGAATCCTAGCTGCCATACTTCTGACCATTCCTCCAACCTTGCCAAGTCCCTTTTCATCCTTTCCACGCCTCCTTGTGTAACAACCCTGTTGCAGATCTTTGTGTCATCTGCAAAAAGGCTTACTTTTCCTTCCAGTCCCTCTGCAATGTCACTGATGAAGACATTAAAAAGGACTGGACCCAATACTGAACCCTGCGGTACGCCACTAGTAACCTCTCTTTCTTCAGAGTTGACTCCATTTACAATTGCCTTCTGTGTCCTGTTGTGCAGCTAATGTTTTACCCAGGCTACCACCCTGGGACCCACTCCCAGGCTGGTTAATTTGACTATTAATCTTTTGTGTGGACTGTGTCAAATGCCTTCTAAAGTCTAGGCCATGTCCACAGCCCCTCCCTGGTCTACTACTTTGGTCACCCAGTCAAAGAAATCTATTATATCTGGCCTGACATGACCTTCCTGTGGAATCCATGCTGCCTTGGGTCCTGTGCCCACTGGCCTCTAGGTACTAACTATTCTTTCCTTCAGAAGTGACTCCATCATTTCCCTACCACAGAGGTCAGACTGACAGGTCTGTAGTTTCCTGCCTCTGTCTTGGTCCCACTTTGTGAAGGGAATCACATCCGCTCCTCCAGTCCTCGCTTTACCACACCATCCTCCCATGATTTATTAAAAGAGTAGCCAGTGGTTTCACTAGTTCCTCCTTAATTTTTTAGAATTCTTTTGTGAATTCCATCAGACCCATTGCTTTGTCCACCTTCAGTTTTAGAGTTCTTGCAGAACCCTTTCTTCTGTGAAAGGACTGATCGACTCCTATCAAGAGTGCTTCTGTTAATTGGATTAGGCACTTCCTCCTCTTTTGTGAATACTGAGCAGAAATATTCGTTCAGTATCCCTGCTTTTCACTGTCCCCTCTGCCCACCCACCGCCTCATTCTATTCAGCCTCACTATCCCTCCCTTTGTCTTTTTCATGCCGTTGATGTACCTATAAAAGGTTTTATCCCCTCTAACTGAGTTGGCTATCTTTTCCTCAGTTTGGGCCTTTGCTATTCTGACTTCCTCCTGCTTCCTTCTGCCTTAACTGGTACAGCCTCTGTCCTGCTCCTTCTGTGTTTCCTTATATTTCTGGAATGCTATCTTTTCTTCCTGACTTTCACAGCCACCTCTTTTGAGAACCATAGTGGCTTTTTCTTTGTTTTGATTTGTTTATTTATTTCACACAGAGGCTTGTTGCCTCTGTGATGGCAGTTTTGATGATTCCCATTGTTGCTCCACACCTCTTCTAGCCTGTTTGCTAGTGCTTTTCTGAGGCACTCTCCCATCTTGCCAAAGTCAGCTCTCCTAAAGTCCAGTACCCTCACTTTTGTATGGCTTGACTCTGTAGCTGAGTTTAACGTGAATCACATTGTTTGATGGTCACTTGTCCCCAGATGGCAACCCACTTCTAGATCTGAGATCCTCTCACTGTCCCCGTTTGAGAGTATGAGGTCTAAGATTGCTCCCTCACGAGTGGGTTCTGAAACTAGCTGTCTAATGCCTGCCACCTATAGGGCATCAAGAATGGCCCTGCTCTTGGATGTGGCTGCAGCAAATGTGCTCCAGTTAACATCTGGCATATTCAGGACTCGTATCAATAGTATCTCCCCTTTCTCTGCCATTCTAAGAATGCCTTCTATCATATCCTTGTCCATTCCCTCTCCCTGACATGGGGGTCTGTACACAACCCCTGTGCGGATTGTGGTGCCCTTTCCAGTCTCCAAGGTGACCCACAATGCCTCCTCTCCTCCCTGTTTACTCTTTTGTTCAGTTGCTTTTATCCCTTCCTTTACATAGAGAGCTACTCCTCCCCTTCTTCTCCCCTGCCTGTCTCTCCTGTAGGTTATGTACCCTGGTATGTTAACATCCCAGTCATGGTTGTCTGTGTACCATGTTTCTGTGACTGCTACGATATCCAGGCATCCCTCTTCCATCAAGGCCACCAGCTCAGGGAGCTTGTTGCCCAGACTATGGGCATTGGTACTCATTACCCTCCATTTCCTGATGGCCTTACTCCCTTTTGCCCCATCTCTGTCCTTCTTGCCTTGTCACTTTCTCCATTTACCCTCCCTTCTCCCTATCGACACCTCTATGTTGGTGTTTGCACACTTGCTACCCTGATTATTTGGGGGCTAGGATTTCTGCTCCTTTCCAGTGCCTCCCTTGGCTAGTTTAAAAGCTGCCAATGAAGCATTTAAACCTATCACCTAGGATTCTGGTTCCCTCCCGGACAGATGCAGCCCATCATGTCAGTATAGGCTTGCATCACTCCAGGTGGACCCCCAGTCCCCAATGAAGCCAAATCCTTGAGCTCCACACCAGTTTTTCAACCACTGATTGAATCCCATGTGGCAGAAACATCCTAGCCTCTCCTATGCCATAGATGGCAGCACTCCGAGGAGAGCCACTGCATGCTACTTGACTAAGGCCCTCCCAATTCCACAAACTCTTCCTGCACTTCTCTAATCCCTTTCTAGCCAGGTCATTTGTCCCAAGGTGGACAATGACATCCAGCTCCTCCCTGTGCAGCTGCCCGCAATCCTGAGGATTCGCTCCCTGTCCCTCCAAGCTATGGCGCCAGGCAGGCACCTTACCTCCCTCTCCCCTTCCTCCCCCAGTTCTACCTTCCTAACAATGGAGTCCCCCACCAGGAGTTGTTTCCTTCCCCTGCAGGGCCCCCTGCCACCCTCCTGTGGGTCTCCTTTGTGGAGGTTCCCAGCATCCTCCTCCAGATATCTTGCATCTCCTTGCTGCCATGCTGATGAATCATATTACAGACTGAGTGGGTCAAGCGGTCCTTATCTGCCGTCTAGGTCTATGTCTCCATGTTTCTATGTTCTGGGGACCATAACAGTTAACAAGTGTTGGTCGTAGGCTCAATACAGTACCCCATTGGGGGATAATGTGACATAAACTTTACACTAAGGGGTTACTTCAAGAATTGTGCCTTGTACTGTATGTAGTAAATCACCATCTGTTTTATAGCACTCCATACGTAGTAATAATACATGGGCTATTTTACTCAGTTAAAGAGCTCCTGACACAGTTGAAGCAACTTTGAAAAAATATAATATTCAGACATAACTGTAGCTTATATTTTGTATTTTATTATGTCATTTTCACCTTTATTTCCTTATTCTATTGGTATTTGCTTCAATACAGGATCTCTGCTCTTTGAGATCTGGCTGCTGCCTATGCCTGCCTTCATAATTCTGTTTATGACATCAAAATATGTTGCTGTAGAAATAATTATGATGACATAAACAGAAGATTGTGATGTCATGTGTAGAGATGCAGTCAGAGTAGATAGAGTCTAGGGAACAGGGATCTTGTTTCCATGCAACTGTTTTCAGTAATAAATAAAATGAGGAGTTAATTACTGAAAATATATGAAGTACTAAAGAAAATGGGATGGAGCAGAATATAAGTCTTACTTTTTTCAAAGTTTTGCTAATGCTGTCAGTGACTCTTTAAGTACTATATCATTTGTTTATTTCACTTGTTGGTTGTAGCAATGTGGTTCCATGTCAGAAGGGTGAACGAATAACATTGAACCATCACAACAGCACCGAACCCATATCACAAACCCTTGTTGGAAAATGTTTTCTTGTTGGGGCAAAGCTCCCTGCACCCCTCCTTCTGGGGGGCTTTGACCCATACACCACCCTTAATTTAGATTCCCACTCTGTGGTGGAGGCATAACTTGGGGATGGGGGCAGAACCACGGCCATTCAAAAATGTTGGTGCTGTGGTTCCTTCGCTGTTATGACAGTTCAGCGTTATTCATTCGCACTCTTCACATGATATCTAGCAGAATGTAATTATTGTGGTTGTGTGTATGACTTTTTTGTGTTTTAAAACTTTTAATAGAAAGATTAAGTGAAAAAAGCAAGAAGATTGTCCAGTTAGCTGAATTTATTGCAGTAAGCTCAACAAGGGTTGGGGTGAATCTGTCCTCTCACTGGGTCCCCAAATTGTAATAATATAAAGGCCAATCTGGAGGAGCCTGAAATGATTCTCATTAGATAGATGAAACTGCCTTTTCAAATGGGAGAAGGACAAGGGTGCATCTCCATCCAAGAATCGGGACAACTGAATTAGTCCCTGTCTGCTCCATCATACAAATCTGGGATCTATCCACGCTGGGCCAAAGGAATGATCATGGACTGTGGCCCAGAGTGGGACCAAGGCTGTTTGGAATTTTGTATCCTGACAGATTTTATGCCACTGGAGGATAACAGCTCTAGTGAATATATTATCTGATGTTGCTGTCAGATATATGGCCGGACATGAATACAGTGTTTTGAAAAGAGGTGCATTGAGGTCTGCAATACCAGCCACCTTACAGTGGGCTTTGCAAGCAATATTCAGCCACACTCCCATGTGGCTGAGAAGGGCTGCCTCGCAATAACTAAATAAATATGGAAGGGTACGCCTAATTTTGTTTTTCAGGAGCTTCAATTTTTGTTAAGCAACCTGTCACCTTTATTTTACGTAAACAAATCTGGATATCGTTTTGTCCCAGTTTTGAAAGTCAGCAGGGTCTACACAAACAAGAAAAGTTTGAAATAAATATGAGTCGGCTAAGGAGGTTCATGCAGATATCTTCTATCCTGATCCTAAAGGATAATGTGAGTGCCAGCCATCGTCTTATATTGGCCTGTACAGCCTGTGTCAAAGGATGGTAATTTAGAGCATGTATTTCAGGTAGATATTGAGGGATATATAACTAGGTACTTTACAGAGCTCTGAGTCCATTTAAATCTGTGTCTTTATATGTAACAGATCATATTCCAGGTGCAGGGCTGCTGTTTATACCTGATATAATTTGGACCCTGATAGCTCAACATAGACACCAAACTCTCCCCATGGGCAAGAGTGGAACTTGATGGGCTCCATGAGATATAGTAGATCAAGAGGTCTTCTGCATAAAAAGCTAGTTTATGCTTTTGTCCATGATGTGCTATGCCCTTGATCTCTGAATCTTGGTGGATGGCCTGGGCTAAGGGTTTTACAGTTATGGCAAACAAAAGTGAGGACAGCAGGCATCCCTGATGAACACCTCTAGTGAGGCAAAATCTTTCAGACAGTGTACCATTTGCACTAATCATTGTTGTGATGTTTTATAGACAGTCTTCATAATTTTAATTCAATCTGGTGGAAAACAAAATTGAGATAATATGAAGTCAAAAAATCTTCTGAAGGCATTTTCCACATCCAGGCTCAGCTGCAAAGCAGGCAGCTGAGTCCTGGATGCATACTGAATTTTTATTACCCAAAATCTGTCTCTGCATCACAAAGCCAGTTTGGTCTTTGTGGGTTATAAAGGGGAGGAGTTTTTCAAGTCACTTGGCCAGTATTGAAGTGAAGACTTTATAATCTATTTTTAGGGTGGAAATTGTGTGGTATGATTCAGCCTTAATGCAGTCTTTCTGTGGTTGAAGGATTGCAGAAATTGTGGCATGATGCCAGAAAGGTGGGGAGGAGCCACCCTTCTTTATTTCTGTGATGGCTTTAAGCAAGCTGGTAGTAAGGATTTTTTTTTTGGCTTTGATTATTTGTGAAACCATAAGATCAGGGGCATTTGACAGTTTTCGTTTCTAGATAGTCTTATCTGTACTTCTTCAATATGTACTGGGAAAGCAAAGACTACCCTTGGCCACTGTTTGTCTCTCATCATAAAACTAGTTTAGTCTTTGTCTATTATATGAGGAAGGAGTTTTTCCAAGTGCTTGGCCAGTATTAAAGTGAAGATCTTATAATCCATGTTTAGCATGAAAATGGGATGGCATGATTTAGCCTTAGTGGGATCTTTCTGCAGTTTAAGTATTGCAGAATTTGTGTCATACTGCCACGAGGGGGGACATTTCTGTATTTCCATGAAGGCTTTAAGCAAAAGATGTAGTAAGGAATCTTTTTGGGCTTTGATTTTTTCTACTGGGAAGCCATCAGGTCTGGGGCATTTGCTTATTTTAATTCTATATAGTACTAGCTGTACTTCATCAATATGTATTGGGGCAAGCAAAAGATTATTTGTGGCCTCTGTTATTTGTGGGAGATTAAGGGAGGCAAAATATGAACGAAAAACTGGAAGTCCTTTTCTGTTCTTGAGACTAGCATTTGGAGTGATATACTGTTGTTTATATGTGGTTTCAGAGATGGGATTAGACAGTTTGCCTATACTTGCCCATTTCATAATTCATATGTAAATGGTTTGTGTTTTCTTTCCAGTAGCCAGTTGTTAATACCTCTATTAAACATATTAATGTTTTCATGGTTAAGCAAGTTGTATGATAAGCTATTCCTTAGATTTACAACCCTTTGTGTGAAAAACTGTTTTCATATGTTGGTTTTAAATAATGATGTTTTTAGTAGTTTATTGTGATGCCTCAGCACGTGTTTCTTGCCCTTTTACCAAAGTCATTATTAGAGATGGGCGAAGTGGCCCCAATTCGCTCAGCGAAGTGGAACGCGGAGTAAAAGCGAATTCGCGGAGTGCTCCACAACTCGAAGTGGAGTACTTCGCGTTATTAATGAGTAACGCGAAGTCCATTGAAAACAATGATTTCACATTACTCTGCCTTCCCAAACCACTACTCCACTAATTCTTAAGGTGAAGTGTATTAAAAACAATGTACTTTGCCTTGTGTTTAAGCTCCAAAGGCGAATTTTGCAGTGATTCGTGGGATTTCAGGTCACATGGGATCTAGATTGTTCTGCAGAGCCTCAGTTTGGGGTAGTGTGTAGGAAGCTGTAGGAGACAATCTGCTGTGAGAGCTCTTTGTGATTCAAACCTTCTAAAAGCTGTTAAAAAAGCCTTTTTGATTCTTTTTTTTTTGGTGAAACTTTTAGTTCATCGATTATAGGAAACCTTCATGTGCTCATATCATTGAGCATTTATTGTTTGTGTGTGTATTTTGAAAGTTAATGTACAACATTCAGTATGAGTACTGAGAGACAGTGGAAATTTGCTTTTGGGAGGTGCATATCTGTGGTGTAGAGAGATTAAACGGAGAAAAAGACAGTGCTTTTTGTTTTGATGATATTTCTTGTTTAACTGTGTTAATGTACACACAGTAATATTTTTAATAATTCTTTCCATTTTTTTGCTGATTGTTGTGGTGCATTAGTGCATAATATTAGTTTGTTTAAAATATGTGGTTATATTACTGAAGTTTTCAATTTGCTATGCATTACTTAGTGTGCGTGTGTGAGTATGTGTGTGACGCGTGTTAACAAATCAGACACCTTTTATTGTGCCACATAATTTCAGCAATGTGAACCTGCTATCCACTGCAGTTGTATAATTTTTTGTACTTCTTTGTGTATCTTTACTGGTACTGTCATTAGTGACTCTTACTGCAGTAGGCAGTACACTGCCCAACACCGCGCCTCAACTGGCAAACATATTCTTTCCAGATTTGAATTTCTGATGGTGAGCACTGGTTAGGTTGTGCCTTTGCATCTGCATCTCTTCAGTGCACAGCGCAATCTTAATCTGTCTGTACATTTGCATCTCTTTAGGGCCCAATCTCCATCTCTAACTTAAGTCACAGTTGTTTCTTTGGCTTCCTTCAGAGTACTGGATAGGTGTGGTCATAATTCAGCATGAACATTGTACTCATTAATATGCGTTTTTAAGTCAGGACCATCATCAGGAGTCACTCGTGATACAAATCACGTTTCTTCATCATCACGGTCACGAATGCAGTCACAAATTATGATTTACGATCATGTCACGAATCACAACAGTAATTTATTTTACTAGTTACTTGGATGTTTTATAGGCCTGTTTTGTAGTATCTCTCCATGCTTCACCACCCCACCATTGTACTCATTAATGAGTGTTTATAAGTTGGGGAGTTTTGTGCTGCACCTCATCGGGCCCGGGGAAGTACAGTCATAGGCATTTGCATTTCTTTATCATCAATGTCACAAATGCAGTCACAAATCACAATTTACGATTACATCACGAATCACAACATTAATATTTTTATTAGTTACTTGGATGTTGTAAGCCTGTTTTGTAGTATCTGTCTAGGCTTCACCACCCCACCATTGTACCATTAATAAGTGTTTTAAGTCAGGGAGTTGGACAGTGTCTGCAGTACATACACAAACTGGAAAGAAAACTGCACCCATGCAGTTTAGCACAGAATACTTCCACTGCTCAGAATAAATATGGAAGACAACAAAAAAAGGGCATAATTACATACAAGGGTCGGGGATGGTGGAGGAATACATTTTATAACACAGCAAGGAAGATGTGGGGGGGCACATGGTGTGAGGAAAAAAAAACTAATGTGGGATCCCATGGTGATCCAGCAGCAGTTCCAGCATGGACATAATTTGCAACTGATGTCTCTCTATGTAAGAAAATAAAATTTACAGAAAGAACAAATTAAGTAAAAAAGAGTACAGATAGAAAAGACAAAAAAATGTAGCATTTAAAAAAGCTGTTGGGTCTAACTCAAAGTTAAAATATTTTTATTTTGTTTAATTAAAAATTGGTGACCGGGTAGTCCCATTGAGAACGTAATGGTCCCTTTTTCAGGGGCGACCCATGCTTAATTACTGTCAACAGTACAATAAGAAGTAGGAATAATTCAAGGGAAAGTGTGCATATTCAGACATTAAAATCAGAACATATAGTACAATCACAGGCAGGTTAGGTAACATTTAGAATAACATGGGGTAAACACTAGTTTCACAAGAGTGGCAGTTACATAATGTCCTTTTATCAGGTCAGTTTTACGGGTAACAATTTCAAGTGTTGAAGAAGTGATAAGATTCAACTGAAATAGGATACCAACCTTTTAGGTGGCCGGTTTTTAGTATCAGAGGTGAAGTGCTGTTTTCTGTCTTCAGCGGTGGCATGCACAGAGGCTTAGCTCTAGAAGGTATGTCTTTAGCCATTTTTAAACCCCAAAGGAGCTGCAGTCTTGAATATTGCTAGGTAGTCCATTCCATAGGGACAGGATGTAATTTTTGAACTGACCAAGACCTTGGCTTGTTCGGACTTTGGGACATGGATGAGTCGACAACACGGGATCTTAGTGTTCTTTAGGCTGCTTGAGTACTAAGGTATGACTCAGGCAGGGGAGAGCATCCACTTGTAGAAGCTTGAAAGCCAAGCATAGGAGAGTGTAGGCCAGTCTGCCCTCCAGGGAGGGCCAGTTCAGTGAGTCAAGTATATTACAGTGGTGTTGTAGTGGCTGAGTTCACAGGGCAAAGCATCCTATTCTGTGGTACAGTTTTCCTAGCTTTCGCATCTCTGTGTTTTGCATTGAATGTAGCACTGGGGCACCATAAAATAAGGTGGCAGGAGCATGCCCATGGCTATTTTTAGCCTGGATGCCTGAGTGACAAAAGGGGTTAGACGGTACATGAGCCCAAGCTTTTGATTTAGCGCCTTGGTTAATTGTTCAACATGAACCTTGAAAGAGCAGTCTTGATTGATATAGACTTCCAGGTATTTGATGCAATCCACCACCTCAATAGGTTGGCCACAGGACAGATAAGGGGATAGTTGACATGTTCTGTCGGGGCCCAATTTACTGGGTCCGAATAGGATGGCTTTGTTTTTTTTCTCATTTAAAACTAGCCTATTTGTCAGGAACCAGGTTTCCAGTAGGGAGAGATTGTGGTTCAGGAGTTGGTTTAGCTGAACAGCATTTGAAGCAGATCTGTATAGTACTGCATCATCCGCATAGAGGGTTACTTTTGCTACACCGCAGTGCTTTGGTAGGTTGTTGATAAACAGGGAGAATAGAAGGGGGCCCAGTATTGAACCTTGGGGGACTCTCTTAGCAATGGCGTGCTTGCCTGACTCCACCTGCTGCCATCTGATTATCTGAGATCTGTCTTGCAAGTAATCTTTAAACCACTGAGTTGAGTGGTTGTCCAGTCCGAGAGAGCTAAGCTGCTGGATGAGCAATTTATGGTCTACTAGATGAAAGGCCCTGGTACTGCACCAGTTAGTTGGCCTTTTTTCTTGGGCAGCAAGGATGTCAGATGTTAGACTCACCAGGGCAGTATCAGTACCATGTTGTTTTCTGAATCCATGTTGTCATGGAGTGAGGAGGCTATATTGTTCAGCATATGCCTGGACTTGTTGGTATACAATTCTCTCAAGCATTTTATTTAGTGTGCAGAGAATAGAAATCGGTCTATAGTTTTCAACTAGCTTACTAGGTCCTCCCTTAGGGATCGGGGTAACCAAAGCTGTTTTCCAAACTGAGGGGACTTTGCCTTCCATCAGCGACCTATTGAACAACCACATGACTGGCATGGCAATTTCTTGGTCAGCCAGTCTGAGTAACCTGGGTTCAACCTTGTCATAGCCTGGTGAAGCATTTGTCTTAATGCTCCTAATGAGCTTTAGGACCTCAGTTTTTGATGTTAACCTAAGGTGAGAATTAGGTGATGAGGGGAGATTCAACGAGTCATCCGAAGATGGCTGTTTTGGGCTGCAGGGATGAACCCTGTACTTGCCAAGGTCAGTGAGGAATTCATTAAAGGCATTTGCAGCATCTTGTGGGTTCGTGTAGTGGACATCTCCCACAACAATGTCAAAGGCATTTTGTGTGTGGTGGCCTTTCAGGAGCTCGTTCTGATCTCAAAGTATCAGCAGTCACAAAACACACTCCTCTCTCTCTCTGTCTGCACAGGAGAAAGTAAAAGTGTCTGCTTGTATAATTCACTTTCTTCCTGCCTAGCTAAAGAGCATATGACTTACAGTACTGTAAGTCATGTGATGTGTGGGGAGCAGCCAAATCTGAAACACTAAGTGGATCACTTAAAATCATAATGAGAAACGCGAAGTCCATTAAAAACAACGACTTCGCCTTACTTCGCATTGCCATTCCACCTTAACGCGAAGTGACAATGACAAGGCAGAGTGAGCACTTGGCATTGCCCACTCCGCATAGCAGAGTGGCAACACGAAGTGCCCACTTTGTGTTCACTTCACCGCCAGAATTTAAATTCCCTGCATCTCTAGTCATTGTGTGTCTACCAAGTCCTTGTCATAATGTATGTTTCACAAGAATAATATGTTATCCCATTTTCTATGCTGTTCTAGTGCGTGAAGTCCTAAATGAGTTAACTTATCATTCTATGATAAATGTCCCAATCCCCTTATCATTTTTGTTGCCTTATGTTGAATTTGTTTAATTTTAATATTTTCTCCTATATTTAGTACCCCCAGAACTGTGATTCGTAGAGTATTAATGGCCTAACAAATGATCTGTAAAGTGGTAGTAACGGTTTATTTGTAACATTTGTTTGGTCTCATATTGTATTTGTTTAGTGAGTGGGTCACACAGTTTAGTTATCATGGCTCGATGTTTTTGCTTTCTTAACCAGAATGCCAACAGTTTAGAGGCCCAAGGGCCTCATCATAATATCTCTGCCTGAAATACTGTAGAGCTATTCCCATTTTTGCATTGAGTATATCCTTAATAGCATTCTGGGTTTTCTTAATTTGCTGAATATATACTACCATTGCTCTTTTGATGGCATTGTTGCAAAACAGCCAGTTTGTCAGTCAGAGGGTGCATGGTCTCCTCTCTTTTTTTTCTAAAAGCATAGGCAACTGTCTCACCCAGAAGAATCAATAATAGTATCCCAGGCAACTGCATGGGAGACCTCTCCTGCTGGATTTTGACATATTATTATGGGGATTTAATCTGCTAGGATTTCTTGGAACTGGGTTCATTCAGTAATGCCAAACTCAGCCTCCAGGCTGTTTTCTTTGGTTCAGGTCCTACCTCTAAGTGCATCAGAACAGCATCACGGTCAGATAACAGTATTGGGCCAAGTTCCACAGAGTGTCCTGTGGTCAGTTGTCGGGCTCAGACCAACTAATAATCTAGCCAGGAGTGGAATTTATGTGAATGAGAGTACAAAGTAAACTATTCAAGGTGTGAATTTTAAGTATGCCAGATTATCTAGTTTTATCATGAGCAAGCGTATGGGCGATTGTATTTAGAAGAAGAAAGCCTGCCATGGTGGGGAGGTTGCATTGGTTGCCTTCTTCCTCATTATATTTGCCACTCACCAGCTTTTGGGTGCTGACTTGGGGGAAGAAGGGTGCTGTCCGGGCGTGGGGGAGGGAGACATATTTGATTTAGAACAAATGTGCACTGAATTATGGCAGCCAGTCGTGGAGGTGGGCGGGTTGTGCTAGATGCCAATAATGGGACCCTTCTTAAATATAACTAATTAGATGAAACAGTGTGGGGTTTTTTTGGGGGGGAGGATATGGGATGAAGTCTAAAAGAGGATGGGGATGGGGAGTTCTATATCTTACAGGATAAAGGGTGGGGTTTAATTTTTTTTTTTTTTCACATTTCACCTGAATAATGACTACTTGAACATTTGGGGCCCAAATAGAATACTCAGCCCACATATTTTTGATTAGGAATTCACACACCCCTACTTCTCTCTCCCCACTAGTACACAAGTTAAACCCTTGAACCTTTAAGGGAGCTCCAGGTGCTTCACTGGGTATGCAGCTATGGAAACAATGTATGCTCCATGACCTTGCAGTTGGTTTTCTGGTGGTGGTGGACTTTAAACAAATAAATAAACCAAAACCCCACAGGCCATGCACTTGCTTAAAATGGAAAACCTCCAAGTAAGGTATTTCTTGAGCTTGGCCTATTGTCCAAATTGCATATCTGTTGAAAAACTCTTTTCTGTGGCTGAGCAAAACATAATTCATACTGAGGTTGGCACAGGAATGAAAGGCATATTTGTCCACGGTAGTTCCCATTCAAGTTCCCTTTCTGATAACATTCCATTTGTATGGCAAGCCGAAAGAGTAGTCCCAGGTGTAGCGTTACCAACTTCCTTCAAAACTTTGTCTCTTCTTCCTCTGTCTTTGTAGATGCAGATCTCTCAGGTGGTTGATCTTTGGTGATTTGGTCAGTGGTACAAGTTGCAGATGCCTCAAGGTGATTGCAGGCTCTTTCTACCTCAGCAATCATCTGGACTCCTTTAGCTCCTTCTTTTCTGAATGAACAGACCAGTCATAGAAGCAGGAGCCACACATTTCACACACTCGTCCTGGTTTCCATACCCTAGTGTGAGATTCTAATCGATGCCTAGCAGCAGCACTGACCAGCCAGTTCTCCAGACTGTCTGTGGTCACGAGGCAGGTGCTTTCAAACAGCAGCATACACAGTCTCTAGCACACTACAGAGGTGGTGATTACAGTGCTTCCAAAGAAGGATAAGGACAGCACATTGCCCAGTAATTACAGGCCCACCTCCCTCATAAAGACCAACTTCAAAATCCTAGCAACCAGGCTAGAGGGCATTTTACCCCACCTAGTACATCACAGACAGGTGGGTTTTATTAAAGGAAGGTGAAGCACTGACCATCTCAGGACACCGCTAAATATTTTTTATTGCATACTGCAGTCCCATTCCCCTGCGTCTACCATCGCCATTGATTTTGAGAAGGCCTTTGATTTTGTGGAGTGGAATTATCTCCTCACCTCCATGCAGTTCTTGAGGTTAGCTCATCTTCCTCCAATACATTACAACATTATTTAACAACCTAGCTGCAAGTGTCCGTACAATGGCCTGAAATCATCCCCCTTCCCCCTGCAGCATGGTACTATCATGGCTGCCCCATCTCCCCTTCTGTTCGAGGTGGTGACTGAACCTTTAGCAATAGCCATCCTGACCTACCCTTCTCACAGGGGTATACAGATGGGGGGGGACTACAGAACCTTATTATACACTAGTGATCTTCTGCTTCTCCAAGCAGATGGCACGACATCCCAAGACCTACTCTTTCAGCTCCTATCTCCGTTTTCTGAGATTTCACACTTCAAAAAGCAATGCAGAGGTATTACACCTTCAGAGCCTAAGCCAATCTAACATTTATACTGCTAAGGGTCTGAAGTGGGCCAAAGAGGGCCTACTATACCAGAGGGTCAATGCCCACCCATCCTCCCATAAAATTATCAAACCGAATCACTCCCCTTTGCTGTACCACGTACAGGCAGAGTTAGATTGATGGAAGCTTCTTAAGCTCTCCATAGCAGGGAAGCTGAAGGCATTCAGAATGATTCTGGTACCAAAGTTATTTCATCTACTAGCACACTTGCCCTTGCACATTGCCACTTCTAGTTTCCCAAAAAACAGACTCCCTTATAGGAGGGTTCCTTTGAGAAGTTCAAAAGCCCAGAGTTAGTAGGGCTAAATTCCATGCATATTGTAGCGGAAGGGGCTGGGGTCGACGATGGCTTAAGGGATACCATACTGCTTTATTTGTTAACTAGACCATGCTGTGTTTCATTCCTCCAAACCATAGCTCCCCGCATTGGCTCCTCCTCAAGTAGCAGCACCCCCTTGGTGCCATCTTCCTTTATAACAAACCCAGCTCAAACAATAAGTCCCACCCCACCCCACCGTGATGGTCTCTAGTAGTGCCTGGTTTCTCTTCTAGAAGCATCGCTGTGCTGAACCCACACCATAGCAGAGACCCCGCCTGGGGCTGTGACACTCTTCACACGGGGGCAAAGCCCTTAACTGGAATAGCTGTACTTGGAAATTTGCCAGGTGAAGGATCTACGTCCACCAGATGGCCAACATGTGGACTCCTTTTTGGCCCTTCAGACCAGATTTAACATCCCAAAATAGGATTTCTGGAGATACCACCAGCTTTGCAGCCTCATTTTAGCTGCTCTTCTCTGAACTGCCTCCACCCTGTCTATGTCCCTATGAAGATGCGGCATCCAGAACTGAACACAGAACACCAGATGAGGCCTCACCAGTGTTTTGTACAGTGTCATTACCACCTCCCTTCTTCTGTTAGTGATACCACTTTCTATGCCCTCCAGCATGCCACTGGCCCTCCCCACTGCCTTTGTACTGCCTTGTCACCTTTAGGTAATCTGATATGATTATTCCCAAATCCCTTTCTTCCTCGGTGATCGTCAAGAACTCACCCCTGTTCTGTAACACTCCCCTGGGAATCTGCACCCTAGATGAATGACTTTGCACTTCTTCATGTTGATTCTTATCTGCAACACTTCAGACCATTTTCCAGTTTTTCTAGTTCCCTTCTCATTCTCTCCATCCCTGTTGGAGTGCCTACCCTGTTGCAGATCTTGGTATCATCTGCAAAGAGGCATACCTTCACTTCCAGTTCTTTAGCAATGTCACTAATGAAGATATTAAAAAGGACTGGCCCCAGAACTGAACCTTGTGGTACCCACTGGTCACCCCACTTTCCTCGGATTGAACCCCTTTCACCATCACGCTTTGCTCCCTGTCCCTTAACCAATTTCTAACCCAGTTGACTACCTTGTGACTACACCCAGGCTACCCAGCTTGTTAACCAGTCTTTTAAGTGGAACAGTGTTGAAGGCCTTGCTGAAATCGAGGTAGGCGACATCCAATGCCTCCCCAATCCACCTCCTTTGTCACCCAGACAAAGAAATCTATCAGATTTTTTTGACATTACCATCCTGCAGTGAATCCATGCTGCCTCGGTAACCCGTGAAGTGGGCACATGAGGAAAGGTGCCGTCCTTTACATCGACTCCTTCCCAGTACAATCCACTCACAGCGATGGAAAGGTAGGGCAACTGGATGAAGGGGTGGGTGAACTAGGCGACAGGATGTCGCTATACGTACACACAAGGAGGGGTGAGAGCGAGCATGATGAGCGTGGGTTGGGAGGGGGTGGAGAGGCTAAAGGGGGTTGCACTGCAGTTGCTTGTTGAGCTGCATTGTGCTGTACGGGATTGGCTAGTGGCTGGGGTGGCTGAGGTACTGGGTTCGGGTCCAGGCGCTGGTGCAATTTTTTATTGCACCTGGTCTGAACCTTTAATTTTTACTGCTTTCATGCTTTCACCCCCCCCGACATGCACCCCCCTGGAGTTGAGAATCCTTAAGTAGGGGGTGCAGGGCAAAGCCCCATGAGGGGGGATGTGTGTAGCACAGCCCCCACAGGAAGCAGTAAAAATCTGTCCTGGTGCTGTTGTTCTGCGTTTGGGTTGTCAGAGTGCCGGAAATGTGTTCGGTACTCTGACTAAGCGATAACGGTGATCGCCTTTAGTCATTCACTGTTATCACATAGACCCTGCTGCCTCAGATCCTGTGCTCTACTAGATTCCAAGAGTTAAAGTATCCTTTGCTTTAGCAGCCCTTCCATAATCTTCCCCACTAAGGAGGTGAGGCTAGCTGGTCTATAGTTACCAGCCTCCTCTCTGCTCCCACTTTTGTGAGGCTTGGACAACTTGTTTGTCCAGGGCTGATAATACCTGCAGGCATGGAAGAAGCAGACTTATCCTAAATAAAGATTGCTATTGTGGTACAGGACACCAGATGCATTACAATGCATGGGCCTGTTACCAGAAGCCACATGTTAGAGATGTTTGGAACCAGTCGCTGACCTTAATCATATTCTGTGTTCATGTCTTAAGCTTTTGGAATTCTGGTCAGGGGTCAGACAGGTGTGTGAACATATTTCTAGGCTCAGCTTTCCTCTGGATCCTCCTCTGTTTTTGATAGGCCTAACCCCAGACACTGTCTCCAGACAATCCCCAGTGGCACAACTGCTTGTTACAGACAGTACTGCAGCCAAAAGAGTAATACTCTGCGGATGGCAGTCCACTGAGACACTACCTGTAGCAGAGTGACAGAATGTAGTAGGCCAGTTAGCCACTGTAGAAAGAATCTCCCACCTTGTTAATTCTACTGTGGCCAAGTACAGGTCTATATGGGGCAGATATCTTGCATCTCCTTGCTGCCATGCTGATGAATCATATTACAGACTGAGTGGGTCAAGCGGTCCTTATCTGCCATCAAAGTCTATGTCTCCATGTTTCTATGTTCTGGGGACCATAACAGTTAACAAGTGTTGGTCGTAGGCTCAGTACAGAACCCCTATTGGGGGATAACGTGACATAAACTTTACACTAAGGGGTTACTTCAAGAATTGTGCCTTATACTGTATGTAGTAAATCACCTTCTGTTTTTTAGCACTCCATACGTAGTAATAACTGTGTCTTACATGAACTATTTTACACTGTTAAAGAGCTCCTGACACAGTTGAAGCAACTTTGAAAAAATATAATATTCAGACATAACTGTAGCTTATATTTTGTATTTTATTATGTCATTTTCACCTTTATTTCCATATTCTAGGGGTATTTGCATCAATACAGGATCTCTGCTCTTTGAGATCTGGCTGCTGCCTATGCCTGCCTTCATAATTCTGTTTATGACATCAAAATATGTTGCTGTAGAGATAATTATGATGACATATACAGAAGATTGTGATGTCATGTGAAGAGATGCAGTCAGAGTAGATAGAGTCTAGGGAACAGGGATCTTGTTTCCATGCAACTGTTTTCAGTAATAAAGAAAATGAGGAATTAATTACTGAAAATATATGAAGTACTGAAGAAAATGGGATGGAGCAGAATATGAGTCTTACTTTTTTCAAAGTTTTGCTAATGCTGTCAGTGACTCTTTAAGTACTATATCATTTGTTTATTTCACTTGTTGGTTGTAGCAATGTGGTTCCATGTCAGAAGGGTGAAGAATAACATTGAACCATCACAACAGCACTGAACCATATCACTAACCCTTTTGGAAAATAGCTTGTGGTGCAAAGCCCCTGCACCCCCTCCTTCTGGGGGGCTTTGCCCCCACACCACCTTTAATTTAGATTCCACTCTGTGGTAGGGGCACAACTTGGGGATGGGGGCAGAACCATGGTCATGCAAAAATGTTGGTGCTGTGGTTTCTTTCGCTGTTATGACAGTTCAGCGTTATTCATTCGCACTCTTCACATGATATCTAGCAGAATGTAATTATTGTGGTAATGTGTATGACTTTTTTGTGTTTTAAAACTTTTAATAAAAAGATTAAGTGAAAAAAGCAAGGAGATTGTCCAGTTAGCTGAATTTGTTGCAGTAAGCTCAACAAGGGGTGGGGTGAATCAGTCCTCTCACTGGGTCCCCAAATTGTAATAATATAATGGCCGATCTGGAGGAGCCTGAAATGATTCTCATTAGATAGATGAAACTGCCTTTTCAATTGGGAGAAGGACAAGGGTGCATCTCCATCCAAGAATAGGGACAACTGAATTAGTCCCTGTCTGCTCCATCATACAAATCTGGGCTCTATCCACGCTGGGTCAAAGGAATGATCATGGACTGTGGCCCAGAGTGGGACCAAGGCTGTTTGGAATTTTGTATCCTGACAGATTTTATGCCACTGGGGGATGACAGCTCTAGTGAATATATTATCTGATGTTGCTGTCAGATATATGGCCGGACATGAATACAGTGTTTTGAAAAGAGGTGCATTGAGGTCTGCAATACCAGTCATCTTACAGTGGGCTTTGCAAGCAGTATCCAGCCACACTCCCATGTGGCTGAGAAGGGCTGCCTCGCAATAACTAAATAAATATGGAAGGGTACGCCTAATTTTGTTTTTCAGGAGCTTCAATTTTTGTTAAGCAACCTGTCACCTTTATTTTACGTAAACAAATCTGGATATCATTTTGTCCCAGTTTTGAAAGTCAGCAGGGTCTACACAAACAAGAAAAGTTTGAAATAAATATGAGTCGGCTAAGGAGGTTCATGCAGATATCTTCTATCCTGATCCTAAAGGATAATGTGAGTGCCAACCATCGTGTTATATTGACCTGTACAGACTGTGTCAAAGGAGGGTAATTTAGAGCATGTATTTCAGGTAGATACTGTGGGATATATACCTAGGTACTTTACAGAGCTCTGAGTCCATTTAAATCTGTGTCTTTATATGTAACAGATAATATTCCAGGTGCAGGACTGCTGTTTATTCCTGATATAATTTGGACCCTGATCACTCTACATAGACTCCAAACTCTCCCCATGGGCAATAGTGGAACTTGATGGGCTCCATGAGATATAGTAGATCAAGAGGTCTTCTGCATCAAAAGCTAGTTTATGCATTTGTCCATGATGTACTATGCCCTTGATCTCTGAATCTTGGTGGATGGCCTGGGCTAAGGGTTTTACAGTTATGGCAAACAAAAGTGAGGACAGCAGGCATCCCTGATGAACACCTGTAGTGAGGCAAAATCTTTCAGACAGTGTACCATTTGCCCTAATCATTGTTGTGATGTTTTATAGTCAGTCTTCATAATTTTAATTCAATCTGGTGGAAAACCAAATTGAGTTAATATGAAGTCAAAAAATCTTCTGAAGACATTTTCCACATCCAGGCTCAGCTGCAAAGCAGGCAGCTGAGTCCTGGATGTATACTGAATTTATGTTACCCAAAAACTGTCTCTGCATCACAAAGCCAGTTTGGTCTTTGTGGATAATAAAGGGGAGGAGTTTTTCAAGTCACTTGACCAGTACTGAAGTGAAGACTTTATAATCTATGTTTAGGGTGGAAATTGTGTGGTATGATTCAGCCTTAATGCAGTCTTTCTGTGGTTGAAGGATTGCAGAAATGGTGGCATGATGCCAGAAAGATGAGGAGGAGTCACCCTTCTTTATTTCTGTGACTGGCTTTAAGCAAGCCAGTAGTAAGGATTTTTTTTTGCTTTGATTATTTGTGAAACCATAAGATTAGGGGCATTTGACAGTTTTCGTTCTAGATAGTCTTATCTGTACTTCTTCAATATGTACTGGGGAAAGCAAAAGACTACTCTTGGCCACTGTTTGTCTCCGCATCATAAAACTAGTTTGGTCTTTGTGTATTATATGAGGAAGGAGTTTTTCCAAGTTCTTGGCCAGTATTAAAGTGAAGATCTTATAATCCATGTTTAGCATGAAAATGGGATGGCATGATTTAGCCTTAGTGGGATCTTTCTGCAGTTTAAGTATTGCAGAATTTTTGTCATACTGCCACGAGGGGGGACACTTCTGTATTTCCATGAAGGCTTTTAGCAAAAGATGTAGTAAGGAATCTTTTTGGGCTTTGATTATTTCTACTGGGAAACCATCAGGTCTGGGGCATTTGCTTGTTTTAATTCTAGATAGTACTAGCTGTACTTCATCAATATGTATTGGGGCAAGCAAAAGATTATTTGTGGCCTCTATTATTTGTGGGAGATTAAGGGAAGCAAAATATGAACGAAAAACAGGAAGTCCTTTTCTGTTATTGAGACTAGCATTTGGAGTGATATGCTGTCGTTTATAAATGGTTTCAGAGATGGGATTAGACAATTTGTCCATACTTGCCCATTTCATAATTCATATGTAAATGGTTTGTGTTTTCCCTCCAGTAGCCAGTTGTTAATACCTCTATTAAACATATTGATGTTTTCGTGGTTAACCAAGTTGTATGACAAGTTATTCCATAGATTTACAACCCTTTGTGTGAAAAACTGTTTTCATATGTTGGTTTTAAATAATGATGTTTTTAGTTGTTTATTGTGATGCCTCAGCACATGTTTCTTGCCCTTTTACCAAAGTCATTATTAGAGATGGGTGAAGTGGCCCCAATTCGCTCATCGAAGTGGAACGCGGAGTGAAAGCGAATTCTTGGAGTGCTGCACAACGCGAAGTGGAGTACTTCACGTTATTAATGTGTAACGCGAAGTCCATTGAAAACAATGACTTCGCATTACTCTGCCTTCCCAAACCACTACTCCACTAATTCTTAAAGTGAAGTGCATTAAAAACAATGTACTTCACCTTGCTTTTAAGCTCCAAAGGCAAATTTTGCAGTGATTCATAGGATTTCAGGTCACATGGGATCTAGATTGTTCTGCACAGCCTCAGTTTGGGGTAGTGTGTAGGAAACTGTAGGAGACAATCTGCTCTGAGATCTCTCTGTGATTCAAACCTTCTAAAAGCTGTTAAAAAAGCCTTTTTGAGTCATTTTTTTTGCTGAAACTTTAGTTCATCGATTATAGGAAACCCTCCTGTGCTCATATCATGAAGCATTTATTGTTTGTGTGTGTATTTTGAATGTTAATGTACAACATTCAGTCTGTTACTGAGAGACAGTGGAAGTGTGCTTTGGGGGAGGTGCCTATCTGTTGTATAGGTAGATTAAATTGAAGAAAAAGACAGTGCTTTCTGTTTTGGTGATATTTCTTGTATAACTGTGTTAATGTACACACAGTAATATTTTCAATAATTCTTTCCATTTTTTTGCTGATTGTTGTGGTGCAGCAGTGCATAATTTTAGTTTGTTTAAAATATGTGGTTATATTACTGAAGTTTTCAATTTGCTATGCATTACTTAGTGTGTGTGTGTGAGTATGTGTGTGTCGCGTGTCATCAAATCAGACACCTTTTATTGTGCCACATAATTTTAGCAATATGAACCTGCTATCCACTGCAGTTGTATAATTTTTTGTACTTCTTTGTGGTATCGTTACTGGTACTCGTACTAGTGACTCTTACTGCAGCAGTCTAGTACACTGTCCCACCCCGTGGCCCGCCCCAACTGGCAAAGATATTCTTTTCCAGATTTGAATTTCTGATGGTGAGCACTGGTTAGGTGTTGTGCCTTTGCATCTGCATCTCTTCAGTGCACAGCGCAGTCTTAATTTGTCTGTACATTTGCATCTCTTTAGGGCCCAATCTCCATCTCTAACTTAAGTCACAGTTGTTTCTTTGGCTTCCCTTCAGAGTACTGGATAGGTGTGGTGCATAATTCAGCATGAAAATTGTACTCATTAATATGCGTTTTTAAGTCAGGACCATCATCAGGAGTCACTCGTGATACAAATCACGTTCTTCATCATCACGGTCACACATGCAGTCACAAATTACTATTTACGATCACGACAGTAATTTATTTTACTAGTTACTTGGATGTATTGTAGGCCTGTTTTGTAGTATCTCTCCATGCTTCACCACCCCACCATTGTACTCATTAATGAGTGTTTTTAAGTCTGGGAGTTTTGTGCTGCACCCTATCAGGGCCCAGGGAAGTACAGCCTTAGGCATTTGCATTTCCTTATCATCACGGTCACAAATGCAGTCACAAATCATGATTTATGATTACATCACAAATCACAACATTAATATTTTTACTAGTTACTTGGATGTTGTAAGCCTGTTTTGTAGTATCTCTCCAGGCTTCACCACCCCACCATTGTACTCATTAATAAATGTTTTTAAGTCAAGTAGTTGGACATTGATTGCAATACATAAACAGACCGGAAAGAAAACTGCACCCATGCAGTTTAGCACAGTATACTTCCACTGCTCAGAATACATATGGGAGACAACAAAAAAAGGGCATAATTACACACAAGGATCGGGGATGGTGGAGGAATACATTTTATAACACAGCAAGAAAGGTGTGGGGGGGCACATGGTGTGAGGAAAAAAAAACTAATGTAGAATCCCATGGTGATCCAGCAGCGGTTCCAGCATGGACATAATTTGCAACTGATGTCCCTCTATGTAAGAAAAATAACATTTACGAAAGAACAAATTAAGTAAAAAGAGTACAGACAGAAAAGACAAAAAAATGTAGCTTTTAAAAAAGCTGTTGGGTCTAAATCAAAGTTTAAATCTCCTCCTCTTTCTGATCTCAAAGTATTAGCAGTCACAAAACACACTCCTCTCTCTCTCTCCGTCTGCACAGGAGAAAGTAAAAGTGTCTGCTTGCATGATTCACTTTCTTCCTGCCTAGCTAAAGAGCATGTGCCTTACAGTACTGTAAGCCATGTGATGTGTGGGGGGGGGGCTGCCAAATCTGAAACACTAAGTGGATCACTTAAAATCATAATGAGGAACGCGAAGTCCATTAAAAACAATGACTTTGCCTTACTTCGCATTGCCATCCCACCTTAACGCTAAGTGGCAATGACAAGGCAGAGTGAGCACTTTGCATTGCCCACTCCGCATAGCAGAGTGGCAACACGAAGTGCCCACTTTGCGTTCACTTCGCTGGCGGAATTTAAATTCCCTGCGTCTCTAGTCATTATGTGTCTATCAAGTCCTTGTCATTATGTATGTTTCACAAGAATAATATGTTACCCCATATTCTATGCTGTTCTAGTGAGTGAAGTCCTAAATTAGTTAACTTATCATTCTATGATAAATGTCCCGATCCCCTTATCATTTTTGTTGCCTTATGTCAAGTTTGTTCTATTTTAATATTCTCTCCTATATTTAGTACCCCCAGAACTGTGATTCACAGAGTATTAATGGCCTAACATATGATCTGTAAAGTGGTAGTAATGGTTTATTTGTAATATTTGTTTGGTCTCATATTGTATTTGTTTAGTGAGTGGGTCACACAGTTTAGTTATCATGGCTTGATGCTGTTGCTTTCTTAACCAGAATGCCAACAGTTTAGAGGCCCAAGGGCCTCATCATAATATCTCTGCCTGAAATACTGTAGTGCTATTCCCATTTTTGCATTGAGTATATCCTTAATAGCATTCTGGGTTTTCTTAATTTGCAGAGTATATACTATCATCGCTCTTTTGATGGCATTGTTGCAAAACAGCCAGTTTGTCAGTCAGAGGGTGCATGGTCTCCTCTCTCTTTTTTTTTCTAAAAGCATAGGCAACTGTCTCACCCAGAAGAATCAATAATAGTATCCCAGGCAACTGCATGGGAGACCTCTCCTGCTGGATTATGACATATTATTATGGGGATTTAATCTGCCAGGACTTCTTGGAACTGGGTTCATTCAGTAATGCCAAACTCAGCCTCCAGGCTGTTTTCTTTGGTTCAGGTCCTACCTCTAAGTGCATCAGAATAGCATCACGGTCAGATAACAGTATTGGGCCAAGTTCCACAGAGTGTCCTGTGGTCAGCTGTCGGGCTGAGACCAACTAATAATTTAGCCAGGAGTGGAATTTATGTGAGTGAGAGTACAAAGTAAACTGTTCAAGGTGTGAATTTAAAGTATACCAGATTAGCTGGTTTTATCATGAGCAAGCGTGTATGGGCGATTTTATTTAGAAGAATGAAGCCTGCCATGGTGGGGGGGGGGTTGTGTTGGTTGCCTTCTTCCTCATTATAGTTGCCACTCACCAGCTTTTGGGTGCTGAGTTGGGGGAAGAAGGGTGCTATCAGGGTGTGGGGGAGGGAGACATATTTGATTTCGAACAAATGAGCACTGAATGATGGCAGCCAGTCGTGGAGGTGGGCGGGTTGCGCTTAAGGCCAATCATGGGACTTTTCTTAAATATAACTAATTAGATGAAACAGTGTTGGTTTTGGAGGGGGGGAGGATGGGGGATGGAGTCTAAAAGAGGATAGGGGATGGGGAGTTCTATATCTTATAGGATAAAGGGTGGGGGTTATTTTTTTTTTACATTTCACCTGAATAACGACTACTTGAACATTTGGGGCCCAAATAGGATACTCAGCCCACTTATTTTTGATAAATTATTCACACACCCCTACTACTCTCTCCCCACTGGTACACAAGTTAAACCCTTGAACCTTTTAGGGAGCTCCGGTGCTTCATTGGGTATGCAGCTATGGAAATAGTGTAGGCTCCATGACCATGCAGTTGGTTTTCTGGTGGTGGTGGACTTTAAACAAATAAATAAACCAAAACCCCACAGGCCATGCACTTGCGTAAAATGGAAAACCTCCAAGTAAGGTATTTCTTGAGCTTGGCCTATTGTCCAAATTGCAGATCTGTTGAAAATCCCTGTTCTGTGGCTGAGCAGAACATAATTCATACTGAGGTTGGACCAAGAATGAAAGGCATATTTGCCCACGGTAGTTCTTATTCAAGTTCCCTTTCTGATAATATTACATTTGTATGGCAAGCCTAAAGAATAGTCCGAGGTGTAGCGTTACCAGCTTCCCTCAAAACTTTGTTTATTCTTCCTCCGTCTTTGTAGATGCAAGTCTCTCAGGTGGTTGATCTTTGGTGATTTGGACAGTGGTACAAGTTGCAGATGCCTCAAGGTGATTGCAGGCTCTTTCTACCTCAGCAGTCATCTGGACTTCTTTAGCTCTTTCTTTTCTGAATGAACAGACCAGTCATAGAACCTGGGGCCACACATCTCACACACTCGTCCTGGTTTCCAGACCCTAGTGTGAGATTCTAATCGATGCCTAGCAGCAGCACTGACCAGCCAGTTCCCCAGACTGTCTGTGATCATGAAGTAGGCGCTTTCAAACAGCAGCATACACAGTCTCTAGCACGTGCTAGATTGGCAGCTGTGACATTAGTGCTGGATTAAAACTCTTTTACTTCCTTTTCTCTGTAGGCAGGAATATCAATCTCTATGTCTCTCTCTTTCTCTCTCTCTTGTTTCTCAGGTGTTCTGACATAGGCAACAAGTAGCACTTCTAACAATCTGTTCCTCTTAGGTTGTAGAAACCTTTTGGTCACCTCGTGTGTTGTGGCTGCAGGGTAGCTGGCCAAGTGAAAGAAAGCCCTGGGTTGACGACTCTGCCACACACTCTTTTGAGTAAAATGTCTGGTGGTAGCTACCCTCGGACATTCTTTCAGTCAGACACCTACCCAGCAGTCACTTGGGGAGATGGAGTATGGAGTTGCTGGGTGTAGGAGGAGTTGAGGCCACAACTGGACACCCATACTGTACACATTATTAGATAATGGCTATGGCTGGCTGTCCAGGAAATTATTTAAAAGCCTTCTTTGGGGGAGAGTTGCCTTATGTTTTGGATTCAGGCCAGGGATTACACATGGACTAGGGGTCGGGGGGGCAGGTTGTGGGGGAAAGCTTGGCACCATAGCTTGCTGTGGATGGGGTTGTCATTCATTTTTGTTGTTGTGGACTGAAAGAGGAGACGAAGCTGCTAGATCTTCTATGCCTGCCTCACCCCTCCAGTCTGATCCTGATTTATTTGATTTATTTGTTTATTCTGTTAAGTCCATGAGCCAAAGACCCATTTACATAGTAAACCAGATCCTGCCCTGCCTTCACAGAGAGAGAGACAGGGAGAAAGAGTGAGACAGAGAGAGAGGGGAAGGGAGAGTGACAGCACAGCAGGACCACATGGCGAGTGGGACCCCAGTAAGCAGTAGTGACACATAAGGTAAGGGGAGGGAGATTGGGATGGGAAGGGGAAGGTCTTTTTTTTTTGCCCATGCTTGGTGTTTCTACTCAGTGGGGAAGACTGCAAAATATTTAAGGCAGTATTCAGATGCTGAATCCAATTCTGATCGTGCATCCAAGTAAAGTTTTTGGGTTTTAAGAATTTGTATTTGTTGAGGGCTTAAATACCCAAATTTTGGACTAAAAACGAAAGAATGACATCTGATGAATCCAGTTCTGTTCAGTGGATTCTGAGCAACCCTAGTATTCAAAAAACCTTTACAAATATTTTAGTTTTGTTAACCCCCCCAACACACAAATGCCTACACAAGCAGGGTTTATTTCTAATACTAAATGTAATGGCCTATCAGGCACTCTGGGGCCATGCACATGTGTGCAGAATGCCCATGCACCGTGTATTCATATCATGGCAGGTAGGTGACACTAAGTTCACAGGCCACTTATGGCATGTATGAAATGGGCATATGCTCCATCTTTGCTTGATCCTCTGGCCATTCACACAGTGGTCCAGAGAGGTGGCCAGAGGACATACTAGCACTCCACTCTATTCACTGAGACATGTAGTGCTGGACAAGTGGGGGCACAGCTACACAATAAGGTACCCTTTCATAGTCACTGCATGCACCCCACAAAGAGCACCACCTGCCACTGTGGGACAATAAACCACTCCTGCCATGCTACTCCCTCCAGCCAGTCAGGTAGAGAGGGCTGGTGGCAACAATTGGGGCAATTGGCCTTTTAACTTAGTAAGCTAGGAGCTGGAACACCCCACAAACAATTGCTTCTTGAGGAGCAAGAGATCCATCATGGATTGGGACAGGCATCCGATTGGATGCCAACCTGCATTCACTGATCTGCCCCTGCACACCAATGCACCAGGGCTGGGGCCACAGACAGGTACCCTGTATTAGCTGGCAATCATGAATGCCATGCTTCAAGTACCTTTCCATAGGTACAGATCTGCACAGTGTGGGTATGTGCCTCTTACTCATATCCAACCTGCGTTAGTGTATAGCAGTCAATCTGAGCAATATGATACGGGGAAAATTTAAACAAAGTATGTTGACGAGAACAGAACCACATTTCTGTCTGAAATAATTCTTAAATCATAGATTCATTATTTTAAAAATTGGGGCACCATATACAGTCACAGTGGTGAGTGGTGGTAATTGGAGGTGCAAAGGGCTCCCCGTACCGCCACTCACCGAAATTGCAATACATAATGGGGTGCTATTGTCTGTAGGGGGTGAATTGTCCCCTGCAACATTTGCACTACATAAGCATACTATGTGTAAATGACATATCCAGATGACAGTAGCCACACATCAGCTGTGCAGCCAATACCATACTGGACAACAATGGTTACAGAGGTCAGCCCATGTGAAGGCACCAGGTGCAAAATGACATATCATGGCCTGTGCTCTAGACATTCGGTGATACCACCAATGTCCTACCCCCATGTCTTGCATTAAAGGATAACTATGGGCAGAAATAAAGCAGTGACCACTGAACAGATTGTGGCTTCAGGAACCCGATCCCCCCAGCAAGAACAATATTCATGAAACAGCAATGTTACCTTAATACTCATAAAAACTGTACAAAGCTCTGTACTGGGTGACATTTTCTAATGCTGCACTGCTCACCCCTGAGATCACACTACTATCAATGTGATATCATGACATATCTTTGCCCATTCCTCTATGGTGGCCTTATGTATGGTGATTTAATAATCTCTGTAATTCCCATGCCTTGCTTCTGTACCTTGGGAATGGGAGGAGTGTGCTTTTAACAGTGTCACCTACTGCAATATGTAACTAGGATCCTGCTTGCTCTGGCCCCATGTATTCTTATCTTCATTGTTGACATGTACCACCTAACCCTTCTCCTGTGGGAATGAATATTCTGACTCACAAGGCTGTGACTTCATTTCAAACTATTTTCAGCAGTTCTCCTCCAGGGTCAGTGTACCACATGGTGGGGGCAGGAGAAGGGTGCCAGGGGAGCTACTGTATATAGCTCAGTAGCACCTGTGTGCATACCAGCACCCTCATTACATCAGCTCACTCATTTCCCTGTGTTGGAGCAGAGACCTGTGTGCAACCATATGGAAAAGTTTGCACCCCCTTTGTGGACAGCACAAAGGGGGTGCAAGTCAGAAATGTGGTAGTTGTTTTGAAGCACAGTATTGCCTCTGTGTAAGGGATCTCTAGTACAATAAAAGTGTTACACACTCCACTGCATGCTGACCCATCAGCACAATGGAAGGGTTACCACTTGTGAGGTCAGTGACCCTGGCTTGAGAACAAGTTTGAGTCAACAGAGCCAGCCAGAGGAGGAAGATTCCCTGATGTTGTCTTCCTCAGATGTATTACAGTTCAATACTTGATGATTGAGCACTACATGGGGGTGTCCAGGTAGCACAAAGTAAGTGGAGATGGCAGTGGCGAGAAGACACAGGTGCCCTTGCGGTGGGCATGCCCATTGCATGCCTTGCCTATCTTGCCAAGTGTTCACGGCCCAGTGGCTCAGGGAGTCAGAACATCAGGGAGAAAAGCCACCCAGAATACAGGGTGATATCAGCACATTTTTGATCTGTACTACCCACCCAGTAGCCCCACTGCCACCAGATTTGGACTCTGAGTGAAGGCTTCCCAACCCTACCCGCCACTGGCCCTACTGTGGGAGAGTTACCACAAGGGGCAAGTGGTGATTCCCTTGAGGTACTTGAAAGTTTCTATCATGTCCCCTCTCTTCCTCCTTTCCTCAAGGGTAGACATATTAAGCGGTATCCAAAAAGGATGGTGACTAAATATGAATGATCATCAAAACAGTGACTCATATTCAGCGCTTTCCTCCTGGGCTACTCTGAAAGGATAATGACCCTACGCGAATGCGAGGGTACTACAGGGTGACAGGAAGGGGGGGATAGTGAGGGGAAGATAAGGGACAGGGAAGGGGTTTTGGGGGACAGGTGTGCCTGCTGCTGCTGTGCTAGCCATGTGGTGTGGTGGTGTGTGTGGCTAGCTCAGTTACAGCAGGTACAGGGTTGGGGAATGGGTGCGGGAAAATTTTGCCACTGAAGCAATTAGTTTTTTTTTGATGCAGGGATTTTGTCCTCTCTGACATACTTACCTTAGTTTAGAATCCTTGTTAGGGGTGTGTGGGGGCGAAGCCACCCATGAGGGGGGCACGGGGGGGACACTGCCCCCCCTGAAAAACACTTTTTTATTCTGGATGTCAGGTCTCCTGGGAGTGTATATCACCGATTTGCTTTTCAGAGATATACACTTGCCATAATACCGATCGCTATTTTGAGATCACGGTTATGACATGGACCCATATTAAGTTCCATTAGTCTCTCTTCATATGGCTTCTGGTGCAGATCCTGCACCATTTTAGTTGCTGTCCTCTGGACTGCCTCAATTCTGTCTATCTCCTTGTGGAGATGGGGTCTCCAGAACTGCAGGCAGTACTCCAGATGGGGTTTCACCAGCTGTCTGTACAGAGGGATAACAACTTCCTGTTTTCTACTGGAAGTGCCTCTCCCTATGCATCCCAGTATCCCCCCAGCCTTCCTTACTGTTTTCTCACATTGCTTGCCTACCTTTAGGTCATCAGATATGACTACCCCCAGGTCCCTTTACATTTTTGTTGTTGTTAGTACCACCCCTCCCATTGTGTACTCTTCCACTGGGTTTCTGTTTCCAGGTGCTTTACTTTGCACTTCTTTGCATTGACTCTAAGCTGCCATATTTGTGACCATTCCTCCAATCTTGCTAAGTCCCTTCTCATCCTTTCCACTCCCCCCCACTTGTGTATCAAACCCTGTTGCATGTCTTTATGTCATCTGCAAAGAGGCATTCTTTTACTACCAGTCCTTCCACAATGTCACCTGTAAAGAAATTAAAGAGGACCGGTCCCAGTACTTAACTCAGCGGTACCCCACTAGTAACCCCCCTTTCTTCAGAGTGGACTCCGTTTACTCTTACCCTCTGCATCCTGTTGTCCAGCCAATTTTTTAACCCAGGCTGCCACCCTGGGACCCACTCCCAGGCTGGCTAACTTGTTTATTAATCTTTTGTGTGGGACTGTGTCAAATGCCTTGCTAAACTCTAGGCAGGCCATGTCCACAGCCACTCCCTGATCTACTGCTTTGGTCACCCAGTCAAAGAAATCTTATTAGATTCTTCTGACATGACCTTCCCACTGTGAATCCATGCTGCCTTGGGTCCTGTGCCCGTTGGCCTCTAGGTGCTCAACAATTCTTTTTTTCAGAAGTGATTCCATCATTTTCTCTACCACTGAGGTCAAACTAACAGATTTGTAGGTTCCTGCCTTTGCCTTGCTCCCACATTTGTGAAGATGAATCACATCCGCCCTCCCGCCAGTCCACAGGTATCACACCATCCTCCCATGATTTGTTAAAAAGGGTAGTCAGTGGTGTCCCTAGTTCTCCCCTTGGTTCTTTTAGAATTCTGGGGGGAATCCTTTCAGGTCCCATTGCTTTGTCCACCTACAGTTTTAGGAGGTCTTTCAGAAGCTTTTCTTCTGTCAATGGACTGGTATTGATCCCCCTATCCAGAGTGCTTCTATTGTTTGGTTTAGGTACCTCCCACTCTTCTTCTTTTGTGAACACTGAGCGGTATTCATTCAGTATCCCTGTGTTTTACCTGTCACCTTCTGCCCAACCCCTCCCCTTTTTTAAACCTCACTATCCCTCCCTTGGTATTTCTTCACTCCCTAATGTACCTATAAAAGGTTTTATCCCCCTTCTTAACTGAGTTGGTTATCTTTTCCTCAGTTTGGGCCTTTGCTACTCTGACTGCTTTCTCCGATTCCTTCTGCTTTAACTTGTACAGTTCTCTGTCCTGCTCCTTTTGTGTTTCCTTATACTTCCTGAGTGCTATCTTTTTCTCCCTAACCTTCCCCACCACCTCTTTTGAGAGCTGTAGTGTTTTTTTCTTTCATTTTATTTGCTTCACACAAAGGCTTGTTGCCTCTGTGATAGCAGTTTTGATTTTTCCCCATTCTTCCTCCACCTCTCCTTCTTGCCCATTTGCTAGTGCTTTTCAAAAGCCCTCTCCCATTTTACCAAAGTCAGCCCTCCTAAACTCCAATACCCTCACTTTTGTATGGCTTGACTCTACAGCTGCGTTTATCGTGAACCACACTGTTTGGTGGTCGCTTGTTCCCAGATGGCTCCCAGCTTCTAAATCTGAGATCCTCCTCCATCCCTATTTGAGAGTACCAGGTCTAAAATTGCTGCCTCCCGAGCAGGTTCCAGCACTAGTTTTCCGAGGCATGCCCCCTGCATGGCATCGAGAATGACCCTGCTCTTGGATTTGGCTGCAGCAAAGGTGCTCCAGTTAACATCTGGCATATTCAGGTCTCCATCAACAAAATCTTCCCTTTTTCTGCCATTCTAAGAATGCCTTCTATCATTTCCTTGTCTATTTCCTCCCCCTGAGATGGGGGTCTGAATACAACCCCTGTGTGGATTGTGGCGCCATTTCCAGTCTCCAGGGTGACCAGCAGTGCCTCCTCTCCTCCCTATTTACCCTTTAGTTCCATTGCTTTGATCCCTTCCCTTAATTAGAGAGCTTCTCTTCATCCTCTTTTACCCTCCATTTCCCTCCTGTAGACTGTGCACCCTTGTATGTTGACATCCCAGTCATGGTTTTCTGTGTATCATGTTTCTGTGACTGCCACAATATCTGGGTATTCCTCTTCCATCAAGGCCACTAGTTCAGGAAGCCTGTTACCCATACTATGGGCATTGGTACCCATTGCCCTCCATTTTTTGATGGCCTTACCCTTTTTGGCCCCATCCCTGTCCTTACTGCATTTGACTTTTTCTCCATTTATCCCTGTCCTGCTCCCTGTCAATTTCTATGCCTTTGTGTTTACCTTGCTGACTACCCTGTTTTGTGGGAGGGTGGGCTGGGGTTCTCCTGCTCCTTTTCAGTGCCTCCCTCTTTGCTAGTTTAAATGCTTGCCAACAGGCAGGCCCGCCAGTGCAGTGGTTGGATTTCTGCCTGCGATGCCAATGACCTGGATTTAGGAGTAGACTTGGGTGTTGGAGGGCTGGCCAGAGAAAGTTGGCTTGAGCATCCCATGATGGCTCGCCTTCTCCTGGGAAGGAGGGGGTGTGCAGCCAGATATTTGCTGGCCGCTAGTGGAGGCTAGGGACATGGCAATGCATCAGACCTCACCACAGGAGGAGCATGGTGGACATCAGCTCATGCCTTGATGTCATGCGGCACATCATGCTCCCACAGGGGGAAAACCAGAAAATGGCCCCCTGACTGACCAGATGATAGGCACAAGTCCTTTACTGTGATGAAGCCCCGGACAGCCAGGACCAACTCTCCAGCAGCACCTGGGTCAATAAAGATGCACCTACTGTTGCTTTCTATCTGGAATGGGGGGACCCATCTGATGAAGGGAAATGATGGGTTTCCTGGGGTGCTGCAATATGGGGCAGTAGTTGGCAGGGAGGAGGGTGGTGAGGTGCATCTAGGTGGCCTGAAGGAGAGGCTGGTCAGGGGTGCACAGGATATGCATAAAAAAACAAATGCTGCCAATGAAGCATTTAAACCTATCATCTAGGATCCTGGTTCACCTTCCAGACAGATGCAGACCATCACACCGGTATGGGACTGTACCCCTCCAGGTGGACTCCCAGTCCTCAATAAAGCCAAAACCCTTAGGTCTGCACTAGTTTTTCAACCATTCACTGAATCCCATGGTGTGGAGTACCCTAGCCTCACCCATGCTATAGACAGCCAGCACCTCTGAGAAAGTTACAGTGTGTGCTATTTGTCTAAGGCCCTTCCCCTACTCCACAAACTCCTCCTGCACTGCTCTTATCTCATTCTCAGCCAGGTCACTTGTCCCCAGGTGGACAATGACATCTAACTCCCTCTTCCGTGCAGCTGCTTCTGTGATCCTGAGGGTTCACTTCCTGTCCCTCCAAGCTGTGGCACCAGGCAGGCACCTTACCTCCCTTCCCCAGTTCTACCCCCCCCAATGATTGAGTCCCCCACCAGGAGTTGTTTCCTTTCCCTTTGGGTTCCTGTGCCACCCTCCTGTGGGTCTTCTTTGTGGAGGTTCCCAGCTTCCTCGTTTGTCTCCACTGTGGGTGCCTATTTAGAGGAACCATGCTCCACTAGAATGGCGTATGAAATGTGGAGAGGTACAACTGGAGGGATGCGCCTCTGTTCCATCATTCTAACTCTCCCTGAGACCACCGTGGTCCAACCTTTCCTCTTTCTTGGCAGCCTCTGAGGCAGCAGCAGCACTGATGGTCCCTGGATGGGGAAGGAGTTTTCCCGAATCCTCACCAGGTTGACCTGGAGACTGGCAACCTCCTCCCTCAGACCAGAGAGGTGCCTGCAAATAGGGCAGCATCACAGCCTATAGAATGTCTCCCAGAAGACTGCCACCCCATAGCCAGTGCATTGCACCACTTCCCACATGTCTTTCTCCCTTCCTGTTTAAAATATTTTTTCTCTTTTTTTTTCCTTTTTTGTTAGTGTGTGTTAGCATGTGCATACATTTACCCTCTATGCAGTGTGCTGGGCTGTTAAGGATATACAGGTGTATGTGCTTTGCCTTTTTGAGGAAGTGATGTTAGAACCTGTGGTGTAAAGGAAATGATGCTCTTGGGGTGGGTGGGACCAAGCCCGTGCCCTTCAGAAACAGTCAGCTACAGCTCTGACCCACCACCCTGTTGAGTGCATTCCTTTCAGCAAGACACCTGCACAACAATTTTTATATACCTGCAAAAAACAATTTAAATCAGAGAAAAATAAAGCAATTGAGCATTCCTGGCCTAGTTTCCCCCATAGCATTTGTTCCCATTTAAAGTCCAAGTTTCAAGGTACCCCAGTCACTGACTACCAAGTTTTAAAGTGCCCCAACCACAGCACAACCCAGCTCAGATAAGCCCCAAGTAAAACAAACCAGCACAAGTCCAAATCAAATAACAGTAAACTTTACCTGCCAGAAATCAAATACACTGCTATACTAATTCAAAAAATCAAAGCAGCCCCAAGTAAAACAAACTAGCCCAAGTTCAAATCAAATAGCTATAAACTTTACTTGCCAGAAATCAAATACACTTCTATACTAATTAAAAAATCAAATGCGCCCCAAGTAAAACAAACCAGCTGTAATTTGATTTGCCACTATTTTTTCAAGTAATTTACTCAATGGATTTAATATGCAAATTGGGATGAAAATCATCTACACAATCTGCATTTGATTTCTTTGGAACAGGAACCACTCTGGCACACATCCAAGAAGAAGGAAACTGGCCAGTAATGAGACACAAATTAAAAATAGAACAAAGAGGACCAACATCAAATGAAGAAGCTAGTCTTACAAAACACCCATCTAACCCCTTCCCACAGTCACTGAATTTATTTGGAATAGACAATAATAGTTTTAATTCTTCAATTATCTTTATTCTATGGAAACGAAAGGTAAGTGGCCTACCAACTGGAGGAGCAATACTAGCAGTACTACCACCTGACTTCACTTGGTGGCCCAGTTTTATAGCTTGACCAATCAAATAAATTAGGATTCAATAAGTTAGCCATCTCAAGAGGATCAGAAACAACACCTCCAGCAGTTTTTTAACTTCCCAATAGAAGATTGTTCCTTGGATGATAACAAATAATTAAATTAATCCCCCAAACCTCTTAGAGTCCAACCAATTAGCTTCAAAACAGGTTTTACAGCATTATTTTTTAGCATGTTTCACTAGATTACTTACTTTTTTCTTAGAAACCTAAATCTATTTAATAAAAAGGTTGATGAATTCTGCTTATAGACAGACCAAGACATATTTTTCAATCTTATCCACCCCTTTAAATCCTTAGGGAACCATCTATTATAAGAATCCCTTATTCTAACAGTGTGCAGTGGGAATAAAATATTCTGTACTGAAAGAAGTTGTTTACAAAAAATAATCCACAGCACAATCAGAAAAAGGAATTTAATTAATAAATGATCAATCAGTTAAAGAAAGTTGTGTCTGCAGAGTTTCTTGGTCCATATTTTTAAAATTATGAAACTGAATAACTCGGAAAGATTTAGGCCATTTAAAGTTCAAAACACAATAAACAGCTTGGTGGTCACTAACTGAATCAGCTAGGACCCCAGTAGATGAAACAACATTTGGTTTGTTTGTAACAACCCAGTCTAGAATAGGATGTTGTTTTGTTAATACATTTAATCTAGTTGTCTCATTAATTAATTGAAACAAATTATATGAATGCAATAATGTTTCTAAACCCTGACTATCAGCTAGCATCCAATTAAAATTAATATCTCCACCCATCATGAGCGCAGCAGTTAGTTCCGCATCTGTGACGCCAGCAACCCGGGTTTTAGGGAGCGGACTCGGTCGCCAGTGGCTGGCCGGGGAGAAGGATGGCGTCCCAGGGACTGCCTCTCCTCTCCAGGAGGAGGGGCGGGATGGTGTCCGGAGCACCAGCGACCCCTAGCGGAGGCGGGAGTTGCACAGCTACCGGCGCCGCGATACTTGGAGAGTGGGGAAGCGGTCTGGCGTCATTGCACGACCCGCCTCCCCGGAGAAAAAACGGAAAAAAGACGGCTGCCAGCCACCCTCAATGAAGCCCACCACGGCTTCAATTAGCTCACCAGGCCAGCTCTCCGACCAATTCCCAGTACTGCGGTGGCGTTCCCCTGCCCGCATCCGCAGCCCCACCGTGGGGGGTAAGCCACGGGGTATCAGAGAGCCCGAGGCCGATTTGGGGAGTGGGAGTCGTGGCCCGTGACCGGGTCGATACTACCGGGTGGCTGGCAGCTAGGAAGGCGGAAAAAAATGTAAATAAAAAAAAATCAATATCTCCAGTTAACACAAAATCAGAGGCAGTTACAGTATATAAATAGAACTAACATCCCAAAATGTCTTCAGTCTTTTTAAACCACATTGAGGAGAATTGTAAAGACAGTCAATAGTCACAACCTTCCGGTCACCAAAAATCAAACAAATAAGCAATCAATCACATAAAGACTCATACTAATACTCAAAATGCTTAATGTAAGAGATTCTTTAAAATAAACAGTTACCCCACTCCTCTTCTTTTTCCCTGTTCTATCAGCTCTAGAGATATTATACCCAAGTATTTTAAATATATTGTTAGGGATTGTATATTTCAACCAGGATTCAGATATAACAATCAAATCAGGATTCTATAAACAGAAAATATGTTCAACATCAGCCACTTTTGGAACCAAACTCCGCACATTTAGATGCATTATTTTCACAAAGTGTGAGGTGTGTCAGTATTTAATTCCAATATCGGTAGGATTAGAAATTTCAAAGGTCCAGGGTTCAGCTCAATATCACCGGACAACATCATTAAGTAAAAAAACAACCTCTAAAACAGGAACCAGCCCTATGCAACCTTTTCTGAAATGTTGGCAAAGAGGTTGGGAAGATGTAGAACCCACATTGTCTGACAACAACCTTTTCCTTAGATAACAAACAACAAGAAATAATGGGATTCTGCTAACTCACCAAATAATTGGATGTAGAGGAATCCGAAAACTAATTTTTGTTTTCCAACTATGTTGGCTCAATACAGGCATATACAAAGTTGCAAAACAGCAAACCCATAGACAGAGCACAAATAAACCCAATTAAATTACAAGTAGATGCCATTGTTGTAGGCCTTATCACCCTATTCAACTCAAACGAGCAACTTACAATACCAACTGACAACGTTTTCTGGGCCCCCCCCCCCCGGTCTTCTACAGCTCCCTCAGACTCCCTCTGACTCCTGGTACACTTAGCTGCACTTTACTGCCACAGTAGATGCCACTGTGTCTAGTTGGGCTGCAGATTTATAACCCTCAACCCCGCCAAACTGAGCTGCCGCCACCAATCGGGGGAAGGGGCGCAGCTTAACAATACAGGAGGCAGCTTTACTCAGTGTACTGTTGCTAAGGCAACAAAGGGAGCTGCATAGTATGCTGTAAGTGAAAGCAA
Source organism: Neoceratodus forsteri (assembly GCA_016271365.2). Classification (NCBI taxonomy): domain Eukaryota; kingdom Metazoa; phylum Chordata; order Ceratodontiformes; family Ceratodontidae; genus Neoceratodus; species Neoceratodus forsteri. The sequence goes on along the minus strand of CM057451.1, from coordinate 696,625,583 downwards.
ATGCCAGCCTTTCAAAACCAGTGCTATTTTAAGTATGATGAACCTATTTTTTTTTATCAAACATGGTGTTTATTGTTAGTACATGCTACTAGTAACATGTAAAACAACACATTTTAAGTTTCCTACAGACCTTAATGACCTTTAATTCCATTCAAGCTGTTTTTCATTCTAATCCTTGTACCAAGTCTGACCCTCACAATCATTGTTTCTTTCTAAAAATCAATCAATCATTGTTAATTTCTAAAAAGTGTAATTTCCTTGTGGATCAAAGCGCTTGTACATGGATAAAATACATAAAATAAATAAATAACAATAAATATACTGTATTCAGCAGTTAAAATTAAGATTCAGTCAAATACATTGAGCAGCAGATTATTCAAAATTAGGTAATACCATTCCAAACAGATACTTTTTTTAGAGCAGATTTAAAGCTCTACTCTCTGAGTAGTTCATACTACAGTCCACACTATGAACTGTAGGGTAGCAGGAAGCCATATGACCCATTGAGACTACCCTCCCACTACTCCATTGTAGTACTCATTAATACTGTTACTTGTTTGTTACTTGTTAATTCTGTGTCTCCCTTCACTCCTGCACACTGCACTTTGAGTTTTCCCAGTTTGCATAAATGATTTGTATGCTAATTCATTTGTCCTCCATATGTAACGTTTTGCCATTTTGTCTGAACTGCACTCAACTTATTCTTTTTATGTCATTTTCAGTGTAACCATATCAACTGATTGGCTGTATTTTGTTTGTAATTGTGCTTCTCCTCCTCCTCCCCTTCCCTCAGGTTACACCTGGAAATAAGTCTCGTCTCAGTGTGCCTCTACTGGTTATCAGTTTTTAAATAAATTAAATAAATTAATTAACTAAATAAAAACACAAATTAGCCATGTAATTATTCAGCTCTGCCTTACATAACATCTCATTTTTATAGTGGGCTGTTGTTACGGAAAAACTAGAAAAACTGCACTCAGGGCCAGATTAACTTGTTAAGTTACACAAAAAATAATGGCATAAAAGCATAACATTAGCCAGGTTTTAATTACCCATGATGAGAAGCCATAGCAAATGCTACCTGGCTCTTCAACTCAAAGTGAGTCTTCTTCAGACAAAACTTCTGACTCAGTGATTTATTGTGCAACTTTACAATTTAATCTGGCCCCAATTGCAGTTTATCTTGTTTTCTGTGTCTGTTCCTCTAATTGCACCTGCAGCATTGTCCCAAAGTGCCTGTTTTCATGTTTGCTGTGGCTATTGTTCTGGGTAGTAAATTCCAACAGCCAGATATTCAAAACTTTGTGCTGAGCACAAACCGATTGTGCTGCAATTGTATCACATTTGCACTGGGCTGCCATATTCAAAAGGCCAAATAGCCGGCTAGTTGGCACAGGGGTTGGATTTCTGCTTGCGATGCCAGCGACCCAGGTTCAAGAACAGACTCAGGTTGCTGGAGAGCCGGCCAGGAGGAGGAGAAGGCTTGAGAGTCCTACGATTGCACGCCTTCCCAAGGGGGAGGGAGGGGACATGGCTCGCAGTCTGCCTCCTCCCGGCCGAGGCCGGGAGGATGAAAGCTCAAGCGAGCCCATTGTCAGGGAGTGGTGGGCGATCGGCACCGCCTGGGCGTCTGTAGCACCTCACGCCCAGGAGAAAGAGTGGGCTTGGCTCCTGGTCCAGCCAGATGATGGCTGCTGGCTCCTGCCTACTCAGAGCACCCTGATGCCCGGAATCCATCTCAGCAGCACCCAGGGACTGAACATAGCGGCGTTGGTTGCTACCTCCTGGTGCCTTCCTCGGAGGAGAGAGGACCCATCCAGTGATAGGATACACCGGCCACCTAGATGGCTGCAATGTGAGGTGAGTGGAAGGGGGTCAGGCGGAGGGTTGGGGGTCCTTGAGCAGTTGAAAGGAAAGGCAGGCCAGAGGAGCAAGTAAGGAGGGAAAAAAAAAGCCAAATAGCTGCGGTGCAAAAGGTTAGCACTGGTACTAAAAGTTAATGTATGCATGGGGCAAAGTGAGGGGTTGGGAAATACATACAAGTACAACCATATATTTAAAGGTTTAGCACCACACAACGTGTGTTAGAGTGACCCCTAGTGCAGCACTATTTACCGCCTATAAAAAGGTAGTCTAAACTCAGGGCAAACCAGAGAGGGGGCATGGACACAGCAGGAAGAAGGATGGGCATATGGCGGTTGGCAACAATGTGGTGATGGTTCACCTGATGGCAGATCTGCTGGAGGTGGAAGAGATGGACCAAGCCCACCATGGGCCGCTCCATAGGCCAAGGAGGAGATACGCTGTACATAGAATGTACCGGCCCAGAGTCTCATTTGAGACACTGACAGATGACCACTTTAGGCCGGTACAGACTGAACAGGATCATGCTGAGGCAGCTGTGTGAGCTCCTGCATGACCAGCTGCAGCCTGCCATCCAGAGCAGTCATGCCACATCAGTTGAGCAAAAGATGATGACTGCGATGTGCTTTCTATACATCGGGACCTTCCAGACCCCAGTTGGAGATACCAACGACATGTCACAATCAGTCACCTCATGCCTCTTGACCCAATTCCTGGATGCCTTTCTGCCACATGCTGGTGAATTCATTATATTCTCCAACACAGCAGTGGAGCACAGAGAAACAATGCATCAATTCTATCTGGTTGCACACCTACCAGCTGTACTCGATGCCATTGACTGCACCGACATTGCCATTCAGGCACCACCTGGTGATGCTAGAGACACATTCATCAACAAGAAGGGCTATCACTCCATCAATTGCCAGCTGGTGTGTGATGCAACTGGGTACATCATCAATGTCTTTGCACAGTACCCTGGCAGTGCCCATGATGCCTTCATGTGGCACCAGTCACAGCCGTGCCAGGCATCTGAGGCTGGAGTAATACCCAGCGGACACCTTGTTGGTGAGTACCTGCATCAGGCACAACCAAATATCTCCCAATGGTGGGACAATGCCACAAAATAGCAGGCAAGGGAAGCAGAGAGGAGGTGAGGAGGGAGTGAGTACAGGTAGACAGGATGACCCAAACAGTAGGGTCTGCAAACAGGTCAGGGTGAGTGATATCGTATACACTGACTAACATGTGTTAATGTTTCCACAGGGAACAATGTCTATTCCCTGAGACCCTGGCTCCTAACACCAGTCCTCTGGCCAGTAACAGTGGCTGAGGAAAGGTATAGTTAGGCACACACCGCAACAGGGACTGTAACAGAGCTAGTCTTTGGCATGCTGAAAATAAGATTTCAATGCCTGGACTGGTCTGGCAGTGCCCTACAATACACCCCTTAGAAGGTATGCTGCATATTCCTAGCCTGATGTATGTTGCACAACATGGTGCTTAATCATGGAATACATGCATCTGAACCTGAGGTACATGCAGACAGTGGTTCAGAGCCAGAGGTCCAAGGGATAGTAGAGCAACTCTAAAGGTGATACCCTCACTTGGCCAGGAGGTCCTAGGAGCACCAGAACAATATTATTGGAACCCCAACATGGATGGCCAGGTGAGTGAAAACAACATGTACAACAAACATTTGTTCAAATGTGTATTTACAGTAGAAACAATAGAGTGGCAGACACATGGTGGTGACAGGAGTGGAACAATGGAAAACAATAAACATGTCATACAGGTGATACAGCTAATGTGGTGGGAAGTGGTCATGAACATAGAGTTAAATGTGAAGGGGTGCAGGTGGAAGAAGGGGGCAAGAAGATGTGGCACACACATGGCATTATTGCCATCTCCCACCATGGATCCTCACAGACTCCCTACCATGTAACCATGAGGGGGGCATACTGTGGGCCAAGGAGCCAGTAGGTGAAGACTACAAGTAGGCCCTCGGATGGCCGTGACCATGGTTCGGGCTGGATGTAGCCGATGACCTTCACCGCCCAAGGTTCCATGGTATGCTGAATATCCAAAAAGAGACTGCGAGCTACCTTCAACCAGTGGGTGCAGTTACAAGGGCAGCCAGCCCAAAACATGAACACAAATCCAGGGAAACACTGCACTCCAGAACCAGAAAATTAGTCACACACACAAAAGTCTAAATTTTCAAAGCTTTAATAGCTGAATCAAAAGTGTGCACACCTCTCACTTCGGCACTTCAGGTCCTAGCCCTTCATCAGGGGGTGTATGCCCAAGGATGATGGTGTAGCAGCAGTACTGGCTGACCCCAACCTCCCTCCCCCATGCAGTGGAGGCACACCGGGGGACACTACTGGCATGGCAACATTGTGTGCTGTTGTGGCGCCACTGCTCAGCCATCACAACATTCCCCAGTGTGGCTTTGAGCTCCCTCACAGCCCCAGTGAGCTCACCAAAGACTTGGTTGAGATCATCGAGGTGACATGCCTGATGTTCCTCTGCACACTGTTCTGCCCACAATAGGCTGGCATTTAATACCTCCAAGAGTTTGGACAGTTCCTGACATAACTCACTCCTGAAGGCATGCAGCTCCTGCTGTGTGGCAGTCTTCCACTTCACTGCAGAGTGGAGGAGCTACTGGGATCAAGGGGCCTCCTGTCCCTGGGGTTCATGGGCATGCTGGACAGTGGGTGGGGGTGGCTGGGACAATCAGCGGGGTGGAAGCAGCAAGCACCCTGTGTGGCTGCCTGCTGCCCTAATGCACTGTCTGCTGGGCCATGCATGTCACGTGTGCAGGCTGCCTGGCTAGCAGGTTGTCTGCTCGCAGGTGGGTGTCATGTGTGAGGGCTTGTTTGTGTGGCTGTATACCTGTCAGTGACAACAGTGGCAGTGGTAGTAATGGTGGTGCTGGTGGCGGTGGAAGTAGTGGTACTGGGGGCATAGACCACGGGGGATCCTGGCAGTACCAAAGGCATTGGCTGTCTAGTGAGTGAATCTGTTGGGGCAGCACTGTGGACACTGGCATCTGCCCCTGGCAGGTCCTTCAATTCATTACCAAAGTCTGATGGTGAGAACCCCACCAATGGCAATGTTGCCAATGTAGTCAATGGTTGGGATGTATGTCTCATCTTATCTGTCCTCATCATCACCTTCAACATCAGTGATGGCGCTAAGGCTTGTGTCCATGGTTACACAACAGCTGATGCCTGTGTCGGTGGCCTCCGCATCCTGGATATTGACTGGCCCTCCACCTTGTTCTCCTCCACATGGTCCCCTGCTGCAAGACCATCACCCTGCATTGTAGAGCAAGAATAAGACTGTGAGTGTCCTGCACATGACACAATGGTCCCCCACCAGTGCCACCACGTGCAATAGACACAAGTGCTGCCAATGCCATACAGTGCAAGCGGAAACCCAGTGTGCATAGCCTACACACCCACAGAGCCAAGGTGCATGCACAACCACTCTCAGAATGTGCATCCCAGAGGCCTGCAGTCGACCAGCACCAAGTATGACCAACATTACACATGTGCAATCCACCACCAAAAGGGAGGTTATAGTATTAGCACAAAGTGACATGTGGCAGCATGCAACACCGCACGGTAAAGGCAAACCCACTGGCAAGATACACACTATGTGCAGCGCCACAGGGTCAGTGTGTGCAGGGTACACCATGACCGTGTGAACATGGCACATGCTGCAGGTACACAAAATCAGAGACTGCCAGATTGCACACAGTCCTACACAATGCACAAATGTGTGCACAGTCCAGGCCAGCTGTGTGCCACACCACAAGCAGAGCCATCTGTACCCCCAAGTAGTGACATGCATAACATGGTGCTGCATGGCAATGTACTCGTATGCATGGTGTAACACCAGCAGTGTTTCACAGCCATCACCATTCACACCTGCCAGGGCCACTATCCAGATGCTTGATGCTACCACCTCCATGATGGAGTCCACTTTTCCCAGCTCCACAGGTCTTGGATCTCCCCCAGTGGCATGCTGTGCATGGTGGTGGGGTGCCTTCTCCTTGACCTATTGCTGCATGTCATGCCACCGCTTCTGTATGGCATCCATTGTGCATCCACATCCACTCACTGCATTAAGTGCTATTTGATTAGCACCGGGCTACACCCAGGGGGCATTTTTGATGAAGTTATCATAGTGGAGGTCATGCAAGGTCATGCATGCTTACCAGTGGCAGTCCGGCCTAGCGCTCCACTATTGTATCGTGTGCCATGCTGTACACCGTTAGCGCAGCACTAGCGTAGACCCACTTCATTCTGTGGCCTACACAGCTCCAGTGTGCAGCAGTGTGAGGGTGTTGGCAGTACAGCTGGATTTAAAGAACATGGCAAGCAGAAGGCATTCCAGGGCCATGGTGCAGAGGGACCAGAGGTAGGGGGAGGTTGAGATGGTCAATCTGGTAAAGCTGGTGGTGGCCAGGAAGAGGCAGTTGTTTGGTGAGATATGTGAGGGTGACAGGCCATGGTGCCAGGTGTTGGACTCTATTGTGTGACACCTGTCCAGCCTCAAGGGTGTTGACCAGAATGAGGAGCAGTTCTGGCACAGATACACTGACCTGCAGTGCCGGAAGAGGGCCATACTGGAGAGATTCAGGTGCATGGTGAGGGATAGGACTGTGCCTGCACCATGTAAGTGGACACCTTACTTAGAGCTGTGCCTTTTGCATGTCAGTGGGTGTGGACATCCATGTACATAGAAACATAGAATTTGATGGCAGATAAGGACCTCTTGGCCCACCTAGTCTGCCCATTTTCCTACCTAACAGATAAGCTGCAGATCCTAGTTAACCAACAGCTTACTTCCTCCTACCCCCCACTAGGAATGCCTTATGTCTGTCCCATGCATTCTTGAATTCCCCCGCTGTTCTTGACTCCACGACCTCCCTCAGGAAGGCTGTTCCATGCATCCACAACCCTCTCCATGAAAAAATACTTCCTCACATTACCTCTGAGCTGTGCCCCTCTATCTTCAAATTGTGCCCCCTTGTTCTTGCACATCTCTTTTTCTGAAAGATGCTACCCTCTTGGACTTTGTTGATTCCCTTGAGGTACTTGAAAGTTTCTATCATGTCACCTCTCTCCCTTCTTTCCTCAGGGTATACATATTAAAAGCTCCTTTAGTCTTTCTTCATTATGTCTTCTGGTGCAGACCCTGCACCATTTTGGTTGCCCTCTCTGGACAGCCTCCACTCTGTCTATGTCTTTGCGGAGATGGGGTCTCTAGAACTGCACACAGTACTCCAGGTGTGGTCTCACCAACTGTCTATACAGAGGGATAACAACTTCCTGTTTTCTACTATCCTTCTTTGTGTGCCTAACTATACCTTTCCTCAGCCACTGTTACTGCCTTCTCACATTGCTTGCCCACCTTTAGGTCATCTGATATAATTGCCCCCAGGTCCCTTTCCATTTTTACTGTTGTCAGTATCTCACTCCCCATTGTGTACTCTTCCTCTGGGTTTTTGTTTCCCAGGTGCATTAACTTGCACTTCTTTGCATTGAATCTAAGCTGCCATACATCTGACCATTCCTCCAATGTTGCCAAGTCCCTTCTCATCCTTTCCACTCCATCCTGTGTATCAACCCTGTTGTCGATCTTACACATGTAGGTTCATTTGTTCCTGGGTGTCACTGCATGTATACCTGCAATGCTGCTGGGTATGACCCAGGCAGGGACTGTGTGCAGCACTATGGGTACAGTGTTGCCCATGTGTGGGCCAACAGTGCCTGTGTCTGTGGGTGTACACATGATGTGCAGTGCTGGACCCACGTGACAGTTCATGGGCTGAGCAGGCACTGGCTGTGTGGCAAATGTGCAGTGCACCTTCAGGGCACGTGTGTGCCATGCAACAGCTGCATCTGTGGAGGGCACATTGCACTGCCTGACAGTTGCGCATTGTGTACCTGGCAAAGGTTCAGGGGGATACAGCTGTTCATGATGGTACTGACCCTTGTACAAGCCCTTCACTCTGCAGACCACAGCACCAGGTGCACGGACAGGGGGTGCAGCCAGCGAGGCCAGGGACCAGCCAGGCAGATGACACCAGTGGTGAAGGGCAGTCGGATGTGGCAAGTGAGTATATTCTACTGTTGTCTGCCACTGTAACATACCTTGCAGGGTGGGGCAGTTTGGTATGCTATACAGTGCTGTGTTGCACATGACTGTTCATGTTCCCTATATACTGTCACTAGTCCCAGGTTCACAAGGACATGGGTTGCCAATAGTGATGTGCAGCTGGGGAGGTCATCACACACAAGTTATGCTGCCTGTGGTATGGTGTGTCTGGACACTGCCTAGCCTGCCCACACAGCCTCTGGACCTCTGTTGTGGCAGCACATGGCTCCATACAACCCTGCAGTGCTGAGGCATGTCGTCCAGACGATAAACCTAAGCCCTGTCCCGTTGGGCATTTACCACATGCAGCTGTAGCTGCAGGAGTTACTCCCAGCCCATCATCCAGCCGATAAGGTACGCCCTCTGAGCATCAGCCAGCTGTGTCCCTGCACACAGCCAATCCCCTCACTTTTGAATTTTGGCACCTTCATTGAACAAAGGCTTCCTCCAGCCGTTTGGGAACTGCATTGTGTTTTCCTCGCTTGCTGGCTGAAGTGGGAACTGTTCTATTTTAAAACTTAGAGAATTAATAGTGAAAACACTGTGAGCCATCCTTGTTAAAATTAATTGTGATCCTGATGGCTCCAGCTTAGCAATTTGTTAGGAAGCAGCAAATAGGCAAGAAACAAAAGTAAAAGAACTGATCTTAGTTTATTTTCTGAATTACAATCTGAATCTAGCTCAGACTAGGACATGGTGTAATCTGCCCTGTCCTAACCCAATCTTGCACTACTGTGCTGCGCTCCGTAGCTCCCTGGTAGAGCATAAAACTCAGAGCAGGACTCAGTACAGCACCTAGCTGGAAATTGTGCTTTCTTGATCTGGATTTCATCTTGTAATTTCAATCTGGGATACTTTAACTCGCTAAACTCATTTTGCTAAAGTACTAAACATAGGTGGCTCCTGCCTGTTTTTGTAGCCAAAGACATACAGTCAAAAGTCCCCCACCCCTCCCAGGCCTCCTTTAAATACACGTTCACCCCACTCTCCTTACAGGAAGCTACTCACCATTGGCTACTACCATCAGTGTTTTTTTTTGTGCTGTAAACTCTTAAAGGCACACTTATCCATAAGACTGTGTGTCGGCTTACCTTACAGGAAGCACATTCTTCTATAGAAACTCACCATTAGAGTTAATTTAGCAATTCAAACCTTAAAGGCACACACTTCTACTTTAAAACAGTGTACCTACTCAGCTACTCAGATACTTAAGCCCACCAACATAACCCTCACTGTGATCAATCATCTCGGATGTCCTAGAATCTTCAGCTCCTCTACATATCTCCTTTGTTTATGAATCACTCCTTCACCAGCCCCTTCTCTCCTTCTGGAAGTGGGTCACTTCTCCCCTCTCCCTGTACCCTCTATTTTGTCTACATGTCTCTTGATAAGGAGATCCCCATTAAACACCTCGAGATCTACTGCATCGGCTTTCTCCTCTACACCCTTGCCATTTGAAGAAATATATCTTCCTAGGTCTCACCACGCTACTGTGACTTTTCAGAAGTGAAGTTGCTAACAATCTCTATTCCTTGGCGGTTACTCTGTCAACTTTACTTGAGGTCTACAAATGATTCCAGGAGGCTTGGCCTCTAGAAGATTGCCCGTCATCATTGTCCTGTATCAGGTTACAGCATGGCCAAGCTGGGCAGTACTATTGCATTATTATTTATCTTATCCTTGTCTCTGCTTGATAGAATTATTGCTCAGTGCCTAGCCCCCCTGCCTCAAAAATTCTCACCCCTCTATTCTAGCCAAATCTACACCAACAATTCACCTCCTGTTCAACTCACTTATCTTATTCAAAACAATCATTTGTCAATGTCGAATGTTGTTGCGCTGGCATTGGCTTTGGTAGTGCAGTGCGGAAACACATTTTTGGCAGGATGTAAAAAATGACAGCTGTACTGTTAATAAGGAGGTGTAAAAAAATGGCAGTGGTGAAAATGCTGCATGCAAGAATTGTAAATTTGCGAAGTTAGAAGGGTGCATGGGAAATGCGCAACGCACACTTGTAACACAGTCATCTTATGGAGTTTCAGAACCAAATTTTCAACATAGGCATTTTAGCACCTCTGCTCATGTACAGTGTCACTGTCATTTCCTCAAACTGTCCCCAAAAGTGATTTCACACAGCGACCGCTCTATTCTGCGCCGGACATGAGAAAACACATTTCGGGCAGGATATGTAAAATGACAGCTGTACTGTTCATCAAGAGGTGTGGAAAAATGCCAATGGTGAAAATCCAGAGTGAAAATATTACAAATGCACAACGTTATGAACGTGCATGCAAACTGTGCAACGCGCTTGTAACACAGTCATTTTATGGAGTATCATCACCAAATTTTCAATATAGGCATTTTAGGACCTCTGCTCATGAACAGTGTCAATGTCATTTTGTAATCTGCCCTAACACTGATTTCCCACAGCGATCACAGCATTGTGCGCCGGAAGTGTGGAAACACATTTCGGCCAGGATGTAAAAAATGACAGCTGTACTGTTCACAGGGAGCTGTAGAAAAATGATAATGTTGAAAATCTGGCAATAAAATATTGTGAATTCGCGAAGTTACGAGCATGCATAGCAACTGCGCAATGCACGCTCATAAAACAGCCATTTTTTGGATTTTTTCCACCAAATTTGCAACATAGGCTTTTTGAGAGCCCACCTCATGAACACTGCCACTTCCCTTGCATTAATCAGTCCTGAAAGGTGATTCCATGCAGTGACTGCAAAATCACCTTTCGGGACCGATTAACGTCATAACTGTGACAGAATTCATGAGGAGGGGTCCCAAAAACCCCATGGTGAAAATTTGATGCAATCATTCCAAAAAATGCCCAAGATATGCATCAAAGTTGAAAAAAACCTATTTATTTCATTATACAGCTTACCGGCATTTCCTCAGTTTGCGGTTGGCTTTGTAGAGTGAAGACATGTTCCCGGTCCACCGAAGATCATTGCGCCGAGCTCTGGAGGTAAGTATGGGGTGAGGGGGGTATGGGGAGGCAGGGTGCACAGCGGGTGAGTGCAGGTGGTGGGTAGGGAGAGTATGAGGGACTGTTTTTGGTTTACAGGTACTAAAAAAACAACAACGCGGACGGTTTCTTTTTACAGGTGGATTCTTTTTGGGGTGAAGTAACCAACGGGGATTGGGCACCACATGCACAGAAGAAGGGGGACATCATGCCAACAGGGAGGGCTCCCCATTAGCACATTAAAGCGGAAGGGGGATGAATGCCGGCAATTGGGCCTCTGTTGGCAAACAATGAACGCTGGGGACATTCTACCGATGGGGGTGGGCTCCCCCATCGGCACATACTTTGAGGGGCAGGGTAAGCCGACCAGGGGATTGGGCACCCCCAAAGTTGGCAGTTTAGCGGCCACTGTGCCACCATGTTACTAGCTGGCGAGCACGTAGGAAGGGTCCACTGCGTGTGATGAGCTTTGCTCGCATTTCAGCAGACCTTTCCTTAGATGTGCTCACCACATCAGTATGCATGGTGTGGCGCCAGCATGCAGGTTGATTGAGGAATGAGGGACTCACCTACTAGTGCATGCCCTGCATTTGCCCAACAGCAACCGTGCCTCCAAATCTGCACTACTGCCAGATGTAGGCCGCGCAAGCGCGCCAACATAAAAAGGATGCCTACTACCTTGGGGTATGTACCAGAACCTCCTTGCACTTTTTATGTAGGATTAGCATAAATACTGTAGGCCTACACTTCTTAAAGTTAGCTCCAGCCATACACTTGTCCCTACTCCTTCTTCTAGCTGTTGACATAGAAGTTAACCCTAGCCCTCAGAGTCCTCTATCTGCTTCTGCCTCTTACACATTGAAGGAAAAAGGCATCAAAATTGCTCATTTATATGCTCAAAGCCTCCAGCCTAAAATTGCTGAGATTCAGGCATGGGCAACTAATCTCAACCCGGACATCCTTGGCATAATAGAAACTTGGTTGAAGCCCAGTATACAACATGAAATTGATCTCCCTGACTACTTCTGCCACAGGCATGACCATTTAGGTAGAAGGAGGGGGAGGCATCTTAATATATGTTAAGCCTAATTTCATGTCACTTTGATCTCTTCTCCCCCTGGCATGCCGCCCAATGCAGAATCTTTATTTATCTCACTAACTTTAGGCAATGTTAAGAAACTACTTATTGGACATATTCACCTACCCCCGTGGGATGCCTCCAACAAACTGCCTTCCCTTATGTCGGCATTGCCAGCTCTCCCCCCTCATGACACAGTAATCTGTGGAGATCTCAATGTTGATTGGCTGTCCCCCCACAAAAACAAGGCCCATGCGCTAGTCTCTGACACAAAGTTCACCCAACTTATCTCCTTGCCCACAAGACATAACTCCAAAACAGGTACTACAACACTGTTGGATTGGTTACTATCTAACTTCCCACATAGGATCAAAACAGTCAGTGTTTTACCAGATTGTGTTAGTGACCACTCTCTGACCTACTGTGTGTGGCATAGTACACCACTCATAATACATGAATCCAGGAAAATTTCTCAGTTTAAAGTAGACCATTTCTCAATGTCTACTAGTAATGCTGATCGGACACCCATTACTCACCTCCCCTCAATAGACCAGGCACTCGATTATTTTATCCTTACCTTTAAAAACATCATCAACAGACATGCACCACTTACTAGACATAGATCTGAGGGTATTAAGGCACCTTGACTTTCTACTGAAATCAGGACCCTCATGAAGAGTCATGATGCAGCCTGGAAGACCTATAAACACAATCACCTTCATTCTGCTTGGATAAATTACTGACAGCTGAAAAATAAGTGTTAAAATAGGATACAGAGTGCTAAACGTATCTATCTCCGCTCCCTTCAGACTGAGAATCTCAGCAAGCCCAAAGAATTGTGGAAACATATAAATTCTTTGATAAAAGGTAAATTGACCCAATGTCCAAGCTGCATATCATCCGGTGGCCACCTCCTTCAAGATTCCCCGTCCATTGCCGAAGGAATTAATCAGTTCTTCACTGACCTTGGTAGGTATACAGCTCACCTGCAGCCAGTCTCGGATTTCTCTGTCCCTACTCAGCATCATGCCTCTGTTGGCTCCCGACCCCCTTCCATACAAAAATAGCCACTAGAAGAGAAGTCCTTAGGCTGTTATCAAATCTCAAGTAAGAGAGGTCCCCTGGCCATACTAATATGCTAACATACTAAAATGCCAGCAGAATAGGCCTAACGATCTTTCGTGTCTGCTCGTTTGGTCAGTCCTCAACCTGGGTGCTGACCTTGCTGTCCCCCTCGCCTTCTCTGGCTTCTCCCTTCCCAGTTCCGGATATTCTTGCTGCATTGGATTTTGCTTCCAGAACCCTTCCCCTGTACCTGTCCCACCCCCTCTTGCCATGCCCCACCCCCTCTTGCCATTCTAATATGGCCATGCCATATTAGAACCCAGGTTTCTCAAACTAGTGGCAGCAGCACTTGCCACACCTCTTGGTGATCTTCTAAATAGATCCATCCTCTCTGGTGAAGTGCCAAGTCTTTGGAAAGTGGCTGTGGTGGTCACCCTCCATTGGGGGGGGGACCCATGCTGTGAAAAATTATAGGCCTATTTCAATTCTCTTCCCACTGGCTAAGATCCTGGAGTGTATCTTGCACATTCAGATACAATCCTACCTAGACTTACATCATCTTCTCACAGACTGCCAGCATTGCTTCAGGAAGGGCCATAGTACTACCACAGCCCTTGTCAAAGTCTCGACTGACATTCTTAATGCAAGTGATGCTGGTCTTCTAACTGGTGGAGTATTCATCCACTTAACTAAGGTTTTCAATCTAGTCAACCACCACCTTCTCCTTGGTAAATTGCATCAATTAGGTCTGGATCACTTAGCATGCACATGGTTCCATGACTACCTTACTGGAAGATCACAAAGGGTAAAATGGTCTGGTTCACTCTACACTTCAAGGCCTATCTCACACGGAGTGCCCCAAGGTTCTATTCTTGGCCCGATATCATTCTCGCTTTTTATCAACGAGCTCCCCAACTTCTGTGGCAGTGCGTCGGTGCAATTGTATGCTGATGATGCAATCTTATATCACTCATCTAACAATATAGACTGGCTTAACCAAAGCCTTAACTCTGATTTCATTGTGCACGAGACCTGGTTCTCTGACAGTCACCTAATTCTAAATGCAAAAAAAACAAAAGCTATGCTTTTCCATTACCTGTCCCCTAAACCTAACAAACAGCTCCAGATCAGTACACAGTCAGGAGAACCCATAGAGGTGGTTAGTACTTTTAAATTTATTTATTTATTTATTGAAAATGTTTTACCAGGAAAGGCACACTGAGCAAAAAGATGCTCATCTCTCGGTGCACCCTGGGGGGAAGGGTTACAGAGGAGGCAGGTATACATAGAATAGTTGAGTTTAGCGATAGTGCAATACAGATAATGTACATGGTTTGGAGAGATTACATTTGAACTTATTACATAAGGAGAACATTGCAGAACAGTGATCATCAACGACAGGGTATACATATCATGGGTACAAGGCAAGGCAAGAACAATACAGAGCATGCACATCAGGGACAGGGTAACGTATCATGGGTACACGATGAGGCAATACATGAATTACATAAGTGCCAGTAGCAGAACTAATATGCCAGAAAGAACCTGGGTGCCAGTAACAACTTGAGCTGCAGTGGGATGTACCAAGTTGACAGTAGGAGTTAGAAAGTGAAGATGGGGGGTAGAGGGGGAGTGGACTAGTAAGCATTAGGTGCGTAGGGGGTAGGTTTAGGTGAGATGGAAGGGAGAATGGTGTTGGTAGCTATGGGTAGGGCAGAAGAGTGTACATTAGATAGGAAGGGGGGAGTGAAGGGAGATGTTAGGAGTGAGAAGAGGGAGTAAGAGTGAGTGTAAGTGCATAGGGCAGTATATAAGCCAGACAATTAGGCGATGGCCAGGCCGCTGGTCAGGCGCTAGGGGGCAACAGGGGAGAGAAGCTAACAAATGGGGGGAGGTCAGGGGCAGTTGTAATTTGGTATGAGGAAGTTAGAGAGGGCAGAGGATAAGGAGTATTTGGACGACGAATGGCGGATCTGGGCCGGCAGGCCATTCCAGAGTTTAGGGAAGAGGTAAAAGAAGGCCGATTAACCGGCGGTGGTCCTTCGGTGTGGGATGACTAATAGCCTCGTGTCAGTGGACTGGAGGGTGTGGTTGGGGGTAGGTGGGGAAGATAGGGAGGATGCGAGGTAGGGCGGAAGGGAGCCGAGCCAGAAGTTGGAAGAGAATTTAACACTATGAATTAGGCGTCGGTTCCTCACAGATTGCAGGGCCAGTGAATGGTAGAGCTCACAGTGATGTGAGCGAGGGTGGGCATCGAGGGCAAAGTGGCAGAACGCATTAAAAAGGGTGTCAAGTCTGGTTAGGGTGGTCTTTGAGGCAGAGCTGTAGACTACATCGCAGTAGTCGAAGGTGGGTAGGATCATTTTTAGGACTAAATCTCGTCTGACGGGTAGCGGGAGACAGGTGCGGTTCCTCTAGAGGGCACCCAGTTTTGGGCGCAGTTTTGAAATGATGGCATCTACGTGTGTGGAAAAGAAGAGGTGGCAATCGAGCCAAACCTCTAGATACCTGAAGGTGGGCACTTCTTCAAGGATGGTGTTGTTCAGGGTATGGAAGATCAGAGGGGGGGTGAGTTTGGACAGATGCTGTCTTGTGCCGAAAGACATAGAGACAGTTTCTTGGCATTTAGGGAGAGTTGGTTGGTATTGAACCAGTGCTGGATTTTGTTGAAATCAGTTTGAAGTTTGGAAGTGAGTTCTTCATGGGTCCGGCCGGAGGTAAAGAGGACCGTGTTGTCTGCATACATGTGGATCACGATGGAGGAGCAAGAATTTGGCAGATCATTTAGAAGGATGGAGAAGAAGATGGGGCCCAGAACTGAGCCTTGGGGAACGCCGGTGGTGATGGGGGGGGGAGATGTGGTCAGCTATTTTAGTGGATTGGGTTCTATTTAGTAGGTAGGCACTGAACCAGTTTGTGGCAGACGCTACTAACCCAGCCCCTGATAGGCGGGATAGTAGGAGAGAGTGGGAGAGAGTGGGATACTGTGTCGAAAGCTTTAGCTAGGTCAATGAAAACAGCATTCATGATTAGCCCGTTACTCATCCCAGTGAGGATGGAGTCCGTGAGTCTTAGTAGGGAGGAGGTGGTAGAGTGGTGTTTTCTGAAGCCGGACTGGAATGGGGTAAAGAAGTTAATTTCTGAGAGAAAGTGGGAGAGCTGGGATAGAACTAGGTGTTCCTGGAGTTTGGTGAGGGTGGGGAGGAGGGAGATGGGACAGTAATTAGTAGTGGAGGAAGGATCACCACCTTTTGGAAGGGGTAGAACAGTGGCATGCTTCCATTCGGAGGGGAGTGACTGGGTGGTGAAAGATAGATTTAGTAGGGCGGCGAGGGGAGTAGCAATGACGGGGGCAGAAAGGAAGAGGAGTTTGTTATCGAGACTATCAGGGGATTTGCCTTTGGAGGGGTTCAAGGAGTGAAGGGCATCTAAGGTTTCGTTGGGGGAGATGGGTCTGAAGGAAAAGGGATTCCTACCAGTTGGTAGGGTGATAGATGACTGGGGGGCAGATGTGGTTATAGATGTAAGGGGGGTGGGCGTGGTTGCTGGAGGTAGGAAATCGAGGAGGCTAGGGCACAAGTAGTGAAATAGGAGTTGAACTCGGAGGCTACCTTCAGGGGGTCAGTGAGGAGAGTCCCTTGGACGAGTAGGAGAGGTGGAGGGCTTGCTGTTTGGGGGGAGAAAAGGGAGTTAATGACTTTCCAGAATTTAGAAGGTCTCCCAAGATTTGCATTTAGGGTGTTGTTGAAATATTCGGCCTTAGCTAAACAGATGGCCTTTGTGGATTTGCTGTGGAGCATGTGGTAGGTGACAAGGTTGCTTGGGAGGAGCGTAGATTTGTAGTTACTCAAGGCCTTGTCACGGGCTTGTTGGCAAGCTATTAACTCTGGGGATATCCAGGGTAGGTGAGACCCACAGACTCTAGCCCGGCACAGGGGGTGTGTTTATCCCAGGTGGTGAGGAAGGTGTTCTGAAAATGTGTAAAGGCCGAATCCATGTTAGAGCAGTTTGAGCTCGGGACCCAATTTGAGTGAGATAGATCTTCCAGGAGGGAGGAGAGATTGAGGGATTTATATGAGCGTTGGAATATAAATTTAGGAGGGGATTTAACTCTGTGGATTTTGCGGACCAAGTAGATTAGGTGGTGGTCACTAATGGAATCAGGGAGGAGGCCTGAACTGATGACGCGGTGTGGGTGGGATGTAAGTGCCCAGTCTAGTAGTGAGTGATTACCGGATTTATGGTTTGAGTGGGTGGGTTCCGTAATGGTTTGGGTAAGGTTGAGGGTGGTTATCTCTGTTTGGGTTTTGTTAAAAGTGGGTGCTAACCAGTTGTGGTTAAGGTCACCCATGGCATATAGTTCTCCGACTTTCACTTAGATGCCTCCTTCTCAGTGGAGCATCATGCAACTCAGCTTACCAAAACGGTAAACCAGAAGCTTGGGTCACTATACCACCTCCGCCCTCTTTTATCCAACTCCACTTGTAAATAGATTGTGTCAACATCCCTTCTCCCTATTTTGTTCTATGGTGCCCCTCTACTACTCTCTGTCCAGTCCTCTTCCCTTGCATAGGTGCGTCAACTTTATCATAGGATTGGACATTTTGCCCCTGGAGCGGACTCCAGAAAACACCACTGTGAGGCTCTGTATTCTCTTCGATGGCCTACCTATGGCTCAAGGTTACAGCTTCTCACCTTATGCTTTGTATTCAAACTTACCAAGCTCTTTAATCCCCCTTGCCTAAGGGGAATAGTTTACAAAAAAGCACCCACATGCATGCTTTAATCTAATGCCTTACCCTTATTAGCAATCCAGAAGATGCAACGCCTATTGAGTAAGCGCTCATTCACCTTCTCAGCTCCCTCTGCTTGGAATTCTCTGCCCCCTAACTTACCCTCCTGCCCCACCCTATCCTCCTTCAAAAGAAAGCTTACCTCTTTCCTACTAACCTCCCTCCTCTGCAATTGCTTTAAATAACCCTTATAGCATTGTTAATGCCTAGTCTATGTTACTCTGATAGATGTATCTTGTAATCCACCTGCTCTCGTGTTCCTGCTATATATATATTGTATAATATTAGTTATCCTGTTTATTTATATATGCTTAATGCCTAATCTGTTTTAAGTTACTTACTTGGCTTTCTACTGTAATAATTTTTGCAACATTGTTAAATCTATCTGTATCCTGTATATTATTATTGTATTTATCTATTGTACTGTGTTCACCATTGTCACCCGGGTTGTCACTGAAAAAGGGAATGCATAGTCTCGGTGGACTTACCGGGTTACCAGAATTCTAATAAATAAATAATGTTATGTCCAGCATGTATGCACCAAGCATGGGTCGTGCTGTGCATGTCACACTAGGCTACATGGGCACACAACCCCCTTGGTGCTGCTTCTGCACCTGCCTTGCTGCTTCTGCACCATGGGTTTGGCATGCCAGCCATTCACTGGCCTTGTGTCATATCTGTGTCTGTCACATGGTGGCATGGGCTTGACAGCCACCTTGCACCCTGCGCATTGGACTATGCGTGGTGGCCTATTGTACACCATGGATATGTCAGTCACCAACATTGTGCTGTGCATGGTGCATTGTTCCTCAACTGTGTTCTCCAACAAGGGTGTTGACAGGCATGCTCACCGTAAACATTTGTGTACACATTGTTGTGTGCGTGTCCCACTTCTATCCTTCATTTGTGACAATACTCATTCTGATGTGTGTATTAGGGTTACTGTAGGCTTGCCTAGGGGATTGATATGTGTACAGCCTGGGTAGGGTGTAGAGGTGTCCTCAGAACACTGTACTGTATCTTTGTGATTGGGCCAACATTTTGTGTGGATGTGTACAATGACGTTGAAGAGGGGGAAGCAGTTGTAGAGTGTGTGCATATTGGCCATGTCTGGCTATGCACCTGTTTTCCATGTGCAGCGCATGCTGTGTCCACTACCATTCCACAGTCATGTCGGACCGTTCCATGTACTCTGCTCATACTGTGTACTGTGCTACAGGATACATGTACCTGTGCTGAGGCCATGTTTGCACAGTGTACTCTGTATGCTGGCCATGTGGTGTGTCATGCCCATTCCTGTGGGAAGCTGGGTGTGTGTATTGTCAGGTAAGGTTCCTGTGGTTGAGTGTCTGCCCACCGCATGCATACACCACATGGCATGCCTCTGGCCTGGCTGTGGTCCCTGTGGACACTGTGTTCACACAGTGGTGTGGCAATGTGTGTGCCATCTGCATCACACATGCAGACCAGCCACTTTGCACTGTGCTGTTCTGGTGTGACGGGGGTGGGTGGGGACACCTGCACATTTGTCTGCTGCATGGCCCTGTGGATTGCTACTATGGGCCACAGTCTGTTGACGTGAGACAATTGGTTGTGTGGTTTCAGGCTGTGATGTTGCATGGTCACCTGCCTCTACCATCCATTTCATGGGGCAGCATGTCCCACCCATTCTGTTACAACAGTGTTTTGTTGTTGCTCTGGGGCAATCTGCTATTCACCTGTGGGGGGCTGTGTAGCTGTACTCTGATGGGGTCTACATTGGTCATGCTTGGGGTGCCATCCCATCTGTGGTGATGGCAGCAATGGCCTTTCAGGCCTTCCCAGCTGCATGGGATAGGCGTGTGTACCATGGGGCTTCGTGCTGCCACATACAGGCACAGGTCAGGTGGCATGTGCACTGTTCACATTTTTAGTACATGGGCATGGTGGTTGGGACATGCTGTGCTCCCTGGGGCCACATTCTTGGGTCTGCATTGCTCTAAATTGTCAGTACACCATCCTTCCATGGTCATCATTCCACCCATAGGTTCACGTTGGAGCTCACTGTGGACTAGGTGGCCAGAGGAAGCCAAGGGCCATGACAATCTGTTGAGACAGCTTGTGTGACAGCAATGAACTATAATTGAACACCAGGTGGTCCTGATCAGTGAGTTCAGGCATGTGGCAGCAATCCTGGACCATACAGTAGACTCCCTGCACCTACCCAACCACTCCCAGCCATCCAACCCTTAACCACCCTCTTCCCTTGTTATTTATCCTTCACTGTTCCCCCCGTTGTTGTTGTTGTTGTACTTGGAGGTCTGCATAGTCAAAGCAGTTGTGCGTGTGCAACCGCGAAGATGTGCCATAGAGCGATATTCAGCGGGAGCAACTGCGCAGCACAAGTAGCAGTACGCCAATGTGCAATAGTAATGTATGCATGCACAAGGACAGGGGGTGTACCTATGAATATGCGTCACAGCACGATATTCAACCCCAGATAAATGGCTCAAGTGAGGAGCAACTGCAAGTTGCAAGGAGAAGACTTGAGCCTATAAATACAGGGAGCAAGTAGAAGGAGGGCACTTGCGCCAGAGGGAAGCAGGACAGAGGGAGACAGACAGGCAGTCTGAGAGAGGAGAAAGGAGACAGGGAGAGAGGAACAGAAAGAGAGAGAGTGTGAGAGAGAGAGTGAGAGAGAAGGAGAGTGTGTGTGTGAGAGAGAGAGAGAGAGAGAGAGTGAGAGTGAGACAGACAGTGAGACCGACAGAGGGGGTGAGAGGGTGTGGGTGCCACACAGAGCCACCAGACCCAAGGGAAATCACACAGGCACCCACAGAGGTGGTCAACAGAGCCTGCAGACAATAGCTAGCCAGGGGCAGGGTACGCAGGAGTGGGTCCAGCCAAGTGACAGGCACTGCCCCACAGAGCTGGGAGGGCCTGTCAAGCCGGATGCCCAGGGGGTGACAGGACAACAGGGGCCACAGCCAGTATGGCATTCCAGATGGAGGCCATAATGAGGGGTGTGAGGAGGCAGGAGGAAGAGCAATGTGGTCGTGGAAGGGCCTGTCGGTGGTACGCCTGGAACAGGCGGTATCGGCCCTGCATCAGCTTCTAGACCCATGCTGACACAGAGATTGTGGGCAGTTATCACCTGAACTGGGCTATCCTGAGGCAGCTCTGTTAGCTGTGCAGTGATGAGATGCAGGCACCCACTAGACAGAGCCACACCCTGACAGTGGAGACAATGGTAACAGCTGTCATGTGCCTGCTCGCCACGGGCACCTTCCAGAGACCAACAGGAGACATCATAGGCATAACCCAGTCAGCCACATCATGGCTCCTCACATAATTCCTCAATGTCCTGCTGCCACATGCTGTGGAACACATCCACTTCCCCAGCACACAGGCAGAGTGTACAGCAACCATGCAGGAGTTCCACAGGGTATCACGTATGCCTGGTGTGCTAGGGGCCATCGACTGCCCCCTTGTGGGCATCTGCATGCTACCTTGAACGGAGTTGGTAGCCTTCATCAACAGGAAGGGCTACCCCAGCATCAACTGCCAGGTGGTGTGCGATGCCAGGGGGCACTTAACCAATGTCTGTGCCACACACCTTGGGGGAGCACATGATGCTTACATCTGGCACTGTTGCACAAGTTCAACAGTGGGGACATCCCCAAAGGACATCTAGTGGGTGAGTATAGCGAGACCACAGGCAACAGAGTACAGCGGGGTGTGGAAGGGGTGCGGACAGGGCAGGGGAACCACCTTGTGCAACTGTGAGGGTCATGGGGCACAGTAACAGGGGTCAACAGGCTAACCATCCCTCTCTCTCTCCACACACAGGTGACAGTGGCTACCCACTCAGGTCCTGGCTGCTCACACCCTACGCCCATCGTTCCCAGTGGAAGAGCAGTACAATGAGGCACATGTCAGCATGCAGAACATCATTGAGCATGAGTCTGGGATGCTGAAGGCATGGTTCCATTGCCTGGACAGGTCTGGTGGTGCCCTACAATACAGCCCCTCGGAGGCCTGTGGCCTATTCCTGGCCTGCTGCATGCTGCACAACATGGCCATTGACTGGGGAATAGCTGTCAAGGCTGATGAGGGGAACAGCAGTGGGGATGACATGTGCATTGGGCCGGGAGGTGGTGGGCAGCCCCCCCGGGCAGAGGTGTCCCTGGCTCATGCAGATGGCACACCACCAGCAAGACATGATAGCGCAGGAGCACTATGGTGCACGCAGGTAAGTGGACACACACATGTGCACAGAACCAAAACAGTGGCAGGGTACACAGCCATGTGTGGGCATGACCAGAGCCATGCATGCACAGGTGTGGCACAGTGGTTGGGCAGTGCCACATGGCCACACGCAACACCACACAGCACTGTACAATGGAACACACACACACACAGAGTGGCACCCGCATGCATGCGACCGGGTGCCAGCACATGGTGTGGATCAGATGCAGGGCACCGGTGCACAGGCACAACCAGTGGTGAGATGGCATCATCACGCACACGCCACATAGGCCAGCGGCCTGGCAGGTACACACATGGGCAATGTGCGGCACACCGCATGGCTGCCATGACCATGCCATGCACACACACACAATGCCCACGTGTACACAGGGAGGTGACTGCAGACAGCTGACAGGGGGGCGTGCATATCAGGTCTGTCACACACTCACACAGCTGTCACAGATACGGGAACAGCTGTGCCACAGCTGCCCAGCAGTCACAGACTGCGCAATGGCCACTGGGGTGGTCTGCAACTGCCCCCCCAGTGGTGGGACTGCGGGACCGCTACTGGGTCCTCGCAGGGGTCTGCAGGCTCCCAAGCAGGCCCTCACCAGGCATGCCTGGGATACCCACAGCAGAGCCCAGCATCGACACAGATGGGGTCGCCTGATGCTGCGGCCATGGGGTGGACAGTGCATGCCCTGTGGCAGCCAGTGGAGCAAGGCTGACCAAGATTGCATCGGCAATGTGGTCCAGGGCTGCTATCGTGTCCTACCACAGGCGTTGACTAGCCTCCAGCACCTGCGCAGTGCCCCTCTCATGCTGCTCGACTGCCTGGGGCATCTCTGTGCAGAGTGCCTGCACCCCAGCCATGAGCAGCACTTGTTGCTCCGTGGAGGCCCACAGCAGTCATGTGTGCTTGGCCAAGGGCTCAGCGCCCTGGGCTCATGGGCATGGTGCCGACCCACCAGTATCATACAACCACACTGCATGGTCCCCCACTCAGGTGGGGGCTGCACAGTGTGGCCCTCATGGAGATTAGCAGTGTCAGGTGCCCCAGCAGTTGATGCAGTGCCTGGCCCCCCAACAACTCCAGCCATCCACTGCTGCCACCCCTCCGGCACCAGTGCGCTGGCCAGCACCTGTGTGGGTGCCCTGCCACCCTGCACCACTGTGCCTGCGCACACAACAGTACCAGGATCTGTGGCGGGCAGCTGTTCTACCACTAACAGGCCACCAGCCATGCAGCCAATGCTTATGGTTGGTATGAGTGACTCCCCTCTGACAAGCCCCCCACTGACCAGGACAATGGTCTGATCGTCATCAGTGTCAGACCCCACCCTGATCTGTGTCTCGACACAGAGCATGCTGTGGCTGGCATCCTGCTGGAACACAGCCAGGGCCTCATCCGCCACCATGCCCGGGACATCTGGCCGGACAGCATTGTCAGTCCCCAGCCTATCAGGCCCCCCGATGCCCATTGAAGTGGATGGGCAGTCCTTCAGGGCTGGGTGGGCTACCATGACAGCTGCAGGTGCCCCAGCCACCACATGGTGGTGAGCCGGTGCTGTAAGGGAACACAGATGCATTAGAGCTACTGACCCGACAGACCCCCCTCCGCCCACCTGCCATACCTACCATGCAGTGATGGGCTCCCTCCAGTCAGGAAACCACCACCCAGCACACCCTGCACCACACTACACTGCATGGTGGCAGCCACCATCTCCTCCTGCGGCGTGATCTGTGACACGGCAGAAGGCCCCCACCTGTGGCCGACCTGGCAGCCTGGATGGCTACCACCTTCGTGCTCGGACATCTTGCTACCTGTGAACATGGACATGTGGTTAGTGGCTGCAGTGGCCCACCCCTGCCATCAAGCACCCTGTGCCAGCCCTCCCCCGGCAGGCACATCCAACCTCTGATGGTTGCAATACTGGTCCATTGCCTGTGATGTTGTGCAGTGCCTTCATAGTGCATCACATGAAAATGAGCCGATGAGCAACTATAATGACATGCAAATGTCCTCATTGCACCCCGGATAGGCTGATGAGCTAATTTGCATTTGTCAGCTGAATATCGAGCGATTGCGCAATGAACTTCCTCCTGCACATGTCGTTGTGCAATGCCGAGACATGTGCAGTATGTTCCCACCGATGGGCATGTGCAATGGCGTTCGCTGCTGCCTATTGCATAGCATGCACTGTGTGCACTATAGGGGCCATTGTGCCCATGTGACATTGGCCCAATGGCGCTCAAGCACTATAAGGCCTATGGGGCTCATGTGCCATTGGGCCAATGGCGCCCGAGTGCTATTGGTCCCATGGGGCCTGCCGTCTACATGGACCTATTGCACATTATGCATTGTGTGCCCAATTGCACATACACTCACATTGGGCATGCTGGCTCCTATCCCAGCTGTGCCCTGTGCCCCCATTTTTCTCTGTCCCACGTACTGCTGTGGCCATGCCCATGCTGTGCATCCCTGGAGATGCACGATTGCCACAGATAGCACATCTCCATGTGAGGTGCGCATCCTGTGCATGTTGTGCACGTGCACTACCTGGAGCTCTTTTGGTATTCTGCAGTACGGACTGAACATGCCATGTCATGAAGTGCGCCGTGCCCACAATTGGAGCCAGGTTGAGTTCATGAACCTGGTGGCCAGGTGGAGCCCCATACTGCTGGCCTGTTTGGCCAGCAGCCCCTCTCAAGACCCAGAACCGATGTGTGGCAGGAGGTTGCTGACGGCCTTGTCCAGGTCACCGGTGTGCTGTGCACCAGGGAACAGTGTCACCACTGGTATGGGGACCTGGTCAGAGGAACCCTGAGAGGCTGAGGGCGCTGCAGGCATGCATCCGGCGGGATGCCGTGCCATGGCCAGGTAAGTGTGCCCTGACTGCGTCCGTGCATGACCACTGTTCCATGGGGCTGGCAGGGCTGCATGCCATGTGGGGGGGAGGGCTGTTGTAGCATGACCTGCGGCATGGCATTGCCAGTCACTGTGTGTGCTGCGCATATGCCCAGCAGCACTGCCAGGCCAGGGTGCACTCTGTGAATGGGTGTTGGGGGCAGTTTGGTTGTGGCTGTGTTCTGATGTGTGGCTGTCAGTGTTCCCGTCCTAGGACCTGAGGACCAGAGGAGAGCCAGGGTGGCCAGAGCACCTGGTGGTCATCAGCAGGCCGCTGTGGGCCCATCGGCGGTGGCTGAAGGACCATCTGGGCATCTAGTGCCAGGAACAGCCAGTGGAGCACCATGGGGAGCAGGTAGGCACTGTGAAGTCCCACATTGTTGTGCAGGGTGAGCGGCGGGGGTGGGGGTACAGCCTTGGTTTTCTGTGCCTTGTGCCATGGCTGCTATGGTTGGCACATGGTGCAGTGTGCGTGTCACCGTAGGGCGGTCACTGCACATGTTTGGCAGTTGTTGGTGGGCCGGGTGTGCATCCGGCCACCACTTGTGCCACTGCGGTTCCACTGCAGCACCATGCCACCTCTCTGCCGCTATGCGGTTGGGTGGCCCTTGGACAGTGGGTTTCAGTGCTGTGTGCTGCTGTGGCTTGCCAGGTTGGCAGCAGGCATAGGCCCATCCCCTGAAGGTGGCCGGGGTGCCACTCCATGGGCATGTGCACCCAATGTCCGCTGCGCACGGAGGGGGTGGGGTGCTTTGGACTTGCACTGATCACCTGTCCCTTCCTCTGTCATAGGTGTCTGTAGGGGTTCCATGCTATCACTCTACTGCCATCTGCTGCAGCAGATCATTTTAATTACCTCAAATACCATGGAGATGGCCGACCAGACCCAGTGGGTCATGCTCCACGACCAGCGCAGAGGGAGGCGCCAGGCGCAGGCCAGCCATGGCCAGCCTTGAGGACCACCAGACCTCTTCACACCTCTGTCCTGCCTTCCTCTACGTTCCCCCATCCACCTGTACAGGCCATGTCCCCAGACCCCTTCTCACCTATGCCTACCCTCCCCTTTGTTACTTGTGTTGTGTTTAACTCTGTTGTTTTCTTCCAATATATTTGTTACCTGTTTACCCTTCTGTGTCCATGTCTGCTTTGCAGTTGGCAAGTGGGTCCAGGCTGCAGTCGTGTGGTGGGTGGCTGTGTGGTGCGCCTGTGTCATTGGGTGGTACATGCATGGTGTTGGCATGCCCCTCAGTCAATGGCCGTGCCTTGGCGCGGCCCTGGGACGGCTGCTCAGGATGTGTGGTGTGTGTGTGTGTGTGTGTGTGTGTGTGTGTGTGTGTGTGTGAGTGTGTGGTGGGTGCCATGTGTTGGGGTGTGGCTTGTCATTGGCCGGGTGGCTGCATGCCCACTGGTGTGTGGTGGTCTAGAGAGCCCGCCCTTTTACGTCACTGTTGCCTGTGCCCTGTTTCCTCCTGGGGGGGGGAACCACTGCCTGCTTGTGCTCCATGTGCAGTGGTGACCTGTGTGCTGGCTGTGTCTCTGCCAGTGTTCCTGACCTGGTGATCCTGCCTTCCTGCACTGTTCTCCCCCTTCCCCCATGCCTATCTCTGTGCTGTGCCTTTGGCTGTTCCTGCTGTGCCTTGGCGCATCTTCCACTGCCCATTGCGCATCCCTGGTTGTGCTATGGTGCATTTCTGGTTGCTTCCTGGTGCACCTCTCACTGCACCATGGTGCAGTGCCTGTGATATTCAGCCATGTTGTGCTGGCACTTGTTGAGGTGTGCAACCATTGAATATCGTAGTCACTGCACCATTGCACAGTTGACTTGCGCTGTGCTGGGGTTGCGCATGCCTTTGGTGCATTTCTGAATTTCCCACCCCTATTGTACATAGTTTGCTACTGTTTTGTCTGCTGTCCCCCCCACCAGTTTGCTTTTTCATTATCTCGTACATAGTTGGATACTGTATTGTTTGCTGTTTCCACTCACCAGTTTGATATTTCTTTCTATTGTAAATAGTGTGTTCCTGTTTTTTCCGCGTTTTCATTAAAACATATTTTTTTGGTTGCATTCCTGTGTCCTGTTTCTTTACCAGGGGTAGACTCAAGCACCTTCACTGAGGGGCAAGTTTTGGAAGCCCTAAATGAATTAAAGGTGGACAAGGCCATGTGGCTAGATGAGGTTCACCCAAGAGTTCTCAAGGAAATGGGGAGTGTGATAGCAGCTCCCCTGGTGGAGCTCTTTACCAAATCACTGGAAAGCGAGAGAGTGTCTGAAGAAGAAGAGGGCGACAGTGGTCCCACTTCACAAATCAGGGAGGAGGCTGGAAATTACAGTCCAGTGAGCCTCACATCAGTGGTAGGAAAACTGATGGAGGCACTGCTCAATCAAAGAATAGTAGTACATCAGGAATCCAGCAGGCAGCAGGCAACAGGACCTAAAACAGCACAGTTTCACAGCTGGAAGGTCATGTCAGACAAACCTGATTGACTTTTTTGACTGGGTAATGAAGGCAGTGGACCAAGGGGGAGTGGTGGATGTGGTCTATCTAGACTTCAGTAAGGCATTCGACTCAGTTCCACACAGAAGGCTGGTAAAGAAGCTGGAGAACATTGGTGTAGGTAAGGAAGTGGTGGGCTGGGTGATCAACTGGCTGAAGGGAAGACCACAATGGGTGCTGGTAAATGGAGTGGTATCGACAGAGAGGGAAGTGACTAGTGGAGTGCCTCAGTGGTCGGTTCTGGGGCCCCTAATCTTCAATGTGTTCATAGCCGATATTGGTAATGGATTGGAAGGGAAGGTATGTCTGTTTGCAGATGACACCAAGATCTGCAACAGAGTGGACACCCCAGGAGTCAAGAGCATGGAATCAGTCCTGAGGAAACCTGAGGAGTGGTCAGATGCCTGGCAGTTAAAGCTCAATGCCAAAAAGTACAAGGACATGCACTTAGGAAAGGGAAACCCCAACATGTGATACTACTGGATGCACTCAGAGAGTAGTGGTCTGTGGGGAGCTCTCAAACCCTAGAGAGGTTGGTAGTTGGGTACCGGAGGGCTCGGTCCTGGGTCTGATCCTGTTTAATGCATACATATCGGACATCAGGGAGGGTATAGGGTGTGAAATGAGTCTCTTCGCAGATGACTCCAAGATGGGAGCAGTAGTTGAGGGAGAAGAGGGGAGGTTGGCCCTGCAAGGGGACCTGGACACCCTGGAAAGCTGGGCTCACACATGGAAATTAAATTTCAATATCACCAAGTGCAAGGTGTTGCATCTTGGTCGGGGAAACCCTAAACACATGTACACCCTGGGAGGGGAGGCGCTGGAGGCCTCAATAGGGGAAAAAGACCTAGGGGTCATGGTGGATGCATGTATGAATAACTTTGAGCAGTACAGGAGAGCGGCTAGCAAGGCAAACAGGATGTTGGGATGCATCGTCAGGGGGATCACCTCTAGGAGCAAGGAAGTGATTCTGCCGCTGTACAATGGACTGGTTAGGCCACACCTTGAGTACTGTGTACAGTACTGGAGACCACACTTAAAGAGGGACATACAGCTCCTAGAGAGGGTACAGAGGAGGGCAACAAAGATGATACGAGGGATAGGGGATTTGACGAGAGGACAGACTTAGGAGCTCTGCCTGTTTTCACTGGAGGAGAGGAGAGACAGGGGGACATGATTGAGGTCTTCAAGTACCTCAAGGAATACATAGGGTAAACATGGAGGATCTTTAGACTAAAGCAGGGAGGCATCACCAGAGGGCATGGTTTGAAGGTGAAAGGGTAAGGGGGGAAAAGAGGAGGAGGTTTTTCACTGAGCGGGTGGTGGACCCTTGGAATGCACTGCCTGGTGAGCTAGTTCAGAGATCCACAGTGGAGGGCTTCAAGAGAGGATGGGACAGACACAGAAAGTGGATGTATCAGATGATGTCCTGTCCCAGGGGGGTGGGGATGGATGATACGGATTTCTGGAGCACAAGGGATGGGAGGGTCTCGGCACCCAACTAAGGATCTAAAGTTCAAGCAGACTCGATAGACCGTAAGGCCTAATCTGCTGGCAAATAGTATGTTAGTATGTTAGTACCTGGGAGAGGATCAACTGGCATGCACCAACCAGGAGTGAGACCTAGGAGTCATTATATCACATGACTTAAAGTTGGGGAAGCTGTGCAAAAAGGCAGTGCTAAAGCCCACTGAGCTGCACAGGAGAGAAATCATGAGTCACAGAAGGGAGATGGTGCTGCCACTTTACAGGGCATGGGTGCACCCCCCCCCGAAGTACCTTCTCATCTCTATCAAAGTCACTCCTCACATACGGTTCCAGCAATATGATGCATAATGCAGATGAGGGGACTAGTTCTGGAGGCAGCACCTTAGAAAAGACATCGATAGGATTGAGACGGTGCAGAAGAGAGCCACAAAAATGATGCAGGGTCTGCATCAAATGGCATATGAGGATAGGTAGAGGGAGCTCAGCATGTACTCCCTGGAGCAGAGGAAGGGGGGGCATGATTGAGACATTCAAGTATATCAAGGGTATAAATAAGGTAGGGGTACAGGAGCTCCTTCAGGAGAAGATAAGTGTCAGAACTAGAAGACACGATATGAGGCTCAGTGGTGGGTGATTCAGGAGCAATGGCAGGAAGTTCTTCTTCACTGAGAGGGTGGTTGACCCATGGAATTGCTTGCCCCAGGAAGTGGTGGAGGCTAAAATGGTAAATGGGTTCAAAAATGCCTGGGACAGGCACAAAGGTACATTTCAAAGACAGAATGGGGGGGTAGTTACCCATATCGGGCAGACTAGATGGATCTTTCAGTCCCCTTCTGCTGTCAATTTCTATGTTTCTTTTTTGGTTCATGTGTTTTTTTCCTGGCATTGCTTTTGGTGGTTTATTTGCTGTTGTTTGTGTTGTGCATTGCTGTATACTGTGGTGTTCACATTCTGAGTTGTACTTCTTTGCACGCGCCCCCCAGTGGTCACATTTCTCCTGTGCACTGTGCTGCAGTTGCTGTTTGTACTGCCCAGTTGCTATATTCAGTGCTATCCTCTTTGCTTTTTTCAAAATGGTCTCGTTTGCCAGGCTATTTTTGCACTGCATGCTCAGCCCTGTTTGCAAGGCTTCATTTGCACGCTATATTTAACTGATTAAGCCCCAAAGCTATTCCTTTGAACATGGTGTGCAAATGGGTCCAGGCTAATTTTGCATGCAAGGCAGTGCTAATTTTGCCCCAAGGATAAGTTTTGAATATCTGGCCCCAGATGTTAGCAATATTTTTAGAAAACCTTCCTTTTTATATTGGTACACTTGCGCAGCCAACATCTTCCGGTAGTCAAGATTTGGAAGCGCAGTCACTGTTGGGCGAATGCAGGGCACGCATCAGTAGGTGCATCCCTCATTTCCCAATCAGCCTGCATGCCAGAACCACACCACCTGGGTGAGCACATCTAAGGAAAGGTCCGTCGTAATGCGAACAAAGCTTGTCACACGCAGCGGACCTCCCGACATGCTTACCCGGAAACAAACATGGCGGCACACTGCCTGCCAAACTGCTGACTTTGGGGGTTCCCAATCCCCCTATCGGCTTACCCTACCCCCAATGTATGTGCTGATGGGTGAGCCGACTCCCCGTCAGCATAAAGAACCCCCCCATGTGTTACATGCCGAGGGGGCTGCCCAATCCCCCTTGGCTCTTTACACCCCCACTGTATTTGTGTGCCGATGGGGGTGCCCAATCCCCAATCAACTACAGCTGCCACCTCAAAAAAATTAAGGCTCTAAGGCTCCGTTGGCATGCTGGGAGCCCACCCCAACGTGCCACATCCCCCTGTAAACAAAAATGGTCCCGCAATGTTTATTTTTTTTTTGTATCTGTGGAAAAAGGAAACAATCCCTTGGCGGTCTCCCTGCCCCCCTGCCACAACCAGCACCCACCCACTGTGCACCCTGTCTCCCCACACCCCCCTCACCCCATACTTACCTGCAGAGTCTGGCGTGATGATCTTCGGTGGACTGGGAACACGTCTGCACTCTTCAAAGCCGACTGTGAACTGAGGAAATGCCGGTAAGCTGTATAATGGAATAAATAGTATTTTTTCAACTTTGATGCATATCTCAGCATTTTTTTGAATTTTGGCACCAAATTTTCAACATGGGGTTTTTGGGACCCTCCTCATGAATTCTGGTGCTCTCATGGCATTATTCAGTCCCGAAAGGTGATTTTGTGATCACTGCTCGGAATCACCTTTTGGGACCGAGTAACAAAACGACAGTGCCACTGTTCATGAGGTAGGCTCTCAGAAAGTCTATGTTGCAAATTTGGTGACAAAACCCCCCCGAATATGTTTGTTTTACGAGCGTACATTGCACTGTTTCTACACACACTCGTAACATCATGAATTTGTAATATTTTCACGCCAGATTTTCAAAATTGGCATTTTTCCACACCTCCTGATGAACAGCATAGCTGTCATTTTACATATCCTGCCCGAAATGTGTTTTTGCACATCCAGTGCAGAATCTCTTTTCAGGACAGTTTGAGGAAATGACGGTGACACTGTTCATGAGTAGAGGTCCTAAAATGCCTATGTTGAAAATTTGGTGCCAAAAGTCCATAAAATGACTGTGTT
Source organism: Neoceratodus forsteri (assembly GCA_016271365.2). Taxonomy (NCBI): domain Eukaryota; kingdom Metazoa; phylum Chordata; order Ceratodontiformes; family Ceratodontidae; genus Neoceratodus; species Neoceratodus forsteri. The sequence goes on along the minus strand of CM057451.1, from coordinate 696,593,875 downwards.
GCAAGTGTGCGTTGTGCAGTTTCCACACACCCTTGTAACTTCGCAAATTTGCAATATTTCCATGCCAGATTTTTAACACTGCCATTTTTTCACACTTCATTATGAACAGTACTGCTGTCATTTTCTTATCCTGCCCAAAATGTGTTTCCACACCTGTAGCACACAATGGCGTTGTCTCTGTGGGGAAATCAACTTTTGGGACAGATTAACAAAATCACAGCACCACTGTTCATAAGGGGAGGTCCCAAAATGCCTATGTTACAAATGTGGCTTCCAAACTTCCAAAAATAATTGGGTTATGGATGTGTGTTGCACAGTTTGTATGCATGCTTATTGCTTCACCAATATTTCATATTGTCACTCTAGATTTTCAGTGTTGCCATTTTTTTATGCCTCCTCATTAACAATACAGTTGTCTTTCTCCACACCCTGCCAAAAAATGTGTTTTCATCCCTCTGTCACCAAATGGCACAGCAGCTGTGCAACACCACCTATCAGCTAACAAAGTGATGGTGCCGCTTTTCATGAGGTGGCCTGACAAGCAGCCTATGTTGAAAATGTGGATTGAAATTACCACCACACACCTACGGTGTTAGGGTTTCCAACTGTAGCACCCCACCCAGTACAGACTGACAGGTGTCAGGGGTATGACTTGGGATCATTGGAGGTAATGCTCACGCCATTCCACCTCCCACCCCCACCCTGCAGCCACTGACAGGCATTGTGGTGTGCCTTGCACTGTTCAGCCACAAAGTTCACCCCATGCTCCTATACTGCACCCATGTCAGTGTAGTTCCTTATGGAATGGGGTAAGTATAATGCCCAAAAACCCCAAAACACACCACAACACTTGTCAGTGTCTACAGGGTAGGGTGAGGTACAATGGAAAAGAGCGTTATAGCTGACGACCCAAAGGCACACCCCAATGCCTGTCACTGTCTGCAGGGTGGGGGTGGGGTTGGTGTTGCTTCAATACTTCACTGCCATTCCTATTATGTGTCTTTAGCTCCGGCACTGCCAATGCCAATGTCAGCACGACAACATTTGGCATTGACAAATGCTTGTTCTGTCTTGTAACAGTGTCTTTTGATTTGCTTGATGTGTCCTCTTAAAGGAAAATTGCACCCTCATATGTTGTAATTGTTATTTGTTTCCATGACAACAGACAACTCTTTTCCTGCAGCTGTTAGGAATATATGTGATTGCTGTAGTTTATTTTCACTGTTCTTGCTAGTCCCTGTAGCTATCCTGGGGGTCTCCATATTCTGATTGTTGAAATCTCATTGTTCCTGAGAGCTGCATTAACATATGAGAACATCATGCGTGAGCACCCATTAAACTTCACAGTATGCCTGTCTGCTTAATTAGATTTCAACAAAACAAGTTGCAGCAAGGTGTGAAATACTACATTTACCTTCAGTTACCTTCAGTTAGCTTTGCAAACTGAGTTTAAATAGAACATTTTTCCCAGTAAATTGCTTTTAATCTGTGTGTACTGGGACCGGTCCTCTTTAATATCTTTATAAGTGACATTGGAGAGCACCTGGAAGGAAAGGTATGCCTCTTTGCAGATGACACAAAGATCTGCAACAGGGTTGATACACAAGGTGGAGTGAAAAGAATGAAAAGGGACTTGGCAAGGTTGGAGGAATGGTCAAATACGTGGCAGCTCAGATTCAATGAAAAGAAGTGCAAGGTAATGCATCTGGGAAACATAAACCCAGGGCAAGAGTACACAATGGGGGTGTGAGTTAATTACAACAACAAAAATCGAAAGAGACCTAGGAGTAATTATATCAGATGACCTAAAGGTGGGCAAGCAATGTAAGAAGGCAGTAAGGAGGGCTGGGGGATACTGGGATGCATAGGGAAAGGCATCAACAGTAGAAAACAGGAAGTTATTATCCCTCTCTACAGACAGTTAGTGAGACCCCATCTGGAGTACTGCAAGCAATTCTGGATACCCCATCTCCACAAAGACATAGACAGAGTGGAGGCTGTTCAGAGGAGGGCAACCAAAATGGTGCAAGGTCTGCACCAGAAGACATACAAGGAGACTAAAGCAGCTTAATATGTATACCCTTGAGGAAAGGAGGGAGAGGAGGGACATGATAGAAATTTTCAGGTATCTCAAGGGAATTAACAAGGTACAAGAGGGTAATATCTTTCAGAAGAAGAGATGTGCAAGAACAAGGGGGCACAATTTGAAGATAGAGGTGGGACAGCTCAAATGTAATGTTAGAAAGTATTTTTTCACACAGAGAGTTGTGGATGCATGGAACAGCCTTCCTGAGGAGGTTGTGGAGTCAGGAACAGTGGGAGAATTCAAGAATGCATGGGACAGGCATAAGGCAATTCTAGTGGGGGGCAGGAGGAAGTAAGGTGTTGATTAACTAGAATCTGCAGCGTATCCATCAGGTAGGGAAATGGGCAGACTGGGTGGGCCAGGCGGCCCTTATCTGCTGTCAAATTCTATGTTTCTATGTTTCCCAATTTTTTTCAAGATAGTTGTACTTTCAGCATAGAGATACATGATATAAAAGGGTGATGTGACATCATGTTCTCATATGCTAATGTATCTCTCATAAACAATGAGATTTCAGCAACCATAAAATAGAAACCCCAGGATAGTTACAGGGGATTAGCATGAACAGTGAAAACAAACTAAAGCAAACACATATATCCCCATCAGCTACTGGAAAAGAGTTGTCTGCTGACAAGGAAACAAATAAAATTGACAAGGTATGAGGGTGTAGATTTCTTTTAAGGTGTGGTTATGAACCTTGAATTCAAGAGTCATGATTATCATATGTTCATGTTCCCTAACAATGTTTGATAATAAAAGAAAATCTTCTCTGATTCGCCTCCTCTCCAGACTCAACATGTTTATGTTATTTAGACTCTCCTTGTATGTCTGGTAGGTTTTCTAGACCCTATATATATCTTGTGTGACTCTTCCTTGCACCTTCTCACCTCTATCAAAGTCACTCCTCACATATTGTGCCCAGAAATATGATGCATAATGCAGATAAGGTTAATGATCTAGTTCTTCGTCTCCCCAGTCTGTCTCCTGATCGCCCGGTCTTCAGAGCAGCACCTGGTACAACTGACTACAGTTTCCTGATCAAGCATGTTGAATGCTGTTCTGGTGTACCCAGCCTCCTCTTTTCATGGTTCTTGTCCCATCACTCAACTCACTCCATCTTCTCCTCCTCAAAAGTCCACTGACCACTTCATGTTGCTCTACAGGACTCTGCCTCTGCCCTTTGCCCCAACCTGCAACCTTTCTCCATGTGCCTCCTCTCCCTTGGAAACCACATCTCTGAATACAATGTTACACGACTCTTCTGTGCCAACAATGTCCAACTCCACATCTTATTTCACTTCTTTTATACTCCCCGCAGGTTCCATGTCATAATAGCAATTGCAAAATAGCGATTGCTATTATGGTGAGTGTATGTCACTGAAAAGCAAATCGGCGATATACACATGCCAGCGAACCAACATCCTGCAACAACACTAAGTGTTTTTGGGGGAGAGGTTGTGCCCCCCAAACCACCCCCCCCATGCCCCAGACTATAGATTGCTAACTTCGGGGGGGGTGCATGTCGGGAGAGGTCAACACTCCAGTTGTGGCACAAAAAGATAAAGGCAGCTGCAGTCAGTAGCAAAATATTATCTCCCAGTCCCCATCCCCGAACCAGTACCTGCTGCGCCAAAGCTAGCCACCCTCACCACCACACAACACGGCTGGCTCAGCAGCAGCAGGCTCACCACTTCCCTACAAACCCCTTCCCTATCCCTCCCCTTCCCCTCGCTATCCCCCCTTTCTGGTTGCCCTTCCCTACATTTGCTTTTTCGTAGGGTTGCTACCCTTGCAGGGTAGCCAGTGGGGATAGCGCCAAATATGAGTCACTCATATTCAGTCACTATGCTCACTGGATATCCTCCTCCCACCTCCTTTTCCACTCATCATGCCTTGCCCATATCAGTTCCTGGCTTGCAATAACCTTAATGTTCCACAGTGGCATGTCTGTGAAACAGAAATTCTCTTCAGTAAAAAGAAAAATCTGTCTTCAACAGAAATGCACTTCAGTACGTGAGCAATTTGCACATTGTTTGTCCAATTTTTATTTTATATTTTTATATACAGTATTTGTTGTAATGCTGGATTTAATTCTATTTGTTTAATGTGTTTTAATGCTTCCTCAGGTGAATCTTGGGAAAGTGAAGAAGATTAGGGTTACTGGAAGGGAAGTGGAAATATTCACAGTACAATTAATGGTATAAGATGACTAATATAGTGGGTTGCAAACTACACAGCAACTAATGAAGTAATGTGTATTAGTATAAAAATTCAGAAGAAATAAAAAAATTAAACATCATGCAATGTTTTTGAATTCCTACAACCTGGTAATGGTATAATGTGTTTTACATTTGTTGATTGTTGCAGCCAAAATCTGGGAATCAACAATACATTCAGAAAGTGGTATCAAAACAGCATATATATATATATATATATATTAGAGGCAAAAAAATCAGTTTAATGCATCAGTTAGGGTTGTTCCACAGTGACAAAAGCAAGGAAATTCAATGTTAGGGTTGAAACCCCCTTTGCACCCCTTCAGCCCACTAGCAAATTCTGTTTCTAGGTTTCACCACCCACTGTCTCCTATCAGTTCACCAGTTTCTAACTTAATTCACCACTTTGGATCCCACTCCCAAGCTGCTCAGTTTTTGTATCAGCTTCCAGTGTAACACAGTGTTGAAGGCCTTTCTGAAATCCAGATAGAGCACATCCACTACCTTCCTCTAGGCTCCTAATCAAAGAAGTCCATCAGATTTGTTTAGAGTGACCTCAGTCCCACCAATGAATCTATGTTGTCTGTGGTCTTGAAACCCACTTGATTCAAGATAATTTACTAATCTTTAATTTAGCAGGATTTCCATTAATTTCCCCACCACTAACAAAAAAAAAGACTAAGTGGCCTATACTGAAGTAGCTAGACTCTTCCACGCTGCTGCTCTTTATTTATTTGCTTTTGATGACTGGGTAAGTACATTAGACAATAACCCTGCCTATTTTCAGACACAAATCACTTCAGCTCTTCTCCAGTCCTCTGAAACCATGCCAGTTTCCAGTGAGCTGTTGTAGAAGACTATCAGCCGACCAGCGAGCACCTCCCTTAGATTGCTTAGAACCCTTGGATGTATCCCATCTGGCCCCATAGCTTTATCCACCTACAAAGCTCTAAGTCACTTCTGGACTCTTTCTCCTGAAAATGGACTTGTGTCACCCCTTCCCCCCCGTTCTGCTATTCCCTAGTGGTCCACCCCCCCACTATGAAGATGTGAAGACAGAGAAGAAATGCTTGTTTAGGATGTCTGCTTTTTACTGGTCCTCCTCTACGCAGTCTTCCTGCACTGCCCTTCTAATTCCTTCCCTTTGCTTCACTGGGTACACCTCCCTATCCTCTTCCTCTGTATTTCCTTATACCCCCTGAATGCTGCCCTTTTTTACTTCACCATCTATGCCACTTCCTTAGAGAACCATAACTTTTATTTTTCCTTCTGTTTTTAATCATTTCTTCATGCACAGGTTAGTTGCATTAGTTATACCCTCCCTTATTTTATCGCACAGTGCCTCCTCCCATCCCTTGCAGTCCCTCCCTTGAGGCAGTTTCTGAGGCAGTCCCCCATTTCCTTAAAATCCAATCTCCTAAATGTACCCTCCTGCAGTCCAGGACCTTTATCTTCATGTGGTTAGTCACTGCTACTGTCTTAATGTTAAACCACTGTAAGGTAATCACTGGTACACAAGGGACTACCCACTGTGATATCTGTGATGCTGTCCCTGTTTGTAAGTACCTGATCCAGCACTTCCCCATCCCTAGTGGGTTCTGTGATTAGCTGCTGAGAAAAACCACTTGTACGGAGTCCAGGATGGCACTGCTCCTTGCAGGAACTGCCATTGGAAGGCTCCACTCCATGACTGGCAGATTGATTTCACCAACTAATAGTACCTTCCCTGACTTGCATATGTAAATGTAAATGACAAATGTAAATACTTAAAACAGTGACTAGAACACAGAGGCTGTTAGAACAAAAGATTACTCTGTGTTTTGCTGGGGGGATAGCATGCCACAGCAAAAGGCACACAACATACTCCTCCTCTGCTAGTGCTTTGGGAGGCAACATTATGCTGTTGCACAGCAATGGCTGACTTAGTCATTGGGGGCAGCACTTTTTTGTGATGACATCACCACTTGTGAAATCATGCATTCATGAACACTAATTGGCTGCTGCCAGAATTGCCCTCAGCAGAGCCACATAAAAGGTGGTGGCATGCAGACATTATACAGAAATAAAAAACGATTCCTGACTCTGGTGAGTGGCTTAACTCTGTCAGCTAGACTGCTCTTTAAGATTATTGAAAAATACCTAGAAGCACTGGATGTATAATATAACCTATATTTTTAACACAGAATGCAGAAACAAACTTTGCTCCAAGCAAGGAGATCATTATGAATGCATATGTGAAATTGTACGTATGAATTTATGCACACTTTTTTATGTTACCAGCTGGGGGGAGTGCAGCTAGCCCAGACAGAGGAGGAGGAAAAGGATCTGGGGGTGCTCATTACAGGGTGAATGAACAACTCGGCACAATGTAGGAAGGTAGCTGCAAAGGCCAACAAAATGCTGGGTTGTATTGCAAGGGGTATATCCTTAAGGAGGGAGGAGGTGATTCTGCCACTGTATAGGTCATTAGTTAGACTGCACCTGGAGTACTGCATGCAGTACTGGCACCCGTATCTGAAGAGAGACATTAAGTTACTGGAGGGGGTGCAGTGCAGGGTGACAAAGATGATCAAGGGGCTGGGGGACTTAACATATGAGAGGAGGTTAAGGGAGTTGAACATGTACTTACTGGAGCAGAGGAGGGATGGGGGGACATGATTGAAACCTTTAAATACATGAAAGGAATAAACAAGACAGGTACAGAGGGGCTGTTCAAAGTAAGGGAGGGGAGGGACACCAGGGGCCATAATATGAGACTGGAGGGAGGAAGGTTCAGGAGGGAGATGAGGAGACGCTTTCTTACAGAGAGGGTGGTGGCTGGGTGGAATGCTTTACCTGCAGAAGTGGTATCCAGTAGAACAGTGGACTGCTTCAAAAGGGGATGGGATTGGACAAGCGGGAGGGTTAATGAAGGGGAAGGGTGGAAGGGAGGGGCAGCTGCAGAATAAGGGGTGCTAGCTGCACATTCAAGCAGACTTGATAGACCTCTAGGCCTTTATCTGCTGGCAAATGTCGTATGTTCGTATGTAGGTGTGTCACAGGCTAGAGTATAAAATTATTTGGCAACAGAATAAAAACTATGTTATAGAAACTGACTTGTGTACATATATATACATTTTTCTTAAATGAGGTCACCTCAGCACCTAGAGATTGGCAAATTCAACAAATGCCAAAAAAACATTTTAAACAATGTATGAAACATACACATATATTTTATAATGATATGAATATCTCAGTATACCAGCTTGTGGCAATGTCAAGGTTCCTGTGACAGATTTCGTTTTAATTTTTTTAAAACTTAAACTGTGTGAACTGTATCACTATATTTACTTGTGATATGAAGAGATAATTTATGTGACTAGAGTAAGAACCACCCAGCACGATGTACATGAAAGCAAATTATTGGTTAAATCTGTAAATAATTATGAATTTGTTTTATGACTATACATGGAATAATTCTGTTTGAAGCCATATGGTGACAGATGGCACTGCTGAGACTTTTATAAATGACAATTTGTTTATTAGAGCATGGTGGGGCCATGCATGCAGCTAATTGAGTAGTGGCACAGCAAACTGTAAAATGTGCCAAATCCATGCTACTGTAATTTTTTGTAATTTTATTAAATTACTTCAGTACAGGCCCTCTCCCCTGAAGACAACCAAGTTAGGTGAAACATTGGGCTAGGCTTGGAGGGCAGTTTGTGTGGCAAAGAATAAAAGAATGTTCAAGGGTTCAAGTTCAAGTTTGGTTTATTGTTCGGCAATATACCTTTACAATGTACAGAAACAAACAATTCAAACATTCAGTATACGTTCTAAATTATCATACGTACAATAATTCAATTTACATTAAAAAACTATCCAAGTGCATTATCGGAAAATCATATTTCGGCTATTACTTTCAGTAGTTCCCAGTATTAAATATTAATCCTGAGGTTTCTTTGATAAATAACTTTGGCTAATCAAAATGCAAAATAAAAATTCCAAATTTCATAAATCCATCAGAAATATTACTTTACATCCAGGACAGCATTATAAGTCAAGCCACAGTTAATTATTATACACCCCACATTTATGTCTTCATATCAAGTAGGTTAGTATCAAAACATAATTCTGTTTAAAAGACATATTTTATTCCAAAAGGTTTAGCATCAATTTTTCCAAAATGATTTAACAGTTAAATACAAGCCTTTTAGGATACAATCCCTTGATTATCCAACTCTGTGCACTATAGATCACAAAACCACTTTTCATAACAAAGATTGAACCCATGCAGCATTTCATAATAACTAACAAGGACAGTCTGACCAACATAAGGATAATTCAGTAGGAATGCCTAACATCAAGGTGAGACAGCCTCATTCAAACCTACTGCTCATTATTAAGAACACATAGTACATTTTGGATATTTTCTAGAACACACTGTATTCTGCCAAATTAGATTCCTGGGGCCAGACATTCAAAACTTATCCCCGGGGCTAAATTAGCACTGCACAGTGTGTTAAATTAGCCCTGAACCAGTAGCAAGGTATATTCAAAGGAATAACCCCTGGGCTAAACCTGTTGAATATAGCGTGCAAAGGAGGAAGTGCAAACAGGGCTGGGAGTGTAGTGCTAAAATAGCCTGGGAAATAAGACAGCTCTGAATATAGTGACAGGGAAGTGCAAAATGCAACTGCAGCTCAGTGGACACAGAGGTGGAGTAAGACAGAGTTGAAATTGGTGGACAAAGTGTGTGATAGCAATGAAGTGTTGCACAACTGCAAACAACAATGCAGGCCACACACTACAGAACTGTACTATGCTATTGAGAGGTTTGCCCGGGGCTACCTGATTGCACAGTGCTAACACATTAGCCCGGTGCAAACAGGTTAGCCTGGGGCAAACGTTTCCTATATTCAAAGATCCTATGCAAATGAGTCTACTCAGGCAATCCATGGGCAAACAGTCACATTTGCATCTCATTATGGCCTGCTTTGCATGCATTCTTATCTACTTTGCCAGGCATTATTACATGGAGCACACAGCTCCATCTGTAGGTCAGATTGTAACTACTGATTGGGAGCCACAGGCTGGGAGGTGCACATAGCTGCACCTGTATGTCAGACCGAGCAACAGTTCGGTAGCTGCAGGCCATGGGTGCCAGCAAGTATACTCAAAGCATACCTCTCAACCTTCCAACACAGTCATGATGGACACAGACACCCCAAATGAGGGATACTGTTCCACATAATGAGGGACGCATATGCAAACACGGAGAAACAAGCTCAGAACAATCTGGAAGGCAGTATGTACACCTGTATCATGTACATCCTTGAGTTAGAATCATGGAATATTAATAATAAATGCTGTAAAGTTTGAATGCACAGCACAGTCTCTGTGTGAACAGTACCTATTCCACGAGGGACAAATCAGGGACAGAACTATTTTGAGGGGTGAAATGAGGGAATCCTTCATAATCAGGGGCAGTCTAGGGGTATGACTCAGCGTACCCTGCTGAGAACAGTAACAATTGGAATATCCAGGGGCAACATGAGTCACAGGACAGAGAACAAACACAAAGAGAGCCTGACGTACCTGAAGAACTGTGTTCCCCCTTGAATGCTTTAGTGTGATGTCATAGATGGTCCCTGGAGGATGTGTGGGTGCTACACATAGAGGCCATGACTGCATGGGTGACCTGATCCAGTCTGTATGCACTAATGCCAGTGTGGCTGGACCTCGGTAAGGTGGTCCATTTCCCCCCACTCCAGTCCCCCATATATGTTGTGAGATGTGTGTATATATATATCTATATTAGAGGCAAAAAATCAGTTTAATGCATTAGTTAGGGTTGTTCCACAGCGACAAAGTGAGGAAATTCGCTGTTAGGGTTGAAAACCCTAACTCGGAATTCACCCCCCCAGCACCACACACACACAGACACACACACACATTCAAGTATGGGGGAGGACCAAGTCAACACAACCAATGACAGACATCCAGCAGCAGGTGACAGAAATAACAAACAATTGTCTAAATGTACTACGAGACATCCCCACCCACCTGACCAGGTACTGCATAATCAGTGGAGATCAAAAGCAAAACTGAGGCCATGTACACCAAACGTACACATCCCTGATTGCAGCTGCACACAACGTACCACAACTTAGTAATTGCATGGCCTTACCTACCGATGTCCCACACCAGACCACACCACTTGTGGTGGGCCACCTGAGCAATAGAGTTCAGCAAAACCAAGGAGTTGTACAGGTATAATATCTCTGATTATAACAAGGGTTTGAGAAATGTAGCTTTCTAATTGACTGTAAACATTGTAACAGCCTTATGTTTAGTTTTTATTAACATACATGTAGAGCCTAACCATAAACATGGTTTAATGTTGTTTAAAAAAACAGTTTTATTATGATAGCAATAAGCCACTCCCAGATATTATGTTAATGGTCAGTTTATCACTGTCTAGCGACATGTGGCACTCGGCTATGCCTCATTCAACATTAAACCGCTACAGGGTGATTAACAGACCATTTAACATAACTGTTGGTCATGCCTTATTGCTTAATTGTCTTTATGAGTAGATACTCTCCCTCTGCTAGGCACTGCAGCAGCTTTGCAACACAGTGTCCCACCCAGTTACACCATACACTGTCTAGTTACTGGAGAATGGCTGTGAATATGAACTCATGAAGATGAACAGTGTAAATTGATCATTACTGCCATCGAAACCCTAGTGTGATTATAACTGACAGAGTCAGTGATGAGATAACCCCTGCTGTCCTAGTACACTTACCCCATTGTGAGTTAAATCAATACTAAAAGACATTCTGTTTATATCTACACCATACCTACTTGATTCCTGTTGTACCACAATTAATATAGTTATCACTTGATAGCATCAGTGACAGAAGTGTGGCAAACCAAACAGTAGGCATACAGCCTGAGTATGAAACAACTGTTAAAAAATCACACTGTGTCCATAGTGGCATAGATCACTCATTGCAACAATAGTAAATGTATTACTATTTGAATAAGTTAGTCATCACAGATGCAATGAGATTGTCTTTATCAGGTACAACATACTCAGTAAGTGCCTACAGGAAAATCTATCCTATATACATCTCCAATACAGGTACATCATTGTTGGCTCAGTAGTGCTATGATATTTAGAAGTTGCTTGGCCTGATCCATGCAATTACAATGTTTCTTACAAAGAATACTTACTGCATCTTTAGTATTGAAAGACACTGAAGGTCTATGTATGTACATCAGCAGTACACCTTCATCAGTAAGAATGCATGTGATACTGGCAGTACGAATTTCACAGCGTTGAACAGGCAATGCTTTTCCATACGTTTACATCAGCCTCTCTGTGTTGAGTAAACCACTGCAGTAAATGTACTACTATGTAAATCACCTACTAAATGTATCACTACTTTTATCTTGAGCATGCTAGTGTCTTGTAGTTAATTTATGTGCTTCTCTTAATTAATGTATACTCACTAGTGTTAAAACCTTTCTACAACTGTCATCATGCACCTTCAGCATTTATATTGAATAATGGCACAGTACCAGTTGTGGTGTGGGGCATCAGTAGGTAAGGCCATGCAACTACTAAGTGTGGTACATTGTGTGCAGCTGCAATCAGGGATGTGTACGTTTGGTGTACATGGCCTCAGTTTTGCTGTTGATCTCCACTGAGCATGCAGTACCTGGTCAGGTGGGTGGGGATGTCTCATAGTACATTTAGACAATTGTTTGTTATTTCTGTCACCTGCTGCTGGATGTCTGTCATTGGTTGTGTTGACTTGGTCCTCCCCCCATACTTGAATGTGTGTGTGTGTCTGTATGTGTGTGGTGCTGGGCGGGGTGAATTCGGAGTTAGGGTTTTCAACCCTAACAGCGAATTTCCTCACTTTTGTCGATGTGGAACAACCCTAACTAATGCATTAAACGGAGTTTTTTGCCTCTAATTTCCCTTCTTTTTGAGAATGATAACGAGAAATAGTGAATGTAATGCGGTGGCGGGTGCGCGGGGCCCAAAGGGCCCCGTGCTCCCGCCACATGATGTCTTGTGGCATAGTAACAGGAGCAGCAACGCAAACAGAAATGCTAACAGTGGCACACATGGTAACACAAGCGCGAATGAGAACAGAAAGGGTAATGCACACGGTGGCGTAGATGGGAACGGTGTGCCACGTGATGTCTTGTCACATGGTAACACGGTGCCTGTAAATGGAAATGTCAATGGGCGTGGTGACGCAAAGTGAAACAGAAAGAGAAACAGTACGGTACACACAAATGGCAAAAAAGTAACAGAAACGCAAGCGCAAATGAAAACGCAAAGGATGACGCACGTGGTGGCATTGGGTTGTGCATTGGGATCATCAGCCTAACCTCACCCATAACATGTGTAAAGCAGCAGAAGTATAGGAGAATGGGGTGGAGTTAGGACTCCACGATCCCAATGCACACCCCAATGCCGTTGGGGGTGGGTGGGGGTAAGGTTCAACCTAACAGCGAATTTCCTCACTTTTGTCGCTGTGGAACAACCCTAACTAATGCATTAAATGGAGTTTTTTGCCTCTAATTTCCCTTCTTTTTGAGAATGATAACGAGAAATAGTGAATGTAATTCAGCGGCGCTCCCACCACATGATGTCTTTTGGCATACTAACAGGGACAGCAACGCAAACAGAAATGCTAACAGTGGCGCACATGGTAACACAAGCGCGAATGAGAACAGAAAGGCTAACGCACATGGTGGCATAGACAGGAATGGTCTGCCACGTGATGTGTTGTCACATAGTAACATGGTGCCTGCAAACAGAAATGTCAATGGGCATGGTGACATAAAGTGAAACAGAAAGATAAACAGTACTGTAGACAGAAATGGCAAAAGATAACAGAAACGCAAGCGCAAATGAAAACGCAAAGGATAACGCACATGGTGGCGCAGAAGTCAACGGTAAGTGAAACAGGTACGGAACCGCAAGCGGAAAGGACAACAGTAACAGTAATGTAAGCGCACAGGCTGGTTTTCCCCAAAACCTGCATAGAGAAAGACAGTGAGTACAAATAATGTATGCATAATAATGAGTATCGACGCAGAAAATGAGATCTTGGAATACTAAATACATTATATCTCAGGAACCGTACGACGTGGAAAAAAAATTTAAAAGTCATATTATTTACAACTGTCCTGGCTAATTTGGTCTTAGCCCCATGAGGCTAAGAGATTTTCGATGAAAAGTCCATATCTCGCACCGTTTCCGAGATACGGGCCCTGAAAAGCGGCAATGCCATAATGTTATCCTATGGGAAAAAGAAAAAGTTCGAGCACCATAAGTTTGCCTCCTGTAATGTTTTTCACCAAACCACTGAAAGGCACATCTGTGGCTGTCGGCTGTCTTCCTCAAATATCAGGAAAAAGACCAAACCGTTATTTTGCAGCAGGGATCCAAAGGATTTCTGTAATGCGTAGGGTGCCGTAATGTTATCCTATGGGAAAAACCATCAAATCTGGAGTGCCATAACTTTGCCGCCGGTGATATTTTTTCACCAAACTACTGAAAGGCACATCTGTGGGCTGTTGGCTGTCGTCCCTCCAAATTTCAGGAAAAAAGACCAAACCGTTATTTTGCAGCAGGGTGCCAAAGGATTTCTGTAATGCGTAGGGCGCCGTAATGTTATCCTATGGGAAAAACCGTCAACTTTGGAGTGCCGTAACTTTGCCGCCATGTAATATTTTTTCAATACAACACTGAAATGCTCATCTGTGAGATGTCGGCTCCATTCCTTCCAAATGTCAGCCCAAAACTCCCAACGGTTCTTTTGCAGCGCAGTGCCAAAGAATCGCTGTCACTGTCCCACAGATGGAAAATTACTGTCGCAATTTGAGAAAGCTTTCGCAAAAAAGTCGACACTTTCGTGAGCACGAAAGTAATTTGCGAAAGTACTTTTTCCAGAAATTTGAAAAACATATTTCTGGGGTGTTTTACCACAAAATAAAGACATGGCAAGCATCCTCAGGGTCCGACTAGGTGAATACAAAAATAATTAGGTTGCAGGAGGGTCCCAAATTTAAATGCCAACCATTTTTATGATCACCAACTGAAAACAAAATGGCTGATTTGCGAAAGTAACAGGCCCATTTACGAAAGTAAAAATGCATTTGTGAAAGTGTTGAACTTTTTGTTAACTTTTCCCATTGACTTATAATGGGAAACTGTTTTTTGAATAACTTTTGAACCGTTTAATATTTTTTCACGAAATCTTCGAAAGACACATCAGGGACCCTGGCCGCACATTCCCTGAAGATTTTGGACCGGTCACGCAAAACTGTATGCGACCTGTGGCGCAACCATAGAATTCCAGAAAAGCGTAAACGGCAAGACAGATCACGCTTAATAACTCTGCAGCCGTGTATCCGACACTCGTAAAACTTGGCAGATCCCAAGGCCTATGGTTTTGATCATGTATTCTAAATTTACAGCCAAATCTGTCATACAGTTGCTAAAGTTATTAAGGTACAAAGTTTTGGGGTTTAACATGAAATGGCTCACCAACCCCTAACTATGAGTAGCACTACCGTGCATATAATATATATATATATATATATATATATATATATATATATGGATATACAATGGTGAGTGTCAGATAATGATTTATCTATTAGTGTTGTTTGACCTGGGGACCTTCACAGTGGCGTAAGCCACGGTGAGGTGTCCGAGGTCAAACAGTACAAGTGTAGATAAATCATTTATCTGACAGCTCACCATTGTATATTTATTTATGCAATAGGGATGCTTTATCAGTGTAGGAACATTTGGTTTTGACTGTTTATGTTCTTTTTAAATGGTATTTCTGGGACTTTCTGGGACTTTTGGTTAACTTTTCCTGGTGTATGTCCGCCTAGCGGGTGGTTGCTATTAAATGAAACACCACTCATTTTGTAGAGAACTCTTGCTGAACAAATGTCATGGTGACAGTATCATGCTACCTTTTTGTTTTAAGTTATTCATTTGTTTGATGAAAAAGTGAACAAAAAATTTAATTTTATGCTGTTTTTGCTAATTATAAAAAAAAACTAAAGGTGTTTATTAATGAAATGCTACTCATTTTGTAGATATTTTCATGCTGAACATTTTTTGTGCTCATAGTACCATGCTATCATTTTTAGTTTTAAAGTGATTCACATTTGTTTGTCGAAAAGTGAAAAGAAAACTGAATTTTATGCTGTTTTTGCTAATTTTGAAAAAACTAAAGGTATCTCTGAGTGAAACACCACTCATTTTGTAGATATTTTTATGCTGAACATTTTTCGTGCTCACAGTACCATGTTATCGTTTTCATTTTAAAGTTATTTATATTTGTTTGTCTGAAAAGTGAAAAGAAAATAGATTTTTTGCTGTTTTGCTAATTATAAAAAACAAAAGGTATCTATAAATGAAACACCACTCATTTTGTAGATATTTTTGCCCAGAACATTTCTTCGCTCACAGTACTATGCTATCATTTTTGTTTTAAAGTTATTCACATTTGTTTGTCAAAAAGTGAACAAAAAGCTTTGATTGACAGTTTGCATTTATCCCACATATGTGGGATAAATATAGGGTGGTTAGATTTATTCCACATATGTGGAAATAAATGGATTTATTCAATGGCTTTTGGTCTCACACCTATTGCATAAATATATATATTAGCTGTTACCATGGTAGTCCAGTGGCCACCCCCAGACCCAATCCCCAATGTCCCCATTGTACACATATGAAGGTCCCCCAGTCATTGCTGTCACAGTAGCCCCCCCCTCCTTGAACCCCAATATCCCCATTTGTAACACTGTATAATCAGGTTAAATATTGTATTTGTTCCAAGAATTGTTTTATTATTAATCTTATGTCTATTAATGTTGCTTGTTGGGTTCTCATTATAATCATCATGTTTGTCATCACACTACAATTTATATTGATGAAACAGTACATTCATTAGTGGTTCAGTGGTCCCTCCCCCGCGAATCACAATTTCCCCATTGCCACAACTGTGCTGAATCATGACTTTCCCTTTGCCAAAACTGAAGTGCACACCGCCGTCATTGTTGTCCAAGTATCCCCCCCACCCCACCACCCCAGCAGGTCATTCCTACTACCCCGCTCCCCCATGCTGAAACTGAGCCGGCACTGGCACAGCCTTCCTCACACCTCTGCAGCCATCAGCATCTGAACTGTCACCAAGTGCTGTACGGACTTCCATACAGCACTCAGTGACAGTTTAGCGAGCGCCAACTGCGGAGGTGTCAGCATACATCCATCCAGAGTGATTCCCTTACCGCTTATGGCTGACTCAGCTGCCACTGTGTGTCTGTGTGTAAGAAGACACAGGAAGGATTCTATTTTGGTGCAACACTGCAAGTTAATTCCCAGGTTTCCCACTCCCACACAGTCCTGTCTTTTTGTCCCCTGACTGATATAACCACAAACCATCACACACTGCCCTCATGCCAGTGCCATTACCATTACTAGCAAAGAGCAAAAGTCCTGACCTGCTGTTTTTTGGCTCAGGCAGCTGGCTGGGCTCAGGGGCTGTTTATTTGTTTTGCTGACCAGCCGCACTAGTCCACATGTGCGCTGCACCAAAAGTCCACCTGCTGCTCCAGCTTGGCTCAGTCATGACAGCCCCAGGGCCCCCAGGCAGTAGTACACAAATGAATGAGGTGCAGCACTGAGCTGGTGTTGGCATTGTCCGCAACTAAAGTTGCAAGTCCGCAGCACAACTGAAGCAGCCAGACCTCTCTGTCTTCCAGTCTTCTCTCGATCTCCCCTCCCGGGCTGGCAGGCCATCAAAGGTCAGACAGTCAATCATCATGGGGGGTAGGGGCTCATGATGACCGGCGGCGACACTGTCACAGTCACACAGGAATGGTATCACCTCACCATGTCAGGACAGGAGGAGGGGATTGAGTCTTGTTGTCGATCAGATTCCATTGCACTGACCGTCTGCTGCATCATCCCACAAGCTACAAATATAGGAGGCAGTATAGCACAGTGGGTTAAGGATCTGAGCTGCAGATCTGGAGACCTGGGCTTGAATCCCACAGCTGCCTAGTTGCATACTGTGTGATCCTGAGCAAGTCACTTAACTTCCTTGTGTTCCCAGGTCACATACAGAAACAAGCTTCAGCTTAGTGCGCTACTCCTGGTTAAACAATGTTCCCTTACCCTTTTAAATATTATCCCATTCCTGCAGGTTCTGCTGCCTCACACAACATGGACTGACATACTGCCTGAGCTCAGAAGGCTGAAATTAAATCAGTGCAGGCATGTACATTACAGCGGGGTGGGGACAGGGAGAAGGGGAGTGCACAGATAGACATTCCTGTCCTCCATTACATCTCTATCATTGGGGGCGGGGTTGGGCAGGCACAGACAGTCCCACAGATGTAACAAATGTAAAACCTTGATGGTCGTCGGCATGGTAGGATGGAGTGGCCAGCCAGCTGGACCCCCCTGAGACCCGGGCCTGGGACAGTTGCCCTGTTTCAGCATGGGAGGTGGGGGGGGTGGGGGGCTGGGACTATTCTGCTGGGATGGCGAGGTGGAGGGCCACTTACCACCAATGACAGTTCTTCAGTTTTGGTAAAGGTGTGTGTGTGTGATTTGGGGATAATGAATGGGGCTATCAAGGTGCGGGGAAGGGGGGGTACTGAACCATTTATGACAGGGGACTATGGCAATGTTTTGTGACTTGCGACATCGGGCATGGGAGGGGTGACTAGACTCTCGAGTTACATCCCTTGGGTGTTCAGTACAGCATGTGTTGCTTCTGTATCCATGACTCCCCCCTCTCCACTCCCCCCACCGCACTTTGCCCTGTGTTACTGTATCCTTTTTAGCAGCGGTATTTGGTGCTGCACTACAGGTTGCACTATCAGCTGTAGCATGGCTCTATCTTTTTGAATATACCGGTGAGCTGGTATTCCTGTCCCCGGCCCCCTCAGGTGGTCCCCTGAATACATTATTTTTCAACACTGGCACTAACAGGTCATGCCAGCACTAACTGAGCTTTTGAATATTGCAGCCGGGCAGAAATGAGGTGCAATTCTGGCACTATCAATTTTCACCATGCGCAAGGCTTCGAATATCTGGCCCTTTGTGGTTTGTCAGACTCCACTAGGTTTTAAAATCCTGCAATCTGCCACTGAGTATTATCACTGAAGTTTAATTTTGCCACCAACTGAGGGGCCAAGAACCTGGATGATTCATGTACAGGCTGAATACAGGATAAGAGCTGGTCCTGCCCTGTCTTTCACAAATTAGCCCATTAGTCATTTGTTTGCCTGTACTTTCCATACTAAGTATATGTGGAAGAATCTGCAGTGTTATGAAGAGAGTACTCTTCCCTAGTCTTAGACATACTCTTGAAACCACTATAAGCAGCACAGCGGCACCTGAGAGAAAACAACAGAAGCATCTCAAAGGGTTACATCATAATCCATTGCAAAACATGTTAATTAGCTTGAATTGAGGTGTTTACTTACCAAATTTTCATTAATTCTTAGTCTAGTCACCATAGTTATAAATTACTCTAAATTGCAAGGCCCCATCATTTATCAAGTATCTGGATATTATAACTTTCACATTTTACCAAGACAATTAAAGTTTTTTTTTTGTTAGGGAGCTGCATTTTAGTTATGTCATCTATGTTACACTATACAATAAAACATATAAAACACAATAAAACATTGATAAAATAATTAAGCAATAATAATAAGCACTATCTTCACACTATTTTGCATCACATGCCACAAGGATAAGGATGCATGCAAAAGTTATATTAAAATATACAATAAGGTGCTGTCCCATTTGGAACCAATGATTGTGTCAGTGAATCAGAAAAGCACGATTTAAACTTCTCTCAGAAAATCTTTAGGAGAACATCTGTAGGAGTGTTATCTTGGAAAATGCAAATAATAATGCTAGTCCTCCTCAGTGGCATGTCCTGAGGATAATTCAGCACCAATTATTCAAGAAGCACCATTTTTTACTCTCTCTTCACAGGGCTCCATTACAACCTGCCTAATAAAGTTCAAAAAGCACCATTTGGCATCCCAGTAAGACATTAGCAAAAAGTCTTATCAGTTTGCCGTAAGGCCACAGTTGATGCTGAAAATAAAAATGTATCAACCATTCAGTGACTCAGATCTGTGTTAGCAAGTCTTATATAAAATTAGCAAGATGCCAAAACCATATGCCATAAAACTGGTGATGGTGCTACAGTAGAAGTTTATCAACCAGTCAGCGACTCAAATCAATATGAAAGAGTCCCGCTTTAGATTTTTGTTTTAACAGTCATTCTTTAGAATTTGTAAATATAATGAATTATACCAAAAATAATAAAATGAGAACGGGGAAGTCAAACTCCAAACTGAAGCACAACACCACTTTTTTGGGAGGAGGGATGAGAGAAAGAATACCCTGTCCCATCTCCTTGAGCCACTAAAATAGTATCTCTGTTTAGGAAACAAAGAAGGAGGCCAAGTAACCATTTTAAATATGTACTATATCTTGTAAGGCAAAGTTCTGGGCCCAGGATTAAATCCTTAGATCGTTGGTAGGATATTCAGGATCCAATCTCTTAAAAGTGAACAGTTTAACACCAAAATAAAAAAAGTGAAAACAATACCACACGGGGAAGATACCCCTTACTTAGTCACCAATGGACTCCAAAGCAGCATCCCACATGGGCCCAAAAGAAAGACCATTACATCCAGAACTTGTACGACAAAGTTACACTCCTTTTCCTTTGGTCAGGTAATCAGGAGTCCAGGAGTCTAATCTCCCTCCCTTATAAGTCTCTCCCTGTCAGCCTTCATGATCATTTAGCCTTATTTCCCACCTCTGGTGTAATGTGAATTTGGGACATCTAGGGAGTAAAAAAACAAGGACACTGCTCATCTGAGTGCAATACATTCTATTCAATTGATAATTAATTCATGAACAACCCAGCCCTTAGGCAAAATGGCATACCTTTTTTAAATATATAGTTTAGACATATCGGCACTTACAGTGCACTTGTAGAAGACCTTATCGTCCATTTCAGGCATTCTCCTGGTTCCTGGTTCTTTTCATGAATGTAAACCTGCCTTCCAGCACATATAGTTCACCTGTAGCGCTCGCCATCCTTACAAAAGTCTCCTAGTTCCAGGTGTCTGGTAGAATGACTGGAAGCCCCCATAGTCATTTTTCAATAAAACCTCCAAACATCAAATCTGGGAAACAGAACAGTCTGCTCATTTCAAAAGACAATAAGTGCCCTGTAATAGAGCAACTAGTAGTGGAACCCACTAAATTCAGTGTATAACAACCAGTGGCATATCTCCCCTGAAGATAGCGAATTCTTATTGTCAGTCCACTCAAATATTCAATGCTGCAAACCAAAAATTAAAATAGCTTGAGTTTCATTTAGTAAAATGTGAACAGTGCAGAAAGTAATAAGTTTTATGAAAAAGTTATCAGATGCCCAACCGAGCATGGAGAAGCAGGAGTGGAGCAGCACTGTGGCCATCTTTCTGCTCCACCCTTCCAAACCAAAGAGCTAATATAACATTTGAAAAACTTGAACATGCTTTTGTGTGGCTGGTTTGTTCATAGTATAGCTTCTTGCTTGGATTCTTGCCAACATGGCCATGTTATCACTGCATATGCAGTTACACACTTGTTCACATTCATACAGTGGCAGATAACAAATCCAAACAGTAATTTAAAAGTACATCTATGTAGGACACTATCTGAAGGAGAGACTGGTTTCCCTCCTTGAAGCTAATGGGCTGCAGGACAGCAGACAGCATGGGTTTGTCTCAGGCAGATCCTGTCAGACCAACCTGGTGGAGTACTATGACTGGGTAACCAGACAATTAGACAAGGGCCATGCAGTGGATGTTCTGTACTCAGACTTCAGTAAGGCATCTGATTCAGTACTGCATAGGAGACTAGGGAGTAAGCTGGAAGGCACAGGGGTGGGGACGAAGGTGATGGGATGGGTAGTGAACTGACTGCAAGGGAAACAGCAGAGGGTGGTGGCAGGAGAGTAGCTCTCATCTCCAAGGGTGGTGACAAGCAGGGTGCCACAGGCCTCTATACTGGGGCCGGTGTTGTTTGGTATCTTCATAGCAGACATCTCAATAGGCATACAAGAGCAAGATCAGTCTGTTTGCAGATGATACTAAGATGCAGCAGTAGTGGATGACTTAGAAGGGTGGCTGGAGTTTCAAGATGATCTGGCAAAGTTGGAGGCCTGATCAGACACCTGGCAGCTGGGGTTCAATGCCAAGAAATGCAAGGTGCTACATTTTGGCACAAAAAACCCAAGGAGTAGTTACCAGCTGGGGGGAATTCAACTATCCAAGATGGAAGAGAAGTATCTGGGGGTGATCATAATGGGAGCAATAAACAACTCGGCACAGTGTAGAAAGGCAGCTGCAAAGACCAGCAGGATGCTGGGTCATATTGCTAGAGGCATATCCTCCCGGAAGGGGGAGGTGATCCTGTCGCTATACAGGTCACTGATTAGACCACACCTGGAGTACTGTGTGCAGTTCTGGTGGCCGTACCTGAAGAAGGACATTAGGTTACTGGAGAGGGTGCAGTGCAGGGCAACAAAAATGATCCAGGGGCTAGGGGACTTACCCTATGAAAGTGGGCTGAGGGAGTTGAACAGATACTCTCTGGGGAGAGGAGGGATGGGGGGACATGATTGAAACCTTCAAGTACATGAAGGGAATAAGGCAGGTACAGAGTGGCTTTTCAAATTAAGGAGGGGGGAGGGACACTCAATGGCTCAATCTGAGATTGGAAGGGGGAAGGTTCAGGAGGGAAATGAATAGACACTTTTTACAGAGAAGATGGTGTCTGGGTGGAATGCATTTCCAGAGGAAATGGTATCCTGTAGAACAGTGGGCTGCTTCAAAGGAGGATGGGACAGGGTAAGGTCACTGGGGAAGGGGGGAGGGAGGGGCAACTGCAGTATAAGGGTTGCTAGGTGCACACTCGAGCAGACTTGATAGACCATACCATACAGAAATAATTATATGAAATGTTTTCATGCTGCACACATAAAATTACCCAAGAGATATGCGTGCTGCAAGTATGATTTAAATGTTAAATTGAAACCGATTGCATGCATATGGCATGCATGCAGCAAGAAGTGTGTAAACCATGATTTTTATTTTAAATTGAGAAAGACTGCTTGCATGTGGCATGCGTGCAAAAAAGCAAGTGGTCACTGATAACTGCACACATAAAAGTTAAGTGACTTGCTCAGGATCACACCATACACAAGTGGGGGTTGATGAGATTCAAACCCAGGTCTTCATGCCTCCAAGTCGTCTGCTTTGCAGTTATGTGTCTTTAACCACTAAGTCATACTGTCTGCACACTTATGACTCACTTGTACTTTAATACATACTGCATCTAAATACATCTGCATGCGAGCGGCATGCTTGTAGCCACTGTTATGCTTTTCTTTTTACTTCTTTCCCTCATCTCATTTTCATAGTTGAACTGTAGCACACATGCCAATGGAAACACATGTGTTTTTTTTCCCACCCAGAATACACAAACTTACCCACAAAACCACTTAATTACTTCTGTCTGGCCTGTACTCCTTCTATTTTCTCTCCATAGTTCTGAATGCTTCCATACAAACAGATTTTAAGGTGCTAACACAAAAGTAGCAATAACCCCCCCAACACACACACAGACACACACACACACACACACACGGCCAGTCATCCCCCTGTGCACACACACTGTAGTGGGTGTGGCCATGCTGCTACAGACAACCCACCAAGTATAGATATAAGTAAAAAGTTTTTTGCTTGAGTACTAGGGAGCCAAAGGCAAGAGTCTTTAAGAGATGATGTTCATGGGTCAGAGTGCTAGGGCATACCCCTGTGAAATGAATGGAGTTATTTTCTATTATTATTTTATACTTTATGATGGTGAGTTGGAGAATAATGAAGGCCACTCTTCTACTGACAAGGCCCTTGTTAGTCGAGACGTGGCCTTCATTAATCTCTAGCTCTCAATCAATAATATATAAAATAGTAATAAAAAAATACCCCATTCATTTCAATGGTGCACACCCCTGCAGTCTCCCTTGCCCTTTGTCATAATGTGCCTGAGTGGGGGGATGTGGAGAACAGCTTAACTTGCGGGGGGCTCATAAGCCTGACTATAGTGGGGTTCCAATAATCATGCATACATCCCGCTCAACTGTCCATGAATGCAAGGGACAGCTCTAGAATGTCTGTAACATCTCTGAAAGGTACAACTTCTTTGCTTTGACTGAAAAGTGATATGCAAATCAGGTCAAATTCAAATGTATAAAATTCATCTGTCTTACCCTGGAGCAGTGCATCAGATTTGGGCTTAAACCCATCCAGTTACTAGCAATTTTGTTCCTGGCTGAAGTTCTGCCCCCCCAAGAACTTTGTCCTGATTTTTCTCCTCAACTCCATTCCATTCAGTACCCATCCCCTATGGGTCATGAAGCTGCTCAAAGGTGAAAAAATTTGAAAAACACATCAATATTTCAGTACTTCCTCCTTCCCCAATCCCCCTGTAAAAAAAATGATTTACTTTTCTTTACCTGGCCATATGGCCTGAATCTGAAGCCTGGCAGAGTGTGCCACCTGCCCAGTTTTCTTTCTGCCAGAAGCTGGCTGCTAGAACTGACCATCACAGGTCCCCAACGTGGTCTGTGACCAAGTCATCTCGTCATCTGAACCCACTCAACCTGGGTGTCTTGCTTTTTGCTTGGTTCCTGCTGTGGCTGCTGCCCACTGCACTGATCAAGGCCTATGAAGGCCACCCAGACCACTGTCACCACTACTGCTACGCCTAGTTTGCTGCCATGGGGGTCTATGCTGTTTTTTTGCAAGGCAAGCCTAGTAGAGTAAGCAAGTAGCACAGTCTTGAGTTAATTTCTAGCTCATCTTCTGCACCTTCAGCCACCAGGGGAGATGGAGACTGGGGACTTCCGGTGACATCACCAAATGGGATGTAACAGTAAAACCTAGCTCTGCTGGTCCTGTGCTAAAAACAAACTCTTTCACAATAAAACACAAAAATAGTCAAAAAAGAATAACAGAGAGAGCCACAGCATTGAATGGGAGGCAAACAAGGACTGCACACACCACCAGAAGCAAGGATTCACCAGGATTCTCTCACCCTTCATCAAGCTCTGCAGAGATTCAACCAGACATGGTGGTTCCAAATGGGGCCTCCTCTCAACAACCCAGCAATTCTAATATTCTAGCAAAGCTGCAGGAATTCAGGACTGAGGTTTGAACTTTCCAGTCAGAATTAACTGCAGAAAACAGTAAACTTTAATCTCGTGTTACTAAGGTTGAAGCACAACATACCTAATTAGATGATCTGACTGACAGGCTGAAACGCATGGTAGTGCACTTGCTAGACGAACAGCATGCTTTAAAAGAAAAATGTGAAGATTTGGAAAACAGATCACGCAGGAATAATTTGAGAATACATGGGATTCCGGAGAACAAAGAACAGAGAGATATTTTAAAATTTGTGGAGGAGCTCCTCCGTGACTCTCTGCAATTAGACACAGCTTTTAAATTTGACATAGAATGAGTCCATCGGGCTCTATTGCCGAAACCAACTCAGCCAGACAAATGACCTCGCTCCATCATAATGAAGTTTTTAAATTATACTACTAAACAAACTATCCTTACCAGAGCCTGGAGAATGAGGAATACTAAGTATATAGGAAAGCGCATTTATTTTGACAATGATTACTCCCCATCTACTTCAGCCAAGCACAGGGCCTACACTCCAATACTCTGTCTTTTAAAGCAAAACCAACTAAAATTTGCTACTCCATACCCTGCTCGACTAGTCATCATGTTTCCAGATGGCTCCCAAACCTTCGAGACACCAGATGAAGCAACAAAAGCTCTTCAACTCAGGGGCCTGGTTCAGTCCACCCAGGAAGACTCCTCACTCAGGAAACCTCAGCAAGGCCTTCATGATGCTGTTTGGGACACTGCTAGGGATCTGGGTTCCAGAAAGAGACAGAGTCAAGCAGCTCTTGAGGATGTGAAAAAACTTTTACAAAGATTTCAGCGAGTGAGTGGTGAGAGAGGTTCTGCAGAGACTTAAAAACTGGTAACTTGATGTGGAGGTGACTCTGCATACAGGGACTATGCAATGCAACTCGGGGAAGTCTGTTTAGGGTGGGAACATTGGGAAATGGAAATCCTGTTTATAATCCTAAGCTGATAGATGGGAAAAAGGTTAGTGAATCAGAAGGATGTTTCTGAATTTCCCTTGGATTATCTCCCCGCCCCCCCCGAAGCTTGCTGATAGCCCTCCCATAGTTATTGTTTAATTATACTATAGCCCAGGAAAAGTGGCATGACTTAATGCATTTTTTGCAGTGCTACATGCCCACCTGACCATTATAGGGTCAGAAATCCATCCCTAAATGGTCGACGTAGTCATAAGGCCTTACTGGAGATGAGGCACACAGGGACCATTTTCTGGGGGTCTCTGTTCCTCATTTTTATTTCCAGTGTGGCCTGCTGCACCACTAGGTACCAGGGAAATAGTGGTGCTGGGGGCCCTTGGTGTTGCCTTGACACTCCCCCTCAGGGCACATTCATCTGCCCCATCAAAGGATAGGTATCTGTCCTCTCCCTACCTTGGAAGCCACTTACATTTTCTGCCAGGTTCAGAGACCTGTTACAGCACATACAATTTTCTGGTGCAAAAAATTGATGCCCTGTTGGCATTTGGTTATTTTGGCAGGCCTAAAAGTACTGAGCATCATGTATAATGTTAAAATGCAACAGGCCTGCACGTTTAGTTGTTATAGGCCTAGTGCCAAATTTTTTAGATCCTTGTGTAGTTTTAAACACTCTGACAGTGTTATGGTGTTTAAATAGAACAACAGGCAGACATAATTTGCTTGTATCAGTGACAGTGAATAAAGCAATTAATAATACAATATTATTGAGCATGGGGTGAAAAGGCATAAGTACGGTAGGAAGGGGATATATTGTACTTTTAACATGCAGTAAATGTGTATACAAGGACTGATCAGAAGCAGATATGGCTAAGTCAACTTTGATTTTATCTTTAAATGTGAATGGGGTTGGTAATCCGATAAAGCGCTCTCGATTATTTCAATTACTCAGAAAAGCGAGACCGGGGCTTATTATGCTGCAGGAAACCCACATGTCCTGGGACAAACATAAAAAATTTCAGAATTGTGGGTATTCTGTAGTAACTGAATCATCCTATAGGGGTGGGAAAAGGAGAGGGGTGATTATTCTACTCTCCCAGTAGGTGCCCTTTGAAAAACAAAGTGAGATTAGTGACCCGGAGGGCCTCTATGCCATAATGACAGGCAAGCTGTACTCAAGACCCGTTACCCTGGTATCTGTCTATTTCCCTGCTGGGTCAGGGAAGCCCTTATCAGTAAAATTCTTAATGGATTTAATGTCCCTCATGGAGGGACAATTGCTGCTTGGGGGAGATTTGAATATCACTTTCAACCCCTCTTTGGATGCTGATACCCCTCTGGCCCATAGATCTAACGCTCTCCAAAAAAACACAAAACAAGCCATCACTTCTCTGGGCTTGGTGGACACCTGGAGACATTTTTTTCCTAAGACAAAAGAATACACCCACTGGGCCCCTCACGCGGGAAGTGGGGCTCGACTGGACTACTTTATAACCACGGTCGAGCATTTAGATTACATTTGTGATGTATGGCATGGGATCACCTTCTTATCGGATCATGCTCCCTTATATCTCAAGGTGGACTTAGGGGCACAATATACAGTAAGCAAACCAGTTGGTACCTGAACCTTGCCCATCTTAGGGACCCAGAGTTCATTGAATTGGTCCAGGAAGCTGTACCTAGAATTAAACAAGAAAACACGCAACATGCAGTTGCCCCCACAATTCTGTGGGATACTTTAAAAGTATTATTAAGAGAAAAGATTATACGATTTTCTGTCATTAAAAAATGGCAGAGGGAAAAAACACATAAAGACCTGCAGGAGGAGCTATTACATTTACAGCATTGGCCAGATCAAAAGAACCCCACAATATGACAATTAAGAATTGTAAAACAAAAGATACAAAAAATAGTAGACCAATCGGTACAACAAAAACTATTTTATTTAAAGGTAAGACATCATGGGGGGGGGACCTAAGGCCTCCAGAAGTTTAGAAAGAAAATTGAGAGAACAGAGAACCAGAGCAAACATAATCAGCATGGTAGATCCTAAAACAGGGAGATTAACAAAAAGACCCCAGGAAATTAGACTTATTCTAAAGCAGTTTTACCACGAGTTGTACACTAAAGAAGAAGAAATTCCCCTAGACAACATCAAATCATATTTACAGAGTTTACCAATACCACAAATTAGCCTACTACAGGCTGAAGCCTTGCTGGCACCAATCAAAGAGGGAGAACTACTCCAAGTTCTAAAAAAGCTCAGATCCTGAAGGCGCCAGGTCCAGATTGGTATCCCTCTGAATTTTATAACAAATTAAAAAATCTGCTACTATTCATATTACTCTCGGCCTTACATGCAGTCCAGGAGAGAGAACCCCCCCCCACCCACGTGGCAATATGCCACCATATGAGCCATACTTAAACCCCATAAAGATGTTGAACACCCCACCTCATTTCATCCCATTTCAATGCTAAATTATGATTACGAAATGTACATTTCAGCCATGGCCTCTAGAATAGACCATTTACTACCAGCTATTATTGACCCTGATCAAGTGGGCTTTATTAGGGGCAGACAGACCCACAATGCCATAAGGCGTGCACATTTCTTCGTAGATTATGCCATAGAAAGACAAATCCCTTTAGTGCTACTGGGGTTAGATGCTGAAAAGGCATTCGACTGGGTCAGCTGGTCTTCTTTATGGCAGACTCTGGAGCACTTTGGATTCCTGGAACAACTTATAAAACAATTATAAAATATTTATGCCTCTCCTAAAGCAAATGTTGAGGTGGATGGGGCACTTTCAGATACATTCCAGCTCTCTAGGGGCACCCACCAGGGATGCCCAATGTCCCCAATGTTGTTTACTCTATATCTCAAACCCCTGGCCATTGCCATCAGATCTTCTCAAGACATAGAGGGTCTTCTATTAGGAGGCTGCCTGTACAAGATATCACTATTTGCTGATGATATTCTGCTGGCTCTTACCGAGCCTGAACAATCCTTTCCAGAGGTATGGAAACAGCTATAAACATTTGGTAAGCTAGCAGGATATAAAATTAACAAATCAAAAACCGAGGTATTGACATACAATTACCTCCCTCCCACTTCAAAAAAGACTTCCCCTTTATGTGGCACAGACAAGAGATGAGATACTTGGGAATAAAGCTCACAAAAAAACCCATTCATGCAGAGCTCTCAAATCTCAAACCTTTAACCCTAAAATTGACATAAGATCTATCTCATTGGTCACGTCTCCTCCTAAGCTTTTTGAGTAGGATAGATACAATTAAGCAGAATGTATTTCCCCGCATATTGTTCTTTCTTCAGACACTGCCCTTCACCCCAGCTAAAACATATTTCCAGGTGTGGGACAGAATGATACCCCACTTTATTTGGAGTGGAAAGTGTCCCAGAATTAGATAGTCTGTTCTGCAACTGACCAGAGAGAGAGAGAGAGAGAGAGGTGTCCTTAACCTCCCTGACCTCAAAAAGTATGCAATGGCAGCACAGTTAAGGGTAGTCCTACACTGGCTAAATAAACAGTATGATGCACACTGGAAACAATTAGAAGTAACCTGGGGAGACCTATACAACACTCAGGAGCTCCTTTCTGGGATGCCTCCCAAGTGCCAAGGATTAATGAATTATCCAAAGTTCATCAGGGAACCCTTAAAAATATGACTTAAGGTCAGTAATGATTATTTTACATTCCTTGAAAAAATTGTTCTTGGGAACACTGAAGTATAATGCAGATTTGACAGCAGGTCCCTCAGGCCCCTATGTAGTTCAATGGCAGAGATATGGCATTTTATTCATTTTCCAGTTAGTGGGCAGAATAGGTCTCCTTCCCTTTGTCTCCCTTCAAAAGAAATATCACTTGCCCAATAAATATTTAATTTCTTATTTACATCTTAAATCATACCTTCAGCCATATGAACGGTCAGTTGCGGCCCTAAGTGAAAACCCTACCCAAATAATACAGCTGTTACAAGCTCATATCAGAGGAATGACCTTGGAACACCTGATTAGTAAGATATGTAAGGCCTTACATGAAAGATAGGGAGACTCGACCAACTCAGTCAGGTTTAGATGGCAACAAGAACTACAGGTATCAATCAGTGAGCAGGACTGGAATTACTCTGTTTTACCAAGTATAAAAATCTTTTTCTCACCATACTGGCATGAATACAGGTGGAAACTCCATTCTCATTTCTTCTGCACACCAGCCTTGCTGGCTAGTATTGGAGAATTAGGGGAGGGACAGTGTTGGAGAGAATGTGAGGATGATAGAGCTAATCAGAGCCATCTCCTTTGGTCAAGTCCTAAGCTATCCAAGTTTTGGAAAGAGATCCTCGAAGAGCTGAGTGCAAATTATGACACCACAGATTTATTCACTCCCACATTTATACTGACTTTTATTAAACCAAAAGGTCTGCAAATTGACAAAAACTTGCTGAAACTAATTTTTTACATTTATAACAGCAGGCCACAAAATTATCATTAGACTGTAGTTTACAAATAAAATACTCACTAAAAAGGCCTGGATTGTTTTGTCCAGGGAGATATAGGCCCTTGAACGATTCTCTGCCAAGATGATGGACAAAGTTAAAAAATTTGATGTACAATGGCAAAAGTGGATATCATGCCAACTAAATCATTATGATGATTTTGTACCTGAAGCTATGTACTGAACATGTAATTTTGCTCTTCTTTTGCACTGAAAAGATACTCAGGGTATGATCTCTGATGCTCCTTGAATTTTAATGGGAATAAAATCTGGGAGAGATAGAGGAGGGCTCACTGTGCTATGCCTGATTTGATTTGAATGGATCACAGACTGAACTTAAAATTAGTAATTATGATTCTCTGGACACTGAAGTAATAAAATGTTAGTTTATTTTCCCCAAATATGACTGCTACAAGTATACATGTAATGTATTGCGATGTTATCAACTGGTATTAATTAGTGATGTATTGCTGCCTGTAAAATTGTTGCATTTATAAATTAAATAAAAATACTAAATTTAAAAAAAAGGGGAGATGGAGACTCACTAAGAGCAGAACAACAAAAATATGCTACCACAACACTGCTATTGAGCGTTCAGTGCTCACTGACTCCTGCAAGCTGTAGTGTGCAGTCTGTTTACTCTGCTGCGGGAAAGACAGTGTAGCACTTGCAAGGCTCATGTGCTCTTTCCTGGCTGGAATTCATCCACATCACATTTGATTGTGCCGCCACTAATAGGTGGGAGAGTGGACAACACAATACAGACACAGTCGAGTCTGGAGAGTACTTGCAGCGTGAGCACATACAGGCCAGGTGGACACTTATTGTGCAAAAGATTAAATCCAAATTGAAAGTCATTATTGCTACACCATAAGAACAACCTAGGCACAAATACAGGGGGGAGGCAACTGCCCCCCCCTCTGCCCTACCTAAAAGGCACCCCTACGTAATGGTAGAAATTCATTCTCAGGTGCTAATGCAATGGTTTCCACTGTGTTCTGAGGTACTGTATCTCCAGATTTCATGATGTGTCTTGATCATCATGTGGGTGAGTGTCCCTCATTATCCCTCATTTTGAGTGTCCATGTCCCTCATTTCAGTGACAAAATGTGAGGTATGGTACATGCTTCCAAGACCCTACTCAGCACAAAGACTGCTGAGCATGGCCATAGTGTATATGCTCAATACAGAATGACAAAGGGAAGGTAAGTAAGATGAAACAGTCATGGAGAAATACATTTGTAACAGTAAATATGCATAAGAGATTTGCATTGTCCAAAACAAAAAGGATAGGCTTCACAACACAGAGGTCCTCTTTGAACAGCTGGAATGGAGGATGTTGACTGGCTATATCCTAGGCATTTAATGCAGTAAGCATACAATACTTTACAAATGAATGGTGATTTAATAACAAAAATCAAAAGGTATTAAACAACTTGCAAAAGGATCAAAATTAATGAGTTTACCAAATTTTTGTGGGAATTCAAATAAAAATGTATTTTATGACACTATTTGCTAGCAGGAGTAGTATAAGAAATAGAAACTGATGTGTTGTTTTAGATGAGATTTGCACCAGCTTAGCTGCTGCACACATGGCAAGCGTGCAGCATGTGAACCTGATGTAATGTTTAAATGATGTACGCACCAACTTAACTACTGCACTCATGTCAAGCGTGCAACACGCGAACCTGATGTAATTTTTAGAAGATGTTTGCACCAGCTTACCTGCTGTGCACATGTCAAGCTTTCAGCATGCAAACTTGATTTGCTTTTTAGACCTGGTTTGCTTAGAATCACTTTGTGTATGCGAACCACATACAAACATTGCACAATTAAGCATGTGGCATGCATTCTGCATGTACACAGCTCACCTATATTTCTATATGGGTAAGGTCTTCATCTGCTGGCAATTTCTTATGTTCATATCTTATAGACATGCACCACTAGTGGGACAGTCGTGAGACTTATAGTTAAAGCTAGTGTTTTGTAATTCCTTGTTGACGCTGGTAATTCACACATATGCTGATGAGCTTTTTAAAGTCAGTTCTAGTTTTTAGTGGCTTCTAAATGCCAGTCATCTACTGTAGATGGCTCATAAAGAAAGGGTTGCATGACTGAAGAATGAC
Organism: Neoceratodus forsteri; assembly: GCA_016271365.2. Taxonomy (NCBI): domain Eukaryota; kingdom Metazoa; phylum Chordata; order Ceratodontiformes; family Ceratodontidae; genus Neoceratodus; species Neoceratodus forsteri. The sequence continues at coordinate 696,561,667 of CM057451.1, read as the reverse complement.
AGATCATGATCTTAGGCATAGTATTAGAAGTCATGGCATCATATTTATCCAGATAGGATCATTTATTTCTAAACTGGATATGGGGATGCTGTAAGGTGACGCAATATGCAATCTTCCATTCAAATGTGTAAAGCACAATTGATTTTTAGAATATGGGCTGTAACCACTAGTTTCATCAGTCTGATGTTAAAGCCTAGGCAAGTATTGGGAAGGCTTTACACTGACTTCTGCATGTAAACTTTAACCATTGTGTTTCCCTTTAACTAGCAGACAATGGCTGGTTTAAGGCAGCTAACAGATCACAGTGATGGGTATTTATTTTCTCATTTAGGAGGAAGTGGAGAGCTGCATGATACAAGTACTTTAATGAGGTTTTTGGGGCTTACTTATATAACACTAGGGTTGTACAGGTCTGATTTTCTGGTTTGGTTCTGCTAGGTCAGGGTAGGTGGGGTCATGCAAATCAGAACCAGACCAAAACCAGAACTAGAATCAAAAGTGTAATATAAATAGAATAATAGATTATGGACTGTGTATTACAAATAGAATAATAGATAGGTTACAATGAATTACAAGGATGTAATTCCATCGAGAGGTTCTGGGGACATAGATAACCTCGAGAGTGAAGCTCGAGAGGTTTCTATGTCCCCAGAACCTCGAGATGGAATTTCAGCTGAGTATTTCACTGTAACCTATTTTTTTATTTTTGTAATATATGGATGAGAGAACCTGGCGAGGTCTTACTTGGTGAAGCTTTATGCAGGCTGACATGTTCAATGAGGAATCAGGAAGTTGTGTGTTTTTTTTTCTGGTGAGCTGAACAGGAAAGTGTAGAAAACAATTCTGTTTAACAGTAAGAGGGAAAATGTAGTTATACTTCAATGGAACGTGTAGCTGTTACTCGTTTTTCTTTTTTTAAAGAAAATTAAGGTACTGTTCGGTTACTGCGGAGCTGGCTTTGAAATCCTTTGTGCTGACTTTTGGAAAAGCCAGTTCTTGGTCAGCGCGAGGCATCAGGCTGCGCTTGCACATTTGTTTCTGAGTGATAATACTATTGTTAAAATGAAACGATGGTATTATTGGGAGTGAAGTGTGGTATTATTGAGAAGGTGGTGTGCATTACAATATTTTGTTTGCATCATTTTCGATGCTATTATTTTAACGATCCATATATTACAAGGTAATAATACCATCGAGAGGTTCTAGGGACATGTGACAAAAGCAAAGCTCAAGAGGTTCCAGCATGTCTCTAGAACCTTGAGATGGTATTATATCTAAGTGATACACAGGCTTCTATTTTTTATTTTTTTGTAATATATGTATCCAGGGAGTTTCAAATTTGGTACGCATGCAGAATTAAGTCATTGATTCCCCCTGGTGTCCTGGCCAAGCTGGTGCATGCATTCATCACCCCGAGGCTTGATTACTGTAATGCATGCTATCTCAGGGTCAGAGGAGGTGCAATGCGGTGCCTGTGGCCCAGTTGCTGACTGCACACTTAAGGTTCAGTCACATTGCACCGGTGCTGTGCAAACTGCATTGGCTGCCGGTGCATTGGTAGATCACCTTTAAAGTAGGTCTTTTGACATGTAAGGCTCTACAATGGTTGGGTCTGGGCTACCTGATGGAGCTTCTGCATCCCTACAACCCATTTCACTCCCTTAGATCAGCTGGAGAGGCCCTCCTGGAGGTCCCCAGGGCTAGGTTAAAATCTTCTGGGGACCAGGCATTTGAAATAGCATTCCCGGTCCCTTGGAATTCATTGCTGGGGTACCTCTGAGAGATGCCCTCCTTGGAGTTTTCAAAAAACATCTCAAAGCCTTCCTGTTTGAAAAAGCCTTTGGGACCTGATGAATCTATGTTAAGTCTTAAGGTGCTGTAGCTGGGAATTAGTCTGTTTACGTTTTAAAGGGGATTTTATAACATTTTATATATTGTATATTGACTGTTCACTATTTGCCATGTATATCTATTTTGTTGTAAAGGCACCCTGAGCCTACTGGGAAGGGCACCTGAAATAAATAAAATCTACTACTACAACTGCTGTCTAACTCTGGCACTGGTATACTTTTGATTTCTCTGCACTAGCCATTACATGTCAGAAAGTTGCTCAGGAGCAGTAAATGAAACATGTTTTTTTCCTTTTTTAATAGTATTTGGATTTTCTTTACAGCCTCCTCTCCTCTAGTGCTGCAGCAGTTTCTCTCTTTTCATCTCTTGCTCTCTCCCACAGTCGTACGCTTGACAGCACCTCAGAACCGCAGCACCCAAGCAGTGTGATTTCTTTAAAAAAACAGGCTCTTAAATTCAATTCAATTCAAAGTTTATTTTACTAGGATAACACCATTGAGACAACTCATTTACGAGGCGGTCCTGGAGGTATATAAGTCCAATACAAAATACAGTACAGTTACAGTTGTACAATAGCATGCAATCTTCTGTTTAACATCCCCCCAAACCTGCTGCTGCTTTTCTCTTTCCATCTCCATCTCTATCTCTGTCTCTCTCTAGCACGTATTTTATGGGGAAGAGCAGAGATTGAGGTTTTCTCATCAAGTTGGGTTTTACTGTACACAGTAGTTACAGCAAAAACTGGCTCACGCTGAGCACAAGGAATTCTTCAGCATATGATTGATTGATTGATTGATTGATTGGTGTCTTTGATAACCAGGTAAATGCACTGATCCAATGGACCATTTTCAGGCATGACCTCTGCCATAAAGATGGCACAATGATAACATACAAAATGATATACAATGAATTAGAAGGACAGGTGTCAAACACAGTAGAAATACAAGATATTAGGCTTATTACATAATGCTTGCAGGAAGGAACATATTACAATTTGGTAGGTAAAAAAATACAAAATGAGATAGCAAATTCAATGGGCAGATACAGTAAAATATGGGCTATACTGAGACAAATGAGATACAGCAGAGGTGAGTAGAGTATAGGTGCACTCAGATTGGTGGGATGTTCTACCTGGGGAGTGGATGGCAGTGGATTTAGAAACAGGGGTGGGGAAGTGGTGATGTTGAGAAAGGTTACCCTGGTGGGCATGAACGTTTGGCTAGAGACAACACCCAGGCTTTGAGATGGGATTTGAAGGTGAGGTGAGAGTCGGTTGAATGGAGGGACTCAGGGATTTTGTTCCACAGTGTGGGGGCACTGACAGACAGGGCTTTGCTGCCCATGATGGAGAAAACTCTAGGGATTTGCAGAGGGGGAACCGAGGACTCAAGGAGACACTTGGTCACATCTCTGGCCTTGAGGAGGGATTAATATGGAGACAATTCACCAGCCTTAAATATCGGTACTACCTTGGCAATCTTCCAGGAGTTGGGCATGTTTGAAGTGGCCAATGCCAAGTTGAAAATAAAGGTGAGGGGTTTGGAGATAGTGGAGTCAATGAACTTAAGTAATGAGGGGAAGATTCCATTACTACCAGGGCTGCACCTGTTGGAGAGACTCTTAAGGAGTTTGATAGTATCCTTATGGGCAATGGCCCTGAAGTAAAAGGGAGGGAGGAAGGAGCACAAGAGGGAGAGGAGGCATTGGGCTGGCCACCAGGACTAGGTGGAAGGTGTGTAGGTAATTTACTGAGGTGGGAAAAGAAGTCAGTAACCTTTTTGTTAAAGGCCTGGGTGACCTCTGTGGGATCGGTCACAGGGCCTATGTGGGAGTGTAGATGGATGACCGGGCTGTGAGTCCATGGATTAAGTGAGGAACCAATGGAGCCCCAAAAGCAGTGGGGCTTTCCAAGGGTGTTTCTGCAGGTTGTGATAGTATTTCCATTTCTGGGACTGGGCAGTTTGCTTGCATAAGTTACAAAGAAACCTGTAGTCATTCCAGAGGGACGGGAAGGGGGACATAGTGTAAGCAACCCACTTTCTGTCCCTCTCTTTCATCAGGGCCACAAGTTCCTTTGAAATCCATCAGGTATAGCCACGTCTCACTCTCCAGTAGAGATGTGCAAAATTAGAAAATTTCGGTCCGTGAAATATTTTGCAAAATTCGTGCATTTTCTGAAATAATTTTCAGGTGCTAAATGCAAAATTCCACAGGTGAAATGTGAAATTTAACCCTCAGAATGTGAAATGTCACCACAGAATGCAAAAGTTTGCCCACAAAATGGCAAAATGTGGCAACATTTGGTGAAATTTGGGCAAAATTTGGCAAAATTGCGCATTTTGCAGTGAAATTTTGCATTTCACTGGTGAAATTTTACATCCTACAAAAAGTTTTGTGGAATGGCAGAATTTTCACAAAATGTTTTGAGTGGTGAAATTGCTGATTTTGAGGCAATTTCTAGGGGAAAATTTTGTATCGCAACATCTCTCCTCTCCAGGTAGTGAATGGGAAATGCAGGTCCTGTATCTCAAGGAGGGCGTCCATGAAAAAAACAACTGTGATGCCACATCTGTGAGGGAGTAAAGTGTAGATCAGTTTACTGCCAGGATGTCCTTGAGTAGGTTGGAGGTGTCAAGACAGTTGAAATTTTGGAAAGATAGTTATGGGGGGGGGCATTTGGTCTTGGTGGACCAGATAATGTATGTGGGGGAGTGAGCACTGATAGAGTCAGAGAAGGTCCCTGCCTGAAGTACCTTGTCCTCTCTATTTGTAACCACCCAGTCAAGCAGAGAGTGACTCTGCATACGGGTGTTGTGCCTGGTGGGGATGGAGATGGTTTGCACCAAGTTATGCTGCTTTAGCAGGTTAGAATAGTCGGGTTCCAGGGCACCTAATTAAATATGGTTGAAATCTCTGAGGAGAATAGTGTTCCTGGAAGGAGAGAGTTATCCCAGTCCAGCCAGGTGGTGCTTTAAATCAGGGATTCCCCCAGCTGGAGGGTTGTAGTAGCACCCGAAGTGCATCTTTTTTTGCTGAACTTAGGGTCAGCTCAGCAATGAGCCACTCACAGGGGGATGCTGAGTCTGAGATGAGGACCGTGGTGGCAGAGAGGGGTTCCCAAAAGTGCAGTGCATCACTGCCACCCTTCTTTTTTCTGGGTCGATCTTGATGTAGCATGGAGTAGCGAGCAGTTGATGCATGACATCAGAGATATGTGGTTTCAGCCATGTTTCCATGAGATTGAGGATGTGTGGCTTGTAAAGGGATACCCGAGCTTCTAGATCTGGGAATTTGGATGAGAGGCTGCATATGTTTAAATGTGCAATTTTTAGCCCAGGGGAGCTAACCCAGGCATTGTTGAAATGGGTGATAGGGATATTTGTGGGGCCTGGGTTACTTTCTGCATCACCTGCCATTAGCAGCAGGGAAAAGAGATGACAGTATGGGTGGGGCAGCAATTGAAGCGATAGGAAAAGAGAGTGCAGGAAGAAACCAAGTTGGCGACGCTCTTGGTTGGAGAGGAGAGCATAGAATAAAGGGGCCCATGGGAGATAGTTCCCATCTTTTCTCACCTGGAGTAGGAACAACAGACCTGTGGGCATGTATGAAGGAGGATAGGCTCTCTTGCTCCTCCAGGGCAAGCACAGAAGTGCAGAAATCAAACTCCATCAACATGCCTAGCACAGAGGCTGCCAGTAGAGGGAGTAAAACAAGCTTAATTTTTGCGTGGTATATCAGTTAATCATCTCTTCATCTGTAGCAGCAATTGTCAGTGTTGGACTACTGGGAAGGGATCCAGGCTGTTGCAGCAGGTAGAGCACAGACCAGGTTCAAATCCCAGAACCCCATTCTAGTAGAGTGCACCTGTGCTGTAACAGAGAGCATGCATCTGGTGAGGGGTGGGAAATGGAGGAGGAGAAGGAAATAGAAGGAGTGAGACTGCTGAGCTGGGTGGGTGTTATGTACCTCTGTGGAGTGGTCATATCAGTTTGTTTAGGGATTAGTCCAAAGATGAGAGGAGGCAGGGGGAGGTGACTACACTGTTACTTCAAGGGATGGGCAGGTGAAACCAAGTAGTGGCCTCAATAGGGGTGTGAAAGTGGGCTGATAGGTTATAGCAGAAATAAAAGGAGGATCACCCCTGGTTGTTGTAGGTTGGGTGGGCAGAGCCTAATGGTGCCATGCACAACACCATTCCACAGTCTGACTGGAGGAGCTGAGGAGCAGGCTGGTCGTGGGGAGGGAGTAGAATTCCAGGACCGGCAGGCTGCTCCCAGAAGCCAAGAGGGCTGAGCAGCGCTGTTCCAGGAGTCCTGGGGCTGGGTGGAGGGAGCTGGGGAAGAGACAAGAAGGAGTGGAGGTTTAAATACAGAAAAACAGGGGAAGGGCGAGGGCAACCTGAGCTCGGGGGGAGGGTAACAGGCAGATAGGGACTCATCCCAGCAGACCCCTCTGAGCAGCAGACAGGTTCAGCTTTCAGGACACAGTTTCAGCAGTTAGTAAAGAATCACAGGCAACATACAGGCTCAGAATGCAGCAGCACGGAATATAGAGCTCACTAATACACAGCTACCCTGTTAGAAGGGCCCTGTATTCCACAGGAACGATTTGGCTGAAACTGTTGCCAGGTGCAACAAAATCAGTAAAATAATTGTTACAGAAATATGTGTGCTGTGTACTAGGCATAGAATAACCTCAAAATGTTCTGAGGTTCTAAAAGGTTCTGATAAGCAAAAAAAGGTTCAGATCTTTATCTGATTTTTATGACCTTTATTGTTTTATAGTAACCATATGTTAGAAAAATCATTTTAAACTGCTTTTAATCAACATATCTGTAGAAAAAAATAGTTAAACCACTGTTTAGTAGTAGAGAATGCTCTCTAATCACTCTTCTGTTTCTGACATTTAAGAAAGTAATACTAATACTGTCTGTGTATAAGTTATATTATTAACAGTAGTGATTCCTATTTTTCAACAGCTACAGGCAGGCACCAGATGTGTTTTAGATAGTTAAGTGACGAGGAAAAAGCCAGGAACACAAACATAGCACTTGGCCAGAGCAGAGGGCAGCCAGTCAGAGAGAGTCAGTAAGCGAGCTACCACTTTAAGACTGCAGTCTGCTGCTACTCCCACCTACTACAATCAGGGGAAAACCACAAGTGGTCTACCAGCTCTGAAATCAAAATTGTTAAGGTATGTTTAACAGACATGACTGCTTAGAAAAGAGTGAGAAAGTGACTGTGATGACAAGAAAGTCCCAGGCATGGGGCCCAATTCTAGAATGAGGATGCAAGTCACCACCAATTGTGACTTGAGTCAAACACGGTTGCGCCAGGGATCCTACACCCGATTCTCCATCAGGCAGGGTCCCCGTGGCTAAGATCCATGACTTGTACCAACCATACTGGTATGCCAAATGGAGGGCATACCGGAATGGTTGTCCGCAAGCCTCTGGCTTGCCCACGGCAAAGTGTGTGCCCCCCATACACTGTACAGCCCTACAGGGCTAGTAGACCCCAACCCCCCACCAATGCTCTGAACCCTCAAACAAAATAATCCACAGGACTACCACCACCCTCCATGCCCGATCTCCTGAACACATGCCCACTACCAGCAGGGCTAGCACCACCCCACCATGCCCATTCCGCATTAATAGCTAACACTTATTACATGGTTAGTGCCTCTTCTCCCTGATCCTCGAATTATATATGCACAAATATTACTTTAACAAACCTCTGATCTCCTCGTAGTCTAATGGTTTCTCATCTTCTCCATCCTCAGTTATGACACAGCCTTATCTGCCATTATTATATGCTAGCCACTGACTGAACTCCCCTAATGAGCACATTACTGTAGCAGTACACGCCAATGGATGACAGTTCATTCATTGAGCGCATACTATTTACAGTAGTACACACTATCACGGAGCTCAGTCAGCAGCTGGCCATGGTGGTGAGAGGTGGCTGTGCCAGTCGCTGGCTGGGGATGGTGGGGGGTGCTGGGAATAGATTGGCAGTGCCGGTGGGGGTGGAGGCACTAGACTACCAGGGAGATTGGGGTTTGTTAATTACTTTTATTGCATGTCACATTTCTGGGGATCGGGGAGTGGGAGGCACTAGCCCATAGCACTGCAGGGTTTTTTAAACATTATTGGGGAAAAGGCAGGGCTCCCGAGTTTTATGGAGCCTTTTACTACTGTTTGGGGCTGGGGCTGGGGGTTACATATACTGGGGGATCGGGGCTGGCAGCACATTTGGTGCAACCCCTGATGGATGCAAAGTACACTTACACCAGCTATTTGCTGGTGTAACTTTACTTTGTCGGATGTCCTCCGGGGGTTGTTTTAGAATAGCAAATTCGGGGACTTGAAGTCTGCCCATCCAGAATAGGGAACAACTATTGCCACAAACCCCTAGCACCATGCCCCAGGGGGTTTATGGTGTAACTGGTGGCATAAGTCCACTTTGGTGCAAGCAGCCTGCGACACGTTCCAGGCTGTTTTGCAGAATGCCGCATATCGCAACTGCTGGCATAACTTGCTACTTGCACCATTTATTTTGGCACAAGTCAAGTTACACCAGGCATAGGCTTTTGAGAATCGGGCCCCAGATCTCTAGTTTGTAAATAATTGATCTCCTCCTAAGTCTGACTTTCTAGAAGGGGATAACAGTGTGTTTGAATAATTGTACTACTACTAGGGGAAAAAAAACAGGGCTAGCGGCATTTATCAATGTGGTTATTTAATTGCGTGCATTTAGGTAAATGATCTCCTTAGAATGACAAAGCAACTGTGTTTCAATGGCCTACACAGCCAGTATGGTGTTATGCTTGTGCAACTGTATTAGTTTGGTTTTGGCCACTCACACTCTATTCCAGAGGAATTACCACCCTTTAGGGGTACTAAAGGCAAGGAACCCTCGAAGAGGGTTCCACCCCTAGAGGTGCCACAGGATGATTCCCATGGCTAAAGGCACCTTAGGAAGGATCCCCAAAAAGAGATGTAGTATGAAGCATATAAGCAAGCAGGAGCTATGACGTAGTAGTAGAGTAATGCATCAGGCAACTTGATAACGTAATGAGATGGTCAGGCTTGCTTGGCATGATTCGATGTTTTGTTGAAAATGAGGGGATCTTCTAAGGAGAGATGAAATAGCAGGGACACCATCCACCTCCATCCAACAGTGGAATCTACCTAAGAAACTAGGGAACACTACTATGCTAACAGTTATGACCTGAGGCATGGAGGAGAGAAAAAAAACCCTATGAGGAGGAAATCTCTGGGGATCCAAGGCCTAGGTCACCTTCCCTCCAAGCTTGTGATATTTTATTTAGTGACAGCTCTGTCGTTGCAATTTGGAAACCCAATTAAGGGAGGTGAAAAACATTGTAATTTTGAGGAAAGCTCTCACTCAATCCCTCTAGCGAGAACGCCATGGTAGGTTACGAGAGTGCTCTGCAACATCGGGGGCAAACAAGGCAGGAGAAGGAGAGCAATGACTGCTGAGGCACTCACCTGGCCTACTCACTCCAAACACAAACCAGGTGAACCAGAGGCAGTTGTAGGGAGAATGTGGTGAATGTGCTTTGCTTAGGAAATCACTAAAGCCAATGAATAATCATTATAGTGGAACCACTAGAGCCAAAGGAGATCAGAGTAACCACCCTTCACAGCTAATGTTAAATTCTACACCAGAAGCTGCGATCATGTAGTGAACAGCTAAAGTCAAGCCCGGAGTGAGGACATTCCCAGCTATGGGCCAGGTGAGAAGCACTCCACCCCAAGTCAGGCACGCTCAAGATGCGGACTTAGAATGCAGCGTAAGACCATTGACTGCAGGGAAACACTGCACCTGAATGGTATGGCTGGCATGCCCCAGAACTGATAAGGAGATAAATGAGCATTAAGTGCTGAGACCTTGCAAAGGTTGGCTGCAGTAGTGAGTGCAGGAGACATCCCAGACGCTGAAGCCAAGGGGATGGTGGTAGGCATGAAGCAAAGATTGCGTAAGCAAGAATGGACCTGCACGTAGGTCAGTAACAGTATAGCAATAGTCGGACCTGCACATAGGTCTGCAAAACATAGTAGTAATGAAGCAGCACTGAGAATAATGGGGCAAGCCAGCCAGGCATTCAAAAAGCCAATAAAGGTGACACATACTTGGAGGATTTGCCGGTGGCAAAGACAGGATTTAGAATATATGTAATTAGCCACACAGGGCCACGACTCCCCAAACAACTCCAACTTCCCACTGTAGGAAAAACAAGAACGTGATGGAAGGGTCAAGATCCACATGCAGGTATTGAAACAAATTTACAGCATCAGCAGTAGCTTTAGCTAACCTCAGAGCATAACAGGGTGCACTAACATAGAAGCAGCATCTGTATTGAGTACACTGAGTTGTAAACTGTGATAAACATAAAATAAAGGAGGCACAATGCTCTAAAAGTAGCTGTCACCAGGCAGTGCAATGAAACTGCAGCAATGAGGTAAGAAAATGAGTTGAGAGCTCATGACTGAGCTGCATAGCTAGGGTTCAGAGTGAGTCTGAATCAGGTGAAAACAATAATGCAATATGGAGAGCAGCTTTAGTTGAGCTTATACCCACAGATTATATTTGCAGTTGCATTGCAAGTAATCGAGAGTTGCAAGTAACTGAAAGCAAGTAGTATGAGCTCTGGAGTAGCAGTATGCTAGGAACTTAGGAAACAAAGCCCCAAAAGATAAAACCAAAACACATAAACACAGAAAACAGGGAACAAGGCCCAAAACAAAAACAAAGACACACAAAAAACACAGAAAACAAGGACAGAAAGAAGCACACAGCTGGAGGTAAGATACAAACCAGAAGCAGGAAAACAAACATCGAAGTCCAGCAGAGACAAACAGAAACAGCGGGGGGGGGGGGTTAGGGCCCCAACCAGCTCAGAGGACAGATAGGCAGAGCCTTTGGCCAGCAAAGAAAAAGTGCTTCAGAAGAGGCTGAGAGGAACTGCTTATATAGCTCAGGAAGTGGGAGTGGCTGGCTGCTTGTCCATTGAAATACAGGCCAAGCCTTTCAAGTGTGAGAACAGGGACTTGTCTGCCACAGTTGCTAGCAGTACATGATGACGTGAACATGATGTACCGGCTGCACCTCCCACCCAACCTCAGGATGACGATGATGCAGTCAAAAGGCAGGCACGTCTCAGATCTCTATTTTTTTTTAAACCAGTCTCCTGCATCTGACTTTTTGTAGAATGAGTCAGCGCAATTTTTCTATGTCACCAATTATTTTAGTATAGCAACAGGTCTCGGTATGGAATGCAACTCAAAGCAATATGAAGGAACAAGAACACCAGGCAGTCCACAGTGACCACTTCACCACTGCTACTACTACCACTACTATCAGAAGGAAAAAAACAGAGCTATGGTTATATAAGAAATAATTAATCTTAGGTGCATTAGGTAATAAAATAAATGATCTCGTCAGAATGAGAAGGCGACTATGTGTGAGATCGGGGACTTGTCTGCCAAAGTTGCTACCAGTACGTGATGATGTGAATGTGATGTACTGATGGCACCTCCCGTCCACTCCCAGGATGACAATGATGCTGTGGATAGGCAGGCAAGTCCCAGATCTCTATTTTTTTAAACCAGTCTCTTGAGTCTGACTTTTTGTAGAAGGGGTCAGTGTGATTTTTGTATGTCAGAAATTATTTTAGCATAGCAACAGGTCTCAGTATGGAATGCAATGCAAAGCAATATGAAAGAACAAGAGCACCAGGCAGTCCAAAGTGACCATTTCACCACTGCTACTACTACCACTACTATTGGGGGGGGGCAGAGCTATTATTATATTAGAAATAATTATTCTTTGGTGAGTACGTAATAAAATAAACAATCTCATCAGAATGAGAAAGCGACTGTATATGAGATCATGGACTTGTCTGCTACAGTTGCTATCAGTACGTGATGACGTGAACATGATGTACTGGCTGCACCTCCCACCCACCCCCATGATGACAATGATATGGTTGAAAGGAAGGGAAGTCTCAGATCTCTACTTTTAATCAGTCCAGGGAGTCTCAAAATTGAAAGCTGATATGTCACTCCACAGCTGCAACACAAATACTGCTGTCAGTGTCATCTTCTTCAAGATCAGCATCACATATGAAGCCACAGTTTGGCAAGTTAACTTTCAAGAACATTAGTTTCTCCACATTGTCTGATGTTAATCTTGTTCATTTATCAGTCACAACATCTCCAGCAGAGCTAAATAAACACTCAGAACAGACAGTGGAAGGGTGGACATCCAATATACTTACAAGCCAGGGCCACCAGCTTTGTCCAGCATGATTTTCTCTCTTGCCAGTAAGCTAAATGGTCATCCTTAATAGTAATGTTGGGCTCAGATATGCATCTACCATGCTTACTACTGAGCATGCATTTTCTCCTTGTGGAATTTCAGTTTCCTGCAGCTGGCCCCAAATGTCATCCTCCTCATTGTTTGCTTCTGTACTGGGTTTTGGAGTGGTCAGTTGAATTTGAGGTGGTGTCATTGTAGTACTGCTTGCCAGTCCTCCTAATGAAACCTCATCTACTGCATCAATCAAAAGCTGCCTTTAGTTCCACTCCTCCATATCTTTAGAAACCACATAAGGAAGGTGTCTGTTCTGGAAACGTAGATCTAGCAATGTTGCTAAGCTATATTCCTTGCTCCATGTCATGGCTGATAAGTTCTCATTATTGCTAAGTCTGGTAAGCATTTTGTTAACTAGAGATTGGTTCATATCTAAGTTACTCCTCATTTTCTCCAACCTTTTTTTGAGAAGTACAGTAGAATGAGTGGAATAACTTGGATAAGGGATGCATTTTCTGCACTCACCTCTCTTGTAGCACTCATGAAAGGTTTCAGAATGTGACACAACTGTTCCAGCAGAGACCACTGAGTAGAATAGAATACAATGCCCCCCCATATCATTGTACATGATATACTCAATGATAGCTACCTTTTGTTCAAGAATGTGTTCAGTCATAAAGTAAGTTGAATTCCACCATGTTGGTACATCCTGAACAAGTTGGAGATGAGGAAGACCTTTGTTCTTCTGGATATCAGCAAGGATGTCATGGGCTTTTACTGAATGGTTGAAGTGGCCACACACTTTGTGCACTGTACCCACAGTGGTTGATACTTGCCAATCATTATCCAGGAAGCTTCGAATGATTAGGTTAAGACAATGGGCAAATCAATCAATCAATCAGTTTTATTTGTAAAAAGGTGCCTTTCCAAAACCAAGGCACCTGTACAATAAAATACATAAAACAGAATAAAATATTATAAACAAACATATAAATTCCAACAGAAAACAGTATAAAACTGCATAACAAATCAAATAACCACATCAATCAACAAATGCCAGGTTAAAAAGGTAAATTTTTAAAGCAGTTTTAAAACTCGGGACGGTTAGGCAATCTCGTACCCGATGAGGCAGAGAGTTCCACAGGGACGGAGTGACAAAGCTGAATGCTCTTGCTCCCAATGTCTGCAAATGTACCCTGGGAACCTCTAGCAATCTCTCATTGGTGGATCGGGGAGGATGGTGGGACAGTAGGGACAAAGGAGATCTTTCAAGTAACTCGGTCCCTGGTCGTGTAGGAACTTATAGGTTAACAAAGCAACCTTAAAGGTGATCCACAACTTAATCGGCAGCCAGTGCAGACAGCGGAGCATAGGCGTTATATGACTGGCTCTTGAAACACCAGTCAATAGCCTGGCAGCCGTGTTCTGCACCAGCTGCAAGTGGCAGATTTCAATCCCCGACAACCCTAGGTAACGGGCATTGCAGTAGTCAAGGCGGGAGGTAATGAAGGTGTGAACCAACGTTGGAAGATCATTGGGAGGAACCAGATGTTTCACCCAGGTGATATTTCTCAGATGGTAAAAAGAGGTTTTAACAACTGCTGACACCTGTGATTTCAGGGTCAGACAATTATCAAACGTAATGCCCAGGTTCCGCACCCGGTCTGAGGTAGCTAGCTGGACACCTCAAAGCCACAAGCCCGAAGGTGAACCTGCCAACACACCCACCTCACAATAACCTGGGTTCACAACCAACACCTCAGTTTTTTCAGGGTTCAACCTTAGCCAGCTCATATTCATCCAGGCCTGGATTTCAGTCAGACAGCTGTTGAGCACCGAGACAGCATCATCTTGTTCAGGGACAAAAGACATGTATAGCTGAGTATCATCTGCATAGCAGTGAAAACTCAAGTCATACCATCTAATAATCGCTCCCAACAGCAGAATATACACTGCAAACAACATGGGCGCTAGAAAGGATCCCTGTGGAACCCCACAAGGCAGGGAGAATGGAGCTGAGATACAAACCCCAGACACCACTCTCTGAGTCCTACCCATGAGGTAAGATCGAAACCATCTCAGGACAGCCCCTGACAGTCCACAGATAAGCCACAGGTGATCCAACAGCACACCATGGTCCACAGTGTCAAATGCTGCAGAGAGATCAAGAAGGACCAAGATGGAACGAGTCTTTCGATCTCCCGCTATCAGGCGGTCATTTAGTACCCGTACAAGAGCCGTCTCGGTACTATGTCTCTTGCTGAAACTGGACTGGAAAGAATCATAGATATTGTGGCTGGTCAAATGGTCCTCCAGCTGTGAAGCCACCACCTTCTCAATAACCTTACCCAAAAAGGCAAGGTTAGAGACCGGCCTGTAGTTTGTAAGACAATCAGGATCCAAGGAGGGCTTCTTAAGAAGGGGCAGAACCATGGCCTCCTTATGGGAAGCTGGACAAATTCTCCTCTCCAAGGATAACCAGACTATCTAAGTAAGGACCAGGCCTATGACATCAATGCAGCCAACAAGCAAGCGCGTGGGGCCCGGATCCAAACTACAGTTGGTAGGATGTAAAGTCTGGATAACCATCACAATATCACTGATTGTAGGCTGGCCAAATTTGCACCACTCAAATCGGGGGTCCGACATCTCCTGCTGACCACTGCTACTCCCTAGAGAAAGGTCAGGTGGATATCAGACCTGATTGTGGCAACCTTATCCGTGTAGAATCGAGCAATCTTCTCACACTGCTCTTGTGAAAAAGCATTCCTGAGCTGAAGACAGAGTGGATTGCATAGTCTGTCCACAGTCTGGAAGAGCTGAGCTGGTCAATTCTACATGTCAGCAATTTTCCTGGATAGGAATTCTGCCTTCTTAAGGGAAATTGTTGATTGATAGACCAAATAATGGTCCAGCAAACTAAGCCTGTCACACACCAGGCCGGACCTCCGCCATCGCCTCTCTGGCCTTCATCCAACTCTCCTCAACTCCTTCAAGTCCTCATCAAATCATGGAGGCCTAGGGCGAAGGGACAGTGGATGAACATGAACAGGAACAATGGAATCCAGGGCCTCTGTCACTGCCTTATTATAGGCAATTACAAGATCCCCTGGATCCACGCATTCCCTCAGCATGCCCGATAGGTCCACCACCGCCATCAAAACAGCATATATGTACATAGTTACCATCGTGAAGTGCTTTTTAAATATTTGAACCATTGTGGGCAACAACAAAAAACAACTTTCAAACCCTGTGAAGTGACCCAAGCAGTAAGTAGTCTTTCCAGTTCTTGCTAAATGTGCTGTGCTGTGTGTGTATCTCAATAGTGACATACACTAGTAGAAAACAGGAAGTTATTATCCCTCTGTACAGACAGCTGGTCAGACCCCATCTGGAGTACTGCGTGCAGTTCTGGAGACCCAATCTCCGCAAAGACATAGACAGGATGGAAGCTGTCCAGAAGAGGGCAACTAAAATGGTGCAGGTTCTGCACTGGAAGACATATGAAGAGAGACTTAAGGAGCTTAATATGTATAGCCTCGAGGAAAGGAGGGAGAGAGGGGACATGATAGAAACATTCAAGTACCTCAAGGGAATCAACGAAGTCCAAGAGGGTAGCATCTTTCAAAAAAAGAAGTGGGCAAGAACAAGGGGCACAATTTGAAGATGGGGGGGCGGCTCAGAGGTAATTTAAGGAAGTATTTTTTCACAGAGAGGGTTGTGGACGCATGAAACGGCCTTCCGGAGGAGGTTGTGGAGTCAAAAACAGTGGTTGAATTCAAGCATGCATGGGACAGTCATAAGGCAATTCTAAGGGGTGGAGGTAGGAAGAAGTAGGCTGCTGGTTAACTAGGATCTGCAGCTTATCCATTAGGTAGGGCAATGGGCAGATTGAGTGGGCCAAGCGGTCCTTATCTGCCATCAAATTCTATGTTTCTATGTTCTGTGTTTCTATGGAGAACTGCCATTTTATGAAACATGATTTTTTTTAGCTCTGAGAGATAGTAGTGATAGTAGTAGTACTGGTTGAAGTGGTAGCAGGCAGACTAGTAGCTTGTGAGGATGATGATGAGTTGCCCCCAAACTTGGCTCAGTATGCAATAAGAAAAAGATAGGCAATGGTTTGGCTGCTGGGCCACATATCAGTAGTGAAGTGAACTACCTTGCCTCAGCCTCTCAGAGAGCATGCCTTACTTGAACTATTAAGTTGCCATACATCCTGGGCACAGAGGTTACTGAGAAGTATTTTCTACTTGCCATTAAATATCATGGCTCTAAGTTTTCCAAAAGCCTTCTGAAACCCACATCTTCCACAATAATGTATGGCTGTAAATCGAGTGCAATCATTTCTGCTATTTTATGTTTTATTGCCAGTGCTATAAGATGGTTTTGTGAATATTTAGACTTCTTTTAAAACCTTTTTTTAACTTCAACTGCCTCTTATCGGGAGGGGTAAAGTTACATTTGGCTGGGGGTGTTGTACAACTACATGCCGTGACTGGTAAAACAGATGACCTTACAGAGTTATCGTGACCATGACCATGAGGTGAAAGTGGACTTTTGGATCTTGCCTGGTGCTCATCTCCCACTGTTTCAGTGGAATGTTCCTGTACACTGAGAGCCCTGCTAGAGTTCCAGCCACCAATGATAGACTGTTTTTTTGAACCATATACAATGATAGGGTGAATTCATGAAAGATGTCACATCATTGTCGTGATTCCAAGATGCCCTTTATTTTTTCTCCTACTAACACATGTATTGCAATGCACACATATAGCTTGGCAAGCATCCTTGGTGTTTAAGTAAAAATGATTCCAAACAGTAGAAGTGGACTGTCTATGCCTAGTAACGACCTCAGCAGGACTAGGAGTCAAGTGTCTGGGTTTAGGTGGGGAAGACATATCGGCAGAGGATTCAGGTTCATCAGGTGAGACAATCATAGAATCCTCTGCAGCACCATTGCTATCATCATCATCACTACTCAGACTTTGTTTCACATTGTGTGGCTTGTGCCTTTGATGTTTTCTTTTTCCTTTTCCTTTCTGACACTACCAATGTCATTATTTTTATCCACATTGTCACCATCAGAACCAGAATGAGACATAGCTAAAGGCAAAGTCACAAGCTCATAATCATCAGTCTCACCGTGACCATGGTCATCACTGTCACCATCATCATTATCAAACACAATAGAGCTAACATTTGCAGTCACAGATCGAGTTATTCGACATGCATGTATTGCAAATCAAGCAACTCCACACGAGTTGTACCTGTAAGTGCTTTAACTTTATGTACAATTGGAATACTCTTTGTTTTTGCACTTTTTTTCTGAGATGACTTGCTATTGCCACTGTCTTTCGACACTTTGTTGGCTGTACTACTGAGCCCTTCTGACATAGACAGTCCACTAACCCTTGCTGGGGTTTCAATATTTTGAGAGTTAGCCTGTGCATGGATAGTAATAGCATTTAGTTCAGCCCATTCAACAGACTGTGGTGCTTGCTGTTGTTGTATTTTACTTTTAGAGCCACTTCTTTCTAGGCAATGGAGTAAACTTTTTTTTTACATTTATTACTTCCTTTGCCCCAGGCTTTTGCTTTACTGTTTTCTGGAGTACACATAATGTCACTCTGTCACTTGTTCAGGGTAAAAAAGTGGCTATTATTTTTTTTATTTATTCCATGTGATGTGACGGATTGCCCTGCCCACTGAGCCAAAGCTTATACCCCACTGAGCAAGCACAGGGAGGAAGACAACAGATGACTGACTTCTTGGGGGGTGTTCACACAGTACACAACAAGTGGAACTAGTGCACTGATTACTATCTGGTAGATTTTATTACACACACACACACACACACACACACACTCAAAGAATTATTTCACACACCACCTATACTCAGCGCTATGCTGCAGGCACTGCTGCTAACCACACAGATTTAGGGACCGTGCCTAGCCTAACCCTCTCTGACACAGAACTTTTTCCCTTCAAGGATTTTTTATTTATTCCATGTGATGTGACAGAATTCCCTGCCCACTGAGCCAAAGCTTATGTTCCACTGAGTGAGCACAGGGAGGAAGATGACAGATAACTGACTTCTTTGGGGGGGGGGGGTTCCCACACAGTATGGAAGAAGTGGCACTGGTTCATTGATGACTAGCTGGCCTGGCAGATTTTTAATTTTACACACAGTCATACACACACACACACACACACACACACAGATTGTATTAAATAAAAACATAGAAATCCCTACTGAAGTGACTGAGTGAGCAACGGCAGGAGAAGTGAGAGAGCTGACATTGTTGTTGTTTGGTGCCAATTGGGCAAACAGCAAGAAGGCTAACTGGGAGTGGTATGGTAGTGGGTGGCACACTGGCACAGTTCAACAGATTTCACCCCCTCTGCTAAGCTGCAACCCCCCCAAAAAAACGAGCAGTCTGGCTCTGGTACTTAATGGTGACGTCTCTCTTTAATCTCTTAATTCTCTTCTTTCTTGTCTACATTGTAGTCTGTTTTCAAGTTTTTTCTCACAACAAGTTGCCCACCCATCTCATCCAAGTTTCTCCTCAACTCCCAGACTCTCTTCAGTAATATAACTACTCCCCACCACAATCCCCGACTCCCACACCCAGTCCTCAGCTCAGTCCCCTCCAGAATCCCTGACTCTTATTCCCTAACTCCCCACTCCCAACTTCCCCAAGTTTAATTCACTTGTTTTGTTTTAGTACATATAAATATATATATATATATATATATATATATATATATATATATATATATATGAAAAATTTAATTCTTCTTTTAACTTTTTAGAGTCGACTTCTTCTTCCTCAGTTGCCCATGGGGAAAAACGTTGAAGAAGTACTTAAAAGGCAAGTTGCACAAGCACACAGAATACGTAGCACAGAACAGCCTACAGAAGCTGCTGCTCCTTCTCCATCCTGATTCCTTTGTGTATGTCTAAGGTGGACCACATGGGGTTGCTAGAGCAGCAACCCAATCAGGTGCCACTTTAGAGAGATGGACAGCTTGACCATCCAATGAGGAACCGGAGTCTTATCTCTGGTCCCTCCTGTGGGTTCCTCCTGGTCTGGCACTTCTCGCGCTGCATTTCCTGTGATACAATGGCTGTCTAAACCGATCAGAATATCCAAAAGTGTTCGGAAGCTGTTCGTTTATGAACACTTCGGCATGTTCATGTCAGTTTATATTTTGGCTGAGCCCGTTCACCCATCCCTACTGTGTACATGCAGAATGCATGCCACGTGCTTAATTCTGCTTGATATGATACTGTATTTTTATTAGCTCAGTAATCGTAGTTTTTATCTTTTTCTTATCTGTAACTATTGTAAGGCACCTTGATTTTAAGAAAGGTGTGGTATAAATAAAGATTTATGTATTTATTTATTATTAACATCATTTAAAAATCACATCAGGTTCACATGCTGCATGCTTGCCATGTGTGCAACAACCAAGCTCATGCAAATTGCATCTAAAAAACACATCACTTTCTATTTCTCATACTGCTGCTAGCAATCAGAGCCCTTAAAATAACTTTTCATTTATTTCCCATTAAATTAGGTAAACTCATTAATTCTGATCCTTTTGCAAGTTGTTTAATGGCTTTTGACTTTTGTCATTAAATTGCCATTAATTTGTAAAATATTGTTTGCTTACTGCATTAAATGCCGAGTATATAGTCAGTCAACATCCCCCATTCCAGATGTGTGAAGAGGGGCTCTGTGTTGTGAAGCCTGACCTTTTTGTTTTGGGCCATGTGAATCCCCTTATGCATATTTAGTGCTACCAATGTGTTTCTCCATGGTTGTTTCAGCTCACTTACTTTCCCTTTGTCATTCTGTATAGAGCATATACACTATGGGCTGGCCATGTTCAGCACTCTTTGTGTTGAGTAGGGTCTTGGAAGCATGCACCATATCTCATATTTTGTCACTGAAATAAGGGACATGGACACTCAAAATGAGGGACAATGATGGACACTAACCCTCACAATGATCAGGACACATCCTGAAACATGGAGATACAGTATCTCAGAACACAGTGAAAACCATTGTATTTACTTGTACCAATATTAGCACATGAGAATGAAGTTCTCCTATAAAGCAGCAGTGCCATTTAGATAGCCCAGAGGGGGGCAGTTGCCCCTTCCCCTGCATTTGTACCTAGTTGTTCTTATTGTCCTCACCAACTGATGACTCCCTTGCTAGAAAAGTCTGACCATTAACAGTTCGTAAGCTAGCTGGTATCTAAATGTCATCTAAAGTCTTTGGCTCTGGTGGTGGATTGTGTCATCTGGCTCATTTAACAAGTTGTTGTAGCGCTTGCTTGTTTGGTAGGCTTTGCTTCACCTCCTCTGAAAGCTGTGCAACCTGGGTTTGAATCAACTGGGCTGGGGTTGCAGTAAGTGAAATAGCACTCACTTTCAAAGCTGCCAGAGTGACAGCAACAAGTGCATCACTAGCATCGGGGGAGTGATTATGATCTCGGACTTTCCTGAGGTGATGCTGGCCCCCCACAAGGACTGTTGAAGCACTCCCAAGACATTGCAAGCTTTTACGGCTCTGGCAGCACCAATAATATAGGTCACCACAACATCGTTCCTTAATGTACAGGTAGCCACCAGTTGCTAGTTTTTCACGGCCGCGCTGTGATGGAACCAACTCGCAAATCACTACCTCTGCCATTACACTGAAAGCAAATCATCCACTGTGTGAGGAAAGCAAATGAGTGTGTGACTCAGCAAGGGCACATAAATGGTTTCCAATCAATGTCCTGAGTAAATCAGTGAAAAGGTCAGTGCTCAATCAATCAGTTAGTTTAAATTAGAGCCGCACCTAGTATACAAAAATAGAGATAATTGATGCGCACTCTCAGTACTCAGTGTGGAATGTGAAAGGCCGGGAAAAATGCAGTCAGCAAATAGAACCGAACGGTAAGTTAAAATATGGGAAGTTGAAGTCGGGAGGTTAAATGTCGGCAAGTTGAAAGATGGGCAGTCGTACCACACCCATAGTAATAATGGCATTAAATTTGGATTTAATCTTTTGCACAATAAGTGCCCCCCCCAGCCTGTGTGCACTCACGCTGCAGGTGCACTCCTTACTCAGCTGTGTCTGATTGTGTTGTCCACTCTCTCCACCTATTAGTGGCACTGCCATCACATGTGACATGGAGGAGCTCCAGCCAAGCAAGAGCACATGAGTCATGCGTGTGCTATAGTACACTGTTTTTCCCGCCACAAGTAGACAGGCTGCACACTACAGCTTGGATGAGTTGGTGAGCACTGAACTCTCAATAGCAGTGTTGTGGTGGCATAATTTTGTTGGTCTACTCTTAGTGAGTCTCCACCTCCCCCTGGTGTCTGAAGGGGCTGGGGGTGAGCTAGAAGCTAACTCGAGACTAGGCTACCTACTTACTCTACTAGGCTTGCCTCTCAAAAAAAAAAAAAACAGCACAAGCTCCCTGCAGCAGCAAGCTAGCCTAGCAGCAGTGGTGACAGAGGTGTGGTCGGCCTCCATAGGTCTTGATCAGTGCAGTGCAGCAGCAGCCATGGCAGCAGCCAAGCAAGAAGCAAGCAACCCAGGTTGGGTGGGTTTGGTTGGTGAGGTGACTTGGTCCCAGATGTTGGGGACCTGGGATGGTTGGTTCTAGCATCCAGCTTCTAGCAGAAGGACAGAGGAGGAGTGGACTGAAAATTTGGCTGGTGGCACAATGGGCCAGGCCACAGGTTCTGGCCAGATGGCCAGGCAACTAAAAGTAAATCATTTTGTTTTACGGGGGTATAGGGGAAGGATGAAGGACTAACATATTGATCTGTTTTCCATGTTTCTGCACCTTTGGGCAGCTTCTTGACTCATATGGGAAGGGTATTGAATGGAATGGAGTCAGGGAGAGAAATCAGGACTTTTTTGGGGGGGGGTTCAGAACTTCAACCAGGAAAAAAACTAGTTAGTAACTGGGTGGGCTTAAGCCCAAATCTGATGCACTGCTCTGGGGTATAGACAGATGAATATTATACATTTGAATTTTTCCTGATTTGCATATCACTTTTCAGTCACAACAAATAAGTTTTACCTTTTAGAGATGTTCCAGACATTCCAGAGCTTGCCGCCTATGGGCTAACAAGCACCTGCCCTCCAATGGTTGCTGGCTCCCCCCTGCTGAAATCTGAAATGGTGCCTTTGCCATAAAGTCTGAATTTACATGGCATCCTATTTGTGAGCAGCATGTTTTTCATGAGGGATGGATGAGGGGCAGTGTAGTTTTCAGGGTTAAAATGAGGACTGTCCCCTGCATTCAGGGACAGTTGAACAGTATGGCATGCACAGTCTATTGGAGCCCTGCTATAGTCAGGCTTATGCCCCCCTCCCAGTGAAGGTCACCTCCACATCCCCATGCTCAGGCACATTATAACACAGGGCTTGGGAGAGTGCAGGGGCATGCCCCATTGAAATGAATGGGGATCGGTTTTTATTACCGTTTTATACATTATTGATGGAGAGTTGGAGATTAAAGAAGGCCACTGCTCGATGAACAAGGGCCTTTTAAGTAGAGCAGTGGCCTTCATTATTCTCCAACTCACCATCATAATGTATAAACTAGTAATAAAAAATAACTCCATTCATGTCAAAGGGGCATGCCCCAGCACTCTCTCCCATGGACATCATCTCTTAAAGACTCCTGCCTCTGGCTTCCTAGTACTCAGGTAAGAGGCTCTTATCTTGTATCTATACTTGGTGGGTTGTCGGTAGCAGCATTGATGCACCTGCTACTGTGTGTGTATATGGGGGGGACTGGCCATGTGGGTGGGTGTCGAGTTATTGCTACTTTTGTGTTTGCCCAAAGTCTGTTTGCATGGAAGCATTCAAAACTATGGAGAGAAATTAGTAGGAGTACAGGCCAGACAGAAGTAATCAATTAGTTTTGTGGGTAAACATGTGTATTGGGGGTGGGAAGAACTACTTGTGTTTCCATTGGTATGTGTGCTACAGTTCAGCTGTGCAGCTGAGATGGGGGGCAGGAAAACTAAAATGTATAACAGTGGCTATAATCATGCTGCCCTGGCTGGTGTAAATGTACTCTGAACGGTGTCCTCCTATGGTATTTTGAGAATACAAGTTTAGGGGATGTGGCAGTTAACATTTGAGAATTGACCCCTGTATCTGCCACAAACCCCCTAGCACCATGTCGCAGGTTACTGTTTGTTGCATGGCTGGCGCAAGCCCCCTTTTCCTGCAAGCAGCCTGCATTTGTCGCTGGCTGCTTTTGAGAATAGTCTTGGCTCAAGGTGCCACTTGCATCTTTTTTCTTTGATGCAGTCACCTTGTATCCTTCTTGAGGGCTTTGAGAATAGGCTCCAAGGTATTTACAAATAAAAAATAAACATTTGAATCTTGTATAATGAGACCCCTTAAGCTTGATTCTAGTGTTTGTTTTCCAAAAAAACAGGCCAGAATTACATTTTTGGGACTTTGTTAAGTTCTTTAGCTGTCAGCTTATTGAGATGACTGATTCGTGTGTCATGGGCCAGGAATTCTTTGGTTGCATATTTAAGTGCAAACCAAGAATTATGCGTGTGCACCAGAAATGGGATTCTTTGGTCATACTTAAATGGGCAACCCAAGAATTCCATTTTTGGTGCACATGAAAAATTCTTAGGTTGTTCTTAAATGTGCAGCTTATAAATTCTGGTTTTGGTGAGAACCAAAAATGTTCTGTGTCTTACATACTTTTACTCATGGCTTGGCCATTGTACAATATTGTATTTTAACATTCTGACTATGCTGTTTACATGACCCTAACTCATGAATAAGGATGGTGAGAATTTTCAAAAACAGGTCAAAAGGTGATTTGCAATAAAACAATGAAGAAACATTGTGGGCAGAGCCAGTTTTTGGACCAGCAGGTAGTGCACTGTGCTCACTCGGTCTAGGGGCAAGCTAAGTGAACCAGCAGGATGGGCTGAAGCTGGGGGATGGCATTGCCATATAGTACCACCCCAAGCCTGGAGAAGGATGATACAGTGTTGGCCGCACAGGCACCCCGTAACCATCTAGTTACTTAAGTTAAGGCTTATCTTGATATAGGGCCCAAAGGACTCTACACCTCTGCACCTGTAGCTGCACAGAAGCACAGAGCCATGGGAACCTGCACTTCTACAGCCAGAAGAACTCTTCAACCTGCACATGAGCATCTGTAGGA
The DNA here is from genome assembly GCA_016271365.2 of Neoceratodus forsteri. Classification (NCBI taxonomy): domain Eukaryota; kingdom Metazoa; phylum Chordata; order Ceratodontiformes; family Ceratodontidae; genus Neoceratodus; species Neoceratodus forsteri. The sequence continues at coordinate 696,537,251 of CM057451.1, read as the reverse complement.
ACCCAAGGGCCCTGCACTTTTGCAATCTCCCACCAGCTGCCCTACAAATGATTTGCATCTGTTGCCATGAGGAATTGCAGGGCTTGAAGGGCCCTGCAGTTCCTCAGCCAAATGGACTCTTTTATTGGCACAAGTTTAGGATGGCCCTACACATCTGCATCTGTAGCTGCACAGAAGGGCAGGTCCTAGAGGACCCAGTACTTCTGCAACCAGACAGAATCTTCCCTTGGTGCAGGGCCCAGAGGGACCTGTCCATCTGCATCTGTAGCCACACAGAGTGACAGGGTCCAGAAGACCCTGTACTTCTGCAGCTTCCCCATATGTTTCCACTATCACAAACAGAAAGGAAATTTATTGCAAAAAACTCTGTTAATTCAGAGATTAGGGTTCCAAAAAAAGGTCAAACTGCACAATTTAAGGAAACATGAACATTGGGTTTTAGAGTCTCAGGAGCCTTGATGAGTCAGTGGTGTGGTGATCTTTGGGGTAATCAACTTTAATGCTGGCATTACATCACATTTAAACACAATAACACGGAATTCAATCTTAATGCAGTGGGCAGGTAACAGACCATCCAGAATTAGGTTTTACAACTAAAACAATCACTTATAAATTTGGCAGCCCCCCTCTATGGTACAGCATGAGAGAGGTGCTATTGCAGTCCTAATAAGCACAGTTGCTTCTTCCAAAATTTGTATTTCTTTATACAGTGTGCAGTAGTTCCACAGTGTCTTAGAATGGGTGAGTGGGCTGGTTGGATGAGGGGGAACAGGCCACCTTAAAATATCCTTCAAAGAGTTACCTCCCAGTCCACCTGTCTATTTCCAGTGTACCTGTCCATGTCTACCGGGGTCATCTTGCGAGGTATGGTACAAAATCCTCACCTTTGTCCATAACGTATATATTCATGGCAAAAAACTCTGTTAATGCATCAGTTAGGGTTCATAGCACAGCAACAAAAGCATGGAAATGTGGTATTAGGCTTACGACCCCTACCACCCCACCCCCCACCCTCCACACACCAACAGGCATCAGAGTGTGTGTTGAGTTTGTTGACCTAACTCTCACCCCATTCCATGTGTAAAGAAGCTGAGGTGGTGCAGTATAGGAGACTGGGGTGAGAGTTAGGCATGATGTCCCCAGTGCACACCCCAGGCATTTTTCTTTCTCACTAATTGAAAACAAGATGGCGGCAGCATGAAAGTGAAAGGTCCATTTGCAAACGGAAACTTGTACTTCCGACACTTTTGTTAGACACATATATTTTTCCCCATTGACTATATTGGGAAGTTGTTTTTTGAATAACTTTTGAACGGTTTAATATTTTTACACCAAATCTTCAAAAGGTACATCGGTGACCAGACTGCATCTTCCCAGAAGATTTCAGATCAAATGGACAAATCATTCGGGCTGTGGGCACAAGCACAGAAAGGTGCAAAAAATCTTTTTTTTTTTTGCATTTTTTGGCATTCTGCAGTTCCGTCATATAGTGGCAATGTTATTAAGGTGCAAAATGTGAGATTTAACATTAAAGTGCTTACTCAACCCCTAAGTGTAGGGCCACTGCCGAGGCACTAATATATATATATATATATATATATATATATATATGTGTGTGTATATATACATATATATATATATATATATATATATATATATATATACACATATTAGAGGCAACAAAACTCAGTTTAATGCATTAGTTAGGGTTGTTCCACAATGACAAAAGCCAGGAAATTTGAGTATTAGGATTGATAGCCCGCTTTTGACCCCCAGCCCACCCCACACCGGCATCGGAGTGCGCATTAGGGTCATCAGCCCTAACTCTCACCCCATCACATGTGTAAAGAAGCAGAGGTATAGGAGAATGGGGTGAGATTTAGGACCGATGACCCCAACACGCACCCCGATGCTGGTTGGGGGGGTGGGCTGGAGGGTCCAAGGGGGGACTTTCAACCCTAATACAGAATTTCCTCACTTTTGTCGCTGTGGAACAACCCTAACTGATGCATTAAACAGATTTTTTTGCCTCTAATTTCCCTTCTTTTTGAGAATGAGGATGATAAATAGTGAATGGAATGCAGTGGCAGGAGCTCGGGGCCCTTCAGGCCCCACACTCCCACCATGTGGTGTCTTGTTACATAGTAACAGGAACTGCAAAGCAAACGCAAGCGGCAATGGTAACGCACATGGCAAAGCAAAAGTAAATGGTAAAGCAAACGTTAACAGAAATGCAAGCATTACAGTTACGTAAACAGAGACATCAAACAGAAGTGCATACAGAATGCAACTGGTAACACACACATTCATGGTACCCAATGGTAAACACAAATGGTAACAGTAACAGCAACAATAACGCCAAAGTAAACAGAAACGCAAGCGAGTACGAAAACACAAACCGTATTGCACACAATCACGGAACCACAATTGTAAACACAAATGGTTACGGTAACAGCAACAATAAAGCCAACAGAAACAGAAAAGCAAGCATGTATGGAAAAGCAAACCGTTACACTCAAGGTCATGGTACCGCAATTGTAAATGTAAATGGTAACAGTAACAGCAATAATAAAGCCAACAGAAACAGAAACACAAGCGCATCCAAAAACACAAACCGTAACGTGCATGGTCACGGTACCACAACTGCAAATGGAAATGGTAATGGTAACAGGAACAATAACGTGAAATAAAATGGAAATGAAAGTGCAAACGAAAACGCAAACTGTAATGCAAACAGTGACGTAGACGGGAATGGCGATGCGAACGGTAACAGAAGCGCAACTGGAAATGCTAACTGATACAGTAACGAAAGGGCACACCCTTCTTTTCCCCCAAAACTGCATTGAAAAAACACATTGAAAACAAAGAATGTATGCATTATAATTGACTTCAGAGCAGAAAATTATGACTTGGAATACTAAATTGCTTATATCTCAGGAACTGTACGACATAGAAAAAAAATTTAAAATTGTGTATGAATTATTACTTTCCTGGCTAATTTTATGCTTAGCTCCCATCTGGTGGGGCTAAGCATTTTTTTGATGAAAAGTCCGTATCTCGCACCGTTTCCGAGATACAGGCCATGAAAGACGCAACGGACGCCATAATGTTATTCTGAGGCAAAAAGCGTAAACTTCAGAGTGCTGTCACTTTGCTGCCCTGTAATATTATTTCACCAAGCCACCAAAAGGCACATCTGTGGGAAGTTGGCTTTCTTCCCTCTAAATTTCAGCCCAAACGACCAAACTGTTATTTTGCAGCAGTGTGGCAAAGAATTCCTGTAATGCGGCAAATGCCTTAATGTTATCCTATGGGAAAAAATGTCAACTTTGTAGTGCCGTAACTTTGCTGCTGTGTACTATTTCTTGACCAAACTACCAAAAGCCACATCTGTGGGATATTGCCTTTCTTCCCTCCAAATTTCAAGTCAAAAGACCAAACCGTTCCCAAGATATTCAATATGAAAGATTACTAAACTTTCTCTATCTATTCCATTATAAAAAATCTGGCCATCTTGTCCCTCCCTTGCGATCAAAGATGGTGATCAAAGAATCTCACGATCAAAGAATTTGCAGGTTCACGAACAAAGCTTTAAAAACCTTATAAATTAAAGAAATTGCAGTATTCCTACGAAACCCCTGGGCTGAGAAAATTGATTTTTTAATTGGGCCATCTTGTCTCTCGCTCACGATGCATGATCGTGATCAAAGAATCTCACAATCAAAGAATTTTCAGGCTTGTGATCAAAGAATTTGCAGGGTCACGATCAAAGAATTAAAACTCTTCTAATTCAAAAAGTAAACAGAATCGTGGTAAAGCACCATCATGGTTCATCAGAATGAAGCCCCCCGAGTAAAACCCACCCTTGTTTGACTTCCTAAGACACCCCTGGGCTGAGAAAATTGATTTTTTTCTTCTGGCCATCTCGTCCCTTGCTTGCGATGCACGATCGTGATCAAAGAATCTCACAGTCAAAGTATTTGCATGCTCACTATCAAAGAAATTGCTCGCTCATGAATAAAGAGTGAGGGTCGAGATGGCCAGATTTCTAAATACATTTGTGTAGCCCAGGGGTGGCCTAGACTGTTGAATAAAGAAGGGTTTTGCTCAGGGGGCTTCGTTGTGCCCCATCTGCATACTCAAGATAATGTAGTACCTATCCCTGATAGTCTAGTGGCCCCCCATCACAATAAATTATTAACATCCCTGGTAGTCTAGTGGCCCCCCCAATAAAATATATTAACTATGTAGTGCACTAGTAGTCTAGTGCCCCCACCTATTTTCCCACATCCCTGGTAATCTAGTCCCCCTGGGCTGTATTGTTTTATTATAAATATTTTATATCCCTTGGTAGTCTAGCACCCTCCCATGTAATGAAATAAATAATAGATTTATATTATACTTGGTAGCCTAGTAAGTCCCACCCCCACCCATTCATGCCGTCGATCACCCTTCTCATTTAGCCAGCTGTCGATCTGGCACAGTTTCCTCACCTTCATCGGTTCATGACCGTCTGCATTATTAGTAGATGCAAAGAGGTGCTCAGAAATATTTTCAGAGCACCTTTGCATTAATGTTCATAATGCAGACAGTCGGCTGCTGGTCTTGAGGTGAAAGGTGGTTGTGCCAGTCGCCGGCGGCTAAGGGTGGGGGTGCTGGGTGGAGGGGATGGATGGGTGGGGAGGTACCTAGACTACCAGGTATAATATCAATGATTATTTATTTCATTATGTTGGGGAGGTGCTAGACCAACAGGGATATAAAATTTATTTATAATAAAACAATACAGCTCAGGGGGGGCCACTAGGCTACCAAGTAATGGAGAAATACAGGGTTGGGGGGCACTAGACTACCAGGGCACTACATAGTTAATATATTCTATTGAGGGGTGACTAGACTACCAGGGATGTAAATATTTTATTGTGATGAGGGTGGCCACTAGACTACCAGGGATAGGTTCTACATTATTTTGGGTATGCAGATGGGGCACAACGAAGCCACCTGAGCAAAACCTACCATAATTGAACACTGTAGGGCACCCCTGGGCTACAAAAAAAACATTTTCAAATCTGGCCATCTCATCCCTCGCTCGCGATGCACGATCGTGATCAAAGATTCTCACGATTAAAGAATTTGTCAGCTCACGATCAAAGATCGTTAGCAAGCCGCGAACAATGAATTTAAAAGCTAAAAACTCTATTCTTTGACCAATTTTGATGGAACCAAAGCCATGGCTCAATAGATCAGGGTCTCCTGGGTAAAACCCATCAAAGTTTTACTTCAGAAGTGACCCCTGAGCCGAGATATTTGTGTTTGTGCAATCAGAAAACTGAAAACAAGATGGCAGATCTCGTGGTCAAATAACTTTTGAAATTCCTCAGGATCAAAGATTCTTGAACTGCGAGGCTGCAAATTCTTTGACCGCCAGGTGGGATGAGATGGCCAGAACCCCCATTCTTTGATCGCAAGGTACACATATAACTTTTCCCATTGACTTATAATGGGAACTTAAAACTGCCATAACTTTTGAATGCCTTAATATTTTTTCACCAAACAAACAGTGGCATGTTCAGCCACCAAAGCTCTTTCAAACAAGCCATCCTGCAGTGTGGTACACCACACAACAGCCATGCAGGACCACATTTAAAATGCCAAGAGGTGCCTCCAAAAATGGATAATTTTGCATTTTTCAATGCTTTCGTACACGAAGACCGGCATGCAGACTGAAACACAATTTGGCAAATCAAGAGAACTAGTGTACCCCAATACGTGTACCAAATTTCAGGCAAATCCATTGAACAGGTCCAAAGTTGTTATTAACGTCCAAACTTCTTGACTTTAGTATGTAACTGGCCTTCAACTCCTAACTAGTGGGCGACCGCCATCTATGATATATATATATATATATCTATCATATGCTCAATTCAATTCAATTTTATTTTTATACTGGAAGGTATGTGAGCAAAAATGCCCATTTTCACAAATGTCCAGTGGTACAGAAATTTGATGATACAAGAAAAATGTGAAAACAATATTTGCAAATCTTTATGGTATTTACAGGAGGAACGGTGTATATGACAGGATCATCAAAATTAGAAAAATATACAGAGCACACGAGAATATAGCCAATATACAGATACATATAAACTCTAAGGTAACTTAAGGGTTGGTGGACATTCAGGGGAGTTACCTACCAGGGCAGACACAGGTGGTGGATTGGAGGAGGTGGTCCTTGAGGGAGGAGGTGAATGAGGCAATTGAACTACAGGCCTGGGGCTAGATATTCAGACATGAGCCCAAGGTGTGTGCAAAGGAAGGCGCAGAAGAATGCAGATGTGCCATGTGGCAAAGGATGCCATATTCAGAAGATGTGCCATCGACATGTGCTGGTGCAAGGCAGGATGAGAATAGCAAAGATGTACCATAGCGCAACTACAGATGCTCTGGCACAAATAGGAATGCACAGGAGTAGGCCAGAACACATAACCAAGAGGGCTGAGCAAGGACAACAGGCAACAGGGACACACAGGCAGGGCTGCACAGGGGCATAGTACCCCACCAGCATGGCCAACCACAGACAACAGGGGCACACTGTCCTGCAGACACCACAGGACACCAGGGGAAAGCAGAAAACAGGACCCCAGGCTGCCAACTATGACACAAGCACCAGGGCAACACACAGGCACTGCTGACATGCCGACGGCAGAGCCATGCAATACATACCCAACTGAAACAGGGGGTCTGTCGCCATGGTGCCAGGATAACACACAAACACAGAGGACTGTGGGCCAGAGGTGAAGGAGGCACAGGCCAGCTGGGGCACATGAGTCACCACCTGGAATGGAGAAGGGCACATCACTGCAAGGCACACCGGTGGTGGTCAGCATGACAGGCGGACAGAAGGGCAGTGCAGGCAGACAAGGGCATAAGGTGCACTGGCAGGCACAGGCCAGTGTGACACTCACCACACAGCAACATGCACAGGACAGGGACATGGCACACATGCCCAGTGCACACATGTACAGTGCCCCAAAGGGACAGCAGCGGGACATCAGGAACATGCCCTAACACAACTCAATATACACCTGCAACATGGCTCCACATGTCACCTGCAAAGGAAACACAGACAGAGAAGATGTAGCAAAGAAAAGGGTTTAATAGGAACAAAACACAAAACAGAGCCAACAGAGCAACTATGTACAGAACAGTAAATAACTGAATGGTGAGGGGTCATGGGAAGCAGGGGATAGGGTCCTGGGGCTGTACAATAGTATGTGGGGATGGGCAGAGCAACAAGGGAAGGGCATAGCACACATGTACTTTGGCCCCAATGGTACCAAGGCAGACTAACGTCAGCCACACACTGCAGCCTCCAACTGTCCTAGGTCCCTCCTCATGGCCACTGTCTCTCTCAGCTGGCGCTGTGTCAGGCCAACCATCTGCCCCATCATGGCCATCATCCTCCTCTGCTGCTAGAGTACTATGAAGAGGGCCCTCACCAGCCACCCCAATGCCCTCTGTGGCTGTACCCTTGGCCCGACCTAGGAGAAGGGATAGAACAGGCAATAAGTGAAATGCCAGATGGAGCCCCATCCCACCAAAATATGTGTACTGAACAGCAGAGGGACACACCAGTGGATGGATCCCCAAGGTTCTGTGCATGGAGGGCCGCACCAACCATCCACGCAGCACACCACACCATTGCAGACAGGCACACGGGGTCACACAGTAGGCTCCTCAGAACACATGCAAGGCACACAACACGGACTGCAGGCACCCGTGGCTACCTTCACAGTGGAGGCCGTGTGCACATCCCACCCTACTGGGTGGCACAGTGGATACAGACATGGTACATGCACACAAAGTGCAACACCGGCACATCTGCAGGGCCTTATGCCCACCCAGGGAGTGCCCACACATGGCAGCAGTGTCTATGTCTGGAACCCTGCAACCTATGGTGACCCACACATGCACAGTACAGCAGTGTGAACATGCTTATTTGGCTGTTGCTGTACCGAAGCCCCAGCAGCCATCCCATCACCTCATCTGCCATCCACGGCCATGGCCGCCCTTGCCCTCCTGCAGTCCTGTGGACCTGTGGATGAATGAGAGAGGTGGACATGAGAGGACAGTCATGCACACAAAACCCCCCCAGCACTCAGCTAGCAAGGCACAGGATGGGACACCACTGACCCTTTTGCTCTGGAGCCTGCACAACTGCAAAATGCACAACAGTATTGCATATGTCGCCCATGCAGGACACACAGCGACTGCCAGAACCGTGGCTGCCCCCCAGCAGCTGCAAATGCTGTGCATCTGGACACCCAGTACAGATACACCACAGGCATGCATGATGCATGGGAATAGTAACCTGGCTGTGGCACAGCACCACGCTGCACCCATTCCTGCAGCCATCGCAGCCATTTGGGACCCCTCCTACACAGATCCCCATAGCAGGTCCTGCACTGTTTAGCGGTGCACAGCACCCCTGTGTTGCATTCCAGGGCTGTGGTGACACGGGACCACACCCGTGTCCTTGGCTGCTGCAAGGGGACCTGCCCAAACAGCTGGGACACATAGGGCTCGATCAGTGCAACCAGGTTGCACATCTCCACCTCAGTCCAGTTTACTGCCCAATGTGTGGTAACAGTGCTCACCATGGTTCAAGTGCAACCCGAATGTAGGATGTATTATGGGCCTACACAGCAAGCATGTGGTGCAGCTCATGTATGTTGCGCATTAGCGTACCATTGTACATGATTGTGCAGCACGTGGATGTGCGATTGGCATGCATTGTGGTGGAGTATTGCACAGCACCATGTATGCTCACAGTGGCATGGCCTGGTGGATGCAGGAGGTCATGGCCGTGACCCTGATGGCACAAGGCGTGATGCTGTGCAATGCCGCACATGACCCCACCTTGCTCTGTATGCAGCATAGCGCATCCTGTGCAGCTGAGCCATGGGCCATTGTACCTTGACGCATTCATTTGCTTGATAGGGGACCAGCACCGCATGAGCAATGGTGGCATATCATGCACTGTTGCATGATAGGCCAATGTACACTGGTACGCACATGCGCACTGCAAGCCCGCACATTGTGCATGTGCTGGACTTGCAACACATGATTGCTCTGGTGCATCCTACTTGAGCAAGGTGTAATAATGCGATATTCAGTTGCCATATGGAAATCACCTCATTAGGCTATGCACGGTGCAACAGGGATCATTAGCATATCATTACTATTGCGCACAGGCTAATTTGCATGTGTTGCATTTTAAAAGCACCATGCCACAGCGCAGGCCATGGACTGGTATTGCAACCATTTTGGTAAAGGGATTATTACACTGGGAGTAAAAGGCCCATAACTACAGTGCAATGGACATCTTTCTGTGCCATGCTGCCACTGACATCCATTTCTGTCACTGTCCACAGGTAGCACAATGTCCGAGGCTGAGGGAGAGGAGGAAGAGCGTGGGCCTGCATGGAAGCACAGGCCCAATTTCACTAAGGAGGAGCAGCAGGCCCTGTTTGAGGCCTACCTTGACAGGGATGACCTGCTGAGTGGTGCCATGGCACACCACAGGACAGGTCAGACGGGTGGAATGTAGTGGCCACCTATGTGAATGCAAATGGCAGACACTAGAGGAGTGCCCAGGAGTGCCGTAAGAAGGTGGGGATAGACAAACACCATATTAAAGAGAAGGTGGCAGCAATCAGGGCATCATGCAGCAGGACGGGTGGTGGACCACCCACTGAAGTGGGACTGATGGTGACAGAAGAGCTGGTGACAGCAACCATCAACCATTCCACCATAGAGAGTGTTTCTGGTGGTGGTTTCCAGATGGGTGGCAGCCCCTCACAGCATGGTGAGTCACCACACACCATGCATGGAGGGGTATGGTCAGTACCATGCAGGTGGGTCTGTCACTGTGCTATGTGGCCCATGTGGGTGAGGTGTGCAGCTGTGCATGGTGCACTGGTGGATGGCGGCCATGGCAGCATTCATCCCTTGACACAGAACCCACCTGCATGGGTGCTACACCTCCGCTGACTCTGTGTTTCTGTGTTCCAGCAGCATCATGTCTCTGCGGAGTGGTACAGGAGGAGGAGAATGCCGACATGGGACCGGAGGAGGTGGTGCCATCGACGTCCATGGGCATCTGGGACAGGGACCAACTGTGATGTGACAGTGTGGGGCTGCTGGACATCCTGGGACTGGAGTCAGATGAAGCACTATCTGAGCTCCTGCTGGGTGAGAACCTGCCTGTGCTGTGTGCAGCACCTGGCTGGGTAATATGTCTGACTCCGATGATGATATGACACTGATTGTGGACAGCGCCAGGCATGTGGTACCAGCCAGGGTCTAGGGACAGCTGCAGGCACTGTCGGGGTCCAGTGTTGCACCGGTGGCTACGTAGTTGCCCCCTGTCAATGGCAACACAGTGGTGTGTAGTGCCACTGTTGTGCCTGGTGGGGGGCGGTTGTGGGCGTGGCCTTGCTGGGCACAGACCAGCAGACAGATGGACAGCAGTGGCAGAAGGCAGTGACCACCAGGCAGCACATCACAGGGGCCACCTCCGGTGCACCTGTAGCCACATTACCCCCTGTGTGGTCCCCAGTGCTGTGTCCACCAGATAGGGGTATTGACCAGCATGCCACGTCACCTGCAGCTGGCTGGCATCCAGCCCAGGATGTGCAGGATGCCAACCAGCTGGCTGAGCACATCCGGCTGCTGCAGTCATCCGTAGACAACCAGGCTCTGCTTGCTACAGAACTCCATGCACTATGGGCTGAGGTGCGTCAGCAGGCAGAGTGGCAGGACAGTGGACATGCGCAGCTCGCTGATGAGATCCACCAGATGTGGGAGGCCACGGATGCATCACTGGACTGAATGACCAGTACCATTGTGGCTGGATTTGCATCAGTGGCATCCATTGGGTACGGCCGTGCACATAGGACTCCTCACAGTGCTACTTCAATGCCACAGTCCCGGTGTCAGGTGACCCCTGCATGGCTGATGCTGGGATGCAACATGGCCATCCCCGACAACCCCAGTGCAAACTTGTTTGGCCAGCTCTACACCCCAGCGAGAACCCGATCTTGTTCTCAGGCCTCCACCCCTGTGGTGTGTTGAACACTTCCCTGGTGGCTGTTGTGCAGCCCATGGCTGCCGAATGGCCTGGGCACAGCTGCCCATGCATGTGGTGGTGTGGATGTGTGGTGTGGCGTATGTCCTCTGTGTGTGCTAGCTGGGCTGCTGGGCCTTGTGACGTGAGTGTGATGAGGACGTGATGAGGACAGCTCCTTGCTGGCTGTGCCTGTGCACCGGTGTCATGTGTCTGATCCATGCCATGTCCTGCAGCCCTTGTTTCTGTGCCTACACCTGTGCTGTGTGCTGTGTGTGTCTGTGTGGCTCTGCATCCTCCATGCAAGCTATGTGTGCCTGTGTCACTGCATGCATCCCTATGTGCCTGTACAGCCCGGTGGGTAGGGTGGTGGTCCATGCAGGCCCTGCATGCATGTTGTTACAATTACCTGCATTTTCCAGAATGCTCTTTTGTGATGGTGGCCCTGTGCCTCCTGGCCTCCGCCGCCAGCCTGGGGTTCTGCCTCCACATGGGTGGCTGAACACCACCTTCAGGCCTGTCATCACCATCATCCCCCCTTCTAGCCGGCCTGCCCTCGAGGACACACTCACCAGAGGGGCTCCGAGCCGGCAGGGCGGCCACCGGCATGCCGAAGGGAACCAGGAGGACGGGAGAAAGCCAGAAGCCGGCCTGCCTCGAGACACACTCACCAGAGGGGCTCTGAGCTGCCGAGCGGGCGGGCGGCCACTAGCCGAAAAGGGAACCAGGAGGCCGGGGGAGAAAGCCAGAAAGCCGGCCTGCCCTCGAGGACACACTCACCAGAGGGGCTCCGAGCCGCCAGCGGGCGGGCGGCCACCGCTTAGCCGAAAAGGGAACCAGGAGGACGGGGGAGAAAGCCAGAAAGCCGGCCTGCCCTCGAGGACACACTCACCAGAGGGGCTCCGAGCCGCCAGCGGGCGGGCGCCACCCGCTAGCCGAAAAGGGAACCAGGAGGCCGGGAGAAAGCCAGAAAGCCGGGCGCTCCCTCAGGACACACTCACCAGAGGGCTCCGAGCCTAGCGGGCGGGCGTGCCACCGCTAGCCGGGGTAAAGGGAACCAGGGAGGCTGGGAGAAAGCCAGAAAGCCGGCCTGCCCTCGAGGACACACTCACCAGAGGGGCTCCGAGCCGCCAGCGGTGGGCGGCCACCGCTTAGCCGAAAAGGGAACCAGGAGGCCGGGGGAGAAAGCCAGAAAGCCGGCCTGCCCTCGAGGACACACTCACCAGAGGGGCTCCGAGCCGCCAGCGGGCGGGCGGCCACCGCTTAGCCGAAAAGGGAACCAGGAGGCCGGGGGAGAAAGCCAGAAAGCCGGCCTGCCCTCGAGGACACACTCACCAGAGGGCTCCTGAGGCCGCCAGCGGGCGGGCGGCCACCGCTAGCTGAAAAGGGAACCAGGAGGCTGGGGAGAAAGCCAGAAAGCCGGCCTGCCCTCGAGGACACACTCACCAGAGGGCTCGGGCCGCCAGCCAGTGAGGCGGCCACCGCTAGCCGGAAGGGAACCAGAGGCCGGGAGAAGCCAGAAAGCCGGCCTGCCCTCAGGACACACTCACCAGAGGGCTCCGAGCCGCCAGCGGGTGGGCGGCCACTGCTTAGCCAAAAGGGAACCAGGAGGCCGGGGGAGAAAGCCAGAAAGCCGGCCTGCCCTCGAGGACACACTCACCAGAGGGGCTCCGAGCCGCCAGCGGGCGGGCGGCCACCGCTTAGCCGAAAAGGGAACCAGGAGGCCGGGGGAGAAAGCCAGAAAGGTACGGGAAAGCCGCTCAGCCAATCGGAAGGCGACCGCCGACCTTTGCCAGCCTCTGATTGGTGCGCCTTCTCCCATTGACTTTGCTGTATCTTTGCACCACCAAAACTGCTCAAGTTACTTGCCTTTTATGTGAAAGTTTTAAATTTCTCAAAAGGGCTTATTTTACTGTGTACTTCTGTATAATGCCTGTTACCTGACTAGTTAGTAATTACAGTCTTTTGGGTTAATTTTGTGCTGGGCTGGCGCATAGGCCTAACCCCCACCCTCCCAGTCTTTGTTGTGCTAATAGCAAAATTTAGCACCTCTAGCAAGCCACTGCCTGCAAGTGCTTCTTCTGACTGCCTCTCCTCTGTCCCTCCCTTCTAGCCGGCCTGCCTCGAGGACACACTCACCAGAGGGGCTCCAGGCACCGCCATGCGGGTGGCGGCCACCGCTCAGCAAAGGGGAACCAGGAGCCGGGGAGAAAGCGGAAAGGTGCGGGAAAGCCAGAAAATTTTTGCCTCCCCCACCCCCTCAGGGTGTTTCTTTTATACACACCTTCCCGCTAAATCTCATCCCTCCATAGCTATTCTCCCAGCCAATTCCGAGCTCATTCTCTTCACATCATCTTACTTTCTTTAACCCTCTCCTTCCCTCCACCATGCTACTGCACCTGCTTCTACTTTTGCTTCTCACCTTCCTTAGATCCAGATGAGATAACTGTTGGAACCCATACCAAGGTGCTTAGGGTGACCACTCAACACTGCCCCCCTCTACTGTCCCCAGTGGATACCCCTAAACTATACATACTTATACTACCACTTCTGCACAATAATCCTTGGGGAATCCCAAAAAAAGGCTCACAACCAGTTTGGAACTCCTCTATCCCCCTGCTACCATACTGGCACTACAATTACCTCCTACGCCTGTCCATTAAGCTGGCAATCTATGATAATCTCGATAACCACGCAGCAGGATCATCAGCCACTATATATTGGATCCCAAGAAAGAAGAAAAAACTCCCTGACTGCTCACTACTCCTATCACTTGGTGCCCTCATCAAGTTAATCTTCTTTCTGCTGGTCTGTGTTGGCACTGTGGAAATCATCCCTGGACCCACTGAAAGCTCGATCTCAACGACCTAACCTCCATAAATGGGTTGAGTTTTCTTCACTTCAATGCCTGCAGCCTCCTAAAAGTTCTCATCAATACAGGCCTGGGTTGCACACACCCTACGGACTGTCTGGTTATATCTGAAACTTGGCTCAAATCTGCAACAAAAGATAGTGAAATAAACCTTCCAACTATCAGCTCTTCAGATCTGACCATCTATCCAGGGCGGTGGGGTTGCCATCTATGTCAAAGCAAATATCTCTGGATCCTGCCTCAATTCCACATCTCAACCAAAGGAATTGAATGCTTGTCTATTAAAATAACCCTTCCGACACATCTTCCTTTCAACTGGTTGGTTGCTATAGGCCCCCTCTGCAGGCCTCAAACTCCTATCCCATTTAGGATCCATACTTAATCTGGGCCCTGAAGACACCATCATCTTAGGAGACATGAACTTAAATTGGCTGACTAATGCATCTGCACCCTGGTAACCTTCTGTGACACCTATGGTTTCTCTCAATTAATCAAAGAACCAACAAGGATCAACCCAAAGAATACTTCAACAGCACCCCTGGATATTATATTGGTAAATAAACCTCATCATTATCCCTATGCAGGAGTACTTCTCAGTGACATAAGTGACCACTGCCCCATAGCTGCCATTAGATCAACAATCAAGCCACCCAATCCTGCAAAATTCCTCCACGAAGGTCAAAAAGAACTTTAACATTACAGGATATCTCCATGATCTGTGCCACACCACACGTTGGCAAGAATTCTATCTCACAGCCTCAATAGAGTCAGCTCTTCAAATCCTAAATGATATAATCATAAGTGCCCTCAATTCACATGCACCCTCACCAGTGTCAGAACCAAACTCAAATCCTGTCGCTGGTTCTCTGCCGACCTCAAATCCGCACTGCTTGCCAGAGACAAACTCTGGAAAAGGGCAAGAAAGACAAAGGACCCAAATGACTGGCTCCAATTCAGAAAAGCCAGAAACTCCTGCACAAAACAAGTAAGAAAAGCCAAGGCAACCTTCTACACAGCTGAACTAGATGCCTCCTATAACAACCCTTCCAGGTTCTGGGGTACCATAAAGGGCATCCTAGGTCAAACCTCTACCCCTGTCTTACCATCCAAAATTAAATTAAATAATATTGAAATCACCGACAAACAAAATATCTTGAATGCCTTCAATGACCATTTCACTACAGCTGGCCTGGCTTTGACTCCTCTCCTGCAAACCTATTAAGATCATCTCTAAACCTACAATCTACTGAGAATCAAAAGGTTGCTTCCACATTCTCATTCAAACCAATATTGTTTAAAGAAGTAGAAGACCTCCTACTCCAACTAGATACCACCAAAAGCGCAGGTGCAGACTCCCTGGATCCCTACTTTCTAAAAGTAGCACTGTATGCCTTAACCGCCCCCCTCACCCATCTCTTCAATCTATCACTTGTCACTGGTACTATCCCCTCAATATGGAAAACAGCTCAAGTGTTTCCACTACTTAAGGCAGGTGATCCCATGGACCTCAATAATTATAGGCCCATCTCAATCTTACCAATACTATCCAAGATGCTTGAGAAGCTGGTAAACTCTCAGTTAACTGCCTACCTTGATACCAACAATCTCCTAAATCCAGCTCAATCTGGGTTTAGATCAATGCATAGCACCATCTCTGCTCTAGCAAAAGTCACAAATGACTGGCAGACTGCCCTAGATAAAAGAATAATACCTGTGCTGTGTTTCTGGATCTAAGCAAAGCCTTTGACACTGTGGATCATGATCTTCTAATCACCTCACTAAACTCCATAGGCCTTGACTCACTCTCTATTAAATGGTTCAGATGCTATCTCTGGAAGGCTACAACTGGTAAAGAATGATGGTGATCTATCTACCCTAAGCCACTCCTAAGAGGTGTACCGCAAGAGCTCCATTCTGGGTCCCATCCTTTTGCCATTTACATCAACAATATTGACTCCAATCTCTCTCTTTCTAATATCCACCTTTTGCAGATGACACTGTACTTTATGTGGCGATCCCTCACCATCAAAAGCCTGTGAGCTCCTACAGTCTCAATTCTCCTCCTCCAGCATAACCAATTAAAAAGAAATTATTACTAAATGCTAAGAAAACCAAAGCTATGTTCTTTGCCCACAAGAACTGTTCTTCCACTATCCATCATTCACCCTCCACAACTCTCTACCATCCTTGATGAAAATCTGGAATATGTTGACAAATTCAAATACTTAGGAGTATGGATAGACAATAAACTAGACTATACTACCCCGTTGAAGAGCTCCTGAAAAAGCTAAGACAAAGACTTGGTCTATTCTATAGAATCAAACACTACCTGACCAAAGATTCCAAACAAAGATTAATCCTTGCATCATTCATGTCCCTCATTGATTATGCTGACTTCCTCTATGGTCATTGCTCCTCTCCCATCTAAACAAACTAGACACCCTGTATCATAGAGCTATTAGATTCATTACTGACCTTCCCTCTAGCACCCATCATTGCTCTCTCTACAATGCAGTCAGCTGGACATCCCTGCAACATAGAAGAAGAAAAAATGCTGCTATCTTTATCTACAAAGCTCTGACAAACAAACTCCCTTCCTACATCTCAGATTGCTTCAACCAGATCACATCCAGGCCCTACACCTTGAGGATCAACAAACTGATCCTACTGAAGATTCCTATCACCTGCACCCGGTATGGAAGAGCTGCATTCAGTTATTCCCTGGCACTTATCTGGAATTCTATCCAAAAGACATTGAAAATGGAAACACTGATCCCCCTTACATCCTTCAAAAAGCTGTACACCGCCTAATCCCAGATTCATGCAATTGCTTCCCACAAGGCCTAGTCCTCCCACACCCCACCCCACACCTCTCTCTCCCCACCCCCTTCTAAATCTCATCCCTATTCTTCTATCATTGCTCTGGTCCTTTTCCACATCAAACCACAAACATATTTGCCCACCCATGTACCATTATCCAAGCCTTATCCCCACCAGACTGTTTGTTTCTCACCTTTAATAGGTTTTGGTTTACTGTCCTTTGCCTTGTATATATGTAAATAATTGTATATCTATCTCACTCATAAATGTTTGTATTTGTGCTATTTCAATATCATGTTTTTTGTATACACTCTGTAACCTTTTTTGTTATGACCACTCAGGTCCATCTTGTAAATGAGCTATGCTCAATGATGTTCGCCTGAATAAATAAAGATTTTGATTGATTTTTTTTTGATTGATCCCCACTGCTGTCACCCTCATCCATCTGGACTGCTATTTCATGGATAATTTATTTATTTATTTTATTTTGCTTTTGTTTACCAGGTAAGCACACTAGACAGCCATGTACCTATTTCCAGGTGCGACCCGGGAGATTACAAGTACAGGCAAGACATCAGTCTTTAACATTGTAAAGTGCAGAGTACAGGCTTACAACAACAGTCGCATACAATTACAAACAGAA
The DNA here is from genome assembly GCA_016271365.2 of Neoceratodus forsteri. NCBI lineage: Eukaryota > Metazoa > Chordata > Ceratodontiformes > Ceratodontidae > Neoceratodus > Neoceratodus forsteri. The sequence goes on along the minus strand of CM057451.1, from coordinate 696,519,788 downwards.
GACAGAAAACAGCAGTTATAATAAGCAGGATCAACTAATGCACCTACAACTGGGCATGGGTATTAGGCTACATAAGTAAAACCTCTAGTGACAGTGAGGACAATAGAAACTGAGATAGGCAGTTTGGATACATTTTACAAGACAGTGGTACAGAAGGGATCAGTGCAGGTAGTACAAATAAATAACAGCAAGATAGCCTAGAATGTGGGACATTCAGTATCAGGAGACTCTTGGTCTAATCAGTATCAGTCAAGTCAAATGACTCAACTAGTTGGTTAGGTCTGGCTGAAAAGGGTGCAGGGGGAGTTCCTTGGGGCAGAAACAGGTAGATGCAGATTTTAGGTAGACCCATAAAGAGGATCTGAAGCAGGAATGGGAGGGAGAGGAGCAGATGTTGGCAGAGAAGGAGTTCCACAATTTGGAAGCTTATGCAGCAAAAGCCCAATCCCCCATTTGGGTACACTTTTTGGGAACCAGAAGGACCTGAGAGTCACTGGATCTTAAGTGGTAGAAGGGGGGGGTGTAGGCTTGAGAGAGTTGGCAAGTCCGGGGAGGGTGGCTGTTCTGACGATATTGTCAATGAAGTTGCCCATGACAAAGGTGCAGTGTTTTTCTGGGGGGAGACACTCAAGCCTGGTGTATAGCTCACAGTGGTGCATGAGGAGAGGGGCAGTGAGTGCAAAGAGGCATACATTGTTATATGCTGTGTCCCACTTTGAGAGACTGCTTTTTGGGATGTAGGCAAAGGAGACAAGACTGCAGCATAGCGTGGGGAGAAGAATCCGCTTAGCTTGGGCAAGATATGCAGCCAAGGTAAGGCAACTTTTTGGCTATGTATACCAAGCCCAGCTTGCAGTTTGTAGCCTTGCAAATGTTACGGATATGCAGAGAGAGGTCAAGTTGTGAGTCGAGGGTAACCTCCAGGTACTTGACGGCATTTACAATGGTCAAGTAGGAACCATCAGCACCAGAGATTTTTAATGGCGCAAGGCAGGCTTTAGATTTGGCCAGGGAGCCAAAAAGCATAGCCTGGGTCTTCTGCAGGTTGATGGTAAGCTTGTGGCCTTTCAGCCAGGTTTGAACTAGTTTAAAATCAGAGTTAAGCCTGGAGTTGATGGTACTGAGGCCATCCGCATACAGGCTGGAGTGCCCATGGACTGGGGCCAATGGCTGTTCATTGATGGACAGGGAGAACAAAAGGGGCCCAAGCATGGATCCCAGGGGGACCCACAGTTCACCTGAGTGGGATCAGAAAGGGCCTTACCAAATCTCATGTATTGCTGCCTGCCAGAGAGGTAGTTTGTGAACCAGGCATGGGCTGGAGGAGAGAGGCCAAGGGACCAGAGTGTGCAGCCCAGAATTGAGTGGTCAACCCCTGTCAAAGGCTTTCTAGAGATCTATGAAGATTGCTCCGGTCAGTTTGCCATGATCAAAAGCGGCCCTGATCTCTGAGGTGATCACTGCCTGGGTGGTAGAAGTGCCATGCCCTTTGCGGTAGCTGTGTTGAGCAGTGGAGAGTAAGTCATAGATATGTAGAAAGTGAGTGAGCTGAGAGGCTATCACCTTTTCCAGCAGTTTGCTAATCGCAGAAAGGATAGCTATAGGACTATAGTTCTCGAGGATTTTTGGGTCACCTTGTTTGAAAACAGGGACAACTTTGGCCACTTTCCATACATCCGGGATGGTTCCTGAGATTAGGGAAGTATTGAAGATATGGGTGATGGGCTGGACTAGGAGAGGTGCCCCCAAATAGAGTAGTCTGGGCTCTAGGTTGTCATGCCCAGCTCCAGTGTGAGGGGAGAGACCAGCAAGGAGCTTCTGAGTCTCTCTGGTGGAGACTGCTTTTAAGTAGAAGGGAGGTCGGGGGGTTATCCCTCTGCAGAAGAGGCCTTGCACCTGGAGGACAGGGAACTGGGAGGAGTGAGTGGGCAGGTCAGAGAACTGGGAGTTAAAGGCATTGGCAATTGTAAGGGGGTTGTTGCAGCTGACCCCGCCAATTAGCATGTCAGTGACCTGGACCCTAGCCGAACCTCCCACAGTGTTTTTAATATTTTGCCAGAAGCACGTCGGGTTCCTGGCTGAGGAAGACAGGGCAGATTTGCAAAATTCACTCTAGGCAGACCGGATCACTTTTTTATGAGTTTCTTAACTGCCTATATTCCAGGAAGTCAGACCTCACCAGGGAGGATTTGTATTTCACCCAGCATTTGTCCCTTTGTTTCATGAGGGAAAATAGGCTGCCATGGAGCCATTTGGTGTCAGCTCCCATCACCCTTCTCTTTGTAAGGGGACTGTGTCTATTTTACAAGGGAGTAAAGACATCAAGGAAGTTGTCAAGGGCTTCTGAGGGGTCAATTGTGGCAGTGACCCGGGACCTGTTTGTACGTTGTAGATCCACATGCTAGTCATTGATGTTAAATTTGGAGAAGTCCCTCATCTGAATAACTTTACAGGGGATTTTGGAAGGGGTGATTCTTCAAGTACAATAGGTAGGGGAATGATCAGAGATGGCATTGGGGAGGATTCCTGAGGAGGCAATTCGGTCAGGTCTGTTGCTCAGCACCCAGTCAATGAGGGATCCTTTATCCCCAGGAGGAGAGCCTTGAAGGATCCTTAATGAGTTGGCAGAGGGAGAGACCAGACAGCAAGAGCTCATATTGCTTGGTGCTGCTGCCCACCCAGTTCAGTTTGAAGTCTCCAAGTACTAGTACTTAATTTGCACGGACCTTCGTGCTGAGTCTGTCAAGGAGGTAGGAGAGTCCTGGCACTCCTCACTTGGGATGATTGTAGGCACAGACCAGGTGTAACTTTTTTGAATTACCTAGCAGGAGAAATGATCCAGAAGCAAATGATTTGATACCTTTTAATGGACCAACATAGATGTAACAACAAGAACAAAGTGCTCTAGCTTTCAGACCAACCAGTCCTTCTTCAGAAGCTCATGGCAGTTGTTTAGAAAATACAATACTTAGAACAGCTAGATAATGCATAGAAAAACAGAAAAAATTCCCCATTGGTTTAAAATACTCATTTAAAAAAAAACAGAAGATGATGTCAGGAAGTTTAAAGTACAATACTGCCTTCAGCCAGAAAGAACCTTGGGTCAGATTGTGCTTGGTGGAACACACATACAAAGAATCCTACTGCATATAAATGTAATTGACATAAGATAACACTGCTGAAGCACATAACTCCTAAATCAAGCTATGAGTGTCACAGTTAGTATAAGGATGTGATTACTGAAAGCAGGAGAAAGGCATGCAGCGGATGTAGGGAGTGGGTGAGCTCAGACAGGCATGTTTAGGTGTGCCCTATAGTAGATGAGCACACCACCCCCATGTTTGTTCCCCGCTCTGTCCTTCCTAATGGTGTTGTAGCCCAGAAGGGCACAAGCAGAATCTGGGGTGGTAGGCTTCAGTCAGGTTTCCATGACCCCCAAAGATATCAGGGTTGTATGGAGCTGCCCAGGCCGTTAGCTCAGCAAGATTAGGTAGGAGACTACGTACATTCAGATGTACAGTCTTTGTGCCCTTGGAGGATTGCCAGGTTTGGGGGTTGAAGGAGGGCATGGCGGCCATCAGTCTGGGACAAGGAACTGAGCCCCCAACCAGGCTGGAGGGAGCAGAGCAGCTAGTCAGAGACAACATCCTGAGTGGCCACTGAGAGGAGAGGAGCCCAGATAGTGTACAGAGCCATTGCAGTAGCCTAGTCTAAGGAAAAAACAGATTTAGTTGCTCTCAGTATACCAAACCCTGGACTTTTGAGATCACCAGGCAGCCTAAAGTATAACAAACACTGGTCTTTTGAGAGCACCGGGTAGACAAAAGATAGGAAGCAGTTAGACCTATCACACAGTAATCATAGGTTTTCAAAAGCAGAAAATCAGGCACTACAGTTTTGTGGCCCACACAGGGGAAGACCCTAGGGACCAGTGTAGAGACAGGGATTCACAGAAAAATTGAGCTAGATCTGAACTCTAAGAGAGAGAGACATTCAACAGACAGCATTAGTGTTGCATTTAAATTGGTTGCCTCACAAGCTCCGCAGAGGAGGGGCAACACTGACCCAGCCCTCCAGGGCAGTTTGTGGAGTACTCTATGAGACAGTTTATAACCTTTAACATACAGTAATGTTATACAAAAGTTCTCACACAGGGCAATAGACTGATGATTATTATGAGACAACAAGCGATATTCTCCCCTGGAGCTAGTGGGTGGGGCTTAGGAGCATTTAACAGGAGGAGGGAAAGGGGCAGGCCATGTTGTGCAGCATGCAGCAGGCCAGGAATAGGCCACAGGCTTTCGATGGGCTGTACTGTAGGGCACCACCTGACCTGTCTAGGCAACGGAACCGCATCTTGAGCATGCCAAAGACACGCTTGATGACACTGCATGTGGTGATGTGCACCTTGTATCTCTTTTCCATGGGTGTTGAAGGTCACTGGTAGGGGTGAGCAGCCAGGGCCTTAGCGGGTATGCACTGTCACCTGTGTGGGGAGAGGATATGGTTATCTCTGTGCTGTTCTTGTGCTACCACCTCACACCTGCTGCCCTCTGCCTCCTACACCCCCTTCCCCTGTGTTGTCACCTTCCTTCCCCGGTATTGCTGCACCCATGTCCATCCCCATGCCTTGTTCTCCTAACAGGTGCCCCATGGGGATATCCCATGCTTGAACCTCTGGCACAGGATTGAATCGTGCCAGATGTAGGTGTTGTGTGCACTCCCTGGGTGTGTGGCGCAAACACTGATGATGCACCCCATGACATTGCACACCACCTGGCAGTTGATGGAGGGGTACCCCTTCCTGTTCATATATGCCATCACCTTCAGGCCAGGTGATGTGTGTATTGCCATGTGGGTGAATTCTATAGACTCTATCACACCTGGCATGTGTGGCACACTGTGGAAGTCTTGCATGTTTGCTGTACACTCTGCCTGTGTGCTTGGGAACTGTATGAACTCCAAAGCATTTGGCAGCAGAGTGTTGAGGACCTGTGTGAGGCGGTGGGATGTGGCTGACTGGGTGATCCCTGTGGTGGCACCCGTTGGTCTCTGGAAGGTGCCCGTGATGAGCAGGCACATCACTGCTGTCACCTTGTTCTCCACAGATATGGCATGACTACATCTGGTGGGTGTCTGCAGCTCATCACTGCACAGCTCACAGAGCTGCCTCAGAATTGTCCAGTTCAGGTGGTACCAGTCTGCAATATCCACATCGCTGTAGTCCTCAAAGATGAGGGAAGCACGGTACCATTTGTGTTAGGCATACTGCCACTGACCCTTCATCGGCCACGTTGCTGTTCCTCCCTCCTCTTCACACCCCTCATTACCTGCTCCACGATAAATGGACATGCATCCATGTTGTTCTGGATTGCACTCGGGGTTGCGCATCTGCTGTGTGTGTGTGTTTGAGCCTGTTTTTATAGGCTCAAGTCTGGCTGGTGCATCCTGTGGTTTGCTCCTGACTTAAGCCATGGTTTTCGGTTGAATATTCTATTGCACCACTTATTCATGGGTATGCCTCCTTGCACTTGCACTGCATACATTACATTTGTGCCGTGGGCACAATGAGACTTGCGCCATGCATCCGCGGTGGTTGAATATGGCTGTGTGGTGCAAGTCTGTGATTGCAGCGGCCCAACTCAGTTGTACCTTGTGCAACTGCTCTGAATATCTGGGTCCTTCAGGGGCAGTTTATTGTAAAACTTAGGGCCCTTGTATGTGATGAAGTTCTGCACAAGCTTGATGCAGTAAAAAGGTATGTCAAAGATATGACAGGCAGCCCCTCTTGTACTACACTTGGAAACTGATAAGGGGAAAAGGGAGTTAATGCTGATCAGCAGTAGATTACAGTAAACTTTGTGTAGGAAAGAGAGCATTTTAAGTTGGAACCAGCCTTCAAAGGTGAGACAGTTAAGGGAGGCATAGAGGGTACAGTTATGGGTCATCCAGCGGAGGCTATTCACAAAGCATGTAATATTGTTTGTAGTTCTGAGTTTGGAGAAAAGGGGGGATGTGTTAGGGGGGAGTAGACAATAGAGACATAATCAAGTAGGGACAGGAGAAGGGAGCTGGCACGGCATAGTCTTGAGATAGGGATAAGGAACTTTCTGATTCAGTATGAGACCTAGCCTCAGATGGATTTTCTTGATGAGGTTGGTAATATGGATATTGTAGGTTAGGTGAGGGTCTAAGTACAGTCCAAGGTATTTGAATTCATAGACTTGTTCTAAGATGTTACCAAGATTTTCTGAGAGGGTTAGACCCATGCCTGGAGCTTTTCTTGGGCCAGAGAAGATCATAAACTTGGTCTTCTTGGAGTTGAGAACCATGCCTTTGGCAGAGAACCAAGTATGTAGCTTGTTGAAGTCAGCCTGCAAGTTACTGAACATTGTGTCCAGGTTACTGTCGTTGCAGTAGATGGCCATGTCATCCTCATAAAGAACTAGTTGGGTGGTTTTGGAAGATGAAAGGGAGGTTATGGATGAAGAGTGAGAACAGAAGCAGGCCCAGGATTGAGCCCTGGTGTACCTTATATTAATCAGACATTCAGCAGAAAAATGACCGTTGATATTAGTTTTCTACGATCTGCTGGAGAGGTAGCTTCCAACCCATTTGACAACATTTTCAGATATGTGAAAGCCCTTTAGTGTGTCAAGAAGAAGGCAATGGTTAACCAGGTGGAACATCTTGATCAGGTCCACAAAGACAGAGCCTGTGTACTGGCCTTTATCACTTGCCTTGAGGATATCACTGGTGAACCTAACCAGGGCTGTTTCAGTGCTACATCCAGATATGAAACCATGCTTGGCAATAGACAGCAAGTTATGACAGTTGAGGAAGGTGGTAAGCTGGATATGAAGAACTTTTTCAATGATTTTGGAGAGGGGAGCAAGGAGGGAAATAGGTCGGTAAATCCCTCCTTCATTCCTTGACCCTAACTTGAACAATGGTTTGATGGTGGCAGTTTTCCAGGTGCTAGGTAAATAGTCAGAGCAGAGTGAGTGGTTTAGTATGTTGGTGATTGGGACCGCTAATGAATTAATTGCCAGTTTAAGGATTTTAAAGTCAATTCCGTCCACCCCTTTGCTAGGTTTACAGTTGTTACTTTGGATGAGCTTAATGGTGTTGGAGGATTTTAGGTCCCTAAAATAGATTCTGGAACTGGGCTCGGACATAGTATTGGGGTGGGGGAGGGGTGGATGGGGAGGGGAGTGGAGGGGAGGGTTTATATTTATCGAGGTCACCAAAGAATGAGTTGAAAATGTTTGCTACTTCTGCAGGATTGTTGGTCTTCTTGCTGCCATGGATCAGAGTGATAGGTTCTGTATTCTTGTGTTTTCCAAGTAGCGAGTTGAGTGTAACCCAAAGTTGATGGGGGTTGGATGTTTCCCTGAGTTATTTATTATGGAAAAAGTCAATTTTGGCTTTTCCGATGACTGATTTGCACTTTTTTCTGAGTGCTTTGTAGAGAGAGAGCTGGGCAGGGTCTCTGTGCTTGGTCATGGTGTAATGGGCCCAGGCCTTGTCTCTGGTCCTCATAAGTTTAATGATGTTGGATGATACCCATTCATTAACACATCTCCTAATCCTGATTTTTTTGGGAGGGGCATATTTGTTGCATACACTGTTGATAATGGCAGAGAATCTGTCAAGGATAGAGTCAAGGTTACTTGGTGCAGCAGTGAATGACCAGTCAACTAGGCTGAGATTGTGTGTAATATTTTTGATGGAGTTATTTGTCCAGCATCTAGAGAAGATGAACTTGGTGGGATGGTTGGGACACTGAACCAACCATAGGCAGTAGGTGACGCAGTGATCATTGATGTAGTCTGGCAATACTCAGAATTGGTGATGTGGAAGGGGTTGGAGACAATGACCCAGTCGATTAATGATTGAGTACCCATCTTATAATTTGACCTTGTGGGTGTGGAGATAAGCTGGTGAAGGCAGAGGTCAATAATGCAGTGTTGGCTCAGCTGTAGAACCAATTTATGTTGAAGTCCCAAGAAGAACCCACTTCCTGTTAAGAGGGGGGAGGGAGTGTTTGAGGGCTAGCAAGGACTCCAGGTCAGAGGGAGTGGTTCCTGGCGGGAAATAGGCAGTGGTGAGGGTGAGGGTTTTATTTTGTCTGAGAAATAGGTTAATGGAAAGGTCTCAAGTAGAATGAACTCAGAGCTGAGATTGTGTTTGGTGAAAGAGAACTTGATGGAAATGAAGAACATGCAGCTGCCCCCTTTTTTCCCTGTCTGTCTATCCTGACAGAGGTGAATTCGCTGAGTTTGATCTCTCCATTGACGATTTTGTAAGAGTCAGGTTTCTGAGAGCGCCATAATGTCAAAGTCATTTATAGCTACCCAGGCTTGGAAAGCATCTATTTTAGCTGGGAGAATCTGTTTATTTAGGTGGACTATGCTAACCTGTTTCCCTTTATTAGTGTGGGATGAAATGGGAAAGGGGCAGGGGTTACTTGGACAAGGGCTTGGATGGTACCAGTGAAGAGCAGAAGGATGACAAGGATCATGGAAAACCTCATGATGAGCAGTAGCATCTTTGGTTTGTGGAGCCTTGAGCATTTAACTCGAGTGACAGATATGCACTTGGTACAGTGCCATATATATATATATATATATATATATATATATAATACAGATACACAGTGTATATATATATATAAATATATATATATATATACACACACACACACACACATATATATATACACAGTGGATATATATATATATATATATATATTTTGTAGATATAGATATATACACACACTATATATATATTCATGGCAAAAAATCCATTTAATGCATCAGTTAGGGCTGTTCCACAGCAACAAAAGAGAGGAAATTTGGTGTTAGGGTTACCACCCTTTGCACCCTACCCAACCCCACCCCCCAGCAACAGGCATTGGGGTGTGCATTGGGGTCATCGGCCGTAACTCTCATCCCATTCCCTGTGTAAATAAGCTGAGGTGGTGCAGCATAGGAGCATGGGGTGAGATTTAGACCCCATGACCCCAAGTTTTTTGCCATGAATTTCCCTTCTTTTTGAAAATGTGCAATATAAATAGTGAATAGAATGTGATGGTTTGGGCCCGTGCTCCCACCATGATGCCCATGTCTGTGTAAGAACAATAACAGTAATGCTAATGCTAACAGTAAAGGTAATGATGAGGGAAACGCAGATGCTAATGGTAACTGTAACACCAACATCAATGTGAATGCAAACGCAAGCTGTAACTGTTACAGTAACGCAAACAGAAATGCAAACACAAGTGGTAATGCAAGTGGTATCGCAAACACAAAAGGTAATGGTAGCAGTGACGCAAATGAAAACGCGAAACACAACAGTAATGGTAGCAGTAATGTAAACGCAAATGCTAACAGTAACATTAACAGTGATGCAAACGTAAATAGAAACACAAATGGTAATGGAAACGCAAGCGCAAACTGTAACGCAAACGATGAGGGAAACACAAATGTAAATGCAAATGGTAATGCAAATGGAAACGGTAACAGTAAGCTGATGTAAGTAAACTGTAATGAAAATGGCGGAAAAGTGAGGTGAGCCAACAGTAGAGAAAAGTATGTATCTCTCTTCGATTCTGAGATAATGGCACAAAGGCAATGTGAATCAACAGTAGTGAAATCTGTATCTCACTTTGTTTCTGAGATAGCAGCGCAAAGGTGATCTGAGTCAACAGTAGCAAAAATTCTGTATCTCGCTTCATTTCCAAGATAATGGCACAAAGGCTAATGTGAACCAAACCACTGAAAGGCACCTCTGTACCACTAGGACTACCTACGCTATAAATGTCAAGCCACTAGCACCATGCATAATGCTATGCACAAAACATTAACTGAGTCACGCAGTATCTCTGCAGATAATTATTTTCCCAACATGTAAACCACATAATTCACATCTCCAGGACATCCACTCAGCACCCTCCAAATTTCATGTTAAAAGACCAAACCATTTCAGAGATATTCAATTTTAAAGTCTGTGCACCTTTAAGAAGTCTTCCACCACAAAATGGTGGAATTTGTGTCCAAAAATGCACTAAAATGCAGACCTGGCAGCTGAAAAATCTTTAAATCTGAGGGGCAACTTCAAATGTCAATAACTGGAATGGAACAGGATTTTTCCAACAAACAAAAAGTGGCATGTTCCTTGAAGAAAAGGTCTCTCTATGTCCTTAGTTGCACACCAATCAACCACACAATGGCTGTGCAGCATCACGAGCAACACATTGTGCAAAATTAGCAAAAATTGAATTTTTGTCACTTTGCTGTGCAACAACTGTATATCTGAATGAAATGAAAATTGGTAAATGAAGACATGTACTATACCAGAACATGAATAACAAATGTTATCTGAATCTGTTCAACAATTGCAGACTGTCACGCTGGGAAAACTGTGCCGGATTGCCAAAAAGAGCATTTTTGCCACTTTGCTACACAAGAATCACATATCCAAAGGAACCAAAAATTGGTAAAAGAAGACATGTACCACAGAACACTGTGTGTCCAAAATTGTGTGAACTTCCGTTCTATGGTTTCAGAGCACCACGAGCAAACAACTACGCAGCCACAATTCAGAAACCATTACTGCCAGCAACCCCAAAAATTGTCACAGTCAAAGATCTATTAGAAATCTTTCTTTATTCCAAATGCCAGGCAAATTGGATGCACAATTCAAAAGTTATTGAAGCGGAATGAATCAAATTTCCATTTGTCAGCGTGGAATAATTCCGCACCTGTTGAAGTTTTGCACACCAAACCTCTGCAAGGCACCTCCATACCGCTAGGGCTACCTACACTATAAATTTCAAGCCACTAGCACCATGCATAACAATATGCACAAAACAGTAACTGCGTCACACAGTATATCTGCAGCACATTATTTTTCCAACAGGTAAACAACATAATTCTCATCCCCAGGACATCCACTCAACACCCTCCAAATTTCATGTTAAAAGACCAAACTATTCCAGAGATATTCAATTTTAAAATTTGTGCACCTTTAAGAAGTCTTTCACCACAAAATGGTGGAATTCGTGGCCAAAAATGTAGTAAAATGGCAGAACTCGCTGCCAAAAAATCTCTGACAGTGAAGGGGTGGCAACTTCAAATTTTTATAACTCTGGAACAGAACAACATCTTTTCACCAAACAAAAGCTGGCATCTTCATTGAACAAAGGGCTACATACGTGCCAAATTTCAGACCAATGAACCACACAGTGGCTGCACTATGTGTCATGCAAGACAGTGCAAAAAATAACATAAACTGCATTTTTTTGCACGTCATTGTGCAAAAACTGTACGTGCCAGTGAAAAAGAAATTGGGAAATAAATAGACGTACCACTTCACTCCATGTATACCAAATCTTATCCAAATCTCTTTAACGGTTGCAGAGCAGTACGAGCGTAAAACTGCACATCAGTGTCGAAAAATACATTTTTGGTGCTTCATTGTGCAAAAACATATGCAGATGTCAACTGAAAATGGTTAAATGCACAGAAGTGTCATAGCAGACCAAGTATTACAAATGTCATACAAATCTATTCAACAGTTGTAAAGTTATAATTATGCAACGAATGTGACATTTAAGTGCAAATGCAAACAGTAATGCCAGCGGTGACGAAAACAGAAACAATAATGCAAACAGTAACAGAAATGCAAGCTCACACGTACATGCAAATGGTAACGAAAAAGCAAACGTTAGTGATAACGCAAACGGAAGCGCAAATGGTAACACAAGCAGAAATGCAAACAGTAACGGTAATGGTGACACAAGCAGAAACTGTAAGATAAATGTTAACAGAAACTCAAGCACAAATGTTAGCACAAACGGTAATGGTAATGGTAACGGTAACACAAATTGTAACAAAAAGGCAAATGGTAATGGAAACAGAAACGAAAATAGTAACGCCAACGGTGATGCAAAATGAAGCGTTAGCGCAAACGGTAATGGAAACGCAAGTGCAAATGCAAATGAAAATGGTTACGCAACCGGTTACATAAACACAAGTGCAAATGTAAACACAAACACAAATGGTTATGCAAACAGTAATGAAAACAGAAACGCAAACAGTAATGGTAACTCCAACGGTGATGCAAAAGGAAACAATAACGCAAATGGTAATACAAATGCAAGTGCAAATGCAAACGGAATCAGTAACTCAAACGGTAACATAAACGCAAGCACAAACATAAACAAAAACACAAATGGGAACACAAACAGTGATGAAAACGCAATGGTAATGCAAATGCAAATGGTAACGGTCAAGCCAACGGTGATGCAGAAGGAAACAGTAACACAAACGATAATGGAAATGCAACAGCAAATGCAACCACAAATGGTAATGGACACATTGATGCAAAAGGAAATGGTAACACAAACAGTAACGGCGTAGCAAGTGGAAACATAAACAGAAATGCTAACAGTACCAGAAATGCAAATGCACATGCTTTGTGTCCCCAAAAAGGTGCATTCAAAAGTACGGTGAATACAAAGGATGTGGGCATAATAATCAATCAAGCAATCAATCAATCAAAATCTTTATTTATTCAGGCGAGCATCATTGAGCATAGCTCATTTACAAGATAGACCTGATTGGTCATTACAATATAAAGGTACAATTTTTTACACAAATACAAGATATAGATTGAGTACAAAAACAAGGACATTATAAATGAACAAAAAGCAAGAATATTTACATATATACAAGTCAATGAGCCAAAGAAACTGGGTTATAATAAAAGGAGTAAAATAAGACAGTAATGAGAGATTAGAGCAAGGGAGGTGGGATTGTGGGAATAAGGTCAGGTATGAGTTGAGTGGGTGAAGGCTACAAAAACAAATTAAGGGTGGAAATGTGAGGGAAAAAAGGGGTGTGGGAGAAAAAAAGTGGGTTGTGATAGGACTAGGCCTTGTGAAAACAGTTGCATGGCTCTGGAAACAGACTATAGCTTTTTGAAGGATGTTAATGGAATGAGGGTATTCAACTTCAGGATCTTTTGAAGAGAGTTCCAAATAAGTGCTAGACAGTAGCTGATTGCAGCCCTCCCATGCCGGGTACAGGTAATAGGTATCTTCAGCATGATGAGTTTGTTGTTCCTTAGGTCATATGGTCTGATATGACCTGGGTAAAACAATCTGAAATGTAGGATGGTAATTTGTTTGTTAGAGCTTTGTAGATCCATAGAGCAGCATTTTTGTTTCTTCTATGATATAGGGATGTCCAGCCGACTGCAGTATAGAGAGAGCAATGGTGGGTGCTGAAAGGAAGGTCTGTAATGAATCTAAGAGCTCTATGATAAAAGGTATCCAGCTTGTTTAAGTGGGACAGAGAGCAGTGACTGTACAGGAAATCAGCATAATCAATGAGGGATAGGAATGATGCCAGGATTAATCTTTGTTTAGAGTCTTTGGTTAGGTAATGTTTTATTCTGTATAATAGGCCAAGTCTCTGCCTGAGCTTCTTCAGGAGTTCTTCAATGTGGCTAGTGTAGTCAAGTCTATTGTCAATCCAAACCCCAAGATATTTAAATTTATCTACATAGTCCAGACTTTCACCAAGGATGGTAGATAGTTGGGGAAGGGTGTTTGGTGTGAGTGGAAGAAAAACTCTTGGAGGAGAAGAACATGGCTTTCGTTTTCTTGGCATTCAGTAGAGTTCTTTTCTAGTAGTTTGTGCTGCAGCAGAGAGAACTCACATTGTAAAGTTCACAGGCTTTTGATGGTGTAGGACTACTGACATATAGGACAGTATCATCTGCAAAAGGTGAATATTAGATGTGGTGAGGTTGGAATCAGTATTATTGATATAAATGGCAAAGAGGATAGGGCCCAGGATGGAACCTTGTGGTACACTCTTAGGAGTGGTTTTGAGGTGAGATAGGTCACCTTCATTTTTACATGCTGTAATTTACCAGAGAGTAGCATCTAGAACCATTGAAGAGAGACTGAGTCGAGGCCTATGGAGTGTAGAGAGGAGATTAGTAGTTCATGGTCAACAGTATCAAAGGCTTTGCTTAAATCCAGAAATACAGCACAGATATTATTCTTTTGTTTAATTCAGTCTGCCAATCATTAGTGACTTTTGCTAAGGCAGAGATGGTGCAGTGCATGGATCTAAAACCAGATTGAGCTGGATTAAGCAGATTATTGGTGTCTAGATAGGCACTTAATTGGCTGTTCACTAGTTTTCAAGCATTTTGGACAATACTGGTAAGATGGATATGGGCCTATAGTTATTGAGGTCCATGGGTCACCTGCCTTGAGTAGAGGAAACACTTGAGCTGTTTTCCAAGTTGCAGGAATAGATCCAGTGGCTAGTGACAAGTTGAAAAGGTGAGTTAGGGGGCTGCTAAGGTGTGCAGAGCAATTTTAGAAAATAGGGGTCCAGAGTCTGCACCTGCACTTTTAGTTGTATCCAAATGGAGTAGTAGGTCTTCTACTTGTTTTAGAAGCATAGGCTTAAAGGAAATGTGGAAGTAGCCTTATGTGCCTCAGTAGTCTGGAAGTTTAATTGTGACCCGCAATAGATTTGCTGGAGAGGAGCTCGAATGCTATGCCGGCTGTAGTGAAATGGTTGTTGAAGGCATTCAAGATTTCTTGCTTGTTAGTGATATCCACATTGTTTAGGTGCACTTTGGTGGTAAGACAGGGGTAGAATCTTGTCCTAAGATCCCTTTATGGTCCCCAGAATCTGGCAGGGTTATGGTAGGAGGCATCCAGTTCTGCTGTATAGAAGGCAGCCTGGCATTTCTCACTTTATTTGTGCAGGAGTTTCTGGCTTTTCTGAATAGAAGCCAATCGTTTGGGTCTTTGGTCTTTCTTGCCCTTTTCCAGAGCTTGTCCCTAGCAAGCAATGCGGATTTAAGGTCAGCAGAGAACCATCGACAGGTTTTGAGCTTGGTTCTGACACTGGAGAGAGGTGCATGTATGTTGAGGGCACTAGTGATAATGTCATTTAAGACTTGTAGAGCTATCTCTACTGAACCTGTGAGATAGAAATCTTGACCAGCACGTGGTGTGACACAAATCATGGAGGTATCTTGTGATATTAAGGTTCTTTTTAGACCTTCTTGGGAGAAATTTTGCTGGGTTGGATGGCTTGAATGAAGATCTTATACCAGCTATGGGACAATGGTCACTTATGTCACTAAATAGCACTCCAGCATGAGAATACAGGTGAGGCTTATTGACCAGCATAATGTCCAGAAGTGTGCTGTTATTTTGGTTTTTTGGGTTAATCCTTGTTGGTTCTTTAATTAATTAATTGAGTGAGGCCATGAGTGTCACAAAAGGATACTAGTGGTGCGGATGCATTGGCTAGCCAATTTAAATTCAGGTCACCTAAATGATGGTGTCTTCTGGGCCTAATTTAATTATAGTGTCCAGTTGGGATAGGAGTTTGAGGCCTGCTGAGGGGGGCCTATAGCAACCAATCAATTGAAAAGCTGACATATTGGGAAGAGATATTTTAAGGGATAAGCATTCGAATTCCTTTGGCTGTGATGTAATATTGAGGCTGGATGCAGAGATATTTGCTTTAACATAAATGGCCACTCCACCGGCCCTGGATGGACAATCAGATCTGAAGAGCTGATAGTTGGGAAGATTTATTTCTCTGTCATTTGTTGCAGATTTGAGCCATGTTTTGGAGATTACCAGAAAGTCCAGTAAGGTGTGTGAACACCAGGCCTGTATTAATGAGAACTTTTAGGAGGCTGCAGACGTTGATATGAAGAAAACTCAGGCCTTTATGGAGGTCAAGTCGGCTGGGGAGATAGAGCTTTCTGTGGGTCCAGGATTGGTTTCAACAGTGCCAGCACAGATCAGCAGGAAGAGAATTAATTTAATGAGGGCTTCAAGTGATAAAGGAAGGAATAGCCAGAGGATTTGCTCTCTTGCTTGGGTCCAGTGTTTAGAGGGTCTTGAGCCTGCTGTGTAGTTAGATAAATTGCCAAATAATACCAGCTTAATGGACAGGCATAGGGGGGCTCTGTACTGCCAAAAGTGGAGTTGGGGGCTTATGAAATATGGAACTGGATATGAGCCTTTTTGTGGGATACCCCAAGGATTATTGTGTAGAAGCGGTAGTGTATACTTGAGGAAATTGAAGACATCCACTTTGGAAAAAAGAGGGGGGCCAGCTTGAATAGCCACTTTAGGCACCAGGGCATGGGCTGTTTCAGTCTCCTTCTCAGGAAATGAGGAAGGTGAGGGCAGAGCAGCATTAGGAGTAACAGCAGCATGGTGGAAGATAGGTAAGGGTTAAAATACTAAAAGGTGGTGTGAGGAGTGGCGCCTGTGTGGCTCGGAATTAGTTATGGGCGGAGATCGGAGTTTAGGCGGGAAGGAGTGTATAAAAGAAACACCCAAGAGGGGGGAGGGGGGCTGGGCAAAAATTTTGTGGTTTTCCCGTACCTTTCTGGCTGTCTCTCCCGGCCTCCTGGTTCCCTTTTTGGCTTGGTGGTCACCGCCCACCCGCTGGTGGCTAGGAGCCCCTACGGTCACTGGGTGCTCGAGGGCAGGACCGGCTGAAAAGGAGGAGACAAAGGAGAGGGCAGTCAGAAAAAGCACTTAGATTGCAGCAATCAAAAGATTCTGCAACTGGTGCTAAAAAAGATTTGCACAACAAAGACTGGGGGGGGTTCGGCGCCTATGCGTCTAGCCCAGCACAAGTCCCACCAAAGGACTGTAATCACAGAAAAACAGTAATCAGGCAAACATTTTACAATTATTACAAAGATAAAGGCAAAAACAGCTCTTTTTGGAGAAATTAGCTAAAAAAGGGCAGAAATCCTGGCCAGTTTTGGAGGTGCAAGCAAAGCAAAAGTCTATGGGGAAGGCGCACCAATCAGAGGCAAGGCTCAGCTGGCAGTCACCTTCCGATTGGCTGCGGCTGTCCCGTACCTTTCTGGCTGTCTCTCCTGGCCTCCTGGTTCCCTTTTCGGCTTGGCGGTTGCCGCCCGCCCGCTGGCGGCTCGGAGCCCCTATGGTCACTGGGTGCTGGAGGGTAGGACCGGCTTTATGGCTGTCTCTCCTGGCCTCCTGGTTCCCTTTTCAGCTTGGCGGTCGCCGCCCGGACGCTGGCGGCTCGGAGCTCCAACGGTCACTGGGTGCTCGAGGGCAGGACCGGCTGAAAAGGAGGAGACAGAGAGGAGAGGGCAGTCAAAAAGCACTAGATTGCAGCAATCAAAGATTCTGCAACTGGTGCTAAAAAGATTTGCACAACAAAGACTGGGGGTTGGCGCCCTGTCGCCTAGCCCAGCACAAGTCCCACCAAAGGACTGTAATCACAGAAAAACAGTAATCAGGCAAACATTTTACAATTATTACAAAGATAAAGGCAAAACAGCTCTTTTTGGAGAAATTAGCTAAAAGGGCAGAAATCCTGGCCAGTTTTGGAGGTGCAAGCAAAGCAAAAGTCTATGGGGAAGGCGCACCAATCAGAGGCAAGGCTCAGCTGGCGGTCGCCTTCCGATTGGCTGCGGCTGTCCCGTACCTTTCTGGCTGTCTCTCCCGGCCTCCTGGTTCCCTTTTCGGCTTGGCGGTCACCGCCCGCCCGCTGGCGGCTCAGAGCCCCTACAGTCACTGGGTGCTCGAGGGCAGGACCGGCTTTCTGGCTGTCTCTCCCGGCCTCCTGGTTCCCTTTTAGGCTTGGCGTTCGCCGCCCGCCCACTGGCAGCTCAGAGCCCCTACGGTCACTGGGTGCTCGAGGGCAGGACCGCCTTTCTGGCTGTCTCTCCCGGCCTCCTGGTTCCCTTTTCGAGGACCCTCCGACCAGAAAATGAGCCCTTGGAATACTACATTGCTTATATCTCAGGAACCGTACGACGTGGAAAAAAAATTAAAATATCATATTATTTGCTACTTTCCAGGCTAGTTTTGCACTTAGCCCCCCAGTGGGGGACTAAGAACCTTTGTGACAAAATGTCCCAAAAGGCGCAGCAGACGCCGTAATGTTATCCTATGGGAAAAATTGTCAACTTCGGAGTGTCGTAACCTTGCAGTCCAGTAGTAATTTGGCACCGAACCACCAAAAGGCACATCTGTGGGATATTGCCTTTCTTCCCTGCAAATTTCAGCCCAAAAGACCAAATTGTTGTTTTGCAGCAGGATAGCAAATATTTCCTATTGTTTTGGGCATAGTGTAGCAAATTACTTTTGCAAATCACAACACTTTCACAAAACAAACCACGAAAGTGTCACATTTGCGAAAGTACTTTGCAACACTACTTTTTACAAAAATTTAAAAATCATATTTCTGGGGTGTTTTACCCCCCAAAAAAAGACATGACTAGCATCCTCAGGGCTTGACTAGGTGAACACAACAAGAA
The DNA here is from genome assembly GCA_016271365.2 of Neoceratodus forsteri. Lineage (NCBI taxonomy): Eukaryota > Metazoa > Chordata > Ceratodontiformes > Ceratodontidae > Neoceratodus > Neoceratodus forsteri. Next base: position 696,501,425 of record CM057451.1, on the reverse strand, counting down.
TTGTGTCCCTAGAGGGTCCCAAATTTAAATTCTAAGACTTTTTCTGACCACCAACTGAAAAAATAAATGACTGAATCATAAAAGTAAAAGGGTAATTTGCGACAATAAAAACTGTATTTGCAACAGATTCACATAGTTTAACTTTTCCAATAGACTATAATGGGATTCAGTGTTTTTTTTAATGACTTTTGAACCATTTAATATTTTTTCACGAAATTTTTGAAAGGCATATCAGGGACACTGGCTGCATGTCCCATGAGTTTTTCAGACTGATTGCTTGAAGCATGTGGGCTGTAGGCAAGAGCAAAGAAACATGAAAAATCCATAATTTATGTGTTTTTTTGCATTCTGTAGGTCAGCAACTGTACATCTGACCGTAACAAAACGTGGCAGATTCAGAGATTTGTGATATCAGAGCATGCGTTCCAAATTTCAGGCAAATCTGTCTTATGGTGGCAAAGTTATTAAGGTGCAAAATTTCAGATTTAAACTTAAATGGGGTACTCAATCCTAACTATAGTGGCACTACTGAGCCACTATAATAGATATATGTGTGTATATATATATATATATATATATATATATATATATATATATACACACACACAATACACAACAGATGTATATATATATATATATATATATATATATACATATATATATATATATATATATATATATATATATATATATATATTATTCATTAGCAAAAACTTTGTTAATGCATCAGTTAGGGTTCATATTAAAGCATTAAAGGGGACAAGAAATTTGTGCTAATTGGCAGCTGTTCATAAAGTTCTTATTCTCAGAAATGATATGCATTCTCCTAAAGTATGCATATTTAACTGTACCTGAATAAAAAGTGATAGGTAAAACTGTAGTTTGCATTGTTGTGTTTCTATGGGCAGCATTTTGTTACAGTTTACTTCATGGAATCACTTATGCAGAGTTTTTACTATGTCACGCTTTATGTACAGAATGCCAATTATGAGCTGTTGACCTATCAGAACCCTGTTTAGAGTTCTGTGCACAAACCATGACATAGTTAAAACTCCAAATTATTGGTTCCCTGAAGAGAACTACAACAAAATGTTGCCCATAAAAATAAGAAAATGCAAAATACATCTTTTTATATCACTTTTTATTCAGGTACAGTTAAATATGGATAATTTAGGAAAATGCATATAATCTCTGAGAATAAGAACTTTATAAACAGCTGCCAGTTAGAAATGATTTCCTGTCCTCTTTAAAGTGACAAAAGTAAGGAAATATGGTGTTAGGGTTCCCAACCCTAACACTGTAACAGTTTTTGTGAACTTCCCCCCTTCACTACTGGACACTCTCCTCGCTCTAACCCTGTTTTCACAAATCTGCTACAGTATTCAATTTAATTCAATTCCATTTTATTGATCGACTTATATTAAGTCATTACAATTTACAGTGATTAAAAATTACACAGCACATATAACGTGTACACATTACATAGAACAGATAATCATTAAATAAGCAATCTTATTAGGTTTTAAGTCTTTATACAATTTAATTAGAACCACTACCAAATAAAGTTTTTTAGATGATCTTGAATGCATCAGGACCCTGAACAGTTTGATCTTCTTACTATTTCAGCTTCCCATAATTAAATCATATTTAGTGCATAGGAAGTTGTTTACTGTTAATTATTTTCGTAAAAGAAGCAACAGATTTTAAAGTTGCTGTGATGTTTGTTTTTAACAGATAAGATGTTAAATGTATAGGATCATAATCCAGTCCCCTTAAAATATTTCCCAATACTTTCTCCCTATAACCTTTATACAGGAGACATAATATAAGTAGATGTTTCAAATCATCTTGTCCATAGCCACAGTTACATAAATCATATAATTCATTTTTATTTTTAGCACATCTTTTTCTAAAACCCTGACTTATAAAACATTCAGACCTAAACTGAGTGAAAATCAGCCTTTGACTGGGATTAGTCAGTATGAATAGATAATTTTCCATTTTATGATTCCTTTTGTTAAATTTTAGCCAATTGCAAACCTTATATTGTTCGCATTTCTCTAAATCCTGTTGTTTAAAAACATCTCTTGTTCGATTTTTAATCTCCTGATTTAAATAACCTTCAGGGTATCTAATGATATCCGAAATATAGGTTAATAAACCAAATAGTTTAATAGATTCTTCAACTATCCTCATACTTGGAAAAGCAAGCTTTTTATTTAGATACAGAATTGCCTCTTCCAAGCACAGTCTAGGATATATGTGAGCATCCATGTTATAAACTTTTAACCAATAAATTATTAATCTTTGAATTATCTGATGTTTTATCTGTACTTGTCCCAATTCTGTTCTAACTAATGCTGATGGTGCACTTAAAAGTAATCCTAACAGTTTCTTATAGAATTTACTTAGACAAGGTTCAATCATTGATCTAGAATTGCTACCCCAAATCTTTGCCCCATATAGTATCTGATTTTTAATTTTTGCATTTATTACATCTATATTTCCTTTTACTGATTTTCCTCCGTATTTATAAGAAAATGAGTTAATACTGAGAATAATTTTTGTTATTTTGTTCTTAATTTCAGTGATACAGTATGTTTTATCCAGGTTCCTTCTTGTGTAAAAGTTATACCTAGATAGCAAAATTCCTTTACCACTTCTAACCTATTATTATCTATAGTGTATCTGTATCTGCTGCTGTTTCCTCCAAAGACCATTACTTTTGTTTTTGCATAATTGATCTCTAAATTAGCCTGAACACATTCTTGAAAACATTTCTTTAATAATCTTTTCATGCCCAAATAGCTGGTAGAGAGTAAGGCTACATCATCTGAGTATGCTAGATATGGACATCTTCTGTCTCCTATTGTGGGCATATGAAATTCTGAATCATATAATGTATTAAGGATAGTTTCAAAGAATATATTAAACAAAATTGGTGATAAAGTGCAACCTTGTTTTCCTCCAGTGTTTGTCTTAAACCAATCACTAGTTTCCCCATTTGTGTTATACCTGACAGAAGAAAAATTGTTTTGGTACAATATTTTTATTATATTAAGTAAATATTTTGTCCATCCCTTTATTTTCTAATCGTTCCCATAATAATCCCCTATTAACCCTGTCAAAGGCTGATTTCAAATCAATAAAAGTATAATATAATTTTTGTCTTTTGATTGTTCTATATTTAAACACTAGGGGCCGGATATTCAAACTGCGTCGAAAAAGTGCGCAACAGCAAGAGCAAGCACAAGTCAACTGCGCATAGGCGCCACAGACGCGATATTCAAACATGGAGCAAAACAAATTGCGCAAGCAGCCAACGTCTGAATATCGCACAAACTGCGCCATAGCACAACCAGGAAGGGAAGCTGAGCAGAAAGGTTGCACCATAGCGCAACAAGGCTAGCCCAGCTGAGCAGTCCAGAGGTGCCATAGCGCAAGCAGACCCCCCCACCCCCAGCAGAGCAATGGAACTGCACACCCAGGGAGGCAGGCTGGGGCCCACCACCAACCATGCCACACATGGGCACAGGAACACACTGCAGAACCAACAAGACACCCGCACACCCCAAGCACAGCATCACTGGGGGAGGGATGAATGATCCACTGGCCCATGGGGGTGAAAAATGTTGAGAAAAACATCAGTGTGACCCCAAAGCAGACTGTCCCCTGCCCCAGTAAGTGTGCCTGCCCACACAGCCAGACCCATGCATCTCACACCTGCACACACTGACACAGCCAACCATGGCAGAGCCATCCCCCATGCACAGCCACCAAAACACAGTCACACCCCTATGGAGAATACAGGTGCATAGATGGTACACCCACCTGGCCTAGACATAATGCCCATCGTGGCACGTGACCTGAGGTGTCGAAGCATATCCGGCTCCCTCGCCGGAGGTCACTAAACCTGTGCCTGCACTGCTCCATGAACCGGCTGCCCTGTGACCCTCACCAGGTCAGTGGCCACCTGCAGCCACATCTGGGTGCGGGCCATGGTGAGGGGCTCATCCCCGTACAGTGCCTCATAGTGGGGCTCAACCAGGGCCACCAGGTTGGCCACCTCCACCTGGCTCCATTGGGGAGCTCTCCTGCATGCCATATTTGGGGTCGTACAGCAGGCAATATGGCACCCGGTAGCGCGGCAACCCCATGTGGAAATGTTGCGCAATAGACCACCATAGGTTCCAATCACGCTGTTCGTACAGCGCCATCGGTTCACATAGCTCTGTCACCAAACAGCACAATAGAGCCGTACACATGGCAGCCGAACAGCGCCAGGGGGCAAAGGTCGGACACCAGGTCAGGGGTCTATGACGCAAGGCCACGCACAGCGCCATCTGACATCTACGCATCCTGCGCGACCGATCACCTGCGTGCCAGTGCCACAGTGGACTATTGTGCAGTAGTGCCACAGCACCATATGGTGCCCAGTGCTGTAGCACCACTGGCACAATGGTGGCCATGGCCTGAATTGCCGATCGCGCACAGCACGTTATCAGCATGGTAGATGCCTGTGTAAGCTACCTGGGCATGAGCAATGCAGTGTACCACACAGTCACAGATCTGTGCCATTGGCTCAGCCGGCTCAACCGTATTGCTCAAATCGCAACGGCGCGATATTCAGCCGACACATGCAAATCATCTGATCAGCCATTCAAAGGTGCAGTGGCACGATTTGCATCTCATTACAGTTACTCCACTCCTAATTTGCATGCATTGTGCTATAAATGTGCGACATTGGGCTGCGCTGGCCAGATTCGGTTACTGCAGGTGAGAGGTGGGTTGCATGCTGTGGGATGTTCTGGACAATGGTCATGGGATAACGCTGTAGACTGCACAGTGACAGGTGTCCACTTCCACCCATACAGATCGCCATGACCGAGCAGAGCCAAGGTGAGGGTGAGGATGGTGGGCGGAGGAGGAGGCCCAACTTCACCACGGCGGAGACAGAGGCCCTCTTCCAGGCCTACCTGGAGGAGGAGTCACTACTGAGTGGATGGCGGGGCACCCCTCAGGCCCGTGCGGCTGCATGGGAGGGGGTAGCTTGGGCAGTGAACCTGCACGGAAGCCACCAGCGCTCCATGCAGGAATGCAAAAAGAAGATGGGGACAGACCACAGGAGGGTGATGGAGAATGTGGCAGCAGTCAGGGCGGCACATGCTGGCACTGGCGGGGGCCAGCCAGCGGTGGTGGAGCTGACCCCGGCTGAGGACCGACTGGCTGCATCAATGCGGCGGAGTGCTATTGAGGGCATACCAGGAGGTGGATTCCAGACAGGTGGAAGCCCATCACTGTACGGTATGACATGGTGGTGGTGTTGGGGGGAGAAGGTTGTTCACATGCACTCACATGTCCTCTCTTTCTGTTACAGATCCTGTTCATCTTCAGGGGACAGTGGTGGTGGATCCAGGCAGTGAGGAAGACCTGCTGGGCATGGAGGAGAGTCCATCCACCTCTGTCGCCAGCCAGCATGCACTGCACCAGCATGCATGCTGGGCTGCCAACTCTGGTGGCGGTGAGTCGGGTGTGGGGGGTGCACAGCCTGTGTCTCAGCAGTCTGGCATGCAAGCATGCCAGCATGCTGTGACTGTGGCTGTAGCACATACCTGCACCATTGATGATGCAAGGACTGCAATGGGCAGTGACATGTGTGTGTCCCATGATGGACACACAGCAGGCCAGCACATGCCCCTGGGCCTAGCTGGTTCCAACGTGTGTGCCAGCATGTCAGCACAGTCCCAGACTGTGCCTGTCAGCACCAGTGGGGCAGCACCAGTGGCTGTGCAGGTGTCTGGCACTGTTGCGGCCACAGCAGTGGAATGAGTGGTCCCTGGGGCACAGCAGTTGGAGGGCAGCAGCAGTCACCCACCAGGTCTGGGGTACAGTGTCCAGCAGTGGCACATGCCCACCGCCCTATGATATGCCCATTCCTGGTCCTGGTGAACAGCGCCCACCCTCAGGGGTGTTGAGCATCAGGACCTTCCATACCCTGGGGGACAGGATGCTGTTGTGGCAGAGTACCCATTTGAAGAGCACACCCACCTGCTGTGGGAATCAGTACAGCAGCAAAGGCGGGTTGCAACGTCCGTGGAGGCACTGTGTGTGGCTGTGGAGCGGCACAGCAGGGACTGTGCTATAGACCATGCAGAGATGGTCCATATGCAGATGGATGTGACCGCCGCCATTGACAGGCAGACCCAGGCATTGGTCGCTGTCGTGGCTGCATTGGGCACACAAGCAGGTGCTCCTGTACTGCGCACCCCACACAGTATGCTCTCCACTCCCCATTCCTGGCATCATGTGACACCAAGCCTGTCGACACCGGGTTCTGCTGTGGGCATCCCAAGCACCCCTGGTGCAGGTATGTTTGGCATACTACAGACCCCACTGCGGACAAGGTCGCGATCGCGCAGTGGGACCCCTGGTGGTCCATCGGTGCCACCCCATGTGGACCCTGCTCAGCCTGCCAGTGCTGTTGGGTCATGGCAGGGCCGCCCACACATCCACGGTGGCCATGGAATGGTGCAACATGACTGACCTGTCTCCCAGTGTGGGCCCTGTCTGGTGCTGCCCTGTGTGCACTGTGCGTCATGGTGGGCAGTGCACTGGTGGGTGCCCTGCACATCACGCCGACATACAGACCACCTGCACACCATCCCGACTGCTGTCCACAGGTGCATGTGCATGATGATGCCTGCATTGTACTGTACACCAAGGTGCAAGGGTGCCCAGCATCTGACACACGTACTTGGACAGTACAGGTGGTGGGTGTGGTCTGTGGATCTGTGTGTTTGCCATGTCTGTTCCTGCTCTGCTGTGCACCTGCCCATGTACACTTTGTGCCTGTGTGTGTGTGTGTGTGTGTGTGTGTGTGTCCATATGACTGTTCGCCCCTCCTGATGGTGTGTTTGTGTGCCTGGTCCCTTCCACCCCTTGCCATCATGCACCCTGGTGTGTTACTCTGTGTGCCTGTGGGTTGCACCAGGACAGTGTTGTTTGCACATGGCCCTTGACTTACCTGTGTCGTGCATAATGCTCCTCCGTGATGGTATCCGGTGCAGCTGGGCCTGCCGGATCAGTCAGGGGTCCCGCGTCAAGGGGCTGCTCATCACCATCAACACGGTGCCACTGGCGTCCCCATCGCTGTCCCCTCTTCAACCTGTAGGGCTATCCACAGTCTTTGGCCATGTTGTGCAGGATACAACAGGCCAGGAATATCCCACAGGCCTTTGAGGGCTGTACTGAGGGCACCACCGGAGGCTGTGCCTCATTAGTAGCTGCGATGCGGTCATGGGGCCAATGGTGAGCAGCCAAGGACGGAGTGGTATCCGCTGTCACCTGTGTGGAGATAGTGGAGATCAGTATCATCATTCAGGTCCTATTGCCCATATCCCTGTGCCACTACCATGGCACCTGTGGCATTCCCACCCTTGCCCCGGTTGGCATTTCCTACATGCGTACTCACCCACTAGATGGCCTGTGGGGATGTCCCCACTCTCAAATTGATGGCACAGTGAGGACTGATGCCATATGAAGGCATCATGTGCTCCGCCAGGAGTGTGTGGCACAGACGTGATTACTCCGCCCAGTGGCATCACACACCACCTGGCAGTTGACACTGGAGAAGCCCTTTCTGTTCCTATATGCGGCCCCATTGGGGTCAGGTGACATGCGAATGGCCACATGGGTGCAGTATATGGCCCCTAGCATGCCAGGCATATGTGCTACCCTGTGGAACTCCTGCATGTTTACTGTATGCTCTGCTGCGGTGCTGGGGAAATGGATGTGCTCTGCAGCATGTGGCAGAAGTGCGCTGAGGAATTGGGTGAGGATGCAGGATGTGGCTGACTGTGTGATGCCTGTGGTGTCCCCTGTTGGCCTCTGGAAGGTGCCCATGGCGAGCAGGCACATGCAGGCTGTCACCTTGGTCTCCACTGACAGAGCGTGACTCCGTCGTGAGTGTGCCTGCATCACATCACTGCACAGCTCACAGAGCCACCTCAGTATTGCCCTCTTCAGGTGGTATCGGCCCATGATCTCTACATCTGTGTACAGCTCAAAGCTGATGCAGGCACAGTACTGCCTGTTGGGGGCGTACCACCGACGGGCCCATCCACCGCCACGGCCCCTGCACCTTGCATTCTCACCCTCATTACAGCTTCCATGTGGAAGCTGCCACTGTCCATCTCCCTGGCTATGACCCCCTGGCTGATGTTGCTCTGTTACCCTGCTGTCCTGACTGCTACTTCCACTGCACCGGGCATCCCCCCGCTGGCCTCCGCAGCCTATGGCCCACACTGCTTCCCTTGCCTGCCCTGGCCTGTCACTGTCTGTCTTTATCTCTCTCTCTCTTCCCACTTGGCATCCCTGTAGCGTTCTTGTGCCTCTTCCTTGAGCCTTTTTATTTTGGCTTATTTCCTGCAGAGCAACTTCAGCTGTTCCTGTGCGCATTGCGCAAGTCTTTGAATATCGCATTGCACTCATTATGCATGGATCCACCCCCTTCGGTTGCGCATGCCTTCATTTGCATTGCGCTGTTGCTCAGCATGTTTTCGGTGGCGCAACTGCCTCCTGCTGAATATCGCAGAATGGCACACTTTCGGACTTGCGCATGCGCAACCCTATTGCGCATGGCTCAACCCTTTTGAATATCCAGCCCTAGATGTGCAAGAGTAAAACACTGATCTATTGTGCTATAACCCCATCTGAATCCTACCTGTGCTTCATCTAATATTTTTTTTTGCCATAACCCACTTTTCAATTCTTTTATTTAAATTTTTTGTAAATATGTTTGCTGTGCTATCAATCAGGCTTATTGGTCTGTAACACTCTGTTTTTTCTTTATCCCCCTTTTTAAAGATCAGAATTATAATACTTAAGCTCCAGCTTTTAGGAATGTTACCTGTGTCCCATATCTGACTAAATATTTTACATAATACTGGAATGCAAAGAGATTTAACCCTCCATATTGCTTCTATTTATACACCATCAGGTCCTGGACTTTTATGTTTGTTAAATGTATTTATTGCAAAATCTACTTCTGTCTCTGATATTCTCTCTCTGGGTCCTATCCAGTTTGTTGCTATACTATTACCAAATTTTTGAGTATACTCTTGACTTTCGTTAGAGAATAGTCTTTTAAAATAATTCACCCAGATGTCTGATTCTATGTGGTATTCTGGCTCATAGCCAGTATTACTCAATCCTTTGTTGACTAATCTCCAAAAAGTTTTACTATCTTTAGTCTTTACTGCCAATTCCATATCTGTCCATAATTTCTGAATATATTTTTGTTTATTAATTTTCAAGAATATCTCTGTAATCTCTCCTTAGTTTGTTCATTGCTCTATTATTATTTAGGGAAGGGTTACTTTTTAAATGCTTAAGTTGTTTGTTTAATGCTTGTCTGGCATTTTTGCAGTCTTTATTGTACCATATATAACCTTCCTTTTTATAGATATCAACCTTTTTATTTAATATTGAAATAGATCCTAGTATAGCTCCAAATTGAAATAGTAGATCTTCACTCCCTTTTTCTTTTCCTGCCTCTTGTAATTCAATTAGAATTCCCTTATTTTCCAATATTTGTATAAATTTCTCACTTTGTATAATACCCCCGCTAATACAATTTTGGTTTTTAATTTCAAGAGGTGCCACACATATCTTTCTGTTTGCCCCCTCAGAGTATTTTATTTTTACTTCTATGGCTAGATGTTGACTTTCTGGTCTGAGTTGTATATCCAACCGTAAACAAAGGTCTAGCATACTGTAATTAACCCAGAAATAATCTATCACAGAGGATCAGAATACTTTCACTTTCTATTTTGACCTCTTCTGCTTGCACTTTGTCTTCCAGTTTACATAGGGTAACCAGTCCTCCTATGTTTCTTCCATATTTTTTCCTTTTAATTGCACTCTTCCCATAAGTTTTAGAACCATTTAAGTCAATAGCCCCAACTATCCAAGTTTCTTGCATACATATTATACATACATATACATATTATTTTAAATTTGTTCAGCTATCCTAACACTTCCGGGTCTCCTAATTTATCTCCAAATCCTGATACATTCCATGACAAAATAGTGTTGTTGTTACCTTCATTAAAACTTGTTAGTTTTGTTTCATCTTGATCTTCATTTATATCCGCTGTATCTTTTCTTCTACAGTTGACCTTTAAATCAAATTCCGTTGTTGGAAGTCACATGTCTGCATCAGTCAAGATATCATATTTGTTTGAAACTTCAATGACATATTCCCATTCAGTACTTTTCCTTCCCTTAGAAGTTTTTTTTAAGTACTTCATTTCATTCCCTTCCTCATATACTGTACATAGATACCCATCTCATCCAATAAACTCTGTTTAATAATTAATAAATCCTTCAAGCTTTCATTGTTCAACCATACAGTTATTTGTCCGTTATGTCCCATCTAATAGCCTTTGTAATTTCTTGGCTATGAACATGCTGATTCAACAATGTACTCAGGGTGTCTAGTACAATTTCTCGAGTATTATTGTTATTTTCCCTCTCTTTTTGTACAAGGCCAAATATTGATATAAGAATTTCTCTTTTATTTGTACCCTCTCTCCTGTTTTTATAATATTCGGGGAACAAATTTTCAAATATTGTGACATCACCCATTTCCATACCCAATCCCACAGTTTCTTTCTTTTTTTTTTAATAAGGCCTTGAGAAAGAAAAATTGGTCTGTTACCAACAGTATTAACTTGAGATTAGATATTGGTCTTATAATGCTTAGACACTCTAGTACATGTGCAAAGCCAGTGTCAGACTTGAATAATTTCTTTATCATTGTTGACAAAGTGTTGTTTGTCTCATTTGGTAAACGTGAAACCTTATATAAAGGCAATACATAATCTGAGCCCCTGGTTTTGTTTAAAAATAATTCTAATTCAATTCCAGTCTCTTTATCCTGTCTCTTCAAGTTTTCTTTGTTTTCACTTCTCTTTATTTTTTTTTTCTTTATTCTTATTTTCATTCAGTTCATCTTTTTTTTTTGTTCAACAGATCTTTATTGATTTTAGAACAATGGTCCACAGCAACAAAGAAAAGAAAAGGAAAAGAAAAAACTAATAACAACAAACATACAAAACCTGGACAAGCCAGGGTATACAGCCCAAAAACTGACTGTATGAACCATGTACAGACCCATATCTACCAACATAGCAGGAGTCCATCTCGTAATAGTAAATTAGTCGGTTGGAAACTCCTGTATCTAAACTATCACTCAAACTCCCAACTAGCAAAATGTCACCAAATGTACAGTCTAGGCATATAAATTGAGAGCTGTTGACATTCAGTATAAATAAAGCTGAAAGAGAAATTTAATAAAAAGGAAAAAAGGAAGAAACCCGTAACAAGAGCAGATTCCACTATATCAACAGAGTTACAATTTCTTGAATTATCAACCCCCTGACAGAGATCTAGTATGATCCCTAGATTAAATCCGAGATGGAGCCCTGCTATGACCCATAAAAAAGAGAGAGAGAGAGAGAGTCCCATCCCTGCCTATCCCCTAGAGGGCATACCTAATCAGTCTTATTTGATCTACACATGAGTCACCTGTTTTCTATACCCCAACCCACTTACACAACCATCATAGAAAAAGCAAAAAAAAAAAGTATAAGGAGAAAGAGAGGAAAAAAAAAAGTTGCCTTCCTCATGTCCTAAGAAAAATAAGATTCATGCTATTCAGGAAGGTGACAGACAGACCTGCGGGAATCTCTGTAGCAAATAAATTGCTTCCAGAGGAGCCCACCTCTTGATATACAATTCTCTGCTCCCCTCACCCCAGAGATGCCTCCTTAGTCTGCCCAAGGAAGACAGCAGGTCACGGACCCACTGTCCGTAGCTGTACTCCTGATCATCTTTCCAATGTTGAACCAAGAAGGCTTTCACTAATGCAGACATCAAGGCTAGGTGAAATTTAGGTAAGGTTCCCTTTATACTCGAAAAATCCCCCAGGATACAAACCTCTGGCGTGATATAATCTGAGTAATTTAGTACTGGGTCCATACGATCCCTTATGTCAGACCATAAGGGGAAAATTTTGGAACACTCCCACATCACATGTAACAGGTCTCCTATTCCCAACCCACATCTAAAGCAGAGGTCCATCTGTCCCAATTTCCTGTCATATAGTTTTGCCGGGTAAAGTATAAATTGGAAACAATAAAGTGTTGCATTATCCTGAACTTAGGTATTGAGATATACCTGTAGTTTTCAAATTGAATCCCAAGCAAGATTCTTGGGAGCAAATATTCCATCCAATCATGAATTCGTATCGGGAAGATGGACCATTGAATTCCACCAACACTCTGTAAATCTGAGAAAAGAGCATTTGCCCTTGGGTCTACCCTTTCAAAGAATCCCGTAAATGGCCCTTCTGCAAACCCTCAACAGCTTTCTCCACTTTTCCTAATAAACTTGAAAGTTGCAGTCTTTTAAATACTGGAAGCCCCAACCCACGAATTGGTGCCAAGACCTCCGTACCTTGCATGAGGTCCCTCACTTTTAGACCCCTCACCTGCAAGGCCCATTTCACACTAACCATCTGCCCCCCCCAACTTAAAGGTAGGATTGCCGGACAATGGTTGCTCCCATTCCCTCAACTGGGCTTTCCTCTGAGCTGGAGTGAGGAAAGACCACCACGTCCTCAAGGATTTCCCAATTGGATTCCCTCTTCCCATGATAAAGTCCTTTACAAAATTGGAATATAGCACTGCCTCTGGGGAGAAACCCCGCTCATTCAGCATTTGTCTCTCTATTTGCAACCACATTGGGGTATATATTTCCCCGTCAGACTGCCTAACCCACCAGAGCATGAGGGCCATCTGTCCCGTCACATAGTATATATGAAGATCCGGTAATTTAATCCCACCCCCTGATTGAGATAAACGTAACAACTCATATTTCTTCTTAGGGGGTTTAGAATTCCATAAAAATTCAGATAGAAGCTTTTTAATAACCTTAAACCACGCAACAGGAATGTCGTAGGGGGCCATATAAAATGGATAAAGTAACCTAGGCAGTAGGTTCATTTTGATAAGGCCAAGTCTGGCCATAACGTTCAAAGGGAGTTTGTTCCATCTTAGAATGTCACCCTTGATTACCGATAATACCCCTCCCAGATTTGCTTCCCCCTTTTCCCATTAGCTAAAATCCGAATGCCCAAATATTTGATCTCATCGGACCTCCACTGTAGATTTGAAAAAACAAAATCTGCCTGTTGTACATGAGGGTCAGTGGAAGGACCTGGGTTTTAGCTAGATTCAATTTGTAATTTGCTACCTCTGAGAAGACCAATTACCGCCATTACTCGTTCAAAGCTAGAGGTTGGGTCCTCGAGATGCAGCAAGATATTGTCCATAAAACTGAAAGTTTAAGTTCTCTCCCCCAACCTCACCCCTTTATGAGTTGATCTCCTTTATAGCTCTAAGGTGGTTCCAGATAAATATTAAATAATATTGGTGACAAAGGGCATCCCTGTCTGGTCCCATTTTCAGCATTATTTCTAGAAAGCTATACCCATTACATAGAACCCTAGCCGATGGTATGGCATATCGTGTTTGATGCCTCTCAGTAGACCTTCCGGAAAACCCATCTTCCGCATTGTAGCAAAAGAACCATGGGAAACCCTATCGAGCGCCTTTTCCACGACTAAAGAAATTAAAGCTAACGGAAGTTGGGAGTCGAGGCATAACTAAGTAAATGGTGTAGCTTTCGGAGGCATCCTGAGCCCCGCCTGGCATAAATCCCACCTGTTCCTCACTAATTAAACTTGGGGCAATCGCAGAATCCTATTAGCTAAAATTCGTTAAAATTTTTATGTCTTGATTCATTAAAGCTATGGGTCTATAGCTATCCAACCTGTCTCTAGGCTTATCTGGTTTGGGGATCAAAGATATAAAGGCCTGGTACAGCAGCAGGTGTGGTAACCCCTCTTGCATAATCGAGTTATAAAATTCCAATAGGATTGGTAAAATAACCTGAATATGTGTTTGGTAAAACTTAGCTGTGAGACCATCTGGGCCGGGGTTCTACCTGGCCAAAGATTGCACCGCCTCCAGTATTTCCCTGCCCAAAATAGAGTCGCCAAATCTCTGGCCTGGATTTCATCTAGCTCTGGAAGGGCACTCCCTCAAAGAAAGCGTTAATTTCCTCCTCACCGCTACCGTACCCAGCCCATAAAGGTCAGAAAAATGGGATGCAAATGCTTCTGCCATCTCTTGAGAATCTGTTAACAATTTCCCATCATGCCATATCGAAGTGATAGTTCTACTCGCTTCCCACTCTCTAACCCTAGCTGCGAGCAGATGACCTGGGATGTCCCCCTGCAGTAAATATTTGGCCTGAATCTTCTCTAGCTGAAATTCCACCTTGCCATAACAGAGATCCGCCCACTCCCCTCGTAAGGATTTAAGTTCTAGATCAATTTCTCCCGAGGAACCCTCTAGAGGGGACAAAGATTCAACGCCCCAAAATGAATTCCTCCTTTGCCTTCCTTAATCTGTTCCTTTTAGCCACAATATCCTGGACTGCCCTACATATAGCATTTTGCACGTTAGCCAGGCCAATCTCTGGTCCTGCAAAGATGGTAGTTGAGATTGAATGAATCCTTCAGGGATTCATCCAACTCATTCTGGATTGTAGTTTCAGAGAGTAGCAAGTCATTTAGTCTCCATCTAACTGGCTTAGGGAGCGGGACATGGTTCCCACACTACAGAAATAGGGAGTGATCCGAGAGGCCCTGACTCCTGTGGCAAGGTCCTTCACTTCCCTGAGAATGGAGCCACTGACCAAGAAAAATCAATCCGAGAATGAATTTTATGGGCTGCGAAAAAGGTCATAACGCGCTGCCCTCCTCGAGTGAGTTTTACTTGGGTCTACCAAAGCAGTTGCTTCCATCATACCCTCAGAGCAATCTGAGCCTTACTTGGGGGCCTAGCAGATGGGGACTTCCTGTCATCTAGATTGCTGATGCAAATGTTCCAATCCCCAGCCAGGATAAGAGAATCAGTGGATAATGCAGATAAATCTCTCCAATTGAAGCAAAGAAATCTTGGGATGGAGTGGGACCATAGATAGAAGCCAGCTAATTGCCTTCCCGACTAGAACCCCACCAGGTACAGCCCCTACGTCCTCTCTTAATAACACTTGGTCAACCCTAAAAGGACAATTACTACTTATAAAATCGCCACCCCTCCTGACGCCTTTTCCCTACCCTGCCCATAAACCTGGCCCACCCACAACTTCTTAAGACAGCTTAGTTCCTCCGTCAAGAGATGGGTCTCTTGTGAGCAGCTATATGTGCTCCCAAGTGCTTGATGTGCCTCAGAATTACCATCCTCTTCCGTCTACCCCGAAGTCCTTTAACATTCCAAGAAGTAATATTAAAACAGGACATTCTGTTTGAGAAAGGAAGAATGGAAGTGGTAAAGAATAAAAAGGAAGATGGAGCAGAGATATACCGTGTGACTCAGTACCCAAACCATCCCATTCTGCCCTCCTATATAAATCGCCCTATGGACTCTCTCTCTCTCTCTCTCTCTATCCCTCCCCAAACCCTCCCCCACCCCGATCCTTTGATCGACTTCCTGAAATCTCGGCAGTCATGGATGAGCCCTCCTCCAAGCATCTCCGCCCACAATACCTGACTCTACTACCAAGAGGTCTGCCCATCCCATAACCCCTATCTGCCTAGTCCCTCACTGCAGGCCATTTATAAATATTGAGGGAACCCTCCCACACTAAAGACACCAGAGAACAAACATAAAGAATCTCGGAGAATCTTCTCCAAAGAGAAGATAACTCTGGTTAATACCATATCCAGCACCACTGAAAGAAAATTCAACTATAATAATCGGGTGCCATACAGTAGAGTCACCTGGTCTATTCAGATTCTTGAGACCCTCTCTGAAAGCCGAGCAGCCCCACAGGGACCCAAAACCCGGCCCCATGGCCGCCTTATACAGCTAGACCAGGTTTAGTGAGGAGACCAACGTCCCAGTCAAAATAATATGCCAATAAGAAATTATACATCGAATCGCCTTAAATACACAGAATATAAGCACCTATAGGGTCCATATATTGAAGGTCCACCTATAAAACAGGCCCTGAACCAAAACTGTAACAAAATAGTCCACCTCAAGTCTGAGGTTTGAATAAGTTGGGAAGTTCAGTGCTCAAACATTCCAACGCATCCTTCGCCGTCAGGAATCGTTTTTCGCCTGATTGCAGTCTCACTATAAGAGTTGCTGGATACTGCAGACGAAATTTAATGCCCGCCATATAGAGCTTTTTCTTTATGTCAGCATACTCCCTCTGCTTTTCTCTAACGGAAGGAGTTTGATCCGGGAACATCCAAAGAGTTGCTCCGTTCCATTGGAGGGCTTTGTGCTGTCTAGCCTTCCCCAGCACATGCATCTTCTCCTTAAAGTTAAGGAATCGCATAATGATCACCCTAGGTCGCGCACCCAGTGGGGGTATTTCCCTCAATGCTCTGTGAGCTCTCTCTGTTGTATGAGTCCCAAAAGGCGACTGGCCCAACAGCTTTAAAAGCAAGTCCTGGATGAAAGAAACACAGTCTGCCCTTCCGATCTTTCTGGCAGCCAGCCAATATCAGATTGTTTCTCCTGACGGACTCCTGATCTTCAATACAATCCTCTAGCTTCTTAATTAACTTTTAGCTGTGGATAACTCCTGCTCCAGCATCGCTGATTTTCTCTCCTGAGAGGCTATCCTTGCCTCGGCGTCCCCCATACGCTGTGCCAAAGATTGGAGTGCAGGCTTCACAGTTGCAAAATCTGCCACGAGACCCTGTAAAAGCCTCTTGATATCCTGCAGGTCCTCACTGGACTGAGACATTGCCCCTCCACCGTTTAAATCTTCATCAGTATCCTTAAATGTGGGGGATTGTGACTTAGGCCTCTTAGTTGCTGGTGATCTCACCACCAGAGGCTCCACAGTTTCAGGCTCCATCGCTACTCCCAGCCTCAGTCCACCAGCTACTGCGCGCACACCAAGCGCAAAGTACAGGACCGTGTGAGTCGAACTATTATCCCATGCGATCGTCGCAAATACCGGTCGCGAGTTAGTGAGACAAGCTACCCAGAAAGCACTCACCCACGGGCAAATTCTCAAAGGAGAAACACCAATTTTATAGCTGGGGCCTAGGAGTGCTACGGAGGACGTCTAGCCCGACTTAGCACATCACGTGACCCCTTCATTCAGTTCATCTTGATTTCCTGAGTTTTCTTCATCTTCTTTTGATTATTTGTTAGCAACAAACTTTTTTTGTAAATTAGTTCCTTAATTTATTTTCTCTTTCACATCTGGAAATTCTTGTTTCCTTTCAGGAGTTCTTTTCCTACTCCCTTAGTTTTTAATCCTTTCTTTTTATCATTATTCCTTGTTTTTGTCCCCCTTCTTCTCTGTTTTTTTCTTTGTCATTATCTTGATTGTTATCCATCTTCATTACTTCTCTATCTCTTTCCAAACTATCTATCCAGACCTCATAGGGGAGAGAATCTGATATTTTTGGATTAACCTCACGGTCATTAATCCCTTTACTAACATTCAATTCTTTCCTATTCTTCTTAGTCTTATCTTTATTGCCTGTTTTTGTTTCTACCTTCCCTTCTTTCTTCTTTTCTCTTTCCTTTAGTTTACATCTTTCTTCTTATAATAAACCTGTTTCCCATAACCTGATGTTTCCTTCTCTTAACTGTTTTGCTACACTTTTGTTTCTCTATCTAGCATCTGGGAGCATTACTAATTCTGGCTCAGTTTCTGAATCACTTAGATCCTTTACATTTGTCAACTGGACCTGGTCTCCTTCTAGATTATTTTCTTCTGTTGCCATACATTCTCTGAAAAGATCCCCTTCTGATTTATGAGTTGAATAGTTCATTTGGGATGAATTATTTTCATGAGTGTATTTTGTTTTAAATAACCATCCTTTTTTATATTCCTTGATGTTTGGATTTCTATTCATAGAATTTTCAGCTGTCTGTTTGATGTGAATACTGTTCTCTATACAAACCCCTTTGACAAAAGAGAGATCCTTTTTAATTGGCAATAATTGTTCATATATCATTATATTGGCAGTAAATGTATCTTGCAATGCCATGCATAAATCTTCTGCTACATTCTCTGTGAGCATTGCCTTTTTATCCATAACGCTTATGGGACTCATAAACATGGTGTCATCTTCTATTTTCTTATTATTCCTCAATGTATCAGTCAATTTTTGTGCTTGCCTATAGATTTTCTCAATATCTTCAGAAATTGAGTTACTCACCTCTACCTCTGAAATATTGAAATCAAATGCGGCATCTTGCATATGTTGCTGTACCGTGGTAGACAGAACTGATCTTGTCATACTGCAGTAGTACTTGTCTTCTCTTTCTTGGGTCTCACTTGACTTTTTTCACCTTTCTACCATGATGGGGTGGTCTCCTATCGTATTCTCCTCTTTCCTACCCTGCTAAGTTCTTCTTTGGTCCATGTGGTGAATAGGTAGAGGCTTTCTTAGCTGTCTGAATCGGTTCAAGTTAAGGTGAGACAGTAGAAGGCATTCCCTGTTACATCCTTCTTCTGCCCCTTTTTGCTGTTGCAAACATAAAGCTCTTAATGTTATGAGTTCATTATGTAGGTTATGTCCTGTTTTAGAATATAGGATAGCATTTGGTAATTACCCCTGCTATGGTAATAGCAATGTCAATATTCTTGAACAGTTCCCCCTATTACCTTTGTGCACAAATTTTTTATTCACTGTTCCCATCCCCTCTGGTTATTAAGATGCTTACCAGGGAGCTCTTCGCTCATGAGAGTTTAATTTTACAGGCTTAACCCTCCATAGTGAAAGTCCTTGTTCCTGGTTATGCCGTCAGGTACTGAAAGCTTACGCACTGCAGCTTCTTAGTCCTGCACATCGCAAGTACTTAGTGCACCTTGTGAAATGTGTATCTCCAGGCCTTTGGGCTTCTGGCAGTCCTTGCAGGACACACCCTGTACTTGCAATTCTTAGGCTCCTTGGACAATCCACAGAGAAATGCACCTTGTGCCTGTTTGCATGTGCTCAATAAAAACCATGCAAAAGTAAAAGAATACAAACTTGACAATATACTGGGTAAAGTACAATGCAGAAAGATGAAAAATTACTGCAGAATGAACACAGAATGTCTGGCGGGTGTATTCTTCTAAACTATGGGCACACCATAATAAGCCAGATAGCCCATAATTTCCTAAATGCCCAGATGCATAGCTAGGTTACTGAATAACCTTTTGCTGTGTGCTGTGCCTGACTGTTCTGAATAAAACAAGCCATTTCTCAGACCAACTGTTGTGATGCTTTATGGACATTATAAAATACATGAGCCCAAATAGACTAGAAACATACCTGTCTACTCTGCTTGTCTGTTACAGAATGAAATGTCACTCCTTAAGGGCCAGGGGCCCCCAGAGAGCTATTCTTATAGTGTGCACCTCCTATGAGATTATGCCTAGAGGGAGGAGCCAAAGGTCATTAAGTCATCCTTAGATATTCATGCAATTTAATTAATATTTTTGATTTTCTAAACATAAAATGTTTAGATGTATTGTGTATATGAATTAAATCCTGATGTTCTAGTCTCTGTTGATGCCCCTAATAATGTATTAGAATAGGAAAACAGATGTATTAGAGTTGGGGGTGGATTAGATGATCTGTGATATCATATTCTTCACATATAAAAGAGCCTCAGCGTAGCATGATGGCAGATAGGTTTTGAGCACAGATGATGGTGGTCATGCTGAAGCTGGAGCTAATACCATTCTGTGACAGCACTTAAGGTATAACAAAGTGCTGAAGTTCAGTTAGAACTAATTTATTTTTCTTTATCTTATTTTCTCTGAAGTTTTTCTTTATTTTTGGATTTAATAAATTTCACACACAAGTTCCTGTGTGTGTTTCCTGAAGATTCTTGTCAGTGTTGTCTACCCACACCCACTACAACACCACACCCCACCCTATCAAACCTACATTTTGCCATCCTCCCTGCCACACCAACAGGTGTTGGGGTTGTCTTTGGGTCATCGGCCCTAACTCTCATCAATTCCTTGTGTAAGGAAGCTGAGATGGTACAGCATAGGAGAATGGGGTGAGCATTAGGGTCAATGATTCTGAGGCACACTCTGATGCCTGTTGGTGTGTGGAGGGTGGGGGTGGGGTAAGATGGTAGGATTGGTGAGGGGTGAGGTGTTAGGGTTGGGAACCCCAACACCACATTGTCATACTTTTGTCTCTTTAATATGAACCCTAACTGGTGCATTAACAAAGATTTTGCAATGAATTTCCTAATTTTTTGAGAAAGTCTAATCTTACCCTTATTTGGTTGTGGGATGGAAGGGCACTCTGGGCCCTGTGCTGCTATCAGTCCATAGTGTGTTGTGGGGGCACAGGGCCCTCTGTATTGTAATTGTCCATCAATTGCATGTGGGAGTGCAGGCCACTCCGCCCCGTGTTCCTATCACTCCATAGTGTGAGGGCCCTGTGCTCCCATCAATGCTTATTGTAATTGTCCCTCAGTTCTGTATGAGCGTGCAGGGTCCTCCAGGATCTGCACTTTCATCACTCCATAGTGTGAGGGCCCTGTGCTGCCATCCATACATATTGAAATTGTCCCTCAGTTCCGTATGGGAGCACATGGACCAAGGGCCCTGCACTGCCATCTATCCATAAGTCTAGAGTCATTATAACTAACCTCCCTATCCCTGTGAGAGAGCAGAACCCTTTGGGCCCTGCACTGCCATCATTCCATAATGTTATCCATCCCTCATTATTGTTCAGGAGTGCAAGGCCCCAGGCCCTGCACTCCAAATAGTCCATAATGGCACAGTATCACAGTCACATTAGCCCCATTCATAAATATTTTCCCTGCAGCTGTAAACAAGGCCTGGAAACATGCATAAAAGATTAGTACAAATATAGGTACTAAACTGCCCGAAGAGGTGAGTCCATATCTCTAAGTGTTTTTGAGATATAGCTACTGATATGCACCCTGGCCATTACAATGTTATCCTATGGGAAATTATGAAACTTCAAATTGTTATAACTCTTCAGCAGATGTACATTTTCTAACCAAACCATCAAAAGGCTCATCTGTGAGGCAATCCCTTTGTACCCTAAAAATTTCAGCCCAAAAGTGCAAACCGTTTCATTGCAGTGAAGTGATAAAAAACAAAAATTTTTAAAAAAGAAGTGCTCCAAATTGTGGCATAATTCATTGTTTCATGAAACAGTGCTGCAATATGTGGCATTACTGCAGGTGTTTCACAAAACAGAGCCACAATTTGCAGCACTTTCACAAAAGTAGTTCCGCAAATTGTGGCATAGTACCGCAAATTAGTGGCATTAAAAATGGGCTGATTAAAATAAACATATTTCTGGACACTTTAACAAAAAGCTAACCATAGAATCATGTTCCTCTGGTCTAGTTATGTAAACACAAGTGCTGGTGTTTACCAAGGGGCAGTAACTTTTAAGCTACAGTACCAGCTATCTTTGTACAATACTGTTAGCCATCATATTTCAGTATACATCACAGCCACACACCACACTCTGACATAAATCTTAATACATTATACCACTAAAAAGTCTATTGACAGTACAGAGCTGTAAAGTAAACAGCAAATAAGAAGGAAAGAAACAAAAAGGGGCAGACAAGGTGACTGGGAAAGGGGCATCTCTGTTGTTAGCAGGTGGCATGGAAACATCTGCAAAGAAGCTGTGACACTTTGGATTTCTTCGAGAGCTAAATTTCTTGTATGCAAAGGTACAGTGGCAAATTTTTCTTTCCAGGGTTAAATTTCTGTTGTGCTAAGGTACTGGGCATATTTTTGGGGACTGCTCAAAACTTCAGAACTAAGGTACTGTATCTATTTTGGAGCAGAACTGGGGTACTGTCATATAACTGGATCTTCTTTGGTGCTCATAATTCTGAAAAACTAAGGTCATTTGTGTCATTTATGTAGCTTTTATGGTTATAAATGGTTCTGCAAAATGAGAGGATAATCATGGGAATTTCTGAACTCTAAAGCTCAAGTACAGTGTTTTAGGGCACCGTTTATAAGGGTTTCTCTGGGTCTGGGATCTAAAAAGCTCAAAGCAATGTATTTTTAGGGTACTGTTTACTTGGTTCTGAAGCACTTAGAACTTGGAAGTTGCTTCTGGGCCTGAAATCCTAGCTGCAGAAGTTTCAGGGTCTGGAATCTAAAGTCACAGGGGCTGGATACTGATATTTAAAGTGGGGGAATTTTCACACAAGGCCTTGAAAACTAAAGCTTGCAATAAGCCATAGGGAAAATGGAGGGGTGTACAAAATGGAGGGGTCAATGGAGCAGGGTAGGGGAAGGTCTAAGGCATGGTCTCCAGGCTACAATGGCTGAGGGCATCTTTGGGAGGATGGTGGGGTGCACCGGCTGTGGGTCGGCCATGGTACTGGATATAGTTTGGGAAGTGCAGTTTGGAGGCAGTATAGTGCAGTGGTTTAAGGCTCTGAGCTGCAAATCTGTTCACATCCAGCAGACCAGACCTGGGTTTGAATCCCACAGCTTCCACTGGTATACTGTGTGACCCTGAGCAAGTCACTTAACTTCCCTGTGCTCCCAGGTCACTCCTGCAAAAAAGCTTTCAGCTTAGTGTGCTACTCCTGGTTAAACAACTAAATAAAAAAAAAAGAAATAAAAAATTGTGGGGGCTTACATAGTATGTAGGCAGCTTGTGCAGCTGTGGGAGGAGGTGAGATGGCTGAGATGGATGCTAAACTAGGAGCCCATTTACAGAAGAAAGGGTTCTGAAAGAACTCTTAAAACTGAAGGTGGACAAAGCAATGGGGCCTGATGGGCTTCATCCCAGAATTCTAAAAGGACTAAGGGTAGAGCTAGTGACACCACTGACTACCCTCTTTAACAAATCATGGGAGGATGGGGTGGTACCCAAGGACTGGAGGAGGGCAGATGTGATTCCTCTTCCAGGAAACTACAGATCCGTTAGTTTAACCTCAGTGATAGGGAAAATGATGGAATCACTTCTGAAGGAAAGAATTGTCGAGTATCTAGAGGTCAGAGGGGCACAGTACCCAAGGCTGCATGGATTCACAGTGGGAAGGTCATGCCAGACAAATCTGATAGATTTCTTTGACTGGGTGACCAAAGTAGTAGATCAGGGAGGGGCTGTGGACATGGCCTACCTAGACTTTAGCAAGGCATTTGACACAGTCCCACACAAAAGATTAATATACAAGTTAGCCAGCCTGGGAGTGGGTCCCAAAATGACAGCCTGGGTAAAGAATTGGCTGGAGAATAGGACACAGAGAGTAATAGTAAATGGAGTCCACTCTGAAGAAGAGTTACTAGTGGGGTACGCAGGGTTCAGTATTAGGACGGGTCCTCTTCAATGTCTTCTATAAGTGACATTGCAGAGGGACTGGAAGGAAAGTATGTCTCTTTGCAGATGACACAAAGATCTGCAACAGAGTTGATGCACAAGATGGGGTGAAAGGATGAGAAGGAACTTGGCAAGGTTAGAGGAATGGTCAAATGTATGGCAGCTTAGATTCAATGCTAAGAAGTGCAGGTAATGCACCTAGAGCAACAAACCCAGGGAAGAGTACACAATGGGGTGAGATACTAACAACAAAAAAATGGAAAGGGACCTAGGGTAGTCATATCAGATGACCTAAAGGTGGGCAAGCAATGTGAGAGGGCAGCAAGGAGGGCTGGGGATACTGGGATGCATAGAAGAGGCATCACCAGTAGAAAACAGGAAGTTATTATCCTCTGTACAGACAGCTGGTCAGACCCCATCTGAGTACTGCATGCAGTTCTGGAGACCCAATCTCTGCAAAGACATAGACAGGATGGAAGCTGTCCAGAGGAGGGCAACTAAAATGGTGTAGGGTCTGCACCAGAAGACATATGAAGAGAGACTTAAGGAGCTTAATATGTATAGCCTCGAGGAAAAGAGGGAGAGGGGGACATGATTGAAACTTTCAAGTACCTCAAGGGAATCAACAAAATCCAAGAGGGTAGCATCTTCCAAAAAAAGAGGTGTGCAAGAACAAGGGGGCACAATTTGAAGATAGAGAGGGGCCTCAGAGGTAATTTAAGGAAGTATTTTTTCACAGAGAGGGTTGTGGATGCATGGAACGGCCTTCCAGAGGAGGTTGTGGAGTCAAAAACAGTGGTGGAATTTAAGCATGCATGGGACAGTCATAAGGCAATTCTAGGGGGTGGGGGTAGGAAGAAGTAGGCTGCTGGTTAACTTGGATCTGCAGCTTATCCATGAGGTAGGGAAATGGGCAAACTGGGTGGACCAAGCGGTCCTTATCAGCAGTCAAATTCTATGTTTCTATGTTTCTATGTAAGGGAAAGGGAGAGAAGTATAATGGAGGACAGGAGAGGCTTTGCTGAGGGAATAATAGAGATTAGAAGGGGAGCTATGGGAGGACAAGAAATGGTTAAAAAGGGAGCTATAAGGGGACAAGGAGCAAATAAAGAAATAGGCAGGGGAGGATGCAATGGGGAGTGGAGGAAAACAAGGGAGTATGGAAGCAGGGTAGAAGGGATCAAGGATGGTTCTATTGGGGCTACAGGAATCCCAGATAGAGGCAGCAGGGGACACAAGGGAGACCAGAGTGAATGGCAGGAAGTTAAGTATAAAGATCCAAAGCCCACACAGAGGGCAAGGGAGGAGGAAGCAAGGGGTGGAGCCTCAGTCAAGTGGATACAGGCAGTGGGCTTGGAGCAGAAAAACAGATATGCTCCACTAGGGGCACTAAATGGGGGAGAATAGAAAGTGGAGTTGAGGAGTATCCAGGGAACATAGGAGAAGCAAGCAAAAAGAAAGATGAAGGAAAATTGGAAAAGGGGGACCCCCCTTTCAGGAAAGAACAAGTAGGGTAGTAAACATAGGGATAAGCGGCACAGGGTGAGCACCCCAGAAACTGCAAGCCCAAAGGGGGGACAGGGACTCAGGTTCAAAAGGTCTAGGGCTAGAAGGGGCTGGGAAAGTGGAATGTTATCCTGGGAATTCAAGCAAGGCACAGCTAGGGGAAAATCGAAGGGGAAAGGAAAAAGCTTGCAAATGGTGGGGCAGAAGTGAGCAGCCTAGCAGTAAATGCCTGTAGGGAGCATGGAACTAGGGGAGCACAGGGGGAAGACAGTACACTGGGAGACGAAACGGGCAAAGGGGATGGTGAGAATAGGGTGGGAAATTAAATGGAAGGGGTTGGGAGAAGGATAGAAGGGAAATGCAAACAGAAGGTGATGGAGAACAGGGTCCTACTTGTTGGGGACTCTATAATAAAAGGAATTAGATGGGGGGCAGTGTGGCAGGAGTAGCGCAGTATGGGTTGAGTGTCTGCCGGGCATGATGGTGGCAGAGGTCATTCAATATATCCCCTCAAGGTGGAAACAGCAGAATGAGGAAACACACCTGATGTTCCACCTGGGAACAAATGACCTGGCAGGAAAAAGCCTGTTGGAGGTGCAAGCACTAGTTAGAGCACTTGCTAGATATTGCAGCAGTCTGCTGTTCAAATCAGTGGCTTTCTCTGAGGTGTTGCCAGTACCAAAGACAAGTACTGATAGGATGCTGAGGATTAAGGAGTTCAATATATGGCAGGTGGGGTGGTGCAAGCAAATGAGGTATAGTTTAGTAGGGGACTGGGGAGCCATGTGGGAGGATGAGAGCCTATTTGCTCCAGACAGACTGCACCTGAACAGGGAGTGTGCAGCAGTGCTAAAAAGCAAATTAGGAGAGTTCATAGAAGAAACCTATAAATTAAAGTAAATTGGGGGGGATCTGCACCAAAAGGCAGGAGAAATGGGGGGCTACCAGCCTCCCCCAGGATAGTGCTAAAATATTTGTCATGAGTGAGAATAAAGAAAGGGGGGATGGAGCGGGAACCTGGTGGAAGGGCTTAGCAGTCAACGCCAGGAGCTTAGCAAATAAGATGTTGGACTTGGAGGCCATCATGAGGGACGAAGGACTAGATATAGTAGCTATAAGCAAGACCTGGTGGAGAGAGTTGCACAGCTAGGAAATGCCTATCCCAGATTACAGACTGTTCAGAAGAGATAGGGAGGGTAAGAAGGAGGAAGGAGTTGCTTTATACGTCAGGGAAGGCATAAGTGTAACTGAAGGATAAGAGGAGGAGGATGGGGAGACTGAGCTACTGTGGGTAATGCTAGGCAGGAGGATGGGAGAATCCTTGCTACTGGGGGGTGGTATACAGGCCACCTACACAAAGGGAGGAGGGTGATCAACAGTTAATTCAGGGAGTCACAAGGCTGGCCCTAAAAGGAGAGCTACTGCTGATAGGGTCCTAAACCAACCAGATGTAGACTGGGAAATCCCGGATGCAGCATTGTCAAGGAACAGGGAGATACTAGCTGCACTTCAGGAGGTATTCCTTCAACAACTAGTCGGGGAGTCGACACGGGGCAACAACCTGCTGTATGTGGTCCTGACAAGTGAGAGTGTGGAGGAGGTGCTGGTGGGAGAAGCCTTGGGCAACAGCGAGAACAGCACGGTAATGTTCAGGGTCAGAGCAAGGAGGGAGACAAGTAAAACCAGTACTACAGTCATGGACTTAAGACATACAGACTTTGACAAGATGAGAAGGATAGTAAGGGAGACAATGAAGGGTAGAGAGAATATAGGGGCAGTGGAGAAGTTACGGCAAGCTATCAAGGAAGAGGTACTGAAAGCTGCAGAAATGTGCTTTAAAAAGGTTAGGAAGAGCAAAAAGGGGAGGAGACCACTTTGGTTTACAAAGGAGGTTGTGAGGGCAGTCAGGGAAAACAGGACAGTTTTCAGAAAATTTAAATGGACACTCAGTGAGGAAGATAAGGGAGTGTATATGGAAAAGAGGAGTATGGCAGGGAAGATGATCAGAAGGGCAAAAGCAGATACTGGGGAGAAAATAGCAAAAAAGGCAAAAAGGGTGGATAAAACCTTTTTCAGATATGTGAGGGAGAAGAGAAGGACAAGGCAGGGTATTACTAGGCTGAGGAGGAAGGGAGAAATAAAATTGGAAAGGGACTGTAAAAAAGCAGAGTTAATAAATAAGTACTTTAGCTCATTATTCATGGAGGAGGACAGTAGGGGACCTGAGCTAAAGTCGAATGGGAAGGAGGGCAAATGGGTGGATCTGAGTCCATTCACTGTGTATAGGGTTAGGGCAGAGCTAAATAGATTGAGGGTGGACAAGGCAATGGGGCCTGATGGGTTACACCCCAGGGTGAACAGGGAACTGAAGGAGGTGTTGGCTGCACCATTGACAAGGCTCTTCAACTTGTCCCTAGATACGGGGAGAGTGCAGGAGTACTGGAAGAGGGCAGACATAGTGCCTTTACACAAGGGAGGCAGTAAGGAGGTAAAGTGAAACTACCTATCTGTCAGCCTCACATCAGTGGTGGGGAAGGTAATGGAGGCATTAATCAAGGAGAGGGTAGTGAATTACATGGAGGAGAGTGGCTTGCAGGACAGCAGACAGCATGGCTTCATGAAGGGGAACTAAACCTAATTTAGTTCTTTGATTGGGTGACTCAGATGATTGACCTGAGGTGGGGGGCAGTGAAAATGGCCTATCTGGACTTCAGTAAGGCCTTTGACACCATTCCCCACAGGAGGCTGGTGAGCAAGATGGAAAGGTTGGGGTTGGGTGGGAAAATATCAAGCTGGCTGGAGGCGTGCCTGTCAGGAAGAACTCAGAGGGTGGTGCTAAATGGGGTGCACTCTGGGACAGCAATGGTGAAGAGTAGAGTGCCACAGGAGTAAGTTTTGGGTCTGCTTCTCTTCAATATCTACATCAGTGATATTGCTGAGGGTTGGAAGGGGAGGGTGTGCCTATTTGCTGATGATATGAAAATATGCAATAGGGTGGATATCCGGGGGGGGAGGGATGGAAGGCATGAGAATATCCCCTGCCAAACATTTCCCAAGTCCTGAGACTGACCCCTGGCTTCTGCATGTGTCCATACTCGGGCTGGAGGGGGTATGGGCTGAAGCCCCTTAGCAGTTCAGTTGCACATAACATCCCATCAGCAGCCCCAGCACCCATGCAGCATGCCCCCCACACACACACACACATGCCACCCTGTCCCACTGGCGAATGATGCACTTCCCACCCCCACACACATGGCTGTCCAGTATATGGCATGACAGCCCCCCTGCCCACTGCTGCCCCATCCTGGTGGTCATCATGGGCCCCCCTCCTGGTGTCTGTCAAGGTCCCCCCAAGCACACATATGCCCCAGTCCCACACACAAAACCCCCAGTCCCATCCCCTCAACCCTCAATGGTAGTCCATGGCTCTCCCCACCACCTGCAGCACTGACATTCTCACCCATACCTGCACAGTCAGTGCCACGGCTGAACAGCCAGTGGCACAGCCCTCTACACACCTCCACAGCCGTCGTCCATCCATGTGTTGCTTGGAACACTCCCCAATAAATAGGCTGCATGTTTCCAGCATCACTCTGACTGACAGCGGCCAAGCAGGTGTGCGGAGGGCTGTGTCACTTGCTGTCTGGTGTGGCACCGACAATGCAGGAATGGGTGAGGATGTTGGTGCTGTGGGGTTGGGGAAGCCACAGACTACCATTGAGGGTTGGGGGGATGGGACCGGGGATCGGGGAGCCCTACAGAGCTGGCCAGGCAGTACCCAACACAAGAGGCTTCCCAGTATATGGACAGTGGCAGGGGGTGTCCTTCGCACCACAGCCCCTGGTGAGTGTGGCCACTGTCCATTATGTTGGGGGCATCTTGGCACAGGGCAACCAGTACAGGTCGGGGGAGTATGTGACAATGTACATGGCTGGGGCAGTGGAGCTGGGAGGGTACTGCATTCCTGGGGCTGGAGCCTCCCCTCTGGTGGGGGTTGGATGTATGGGGGTGCCATGGGTGTGTGCTGGGGTGGATGGGCAGCATTGGGGAATGGGTACAGAGGTACCATGATAGATGGACCAGGCAGGTGTCTGTGTGCACCACAGTGTGTAAAGCACTTATGGCAGATATCCCCTGCAATATCCTGTGGACATTTGTGCCCCCTCTGGGGATGGCACTATGCACCATTGTGCATAGTGCATAGTGCTAACATACCCCCCCCACCCCTAGTATGTTTCTGTCCATGTGGCTAGGGATCAGGTGCATAGGGGCTGTGCACAATGTTTAGTGTATCCTGCGCAGGGGGCACAATGGGTGTGGAGTGGCTATCTGCTATGGCTGTGTGGTGCGTAGTCACTGCACATATTAGTGCACAGGGCCCAATAAGTTTATCCTATTGTCCTGTTGTCATTTATTTAGATGTAAGTATTACTAGCTTTGTTTATTGTTCATTGCTGTTGTTTAATACTCATCCCTAAGATTTTGTACATTACTGGTGTATTATGCTGACTGCAATGTTTGTTTATTTCCCTTTAAAATTATCATGTATTTTGTATTGTATGTACTTCTACTCCTCTGTATTGACTGTACTTGATTTTTACTCTCCCAGGTCATGCTGGAAAATAGGTATTTTCTATGTCTGGTGTTCCTACCCGGTAATCAAAAACAAATAAATAAATAACATACTACACATGCTATTTTTCAAATTTTGAAAAGATGCTAGCTAAAAGCTCCAGAAAAAACAGTTGAAGTCAATCCAGAAATAAACTGAGGAGCTAATCTTTAACCACCACACTTCACTCTCAGAACTGCAAGGTGAAATGTTACTATATATGGAGTTGACTGTACTATGTGACCTACAGTAACATGTCCATAAAGCCTCTTTATGATTCTCTCCCCAGAAAACATCACCTTACTTCCTCTAAAGGCAAAGTTTACTGCAATATTTGCTTGCAAAGTACATACAGTAAGCCTCGTGGCCACAAAGTGGTCAGGAAGTTAGCTCAGAAATTGGGCAGACTTCATAAAGTGCTTTGCAAAGCCAATGAATTGGACCAATATGCCCAAACTTCACAGATGACTGTTGGGCTGTCACTGATGAAACAAGCTCATGCTCACAACAGCTCTATATTGGTCTGTCAGCTGGAGATCACTGCATCCTTTTGTTAGGCTGTTATTTCTCAAACAAGCCAATATAGCTCTTCAACATTTAAACTTCCCCTACTGCAATTCAGGTGAAATTATAATTCCTCTTCTATTAATGTTTGTGGAATAATTTTTTTTGGTTTTTGATTACTGGGTAAGTGCACTAGACCATAACATGCCTATTTTCAGTCACAACAAAGGAGAGTACATTGGCAAGCACACAGGAGTAGAAATACAGAGAAATGGGTGACAACTGTCTGTGACTGGTGGAGTATTGTTTTTTCGATCTGCCTCTTCATCCTCTGGGCTTTTGCCAGGTGTTTTCTCTGTGGAGATTTACTGCCCCACAGGGGGCCTGGTGTTGTTACCCAGCTGGGGAGTCGGCTGGGGTATCTTGCTCCCTTGGACCCTTGGAAACGGCTGCAATTGTGGCCTTTCTCGGGATCTTTTGGTGTTGGGTTGTTTTATTTCTCCTGAGAGCTCCCAGCAGTAAGTAAAGGGGTTTTGCAAAACAGTTTCTTCCAGCAATAGCAAAACTGTATGTCGATTCAGCCTTTGGACTTCTGGTGGTTCCTGGTTTCAGCTGTATTTAATTCTGGGCCTGGATTAAAGAGACTGCTGACCTCCTTTTTTGTGGATTATTTTGCTTTTGCTGCCTGGACGATTGGGTGGTGAGAGGACCCTGCGTCCATGTACTTTATTCATTTATTTTTATTTTGTTGGAATTTATAGTTCCTTTCCCTGGCAGTGAAGAAGATTGTAATTATCCCTCTCACCGGTTGTGAGAGGTCTTGGGGGGGAGTTTATAGTTCTATTGCTCACTTTCGTGGACTGGAATAATTCTGTTTTGTTTATATTTATTTGTTGTTGTATTATCACAATTGTTTTAACTGTCTGGCAGTGAGAGTGCCTTTCTATCCTCTCTCCCCAGTGGTGAGAAGACTGGGGGGGGGGACTAATTATTTATTTTTTTGTTGTATTATGTGATGGGTTTGGGGGTGAGAGTCCCTAAGATACGTTTTGTTGTTTATTTGTTTTTTGGGTTATTTTGTATTAATGGGGGGCTGTCAGGGTCTCTAATTTCAGGCTCTGATTTGATGTTAGGTAACCTGGGAGTTGGGTGGGGTTTTTAAATTGTTCTCTGTTAGGGGGCTATTATTAGTTTGTTAGTTTTATTTTAGGATTTGTTAATTGTATTTTTTATTCTGCAGTATAGCTTACAGCATGTGCTGGCCTTCAGCCCCCACAGTTGTGTGCTGCTCATCCTCCTGTCTTCGTGCCCTTCGCCCTTTTTATTTTCCCCTTCTCCAGTTCAAGATCTACCAGCATTGTAGAGCACTGGGTATTGTACATAAGAGGGGGAGAAGGCTGCAAGTCGCAAAACAGGGAGGATGATCGAGGGGGTCATCAGATAGTGGTTGGTACCAGAAGGCACCCAGGGGTGAAATGGAATCCTGATCGTGGTTTTCTATGTCTGGTGCCCATACCCAAGGGCACCACTGATTACGGTGGGCAGATGGCCTGTGAGGCCCACGTGGTTCGTCCAACTTGGGCGCTGTTGTGCAATGCCAGGTCCATTAAAAACAAGACCGCAATTATTTGCTGATCTTGTTGGTATGGTGGACCTGGCTTGCATTACCGAGACCTGGTTGGATGATAACTCTGGCCCCATTTTGGAGGCTACGACTCCAGCTGGGTACTCGGTGTTACACTGCCCAAGATTGGATTGCGGGGGGGAGGGGTTGCGGTCTGTTTCAAGACCGAACTCAGCCTCACGGATGTCCTAGTGGGGGGGGGTTGAGTCCTTTGAGTGTATAGTAGTAGCAGGTGTAGGCTTTTGAATCACCCTCATTTACTGTCCACACGGTGATGAGAAACGATTCCTTCAGGAAGAGGCAGACTTCATCGTCGATATGGCATTGGGGTAGCACAGATTGATGGTTCTGGGCGACTTCAACGCCTGGGTCGACGACGAACTCTCGCAATTTGGTCAACACTTCCTCCAGTTAATGACAATGCTGGGCCTTACACAGGTGGTTTCCTCTGCTACACATAAATTAGGACACTCCTTGGACCTAATCTTCCTTCTAGGGGTCGAGGCATCCGATGTGGGGATGGAACCCGTCAAGTGGTCAGATCATTACATCGTGGGGTTTAGCTTTTGAACCCCCTCTAGAAGGCCTGCCCCTATGGAGTTGGTTAGGTATCGCCCTTTACGGGATATAGATCCCCAAGGCCTTG
The DNA here is from genome assembly GCA_016271365.2 of Neoceratodus forsteri. Classification (NCBI taxonomy): domain Eukaryota; kingdom Metazoa; phylum Chordata; order Ceratodontiformes; family Ceratodontidae; genus Neoceratodus; species Neoceratodus forsteri. The sequence continues at coordinate 696,469,078 of CM057451.1, read as the reverse complement.
CGGTGGTGCTTGACCTCTTGTCCCCCGCGTTGGCAAGCAGTGATCCAGAGACTCTCGTGTTGGCCTATAACACAGCCATTGTGGGGGCTCTAGATTTCATTGCTCCAGTTCGTGTTCACCCCCTCTCCCTTCACCCCAAGTTCCCTTGGTTTGATGGGATGCTTAGGGAGATGCAGAGACAGGGGCGAAGGTTAGAGCATTGCTGGTGAAAGTCCACCTTGATGCCGACCACCTTAGATTGATGGATCATTTTTTGGTCTATCAATCTGCAATCACCCGTAAGAAGGCAGAATTCCTGTCCAGGGAGATTGCGCTTGCTTGGAATCGACCAGCTCAGCTGTTTCGAACTGTGGACAGACTGTGCAACCCAGCCTGTCTACAAGTTCAGAAAGTTTTTTCGCAATTGGAGTGCTATGAGCTTGCTCGGTTCTTTGTAAATAAGGTGGCCGACATTAGGGCCGAACTGCTGCCATCACACTCTAGGGGGGTTGCCGTGGACCGGTGTGAGGTCACAGTGCCTTGGTTTTCCTGGACTTCCTCCAGTCAGCTGGAGTTCATTGATGTCATGAGGATCATCCAGCATATGCGCCCTACGTTGCTGTAGTTTGGACCCTGGACCAACCTCCCTAATGTTGTGTTGTATTGACATCATTGGTCCAGTCCTTGTGCAGATAGTCAGGTGCTCCCTGGAATCTGGTGAGTTTCATAGCTCCCTGAAAGAGGCGGTGGTGACACCACTCTTGAGGAAAGCTACCTTGGACCCTGACTGTCTCAAAAACTACAGACCTATCTCTAACCTTCCCTTTGTTGGGAAGGTGATTGAGAAAGTAACTGGAGGACCATTTGACCATCCATGCCATCTATGAACCCCTCCAGTCTGGTTTTCATAAAAGACATAGTACCGAGACAGCACGGTGTATATGCTACCCATCGGAGACATTGTAAGGAGGTATGGGCTGAGGTTTCACTGTTATGTAGATGATACCCAGTTCTACCTTTCTTTTGCCCCTGACCAGGAGGGAGCTCTCTTGGTCTTTAATAGCTGTCTAAAAGAAATCCAGGAGTGGATGAATTCTATCTGGCTGAGGTTGAACTCTGATAAGACTGAGGTACTGGTTGTGGACCCGGGTCTACAGATAGCGGGGTCGGGTGATGGTGCATCTTCAGGAAATTTTTCTTGGAGGTGTTTCTCTCCCGACCTTTGAATGGGTGCAGAACCTGGGGGTAGTTCTTGACAACAGGCTGACACTGCATTCGCAGGTGTCAGCAGTTGTCAAGACTTCCTTTTATCATCTTAGGAACATCACCAGGATTCGGCATCTTGTTCCGTCTGCCGATCTGCCAACTTTAGTCCATGCCTTCATGTCCTCGCACTTGGATTATTGCAACTCCCTTTATCTAGGGCTTTCTGGGGTTGAAATCTGTCACCTGCAGCTAGTGCAGAATGCTGCAGTCCGGCTTTTGATGGGTTCTAGTAGATCCTGTCACATTACTCCGGTGCTGCGTGAACTGCACTGGCTGCCAATTCAGTGGTGGATCATCTTTAAAGTCGGATTGCTGACTTTCAAAGCCCTACATGATCTGGGCCCAGTCTATCTGAAAGAACTTCTTGTTCCTTATTGCCCTAATCGATCATTCCACTCAGCCGTTGAGGGGTTGCTAGAGGTTTCAAGGGTGAATTTGAAATCCTCAGGTGCTCAGGCTTTTTCGTATGTGGCCCCCACCCTTTGGAACTCTCTACCCCGTTGGTTGTGGGAGTGCACCTCTGTGGAGGGTTTCAAGAGAGTTTGAAGACTTTTTTGTGGGAAACTGCATTTTTAGAATATTGACTAAATTAATTGTTCTGATCTAGCTGAATCTCTTTTAATGATTCTGTTTTAATCTGTTATTTATGTACGGTGCCTTGACAACTGAAAGGCGCCTTATAAATAAAAATTATTATTATTATAATGGCATTAGAAATATTATAGTTTCATAATCCAGTACATAAGCAGTAGCTCAACAATACAATACATGATCAAGGTAGCAAGGAGATCCAGTACATTGCAAACAAAAACAAGAGGAGCATAAAGTGTACCATAAAGCAGATGCATCCAATAATTAAATAAATTTGGCAAACACTTCATGATGGTTTTTTTTTTGTAAAAATTTTGTAATTTTGTTATGATTTTTTTGGAAGTCATCTCCATAAATTTTACCCAGCCATACACCTGACCAGCTATGTAGGAGAAAACAAAAGGCTGGGCAGAGTGGTAATAAGGTTGGATCATTGGGAACACCATTGTAAATGCAGCAGGAGATCTGTGGCTCAGTAGGTAGCACACTCGCCTCTGAGGCCGGGAGATCAGAGGGCTGTGGGTTCAATTCCCACATCTGGCACTTGGGTTAATATCCCAGTACTGACACTGTAGTGCAGCATGAGATGGGTGCTGTACTTCTGAGGTGCCGTCTTTTGGATAAGATGTTCAACCAAGGTCCCATCTGCCTGGATTGGTGGTAGTTCAGGTGGATGGTAAAGATCCCATGGCACTTATCGAAAAGAGTAGGGGACTTTATTGGTTATAATACACAACATCACACAAAAAGAAAGCAAAACAAAACAAAGGAAATATCACCAATAAAAATCAGATAAAGTGAAAATAGAAAGAACCAACATTAACAAAAGGAAATGTTTCGCCATAAATAATTAACATAAGATCTAGAATATTTTTTTCCATCTAAACAGCGGATAATTTGTAAATCAGAAATAATAGCAGAAAGGATAGTCTCAAAATCTGTATGAGATTGTTGCAACACAAAAGAACAACGAGCTTGCCATAAATAATATTGAAAATGTGCAAAAAAAACATTCAGAGTACTTCTATGATATTTGTCCCAATCACCTAAATATTCCCTAATACTAAAGTACCATAAGAAAGGGACCGTAAGTGAGGCATATTCCACTGTCGGGCTGTAAAGTCCAAAACTTCCGACTAAAAGGGCATTCAAGAAAAATGCATCTGAGTTTCTTCAATGTTAGTAATAATCTGACCTTAAACAGTATCTTTCAGAAACTGGTTTATACTTTAAATTGCCACTGACTCCCAGCCTTCCATGAGCAGATATCCATACAATATCCCAAACTTTAAAGGAAAGTCTGTCATCAGTCAATTTACTGAAAACATTTTCATATTAGATGGGAACAAGATGGAAAAGCAATATTATTTTCTGCACATCATATACAATATATTCGTAAAAGGATTTTCTGTGCAAAGATTGTATTTTGTCAAAGGAATCTTCCATTGATGTAATTTTTTAAGGCAGATATCCCATAATTTGGAATATCGCCTGAGGACAAAACTCTTGGGGAAGAAGAGACCATTTAAAAAATATTTATGCCAAATGGATTTGATCCAAAATTGCCAAGTGAGAGACGGACGCAAATAAAAGAAAAGGAGGAAAAAGAAAAACAGAATGAAAAAAATAACAGGGTTAATCGTATGGACCCCTCCTCTCGGAATCTAAATGTATGTATAGTCACGCTTCACGGGTTTAATCTATTACCCCACAACATCTGAAAAATATACTGTAAAGCCATGTCTCTAACGAGAGAGGAGGAGGAAAAATATGACTTATATAAAGAAAAATGGGAAGAATGAATTTTTTTATAATCACAACCCTTTTCTTCTTCCCAAATTTCCAGTGTTTCCACTGATTCACTTTGGCCTCTCCGACAGCTAACTGTTTTTCCCAATTATAAGTCTCCATGTCATGTAGTCCAAACCAGACGCCCAGGATTTTCTGAGGCCCAGACACAAGAGGGATATCATAACAATATGATAAAGCCGGAGCTAACTGACCCAATTGTAGTACAAAACTTTTGTAATGTTAAGAGAGGCACGGAGTATGTGCAAAGAGAAGGAAAATCTCTAAAGCTCTCCAGAAGAGAGAGAGTCAGCTAAAGAAGAGTAACGCTATCTGCAAAGGCAGTGACCTTGACCTTCTCTAAGCTACGGATGGAGCAATCCTGAAATGGAGGCATCACAAATGATGCTTCTAATAACTGGGTCCAGAACAAAAGTATATAATAAGGACTCAGGGCATCCCTGCCGGATAATTCCTAGAAATTAATATTTTCCTACCTAATAGGCCATTCACTATTGGAATAGAAACTGCAGATGTGTATAGCTTTGAAATCCACTGAAGGAAGGTCTCAGGAACTCCATAAGAGGATAAAACAAAAAACAAGTAGGAATGACTTACCACGTCAAATGCTTTAGATTGATCCAGAGCTGCTATTAGCTCTGTGGAAAAGAAATTTGCTTGACAGGCCAAGAGATCCCGAAGTAAAAAGAGATTATGTTGAATCTTTCTATGTTTTATTGCACAGGTTTGTGCAGGGTGAATCAAAATTCGGGCCACTTTCTCTAGTCTAGTATTCCGTATTTTAGATAAAATCTTATAATCACTGTTAAGTAAACAAATAGGTCCCCAATTGGAAAGTAATGATTTATCCCCTTTTTTGAAAATAAAAGTCATCAGGGACATTGAGAAGTCTTGACAGGGAGTTCTGGAAGATAAATAAGAATTAAACACACTGGGAAGAAAGAGACCCATATACTTTATACACTTTTTTGTAAAACTCATTAGGTATTCCGTCTATACCTGGAGAAGATCCGAGCTTTAGATGTTTAATTACGACAATTACTTCAGCAGAGGTAATTGGTGATCTTAAGACTGGATCAAACTATAAGGTAGATGAGGAAGAGAGGAAAAACTGCATGTTGAAGAGAATCCGTAGATAACGATTAGGAGATGAAAATAATCCTGAATGTAGCGCTCCACTACCTGTAACACACCTACGCCAGTGGTATTAGTTCATTATCAATATTAACAAGCTGGTCATGAGGGTATCTTTCAAATATGTTTTTACATGCATGAAATGGGTCCGCCATGGGGAATCCTTATAGACAAAGCGAAATTCTAAATCAAGGATTTGGCCCTGTTATAGTGATAAGTTTTCATTTGTTGTTTAATATTCTTGATTTGAGAAAGAAAATGAATATGATCCTTTGAGGAGTGACATAAGTCTATGTAGTTGATTCCTCAGGACCAAATATTTCCTATAGGCGTCCTGAACCTTTGCCTTACCCCAGGACTGAAATAAATGTTTGAGCTCTGTTTTAATTGCCTCCACCAGTCATATGGGGAGGAAAGAGATCAAAGTGGAAGATTTTGCAGCTAAAAAAATTCAAGCTTAGAAAATGAACGGGTCTGAGAGAAAGGAAGTATTTAATCTCCAACAGAAATACTCGAACTGAATCTGGGAGGAAGAAGTCGAAAGATAAAGAACAAAATAAAATATGGTGGTCAGAAAATTCTCACGGAACAGCAACACAAGACATAACCTGTAGATAGCGGAAATAAAGAACATATCAATCCGAGTAGCAAAAGATGTGTCCATGACAAGTATTAAGTCCTGTAGGATGTAAACTCGAAAGACATCCAGAAGCCCAGCATCTGTTACAACCTCTAATAGTGCATGTGAATCACAATATACCTTTTCCCTTGCATTCTGAAACTGAATGTCAAGGGCAGTTAAATCCCCCAAACCAAATGTTTCCTTGTAAATAGAAAAGGCTTTAGGTCTGAAAATAAGGAAATTCGGCCTGTTTTAGTCTGTGGGCCATAGACATTAATAACTCGAAAAGAATAGTCGCCCCATGAACAATCCAAGATAAGTAACCTACCTGGCAACAAATCAGTCACCTTCATGATTTTAAAAGAGGAGTTACCAAACAAAATAGCTACCCCATCAGCAATTTCAGTACTATAAGACCAAAAAGAAGGGCCACAAGTCCATAATCTTTTCTATCTGTTTTCCCCCAAACGGAAGAAACCCTTGTTTTTGTAAAAAATAATATCTAGTTTTAAAGTTGAAAGATATGAGAACACAGATATCTGCCTATGAAAAGATTTTAAACTGCAGACATTCAACGAAGCAAACTTTAAAGCTGCCATGAAAATATTTATGAGCTATGCTTCTGACTCACTTTTCTTTTCTTCCCTTTTTTTCCTTTCCTATCTTTGGCTAGCTCAGTCGATTTGCTGTTGTCATCATCTGTTACACGTTCCAAGAGATGGGAGGCCTCAGATTCCATATCCGAGTCTCTCACCTCATCCTGGAGGGGGAAAAAAAATTTTCAGTCACAACCGGACTAATCTGGGCCTGTTTTGAGGAAGCTCTGGTGAACCTCCTGCTTTTAACAGCTTCAAAAGGGGCGGGCATGATGGTGACCTGACTCTGATTATCTTCCAACGGGGGGGGACCAGGAGGCACAAGCTTCTGGGAGTCAATAGCCACCTTTTGTACTGGTGGACCAGTACTGGGAAATGAGGGAGGTGGAGGGTCTTGCCATGGGGGTCTTGCCGTGGGGGGAGGGGAGGGTTAACCCTTTCACCGGGACATCCAATTTAGCCCAGCTTTCAAGTAGGCTATCTTGGTCCAGACCATCAGAACAATTATGTCTTGCCCACGGACACTGATGGACGGCATGACCCTTCTCCTCACAAAGGTTGCATTTAAAAATATTTGTGCAGCGGTCCACAGAATGCCCAAAACCCCCACAAAGAGGACACTTCATCATGTCACATACACTACTTATATGCGTTCTAGCCCACATTTATAACAGGCCTTAGGCTGGCCTGCATAAAACATACCCTCTGTCCTTTCCCAGAAAAAACTGTTCGGCAAATGCACAACCTCCGAATCAACTTGCAATAATTTCACTTTAAATTTCCACCCCCCTGTCCAGATGCCCTCTATATCTAAGAGAGCCTCAGGCGACCCCAACACTTCACATTTAGATTGTAGCCATCTATAAATATCGCTGACGTTCACCCCCTCATTTCTGAACAATATAGTGACATATCTCATCAATGGTTTAGACAAAGGAATAGCAAAAAAAGGCAACCACACTGGATGATTTTTCTGGTGAGCATATTTGTCCCAAAATCTGTCCATAAGTGAAATGGATTGGAAGCTGATATCATAGGAATCTTCTCCAGAAACATGAATAAGGGCATATATGTCCTTAGCACAGAATCCCATTTTGGATTTCAAAAGATGTTTGAAAACATAGTATCTATCGGGGTGTTCTTGTAGGCCCCCTCTATATTTCAAACGGACAGCTTTACGGCGAGGGGCTTGCTCTAATTTGGCTTTAAATAAGTCTGCCATTGTGGGTTTAGCAGGTTCACCCGAAACTCCAATCAAAGTAGAAGCAGAGGCCACTGTGGAAAAGTCAGATTCAGGCCTACCCCTAGATTCCCTCGATGTGGATGGTTGAGGGGAACGCTGCAAATCAGGAATAGGAGTCTTCTTACCTGAGAGGGGAGTCCATTCCAGAGCAGGTACCCAGGCTCCCGACTCAGTTCTGCACCATCCGGCATCTAGAAGCGCCATCTCCCCTGACCAGTCTGCATGCAACTCCTGACTTCCTCCTGCCTGGAGCCCAAATTGCTGTTGCACCAGGAGCGTCGTGCGCGGTCCGTCACTGTTTGCGGCCCTCCCGGAAACCTTCTCCCGAAACACCAGATCCTTCTCCAATTGCAGCGTATGAAGATCCTCTTGGCTCATATCTCCATCGCTGAGAAGTCCAGAACCATGGGGAGATTCCAGTAATAAAGGCGCCGCTGTAAGTACACCATTCTCGTTCTCCACAGTAACTGGTAGCTGGGGCAAAGCGACTGCATAAGTTGGCAAATTCACCTCCACATCGGAAAAGGGCTCCGTGATAGCTATAAGCGTTCGTCTTGGACTCCTCACCACCTCCTCCATTCCGACCTCGAGACCGCCTGCCATAACGGCTTCGGCGTCAGCAAGAGCCCCTACCAGCCACTGACCAGCAGCCAGTAGGGGAATTTCCCCGGTGTCCTGGCCAAATTTCCCTCATTCACTAAAAATACCACCAATAGCTTAATCTGGTTCAAGGTCAGTTAGCATTCATCTGTATCCCCCTCTCCCGGGTCGTGCCTGAAAATAGGCAGGATTTGTCTAGTGCACTTACCCGGTCAACAAAAACTAAATAAATAAAAAATATAGGGGCATTGCAAGATCATAATGCTAATGCAGTACAAGGAGTGTGCTTGCCTGCCTGCCATGCATGTCAAATGAGTGTGCTCCATAGCCAAGCCCTGCAGCTAGAGGGAGGAGCTGACTTTTCCACATTGTGTAGGGTTTTCAAGTTTGGAGGACATGAGAATGTCCTTTATAGAGTTAGGGAAGTTCTTAAGAGGAGAGATGTCTAGAGGGACCTTCTTCAAATAGGCTCCTCATTCTGTCAGTCCTAAAAACTGTTATACAGAAAGCCATAACATAACCATGGGGAGAGGGAATAGTCTGCCATGGTGGCTAAGTCACAATGGGTGCTATGCACGAATGGTGGGCAGTGGCTACACATGCATATCTGGGGCAAATAGCCACTCTGCACCCAATTGCACTCCCACTGCAGCATGCACAAAGGGGAGGCATGCAGACCTACTGCACCTAATCCCCCACGTCCACGGACCGCACCACACTGTGGGAATTCTGGGGGCATGCCAGCACTACATGGTATTCACTAAACTGAGTAGTGCTGGCCACATGGGTGTAGAGAGTGGTGCAGGTATGCCAGGGTAGACCCTGCCATAACCCTCTACGCACCCCCAGGGACACCATTCACCAGACCGAGGGACCTGGACAGTGCACTCTGTGGTGTTGCCCCTGCCCACTAGGCAGCTGGAGAGGGCAGGGGCAGTGGGACAGGTGAGTGTCCAACAAGTCTGATTGGTGGTGGCACCTAGATGTTGGGTGGTAGTACCATAGCACATGCCGGCCTAGAGGGGCCTCGGGGGTATGGCCACAGTGTGGTCAGGGCAAATCTGTCTTTGCAGGCATGCAGGCAGGAGGTGGGTCCTGATGCCAGGGACCTGCAATGTGCTGGGAGGGTGCCATTCACCGTAGCTGGGCCGGTGACCCATCGGCCATGTGGGCCATGCTGTGCAGGTCCTGGTGCCTAGAATGCATGCACTACCCTGGAACTGTGCATCACAGTGTGAGGCATCCACTAGTGAACCCGGGATGAGCATCCCATTGGATGCCCACCTGGGTCCACGACTCTGCCCCCAGCCACCTTGTTGAGTCCTGCATGCCGGGGTGGAGGAGCCATAGACAGGTGGCTGGCATTGGTGAATGCTGGTATGGGCACACCTGTCTGTGGGCTTCAGGGTCGCTGGTGGTGTACGTGACTTTTCCGCGTACCCCAGCTCACTTCGTGCATAGCGCCCATTGTAAATAATAGTTCTCAGATGTCTGTGGTCACAAGGGAGGAATCAAATCACAGACATTAAAGAGCAACTCTATATCATAATAAAAAGTGTAAAAACTCTAGAATTACAGCAATTATGTATTAAATTTATTGTTTTCTAGCTGTTATTGTTTTTTCCTTTCCTCTGCTGTTGGCCTACTGAGTATTACAGATAATGCAGCAATTATGCAAAGGCACTATGATGTTAACAGAGAAGTGGCAAATGTCTTCAAATGTTTTCTGTACAGACTTTTTAAATGAACTACCAAGATGTACTGTAAATCTTGAAAAGGAACAATGAAAATGAAGAAAAAAATGTATTCTATAGTAAATTGTAACTGCTGAAACATTTTGTTTATGAAAGCACATTCTGAAATGTAGTTTCTCTTTAAACTTGTGACCTCCATGGACATTTGGGCACTGCATTGAACTAGTTGAATGACATGAGGAGCCACCCCCAATGCATCCCCCCCCAACCCTCTACTTTATGGCCTGCTTGTGGGCTCCATTGTTTTTTCATTTGTCCAATCCCTCACAGGTCATCCTTTGTGGATGAGTGGCCTGTCAACTGCTCCTGTGTTGCAAACATCTCCCTGGTGTCCAATAGTGCTGTCTTCCTAGCCCTGTTTCCCCATGTGTATACATTTTGAAGAAATGTATGTTTTTGATCTGGGTTCCCTGACAATCATAAGTGATCTTGTTGCATGACTGCACCACCATAAATAACTAGTTTACTAGTTCTTCCTGGCTAGTGGTGGTGCAGCGTGTGACTGGGCTATGATGGTTTTGGCAGCATCTTAAGCATAGCTCAGCCTATCGTTAATGTGGTGGCCCCTGCCCTTTTCCCTATGCTGCTGCAATGACCATTTTGGTAGTGCGGGGAAAGATTTATGTTCCCTTTTTGTATGTCACAAAGGGGTGCAATTAAGAACAGAGGTGCAATCATTTATTGGGTTTATTTCTTACAATTTGTTTCCCAGGAAAGCTTTTCAAAGGCTGAAGCCTTGTATCAAAAAGGTCCCTGGGCAGAGGCAGCATTCAAAACAGCATAAACAAGGATACAGTTGTCACAGGTAATGACATTTGTAACAATAAATAAATCAAATATACATTTAAATTTTCCCTTGGTCAGTTTCCAGTGCTGTCAATCCAGCACCTTTGAAATGCACTAAACAAATTCACACACAGGAAAAAATCAATAATTTGCTGTTGGCATGCAAAATGTGGAGCTTGAACACAAAAGAAACAGGATTATTCATCATTAATGAAAAACAATAGTGTGGCTTTATTAAACTTAACAGAAACCCTGTCAGTGATGTCATTGAAGTGATGGCCCAGCTGGCTCTGCCCCTAATGACTTTTCTGAGTTATGGCAGCAAACATACTTTCTTAGTGCATGAAGCTCTGGCTCAGGAACATACCACACGCAGGATTGAATTCAACCATCAGAAGAGCACTGCATGGTTATTAACCTCAAGAGGAATCAAACTGCAACAGCAGTAAAGAAATTAATTGAGCAGAAATAATTACTGCATGACACAACAAAAACGGAAAAATGGACCACTCCCCTGATTAAGTAGCATGGCCACAAAGCACTGGGTAAGAAGGAAACCTTTCAGTTAAATAAAACTAAATCATTGCTTTACACCATTATTGAGTGACCCTGTTTCATTAGTGTTCTAGTTTAGTCACGTTGTATGAGAACAGGCTCTACCAACATAAATTTTCTAGACAAAGGACTGCATACTTTAGGAATGAACTGTGGTGTTGAACACAAGTGGCTAGCTCAATTACAAACAAAAGAAAGGGTACCGCACTCCAATAATCTCCAACAGACAATGACATCCAGCATGTTTGCCAGAAAGTTACTTAATTCATAAAGCAGTGCAGGAATGCAGTTCACAGCCACCCCCCTGCTTTGTGCCACACAGACACATCATCAAGGGGCAAGGTTTTGTGACAAACAGACCTCCTTTTACATACTGTATTTAAAGGTATAGTCCACAAAAGGAGCTTCAATATGAGCAATTTGCAGCTCACTGTATATACTTCTATGTATTGAGTCTCTTTTAAACATGTATATTTGCTTACTGTTTCACTTGTTATTTTTAACTGGGCCATCTCAACTAATTCTGAAATAATTTATTATGGATTTGTTAGTAACACCTGCTACTGCCCACCCAGACTCACTTAGAAATTAGGCTTGTAGCCTAAATGGGGATATTCCAGAGTGCAAAAACTAATTAAATATTGCAGTCTAAAGAAACCATTAAAACCAGGAGCAGAACATGCATGTGATGCTATCTAAATTGAGGGGAGGCAGTACAGTGCATCATGAAGTCCCTGCTAATCTTCTATATCTAAAGAATCTAAAGAAAAGGGTTTGAAAGACAAAATTATTCTACATTTGAACCCAAACATCAACCCAGCTACCTGTAGCATGTATTTTAATTACACATTTTTGTTGAAAGTGTAGGCTTTTTTGGAGCTCAAGTACTGGCAACTTCTCAGGTTAAAAGGTTCTTCAAACACACAGGGCAAAGATGTAGGACACAATCTGTGACTTTATTAAGTCACTTTGTTTCAAGAACTTCCACTCAAAAATATGTTTGGTCTCACATTATGACAATATGTGAACTCCATCACCACCCCTAGCATGTAGTGTTACAAAAATCAAGGTGACAAAATCTAAGATCCTCTGGACTACTTCCATGAAACTCCCAAAAGTGTGCACCAAGAGCCTTGAATTCTACCATGTATGATAGCTCTGCCACGCTCCTGGATATGCATCTTTAATGGATCTATGGTCATACTCATGTAAACATGTGGGCAAGTAAACCAAGTAGGCCAAGCAGCATAGGTCACAAAGTTGGTCCTGTGTTTTTAAAGTATTTAATGTGTATGCTACATTTCAAATACTTTAAGTGACTAAATGTTGTTGATTGTTGGACAGATTGTCACATATTGCATCTGCCACAATGAAAAAAACCTGGAAGGTCTAGTAGGCAGTCAGACAATTTCTGGGTTTTGACTGGGAGGAGCATAAATGACAGTTAGATAATATGTATCCTAAATGTTTGCCTCTACTGTAGGAAACTCAAGATGTTTCCCCAACCAGGGATCCCAGATGTGGTTCTATGTGCAAACTATCTCCATTCTGCATTCCTATCTGGATCACCAGACTGTGAAACCTAATTACAAAAGTTACAGTCGTAAACTCCTGTGACCTTGGTTTTGGCATCAGGAGTTGGTGGCATTCTATTTATTTTAGCTTTAGAAAGGGCTTCCTTCATATACTGTTACTGTAATCTCTTTCTCAGTCTAGAGATTAATTACTGGGCTTGTATCTCAAATTCCTCTTGTGCATACTGTAGTAATTCCTCTTCTGCCTCAGGAATTGCCCTTGGTTATAGATTAAATGAGTTTCTGATTGCTGACACTCATGGCGTGATTGACGTATGGTGTTATCTGCCAGTGGCTTCATACACCCTTCACTTTGAATGACAGTTTCCATATCTGCCATAGAGTGATGTCTAAAAAGTTGATCTCATGTCTAATAAAATTACAAATAAATTGCAAATTAAAGTTGTTTGAATTCAGATATTGCACATATCTTTCAGCTTCACCTTGTATGCCCCTCCAAACACAAAGTATGCCATTATTGCTCTGAAGTCAGGTATATACATATCCTGCTCACAAACATATTCTGCTTGTCATTATGCACAAAATGTTTCTTCCATCACCTCAAACATATATTGGCATAAGTTGGAGTTCATCCACAGTGAGATTATTCTAAAGCTTCCTTTTGGTGTTAGGAATACATTGTCTACTTATTCCGGTACAGCTCATCAGAAAGTAATGAATGCTGTGTTTTCACTATGTGAGGGCAAAAGGAGAACTTCAGTCTAAACAGTCTCTGTTTCATTTCTCTATTCTGTTGCTGTACATCCGTGTCCAATATTGGTGCTCCTGGGCCATGAATTGTGAGAGTAAGTAAGAAGGAAGATATGGCGGTCTCAGTTTGATTAATATCCGATGTCAGCTCCAAAACGTCAAGTAAAATAATTTTGTTGCACCTCATGTTAAGCATTGATACAATGTACTCCTTCCAAAAATTATACATTATGTGTATCTGCTGAGTCATCCAGACCCCATAAAAGTTCAGGGTCTTTCTTTCTAAGGGTTAAGATGTTCTATGACATTATTATCTTACTTGAGTCCTCCATGACTGGTCTGTCTTCTATGGTGGTTGAGTCACGGAAAAATGTCTTTAGGTGCAGCTTTCTGAAATGTTTGAACAAGTCCTCCTGAGAAAGGAATTAGTAAGCTTTTAATATACAGCAGGTACAGTACAAACAAAATACCATGCAACATATTTTTTTGCAGTTAAGTCCAAATCAAGGTAATTTATTACTTTACTTTGCTTTATTTCTTCCATATGGACCATCTCACTGTTTCTGATTTTCTCCTCCTTCATGTTCATCATCCTATTCATCTTGTCTTGAATCAAAATATTTTCTTACTGTTCCCAGTTCATTTTCTTGGTTCCTTTCACTCCACTGCCAGAATGTAGTATGTGTGGGCTGCCACACTCTTCTGGACTTCAATTACAACTGTAATGTTGTTTTGGTTTTATTTTCTCTTGTTCCTCTATAATTCTGGCTTGTATTGTTATTCCTTGAACATGATCATTCATTCATTCATGCATGTAGTTCATTTCTAGCAATTTCCGCTTTGGCACTTCTCAGTACCATTGGTGTTTTGGTTTATTGTTTGTGGATTGGACTCTATAGCTACAGTATAGGAAAGAGAGAGAGAGAGAGAGGACAAATTGATTCAATTGACTTAGATTTTCTTTCCTACTGTAAGAGGAGTACTTTGTTCTTAAGTATATTAAGTTGCAAGACATTTTAACAGAGCCAACCCTTGATATGAGTGAGACAAGAGGCCAAAGTGCAGAAACAGGAAACATTTATGGAGTCAAAATGCATATAAAGCTGAATATCATGAACATAGACAATATACTATAGTATGATATAGTAACAGCCATAACTTAAATAAATGGACAGTGCCAATACTATTTCAGATGGACACCTATTCCACAAATCTATCACTCTTACACAGAGATAATTGTAACTCTTAATTCCTTCTAAAACTGATTCCCTTAATGCCCACTTACAGTGTGTTCCCTTACAGTATGCCCATTAAATGACTTACTGCATGCAATGAAAATAGAGACTTTGGAACTGCAACAGAACATTTAGGGTAAGACGATATTCTTGATTTTGGCAACATAGAAGTCCTAGGAAAATATTGTATTTGGTCTGCCTGGCACACATTTGGAATACATTATTAATAATACTGTAGACATTAGTAAACAGTGTGACAAAGCTTGTGTCCAATGAAGACTATTGAAGTGTTGTGCTGTGTACCTGTATTGGCTCTGATCCAACATAATATTTTCAATGCTTCTGCTTTAGAGGGCAACAAGTTCTCATAATGTAGTCAAAAGCAAAGATAGCCCCAGTTACTAAACAATCTGCTGTAAAGGACATACTTTGTGTGCCTCTCCCATTCAAAATGTTTTTAATAAATCTAGAAAAGTGACTATTTGTTCCTTAATGGAATAACCATGATATTTTCTGACCACAAATTTTATATGCCGCAAATCAACTAATTAGAAACTGAGTCTAATCAAAGCTGCATTTATTTCACAAATAACAGGCCCTATGCATGAACATGCCTGGGGTGCACATGAGAAGTGCGTACACAGCACGTGCAGCTCTGCACCTGCAGAGAGGCATGCACCGGCCAACATTCAGAAACAATGACTGCCTGTCTATGGCCCTGCCTCTCCCCCCCGGTGCACAGGATAATGTGGTGCAGAAGGGGGTGGCACAGAGGACACAGGTGGGCATACAGTCAGATGCCCATCCTGGATCCTGTAGTCAATCCCCTGCTTTGTGTGAGCAGGGGGTTCTGGGAAGGTGTAGGTCCTGGAAATGTTAACTATATGGGAGAGTGCCCAAATGGATTCCTCCAGTCCTACCCTGCAACTAGGCAGACTGGGGCAGAAGTGCTTAATGTGCATGTAATGCACTTAACGACCATGTATTTGATGTGGACCCCTTGTAACCGAGCACCTGTGCTCACAGGTAATCTCTGAAAATGCCAGGACAGCAATAAATACATACATAACACTCCAACAGCCTACATATGTGTACTGAACAATTAACCATGAACCACTGTGCAGAACTGAGTGGTACTGATAACAACAGTTGTCATAAGCAAGCACTACATAACATACAAATGCCAGTATCCTGTAGTGGTGGTGCTCATTTTATATTATATGACAGCATGAATATTGGCCTCTGTGTGTTTGAGCCTTCCTTACATTTTCATTGTATTGCATGTAACAATGGTATATACTGGAAGGCTGCACATAGTAAGCTGTTACTGGGACAATACAGTACTGTAATCTGTGAAAAAGGAACACCACTGCAAATGTGCTCAGTGCAAAGTTTATATCCTTACAACTGACTTGAAAGTAATTCTGCCACTTATACCTACACTTTGTAATCAATATTTATATGTACGCACTAGTGCAGACTCTTTTCCAAATGGAGGCAATGAGTGACCACAATATGCAGACCTCCATATGCAGGGGAACAGGAGTATAAGGTAACTGTCTGTCCTATACTAGGCCATATAACTATACTGTATGTACTGTACTGCAGTTACTGTATGTGTCCTCTTTTGTGACACTGTAACTACAATGAAACTATACACTGTGCATGACATTAACAGATGCACAGACACCACACCTCCTCAGGGTACAGTTAGGGAAGATACCAACAGGGTATACTGCTTGTCATGGAGATTCCTTGTCCTGCTGGTTGATGGGGGCATGCAATAGATATGGCAGGGTCCGAGCTGCCACATCTTGAACTCCCCTCACCCGGTACTCTAAGCCATAGTGAATGGCATGGAGTGCAGGCATGCTCCCGGACTCCCTGCAGAATGTAGCAGCATGATTGGCTGGGGGATCATGTGTGCAAGGGTCCTGTACACCTGTTGTGAATATTGCTTGGGGTCTGATGGATCTCTGCTGTGGGCATTCACAGTTAGTGTTGCTTACGTGCCTCACATATGTGGCGGGTTGGTAATTTCCACCTTTGTGCATAGAACCCAACATTTTTAGATCACATATTGTGATGTGAAGAACCCAATTTAATGCCTTGCATAAAAAGTCACATTTTAGAATTACAAAATTAAAATTTTTACAGATGTTTGGTTTCATAAAAGACAAACAAAACAGCACCAGTATGAGCCCAAAAGAGGAAAAAAGTGCACATACCAGCAATGAATGATAAACTGCTTTTATTTTATTTAGTTTTTGTTGACCGGGTAAGAGCACTAGACAAATCCTGCCTATTTTCAGGCATGACCTGGGGGAGGGGGATACAGATGAATGCCAACTGACCTTGAACCAGATTAAGCTGTTTGTGGTATTTTTAGTGAATGAGGGAAATTTGGCCAGGACACCGGGGAAATTCCCCTACTGGCTGCTGGTCAGTGGCTGGTGGGGGTCCTTGCTGACGTCAGAGGCCATTATGGCAGACGTTCCCGAGGTCGGTATGGAGGAGGAGGTGGAGGAGCCTAAGCAGCAGAATGCTATAGAGGAGCCCTTTTCAGAAACGGACGTGAATTTGCCTACCTTTGGAGTCGCTTTGCCCCAGTTACGGTTGCTGTATGAGAGCGAGGTACGTGCACCTTCAGCGGTGCCTTTATGTCCGGAATCTGGACACAGTATTGGCCTTCTCAGTGTCGGAGATGCACAGTGAAGATCTTCATACGCTGCAATTAGAGAAGGATCTGGTGTCTCCGAGACGGTTTCCGGGAGGGCCGCAAAAAGTGACGGACCGCGCACGACGCTCCTGGTGCAACAGCAATTCGGGCTCCAGAAAGGAGGAAGTCAGGAGTCGAAAACAGACTGGTCGGAGGAGATGGCACTTTTAGATGCTGGATGGAGAAGAAATGAGTCAGGAGCCTGGGTGCCTGACCTTGAATGGAATCCCCTCTCAGGTAAGAAGACTTCTATTCCTGGTTTGCAGTGTTCCCCACAACCATCTACATCGAAGAAAGATAGGGATAGGCCTGGGTCTGACTTTTCCACTGGGGCCTTTACCTCTATGTCAAATGAAGCTTCAGGTGAACCAGTTAAACCAACTATGGCAGATTTGTTTAAAGCAAAATTAGAACAGGCCCCTCGTCGTAATGCTGTACGCTTAAAATATAGAGGGGGCCTGCAAGAACATCCTGATAGATACTATGTTTTCAACCATCTTTTGAAGTCTAAAATAGGATTCTGTGCCAAGGACATATATGCCCTTATTCATGTTTCTGGAGAAAACTCTTTTGATGTCAGCTTCCAATCCGTTGCTCTTATGGACAAATTTTGGGACAAATATACTTACCAGAAACATCATCCACTGTGGCTGCCTTTTTTTGTTATTCCATTATCTAAACCTTTAATTAGATATGTCACCATTATGTTCAGAAATGAGGGGGTGAACGTCAGTGATATTTATAGATGGCTGCAGGCCAAATGTGAAGTATTGGGGTCACCTGAGGCTCTCTTAGATATTGAGGGCATCTGGACAGGGGGTGGCAATTTAAAGTAAAATTATTACAAGCTAATTCGGAGGTGGTACATGTGCCGAATAGTTTTTTTCTAGGAAAAGACAGAGGAGTGTGCTTTTATGCAGGACAACCTAAGGCCTGTTATAAATGTGGGGATAGAACGCATAAAAGTAGCTTATGTGACATGCTGAAATGTCCTCTTTGTGGGGGTTTTGGGCATTCTGTGGACCGATGCACAAATATCTTTAGATGCAACCTTTGCGAAGAGAAGGGTCATGCCTTCCATCAGTGTCTGTGGGCAAGACATAATTGTTCTGATGGTTTGGACCAAGATATCCTACTTCGAAAAGCTCAGGCTAAATTGCATACCCTGGGTGAAAGGGTTAACCCCCCCTCACTTTCCCCCTCCACAACAAGACCCTCCACCTCCCCCATTCCCATTCCCAAGTACTGGTCAACCGGTACAAAAGGTGGCTCCTGAATCTCAGAAGATGGTAACTCCAGGTCCCCCCCCCATTTGGAGATAGTCAGAGTCTGGTCTCCAACATGCCTCCCCCTTTCGAAACTGTTAAAAGCAGGAGGTTCACCAAAGCTTCCTCAAAATAGGCCCAGATCAGTCCAGTGGTGACTGAAAAGTTCTTCTCCCCCCTCCAGGAGGAAGTGAGAGACTCGGATATGGAATCTGAAGCCTCTTACCTCTCGGAGCTTGTAACAGATGATGACGACAGCAAATCAACTGAGCTAGCCAAAGATAGGAAAGGGAAAAAAGGGAAGAAAAGAAAAGTGAGTCAAAAGCATTGCTCATAAGTCTTTTCATGGCTGCTCTAAAGTATGCTTCTTTGAATGTCTGCAGTTTAAAAACATTTCATAGGCAGATATCTGTGTTTTCATATCTTACGACTTTAAATCTAGATATTATTTTTTTACAAGAAACAAGGGTATCTTCCATTTCGGAGGAAAAAAGATTGAAAAGATTATGGACTTGTGGCCCTTCCTTTTGGTCTTATAGTACTGAACTGGCTGACGGAGTAGCTATATTGTTTGGTAACACTTCCTTTAAAATCATGACAGTAACTGATTTGTTGCCAGGTAGATTGCTTATATTGGATTGTTCTTGGGGCGATTATTCTTTTCGGGTTATTAATGTATATGGTCCACAGACTAAAACAGGCCGTATTTCCTTATTCTCAGACCTAAAGCCTTTTCTATTTACAAGGAAACATTTGGTTTGGGGGATTTTAACTGCTACCTTGACATTCAGTTTCTTAGAATGCAAGGGAAAAAGGTGTATTGTGATTCTCATGCACTATTAGAGGTTGTAACAGATGCTGGGCTTTTGGATGTCTTTCGTAGTTTACATGCTACAGGAGGTAATACTTATCATAGACACACCTTTACTACTCGGATTGATATGTTTTTTATTTCACGCTATCTTCAGGTTGTATCTTGTGTTGCTGTTCCGGTAGAATTTTCTGACCACCATATTTTATTTTGTTCTTTATCTTTAAGGCTTCTTCCCCCCAGATTAAATTCAGGTATTTCTCGTTGGAGATTAAATACTTTCTTTCTTTCAGATCCGGTTCATTTTTCTAAGCTTGAATTGTTTTTAGCTGCAAAATCCTCCACTTTTGATCTTTTTCCCTCCCCATATGATTGGTGGAGGCAATTTAAAACAGAGCTCAAACATTTATTTCAGTCCTGGGGTTAGGCAAAGGTGCAGGATGATTATAGGAAATATTTAGTTCTGAGGAATCAACTGTATAGACTTATGTCACTCCCTCCAAAGGATCATATTCATTTTCTTTCTCAAATCAAAAATATTAAACAACAAATGAAAACTTATCAGTATAACAGGGCCAAATCCCTTGATTTAGAATTCTGCTTTATCTACAAGGATTCCCCCATGGCGGACCCATTTCATGCATGTAAAACATATTTGAAAGATACCCTCATGACCGGCTTACTTAATATTGATAAAGAACTAATTACCACTGATATAGGTATGTTACAGGTAGTGGAACGCTACATCCAGGATTATTTTTCACCCCCTAATGTGTTATCTACGGATTCCCTTCACCATACAGTTTTTTCTTCTCTTCCTCAAATACCTCATAACTTGATTCAGTCCTTAAGATCACCAATTACCTCTTCCGAAGTAATTGATGTAATTACACATTTAAAGCTCGGATCTTCTCCAGGTATAGACGGAATACCTAATGAGTTCTATAAAAAGTGTATAAAGTATATGGGTCTTTTCTTCCTAGTGTGTTTAATTTTATTTAACTTCCGAACCCCTGTCCAGACTTTTCAATGTCCCTAATGACTTTTATTTTCAAAAAGGATAAAACATTATTTCCAAATTGGAGACCAATTTGTCTACTTAATAGTGATTATAAGATTCTATCTAAAATATTGAATACTAGACTAGAAAAAGTAGCCCGATTTTTGATTCACCCTGCACAAGCCTGTGCAATAAAATATAGAACAATTCAACATAATCTCTTTCTACTTCGAGATCTATTGGCCTGTCCAACAAATTTCTCTTCTACAGAACTAATAGCAGCCTTGGATCAATCTAAAGCATTTGATGCGATCAGTCATTCCTACTTGTTTTTTGTATTGTCCTCATATGGAGTTCCTGAGACCTTTACTCAGTGGATTTCAAAGCTATACACATCGCAGTTTCTATTCCAATAGTGAATGGCCTATTAGGTAGGAAAATATTAATTTCTCGGGGTGTCCGACAGGGATGCCCCTTAAGTCCATTATTATATACTTTTGTTCTGGACCCAATTATTAGAAGCATCATTTGTGATGCCTCCATTTCAGGGATTGCTCCTTCTATAGGTTTAGAAAAGGTCAAGGTCACTGCTTTTGCAGATGACGTTACTCTCCTTTTAGCTGATTCTCTCTCTTTAAGGAGAGCTTTAGAGATCTTTCTTTTCTTTAGTACATACTCTGGTGCCTCTCTTAACATTACAAAAAGTTTTGTACTACAACTGGGTCAGATAGCTCCAGATTTAACATACTGTTATGATATCCCCCTTGTGTCTGGGCCTCAGAAAATCCTGGGTGTCTGGTTTGGAATGCATAACATGGAGACTTATAATTGGGAAAAACAGTTAGCTGTAGGAGAAGCTAAAGTGAATCAGTGGAAACATTGGAAATTTGGGAAGAAGAAAAGGGTTGTGATTATAAAAAAATTCATTTTACCCATTTTTCTTTACATAAGTCATCTTTTCCACCTCCTCTTCGTTAAAGACAAGAATTTATAGCATATTTTTCAAATGTTGTGGGGTAATAGATTGAACCTGGTGAAGCGAGAATATACCTACCTTAAATTCCGAGAAGGGGGGGTAAATATGATTAACCCTGTTATTTTTTTTCATTCCATCTTTCTTTTTTCCTCCTTTTCTTTTATTTGGCAAGCTCCGTCTCTCACTTGGCAATTTTGGAACAAATCCATTTGGCACAAATATTTTTTTAAATGGTCCCTTCTTCCCCCAAGAGTTCTGTCATCAGATGATATACCAAACTTCCGCCTTAAAAAAATTACATCAATGGAAGATTCCTTTGCAAAAAATACAATCTTTGCACAGAAAATCTTTTTACGAATATATTGTGTATGATGTGCAGAAAATAATTTTGCTTTTTCCTTCTTGTTCCCCATCTAATATGAAAAATGCTTTCAGTAAATTGACTGATGGCAGGATTTCATTTAAAGTTTGGGATCTAGTATGGATATCTGCTCATGGAAGGCTTGGAGTCCGTGGCAATTTAAAGTATAAACCGGTTTCTGAAAGATACTGTTTAAGATCAGATTGTACTAACATTGAAGAAACCCAAATGCATTTTTTTCTTGAATGCCCTTTTAGTCAGTAGTTTTGGGACTTTGCAGCCCAACAGTGGAATATGCCTCACTTGCGGTCCCTTTCTTATTGCACATTGGTATTAGGTGACTATTTAGGTGTTTGGGACAAATATCACAGGAGTACTTTGAATATTTTTTTTGCACTTTTGCAATATTACTTATGGCAGGCTCGCTGTTCTTTTGTGTTGCAACAATCTAATATGGATTTTGAAGCTATCCTTTCTGCTGTTATTTCTGATTTACAAATGGTACGCTGCTTAGATGAGAAAAAATATTCTAGATCTTATGTTAATTATTTATGGAAAAACATTTCTTTTTGTTAATGGATGTTCTCCATAATTTTACTTTATCTGTTTTATATTGTTGATATTTTCTTTGTTTTTTTTCTTTTTATGTGATGTTGTGTATTCTAACCAATAAAGTACCCCTTCTCTTTTCGATAAGTACCATTGGATCTTTAACATCCGCCTGAACTACCACCAATCCAGGCAGATGGGACCTCGGTTTAACGTCTCATCTGAAAGACCGGCACCTCCAAAGTGCAGCACCCATCTCATGCTGCACTACAGTGTCAGTACTGGGATACTAACCCAAGTGCCAGATGTGGGAACTGAATCCACAGCCCTCTGATCTCCCGGCCTCAGAGGCGAATGTGCTACCTACTGAGCCACTGACACTTCACTCCACTCACCTAGCACTTATTATGTGTTAGGTGAGTGGTAAAAGCATACGCCAAGTAATCCTCACAAGTGCTGCATATCACAACTACCCCAGACATACTAACATTTTGTGCATGCTCTCAACACTTGATCAAGATGTCCCCACCTGAACATACAGCTCATTCATGATGCGTGTTTAAAGGGACAAGGAATCATGGTGTGTAGAAAGTCAGAGTGAAAGAGCATAGTGCCTGATGAGTCAGGATAAAAAAAAGCCTTTAAAAATAGTTATGCTAGCTATGTGGCGCTGAGTAATCAATGATCACTCTGGCACAGTACCAACCTGGGATCACCCTCTAAACCCAGGACCTATGGAGCAGAAGCCTACAGGCAGGGTTCAGAGCATACCCTGGATGTTCTACTTCTGGGATAAAGATTACATAAGGTACTGCTCCATAGCAGCTGCTAGTGGTGGCTAATGGAGGTGCTTTGATGGTGTAGGTGACCACACACCATCAGGCAACCATTATGCCAGCCATAGAATACAGGATATTGTGTAGTGGGCTGGGAAAAAAATTGGAAATTTGCCACCAGGACAATGGATGATGGCCCCTGTGGTCCACAGGACTATGGTCCTATCTGTGTATCAGCTTAAGGACCCCCCCAACCACATGCATGAGAGCACTCCTCATCCATGTCACAGAGAGACCCTTAGGTGGAGACAAGTTGGTACACAGAAACAGGAAGCAAGTCATGTTCAGAACATGCAGATGATGACAGGAGTGGGGGCTCCCACAGGGACAAACCAGCCAATGATGTAGGCAGGTCTGAGAAGGTCTCTAAGCTGGCAATGAGGGGTGAGTCTACTGGGCAGCAGACAGCAATGTTAGGATTCTGAATGAGTGGGGTGCCAGTTGGCTCCGTGATGAATAAATACAGCAGGAAAAGAAGAATACAAAACAGCTACAATGCACTGAAGCAACAATACAATGCACACAATAACTAATACAACTATACAAAAAGGCATTAAAAGGTATACCTTTTGGTCTGATGTAGAATGGAGAATGAGTACTTGATATGATCCTCTGACGAGGGATTGCTAGAGATTCCCAGGGTATGCCTGAAAACTTTAGGAGGAAGATAATTTGCCTTTATGGCTCCTACTCTGTGGAATTCTCTGCCTCATCGGATATGAGATAGCCTGACCATTGAGGGTTTCAAAAACTCCCTTAAGGCCTATTTATTTTGATAGGCCTTTGAAGGGTCCTAGGGAGACTTATGTCAGAAACACTGTAAGATCCTATATATTTATTGTTTTATTGCATTTTACAAGGTTGTTTATATTGTTTTATTCATATTGTTAAGGTGCCTTGAGCTTTGGAAGTGTACCTAATACAAATAAAGTTTACTTACTTTCTTATTTCAACTGGAAGCTTCCATCACGGGAGCTGTCCTGGCAAATGAGATGCTTCTGAGTGGGCACCACAGGTGACTGTGACTAGGCTTCTCATTCAATGTCAAGATGCCCACCCATCAGAAGACTTTTTGCGCCGTGGATGTGTCTGGTACTGGAAAATTAGCAGCAATCAATGACTAAGAAGTCATCTCTTTATAGCAGTAGAACCTAGCACCTTGTTCCAAATGTACAACTGACCTGACGCATTTAAACCAGCAGCACTATGCACCCCAATAGTGTATAAGGCCATGATATATTGACTCCCTCATTCTGTTTTGGGTCTCCAATCAATTGTCTTGCAGGTTCAGTCACGATCTTTTGCTTTATGAGATAGTGTCTCCACTACTTTTGGACCAAGACTTCTAGCTTAACCAAGATTTCTCTTATTAAGCCATGATTCATAAAAAACAAGCTTGTCTTTAATGCATCTAAAACTCAGGCCATGCTCTTTGGTTCCAATGCCAACCACAAATTTTGCTCAGATTTCCTGATAATCTACTGCATTGAGGTCCTCAACTGTTCCTTGAAGGTGCATGTGGACAATCCAGTAAACAAGGTAGATGCCTTTGGCTGAGCTGTCCATTGGTGATTCTGAATCATAGAAACATAGAAACATAGATTTTGACGGCAGATAAGGACCGCTTGGCCCACCCAGTCTGCCGATTTCCCTACCTAATGGATAAGCTGCAGATCCTAGTTAACCAGCAGCCTACTTCTTCCTACCCCCACCCCCTAGAATTGCCTTATGACTGTCCCATGCATGCTTGAATTCCACCACTGTTTTTGACTCCACAACCTTCCTCCGAGGCGCTCCATGCATCCACAACCCTCTCTGGAAAAAATACTTCCTTAAATTACCTCTGAGCTGCCCCTTCTATCTTCAAATTGTGCCCTTTGTTCTTGCACACCTCTTTTTTTGAAAGATGCTACCCTCTTGGACTTTGTTGATTCCCTTGAGGTACTTGAAAGTTTCTATCATGTCCCCCCTCTCCCTCCTTTCCTCAAGGCTATACATATTCAGCTCCTTAAGTCTCTGTTCATATGTCTTCCGGTGCAGACCCTGCACCATTTTAGTTGCCCTGCTCTAGACAGCTTCCATCCTGTCTATGTCTTTGCGGAGATTGGGTCTCCAGAACTGCACGCAGTACTCCAGATGGGGTCTGACCAACTGTCTGTACAGAGGGATAATGACTTCCTGTTTTCTACCGGTGATGCCTCTCCCTATGCATCCCAGTACCCCCCCAGCCTCCCTTGAAGCCCTCTCACATTGCTTGCCCACCTTTAGGTCATCTGATATGACTACCCCTAGGTCCCTTTCCATTTTTGTTGTTGTTAGTATCTCACCCCCCATTGTGTACTCTTCCCCTGGGTTTTTGTTTCCCAGGTGCATTACCTTGCACTTCTTAGCATTGAATCTAAGCTGCCACACATTTGACCATTCTTCTAACCTTGCCAAGTCCCTTCTCATCCTTTCCACCCCACCTTGTGCATCAACTCTGTTGCCGATCTTTGTGTCATCTGCAAAGAGACATACTTTTCCTTCCAGTCCCTCTGCAATGTCGCTTATAAAGACATTGAAGAGGACCGGTCCTAATACTGAACCCTGCGGTACCCCACGAGTAACCCCACTTTCTTCAGAGTGGACTCCATTTATCATTTCTCTCTGTGTCCTATTCTCCAGCCAATTCTTTACCCAGGCTGTCATTTTGGGACCCACTCCCAGGCTGGCTAACTTGTATATTAATCTTTTGTGTGGGACTGTGTCAAATGCCTTGCTAAAGTCTAGGCAGGCCATGTCCACAGCCCTCCCTGATCTACTACTTTGGTCACCCAGTCAAAGAAATCTATCAGATTTGTCTGGCATAACCTTCCCGCTGTGAATCCATGCTGCCTTGGGTCCTGAGCCCCTCTGGCCTCTAGATACTCAACAATTCTTTCCTTCAGAAGTGATTCCATCATTTTCCCTACCACTGAGGTTAAACTAACAGGTCTGTAGTTTTCTGCTTCTGCCTTGCTCCCACTTTTGTGAAGGGAATCACATCTGCCCTTCTCCAGTCCTTGTTAAAGAGGGTAGTCAGTGGTGTCACTAGTTCTACCCTTAGTTCTTTTAGAATTCTGGGATGAATCCCATCAGGCCCCATTGCTTTGTCCACCTTCAGTTTTAAGAGTTCTTTCAGAACCCTTATTCTGTAAATGGGCTGGTATCAACTTCTGTATCCAGAGTGTTTCTACTGTTTGTTTTAGGTACCTCCCCCACTTCCTTTGTAAATACTGAGCAAAAATATTTGTTTAGTATCTCTGCCTTTTCACAGTCACCCTCTGCCCACCCTCTCTCTTCCTTATTAAGCCTCACTAACCTTCCCTTGGTCTTCCTTCACTCCCTGATGTACCTATAAAAGGTTTTATCCCCCTTCTTAACTGAGTTGGCTATCTTTTCCTCAGTTTGGGCCTTTGCTGTTCTGACTGCCTTCCCAGCTTCCTTTTGCTTTAACTGATATAGTTCTCTGTCCTGCTCCTTCTGTGATTCCTTGTACTTCCTGAATGCTTTCTTTTTCTCTTGAACCTTCACTGCCACTTCCTTTGAGAACCATAGTGGTTTCTTACATCATTTTGTTTTGTTTATTTGCTTCACACAAAGGCTTGTTACCTCTGTGATTGCAGTTTTTATTATTACCCATTGTTCTTCCACCCCTCCTTCCTTCCAATTTGCTAGTGCATTCCTTAGGCACTCATCCATTTTGGCAAAGTCAGCCCTCCTAAAGTCCAGTACTTTTGCCTTTGTATGGCTTGACTCTATTGCTGTGTTTATTGTGAACCATACTGCTCGATGGTCGCTAGTTCCCAGATGGCTACCCACTTCTACATCTGTGATCCTCTCTTTATCTCCATTTGAGAGAACCAGGACTAAGATTGCTCCCTCTTGAGTGGGCTCCAATACTAGTTGTCTAAGGCATGCCCCCCCTGTAGGGCATCTAGAATAACCCCACTCTTTGAAGTGGCTGCTGCAACTGCACTCCAGTTAACATCTGGCATATTCAGATCACCCATCAGCAATATCTCCCCTTTTTCTGCCATTCTAAATTTTCTTTCTATCATTTCCTTGTCCATTTCCTCCCCCTGAGAAGGGGGTCTGTATACAACCCCTGTGCAGATTGTGGTGCCATTGCCAGTCTCCAAATTTACCCACAGTGCTTCTTCTCCTCCTCCCTGTTTTCCCTTTTGTTCTGTTGCTTTTGATTCCTTCCCTTATGTAAAGAGCTACTCCTCCTCCTCTTTTACCCTCCCTGTCCCTCCTGTAGATAGTGTATCCTGGTATGTTTATGTCCCAGTCATGGTTTTGTGTGTACCATGTTTCTTTGACTGCCACGATATGCAGATGTTCCTCCTCCATCAAGGCCACTAATTCAGGAAGCTTGTTACTCAGACTACGGGCATTGGTACTCATTGCTCTCTATTTTTTGATGGCTTTACCTTCTTTTGCAGCATCCCCCACTGACCTGTCTATCTCGGTCTTTTTCTCATTTAGTACCCTGTTTTGTAGGGAGAGGCTGGGATTTTCCTGCTGCTTATCAGTGCCTCCCCTTGACTAGTTTAAAAGCTTGCCAATGAGCATTTAAACCGATTGCTCAAAAGACTTGTTCCTTCCGGACAGATGCAGACCATCCTGCCAGTATAGGCTGGTGTCCTCCAGGTGGAACCCCAGTCCCCAATGAAGCCAAACCCTGTGCTCCACACCATTTTTCAACCATTATTTAAACTGCATGGTGCAAAGTACCTCCTCACTCATGCCATTGACAGGCAGCACCTCAGAGAAGGATATTGTGTGTGCTACTTGTCTTAGGCCCTTCCCCAATTCTACAAAGTCCTTCTGCACTGCTCTAATCTCATGATTAGCCAAGTCATTTGTCCCTAGGTGGACAATGATGTCCAGCTCTGACTCCCGTGCAGCTGAATCCCCTCACAATCTGTGACATTGGCCACCATGCAGAGAAGAAAGAAAAAAAATCATCACCAAATGCTTGTCAGATGTGAGGATCATGTCTAAGGAGAAAATGAAACAGTAGCAGATCAACTTTCTAGCTTCAGTGAAGACTCAGGTGTGATTCATCAACATGGCTGCCGAGCAGGAAGATGCAGCTGCAGCAGATGGAGATCAGACCACTTCACTCCGAGCACTGATATGTAGTATGCGATCATCGATGTGGGCTGGCTTTACCAACATAAATGCCCAGCTGGCTTACTTACAGGGAATTCTAGAGACTTTGAGTGAGGCTTCTCCTAGTCACTCCAGCTGTCTGACTGAAGCTGAGACCTGTATCAGTATAACTGATGATTTCCTGCAGGAGTGGAGCAGGGAAAAGTAGCAGCTATTTGAGGCTATCCAACAACTCAGAGAGAAGGTGGGTAATCAAGAAAACTGGTCTCATTGGAAGAATCTTATGATCATTGGCTTGCCAGAGGAGTCATCAGGTCAGAATCCTAAGCAGTTCTTTGCAGCCTGACTGAAAAAGAAACTAGACCTGGAAGGCACCAGCTGTACCCTCCAGGTGGAGAGAACTCACCAGATGCCAGAAGGGCAGCTGAAACCAGGTGACTATCCCAGATACTTTCTTGCCAAATTCCACTGATACTAGGATAAAGAGGCAGTCTTGCAAGCTGCTCAAATGCTCCAATGAGGGGTCAGATGCAGACAGACGACAAGAGACTGCTTATCTTTCCTGACTACAGCTGTGATCTCCAGAGGGAAAGACAGACGTTTAGGGAAGCTAAGGCTGAGCTGTGCCAACTGGAGTGGCCTTATCATCATCTCTATCCATCTCAGCTAAGAGTGACCAAGCCTGGACAACCTTCCTGATTATTCACTTTGGTTACTGAGGTGAAAACCTTCCTGCAATGTGAAGAAGCTGTGACAGAGGGCCACTCCTCTGCTCATACAACAGACCCTACAAAGTGAGGAGAGTCTACCTGCCACTATTTAAGGTACTGATTTGATTTAAAAATTTGTTGGGCACTGTCCAGTGTCTTCCTAGGGCCACTTCACTCTTCACTCACTCCCAGAGCACATGTGTATGGCCACAGTCACAGCATAACTGCAATTGCCACATGACATAGAAGTCTGACATCTCTCATAGATCATACTTGCAGCAGTCTGCTGCATATTCTTACACAGGGACATCTTAGACTCTGGACATTTAACTAATTCATTGTGTTGTAACTGGAGTCTGTTGCTTTAACTGCTATCCTTTTTAGGGCTGCAGTGGGTGTAGCCCTGCTGACCTCTTGCTATGAGAAAAGGACTTGGCACATTCCTTCTGACTGAACAACATGTTGGACCTGCACTACAATCACCTCCAAGTCCATGAAGCACTCCACTCATTGTCTCCATTGGAAGTAGCACTGCACTATTTTTACTGTGTTGGAAGTCACAGCAGAACACAGCACACTCTGCCATGTCCTAGATGGCCACCAAACTGTATTGTACATGTGCAACAACTAGCACATGTGCAGAAGATATCCCCCCAACCTGACCCTCCCTCTCAGCACCCACCACTTCCCCGACACATAAAAGTGACACTGGGGGTGCCCAATCCCCCAGTGTTGGGATCAGGAGTCCAAGGTTTTTTTTTAAGTACCCCCCACCAGTCCCTCCCTCTCAGCACCCACCATCTCACCCTCACCCCCAGAAATAAAAGAGTGACACTGGAGGTGCCCTGTCCCCCAGTTTTGTGATCTGGAATCCTTGTTTTTTTGGTTTTTTATCTTAACCTGTAAAAATAAAATTATCCATCGATGTCTTTTGTGGCAGTTCATGTCCCCCCACCTGACTCTCCCAATCAGTACCCACCACCCCACCCCAATCCCTTATTTACCCATCAGGGGTCCAATGCCATAATCCTTTCTGGACTGCAGACATGTCTTTGCTCTTCAAAGCCAGACTGCAAACTGAAGAAACAGGCATGCAGTTCAATGTATTTCAGTGGTGTTTTGAACTTAATGGCAGAGGTTAAATTGGGCAGGAACTGTCTGGAACTCAGTTCCACCTCCTCTGACATCTTTCACCACTGAATGCTATTGGAGAGTTCACCTCCTAAGGATGACAGTTCCACCTCCTACAAATTTAGAGATTACAGGTCCACCTCTGAAACATTTCCAGTTTAAACACTGCTCAGTGGCACAGCAACATGGGCATTTTTGCATATATTTGGCCCAAATTTTCAACATGCCTTTTCTGGGACACCACCTTATGAACAATTGCACTGACATTAGGCAACTCTGTCCCAAAAGGTGATTTCATAGTCCCTGCATGAAATCACCTTTCAGAAAGGTGCTACCCTTGTTCATGAGGTGGGGGCATAAAAAGGCTATGTTGAAAATTTGGTGTGAACATGTTAAAAAACAACAACGTTATGAGCCTTGCGATGTTGAATTTTGTGAATGCAGGCTTGTAATTTTGGTAATTTTCAATAATGTTACTCAAAATTTACAACATAGCCATATCTTTACAGCACCTCATGAATGTGACAGCTGTCATTTTTCAAATCCTGACCAAAATGTTTTTCCACATCCCGTAAGGTGATTTCATGGTTCCTGCACAAAATCACCTCTAGTCAAATACTTCAACAATTTCTCTGCCCTTCTTCATGAGACAGGGTCATAACAAGGCTATGTTGAAAATTTGGTGTAAGAATATTACAAAACAAATTTATGAGCCTACATTACATTTTGTTAACACAGGCTCGTAACTTTGGTAATTTTCAATATTTTACCCCAAATTCCTTGGATGCAGCCCTATTGGATCTGGCCAGAGTTTGTTTAGTTAAGCTGTTCTTAGCTAGTGGGAGGAGGTGGGAGACTGCATTGCAACCTTTGGGGGACGCACCATGCAGTCAATCAAAACTGCATCCTCTTTGGCCTGGAGAGAGACATCACCAGACAATCTTGACAGCATGTGCCATTTCTCCACCAGAAGATCATGGGTCATCAGACACCTGCACCTGATCAGATGGTTTAGATGGTGCAACCAAAGAATGTGAGACAGTGGGCTAGCAGAGAGAGTCTTCATTTTCATATTTTTGTCTTTCCTCATTGTTCTGTTAGCAGTGTTCCTGGCAATGAATGGGTCTAGTTATGGGAGTTCCTACTATCAGAAGAATGTTTATAATGTGGGGTAATATTTACAGGAGGGAAGGAAGATTGCAGATAGGAAACACCAGTGGGTAACAGAATGGTGGGTTGTAAAACTCATATAGAGAGCTGTATAAGCACATAATGAGCAGAAAAGACTTGTCCTATGCTGGATGGAGCAGGTCATACATTGAAGTAGGAATTCTGGTAACCTGGATTGGCAAGTTGGACTCATAGATGGGGGGTCATCCAGCTCAGTCAGGGACTACAGGGCCTCATCTTGGGGGCAAACAATGCTAGGTGGTAAGATTCTTGGTGTTCTGTATTGGTAATGGCAGCACAATGGGTTCAAGTAAAGGGGCAGGGGGAGGGATTGCAAAAAAACACAGGATCACACTCTTCCTCTACCCCCAGTCCAGGTTAATTTTGTGATTTAGGGAAGCAAACCACTGCATTAAGTGGGATGTGGAGAGAGGAGTTAGAGATGGACTCTCATGGGAGGGAGAGGGCATTGCAGGGTGAGAAGGAGGGAGGCTGGTTTCAAAATTGGGGTGCAGTGTAGCAGTCACAAAAGCAGGTTGCCATTTCAGGCTATTGTACAGGTCAGCAGGTTGCAACATTTGGACAATCTCGACAGTCATGCATTGCAATGAGCGTATTGAACATCTACCTGTACCATATGATTAACTGCATTAATGCAATTTCATGGAACATCAATACTTTGAAATTAGTAATCAAAAGAAATAAAGTATTGGGAGCAATTAAGAAGGCTGACCCAGATATTCTTTGCTTCCAGGAAATGCATGCCACAGAAAAAGAAATTCAGATTCTTTTTTTTTATCACAGTATTATTTGTCAATTCCTCCATGGATCCAGTAGGGGCTATGACCCCCTCCCACACATGGAGGAGTATGTCCTCTGGCCCATTGGGGCCATCATGGGTCCTGTCAGGTCCCAGAATTTTCTTCTGTTTTTCCTTCCCTGCCCCCATGTCCCTGCAATGGGTACAGCAGCCATCTCCGCTTTCACAAACCCCTCTTGTGCTGACACATGCAGCACATAAACCCCCCACCCTGAGAAAGGAGAGCAGTCCTCCAGAACCCTCAATCCTTACCTCCCTGGCTGACCCCTGAATGACCCGAGTCCATTCCTGAACCCAGGTAGCCAGCATGGCACAAGGTGTGGCGTACAGCACCTCAGCTCTGAGCACCACCGGGCTGGCTAGAAATTCAGATTCTTAGACAAAAATGAGGAGGGACATGGACAGCAGCATGTTTCAGTTCTACAGTTGGAGGAACCACAATGTGGGTTTGATTGCATGTCAAGCTGGAGGTAACCTGACCTGTTAACAATCCAGGGATCAATATTCTTTGCTCCACCTCAAGATGCCTGATAGATGAATGCAGGCTGTTGGCTCTTTTTATGAGCCAAAGTTTGACACCCCTGATTTCTTCACAGCCCTATCATTAGATAGCCAGGTTCACAGAGGATTAGGTTCTGGGGGGAGTGAGCAAACTGTTTCCTAGACTGTATTTTAGACAGACCATCTAGTGTCCCATACCAACTAGCCAAGAGTTCAGGGGCCTTGAGGGAATTAATGAAGGTACACAGGTTGGTGGATGCTTGGAGGGTGTATAGCTCCACAGTAAGGGACTACTCATTATTTTTTTTTCAAACTCTATTTTTGGCACCCCCTTTTACTCCACTGAACTCTCTCCAATAACCTCTATCTCCACCGTCTCTACCTCCTTGCATGACTTGGCTATCTCTTTGGCTCCTCTCTGGCACTGGGCATCCCCGAGTCTGCCCTCTGGGGAAGGGCCACCCCAACACAGGGCGTTCTTTCTCAAAGTATTGAGACACTGGGCCAGAGAAGGGAAAGGAGAGCAGAAGGGGCTGATCCTGACTACAAGACTGTGGACTGTAGTGGGAGGCACCATCACCTATCAGTGGGAGGAGGGGTATTTACAGACTTGGATTCCCCCCACAGAGCCTGGCTTGTCATGGCAATGTGCTGCTGTGGCTCCACCCCCTGGCTTATGCCACGCTGCTGCTTTCAGCTACCCCTAGCCACCACCAGAGCATTGTGCCCTAACCCTTCCCAGGAAGAGAGAGCAGTCCTCCAGACACTCAATCTCTTCCCTTCCCTTCCCTTCCCTGCCAACTCCTGATGACCCGGGCTCGCTTCTGAACCTGGGTCACCGACATGGCATGAGGTGTGGTGTCCAGCACCTCAACCCTCAGTGCCACTGGGCCGGCAGGGGCTACTCATTCTATTTGCATGCTCACAAGCCTTACATATCACTATACCTGCTTTTAGTTACCCATGGTGTGTTGCATGGGTGAAGAAGGTGGGACATGGCAACATAGTGATTTCAGATCCTGCCCTTGTAGTACTGAAAGGATTGGGAGGGGGGGCTGC
This sequence comes from Neoceratodus forsteri, assembly GCA_016271365.2. Lineage (NCBI taxonomy): Eukaryota > Metazoa > Chordata > Ceratodontiformes > Ceratodontidae > Neoceratodus > Neoceratodus forsteri. Next base: position 696,435,576 of record CM057451.1, on the reverse strand, counting down.
AATGAGAAGGAGGGAGGCCCTGGTGACTAGACCCAATCCTCCTTGAGTATACTGTCTTCAGGTCACATATAGCACCAAAAATACTGGTGTTTCTTTTTTTAAACAAAGAGAGGGACGCCACCAATAATATGGAGAGGGGCACGCTTAAGACATGGATGAGAGGAGAAGTTATTTTGTTTTCCCATCACAAGAATAAGCAAGTGAAAGCACACATGGAAAAACTTGAAAACCAAACTCAATACCTCAATTGCAAAGCCAGCAAAAGCAGACTCCAGCCTCAGACATATACAGGGAACGCCATAGGGTCCATATGGATTTAATACAGTGAACACCTTATGCTGGAAAGACAAATATCACTGGAGAGGGCAGGCTCCTACTTTGAGGGAGAAAGTCAGAAAAATGGCTGGCTTGCCAATTTATGGTGAAGATAGGGACAGCCTTCATGTCCCGATCATTCAGAGAACTGGGTGGGATGTGGAGAGAGGAGTTAGAGATGGACTCTCATGGGAGGGAGAGAGGGGGAGAGGGCATTGCAGGGTGAGGAGGAGAGAGGCCAACAAACTGAGGGGTAGTATAATGACTTTCTCGGGGATCTTGTTGTAATGGAGGTCACTGCAGACCAACAGGGCTCTCTGGAGGCTCCACTGTCTGCAGGGGAAGTACCTAAGGCAGTACAGAGTTTGGCAGGAGAGAAAGCTCCTAGTCCAGATTGGCTACTTACAGATTTTTGTAAGGTGTTTGAGGTCCAGCTGTTAGGCCCATTATTGGGAATGTTATTGGAGAGCCTGGTAACAAGCAAGCTTCCCCCCACCATATGGCGCACTACTTCTGTGGTACTCCCCAAATGTGGGAAAGATCCCAAATTGTGTTTGTCCTACTGTCCCATCTCCCTTCTCAACACTGACTATAAAATAATGGCCAAAGAGATGACATCCAGATTGGAACCTATACTACCTACATTAATTCACCCTGACCAGGCAGGCTTTATTAAAGGGTACCAAGGAGAGAGTAATATCAGGACAACCCTAAATGTAGTGTGGCAGTGGAGGGGAGTTCAGGGTCCCAGCAGATATACTTGCCCTTTACGCTGAAGCGGTCTTTGACTGCATTGAGTGGGGGTATCTGCACAGGGTGCTGGAAAAATCTGGGATGGGTGGCATATTTTGGAGGCAGGTACGGACCCTCTACATGAAACCCATGGCCCATGTCATAGTAAATGGGTGTCTTACACCCTCCTTTGACCTGCAGCCTGGCATCCGTCAGGGGTGCCTGATATTGTCTTCACTTTATGTCCTCTCCCTAGAACTGTTAGCTGAAACCATGTGGAGTAACTCCATCACAGCGGGACTGAGTGTAGAAAGACAGGAATTTAAAATATCCCTATTTGCTGATGATCTACTCCAAAATGTGCAGCATCAGGAAGTAGCCCTGAAGCACCTCTGAGAGACTCTCAGGGACTACAGAAGGCTTTCTGGCCACAAAATAAATTGGAAAAATCAGAGCTGCTATTGTGTATGTAGTGAAAAAGAAAATGGGACCCCCTTCTGCCCCAGAACAGGTAATTCAAGTAGTGGACAAATTAAAGTATCTGGGAATCCCAATCCTTTGGCCCTCTCTAGGCTACTGTATATGAAGTTAAATCTCCCCCTGCTCAAAGCAATGAAGGAGGAGCTGAATAGGTTGGTACACCTATCCATGGCAATAATAGAGAGAGTGAATATCATCAAAATGTGTACCTTCCCCAAGCAATTGTATGCCTCACAAGCATCACCAACCAAGCTGCCACATACGTTTTTCAGGAAGGTAAATAACCAGTTTCATCACTTCCTTTGGAAAGGCAAACCCACTAGTATCAGAGCTACCACTCTGCAGGCTCCTATTACAGAGGGGGGCTGGCCTTACCTAATATAAGTCACCATTCCTAGGCTGCACAGCATACCTTCTTTGACAAAAGTAGGGGGAAGGAGAGATTTATGGATAATACTGGAAGATGTGGATATGTGGTGCATGTCACTGGTCCAATTGGTAGTGAGTCTCATTCTGGGAGGGGTAAGGTCTTAAGTTATTCAGAACCCGCTAATCAGGGCACTGGTCCAGGCCAGGCAATGAGTGTATGCAATCTTGGGATATGTGGCTGGATTGCTCCCTCCGGCAGACCACAATAGGGTCTTTAAGGGCCTTAAGGACTACACAGCCTATGTGCATCAGGGGTAACTGAGGTGGAAAAGCAGGGACTGTCCACTGTGGGGAACTTATTTGAAAGAGGCACAATGGTCATATCTGTGAATCTTAGAGCTACATTTCCACATGCCTAGAGACAGCTTCTTCATTTATCTGTGTATTAGAGTCCTGCCCCAGGGATACCATCAAACCCATACTTACACCACTCAGGTCTCCACTAGAAAAGACAGCATGGGCACCACAACCAAGGGGTAGAACCCTTTTGGTCTACTATAGGTTAATCAATGGAGGCATGTCCCCCATGTCCCCCAGCCCAGATGACTATAAGAAATCTTGGGAGATAGCCTTGGGCATCAACATCACTCAGAAACACTGGAGAAAGGCTAACCACCATTGTAAACCTTGTTCCCACTCTAAGAGGCTGTGTCAGATCCAGTTTAATAGCTTATACAGGGCATACCTCACCCTGGAGAAGATGCAAAATCTCAGTCCTGAAACCAGTGACGCATGTCCAAAGTGCAAATCTGCAATAGGAAATGTTGTCAACATGGTCCTGGGATGTACAGAAATTCAGGCCTTTTGGGCAAAGTACACAATCTTATGGAATGAGTGGTGGGCACACCCTACCAGATTCTATGGAGACTTTGTTTACAGTGCTGCTTCAAAGTCCACTTTAGCTAGACTGGACCCCCTCTTTCACTCATTCTGTAGACTTGCCCTTGGCAAACCCCTGCATACTCATCACTATTCTCTTTATCTTCCTGTCCCTCCCCTCTCTTGATGCCAGGTGCCTTCCCCCACGGTGCTTCATTTATCTCCAAAGTTTGGTTTGGCTCCCTCTCCTCATATCTTACTTCTCTCCTGCCACCCCCCCCCCCGAAGAAGATCTGCATAGGTTGAAGTGCTGGGGCTATTGGGTCCCCTGACTCTGCAAAATAAAGCACTTTTTTTCTGTAAATTTATCTGCTGGCTCCTGACTACTTTTGTTACTTGAGTGCAGTTCTTCATTCCCTTTGGACTTGTTGAGCTGACCGCCTGTTACTGCACCCCCATAGCTTTGATCCTGTGACATGCTACAATTTTGTTCTCCCCCCCTTCTTTCTCTTACTTTCTTCACAATGCTTGCGTTTTCTCTCTTGCTGTCCCTCAAATGAAATCTACTGCTGGCCAGTCTGCCTTCTCATTTTGTGCTCTAAAATTTGGAGCTCTCTCCCCACTTCCATTCAACGTACTCCTATCCTTCTCACTATAAAATCTCTCCTCCATGATATCTTTACTCATTCCTGAAGTTATTTCTGATTCTGGGGTGGACTTCTGTCAACAGTCTTCCTCCCTACATTTACAGTTGATGATCCTCTCTCCCCCTATGAATCAGTCCCTACTCTATTCCTCATTTTAGTGTTCTGTTGATCGCAATGTTATATTCTTTTACCTGGTTCGGAATTTACCGTATGTTAACTTATAGTATGGCAGTTTTGATTCTGTAGTGTTTTCTTGTAATTTCTATATTTTTTGTACATTATGTCTTGGATCTATTCTGTTCTCTCCTTTTCCACTCCCTCCAGGATACATCTGTAAACAAGCTGTTACCAGCTCAGTATGACTTTCCAGGTAAAACATTTGAAATCAATTAATCAATAAAATACTCAATTGGAGTGGTTACTGGAGGTTGAACCTACCCATAGGAGTAAAAAGGGTGACAAGCTGCTGAAAATGGCCAAACTGAATGCTAGAAAAAAACACTGTGCATTACTGGGAGCAGTAGTATGCACCACTTGTGGCACACTGGCAGGCTAACCTGTTTGAGTGCTTTAAACCTGGAGAAGGAACAGTTGGAAGACAATGGGGAAGGGGTAGTTGTATAGATGTGGCAACCATTGATTGAGGCACTGGTGGAATGTGTGTTCATGGCCTAATGGTATCTGGCAACCAGGCCAAGAAAGAGCCATTAATGTCCACCCATGAGAATTCCTATGCAGTCACACATTTCTGTCACTACATAGATGTTGATAACCGTTGACAGCTTCATTTCGAATACATATGCAATCTTCTGTATATCGGCTTTTATCAATGAACCAGCAATCTGTACATTTTTATTGGTATGAAGTCATCAACTGTAACCTCGTGCTTGCATCTGTAATAAATTTTGTCTGTTCCAGTACTGTTAATGTAGACAGCCCAGAGGCAACATGTTTTCCTTCTAGACTCACTGTAAGTGCACTGGATTTTAAACTACAAAATAATCTCCCTTGTAGAGGAATTTAAAAACATCAGTACAACTCTAGACCTAGTTCTAGACTTTTCCAGTCACAACCATTCAAAATAAATATAGGTGTAAAACAGGGGTGCATTCTAGCCGCATTACTTTTTAATTTATTCATTAACAATCTTCCAAATATTTTCCTGGACTTTTCTTCTTATTCACCGCCCATGTACAATACACTAATACCAGTGTTTATCTATGCAGATGACCTTATAGTAATATCCATGTCACCTGCAGAATTATGAACATATTTAACACTACTGCAGAACTACTGTATTATTAATACATTTAATATAAATGTTAAAAAACACAAGCAATTGTGAAAGGAAAAAGGAAACTAAAACAAAAATGGTCATTAAATAACACCTCATTAGAGAAAGTGACAAAATATTTAGGGTATAATATAACTTCTAATGACAAAACAACTAAACATATGCAATACACATTAAAAAATTACAACAAACATGTAAAGCCATTATTAGATTCAGTTATAAATATGGTGGTTCTTCAATATTATCAACATTATGTGCAATGGAAATGAAGTTAATACCAATAGCACTGTGTGCAGTCGAAGTATGGTACATGGGTAAAATTGAAACTTTGGAAAAAGTGTTTTCACAACTATATAGAATTTTATTGCAATTAACAACAACAATGGCATCACAAATAGTAAGGGCTGAATTGGGAAGAGTCCAGACAAAATACTTTTCCCTGGCGACTGTAATGGCATATTGGGTTAAGATTGCTTCTATGGCCATGAACAGACTGGTTAAAAAATGTATGATAGAAAAACAAATACAGATGAATAAGGAAACAAAAGCTGCATGGCTGGGACAGATAGAAAAAACTCTACATAGACTGAACCTAACCCATCTATGGGAGGATTCCAAAAAGGATATAATTACTTCCAAATCATACAGTAAACTTATAAAAGAAAGATTAAAGAAAACTCCTTTTGAGGAGGATCTAAATAAGATAACCAACTCAAGGTTGCAGTTATGGGGCCTGATTCTCAAAGGGTTATGCCTGGCATAAATTGAGTTGCACCAAAAAAAATAGTGCAAACAGCAAATTACACCAGGAGTTGCAACATTTGGTATTCTGCAAAGCAGCCTGTGACATAACGCAGGCCGCTCGTGCCAAAGTGGAAATACACCACCAGTTATGCCATAAACCCTCTGCAACATGGTAATAGGGGGTTTACAGCAGCAGTTGCACCCTATTCTAGAAGGGCAACAACAAAGTCCCCAAGTTTGCTATTCTCAAACAACCCCTGGAAGGACATCTGCCAAAGTACAGTTACACCAGCTTTAGCTGGTGTAAGTGCACTTACACCATCTGGGGTTTGTGCAGATCTGCCACTGGGTCAGCTCCCAAGACATGTGCCTCTCCATGCCCCAATCCACAGATTGCTAGCATTAAAGCTCCACAGAGCTAATCATGCCCCCCCATGCCCCATCCCCCACAGACACATAAATGCCCAGCAGGCCAAGCAGACCACCCCATGCCCCATCCCCCAAATACATAATGAATGCCCCCACAGGGCTAGCAGACCCACCTCCATGCCCGATCCTCTGCATTAAATGTAAAAGCCCCACAGAGGTAGTGGACCCCAACCCCCCCACCAATGCTCCAATCCACCAAACAAAAAATTCACAGGACTTGCATCCCCTCTCCATGCCTGATCCCTTGCATTAAATGTAAAAGCCCCACAAGGCTTGTGCCCCCAACTCTTCCACTCCCTGATCCCCGGAATGGCGCTGGGCACCAAAAAATAAAAATAGCCCCCAATCTCCCTGGCAGTCTAGTGGCCCCCCACTGAGCAGTACCAGTCCACCCCGCACCTCCCTGACCTATACACAGTCGGCAACTGGCACAGCCCACCTGTCATCACCATGGCCAGCTGCTGACTGAGCTCCATATGAGCATGTACTACTGTAAATAGTATGCATTCAATTAATGAACTGTCATTCATTCATTGACAGCATGCTATTTATAGTAGTACACGCTCATATGGAGCTCAGTCAGTGGCTGGCCATGGTGGTGAGAGGGGCTGTAGCCAGTCACCAACTGAGTACAGGTCAGGGGGGGTATTGGGTGAATTTGCACTGCTGGGTATAGTGAGGCTACTAGACTACCAGGAAGATTGGGGCTAGTTTTATTTTGTGGTGCATAATGCACCCTGGGGATCAGGAGGGGGCACTAGCCCCTGCTGGACTCTTACATTTAATGGGGGATCAGACATGGAGGGGTTTGCTAGCACTGTGTTTTTTTTTGTTTGAGGGATCATGGCATTGGTGGAGGGGTTGGGATTCACTAGTCTTGCGGGGCTGTGCAATGTTTGTGTGTGGGTGGGGCACATGAGCCCTTCACTTGGGCAAGTCACAGGCTTGCAGCCAACTGTTCTGGCATGTCCTCCATTTAGCATACTGGTACGGTTGTTGCAAGTCATGGGAGTTAGACGCGGGGACCCTGCCTGATAGAGAATCAGGCACAGGGTCCCTGGTGCAACCATGTGTGGCACAAGTCGCCTTTGGCGGTGACTTGCGCTGTCATTCTATAATCGGGTCCATGGTATGCAAACAATAAATTAAATCATAATTTGGAACCATACTTAATACACATAAAAGGAAAAATGGAACAGAAGATTTTTACGAGATTTAGATTAGAATTATACCCATCAAAATACCTCAGATATCTGTACAATAAAGAAAGAAATAAAGTTAACAACTTAAATTGTGACTGAAATATGGGTTCCCTGGAAACTTTGTCACATATTATTTTGTACTGTCCAATATATCAGGAAATGAGAAACATTTATTTGCCACAATATTTTCAGACAGAAATCTTTTCAAAAGAAATATTACGCATTCTAATGACCCCACAAATAGATTTTGTTACAAATTATATGTTGCAATTTTTACAATGGATTCATAATTCTTATCAATTCTAGAGAAAATAATTTGAAAACATAACATTTAACTTATAATGCTTGTGAATACAATAGAATTCACAGGTTCACAAATTCTATATAAAGAATATCATTAGAAATAGATGGGGAGGGGGCACTGTGGAGCCCAAACAAATATGGTGGCTTGAGCTGATTTCTGGAAACTGGGAAATAAGAATATACCTCTTAGTTTGGACATAAGCTGATACTTGTTTATCTGATATTGGGGTTGGAATCTCCCAGCATTAACACAGGTAAAAAAGAAAAACAGCAAAGTCAAGGAGACAAAGGAAAATCTCCCCCAGATCCTTCGACCACGAGGTCTGCACTAGGAAATGTGGCTGCTGTGGAGAGTGAAGAAACGCTTCAGAGTCTAAGCCTGAAAATTAATCGGCTAATTAAAACAGTTTCTGGATTGGCTGACATATTCGACTCAATGACTAGCAGAATCATTTCTTTGGAACTGGACATGGCAACTCTTAAGACGGAAACAGCAGATAGAAAAAAAAGATCTGATGTGGCCCTGGATGCAATGGTGAATTTGGTAAAAGAAAACACTTATTTGCAAGCATGAATTGAATCTTTGGAGAACTAAGCCCATTCCTCTAATATTCAGATGGTAGGGTTGCCAGAGTGCAGTGAAGGAGACCACTTTGTTCTGTTCCAAAAGATTGGCTGCAGCAGTAACTGGGTGACTCTTTGATCTCCAGACCACTCCATATACAGAAGGCCTACAAGGTGAACTATCATGGAAGAGCAGTTAATCCATATGCACCGAAAGCCATCGTGATGACGAAAGATGGAGTGGGCTCTCGGGATTTCGTGTTAGGGCTCGCACATCACCAGGAGACCCTGCTACACAAAGGACAACATGTTTGTCTATACCCTGACCTTAGTTTCACTACCAGAATGAAAAAGGTAAGATTTGACAGGGTATGAGTGATTCTTCATGAGGCAGAAATCCTGCATGTCATGCTCTTCCCTACCCACCTGCATACAGCCCATCGGGGGGAATATTTACATATTCTCTGATTCTGCTGAAGCATTGAAATGGGCACAATGGCATGTTCCAGTGTGCTCCCAAAGAGCAGAAGATTCAGAATCTGAGGTGGAAGAGGAAGGTGCCACCTGATGATTTGGTGAGGCTCCTACTCAGGTTTAGGCACAACAGTATGACCAACTGACAATGTTTTTGTTGTTTTACTTGTTACTAAATACTTAAAATGTTGTGTGGGACAGTTGATTATATTCTTAGAAGAGTGACCTGATCTAGCCTGCATAACTTTTATTTTTCTTCATTCTGGGAATAAAAGTCAGTAGTTTCGCCAGTAGGTGAAGACATTCTGGTGTAATGTTTTGATATGTGAGGCTAGCATGGACACCAATACTGTCAAATGTTAACGTTGCTTGTATTAGGAATACTGTTCAAATATATTGTTTTACTAAATATACCTGCTCTTCTCCCAGCTGGTCTCCAGAGGGTGTAGTTTTTTTTAACTCGAGCTGCAAGTTTAAAGTTGTAAATTGCCTTGATGGCATAAACTGCAAATATAAGCATGTATCCTCTCATTTCCTTAGAAGGAAACAAAGACATCATAGATAAATCATAATTTACATTTATTAATAATTACATGCCACTCTTGGACTCAATTACATGGCATTCAGATTATTAAACGTATTGTGCATGGTAATACCCCCATATGATGTATCTTATAGGTATAGCACATTCTCTCTTTTAATATGAAGCATATGTATTAAGAGGAGTGCCACCCACATTGTGGTATTAATTCATCCTCATGTGTTATGTCCGTGATTTATATGTATGCACAGGGTTTTAAATAGCGGTATTGCATCACAGTTTGCGATGCAAACTGGGTGGTCATGCTAGTCAAATTGAGCCTGGGTCGCTAAAAAGTGTGATCCATTTTTCTGAGTTTTTTTTCCCCCCACCACTGTTTTAACATGGGGTCCCATGTAGTGCCTGGCAGAACATGAAGAAGCAGTCAGCAAGCGATGGCAAAGCATACCATTCTGTGCATGTCATAGTAAGATGAGATGGAGGGACTATGAGTGAATGGGCAAGGAGGGACCATGAGTGAGCGGGCAAGCAGGCGGGTGTTGAAATGGACACCTGTTGCCATCAGAATTGGCCACTAAACCACCAGGTATGTAAAAAAACTTGGAATAGTTCCACTGAGTGCCACAACTAAGAAAGTGTGGTGCTCATCAAAAAGGGCAGCCTGCCCTACAGAAACAGTTTATCCAAGAAGCTGATAGCACTCGCAGGGATGAAACCACAGTGACTAACAACATAATGCAATTTCAAATAAGTTTAACGTGTGCTTAAAAATAAGGGCATTAAGATTTGTAGTAGGAGTTAGCAGAAAGGCTCTTGAGCAATGACTTGCAACACTGCATCAATGAAGAAGAGCGGGAGTACAGCAGAGACCACTGAACCAGATTTGAACTTTAAAAAAATTACAGACAGAATACTTTCTGCCACTACTGTGTTTACTATCTATTTGCCATTGCTCAAGAGCCTTTCTGCTTTCTGCTTTAACTCTTGCTACAGAGCTTATTGTCCTTATTTTTAAGCACACATTAAATTTATTTGAAATTATTGCATTTTGTTGTTAGTGTGCTTTCATCTATCTCTGTGAGTGTTATCTTGTATCTGCATGTTGTAGTGTCCCTCTGTGATAGTCACTGTCCCTCATTTTTGAGTGTACATGTCCCTCATTTCAGTGCATAAAGGTTGAACGTTATGAAGGGGGGAAAGGTAGTGGCAGGTGACATTTTTGGCAAAGAGGACTTGGTTGAGGAGGTTAAGATGGGTGGGGGTTTTGGCAGGTATTCTGGTAAAGGGTATTGATGAGGAGGGTGGTTAGGCACTGACATAGGTGGGAGGAGGGTTTTAGTAGTTCTGGCAAAGGAGAACAAGGGTGGGGAGGGTGTAGTACTGAGATAAGTGCGTGTGTGTGTGTGTGTCAGTGCTGGAGGTACTGAAATAGATGAAGCAAAGACAATTGATTTAAATGAAAGATTTTATTTTGGTATAAAATGGTTTTAAATATGTGTTGTTATTGCAACTTTTGTAAAGACTTTAAGTTGAACAATAAAATTTACCTACCTACCTTATTTTGGTTACAGCATTTAAAAACTTATATATACATATATTTGATTATTATACATACACTTCAGCATTTTTAATTTTGCTAATCAAATTGAGGCATGTGCTATTCATTTTCACAATTGATTAGCAGTTTGTGCTAATCAATTTTCCAAGCTTATTTAAAACCCTGATGTCTTTTGAATAATCCAATAAACAGACATATTTCAAAAAAAAGAAATAGATGGAATTGCATAAGTGCACTTTATTTAAGTAGAAATAGCACTTTTCTTTTATATTTATTACACATCTATTTGTGATTTTAGCTATTGTGTTATTTTTATGTGTGTTTAAATTTGTAAAGATGTAAAAATCGAACAAATAAACTTTTGAAGTTGAACTTGATTTCCAGTCACATCACTGCAGTTTATAAATCTATAAACACAAGACTTGGTCTTGCATATCAAATTTGTCATATTCTCATCACGAGGTAAGACTAGCTATTGAACAATGTATCCTCCTATTCTGCTTACAATATGGCCTGCTGGTTTTCTCACATGCCTCCAAAAACCATAATTCATAAGTGGAAGGTGGCTCACAATAACATTTGCAGTTTTTCTCTGTCTTCGCCACTGTGATTAACCTACCACTGCACTCTTTACTCTGCCCTGCATTGGCTCTCTCCTTCTGCTGTCCACACTTAATTTCTTGGTTGCATCCTTGACAAACAACTTAGATCCCCCTCCACTGCCTCTCCTATATCTCTCCTTCATAGCCCCTGACAAGCCTACATATCGCTGCCTCTGATGCATCTTTCCTCCTTGTACCCAAATGTTTCACTAGGATGGGTGAACAGTAGGGCCATGCAGAATTCATACAGAATAGAAATTCCAGTTCCAAAATGCTTTTCTGAATGTTCTTTTAAAAGGCAGGTGTTTACTTCTATTAAATATACAACTTATTATTTTATTTATTGTATTTTGATGTGTTAGCAGTTACTTTCTACCTTATATAATAAAATGTCTGTTAGTGCAGTGAAACAAGTGGGTTTCCACCTTTGCTTTTCACACTGCTACTGAAAAATAATTCAAATAGAATTCTGGTATTGTGATGTCAGATACTGCAATCTACTTATAAGCCATATGTTTTTCAGTGAGAAACTAAATATGTTTTTCTATAGTTTTCAAAAGAAATATATATACTTCATTCAATAGCAACTTTACCTTTTATATGTTTGCACTATAGTGGTACAGCTGTATGATTTTACAATTTTTAAAGCAGTAATTGGCCTCTCTTTTCTTTTTCCTAAGTAAAATCTGGTTATAAAGAAAATTTAATGTGTTAAATTATATATAGATTGAAGAAGCACTCCTGACCAATCACAGTGCTCCTTTCACCTGCACGTGAGATATTGCTATTCTGTGAAGAGCGTCTCACACACAGATGCCCTGGAAATGGTTACATTCTGGGACAGTTTAAAAAAAAGAAACATTGATTGCACTCGCTCTATGATGTAATACTATGTCCCGCTGGAGTAATTTGTTGCAGGATAAGAATGGTTTCACTTGCATTGTGCTCAAGCCAGAACAGCTCAGCTTCACTTCTGCTGTTCTCTCCCACATAAACCCACTCTTATCCTGCAACAACTGGCTCCAGGGCACATATTAATATATGAAAAAGATCACAGGTCAGAAACCATGTATTTTTGTAAAATATGTAATATTTTGTTGGTGGAAAGTGTTTTCTCTACAAAAATCTTGAAACAGGTTTGCACTTTTTCTTTGAAATATAGTACCAGCCTTGCCAGAAAAAAAATACTTTTCTGATATCATAATACAAGAATTCCATTGGATTTTTTTTTTTTACTAGTACTTGGTAAAATACAAACAAAATGATACAAAGATAATTAGAGAAACAAATAAAAGCAAACTGACAATTGCAGAGGCATCTAAAGAAGCAAAACCTTCATTATTTCAGATATACATCCTTTGTAAGCACTTTTCTTTAAATTCAGGAGAATTCAGAAAAGAACTTCAGTGTAAACTGTAGAATAATATTCTGCGGACCATGTCAACCATGTAATAATTTTCCATGGAATGTGGAAAAACTAACTGCAGTTTACGTACCACAAAAAAAAAAAAAAACATTTTCCATGATAAATGTTAGAATTCTGCTACCAGTCCCCTTGACCTCTATACCAGCTGTCCTTAACCTTATTGGTACTTTTGGGTCCTTTTCTGGTTACAAATTAAACTTAAGTAAAACAGTGGTCTGCCCACTTTATTTGCATATTCCTAAACAAGATATTGTTGATGTTGGTCTTCAATGAAGGCCTCACTTTTTTACTTATTTGGCTATCAAACTTATTAAGGATATCACCTCTTTGAAATTACTTAATCTAGATTCCCTTTTAAAGCAAATTGAACATGACCTGCATTGGTGGAAAACACTCTCTTTAACCCTGTGGGTTAGGGTAAATATAATGAAAATGAATGTGTTACCTAGAATAATGTACCCTTTATGAATGTTGAACATTGTCCTCCATACGTCTTGGTTTCATAAATTTCATTTGTTGCTCTTTTTGTGGTGGGATAAACCTCCATGAAGAGCTGATTAGACCTAAAGATTTGAGGGGCCTACATAACCCACATTTTGTTGTGGTATTATTTTGCCCTTCACAAATCGAAATATTTGTAGTGGGGCCTTCCACATAATGATCATCAGGACGATGTTTCTACTCTTTCTTGACTACAAATAGAAAAAGCTCTTTGTGATCAATATAGGATTGATCTTTCATCTTTGTTCTTTTATCCCATTGTCTAAACTTCCTCAGGCCCTATGGCATACCTCGACTGCATGGCTTATGTGAGCCCACCATCAGTTTTGTCAGCATTTACATTTGTCTTATTCGTCGGACATTTCCCAACCTTTATTTAAAAATCTTAACCTTTGGCATTGATAATAATATCTTACTGTAGTTGCAGCACAATGGCAGGGGCTTTCTATCAAAAGTTTGGAAGATCTTCTCTTTAATTACATGGTTATTCCCTTTGAGCCCTTTCAGGATAAATATGGTGTTCCATTAAGTTTTTTTTTTTTAAGTATTGCCAATTACTGAACTGCCTATTACACTTTCTAGGCCATCATCCTTGGTCTAATAAGGCTGATCTACCTTTCAAAACTCTCTCTGCCCTTGCTTCTCAAGCTCATTCCATCTGTAAGCTTTATAAATCTAGTAGTCAACATTTTTGGGATGTGACATCCCCATCATTTATTATTGGGCTAATGTTCTAACTACTGATAAACCTGTGGATTATTGGGTGGGACTTTGGTCTGACATTTATAAATATATAAACAAGACTGATTAAGACTCATTGGCCCGGATATTCAAACTGCGCCACTCTGAGGCGCAAGCCCTTGTGCTGCTCAAAATAGTTGCGCTGGGGTGTGGCGAGGCGATATTCAAAGGTTACTTGCAAACAGAACTCCTTTGAATATCACCCCAGCCACAACCACTGTGCATGGCACAGTGGAACTTGCGCCACCGCAAGTTGTCAGAGTTGAGCATTAAACTTGCGGTGGTGCAAGTACCATTGCGCCATGCGCAAATTTCTGATATTCAAAAGGTGACATGCAAATGGGGCCATAATTCATGCAAGGCTCGGGGGGGCCATTTGCATCTGATTATGGCCCCATTTGCATGCCATTAGCATGTAGGTGCGCCGATCCCTGAGGACTTGCGCCAGGCCACCCTGCCAGGCAGCAGCCATCGGGGACCAACGCACCCTGCAGCCCGATCGCGGGCAGAACATAAAAACAACCCCCCAAACATCTCCCAATGCCCGATCGTGGGCAGTATGTATAATGACAACCCCGCCCAAACATCTCCCAATGCCTGATCGCGGGCAGAGCGATACATGACAACCCCCAAACATCTCCCAATGCCGATCACGGGCAGAGCGAAACAACCCCAGTTGCCTGATCATGGGCGGGAATGTAAAAAGACCCCCAACCCGAATATCTCCCTGGTGGTCAGTGGACCGTAATGCCCGATCGTGGGCAGAATGTCCAGTGACAACCCCCAAGCATCTCCCTGGTGTCTAGTGTCCCCCACCCCACCATCCCATGAAGCCCCACCACCCGCTCCCCGGCAGCGGCGGTGGCAGCATCCCACCGCCTGCCGCCCGTCGCCGCCGACTGACTGTCGGTAGGGCTGCATGCCCATGGTGCAGAGCTGAGGCCAATGGGCGTGCAGCCCATACCGCCGTAACCAGTCAGGATTTATGAATGATGTTCGTTACAAATCTGAACTATCATGCAGATATGGCTACGCGCCCGACCGCTAACTACCGAGCAAGCGTGCAACCCAGGCAATCGATCGTGGAAGCAGCGGCGAAGCGTGAATGCCCGCGACGCGCGGGGTAATGGTGAGTGGTGAGGTGAGACACAGACACAGGCTGTTGGGGGTTGTCACTGGACGATGCAGCGATAAAACGGCTCATGAACAAACAACCAGTGAGGTCTTACATTCTGCCTCACGGGCACTAGAGAGAAACTCCACGTTCTGACATGATTGAGCATTGGGAAACGATTGAGAAGTATCGTATACGTTCTGCCCTTGCCTCGGAATGAAATATTTGAGGGTGTCAATATACATACCATGTCGGCATTAAATGTTGAAGCGAGGTGTCGTGTATACTGCCAGCGATCGGGCATTGGGAGATGTTTGGGGGTTGTCATTATACATTCTGCCCACGATCGGGCACTGGGGGTTTGTCAGTATACATTCTGCCCACGATCGGGCACTGGGGGGTTGTCAGTATACATTCTGCCCGCGATCGGGCATTAGGGAGATGTTTGGGCAGGGGGTTCTTTTCACGTTCTGCCCACAATCGGGCTGGTGGGGGGGCACAGGGACTGAGTTGGGGGCCAGCCACGGGTGGCAGCTGCTGTGTTGCGCCCTGCAATACAGCAGCTCACCTGTGGGTGGCCCTCAACTTGATCCTTTTTTTTTTGGCTCAAAGTTGTGCAGGCGCAGGTTGGGGGTTGCGCCTGCACAACTCTGCACAACCCGACTGAATATCGGGTTGTGCAGTTTATGCATGGTTCCTCCCCCTCCTGTTGAGCATGCATTCATTTGCATTGCGCTGTTGCTCAACCTGTTTTCAGTGGCTCAACTGCCTCCTGCTGAATATCGCAGAATGGCGCAATGTAGGACTTGCGCATGCACAACCCTGTTGCGCATGGCGCAACCCTTTTGAATATCTGGGCCATTCAGTTTAATATTCTCCATAATCTATATTATTCTCCTATGAAACTATTTTGAATGGGGAATGTACCTTCTCCAGTTGCCCCAAATGTAATCAAGATGAGAGTTCCCTTCACCATATGATTTGGCAAAGTTCAGTAATTTGGTCCTTTTGGGACTCTATCCAAAATAGCATTGATCCCCTTTTAGGGATACAAGACACTTTTACACCTGAAATGTATGTTTTGGGGTATTATGGACTACTTCTTTGGGACCCTATGAAAGCATACATGGCTTTAATTTCTGCTGTAACCAAGTTACTTATCCTCTGGCATTGGAAAGATTTGTCTCCTCCATCTAGGGGACTGAATGGGTCCATGAAATGCTACTAGCTCTGAATGCAGAGAAGTCTATTTCATAAATACAAGGCTCATTAGGAAAATTTCCATTCTGTATTACTTACCCACCATTAATATTGGCAGGGACCTTTTTTTGTGTTCCACTGCCATCTTTTTCTCTTGATTTTGTTTTTTCTTTCTTTTGTTGTAGCTATTGGGAAGTGCCCACCTTCTTTTGATTTATTCTATTGTTTTTTAGCATGGCATAGTTCCACATGGCCACTAGGGTTGGTGGATTTGGTTGGGTTTGGGCACTTTACATTGTTTCGGGTTGTTTTAAGCTTTACATGTTGTTATCATTCATGTTTTTTGTGGTATTGCACTTGCCTTTTTCCTTTTTCTTTTAGGGTGTTGTTATATGACAGACTGACTAGATATTGTCTGTTGTTGTAATGAAAAATTTAATAAAATTTACTTAATTGGGGAAAAAAAAAAGAATTCTGTTACCAGCACAGTTCTGTGGGATTTTTTGAACTTCTGTGGAATTCCATTCTGTTGAGATCTGAACATTCTGCAAAGCACTAGTAAATACTATGAGAAGGATTTCCAAATGGCTTAGATTGCTGCAAGCCATGGGTTCACAGACAATACATCACATGGGGCTTGTGGTGATCTAACAGGATTTTCTATCCTGTGTGGTGATTGCCACAAGTTAGACCAACCTTTTCTGGTCTAACTAGTGACAATCCTGAGGGCCTTTTTTATGGAGCTTGTTGTAGATATTTGGTGCAAGCTGGCATAAATTATGAAAAGTGTCACAACTGCCCTGAGACTGTAACATCGGGCACAGTTGCAGTGACGGAGTTTGGTACACTGAAAGAATCCAAGTGCCATGGGACAGGGCTTGGCACAAGCCCTGCTCCACACTTTGAAAATCTGGCACCATTTCTCCTCCTCTGCACTAAGGTTCTGGAACTCACTTCTCTTTGCTGTGTTATTCACCCTCCCACCTAGCTTTCAAGGGAGCATTGAGGATCCATCTTCTTTTCTCCACTGCTTACAATTACACCTGGATGTTCTTTTCTTGTATGGGCATTGCACTTGTCCACATTGTCTACCTCCTTGAGGGAGATAAGTTGGGCTTTTTCAGTTTGGATATACCCTTTGAATATTTTAACCACGTTCTTAAATTTATATGTCTTTGTATTGATCATTTAGCTATGATTTAAGTCCCTCAAGTTTTGTTCTGCATTATATTGTAATACTGTATTATAGCTATGTTCTTAATTCCCCATGTTTTTTTTCCTGCAATATACTGTAATTTGTATTGTTACTGTGTTCTTCATCACTGTTGTGTTGCCTGCTCCCCCAGTTTGGGCTACATTGCTGAGACATTCTCAGGAACATGCAGAGGCGTTGAGCAGGAAGAATGTCTGATGAGCTATGAGGTAGGCAGCTCAGGCCAAGTAAAACTTTGATTGAAAAATAACATTAGTGCCCTATGTAAATGTGGTCTCAGAGAGCTCCCTCTCGGCTGATGGTAAACTGTATTAAAATCTTACTGATCCACTTTTAAACTGATCAGAAAATGATAACTGGATGCCATAGCCATGGCCACAAAGCAAAAACTGACAAACCTTTTGGCAGATCAAATCCCAGCGAAGAAAATAGACTGTAATCATGGCCACCCAGCCTCCAGCAGTCCGGCACATCCCCAACCCAACACAAGGACTTTTCTGAGAAAGAAAAGAAACATAGAAACATAGAAGCTGATGGCAGATAAGGACCACATGGCCCATCTAGTCTGCCCTTTTTGTTGCACTGCTTACACTGTAGACCACTCCAACTCTAGGGCACTTTCTCTGCCATCCCTTTACCTATCCCTTATGACTCCCTTGTGCTTATCCCAGACTTTTTTGAATCCCACCACTGTTTTTGCCCCCATAACCTTTGCTGGAAGACCATTCCAGGAATCCACTACCCTTTCATTAAAGAAGTATTTTCTCACATCTCTCCTAAAACTACCCCCCTCATGCTTTCTATCGTGTACCCTTGTTCTGGAGCACCCTTTCTTCTGAAGAATACCTCCCGCTTGTACCTTATTCTCCCTCATAAGGTATTTAAAGGTATCGGTCATATCCCTCTCACCCTCCTCTCCTCCAGGGTGTACATGTTTAACTCCTTTAACCTCCCCTCATAGGACATTTGATGTAGACCTTGTACCATCTTGGTAGCCATCCTTTGGATGGCTTCTATCCTGTCTATGCCCTTCCTGAGATGTAGCCTTCAGAACTGGACACAGTACTCCGGGTGGGGTCTTACAAAATACATATATAGTGGCAACACCACTTCCCTCTTTCTGCTGGTAATAACTCTTCCTATACATTCCAGCATCCGACTTGCACTCCTGATCACTTTGCCGCATTATCTGGCCACCTTCAGGTTATCCAATATGATTTCCCCAGGTCTCTTTCCTGCTTGTTCGCTGTATCTCTCCCCCCATTTTGTACTGCAATCCTGGGTTTCTGTGACCCAAGCACATTGTTTTGCACTTTTTTGCATTAAACCTTAGCTGCCAAACTTTTGACCATTCTTCCAGTCTTTTCAAATCTCTTTTCATGCTTTGCACCCCCTCCAGAGTGTCCACCCTGTTGCAGGTCTTGGTGTCATCTGTAAAAAGGCAGACCTTCCCTTCAGTTTCCTCTGCTATGTCACTAATGAAGACATTAAAGAGGACTGGCCCCAGTACTGACCCCTGCAGCACCCCAATGGTCACTCTCCCCTCCTCAGAGTGAACTTCAATTACCACCACCCTCTGCCTCCTGTCCCCCAACTCCCATGCTACCCAATTTGTTTACCAGCCTCCTTTCTGGAATGGTGTCCAAGGCCTTGCTGAAGTCCAGGTAATCCACGTCCACCCTTCCCCAATCCAACACCCTGGTTATCCAGTCACAAAAATCTGTCAGATTTGTTGGCATGACCTCCCCTTAATAAAGCCGTGCTGCCTCAGGTCCTGCAGTCCATTGGATTCCAGGTGTTCCATGATTCTTCCCTTTAAATGTATTTCCATCATTTTCCCTATTACAGATGTCAGGCTGACAGGCCTGTAATTTCACACCTACTCTTTGCTACCGTTTCTGTTAGTGGGACTATGTCTGCCCTTCTTCAGTCCTCTGGGACCATGCTAGTCTCCAGTGAACTTTTAAACAAGTCTGTCAGGGGTGCAGCTAGCACCTCCCCCAAAATCTTTTAACATTCTTGGACGCATCCCCTCTGGCCCCATGGCTTTGTACACCCTCAGATTGATGAGTGCTTTCCTGACCCTCTCCTCAGAAAAGGGACTGGTGTCTATTTCCCTCCACCCCAATCTCTTGGTGCTTTTTTGTGTTCCCTCCCCTTCCCCCTCAGTTGTGAGTACTGAGCAGAAATATTTAAAATATTTGCCTTTTCTTTGTCCTCCTCAGTATAGCCCCCTGTCATCTTTATTAACTGAGCAATCCCTCTCTTGCTCTTCCTTTTCTTTCTGATATACCTGAAAAATGTTTTGCCCCCCCTTTTATACCATCTGTGCTACTCTTTCCTCAGCTTGTGCTTTTATGCTCCTTACTGTCTAGCCTGCCTTCCTCCATTTCCCCAGATACACTTCTCTGTCCACCTCTCTCTGGGTCTCCTTATACCTTCTGAATGCCATTGTTTTTGTCCTTACCTTTTCTTCCATTTCCCGCGAGACCTATAATGGTCTCCTCCTTCTTCTGCTTTTGCTTATTTGCCTGACATACAAGTTTGTAGCCTTTACTATGCTCTCTTTTATTTTGGCCCATGTTCCCTCTACTCGCTTGACATCTTCCCCATCAGGTCTTCTTGGATGCAATTCCCCACCTTTGTAAAGTCAGCCCTTCTGAAATCCAGGACCTTTGCCCTTGTGCAGCTGGATTCCACTGTTGTTCTTATATTAAACCACACTGTGTGATGGTCACTGTTCTCCAGATAACTCCCCACTCTGACAACTGCCACACTGTCCCCATTCATAAGTATCAGATCCAGTACTGTCCCACCCTGAGTAAGTTCACTGACCAGTTTCCTGAGAAATGTGCCCTACAGGGAGTCTAAGATGCCTCTGCTCCTAGCTGATGCTGCAGCAGGTAGGGTTCACTCTACATCTGGCAGATTAGAGTCCCTTACCAGGACCTACTCCCACTTCTTAGCCTTTTTGCTTATGTCTTCCAACAACTCTTTGTCTATGCCCGCTCCCTTAAGAGGACAGTGGAAGTAAGTAAGGTGCCACCTTACTAGTTAAGAGGATGAACAAAAATTTACTAAGCTGTTCCGTGAGCTGAAACATCTGGGGACTTCAATTAACAGGCTGGAGAGCTTAGTGGCAGATACAAAGCGAATGGTGAGGGAGCTTAAAGAAGGAACAGTGGAGCCAGAGAAGTGAATCATGCAAACAGCAGCCCAGACAGACCACAAGAACACCATGCTGTGCTAACTGTTCACTGCCCACCATTTAGTGCTAGTTCTGAATGTGTATTCAGTGCAGCAGGGGAAATCATCATAGATTGATGTGCAAACCTATCTCCCAAAAATGTTGTTATGTTGACATTCATTTAAATGAGTAGTAAACATATACTTTCAAATAGATGTGCATTGTTGTGGGCACCATTGACACACCAGGGTGAAGCAGAGAAATTGCCCAGCACATAGGTAGATTTGGATATAAAGTTTGCAGAATTCCCATGTGGTGAAAATTCAGATATTAAGGATACAGAGGGGGGGTATTTGTTGTGGGGGATGAGGAGCAGAAGACTAATTCATTTGTAGGACACAGAAAGAAGGAGGAAAATGTAACTACACACTCTGCCCTCCACTCCTCCTTCACTCATCCTCACACAGGAACAACATGGGACTCCTCCTTCTCAATCTCATGCCTGCCTCCAGAAAAACCCAGACTCTTAACTCAGCTGAAATACTAGACACCAGATTAATGTGAATCTTTCTTCCATGCTTGCCATCTCTGATCTGCACTATGAGGCTTTCTGCAGTCCTCCTCAACCGGGAACAACATGCATTGCCTCTTCCTCCTCCTCCATGTCATGCCTCCAGAAAAACCCAGATTCTGAATCCAGCTGAAATGCCAGACACCAGCTAATGTGAACCTGCTGCCATGCATGCCACCACTGATGATGCTCTACACTATGGCCTCCTCCAGTCCTAGTCACCCAGGAACAGTTTAGGCTGCCTTCATGTCATGCCTCCAGAAAACCCCAGACTCTTTGCTCAGTATAAATGCCAGACACATTTACTAATGTGTGAACCTGCATCTGTTGTCCTGCTGTCTCCTCTTGCCAGCAAGATTCCTACTCCTCCTTCTATCCCAGTGGGGCACTGCTATGCTATTTCACATCATGACCATCATTAATGTGATGGTAAGTATTATTCCTTTTTTTGTTTCTACTTTTCTATAAATCATTTCACTCTTGTGTTTACAGGTCTCCTCTCCTTCTATCTCCTTCTCAGCAGACAACAAGCATCAGTCTCCACCTCTGGAGCATCATTACTCCTCCTGTCTGTTAACATGGAGCCCAACCCTGGCCCATACCCTTCCTCCCTCCCTCCCTCTTCTAGTGCAAGGGTCTTAGTATCTTCCATCCCAATGACAGGATCCTCTTACCTAAACTCAACCTCCTGACCATCTGGCTTCAATCGTGCTCTTCTGATGTCCTCTGCATCTCTGAGTTCTGGCTCTCCTCCAGTACTCCCAGCTTTAAGCTGTTGCTTCCTGACTATCATCTTTTCAGACAGAACAGGGATAAATGTTGTGGAGGGGTTGCCATCTATGTTTTTCAGAGTCTCACATGTACCATTGCCATTAAGGAGGAATTACCCTCTGCCCATGAATTTCTCTTAGTCAGAGTGTCATTCCTCTCCTCTGTACCTATATTCATTGGGGTTATCTTTGGCTCTCCAAGATATAACATTCATCCTCAGTTGACTCTCTTTTCACCATCACCTCTCATTCCTCCTCAGGTGAAGTCATCCTTCTCTGGGATTTCAATATAAATTGGCTTTCCTCATCTACCAATTCTACCATTCACAAGACTGAGTCCCTTAATTTGTACCATGTTATTTTGGAACCCACCTGGCTCAATCCCCACCCTGCCAATTATACCATTTTGGAATAGGTTCTAACCTCCCACCCCCATCGTAGTGCTGCAGCAGGTATTCTACAAGATTTATTTAGTGACCACTGCATGACATTCTGCATCAGAAAAATCTGGAGTCCCCCCTCCGCATGAAAATGCATCTTGCCCAGGTCTCTCCAGTCATTAGGCATTACTGAAACAGATTAGTCAGCCGTCCTCTCTGCCACAGATATTTATTTATTTATTTTTATTTATTTGGTTTTTGGTAACCAGATAGGTACACTAGATAACTGAGTGCCTTTTTTCAGGAATGACCCAAGCCCTAGCACTATTTACCTCCAAAGTCTGCTCCATCTGGGACAAGTGTGCATCCTTCAGGAAATCCAAAATAAAAATATTCCTAGCAATCCTCAATTACTACCAAAATTATTGATTTGTGCAAGTTCTCGCATGTGCCTGCTACAAATCATTTCTCTCCTCCCTGACCTCAGCTCTTACAGGGTGCTGAGGAACAACTGTAGTAAGGCTGTCTGGGATGCAAAATCACATTATTTCAAGGCCAGCCTCCCGAAAAAACTTAACTCCCCGGCTACAGTATAATCTGTAAGGTTATGTACTCCCTTTTCAATCCCCCCCACCCAGTCCTCTATCCCAATTCTCATGGTAAATGGTTCACATGCATCTGACCCTACCTTTGTCTCTCTGCTCACTTCAATGAGGTCTTCATTACCTGCACCCTCCCTTCTTCTCTTCCTGTCTTTCCCCTCTTGCTCCCCTCCCCAACCCTTTACCAGGTTTCCACTTCCCCCCAGTTGCCATCCTGGAAACCCTGCTTGCCCTTTCCTCCCTCAACAAATCAAATTCAAGCCTTGACACTCTGGACCCCAGACTCCTCCACCTCTCAGCATCTGCCATTGCCACTCCCCTTACCCACCTACTCAATCTATCCTTCCTCAGTGCAGTTCCTCTATTCCGGAAGCTGGTTAAAGTTATTCCACTCCGCAAAGGGGTTACCCCTCCTCCCCTGGCAATTTGTGTCCCATCTCCCTCACCCCCCACACAAGCTTCCAGAGAAACTGAACCATTCCAGACTCATTGACTTCATTTCATCCTCCAACTTCCTGTCACTTTTCCAGTCTGTCCTCTGAAAGCACCAATCCACAGTCTGCTTCCTGCTCCATGTCACTGATTCTGTCTTCTCTGGGATAGATCAGGGGCGCATTACATCAGCTATAGTCATCGATCTGGCTAAAGCCTTTGATTTGGTGTCCCATCCATTCCATTAGGACAAGCTAAGTTCTGCTGGTCTCTCAGCTCCCACCCTTGCCTGGTTCTGTTCCTATCTTAAGGACCAACAATGATCCATACAGGTTGGAGGCACCCTGTCACCTACCCTTCCTAGCCTGGCTGGGGACCCTCAGGGCTCAATACTGGGTTTCATCTTTTTCTCAATCTTCCTGAATGACCTTTTCTCTGCCTGTGCCAACTCACATATCTACATGCATGCAGGTGGCAGAGTCATCTACACCTCCAGCCCCTCTACCACAACTGTGGAAGGCCTGTTCTATGGGGACTTCAACAACGTTCTACACTGGTTCAAATCCAACCACTCAGAGTCAACACAAAAAAACATTGTCCATAATCTTTGGGACCAGTTAGAAACTGGCCAGACTCACTGACCCCATCTTCACCACTTTGTATGGCACACCCCTTGAAGCAGTTCAGTCCTTCATGCACCTTATAGTGTAGCTAGATAGTAAGCTTGACTTCTCAGCTCACATCATTGCCATCTATGCAAAACTCCGTCCTTGGCTTGGTACCATGTACCGCAACAAAGACCACTTATCTCTGCATGTCCTTGGGGAGCTTGTTACCAAAATGTTCCTCCCTGTCTTTGACTACACAGACAAGGTCTATGGCACCATCCCTTCCACATCCATTGCCAAAGTGGACACCCTCTGCAACTCCTTTTGCTGTTTTGTTTCAAACTCCCCCCTCACCAACCATTGTTCACTTTACTTATCCCTATCTTTTTTCCCTCTGCCCTCTCATTGACAGGCTCACTGTACCTCCTTTGTTTCCAAATACTGGTTTGGTTCCCTTTCCTCTTATGTCTTCTCTCTCCTCTCCCAACTCCACCCTGTCTCCTGTTTCATTCATTCCAGGAACCATTGCACTTTTGCCACTTCTCACCTCCCACTCTTCTGCTGGGCAATGTGCCTTCTCATATCAGCTTCCCTCTTTCTGGAATCAACTCTCCTTTTCCCTCCTCTTCTCCCATTCCCCTGATTCACTCAGGCATTAGTTGAAACTTCAGCCCCTCTCCATTAGTTCCTGTTACCATTCCTCCTGATACCACCAAGGCCAAGCTTTAACCATCCTGGAAGCAGCCATTTGGTTCCCTGCTCCTGCCTTGGTTTAACCTCCATGCCACTACAGCTCTCCCTCTGTTATGAGGTCAGGCAATTAACTTAGCTCCCAAATCAACCACCATTGTCAATACTGTTCTTGCCCACTAAGTATAGCTGCTACTTCTACATATGCACTTGCTAGGTGGTCTCATTGAGCTGTACTGCCCTTTATTCTCTGCACATATGATTGTTGAAGTATTTATTCTAACGTGTGCCAATTTTATTGCCGTATGTTGTTCAGATGTTTGTTACTATATATTATGCTACTGTCTTCCACTGTTCCCTTCCCCCCAGCCCGCACCTGAAAACAAGCCTTGGCTCAGTGTGCCTCTCCCGGTTACCAGTTTTTAAACAAATAAATTAATAAATGACATGGCCTGGTCATCAGTATTGTGATGATAAGCATAATTCAAGGATTTGACTTAACAAAAGAGTTCTACACTGTCCACCACACACTGCTTCTCCACTCTCTTACTGCCATGAACATCTCCCCAGATGCCACCTCCTGGTTCAAAGACTATCTACCTGGCCATACTCAGCAGGTCAATATAGATACCACACTCTCCTCCAGTAGACCAGTCCTTGCTGGGGTCCCACAAGGATCCATTCTTGGTCCACTACTTTTCACCCTCTTCCTAAACTCCCTTCACCAATCCTGCAATGGTAAACTTCTGCTCTCTGCAGATGACTCCATGGTTTTCTGGAAACACCCTCATCCTTACTCCATCCAAACCACCCTACAGGCCTTCTTTGGGGAACTTGATGCCTGGTTCTCTGAGCATCACCAATTGCTCAACTACAACAAGACAAAGTCTATGATCTTTGCACACCATCAGAGCCCTCTCTGTAACACCATGCTAATTATCAGGAACTCACTAGGCTCCCAACTTGAACAGGTCTCCTCTTTCAAGTACCTTGGTATTAACCTTGACACCTCACTCATCAACCACACACATATCCAACACGTCTCATCCTCCATTAACACCAGGCTAGGGATCCTATTCTGACATAAGCACTGCCTACCCCCCAGGCCCTCCGGCTAGCAGTGTTCTCCTCAGTCCTTTCCTTGGTGGATTACGGCATAGTGATCTATGGGACTGCAGACCAAACAGCCCTTCAATGCATTAACTTAGCTCTCAATAAAGCCTGCCGCATGATCGCTGGTTGTGACTGTTCTACTCACACATGTGAGCTGTACAATCTAATGAACTGGCTAAACTTCGAAGGCAGGCTTAAACATCACACTTGCCTTCTTGCAAAAAAGATATTCCAGAAGCAAGCCCCTCAAGGCCTACACCATCTCATCCAAATAGTTCCCAACAGAAGGGCCCCCAGGCTTTCCCCCAATACCACCCTCCTGGTCCCTCACTGTAGGACCTCCCTTGGTCAAAAAGCCTTCCGATATTGGGCTCCCCTGTGGTTAAACAACCTTCTGCCCTCCATCTCCATGGTACCCAGCCTTGGCCAATTTAAAACCAGCCTCAAGACCCTCCTCCTTGCTCCTCAGCCTGTGACTGCACATAATATCCATCTTCCTACTTTTCATCTCTGTAGGTTGCATAGCTTAATCCCTAGGAGGAACATTTTCATAACTCGTTAGTTTACTCACTTAGGATACACATGGGAAAAGGGAACCATATCTGATGTATCTTGATTAATTCCCTCATTACTGCTCTCACTGTGTATATTATGACACAGAGTCCATTTAAAATCCTCTGAAACTGTAACCTATCATATGTAAATATCTATGACACATTGTCTACTGTTAATTACCAGTCCAGCTGTAACCTACCAATTGTATATATTCCCTGTACTATATTACCTATGTTAATATCCTGTTATTTTATGTATGTGTCTATCTGATGTGGGGCCTTGCAAAGGAGTCTTTGACTAAAAGGATTGTAATTCAGATTTCTCTCTTAAATAAAACAAAATATATATATATTTTTCCTTTCAGTTTTCCTTTCACAGGTACATGGTGAGTGCATGCCATTGGCCACTAGCTGTGTAAAGTTACAATAATTGCAGTCTTGTCTTCACAGATGATAAAGGTGGCAGCAAGACTGTGTGACTGACAATGGATATACCATGTGGCCACCATAGTAGCCCACTGAGGAAAAATAAATTGTCTTTTGTCTTCACAAGTGACAGCAGGGAGGGCACAATGGATGTACCATGCAGCCCCCATGGTGGCACAGTCAGGTTAAATGCCTTCTTTTTTCACAGGAGACAGGTATGGAAAGAGTGGGATTGGACAGTGGATCTATTATGTGGCCACAGCTATGGCAAAGTCAGGCTAATTTATGTTTTTTTTTCTTCGGAGGTGACACATATAGTAAGACTTGGAATGGACAATGTATATACTGTACTGTCCTGGCCATGTGGTCAGTCACCAATAGTGGCTATTTTAGTAAGGTCTACATAATCTTCCCTTGTTTTACATAGGTCTCCTCCTGCCCTGCTTTCTTCTCATCCCCGATGCAAGACATCTCTTCCTCTGCCTAGTCTGGCTGGGACACCTTTGCTCCATTTCTAGGCCAGGCCCAATATGATGGTAGGTACCCTTTCAAAAAGTTCTTATTTTTTTTATTTTTCACTTTTGTTTTCTTTTCACAAGTGCACTGCAACCCATTATAGAGTGTACTACAGTCTAAATAATTTTTGTCTTGTATTCACCTCAGTTCCATTTGTATTCTGCCATCCAGATGAATTCCTCATCCTCTAATAGCAAGCAAGCCATTCTAATCTCCTCCAGATCTTTGATGTGGTCAGTCCTCCTGACTAATGCTGCATTGTACCTTTTCCTCCAGTTTCTCCACCACGGTATGCTGTCTTATTAACATATGAACATATGAAATTTGCCAGCAGATAAAGGCCTAGAGGTCTATCAAGTCTGCTTGAATGTGCAGCTAGCACCACTTATTCTGCAGCTGCCCCTCCCTTCCACCCTTCTCCTTCATTAACCCTCCCCCTTGTCCTGTCCCATCCCCCTTTGAAGCAGTCCACTGTTCTACTGGATACCACTTCTGCAGGTAACGCATTCCACCCAGCCACCACCCTCTCTGTGAAAAAGTGTCTCTTCACCTTCCTCCTGAACCTTCCTCCCTCCAATCTCATATCATGGCCCCTGGTGTCCCTTCCCTCCCTTACTTTGAACAGCCCCTCTGTACCTATCTTGTTTATTCCTTTCATGTACTTAAAGGTTTCAATCATGTCCCCATGTCTCTCCTCCCTTCCAGTAAGTACATGTTCAACTCCCTCAACCTCCTCTTGTATGAGAAGTCCCCCAGCCCCTTGATCATCTTTGTTGCCCTGCGCTGCACCCCCTCCAGTAACGTAATGTCTCTCTTCAGATACAGGCACAAGTACTGCACGCAATACTCCAGGTGTGGTCTAACTAAGGACCTATACAGTGGCAGAATCACCTCCTCCTTCTCGAGGGACACAATACACATAACACAATACATCCTCTGTATTAATCCTATGTAACAGTCCTCCAACTGATGCTGCTGCCTCATTGCACAATTTGTCACAACTGAAAAAAATACCTGAAACAAGAGAAATATAGGCAGACAACAATTATACAGTGGCATGTGGATATGGATAACATTTAAGAAAAAAAATAAAAAATACTTAGCTTCCATGATAGGGAATCCTCCTAAATTAAATAACCAGATCCTTGCAAGACCTATGCAGCAACAGGATTCAGTCACTCTAGTAGTGAGAAATCCCTACAAAGAGGAAAACAGTAACAAAAGATGGTTAGAAATACAGTGGTTTCATATACCCTCCACAACCTCCACCAGCCCCCATAACCTAAGAAAAGACAACAAAAAATACTTACCTTTGCTGGTAGCACACTACAAACTGATAAGCTAATTGAAGATCATCACCTACAGTAGAACTAGTTGTTGTAGACTGCATTCATAAAGTACAGCAGCAGCAGCAGCATATAAGATTTCCTGGAGCACATCCCATTTCTGGGCATCATGAGAATTTTTTCAGCCATGAGAATTCACTATTATTTTTGGGTACTAAAGTGAATCTTGGCAGTTGCTGTGGAGAGCCACACAGCACAGCAATGGTTAGCAAGCAGCAGCAGCATTAAGCTTTCTTCGGGCACAACTCAGAGTGTTTGGGGCAGTTACACACTGTGAAGTACTGTATAGCAGCAAGTAGCAGCCTGTCAAAGTTGTTGGCACGCTCCAGAAAAAGTTTGGGAGAAGATAAATTGTGTAAATTGTGATTTATGCACAGTTATTAATAAGTGAGTCACAACAACAGTCTTAGGGTAGTAAAAACACAAATCACAATACCATGTATTACTACATTTAACAGCCTGACATATTTATTCTGGTACTTGAGAAAAATTATTGGAGTGCAGAATTTATGCATATTGTGCTTTTCTCACACTTTCTTCTAAAGCTTTGTGCATTTCTCACAATTTTCTCTAGAGTGTGTAACAAGAACTGTGGTGGGAGAACTGATCATAGCACTCAACCTTGTAGCAGAAAGCAGCAGAAGAAATGTTTGAAATTGAGGCAAGTTTCATTATACAAAATATTTTGTGAAATCCGCCCGTTTCACAAAATTTTTCATGGAAGCAAAATTTGCCTTTGGCCGGCTAAATTTTGCCACTTTACTGCCAAAATTTTACATTTCGCACCCCATGAAATATTTCACATAACGGGTGAGTTTCACAAAATATTTCACACAGCAAAATTGCAGATTTTGCAGGAATTTCACCCATAATATATATTATTTCATGAAATCTCTAAGCAGCAACATGAGATATTTATTTTGGTACTCGAGAAAAATTCTAGGAACAAAGAGTTTATGTATATTGGGCTGGATATTCAAAAGGGTTGCGCCATGCGCAATAGGGTTGCGCCTGTGCAAATCCGAAATTGTGCCATTCTGTGATATTCAGCAGGAGGCAGTTGCACCCCCCAAGTCAGGCTGAGCAACAGCTCAATGCTATTGAAGGCATGCTCAACTGGAGGGGGAGAAACCATGCATAAACTGCACAGCCCAATATTCAGCCCGGCTGTGCAGAGTTGTGCAGGCACAACCCCCTACCTGCGCGTGCACAACTTTGAGCAAAAAAAAAGGATTAAGTCGAGGGCCACCCACAGGTGAGCTGCTGCATTGCAGGGCACAATACAGCAGCTGCCACCTGTGGGTGGCCCTCCACTTGTTCCCTGTGCCCCCTCCTCAGCCAGATCATGGGCATAATAGTAACCCCCCTGTAGCCCGATTGTGGGCAGATCTCTCTCCCCAACTGGCTGATCACAGGCATAACAGTAATGAACCCCTGACTGGCCCGATCCACGGGCATAAGTTTCAACCCCAAAGACCAATATCCCTGGTGGTCCAGTGGACCGTGAAGCCCGATTGCGGGCATAAGGTCAAACCCCAAAGTCCAATTTTGCTGGAGATCTAGTGGCCCCACCCCACCCACCTACGGATCCCCACCACCCGCTCCCCGTCAGCTGGCAGGTGGCAGCACCCACCTGCCACCCCGCCACCAATGACTGACAGCTTGATAGGGCTGCACACCCATTGGTTCAGAGCAGAGCCAATGGGCATGCAGCCATACCGTCAAAGAGCAGTCCAGATTTGCGAATGAATAAATTCATTCACATATCTGGACTGCCTTATCGCTATAACTACACTCCGACAGCTCTTGCTCTGAACCAATGGGCATACACCCTATCCCGAACTGTCGATCTGCTGTGGCAGCAGAGAGTGAGGGAAGCTACCCGCTTGCTGGCCAGAGCAGGGGTGATGAGGGTCCGTGGAGTAGTGGGGTGGGGGGCCACTAGATCACCAGGGAAATTGGACTTTTGGGGGTGGTTTGACCTTATGCCCGTGATCAGGCTTCGCGTCCACTGACCACCAGAGATATTGGTCTTTGGGGTTTGACCTATGCCCGCGATCGGCCAGTGGAGGGGTTCATTACTGTTATGTCCATGATCGGGCCAGTCGGGGGTTCATTATCGTTATGCCCGTGATCGGGCCAGTCGGGGGGGGTTCATTACTGTTATGCCCACGATCGGGCCAGTCGGCAGGGTTCATTACTGTTATACCCATGATCGGGCCAGTCGGGGGGGAGATTTACTTCATGCCCATGATCGGGCTGCAGGGGGCGTCGGTCCCAGACGGCTGCTGTCTGGCAGGGTGCCAGGTGCAAGTTGTCAGGGATCGGTGCACCTGCATGCTAATGTCATGCAAATGGGGCCGTAAGTAGATGCATATGGCCCCCCGTGCACCTTGCATAAATTATGGCCCCATTTGCATGTCACCTTTTGAATATCGGAAATTTGCACATTGCTCAATGGAACTTGTGCCACCGCATCTGAATGCTCCACTTTGACCACTTGCGGTAGCACAAGTTCCACTGCGCCATGCACAGTGGCTGTGGCCAGGGGGCGATATTCAAAGGAGTTGCTCAATAGCACAAATCCCTTGAATATCGCCCCGGCCTCACCCCTGCACAACTTTTTTGAGCAGCGCAAGGGCTTGCACCACAGAATGGCGCAGTTTGAAAATCCAGCCCATTGTGTCTTTCTTACAATTTTCCCTAAAGTGCATAATAAGATTTGTGGTGGGGGACCGAATTATAACACCCAGTGTTGTAGCAGAAAACAGCAGCACAAAACATTTTTTCTGGTACTTGAAAAAAACTTTGTGAACACAGAATCTAGGTACAGTAGATTGTGCTTTTCTTACAATTTCTCCTAAAGTCTTGTACTTTTCTCATAATTTCTCCTAAAGTATTGTGCTTTTCTCAGAATTTCCCCTAAAGTGCAAAGCAAGAATTGTGGTGGTGGTGGTGGTGGTGGGGGGGGGTGAATCATATTGCACCACACTGTAGCAGAAAGCAGCAACACAATATATTTATTATGGTAGTTCAGAAAAATTTTGGGAGTGCAGAATTTATGTATATTGTGCTGTTCTCACAATTTCACCTAAAGTCTTGTGCTTTCCTCACAATTTCCCCTAAAGTGTGTAACAAAACCTGCTGTGAAGGGAATGAATCATATCATACCACCTTGTAGTGGAAAGCAGCAATACAATATATTTATTCTAGTAGCTGAGAAAAATTCTGAGAGAAGAAGGCAAGGCAAATTTTATTTATATGGTGCCCTTTCCAACAGCTCAGAGCACCTCACAGTTCATAAAACAGATCACACATTTAAAAGAACATTCAATAAATACATCAACTTATTAAAAAATTACTAAAGTGTTCAGGTCAGAAGTTAGTTGATAATCAGGGTAGGCCAGTATGAATAAATATGTTTTAGCCTGTGTTTAAAGTTACCTACAGTGGTGGTGGAGTGAACCATATCAGGAAGGGAATTCCACAATCACAGGCTACAACTCCAAACACCCTAACTCCAGATTGTTTCAAATGAGAGCAGGACACTGTAAACAGACCCTCATTTGTGACCGGGGTCGAGGAGGAGTATAAGGCACTAAGAGATCTTTCAAGTAGTTTGAGCCCAGTCCACATAGGACCTTGAATGTTATCAAGCAAGTCTTGAAGCTGGTATGCCAAGGTACTGGGAGCCAGTGAAAAGCCTGAAGCACAGGTGTGATCTGGGCACTATGGGGAGTTCCCACCACCAGCCAAGCCACGGCATTCTGGATCAGCTGAAGTTGGTGCACCAAACCTCCAGACAGCCCTAGGTAAAGAGCATTGCAGCAATCCAAATGGGAAGTAACAAAGACATAGACACTGGTTTCAAGCCAGTTGGCACCAAATACAGTTTGATTCAGGCCACATTACGAAGACGGTAAAAACCGTTCCTGACTACCATTGACAGTAGACAGTAATAGTGTTAAGAAGTGCTCAGTTGCTCAAGAGAGAGAACAACACAGAGAGAAAATATGAATTTGTTTTCTTTTGTTAAGCAGCAGGAGAAGGATAGCTAACAGAATATTTTAGATAGATGAAAGGAAGCAGTGTCCGAAATCAGGACAGAAATAAATTAAGAAGCACAATTTTTTTCCTTTTTTTTTTTACTTTATCTTTTTTTAGCTACAACAGGTGAAGATAAGAAAAAAGGAGACAGAAAGACAGATAACATAGCTGGAACAAAGGAGACTAAAGTTGGAATCAGGCCATGGCCTAGGAACAGAGGGAGCAATGCCACCACAAAGTTTTGCAAGACCCTTGAGATTGCTCTGTTTGCTTGCTTTTATGGCAACAACTTCCTGGAAGAGTTTCCCTATTGCCTACACATCTCTGACACTTCCGTATGGAGGGATGTAGTAAGAGGACCTGAGGCTGGTCCCTTGGGTGACCTCTTCAGCACCTGAGTCCACCGGCAGCTCCGTCTTCTACTCTCCTCCATCCCCTCTGTGTCCCTATCCATGAACTGCACATTGCTTGATGACCCACCATGATGCCTCCTTTTATGCTGACCACCACGCAGCATGGAAGGAGCAGTAGGGGTGTCACCCCGTCCACCCATCTCAGTTGTATCATTCTTTCTCTGAGTCCTCACATGCTCCTCCCCCTCCTGGTGGTGCCTCATCTTAAGGTGGGTGTGCTGGCCACTTGTGCCTAAATGGCTGCCTAGTTCCCATGCTGAATAAACATGTCACACAATACACATCTTGTCATGCTGTTGTCAGTGGGACCAATTACAAAAAACAAGGGACTTTTGCTGGTGCCAAATGGAGGATCCAGATTTTCTAGAGTGGGACTTCTCCTCATGGGGCTCAAGTGGTGGCACAACTACAGTGAGGGCACAGGCTCAGGTACTGTAGCATGTACAGGACCTACAGGAGCAGGGTCAACTGCTGGTGGCTGTACCTCCACTACATGTTGCTTCTGGTGCCGTGCTGTGGGTGGGGGTGGGTTCTAACACCTGGTACTCCTCGTCCACACCATTGCCTTTTCAGATGGATGGGAATGCCTGTCCCATCTGTTGACCATGTGACTGTCCATCTCTTCTCCCTCACCTCCCTCTACTCACTCTGACTCCCACTCCTCTCACCTTCTCCACTTATTTTTTGTTTTAATAAAAAGGTATGTAAAGTAAATATAATACAAAGAAAGTAAATTTGGAAAAGGCAGAAAAATGTGGGAAAAAAAAACAAATGATAAATAACTAAGCAAGAATTCACAAAACCAGAGCATCTGAATGCAGAAGTAAAAGTAAAATACATACAGAAGGTATAGACAAAGGTACAGAAATATAAAGAAAATAAGACCTAAACCACAGAAAGACCTTCACAACAAACTACTGAACAAAAAGATGTGGAAAATACAAAAGGAAAGCTGAAAAAGGTTATTTTTAAATGACTTTTCAATGCTCAGAAAGCAGCAGATCTGTTCCTTTCCACTCTCTCACACAGACTGCGAAATTAAACTGAAACTCGCTGTGTATATAATACTGTATCATGTGAGCTGCAGGAACTGTTGTATGTCACCTACAGCCTCTTTCTGAAGAAATGTTGCCTTAATTCATCATAAAGCAATGTCTAAGGTGAAGTTACATAGCATGTTTTCCAATCTGAGGTTGCCACAAAAAGGTTAACTTCACACAGTGCTTCAAGAAGTTGAAGTCCATGACTTATCAGAAAAATAAACTTTTGGGTTACTGCAGAAAGGGGAGGTGGGGGTGCAGCATCTTTTTACTATGTATCAATATGTCTCTGTCAGCTTCTTTGTATGCTGCCTTTTATGGTGGAAACTGTGTGAATAAACTTTAAATAAAAAAAAAAAAAGGAAACTTTGGTGCATATCTACTGATGACCTTAAGGTGGCAATGCAGTGCGACAAGGCAGTAGGTAGGACCAGTAGGATGCTGGGGGTGCATGGGAAGGGACATCAGTAGCAGAAGGAGGGAGGTGGTATTGCCACTGTCTAGATCATTAGCGAGACCCCACCTGGAGTACTGTGTTCAGTTCTGGAGACCATATCTCAAGAAGGACATAAGTTGGGCGGAGGCTGTCCAGGGAAAGGCAACTAAAATGGTGCAGGGGCCGCATCAAAAGTCCTATGAGGAGTGACTAAGGTATCTTAATATGTACACCCTGGAAGAGAGGGAGGAGAGGAGTGATATGATAAAGACCTATAAATATCTCACAGGGTTGAACAAAGTATAGGAGTGGAGTACTTTTCAGAGGATAAGGTGTACAAGAACAAGAGGACACTCAATGAAGCTGAAAGGGGGAAAATTTAGGAGGGATGTGAGGAAATACTTCTTTACTAAAAGAGTGGAGGATGCCTGGAGCAGTTTTCCAGTGGAGGTTGTGGGGGAGAAAACAGTAGTGGACTTCAAGCATACATGGAATAGGTAGGTGCAAGGGAATCTTATTTGGGTAATGGGGGGGCAGAGACCAGGTAGGTTCTGAGGTGTCAGTATTGGCAGAGGAAAAAAGGGGCAGACTGGGTTGGCCAAGCAGTCCCTATTTGCCACCGCCAACAAATTCTGTGTTTCTATGTTCATATCTTTAAAACAGGGTGTGATTTTGACATGTACTGGCCTCAAACTACAATATCTAGTAACTAAGATGAGTGACTTGGATGGCTTCCCATTTGCTATAAACAGAGCCTGAAACCAGGCTCCAGTTTCTGCATCATCATGCCATTTCTCTATTTATGTTTACATTTTGGAGTGCCCCGGGACCTGCCCTGCAGTACAGGATGATGTAGGATCATTGAAGTCAAGGGACAGGGGACAACTTTGGGCTATCCTGTCCTGTAGCAACCCCCCCCCAGGAGCTGTAGAAATTTTGGCACCTTGCCCTTCCTTTAACTTTCCATTTGCCTACTAAAGGTAGGTATCATAGCTATGGAACAATAAATTATCTTCTGGTTTCCTCAATGAATTTTTGTGGGCTAACATTGCCCACCCCAATATTACTCACAGTCACAAACTTTGATGTCTTTTAAGGTATATTATCAAAGCGGCATCAAGGAACAACAAGCTGCACTCTCAGTAGGAACAGCAAAATAGACTAAAAACTGTGTCCCCACACAGGTTAAGTCATTACACTTATTTATTTCATTCATTCAATTTTGGTAACTGGGTAAGCCCACTGGGCCCCGAGGGTGTCTTTCTCACGGGCAACCTGAAATTGGTTACGTAAAGTAATAGATTCTGGCATATACAGTACATGTGTGAGCAGACAACATTTGGTTGCACGAAGACATTCCACAGTAGAGTATTAGACAGGGTAGATTCATTCATTTGGTTACATTCTGTACATTTCACAATGGAGTATCAGGCAGTTCCTTTAAGGAAGTCCTTTGTTCAGTCACACTGGAAATGGATCTTCAGTCTAGGGTCATGGGTTAATACAGAACATGGGCAGAGGGTAGCTTGCTTTCTACTTGGTAATGGTGAAGGATTCTGTGAGTTGTTTTAGGGATACAGGAAGACTAGGTTTTAAGTCTGTGTGTAGCTGCTAGCCTTGCTGTATTGCGATCAGGTGCAGGAGCATGTACTCTTGTCTAGCAAGTGCACACATAGTCCCTTGTTGAAGGTACTTAAGCAGACAGCGCTCTGAAGGTAGTCAGGGAGCTTGTTCCAGAGTACAGGAGCTGTGTGGGCAAAGGATTTGCTTTCGGCTGTGGTCCTTACCCTGGATTCTTCCAGGAGGCATCTTCTGGAGGTGCAGAGCTGCCTAACTGTGCGCTTTGGGGCCAGCAGGCCAGATAGGCTTGTTGGGGGCTGGTCATTATTGAGCTTGTATGCATTGCATAATGGGGGGGTATTGCTGCCAGAGGCAAAAGGATGGACAGTTCAGGGAGGTCAGAGCTTCACAGTGATGTCGCCTCAGGTGGAACATTATGGTGAAGTGAGAAATTTTGTTATAAAGCGTTTGCAACCTGTTATGCTCCTGTTTAGCAACTCCCTGCATTACCAAAGCAGCACAGGTCAGGGTTGGGAGGAGGATGCTATTAACGATTGTGATCCTGGATTCAGGGATCACATGGGAGTTCATACAAATTAGTAAACCCAGCTTCTGATGTATAGTTTTTGTTACCTAGTCCACATGACCAAGGCTCACCTTGGTCAGCCTTTAGGCTAAAAAATTATTTCTCCACTCACTCTAAGATAGTCTTGGCTCAGACACTACTGCTGTCATTTGTGGACTAAGGACTTCCCACCTATGCCACTACAAATGTCACTGACCTGAAGACTTACAATTCTATGCAATCCAATATGCAGATTGTTGCCTGAAGACCCAGATTTTCTGATCACTGCAATCTTTACAAACACCTTGGCTAGCCATCTTTTGACTCACACATTGCTTATTTTACCCTGATGGGCTTTAGACCTTTCCTTAAAAGGTCTGATTACATTTGTGTTTGTCTATTTAGTTATTTGTTTAAATTTTGTTAACCAGGTGGACCCACTGAGACTATAGGGTCCCTTTTTCAGAGGTAACCCGGGGTTAATTACATGGAAATAGTTGACAGTTACAGTGCTGTTTGTACACACAGTCGTGGTATTACAAAAATAAATATTTTTTCATACGTTCACATCATTGTGATTTAAACAATACAAGTGTTAATACAGAAATAAATATATTTGTATACAGTGGGCTGGATATTCAAAAGGGTTGCGCCATGCGCAATAAGGAGTTCTTGTATCTTGCCAAATCCATGCGCCATTCTGCAATATTCAGCAGGAGGCAGTTGCACCCTCCCCAAGGCAAGCTGAGCAACAGCACAATGCAAATGAATGCATGCTGAACTGGAGGTGGAGGAACCATACATAAACTGCACAGCCGATATTCAGCGAGCTGTGCAGAGTTGTGCAGGCGCAACCCCAACCTGCGCCTGCACAACTTTGAGCCAAAAAAAGAGTAAGATGAGGCCACCCACAGGTGAGCTGCTGCATTGCAGGGGTGCAACACAGCAGCTGAAACCTGTAGCTGGCCTCAACCTACCTGTGCCTGCAGCCCGATCGCGGGCAAAAGTGTAAAAAATCCCCCCAGCCCCGACTGGCCCGATCACGGGCAAAGCATAAAAATCCCCCTCCCCGACTTGCCCAGTCGTGGGCAAAGGCTTAAATAACCCCCACCAGCCCGATTGAGGGCTGCAAAGTATGAAACCCCCACTCCCAAAAATCATATCCCTGGTGGTCCAGTGGACCACTAAGCCCATGCTGGCTGCATAATGTAGCACACCCCCAAGACCATATCCCTGGTGATCTAGTGTCCCCACCCACCCACCCACCATGAAGCCCCACCACCCCGCTCCCCAGCGGCGGCGGGCGGCAGCATCCACCGCCTGCCGCCGCGCCGCCTCGACTGACTGCCACAGTAGGGCTGCGCCCGTTGGTGCAGAGCAAGAGCCAATAAGCGTGCAGCCCGCCACCATACAAGGCAGTCCAGATATGTGAATGAATTCATTCCTTATGCGGTATGGGCTGCGCATACGGCTCTTGCTCTGCATCAATGGGCGTGCAGCCCTACCAGGCAGTCAGTCAGCGGGCGGCGGGTGGCAGGGGTGGATGCTGCCACCTGCTGGCTGCCGGGGCAGTGGGGTGGTGGGCTTCATGGGTGGGTGGGTGAGGACATAGATCACCAGGGATATGGTCTAGGAGGTGTCGCCACATTATGCAGCCCGCGATCGGGCTTAGCGTCCACTGACCACCAGGGATATGTTTTTTGGGGTGGGGTTTAAACATTTGCAGCCCACGATCGGGCTTAGCGTCCACTGACCACCAGGGATATGTCTGGGGCTACTTTGCTGCCCGCGATCGGGCTGGTGGGGGTATTTAAGCTTTGCCCGCGATCGGGCCAGTAGGGGAGGGGGGATTTTTATGCTTTTGCCCCGATCAGGCCAGTCGGGGTGGGGGATTTTTACACTTTGCCTGTGATCGGGCTGCAGGGGCATCAGTCCCTGACGGCTGCTGCCTGGCAGGGTGCCAGGCACAAGTCCTCGGGATCGGCGCACCTGCATGCTAATGGCATGCAAATGGGGCCATAAATAGATGCAAATGGCCCCTGTGCCTTGCATGAATTATGGCCCCATTTGCATGTCACCTTTTGAATATCAGAAATTTGTGCATGGCGCAATGGTACTTGTGCCACCGCAACTTGAATGCTCCACTCTGACCACTTGCGGTGGCACAAGTTCCACTGTGCCATGCACAGTGGCTGTGGCTGGGGGGTGATATTCAAAGGAGTTGCTCAATAGCGCAACTCCTTTGAATATCGCCCCGGCCACACCCCTGCACAACTATTTTGTGCAGCGCAAGGGCTTGCGCCACAAAATAGCGCAGTTTGAATATCCAGCCCAGTGATTACATTTGTTTTTGCACATGAATAAGTTCCCAAGATATATAATCATAGACACTATTAAGGCCAGATGGATTCGTAATGAGACACAGGTGGATATTATCAGTGATTACTGTTGCAGATGCTTAGCTCAAGTAGATGAGCTTTT
Source organism: Neoceratodus forsteri (assembly GCA_016271365.2). Classification (NCBI taxonomy): domain Eukaryota; kingdom Metazoa; phylum Chordata; order Ceratodontiformes; family Ceratodontidae; genus Neoceratodus; species Neoceratodus forsteri. Next base: position 696,396,511 of record CM057451.1, on the reverse strand, counting down.
AGGACTTTCTTGAATCCTCCTACAGATGAGCAATCTCTTAGACTATTTGGGATGGCATTCCATAGGGGTGGTATGGTGGATACAAATTACCTATCAATTACAGCAGTCTTTGTATGTGGGACTAAAAGCTGGGGTTGGTTAGAGGATCTTAGGGGCCGCCTACTAGACTTGGTTGTTTGCAGATCTTTTAGGCTAGGAGGATCCTTGTTAGAATGAAGCTTGTAAGCTAGGCAAAGGGGGTGGTATGCTAGTTTCCATTCAAGTATTGGCTACCTAAGTGTATTCAGAATGTTACAGTGGTGCTTCTTTGGAGGGGCTGCCACAACAAAGCAACCAATTCTGTGGTAAAGGGATTTGAGCTTCTGCAGCTCTGTACTCCTAAGGAAACACAGAACTGTAGACCCATGGAGCAGGGTAGGGATTAGTACACTGTTTGTGATGTGATGCCATGAATCCATGGTAAGGAAGGGAGAGAGGTGGTATAAGAGACCTAGCTTTTGATTCACAGATTTAAGTAAGTGGTTGATATGGGATTTGAGTGTGCAGTGCTGGTCAAGTAATATCCCTAGGTACTCAATGGATTTGACTACCTTGATTCCAGCCCCATTTAAGAGTGTGGGGGTAAAGATGCATGCTCTGTTGGGACCTAGATTTCTAGGGCAGAAGAGGACAGCCTTAGTTTTATTGGCATTTAGTGCCAGTTTGTTGGTGTGGAACCAGGATTCTAAGGAATGTATGTCGCTTGTGAGTAGCTTGGTTAGCTGCAAAGGGTCATGAGAAGTGCTTTGCATGACCACATCATCCACGTACAGGACTAGGTTAGCACCCTCACAGTTCTTAGGTGAGTCGCTCACATACAGGGAGAAGAGCAGGGGCCATAAAATTAATCCCTGGAGACACCATTCATGACTGGGTGTGAGTCTGATAATGGCCCTCTCCATTTTATTTTTTGTGACCTATTCGAGAGAGAGCTGGAGAACCACTGCAGAGCTAAGGTATCTACGCTGAGGGACCTCAGTTTTGATATAAGGAGCTGGTGGTTCACTAAATCAAATACCTTAGTGAGGTCTATGAATATTGCTCTGGTCAGCTGTACAGTGTTGTAGGCAGAGAAAACATCTGTAGTTAGGTGGACGAGGGCTGTGTCTGTCTCGTGATGTTTCCTGAAGCCATGCTGGTGGGCAGTGAGAAGACTATGTTATTCAGTATAGTCCTGGAGTTGGTTATAAAGAATCCTCTACAGTATTTTGCTAAGAGTGCAGAGAATGGATATGGGGTGGTAGTTCTTGGCTAGTTCCTGTGACCCACCCTTGTGAATTGGGGTTACTAGGGCAACATTTCATACCATAGGAACTTTTCCTTTGAGTATGGACCTATTGAAGAGCCAGGTTATAGGGAAGGCTATAACTGGAGCTGTGATGTTTAGCAGCCTTGGGTCTAACTTGTCATGCCCTGCAGTCCCTGTTGTTTCAATGTTTCTTAGGAGCTTGAGAACCTCCTGCCTGGTCACTAGTTTGAGATGGAACATGGGGAAGGAGGGGGGTTCCTTCTGGGTAATCTTGTTGGGGAGTAGGGAAGGTAGGGGAGATGCTTCTAAATTTGTCCAGATCTGTAAAGAACTCATTGATAGCCATGGCAGAGTCCACTGTATTCTTGAGGTGCACCCCTTTTGCCACGATATCGACTGTGTGAGGGCTGGCATTACCTTTTAATAGTACACTTATTTGTGTTCAGAAAGCCTTGGGGTTAGACAGGTTTTTGGCTTGTAGATTTTTGAGATAAGTTTCTTTTATGGCCCTGATATTCTGTTTACATTTGTTTTGCAGCTGTCTGTAATTCAACCAATCGGTGGCTAGGCCCGAGATCTTGAAGGTATAACAAGCTGCATCTATAGACCCAATGAGTGTATGACTGATGCTAGACCTAACACTGGTTCTGTGAGTACTAGCTCTCCTCATATTCATTTCATTAGGCCCCACTCTTCCATTCCTCTCAGGGCCAACATTCTTTTATTTATAAGGTATAGTAATTACTTCTGAGATAATGTACCTGCTTCATGACATGCCATCGATTTGCAGAATACATTTAACATTGTGTTAAAATAATGTTTGAACATGTCTTGTGTCAAGTAGGGCTGTGCGAACACCTTTTTCTGAATATTCGGCCAAATAGTCGGTATTTGGTGGCTAAATATTTGGTATTTTTTTATTCAGTATTCGGCCAGTAACATAATTAATAAGAACATGCACCCTCCTTCATCTCCCATCCCATGCAAGCAGCAAAAGCCCCAGCCCTCTACCCTCTGTTCAAAAAAGTATACTCCCTCCCTCCCCCCAACCACAATTATTTTTTTATTATACATGCTCCCGATAAAATAGTAGTACAAATTGTGGGTATCGGGTGGCCTGCTCTACCCGCCTGCTTCCATGGTCAATCTGAAAACTTCTGAAGATCTGTCTGTACTGATTAAAAAAAATAACACATCATGACCCCCCACCCACCCATAGCACCTGACCCTGGCACCCACCCAGTCCACAATCCAGGCAGTCATCCAAATTCAAGCTGATAAGGTGCCTGGCACAACCCTCCCTCCTCCTCCATTGCTGGCTGCCTTCTCATGAATGAAAGCGGTAGTGCGCTTGCTATAGTAAAACCGTCTGATCACATGATCAGCTGGTTTTACTATAGCAAGCACATAAGCGCTTTCATTCAGAGCTCTGAGGGAAGGAGACAGCTGATCTTCATTGCTGCCATAGCACTAGCCTTCCTAATGCACTGCAAGTGACTAGCATAAATATCAACTTTCTAATTTTCAATAATAATAAGTGTAAGAATAGTGGGTGCCACATATTTCATGTTAAGGAATGCTTCTAGCAAGTTAATCTTGTTATAGTTTGTGTATCAAGAAATAGCTCTAACATTATCAGGAACTTCCCAATGGAGGTTATATGCTGTGGATCAACGAAGTCGGTGGGGCTGTGGATGCTGGACTGGGTGGGTGCCAGGGTCAAGTGCTATGGGTGGGGGGGTTCATGATGTATTATTTTTTTTAATCAGTACAGACAGATCTTTAGAAGTTTACAGATCGACCATGAAAGCGAGCAGATAGAGCCAGTCACCCGATACCCACAATTTGTATTACTATTTTATCGGGGGCATTTATAACAAAAAAAAAAAACTTGTGGGTGCTGGGGGGAGAGAGGGAGTATGCTTTTTTGACAGAGGTTGAAAGGCTGGGAATTTTGCTGCCTGTATGGGCTGGGAGAGGAGGAAGTGGGCTAGTTCTTGTCTTTTTTTTTTAAACAGTGTTTCCCAAATACCAGACGAATAGTAAACTATTCGTTATTTGGGATCCGAATAATGATTAGTGCATTATTCGTGGTATTCGGGAAATATAATTTAGGCTGCGCACAGCCCTAGTGTTAAGTGTAATAGAAACATAAACAATGAGGACAGAAATAGACCAAAGGTCCAACCAGTCTGCCCCCAAGTTCCCTATTTAACCCTGGGAGCTACTGTCTATCCTGGTTCCTAGCCCTTCCCATCCCCCCCATTATCCTCGCCAATTGTAATGCCCTGAGAAACCATTATACCTTTCATTCTTTCTTTCCTAGCCGTGCTTGAAACCACTAATGGTTTTCACAACCACCACTTCTGCTGGCAGCCTATTCCACAGTACCACCACTCTTTCTAAGAAATAGTACTTCTTGACATCCCTCCTGTACCTCCCTCCTGTTTGTTTCCGCTATGACCACGTGATCACAAACTAGTCTTCAAGTTAAATTGTTTCCTGCAGTTCACCCAGTTGATTCTTTTTTGGGGAATTTGAAGGTCTCTATCATATTTCCCCTTGTGCTTCTGGTCTCTAGTGAGTACGTGTTCAGTGCATTGAGGTGCTCCTCATAGAACACACCCTACTGGCCTTGAATCATTTCTGTTACCCTCTACTGCACCATCTCCAGCCTATCCCTATCCTTCCTGAGGTGAGGACTCCAGAACTCCAGGTGTGGTCTCACCAAGGATCTATACAGGGGAGAGTATTAACTATCTTTTTCTGCTATTAGTGCCCCTCCTGATAAATCCAAGCATCCTACTTGCCTTGTTAGAAGCCTTGTTGCACTGGCTCGATTGCTTTAGTGAGTCACTGATGATAACTCCAAGGTCTTGTTCTTCAGCCATGGTACTAATTCTCACCCCTCCCATCCAGTATGTTGTCTTGGGGCTCTTGCTTCCTAGGTACAGTACCCTTTACTTTTTGGCACTGAACTTCAGCTGTCAAGCTGTTGACCACATCTTCAGCTTTTGCAAGTCTCTTTGTATTTCCTGTAATACCTCAGCACTATCCACCCTACAACAGAACTTAGTGCCATCTGCAAAGAGACACAATCTGCCCCTGCATTCCTTCACCAATGTCACTGATGAACGTGTTGCAGAGGACTAGACACAGGACAGACCCCTGTAGAACCCTCTCTTCTGATTTTACCCTATTGACCACTACCCTCTGCTGCTTCACCTTTAGCCAGTTGCCTACTTAGTTTACTATTGCCTTAGCTGCACCGAAATCCTCCATCTTCTTCAGCAAGCATGTGTGTGGCACTGAGTTGAACGTCTTGCTGATGTCAAAGCAGAGCAAATCGACTATATGGCCTCTATCCAGTTCCTTCATTACCTAGTCAAAGAAAACTATCAGGGTAGTCTGACAAGACCTCCCTGTCACAAATCCATGCTGTTTACTATCCTGGAGATCACTGCACTCTAAGTAGTCCCCAAAGTTCTCTTTGACTAGTGAATCCATCAGTTTCCCTATAATAGAGGTAAGACTGACAGGTCTGCAGTTCTGCACTTAATCCTCCTCCCCTTATGGAGTAGAGCTATGTCCACCATTCTTCAGTCCTGTGGAACACCCCAGCATTACAGAACTGTTGAACAGACCTAGCTGGGGATCAGCAAGTTCCACTGCAATAATCTGAGTATCCTCAGATGCAACTAATCTGGTCCTTGGCCCTTATCAATCTTTAGGACTACCAGCCATTTCAGGACTCGTTTGCTAGTAAATGTTGGCTGCCTCATCCCTGGGACTCCTTAGTGGCTGCTTTGATGCCACTCTATGGCAAAGGCCTATCATTCTCCCTATTAAAGACTGAGCAAAAGTAATCATTAATGACAGCGACCTTTTGTCCATCCACTTCAATCACCATATACCACCTTGGTTTGCCTTACAGTTTCCCCTTCTTTCTTCCTTATTCACTAATACACCTGAAGAACTGTTTTTCTCCACTTTTGACCACCCTCAATATGTAGCTCTATGTCTGCTTTCGGTTCCTTAACTGCTCTCTTTGCCTCCCTCTTTTTCAGCAAATAGCCTACCATTCTTCCTCCCCTGTTTTTCTTTAAATTTGTAGAAGGACTTCTTCTTGGCCCTCAGTACTTTCCTGACTTTTTCCAAGAACCATAGCAGTCTCATGAACCTGTTCTTTTGGCTACTGTTCTCATGCATACCTTAGCTGCCCCCAGAATTGCTCTCTTAATTGCCCCCATCTCTCTTCCTCTGCATCTATGTTGTTCACCCCTTTGAGCTTATCCCTGACCAGCTCCCTCAGCCTATTGAAGCCACCTTTCTAAACTCAAAGACTTCAGCTGTCACTTGCAGTTCACAAGATCCGAGGGCCAGTTTGAACCAAATGGAGCTATGATCACTATTCCCTAGTGTCTTCCCTATTCCCACAGCTCCTACCACCTGAGTTGGTGAGCACTACACTGAGAATTGTGGTCTGCCTGGTGGGCTTCTTAACTAGCTGTTCCAGCAGACAGTCTTGAAATGCATCCAGCAAGGTCTGATGTCATGTGCTCCTGACCACAGGAACATCCCAATTGATGTCCGTCAGGTTCAGATCAACCACCACCACCACTACTTCCCCCTTAGCTACCCCCTTTCTATCTCCTTTCTGAGCTCTTTGTTTCTCTTCTTCCCTTACCACAGTGGTCTATAGATCACCGCCAAGTGCAGTATCTTGCCTGAGGCTGCCAAGACTTGCACCTGTACTGACTCAGCCACCCCATTACTGCCTCATTTGCACCCATCTTCTGGCATCAATTAATTACTGTGTACATTGATTCATTGCATATATATTCGTATAGTTGCTCTCATTTGCTTCTCTGGGTGCTTCTTGAAAGTGGCCATCTAATGCTCTTGGGTTCTACCGAGTTAACAAATAACAAATAAATAAAAGAGCATCCCTCTGCAGGCAATGAGAGACTGATAGTGAAATGATTCTAAATGTGTAATGGCAGGAATTTTGCACATCAATACCCACACACAGCCTTGGACAACTGTATGAACCAGTTTTATGGGAAAAGAAATGTTGGCCAGGACATCAGGGTGCTAGCATTTATGGTATGAACCCAAGCCCTGTGTGGGACTAGAACCCATGACCTTCTGGAGCAGAGGCAGATGTGCTACCAAATGAATCATGCAAGCTTTGATGGGGTAAAAAAATAATTTTGTGTTGTGATTGAGCTCTAAGCATTGCTCTGCACAACACTCATGAGCTGCTGCTTCTTGTTCTTCACCTCAGCTAATTACTTTACAAGTTTAATGCCCCCCCCCCATTTGGGGGCTTTCCTTTAATGCCTCCCCTATCTCCTGCTTCTGCCACTGGCATCCCCGGTTTCCCCCAGTACATCTGCCTCTTGGTCTGAGTCCTCCAAGGTGTCCTGGTTCCACAAACAGCCCCAGTATTTTAATCTAGTCCATTTTGGATAAAAAAAAACTAAAATCACGACCCACCACTTCCTTTTGCTTTGCGGTGCAAGGGGCAATCATGCATGCTCATCGTTCACTTTTGATAGGCCGACTGCCAGATTTACTGTCAAACCAGAGGGTGTTTCTTGGTCACGGTGTCCCTGTTAAGATAAATGGGGACTGGTGACCTTATGGAGGTACATGAAAAGCCCCTGTAATGTTTAAAAGTATAGTTTTAAAATGGGGCATGATTGAAGGCTCATGAATACTAATGAGCCCTCATGTATATTGATGAGGAGCTGCCAGCCACCTAGGGGTACAGTACTGCAGCAGTAGTGACAACAAAAGGAAAATAAAAAAATATTAAAGAGTGGGATTATCTGAAAGGGCACCAAAGGGGCTACATAATAGTGAGGGGGTTTGTAAATGAATAATAATGATACTGGCTGTACCAGAACTTGTACTGGTGAGGACTGTGTGAACTGCATAGAAAACTATTAGCAGCAGTGATGTTTTGCTCCTATTAACCAACTGGGAGCCAGCAGTTACAGCAAAGACTTTGGGGAGTTTGCCAGAGACTCTTGGGGGGAGGGACAAATTCGGGCACCCAAATACAAGCTAATTAAAAGACTTAGACTGTTAATAACAACTTGAGCAGCCAATTCAGGGACTTTGCTCCTTATTTAAGGTCAGTTTGACCTGGGTCAGTTTGAAGCAGTTCTAGTCAGTCGGTAGAGATTCAGACTGGAGCTTCAACGGGGGCTCTGCATGGAGCTCGGGGAGTGTGGGGAGAGGCCTGTTTATTCTCTCCTTGCTCTGAATGCTTACTTAAAAGTGAGACTGCCAAGTCTGCAGAACAAGCTGCAATTCTCCAGGAGGGAGAAAAAAGAAGTAATTTCACCAGAGCAGAGATTCCAGACCGAAGTGAGGTTAGAGCTTGAAGGAGCCCCAATTTTCCTCTTGGTGAGAAACTGTATCTGCCACAGAGACTGCAACTAAATCTAACGCCTGGGGCTACCAGAATTGTCTCCAGTCTGTCTGCTGAAGAGGGAGACCTGGACTTTTATCTGCCAGCTTACAATCCAAGGAAAGCAAACTTGCAAGCGGATAAGGTGTGCGGCCTATGCCAGAACTGTACCAATGCTGAGCTGGTGATGCCAAATAACTTGCTTGAGAGACTGCTGCTGCTTGTTTATCAATGCTGACAAAGACCAGAGAAGGAAATCAGCTCCTGCAGAGAAGATTCTCACAGGTTGTGGTCACCCTTGGGAGGGATGCCCAGATGTGTGGGTGTGTCTTGATAGCTCCAGTTCCTGTATCCTTGTCCTTGCTGAAAAGGACGATATCCTGCAGCCTGCAGTCGCATCCTACCTTGAGGGGAGTCACCTGGAAATCAACCCAGATCCCAAGGTCCAAGGTTCAGTGAGTACAACACGGTTTTACCCTGCAGCATCAATTAAAAGTGTTTTACCAACTGATTTGCCTTTCAAGTTTGCATGGTGGTTTAATCTGTTTTTGCAGGCCATTGGGCCTGGGGATTACAATTTTCTTTGGAATAAAGTGATGTTGTGTTGTGACAGTCAAGTACAAACTAAATCCATAATCATTTCATTATTTAAAGACCCCAACCAGCTGGGATGCCATCCAACCTGCAGCAGTGCTTCAGGCCTGCAACACAGTTTATCCTGGGTACCCAGTGAGGTTAACTGGACAGTCCAGAGGGTTGAATGTATTGTGTTCATATGCTTTATAAAGATAATAACATTGCCAAAACCAGCGCACTAATTAATCTAATTTAAATTCACATCCCCTGCCCCATGTTCCAATCCCCTAATAAATCAGTTGTTTGTTTGAATGTTTTTCTGGCCTGTGGGCATATTATTACTGAGTGCTGAGTTAATTCAAATAATTGAATGGTTGGTAACCATTTCTTTACAGGCATACATGGTGCATGCGGAGTTCCAGACCCTGCTGGTAAGTGTGTTCACTGGGAGCATATAATTAGCACTCTCCATTAACTGTGAATCAAATGCAAAGTAAGGTGTTCAACTTCCCAGAGGGTTATGCTAGCTTAACATCTAACCCATTTAAACAAATCTCTTGATGGAGGCACCGTAATTGTAGTTTTACTGTTGGGCAAGTAATCCCAGTGACTATTAGATTCGAACCCAGGCCCCTCATCCTGCAGTCATAGAAGCAGGCAGAGGTAGTAGCCCTTGATATAATGGCATCAGGGTTACACCTTTTAAGCTATCATCCCCTAGTGGCCAAACCACCAAAATTTCAGTTGGGACCCACATGGAAATTAGCACCAAAATGGAGCAAGTTATTGACCCTAGTGTTGAGATTTCTGCTAACACATTGGCTGTACATCATTTGCTTGGTTGGTGTGAAGTGTGGTTGGTGTGAGGTGAAAAGAGGTTGACCCCCCGTAAAGCTCTGTTGCTCCTAGATATACTCTTGGGTACAAATAAAAGAACTATTGAAGAGGCCTTCTCGAAAGTAAAATGCCTTGGCCAAGCAGTCATAAGAAGCCGACATGGTGATTCGACTGCACAAACTTTAATGGCTCTAGTGGAGTAGCCATCCAGTAAGCAGTGAGTGAGTGTCCCTTGTTACTGACTTTGATGAGTCACTGGTGGTCCCATGTAGAGTGCAATGCACACCCCCAAGGGGTCCCCTAAATCTGAAGGACTAAAAGAAAAGTTCTCTAAATTGTTACAGGTTGGGGGTCAAATCTTTGGGAGCTTAAAAAAGTTGTTTGAAACTCCTAGAGATACCCACCCCTTAGCCCCCACACCTGCAACAGCATCAGCAGCTGCAGCTTAACCCACACCTGCATCTGCACCGGCAACAGTGCTTACACCAGTACTGGTACCTATGCCTATTACTGTGCCTGTGCCCTCAATTCACCTTGATTCTAATTGCAGGTTATGATTGTTCTCTAGCACTCTTCCCATGCCTAATTTAGTTATTTATTTATTTATTGAATTGTTTCACCAGGAAAGGCACACTGAGCAAAATGATGCTCATCTCTCAATGCGACCTGGGGGCAGGGGTACAGAGGAAAGGATAACGTGCAGGTTATCACTGAGTGGACATTTAACATTAAAGTTTGTGCATTGGAGAGGAAAACGTGCAGGTTTTCCAGTAGGATACATATAACATTACATTTATTACATTACATTAATGATACACTTAATAGGAATTATGGTTGCATAACAGATTAACAGGTAAGGAAACAGTTAGGCACAAGAAATGTTGATCCATGCATGGAACAGATTACATGGAATGGAAGTGCAGTAAGACAGCAGATACATAATAAGTGCAGTAGTTGGTATAATAACTCAGCTTCATAGCGTATGCTGGGTGCTGTTGGTCAGGCAGTGGGGAGTATGGGGTATGAGGGGTGGGCACAGGTGGAAAATCCTGTGCAGACACAATTTACCGTAAGGTAGTTAGACATGGCAGTAGCAAGGGAGTGAGTGGAGAAGGAGTGACAAATTTGGGGAGGAAGTTCTTTCCAGAGTTTAGGGAGGCAGTGTGAGAAGGTTGCTTGTCCCATGGAGGACCTCCTCCTAGGGATTAGTAATTGATGGGAGTCGTAGAATCTAAGGGCATGGGTCGTGGTGGGGGGGTAGTGATAGCAAGGAGGAAAGGTAAGACAGGAGGGAACTGAACCAGAATTTCAAGACAAACTTAGTACAGTGCAGTTGGCAGTGATTTTCAAGAGAAGGCAATGCAAGAGAATGGCCGAGATCGCAGTGATGGGTGCAGGGGGGGTGCACTGAGGATGAAGTGGAAGAAAGCATTATAAAGAGAGTGCAGTCTAGATAAAGTGGACTTGGAAGTGGCACTGTAGACAATATCACAGTAGTCAAATGATGGAAGGATCATCTTCTGCACTAGTTCATGCCTCACGGTTAGTGGGAGGCTTCTGCAGTTCCTATAAAGGGAACCAAGCTTAAGGTGCATTTTTTTTTCAGAATTGCATCGATGTGGATGGAGAAATATAGGTGTTGGTCAAGCCAGACCCCTAGGTACCAGAAGGAGGAGGTGTTTTTCAGTACAATCCCATCCAGGGTGTGGAAGGATGTGAGGGTGGTGAGCCTGGACAGGCGTTGCCTTATGCCAAAGGTCATGGTGACTGTTTTTTTAGCATTTAGGGAAAGCTGAACCAGGTCCAAACTTTGCTGAAGTTGGCCTGAAGGTTGGTAGTTACCTCTTCCAAGGAAGAGCCAGAGGTGAATAGGACAGTATTATCTGCATACATCTGGATTGATGAAGTTGAGTAGATTAGTGGCAGGTCATTAAGGAAAATGGAAAACAAAATGGGTCCGAGTACTGAACCATGGAGGACCCTTGTGGTCATAGGGAGCGGGAGTGGATGTGGCATCCGAAATTCTAATGGATTGGGTCCTACCTGTGAGGTAGGCACTGAACCAGTTGGTGGCTGATTCAGTAAGGCCAGCTTCCGAGAGGCATGTTAACAGGAGGGGGTGGGAGACAGTGTTGAACGCTTTGGCGAGGTCAACAAATATGGCTGAGGTGATCTGCCCTCTGTCCATTCCGGAAAGGATGGTAGTCAGTGAGCCTTATAAGGGAGGAGGAGGCAGTGGAATTGCTCCTCTTAAATCCTAACTGGAATGGCATGAAGAAGTTGGAGTCAGAGAGGAAAGATGTCAGTTGGGTGAGCACGATGTGTTCTTGTATTTTAGCAAGCACAGGGAGGAGAGAGATAGGGTGGTATTTTGAAGTGGAAGTGGGGGTGCACCCCTTGCAGAGGGGATAATGACAGCATGTTTCCGTGTCTGGGGGACGGTTGCAGTGGCAAAGGAGTGGTTTAGTAGGTTGGCAAGCAGGGTTGCGATGGCGGGGGCAGAGAGGTAGAGGAGTTTGGTGTCTAGTCCATCTGGGGATTTACCTTTTGAAGGCTTCAGAGTTAGTAGGGCATTTGGGAGATCAATTGGCAAGATTTCTTTGAAGAAGAAGATGCAAGGCCTGAGTGGATTCTTAGATACTACAGGAGGTACATGTGGAGTAGGGGTGGGCAGGGAAGAGAGTAGCGTAGAAGCACATGTGGATAAGTATATGTTGAACTCAGTGGCGACTGTGCTAGAATACGAGAGGAGGGGGTTGTTTACACTTAAGAGTGGAGTAGAACTGGCAGCAGGTGGAGAGAAGTGGGAGTGAATGACCTTCCAGAATTTGGATGGACTATTTAAGTTAAATGTGAGGGTGGAGCTAAAGTATTCTGCATTAGCTAGTCGAGTTGCTGTGGTGCATTTATTGCATAACATGCAGTAATTGGCAAAACCTTGAGGGAGGCGGGATGCTTTGTGACCTCTGCAAGATTTATCACGGGAGTTTTGACATGCTACAAGTTTTTCAAACTGTCTAGCACCCACCACCATCAAAAAAATGCTGCTAACTGAAGTTCCATAAAGTGCAAAATTTATTAGAGTCCCAGTGAACAGCACGTCTTGACTAGTTTTGAACCACCGTTCTTTATCAAAAGACATGCTGCATGATTAAAACACTGCTTTTAAATTGGGACAGAAACATGACATCATCAATTAGTTCCCTAAAAACAACAGGTATAGAGTGTACCAATAAGTATATAAAGTGACTACTTTTTAAATAAATATTTTTATACAAAAATTTTTTTTAATCATTTAAACATATAAAGACATGACAGGGGCATTAATAAATGCTCAAGTTACACATACATTAAGATTATTTTAATATCATCTCTATAAATATGTATACCGTAATAGTCCTAGTATATACAGTATACATATAAATATAGTTATTCTTTTGTCATTTATAACAAACCAAGACATATTTTGATCATAATTTCAGAAGGCTTGGAGTTATAATATATATCCTTACTTTCTATTCATATTTTATGTATGGAGTTAAACTAATTCTTTCATGTAGACCAGGAGATTTATATGCTCCTAAAGTATATATCCAAAAACCTTCTGGCTTTAAAATTAAATTTTTATAATCTCCCCCTCTTCTATCACACTTGATTTTCTCTATGGCCTGAAAAGAAAATAAATCTTGATTCTTTTGTATTTGATTTTTAACATGAAATGCTGTTGCATATGTCAAATCCTCTTTTTTAATTACCCTGCAGTGGTCTCCAATGCGCCATTTAAAAGTTCTCTCCATTTTGCCAATGTAAAAGGCACCGCAGGTACAGGTTGTCAAATATATCACTCCCATCATATCACATGTCATTAACTGCCTAATATTATAAATCTGCTGATTATTGACACTAAAAAATTCCTGACACGATTTAATAACATTACAATACATGCATTTCTTTCATGGAAAACATCCCACCGATGAATTCTTTAACCATGTTTGTATCATGGACTTGTCTAATTTATATTGTACCAAAATATCTTTCAAAGTACTAGCACGTCTATACAAAAGACGTGGTGGATGTACAGAATATTCATTCAAATTATGATCTCCTTTAAGGACATGCCAATTGTCATATATAATTTGTTCTATTGCACCTGATGTACAGAGTAGTCTGTAACAAAATTACACTCATTTTATAGTGGATCCTCTATCAAATACTTCACTCCTAGGCATTTTTTGTGTCTCATTTCTAGTATCCCTTATTTTATTTGTATTGTATCCCCTCTCAACAAATCTGATCTCTAAATCATTTACAGCTTCATTAAAATTCATTTCAGTGCTACAGTTGTGTTTTAATCTGAGAAACTGTCCCTTTGGAATATTCTCCACTACATGTTGTGGATGACAGCTAGAGAACAACAAAAGTGTGTTCTGTTCACATTCTTTCCTATAAATATCAGTCTCTAAATTTCCCTGCTGATCTTTATAGATATGTAAATCCAGAAAGCAGATGTCCGTTTCACTGACTACATAGTTAAACCAAAGATGTGGATTTGATGCATGTAAATATTCTACAAATAACTTCAATTCTGCCTGAGTTACTTTCCAAATAAGTATCACATCATCAATAAAGAGACGATATAACTCTATCAAATGAAAAAAAAGATTAGATTCAGAATCCCTAATTACTCTATTCTCCCACATCCCCACATATAGGTTAATGATGCTGAGGGCAAAAGTTGCCCCCATCCCTGTACCTTTCTTTTGTAAATAAAAATCATCTAGAAAAGTGAAGGTATTATGAGTATGAACAATTTCAGTAAGTTTGATTAAAAATTCTGTAGGTGGCTTACCTTGTCCTGTTCTTAAATTCAAAACATATTCAAAACTTTCCAGAGCTCCTTGTTCAGTATATTTGTATACAGTGATTCTACATCTAATGACATTAACAAAGAATTTTCCCCACTTCAGTATCATCCAGGACATTTACTATATCTCCTAAATCTGTAATGTTAAGACCCCAAAGTCTCAACAAAGGGGCGTATGTAAAAATCAATGTATTATGATAGTGGTTCAGTGAGTGATCCAATACCACTCACTATTGCTCTACCTCGGGGGGGGGGGGTTCTGAAAAAGATTTATGTACCTTAGGAAGAGTATATATCGTAGCTCGTTTAGGAAATTCTACTGTCAGAAATGTCTTCACATCATCATCAATCCATGCTTCATCATGTGCTTTCTGAATAAACATATCTATATCATATTTAAATCTCACAGTTGGATCTCCATTCAAAGGCATATAAAATTCAGTATTACTCAATTGTCTTTTTACTTCTGAAATATAGTCTATCACATTCTGAATAATCACTGCACCTCCTTTGTCAGCTGGTTTATTAATAATACTACTATCATTTCTTAAGGAATCCATAGCCATTCTTTCATCCTTAGTGAGATTACTATAAGAAATATCAGGTAATTCAGAGAAAAAATGTTCCATCTGTCTCTCACAAAGTTTTTGAAAAGTGCTAATTGCTACTGAGGGAGCTGGATAAAATACAGACTTGCCCTTAAATTTTGAAAAAAGATGACAAAGTCTCCACTTCATTACAATAATCAGTCTCAGTCTCAGGAATAGAATTCTTGTATTCACCTTCAAGCCAATGTTGTTGTTTGGCAAAAAAGGATTTAGGACTTAAATTTCAGCAAGATTTGTTAAAATCAATAAAAGTTTTAAACTTTTCGATGCTGCATGTCAGAGCAAATGAAAGACCCTTATTCAGAAGATTTTTGATGAAGCATGGATTGATGATGATGTGAAGACATTTCTGACAGTCAAATTTCCTAAACGAGCTATGATATATACTCCCCCCTGAGGTAGACCAATAGTGAGTGGTTAAGCCACCTACAGAATTTTTAGTTAAACTTACTGAAATTGTTCTTACTCATAATACCTTCACTTTTCTAGATGATTTTTATTTACAAAAGAAAGGTACAGTGATGGGGGTAACTTTTACCCCCAGCATCACTAACCATATGTGGGGATGTGGGAGAATAGAGTAATTAGGGATTCTGAATCTAATCCTTTTTTTCACTTGATAGAGTTATATTGTCACTTTATTGATGATGTGATACTTATTTGGAAAGGAACTCAGGCAGAATTGAAGTTATTTGTAGAATATTTACATGCATCAAATCCACATCTTCGGTTTAACTATGTAGTCAGTGAAACGGACATCTGCTTTCTGGATTTACATATATATAAAGATCAACAGGGGAATTTAGAGACTGGTATTTATAGGAAAGAATGTGAACGGAACACACTTTTGTTGTTCTCTAGCTGTCATCCACGACAGGTAGTGGAGAATATTCTGAAGGGACAGTTTCTCAGATTAAAACACAACTGTAGCACTGAAATGAATTTTAATGAAGCTGTGAATGATTTAGAGATCAGATTTGTTGAGGGGGATATAATATAAATAAAATGAGGGATACTAGAAATGAGATACAAAAAATGCCTAGGAGTGAAGTATTTGATAGAGGATCCACTATAAAATCAGATGAAAATGTGTGTAATTTTGTTATGAAGTACTCTGTACATGCAGGTGCAATAGAATGAATTATATATGATAACTGGCATGTCCTTAAAGGAGATAGTAATTTGAATGAATATTCTGTACGTCCTCCACGTCTTTGATGTAGACGTGCTAGTACTTTGAAAGATCTTTTGGTACAAAGTAAATTAGACAAGCCCATGATACAAACATGGTTAAAGAATTCATCGGTGGGATGTTTTCCATGAAAGAGATGTATGTATTGTAATGTTATTAAATCATGTCAGGAATTTTTTAGTGTCAATAATCAGCAGATTTATAATATTAGGCAGTTAATGACATGTGATATGATGGGAGTGATATATTTAGCAACCTGTACCTGCGGTGCCTTTTATATTGGCAAAACGGAGAGAACTTTTAAATGCTGCATTGGAGAGCACTGCAGGGCCATTAAACAAGAGGATTTGACATAAGCAACAGCATTTCATGTTAAAAATCAAATACAAAAGAATCAACATTTATTTACTTTTCAGGCTATAGAGAAAGTCAAGCATGATAGAAAAGGGGGAGATTATAAACATGTAATTTTAAAGCCAGAAGGTTTTTGGATATATACTTCAGGAGCATATACATGTCCTGGTCTAAATGAAAGCATTAGTTTAACTCCATACATAAAATATAAATAGAAAGTAAGGATATATATATTATAACTCCAAGCCTTCTGAAATTATGATCAAAATATGTCTTGGTTTGTTATAAATGACAAAAGAATAAATATATTTATATGTACGTATACTAGGAATATTACAGTATATATATCTTTATAGAGATGATATTAAAATAATCTTAATGTATGTGTAACTTGAGCATTTATTAATGCCCTTGTCATGTCTTTATATGTTTAAATGATTAACATTTTTTTGTATAAAAATAATTTTTTTTAAAAAGAAGTAGTCACTTTATATACTTATTGGTACGCTCTATACCTATTGTTTTCAGGGACACTAATTTATGATGTCATGTTTCTGTGCCTATTTAAAGGCAGTATTTTAATCATGCAGCATGTCTTTTGATAAAGAACAGTGGTTCAAACTAATCAAGACGTGCTGTTCACTGGCAATCTAATAAATTTTGCACTTTATGGAACTTCAGCTAGCAGCAATTTTTTGATGGTGGTAAGTGCTGGACTGTTTGAAAAGTTTGTTCTACATTTATCCGAGCACCTCAACCTGGTGCAACTTTCTGTTTGGAAAGACATGCTACAAGTTCTTGGGTAATCCATGGCAGGTTGTTGCGATGCACCCTAGTGTGATGCAGAGGGGCATGAGTTTCACAGACGTTGAGGAACATGGTTTGGAAGTATAGGAGGGCATCATCTGTAGAGTGTAATGTAGTGGTGGGGTACAGTTTGCTAGGGCTAGATCTTCTAGCAAGGGGGACAGACTGAGGAATTTGTAGGAGCATTGGACTAGGAATTTTGGGAGGGCGGTGAATTTTGCGAACTAGATAAATAATGTGGTGGTCACTTGGGAGTCAGGAAGTAGGCCTGCTTTGATGACCTGGTGTGGGTGGGTGGAGAGAGCCCAATCAATTAGTGAGTGGTTGCCAGATTTGAGGTTAAGGTGGGTGGACTCTGTGATGAGTTGTGAGAGGTTTAGTCCAGATATCTCTGTTCTGTATTTATTGAGTGCTGGGGCTAACCAGTTAAGTTTAAAATCTCCCATAATGTATAGTTCACCTGATGTGGTTTGGGAGGAGATATGCGTGAGGAGGCCAGTCACACAAGTGGCTGGAGTGCCAGGCTGGCAGTATATTCCAGCAATGTAAGGGTAGTGAGAAGGGGAGTGCCAGCTGTAGAATTAGAAGCTCATAGGCTTGTGGCTCAGCCTTGGTTAATACTACTACCGAGAAGTGTAAGTCTGAGTTTACATGAATGGCTACTCCCCCACCTCTGGTCGCCCTGTCCTGTCAGGCCATGACGTAGCCTGGGATAGCGACCTCGGAGTCTGTGATATTAGAATTTAGCCACGATTCAGAGATGGTGAGGATGTCAGGGGCATATTGGGCTGCCAGCACTTGGAGCAAATTAAGTTTGAGGGCTAGACTTCTTATATTTAGGTACAGGAGTCATAGGCCGCGGGAGAGGGGACCACCAGTGAGATTTGATGTGTAGGATGTGGCAGGGGCTTGGCCCACTGAGTGTGATTGGTTAGGGTTGAGTGTGGGGACGGGGTTTGGGTGTATGTCCCCTGCTGCAAGGAGCAGAAGGCGATAGTTAAATAGTGGGCTAACAGTTGTAGGTAGCATGAGGAGAGCGAGCACCTCCTGAGTGGCCATCATGTACGAGCAATAGAGGTTGGTTGGAAGGTTATGAAATGCAGAATTATCCAAGATTGTGAGGTGTTGAAGAGAAAGGGGCAGGGTTGGGAAAGGGGGATAGGACCAATTTGTGATGTTCAGAAAACTGGTCAGCAAGTTGGAGGTGTAAAGGCTCCTTACAAGCTTAGGCTGGGTAGAGGTTGGTGGAGTAGGGGATGTTGGCGGCATGGAGAGGAGGCATTGGAGAGGAGGGGTGGGAAGCAGATGAGTAAGGTAGCAAGCAGGAATCCAGGCAGCAGAGACATGGCCAAAGCCCTCTATGTTACCCCTAGAGAGTGTAGTCTAAGTAGGAAGGGTTGGTCCTGAATATTTCAACTTGAGTTGAGGATCCAACAAAGAAAGCAGCCTTTCCTTGATTCCCTAGATTCCCGAGGGGGGGGAGAGGAGAAGAAATCAGGAAGAAGGAGTGTGGCAGTTACAGGCAGAGTGGAGCAGTCTGGGCAGAGTGTGATGTTTGGTAGAGATCATTGTACTGGGAGCTTAATCTATGCTGTTCAGTGATTTTGTTGTGCAGAGATTAGTGTGAGCCAATGAGGTAGAGACACCAATAGTAGGGAGTGGCAACAGTGTATTTAAAGGAGGTCTGGGTGGGGGTGGGGGGCAGGAGAAAAAAGTGCTACAGATAGCAGGTAAAAATAATTCAAAAGTAGTGAATGGAGATGCTGGCTGTAGAGGATGGGGAGGATGACCTGGAGACATGAATGGACTATGCTTCACCTCTCGTACAAGTGCTATAGATAGCAGGCAGAAATAATTAAAAAATAGTGAATAGAGATGCTGGCTGGAGAAGATGGGGAGGAAGACCTGGAGACATGGATGGACTATGCCTCGCCTCTCATACAAGAGTGGCAGTGCACTGAGGGTGAAAAAAGGAAGAGAATTATGAAGAGTCTCAGAGTGCCAGCATTGGATACAATCCAAGCATTGAGATCCACCAATCCCGATTCTCCTGTGCAAGAGTACTTGGTTGTACTGAAAATTGTATTTGATACCCAAGAGTATGGTGACAATGTTATGTGGGGATTTAAAGCCACTAGACAACAGGTAGGGGAGCCGTTGTCCCCTTATTTGACCAGATTAGAGAAAGCGCTGCAAGAAATGTTTAGGAGAGGAGGTGTAGCCTCAAGTGAGTTGGATCTAGTCAGGTTGGACCAGATACTGAGATCTCCCCAATATTCCAATTTCCTTTTGCTCAAGCTGTGGTTAAAGGACAGTATAGCAAATCCCGCCTCTTACATTCCCTTGATGTTGAAAGTATGAGTAGCAGAAAAGGAGGAAATGTTGGATTCTTGGGTTGGTTTAGCAACTGCAACCCCTACCACTGAAAGAGGGTCTGCCACTGATGGGCCTAGACTACAAGAGATACTTAAAGAAATGTGAGAACTAAAAACTGGTGTAACCCCTAAAACCCCCTCGGGTAGAGGCCAAGGCCTGTCAGAATGTGTCTGTCAGGGAAGTGGATGTACACACAAAGGCTGCACCACAGCAGGGAAAACTAGATTCAAATCACTGAGTTGTCTGATATGGTGGAGGAATTAATAAAATGAGGTGTGCTGCCCCCAGCTTGGCAAGGAGGGGGGAGGCCCAACAAGGACCCACTGCTATCATTGCCCCAGCCCAAGTTTCAAGTACATATTTGACACTACCTCCTAGCTCTGGTGGAGAGCAGCCTAAAGACATATTAAGAGAGATGAGAGAGTTGAGATCCCTAGTTAGTGACCTTGCTCAATCCTCCAATCACAGTGTACCCTGGCCAAGGCCTGGTAGGTACAGTTTGAGCATTCCTATAGGCAGCAAGAGGACCTTAAGCATGGGAAATACCCTAGTGGCAAATAAACTCAAGAATCTGCTCATTCACAAAATCCTATGCCTGCTATCTTCTGCTACCACTGTAGGGAAGATGGTCATACTAAAAGGATATGCCAGTCACCCAAAGACTTATGAAAAATGAACACTAAGTTTTTAAACCAAGTCAGACAAAACCATCCTAAATCTTCTGCCAAGCCTTCACCCAAGTCCATTTTGGCCAAATCATCTGTTAACATCCAGGCAAGTACCTCTTCTGATTGGTCGGAATTGGTAGGCCTTTCTATGGACACCCCCATGCATGTAAATGGCATCCCTGCTCAAGCCATTCTTGATAGCATGTCCCATTTTGAAATAATATTCAAAGAATGGTATGATCATCCATTACAACCTCTCAATGGACTGCATGTATGGGGGTTGAGCGACAAGTCATATCCATATCTTAGATATCAGAGACTGTGGCTTTTTTCCATCCTCTGTGGCCAGTGTGGGAGACCCTGTGGAGGCACTAGCCTTGGTCTTTTCTCCCTCTTGATTGTATAACAGTATCCCTGTGTTAATTGGTACCAATGTGCACATGTTTGGCCGCCTTGCCAGGTTATGTGAAGAAAGAAAGAGAAGAAAGACTGGAAGAGCACTGCGTGTTCATGCCATGATCCAAAAGGCATATGAGAAGGAAATGCACCCTGAAGAAAGTGAAAAGGATGAGCCTGTTGTTATTGTTTGGAAAACCGATCCTTCTGCTATTATGTTACCACCTGATGCTGAATGCAGTATTAGCAGAGAAGTGTGGTTAAGAAAAGATGTAACCAACCAAATACTGATGCTGGATGCTCCAGAAGCAGGCATACTGCTCAAACGACTACTAGTTAAACCCAGTATACTCCTTGTCTGTGCTCATGCTTATGCCTGTGTGGTGGTCCAAATTCAAAATGTTATAGACCAAAACTTCAAGGTAAACCGAGGTTGCATGTTTGCAAAAGTCTATTGTGCTGACACCGTTGTCTTGCCCTCTAAGTGCCAGAACAGAAACATAGAAACAAAGAGGTTGACAGCAGATAAGGTCCACAAGGCCCATCCAGTCTGCCCATTTCTTTTTCTACCTTATAAATGTGCCATCGGCCTTTGCTCTGTCAGTGGTCTATCTATTCATACTCATCTGTATTGCTCCTTTATGCCTATCTCACATCTGCTTGAATGGCGGAGAATGTGATATATCACCTGACATGATTGATTTCAGGGAATCTCCTATCCCAGATAGCTAGAAGGACCAAATCAGCCAGAAGCTGGCCTGGCGAAGTAAGGTATTATCCCTCAAGGAATGGGATGTTGGTTGTGCTACTGGTGCTGAACACCACATTCACCTGCAAGATGACAGAATGTTTAGGGAAAGATCCAGATGCCTTGCTCCTGCAGACATCGATGATATGAGGCGTCACTTGCAGGAAATTTTAGCATCTGGCATAATACAGGTGTCATGGAGCCCCTATGCCTCTCCAATTGTTGTAGTTTGGAAAAAGAATGGATTCATCCGTATGTGTGTGGACTACAGAACTTTAAATAAAATAACTATCCCTAACCAATATACTATGCCACACATACAGGATGCGTTAGATTGTTTAAATGGAAGTAAGTGGTTTTCAGTCCTTGATCTTCTCAACGGATATTACCAGATCCCGATGGCTCCAGAGGACAGGGAAAAAACAGCATATATCTGTCTCTTAGGTTTCTATGAATTTCTCCGTATGCCACAAGGAATTTGGTGTGCAACCTCCACATTTCAGAGACTTATGGAGTGTGCTGTGGGAGACATCAACCTCCTTGACTGTCTGGTTTATCTCAACGATGTCATCATTTTTGGAAAAACTCTTGAGGAGCATGAGATTCACTTGCTCAAAGTGCTTGATCAGCTTGAGGAATTTAGCCTGAAGCTGTCAACCGACAAATATCAGTTTTCTCAAAGCTCCGTAAAATATGTAGGCCACATTGTGTCTCCTGAGGGTATACAAACAGACCCCTGTAAAGTGGAAGCTTTAACCAGCTAGCCAAAGCCCAACAACTTAAAAGAACTCTAATCATTCCTGGACCTCTGTGGCTGCTACTGCCATTTTGTAAAAGATTACACCTAGGTAATTCACCATTTCTAAACTTAACTCAAGGATACCCACCTACTCGTAAGAAATTCAAAAAATGTGCTGATAAAGAGACTATAAAAACATACTTCAGACCCCATGAGCCATTTAGTCAGAGATGGACTCATGATTGTGATGCTGCCTTTGAGGAAATCATTTACCATTTAATGCATTCTCCTGTACTTGCCTATGCTGATCCGCTCAAGCCTTATGTGTTAATTACTGATGCCAGCCTGAGTGGCCTAGGGGCTATACTTTACCAAGAGTATACTGAGGGATTATGCCCAGTAGCTTTTGCTAGTAGACGTCTGACACCTTCAGAGAAAAATTATCCTGTTCACAAAATGGAATTTTTCACTGTCAAGTTGGCAATCGTGCAACAGTTTCAGGAATACCGGTATGGTGCAAAAATGCTGGTCAAAACAGACAATAATCCATTAATGTATGTCCAGACTTCTGCCAAACTAGATGCAACTGGAAACCAGTGGCTTTCAGCTTTATCAATATCTGATTATGCAGTAGAGTACTGACCTGGCCTAAACCACATTGAAGCCGATGCTCTATCATGAAGGCCTACATCCAATCAACAGTGGGTGCACATTCCTGAACAGTCAGTAAAGGCACTATTCCACAAGTCTGAATGAGATAAAGCTTCCCCTTCTGAAACTATAAACTGCTTGGCTGATTGCTTGGGGCCTCCTGATACTTAGTCTACCTGTAGCCTATCTTAATTTCACAGCCTTAGACTTGAGTGCTTTACCACAGCTAACTCCAGCTGACATCCAGAAAGAACAATTATGACCCAACGATCAAACCAGTTCTAACTGCTTTAAGAAAGGGTGAAGAGATTTCTAAACTGCAGTCCAGTGACCTCAAAACTGCTTTACTGATACGAGAAGGGCCTATGCTTAAGCTACGTGAGTAGTTGCTGTACAGAGAGTTGACTGACAGTCAAGGAGAAGTTGTGAGAAAGTAGCTAGTGGTACCGTCAAAATTTAAACATGTGTTATATGCTCTACATGACAACATGGGATATTTAGGTAGTGAAAGAACTCTGGATTTGGCCAATGCACATTTTTACTGGCCTACAATTGGTCTGGACATTGAACAATATGTTAAAACTTGCAGTAGGTGGGTGCCAGAAGGAAGTGGGCACACTGTTCCATATGCTATGGACCTGCCCGAAAATTCGACCCTTTTTGGCAGGCTGTAATGAGGGGGTTGGATCCCCTCCTCGGGTTGCAACCGTTGTTTACCCCAGAAATTTGTCTAGTGTACTGGTTCCCCCCAGGAACTCCAAAAAGGCGAAGGGCCCACATTGCTTTAGTGGCAGCAAATGTCAAATTAATTATTATGTGACATTGGAAAGATGACCAGTCGCCCTCGATTATGGAGTGGTACAGAGAGATGCTTGTTGCATTACAATTAGAAAAACATATTGCCTGTATGAGACATAGGAGCGATGCTTATCTAGCCTTATGGGGCCCACTGGATGCCGCATTGACATTATGGAAATCTTAACTTTTTTTTTATCCTCTCCTTTTTCTTTTACTTTTCCCTTTCTTTATACTAGGCTGATGTGCATAGTATTGTGTTAATTTTCATTTGTCACTGCACTTGGTGGGAGGGCAGGGGGGATTGTGGGTGTGGTTTTGGGTAGGTTGTGTAGTTATAGTTTGTTATGTTTCACTTTTTTCTTTTCTTATATTCTGTGAAACAGGTAAAATAATTGAGTGAGAGGCAACTTGAATTGTATGAGTGGAGGCCACTGAGATTGTATGTTATGTTACCTCGGCCGAAGCTCAAATAAATTATATTTAATAAAAAAAAAAAAAACTGGCAGTAGGTACCTTCAGCGAAAAGCCCAGCCCCGAGAGCAGCCCCTCTGGTCAGTTTCAATATAATAACAAGTGCACTGATGGAACTTGTCTGCATCAATTTTCTTAGTCTGGAGCCTGATTCAAAAGGTATTGAAAATGTGTTGGTAGTCACTGATCACTTCTTGAGGTATGCGCAGGCATATCCCACGAAAGACCAAAAGGCCTCAACTGTAGCAAATGTTCTCATGGAAAAATTCTTCATGCACTACGGTGCCCCCTCAATGAATCCATTCAGACAATGGCTGAGATTTTGAGAGCAGACTTATTAAAGAACTGTTATCCTATGGGGTGCAAGAAAGTCCAGAACTACTCCCTATCATCCTCAAGGAGATCCACAACCAGAAAGGTTTAATTGAACTTTGCTCAATATGCTCGGCACTCTGCATCCTAAAGATAAGCCAAGATGGAGCCAACAAATCAGTGTCCTTGTACATGCCAATAATTGCACTAAAAATTATGCAACAGATGTTTCACCCTATCACCTCATGTTCATCCGAGAAGCTTGCCTTCCTGTTGATGCATGTTTTGGAGTCTCCCCTGATGATGTTCAGTCAGAAAACTACCTACAGTATGTCAAAAAGTTAAAAGCCCAATTAAATAATGCATACCAACTTGCAAATACCATGGCAGCAAAGAAAAATCTCACCAACAAAACTCATCATGACAAATGTGTTAAGGCCCAAGAACACCAAGCAGGTGACTGGGTTGCAATGAGAAACTTTGGACTTCAAGGTTAACACAAAATAGCCTACCATTGGAGCCAAGTTCCATATATTGTAGTCAATAAATTAAATGATTTGCCAGTTTACACGGTATGTTCACTACGGGACCATCATATTGTTAAGACTATTTATAGAAGCCACCTTCTGCCAATTGGGCAAATAGTCTTGAACACAGTGCCACAAGTTGCAGATCCAACTGAGCCTGTGACCAGATCTACTACCAGAGCTAGGCAGCAAAGTCAGAAAACGTCCACTGATCAATCTTTTGATCTTATCAGCAATGTCTCAGATACCGAAAAATACTGTGAATATTGATTCCAGAAGTGATGATGAAAGTGAATTTTGTACTGCCTTCTACCCATCCCCTGAACTTAAAAGTCTGTTTCAGGGATTTCCCTCTGTTAAACAGAATAACATCTCTGAAAGTCCAGTGGTTTCATCCAACCTCAATTTATCTGAGGAACCTGAACCTTCAGATAGTGATGCCAACAGCAGAAATCCTGAAATAAATGATTCCCTTGGTTTAGTGGAGCTAACTGAAATCAGTGGCAACCACAGTAAACATCCTAGTGAATCGAATAGTACAGCTGCATTAAATGGGCTAAGTGAATTGTTTAATTCTAAGGAAAGTGTTGTTGTTCCAGAACTCGACAGATGTGTCCTGGATGATTCAAATTTTGAAGAGGTAACTCTTACAGAAGAAAGTGAGCTTAAAGAGCCTGACAGTGATAGTAATGATCAAATTAAAGAGCCAGAGTGTCATGGTGGTGCTCAAGATCAAGAGCCCGTAACTAGAAATGAACAAGAAAATGCAGTGGAATCCATTTCTTCTGAAGTGGTTTCATTGCTGGACAATGAGCCAGGACTGATCACCCCTAATGCTGAAGCAGAACTGCAAGTGCTAGTGCTAACGTTGCCATGTCGCTCAACAAGATCTGTTGAACCATTATTAAAGCTCATGTACTGTATGCTACTCCAGGAGAGCTTGTTAACTTGCCCATCAATGTTGTGCACAAAGGAATATATATTACAGCCAACTCCTTGCCGAGAATTGTGTTTACTGCCTCCACCCAAGCTAAGGTGTCCACCCCGTTTAAAAAAGGGGTCTGTATGTAAAAAAGAGGGGAATAAGGTGAAATGGATTGGTGAAAGGCGATAAAAGAATGACTTAATTGAAATATGTGATCCTAACTGTCTGATGTAAAAAATGTGATTCTAAACTGCCTAAGGTATGCAATGTGAATTAAAAAAGTCATGACATTATCTATAAGTTATTATAGAACATCCAGCCTTTTAGTGAGATTGATCTTATAGCATGGTATAGTGTAGATAGTTACTATGTGCCTAGCTAGGTTGTATATAGTAGAATGCTATTCATGTGTATATAATAGAAGGCTAGCCAAATGTTGTGCAGAACAAGTTTTATATATATATATATATATATAGTAAAATAGTAAAATGTGTATATAGTAATGTGTTATTATGGCTGCCAGTCTGAATTTTATTTATTCTGAAAATTTTATTGTGTTTTATCTGCTGTCTTTTCTTTGATATAGCTTGTTAGGTACCCAGAGCCCCAGGGAATGTGTGCCCTATAAACAAAACTTACCTTGCCTTTAATAGACTTGGCATGGATGCCAAGCTTTCCTAGGCAGGGGAGAGTGTAATGTTCCCTCCATTTGGGGGCTTACCTTTAATGCCTCCTGTATCTCACATTTCTGCTGCTGGCATTCTCAATTTCTGCTAGTACATCTACCTTCTGGTCTGATTCCTCTAAGGTGCCCTGGTTCCCCTAACAACCCTAGTATTTTAATCTAGCCCATTTTGAGCTTAAAAAAACAACTAAAATCTTGATCCACCTAGGAACAAATGACCTGGTTAAGAAAGGGTTCAGAGCAGTGCAGGAAGAGTTTGTGGAGTTGGGAAAGGGCCTTAGACAAGTAGCATGCATGGTAACCTTCTCGGAGGTGCTGTCTGTGTATGGCATAGGTGAGGCTAGGTTACTCCACACCATGGGATTCAATCAGTGCTTGAAAAACTGGTGCAGAGCTGAGGGATTTGGCTTCATTGGGACTGGGGGTCTACCTGGAGTGATGCAGGCCTATACTGGCATGATGGGCAGCATCTGTCCAGGAGGGGAACCAGAATCCTAGGTGATAGGTTTAAATGCTTCATTGGCAAGCATTTAAACTAGCCAAGGGGGGAGGCACTGGAAAGGAGCAGGGAAATTCTAGCCCCCCCAAAAAAAGTCAGGATAGTAAGTGAGGTAAACACAAAGATAGAGATGTTGATAGGGAGAAGGGCAGGGGTAAATGGAGAAAGTGACAAAGGCAGTAAGGATGGGAATGGGGAAAAAAGGAGTAAGGCCATCAGGAAATGGAGGGTAATAAGTACCAATGCCCGTAGTCTGGGCAACAAACTCCCTGAACTGGTGGTCTTGATGGAAGAGGGATGCCTGGATATTGTATCAGTCACAGAAACATGGTACACAGAGAGCCATGAGTGGAATGTTAACATACCAGGGTACATAACCTACAGGAGAGACAGGGAGTGGAGAAGAGGGGGAGGAGTAGCTCTCTATGTAAAGGAAGGGATAAAAGCAACTGAACAAAAGACTAAACAGGGAGGAGAGGAGGCACTGTGGGTCACCTTAGAGACTGGAAATGGCATCACAATCCACACAGGGGTTGTATACAGACCCCCATGTCAGGGGAAGGGAATGGACAAAGATATGATAGGCATTGTTAGGATGGCAGAGAAAGGGGAGATACTGTTGATGGGATACCTGAATATACCAGATGTTAACTGGAGCACATTTGCTGCAGCCACATCCAAGAGCAGGGCCATTCCCGATGCCCTAGAGGTGGAATGCCTCAGACAGCTAGTTTCGGAACCCACTCATGAGGGAGCAATCTTAGACCTCATACTCTCAAATGGGCACAGTGAGAGGATCTCAGATCTTGAAGTGGGTTGCCATCTGGGAACAAGTGACCATCAAACAGTGTGGTTCACGATAAACTCAGTTACAGAGTCAAGCTATACAAAAGTGAGGGTACTGGACTTCAGGAGGGCTGACTTTGGCAGTATGGGAGAGTGCCTTAGAAAAGCTCTAGCAAGCAGGCTAGAAGGAGGGGCAGAGCAACAATGGGGAAACATCAAAACTGCCATCACAGAGGCAGCAAACCTTTGTGTGAAGCAAATAAACAAATCGAAATGAAAGAAAAAGCCACTATGGTTCTTAAAAGAGGTGGCGGGGAAAGTCAGGGAGAAAAAGATAGCATTCAGGAAGTATAAGGAAACACAGAAGGAGCAGGACAGAGAGCTGTACCAGTTAAGGCAGAAGGAAGCAGGGAGGGAAGTCAGAATAGCAAAGGCCCAAACTGAGGAAAAGATAGCCAACTCAGTTAAGAAGGGGGATAAAACCTTTTATAGGTACATCAGGGAGCATAGAAAGACAAAGGAAGGGATAGTGAGGCTGAATAGAATGGACGGTGGGTAGGCAGAGAGGGACAGTGAAAAAGCAGAGATTCTGAACGAATATTTCTGCTCAGTATTCACAAAAGAGGAGGAGGAGGAGGAGGTGCCTAATCCAATTAACAGAAGCGCTCTTGATAGGGGTGTCGATCCCAGTCCTTTTACAGAAGAAAGGGTTCTGAAAGAATTCCTAAAACTGACGGTGGACAAAGCAATGGTGCCTGATGGAATTCACCCCAGAATTCTCAAAATATTAAGGGGAGAACTAGTGAAACCATTGACTATCCTTTTTAACAAACCATGGGAGGATGGTATGGTACCTGAGAACTGGAGGAAGGCGGGTGTGATTCCCCTTCACAAAAGTGGGACCAAGACAAAGGCAGGAAACTACAGACCTGTCAGTTTGACCTCTGTCATAGGGAAAGTGATGGAATCAGTTCTGAAGGAAAGAACTGTTGAGTACCTAAAGGCCAGTGTGGCACTGGACCCAAGGCAGCATGGGTTCACAGCGGGAAGGTCATGTCAAATGAATCTAATTGATTTCTTTGACTGGGTGACCAAAGTAGTAGACCTGGGTGGGGCTGTGGACATGGCCTACCTAGACTTTAGCAAGGCATTTGACACAGTCCCACACAAAAGATTAATTGTCAAATTAACCAGCCTAGGAGTGGGTCCCAGGGTGGTAGCCTGAGTAAAACATTGGCTGGACAACAGGACACCAAAGGTAATTGTAAATGGAGTCCACTCTGAAGAAAGAGCGCTTACTAGTGGGGTACTGCAGGGTTCAGTACTGGGTCCAGTCCTTTTTAATGTTTTTATAAGTGACATTGCAGAGGGACTGGAAGGAAAAGTATGCATCTCTTGCGATGACACAAAGATCTGCAACAGGGTTGATACACAAGAAGGCGTGGAAAGAATGAGAAGGGACTTGGCAAAGTTGGAGGAATGGTCAGAAGTATGGCAGCTTGGATTCAATGCAAAGAAGTGCAAAATAATGCACCTGGGAAACAAAAACCCAGGGGAAGATTACACAATGGGGGGGAGGTAGTAACAACAACAAAAATGGAAAGAGACCTGGGGGTAATCATATCAGATGACCTTAAGGTTAGCAAGCAATGTGAGAAGACAGTAGGGAGGGATGGGGGTATACCGGGATGTATAGGGAGAGGCATCACCAGCAGAAAACAGGAAGTTGTTATCCCTCTGTACAGACAGTTGATGAGACCCCATCTGGAGTACTGCATCCAGTTCTGCAGACCCCATCTCTGCAAGGACATAGACAGGATAGAGGCAGTCCAGAGGAGGGCAACTAAAATGGTGCAGGGTCTGCAAGAGAAGCCATATGAGGAGAGACTAAAGGAGCTTAATATGTATACCTTTGAGGAAAGGAGGGAGAGGGGGGACATGATAGAAACTTAAGTACCTCAGTGGAATCAACAAAGTCCAAGAGGGTAGCATCTTGCAGAAAAAGATATGTGCAAGAACAAGGGGACACAATTTAAAGATGGGGGGGCGGTTCAGGGGCAATGTGAGGAAGTATTTTTTCACAGAGGTGGTGGTGGACACATGTAACAGCTTTCCTGAGGAGGTTGTGGGGTCTAAAACTGTGGGAGAATTCAAGAATACATGGGACAGATATATGGCACTTCTTGTGGGGCGTAAGAAGAAATAGGCAGTTAGTTAACTAGGATCTGCAGCTTATCCTGTAGGTAGGGAAATGTGCAGACTAAGTGGGTCAAGCAGTCCTTATCTGCTATCAAAGTCTACGTTTCTGTGATCCACCTCTTCCTTTTGCATTGTGGTGCAAGCAGAGATTGCACGTGCACATTGTGCACTTTTGATTGGCTGACTGACAGATTTCTGGTCAAACCACAGGTGGTTTCTTGGTTCTGGTGCCCCTGCTGAGTTAAATGGGAACCAGTGACCTTATGGCATGAAAAGCCTCCATAATGTTTAAAAGTATAGTTTTAAAACGGGGCATGATCGAGGGCTCATGAATATTATTAAGCCCTCATGTATATTGATGAGGAGCTGCCTGCCAGTAGAGGCACAGTGCTACAGCCGCAGTGACAGTGAAAGCAAAATAAATAAATATTAAAGAGTGGGATTGTCTGAAAGGGCACTAAAGGAGCTACATAATAGTGGTGTTTTTGTAAATGAATAATAATGATACTGGCTGCACCAGAACTTATACTTGTGAAGACTTTGTGAACTGCAGAGTAAACTGTATCAGCAGCAGCCATGTTTTGCTCCTATTAACCAATCGGGAGTCAGAAGTTACAGCAGAGACTTTTGGGAGTTTGTCACAGACTTTTGGAGGAGGGGAGGAGGATGAAATTTGAGTGCTCAAATACAAGCCAGTTAAAAGACTTAGACTGATAATAACAGATTGGCAGCCAATCAGAATTCAGGGACTTTGCTCCTTATTTAAGGAGGGACAGTTTGAACTGGGTCAGTCTGAAGCAGTTCTAGTCAGGAGGGAGTTGTTCTGGAACTTCCGGGTGGGGCACTGCCTGCAGTTTGTGGAGAGGCCTATTTAGTCTCTCCTTGGTCTGAACGCTTACTTAAAAGTGGGACTGCCAAGTCTGCAGAACAAGCTGCAGTTCTCCAGAAGGGGGAAAAAATAGCTGAGACTCCAGACCAAAGTGGGGTCAGAACTTTAAGGATCCCCAATTTTCCTCTCAGTGAGAAACTGTATCTGCCTCAGGGACTGCAACTAAATCTAATGCATGGTGCTACTAGAATTGTCTCCAATCTGTTTGCCGAAGAGGAATACCTGAACTTTTATCTGCCAGCTTACAATCTGAGGACTGCAAACTTTCAAGTGGGTAAGCTGAGTGACCTATGTCAGAACTGAACCAATGCTGAGTTGGTAATGCTGAATAACTTGTTTGAGAGACTGTTGTTGCTTGTTTATCCAGTGCTGCCAGATGACCAGAGAAGGTCATCGCAGGTTGTGGCCACCCTTGGGATGGATGCCCAGACATGGGGTTAGTCATGATAGCTCAGGTCCCTGTATCCTGGTCCTTGCCAAAAAGGATGAAGTCCAGCAGCCTGCAGCCACATCTTACCTTGAGGGGAGGCATCCTGGAAATTAGCACAGAACCCAAGGGTCAAGATTCAGTGAGTACAACAGGGTTTTACCCTGCAACACTAATTAAAAGTGTTTTACCAACTGATTTGCCTTTCAGGTTTGCATTGTGGTTTCCTGTTTTTGCTTGCCATCGAGCCAGGGATTACAATTTTCTTCAGAATAAAGTGTTGTTGTGTTGTGACAGTCAAGTGCAAAATAAAGGCTTAATCATTTTTTTATTTAAGGGCCCCAACCAGCTGTGATGCCATCCAACCTGTGGCAATGCTTCAGTCCTGCAACACAGTTTATTCTGGGTACCCAGTGAGGTTAATTGGACAGTCCAGAGGGATGACTGTATTGATTTTATATGCTTTATAAAGATAATAACATTGCCAAAACCAACGCACTAATTAAAGTAACTTAAATTCACATCCCCTGCCCTGTGTTCCAATCCCTTAATAAATCAGTTACATATTTCACTGTTTAAAAGCCATGGCTTCTTTACATTTTTCAGCTTTCAGACACAGCTTCTAAATGAGGACAGTTTGTATTCAGGGGTGGCTTTAATTAACAAGCTGTGTTTTAGCCACATAAAGCCTTTCTGTCTCCTTCCTGCCCACTCGCAGTGCCTCTTTCTCTCTCTTTTGCTCCCTCCTGCCCTGCAGACAGTGACATTTTCTCTCTCGCACTACCTCCTGCTGGCACACAGCATTTCAGTAAACAGACAGGTAGACAGCTAACAGGGCAATGCCAGTCCTGATTCCAGAGGCTCACTTCCTCTGTTTGCTGTACTACTCTCTTCCTCCTGCCCACAGACAGCATTTTTCTTTGCCACACTGCTCCTGAAAAGCCAAGAAATGCTGCCCCTTACCACAGCTCTGACAAAAATAATGCTACAGATCAGAAGTTAAGACCATCAGGAACACTTGGATGGAAAACAACCACATGGTTCACGCTGACTAAAGAATCCTACAGCTTCTTGTTCCTCTGCTCATTGCTTTTTTTTTCTAGTCAGGAGTTATCTGGGTGTCTGGGAGGCAACTGCCTATTTCACCATTTTCAAAGCCACACCCTTTAGAAACTGTGGCTACAAATTGGGGGTGTTTTCTATTAATAAACTTTATTTCTTCTGGGGCTTTTATTTGGGGTGGCTTCTAAATAGGGGCATCTTCAAAATGGTGAAACATAGTATTTGAATGTTATTCTGGCCTGTAAGCATATTATTATTGAGTGCTGGGTTAATTCAAATAATTGAAATGTACTGTGTTGCTGCTGGTAACCATTTATTTTCAGGCATACAGGGTGCATGCAGAGTTTCAGACCCTGTTGGTAAGTGTGGTCACTGTGAGCATATTATTAGCACTCTCCATTAAGCGTGAACTGAATGCAAAGTGAGATGTTTTGGGGAACAGCAAGTGTGGGGTCACTAGACAGGGCTGTGGGTAGGAACAACTTCCCAAATGGTTGTGCTAGCTTAACATCTAACTCCTTTAAACAAATCTCTGGGTGGAGGCACCATAATTGAAGTTTTACTGTTGGGCAAGAATTCCCAGTGACTATTAGAACCAAATCCAGGCCCCTCAACCTGCAGTCAGAGAGGCAGGCAAGGGTAGTAGCCCTTGATACAATGGTGCCAGAGTTACACAGGTAATTTTGTGATGACTTATGTCATTAAAGATGGTTGCCACTCACACTTTTTAAACATTTCTTCTGTGGACTTTACCTGTTGAATGTACATGGTAGATTCATCACGTGGATGTATAAGAACAGTGTTATCACATATCTCTGATGGTATAGCACAAAACTGTACCAAGATATGTGATATGATATGATATGATATGATATGGTATGATGTGATATTTAAGCAACAAGGCACAATGGAGTGTTGATGGTACTAGGTTTACTTCATGACCAGGGGTGTTGTAAGGCACAAAGTGAAGCCAAGGGCCTTCATTCCCTAGCTGTTGGGTAAATCTAGTACAACTGATGCACACGGAGAGCCTGACTGCTTATATAAAATGGGCATACTATGCTAAAATAACTGACACATGCATAGATGTTTAAATATTTTGAATAGATTACTAATTCAATATATGTGTTACTGAACAAGGTATAGTAGTTTGCAAACTCAAATCTGAAGTGCAATTTATATACAAAATGGGGTAATAGTGAAATAAAAAATAAAATAATGTCTGACTATTAAAATGTATTAAAAAAATCTGTACCATGGCCAGCCCAGTGGAGCAGAGGGCAGAGGAACTGGGTACCTTAACTCTCACCATGTCGGCACACCTGTGTTCAGGAATGATCATAGGTTGCAAGGAGTCAGCGTGGGGGAAGGGCTAGGAGAGTATAGAGTGGCTGCCAGGCAGCTCTCCTCTCCTGGACTGGGGAGATAGGCATCTCCAACTCCTGACTGCCACTGAGTGGGAGCTCACTGGTAGCATTGGAGCACTGGAGGGGCAGGCATTAGGCTGGGTGGGCAGATCGGGGCTAGCTAGGTGCTGGTGTGCATGCGCCCCTCCATGCACATATGCTGCCATGAATGGCCAAGGTCCCAGGGTAGTAAGGGGCCAAAATCAGGCAGAATCCAGAACCCTCGGAGGCAGAATAAAGACCAACCCCCCACAGGCTCCGTACCAGTGGCGGGGCATGCACCACAAATCCTGTGGCAGAGGACACTGGTGAAAGGTAAATCCCAGGGGAGTCAGGTGATGGGGCTGGGGGGGAGGTCAGTCAGGTTGGGGTAACTGGAGGAAGGAGAATAAAGAGATAATGACAAAAAAAACTGTACCGTGCCAGAATAGATCTGTGCTTCTCAACTGTTAGAGTGCAGGTGCCACCAATAGAGCTGGATAACTACAAGCACCATGAAGACAGACAAAATAGCAATGCACACTGCAGTGACATTGTTTTGATTTGCTTGCAAAAATATTTTGAGTTAATTACTCAGGCAGGTGTCATACAAAGGAGGCTATAAAAGAGAAAAGTGGGGTCGCGTGATGGCGATCTGAAGGTAGGCAGCGCTCTGCAACAGCTCCGCTATCTATCCACCTTTATTTAGTCAAAATACACCAACTTAACTGATTGTGACTACCAGCTACTTCCAAAAGTGAAAGTAAACACTTAAATTTATCTGGATAGGCGAATAAAGCTGCTCGCAATGGAAGTTTATATGAAGAAAGCTCCGCCCCGGCACTCGCTGCCTCCGAGTCCCGAAAAAGACAAGGCCGCTAAGCGGGCGAAACAGCAAGCCACGAACCCAGCAAACCCCCTGTGGGGCAATCAGCCCTATCAGAAGACAAGTTTCTTGAGATTATGCAGTCAATACAAGAGGTTATTGCGGCAATGTCGGCTGACTTACAACAAATCAAATCTTCAGTTGCTGTCCTAACAACTCGAGTGGGGGACTCTGAGGTTCGGGTTGCTTCCCTTGAAGGCAAACAAGGGAAAACAGTACAAGAAATAGTTGCAACAAACAAGAAGCTGAAGCGCCTAGAAGAGAAGTTAGAGGACTTAGAAGGATGCAGCCAGAGAAACAATATAGTTATTATGGGCATTCCGGAGGGCGAAGAGGGCAACACACCGACCCAGTTTGTCCAAAAACTATGTGAAAAGATCGTAGGGCCTTCTCCGAATGGCCCTATGTACATAGTGGAGTGGGCGCATCTTGCCTTGTAACCCCCACCAGCTGCCGGCTCACCGCCTAGGCCCCTGATTTTTAAAGTCCTTAACTTCCTTGATAAACAACATATCCTCGGGAAGGTAAAAGAGCTCAAGGAGATTCGATGGGAAGGCAAGCCACTCAGGATCACACAAGATCTCCCACATTCAGTGAGAATAAAGCGGCAGGAGTTGCACCCAAAGGTAACGAAGCTAATAGTGGCAGGAAAGCCATTTCATGTCAAGAAGCCAGCAATTCTGCAGATCAAGCACAACGAACAATGGCATTCATTTGAAAATGCCGACCAAGCCAAGGTAGAGCTCAAAGCAATACTGCCAGACCTTTTTAAATGATGTGAAGCAGTTTCCCTATGTGACCAATGGCTGAAGTAGAGGACTGACTCGGTACCCTGCACTGAAACATGAGATCTGAAAACAACCCAGTATCTCCTAGATGATGACGGCAGGTGGATAAAGCAAGATGTGCCTATTGCTGAGCTTGTTCACTCAAGAGCTGTGCATGACACTATGCGCCCATTGTCTCCCTCATTGTGTACTTCTGTCTGGACAGATTCTTAAAGGTTTAATTAAACAGTGAGCTGAGGAAGAAGCTTGCTATGGAAAATGACATGAGCCAATAAGTATCCCTCAGTAGAAGTGGTCAAGGTGCCACATGTGTTCCTGTGGGAGATGATGAAGAGGATATACCCATCCCAAATAATATGGAATCCGTTATGTTAGAGATCTGAGGAGTATATGGGAACGTTCATGAATCCTGCAGCCCAGAGATGTGGACAGTGTGTTAAATTTTCATAGTGCTCTTTTCCCTTTCTCCTCCCCTTTCCCTCCCCTCTTTCCCCTTCTCCCCAGCTTAACAATTAATGCTAGTGGTTAGACAGATGGCAAAATGTAAGGTGCTTAAAATCCACTAGCCATAGAAACAGGGAGTCTAGTGGTTAAACCCGAGCATAATCTTCGGAGATGAGGGGTGATTATAACTGGAGAACAACGGGGTGGCCCTTTTCATGACTGGAACATTTCACCAGAAAGGCAATTC
This sequence comes from Neoceratodus forsteri, assembly GCA_016271365.2. NCBI lineage: Eukaryota > Metazoa > Chordata > Ceratodontiformes > Ceratodontidae > Neoceratodus > Neoceratodus forsteri. The sequence continues at coordinate 696,360,656 of CM057451.1, read as the reverse complement.
ACTGTTCAGCTGGGCAGATCTTTATTAAAGTTTCTTGTCAGTTCGTAATATTCAACTGTCATTTGCATAGAATGTTTTGCGGGATACTAATGAAGACTTAAGCTAGTTTATTATAATATGTGTATCTACATCAAGGATTGTTACTAGTTCTGTGTTTAATACCTACTTAGATACCTCTCGATAGCTGGTAGACATAATGTAAGGTGGGGGGGAGGGGGGCTGTAAATGAGCAACAACCTCATTCAGGTTTGCGAAGTAACATCACCTGACAGCATGTATGTGGAGTTACAGTTGTACAGAACTGGGGTATGGTGGGTTTTTTCGATATCAGTTTGGGACTTTGGGTGTGATTTGATCATTTGCTTTAAATATTTGGGGGGTGGGCCACCAAGTGCAAAGTCAAAGAATACACAATATAAGATATCCATAGAAGGGAGTGCGAATAGGTCTTTTACAGGCAGGTCTACTTGCTTTCATGTGCGGGATAAATCATGGGGAGTCCATATATTGGCGTAACATGGAACGTCAAGGGGGGACATGATAGGTGTAAGAGACAAATTATTCTCAAACACTTATCCCATTTAAAGGTTGCTTTAGTGTGTTTACAGGAAACGCACACAAAGAAGGAAGATGTGCATTTATGGAGAAGATGTTGGGTTGGACAGGCCTTTGGAGCTGGAGCTTCCACATCCAGAGGGGAGGTAGTTATTCTGATAGCAAAAACTGTACCTTTTAGATTAGTAAAAGAAATCTGGGACCAGTAAGGGCGTTATATTTTAATCCATGGTTTCCTTGGGATGTACCCAGTACTTATTGGAGCCATATACGGACTCAATAGGGAATCCCCTTCTTTCTTTACGCACCTTTTAAATTTGATAATCACTGAACCCATAAAATTCACACTATTAGGGGGATTGGAATATTACGTTACAGCCAGACATGGATAAGTCGGATCATAAACGGGGAGATCTAACTCCAACCCAGAAAGCCCTTAAAGAATGTATGGACTTGGATGGTCTACTAGATGTTGGGAGGATCTTAAATCCGGATGATTGGCAATATACTTTTTTCTCCTCCCCCCAACCCACTTACTCCCGAATAGATTATTTCCTTATCAGTGATTTTGCTTTGTCAGTGGTTCTCGCTGTGGAAATTCATGCCAGGGTGATCTCGGATCTCTCTCCAGTAGTGACTACCTTTTTATTAGGACCTGGAGTTAAGAGAAGCTACTTATGGAGACTCAATACCCAGCTCTTTCAGAGACCAGATTACCTCAAGTGCATAATTGATTTTATTATCTTTTTTCAGGAAACTAACAAAGGGACAATCACTAAGACTGACATGGTTTGGGCCTCCCTTAAGTGTGTGCTTCATGGCGAATGTATTAGGCTAGCTACTTTTAGGAAGTCTCAATACCGAGCTCAAATTTCCAAAATGTTATATTCTATCTGGGAATTGGAGAAAATATCATATGCACAACTAGGGGAGGACCAATGAATCAAATTAACCAGATTACAAACAAAATACACAGACTTTCAGGTGCAGAGAGCTGAGCTAGCCCTGCATCGCACTAAAATTCAATATCTAGAGTCTAGTGAGAAAGCCGGGAAGTTGTTGGCCTTTAGACTGAGGCAATTAGAAGTCACCAGACACATTCCAGGCTTATACTTCTCTGATAACAGTCAGATGTGTAAGGATCCTCAAGAGATAGCCCAAGGATTGGGATGTTATTATCAGGCTCTCTACTCTGAGGAGCCTAACACCTCCCCATCCCTGGTGGCAATCAATCAGTACTTAGATGAGGTTAATCTCCCTAGAATAGCATCACCTCGGGTGACCTCACTTGGAGGTTATATCACCCAAGAAGAAATACATTAGGCAATTAATCAGCTGCCCATGGATAAGTTGCCAGGCCCTGATGGACTGCCCAACAATCTATATAAGCAGTGTCAGAAAGTTTTAATACCGTTATTGCAGGAGGTCTATAATTATTGGTATGACAACAGTTTTTCCGAGAAGAGCTTTTCAGAAGCACTGATTACCCTTATTCCAAAACCTGGAAAAGATCCTATGTACCCTGAGAGCTACCGTCCTATCTCCTTGTTAAAGTCAGATTATAAAATATTGACCAAGATATTAGCCAATAGGCTAGCCCCCATATTGAGTGAGGTCATCGGTGCTGAGCAGGTTGGTTTCATGGTAGGAAGGTCCTCAGGAGCCCATTTGTGAAAATTACTACATCTTATTTCGACTGCAAGCAATTCCAATAAACCAGCCGCCTTAATTTCCTTAGATGCCGAGAAGGCCTTCGATCAGGTCTCCTGGGACTTCCTTTTTGAAACCTTATCCCGTTTTGGTCTCCCCGATGAATACATCAGGTGGATCTGCTTATTGTACACCTTCCCAACAGCTAGGATCTGGAGTAATGGTATTCTTTCTAATTTATTCCCAGACAAGGTTGCCCACTTTCCCCACTTCTGTTTAACTTTTATTTAGAACCCTTTATTCGGCGGCTCTTAAATTCCCAAGATATTGTAGGCATCAAAGTTGGTGAGAAGAGATTTGCACTTTCGGCCTACGCGGACGACATACTTATGCACATTGAAGAGCCACACCAGACTATTCTCGGTCTAGTAAATGAAATTGACACTTTCTTGAAGGTATCGTACTATAAGCTAAATCACTCAAAAACCAAAATTCTGCTGCCGAATAGCTGGCTTATGCAGGCCCAGATAAGACCTTACAACCTATCCTGGGAACCAAAGTCATTCATATATCTGGGTATCAAAATAATAAGGGATATAAACTCATTGGTGACGGAGAATTTACGTACCTTGTTCCAAACCTTGAGGGCAGATCTGAGTAGGTGGGAATCCCTACCTCTTTCCCTTTGGGGTAGAGTTAGTATTGTGAAGATGAATATCCTGCCCCGCCTTCTGTACCCCTTAGGAATGATAGGTTGTTATCTTCCTAAAACTTGGTTTACTAAGGTACAGAAAATGCTGAATGCATTCATATGGAGAGGAAAGCAAGTCTGGAGGGCATATTTTAAGCTCACAGCTCCCAAAGCACAGGGTGGACTGGCAATCCCTTCCCTTCTTAATTATTACTGCGCCCAACATCTTAGTAAGGTGGCCTTTTGGTCACAAATTGCTTCCCCCTTAGGAGAAGGCAGATATGTCCCTCTCTGGGTGGAGATAGAGAAATATTTGATAGCCAGATATCAATATTCATTACCTGCCCTAACATATATTGCACCTTCCCCATATTCCCAAGTTGCTCCGAAATACACCGATAGGTTGGTCACTTAGTGCAATTCACCAAATGCATTATCACTTCTCCTTGAATTGGCACCGGATGCTCATCCAACCTGTTATAGGCAACCCCCACTTTAAAACTGGAAGAAAACCCATTTCTTCCTCCTTTTGGGCCCCTTTAAAAACCTGTAGGCTAGCAGATTTTTTCCTGCAAGGCGAATTAGTCTCATTCTCCCACTTCCAATCTCTTTATAAAGTACCTGATTCACATAAATTTAAGTTTATTCAGATTTGTCATGTAATTTCTGCCTTTATAGGACAAGCATCGGGTCAAATAGCAGAAGATCCAAAGGTACAGATGCTAATCCAGGCAGCGAACCAACCCCATTCAGTATCAGTAGTGTATAAAAAATTGCAAACATTAGACCCACACTTACCCAACATTGTATGCTATTATTGGGTGGAAGAACTAAAACTGACTCATGAAGTTGATACTTGGAAGAAAATATGGCAAAACTGCCATAGAATCATAAAGCAGGATAGACTCCGGATGACTCAGTTTAATATAATGCATAATTTGTATTATACACCAGTGAAACTATATAGGAGTGGTCTTATACCTTCACCTCTTTGTACAAAATGCTAGAAGGAAGTGGGCGCACTGTTCCATATGCTATGGACCTGCCCAAAAATTAGACTCTTTTGGCAGGCCTTAATGAGGGGGTTGGACCCCCTCCTAGGGTTGCAACCTTTGTTTACCCCAGAAATATGCCTAGTGTACTTGTTTCCTCCAGGAACCCCAAAAAGGCGAAGGGCCCATATAGCTTTAGTGGCAGCAAAAGTCAAATTAATTATTATGTGACATTGGAAAGGCGACCAATCGCCCTCGGTTATGGAGTGATACAGAGAGATGCTTGTTGCATTACAATTAGAAAAGCATATTGCTTGTATGAGACATAGGAGCGAGGCCTATCTAGCCTTATGGGGCCCACTGGATGCCTCATTGACGACATGGAAACCTTAGCCTTTTCATTATCCCCTCCTTTTTTTTCTTTCATTTTTCCCTTTCTTTATACTGGATTGGTGGGTATAGTATTGTGTATTTTCCTTTGGTACTGCACTTGGTGGGGGGGTAGGGGAGACTGTGGGAGTTGTTTTGGGTAGGTTGTATAGATGTAGTTTGTTAGGTTTCATCTCTTTCTTTTCTTGTATTGTGTGAAATAGGCTGAATAATTGGGCTAGAGGCAATGTAAATTGTATCAGTGGATGTCACTGGGATTGTATGTTATGTTACCTCAGCCGAAGCTCAAATAAAGTATATTTAATAAAAAAAAAGAGAAAAGTACCCTGGCACTTGGCTTGTTAGACCTTCATGAGTGGGCAGAGGTTCAAGCTGAGTGAGCCCTTTTTAAATGCTGTCAGGCATGATGTCATAAATGTCAGCCATTTTGATGTTTATATTGATAGTTGCCATGACAACCTTGATTGATTTCTTGCATCTTAAAAAAAATATATTTTAAAACAGTATACACTGCTATCATATATTATAGTGGCACGGTAGCACTACTGTAATTAGGGTTGAGTAGGTTGCTTAATATTAAACCCCCAGCTTTGCACTTTAACACCGTCCTCCATCTTCAACAGATTTCCATGGCATTTTGAATGTGCAGTCTCAAGGGGAAGGTCTCTTGATGTTCCAAGTTACATTCTAATTGGATGTGCAGATTCCGAGATCTGGATAGTGAAAAAAGTGAAAAAATCGGGGTGAGGGGGTTGCTGTTTTTTTGACATTGCCTAGTGCCAATTGGTTTGCAATTTTGGTTTGAAATTTTCAGGGTAGAAAGGGCTTACCCCAGAATGGTGCTTTTCATTGGTTTGGTGAAAAAATATATTAATCTATTCCAGAGTCATAAGGATTTGAAATTGTGGTTCTGAGCATGCTCAGTATGGTCTTTTGGATAGCTGTTTCATACAAAACAAACATTTCACCATATGAAATAGGTTTCTGTTTCGTGAGTGGGTAATCCTGTTTCATAAAAAAAAAATATTTCCTATGGTGGCCATCTTGTTTCCATTTTATTTTTCAAAACGAATTTTTGGAAAAACCCATAAAAATCATATCTTGCAGAGACAGCAACACATGTATCTTGCTGAACCCAATCCCATTAGGTAGATTCTGCATTTAGTATTTGGAAAAAAAAACTCATAAATGTGTTTTTAAAACATTTTTAAAAATCTTGTTTCATGAGTCAATTTTCTTGTTTCGTATGCCCTCACAAAACCAGGATAGGACCATATGAAGCAAGATGAGGATCATATGAATCAAGAATTTGGACTTGTTTTTTTCTTTCACACTCTTGTTTAGTATGAAACAATCATCTTTTGTAAGAATGACACAATCTTACGAAAGAGGACTGGTTCACATGAAACAAGAATTGAACTAAGTTTTCTTTTACATGCTTCTTTCATATGAACCGATCCTCTTTCATTAGAATGACAAAATCTTAAGAAAGAGGGTTGCTTCATACAAAAGAAGAATTGACTTTTTTTTTGCACACTTGCATTTTACAAGCCATAACTCCCTCAATATTGGGAGTTAAGGGATGATCTGTATATCAAAGGAAATGTCTCAATGAGTACTACAGCACCAATAAGTAATACCCTCCAAAATATTTAGGGGCCATATAAAAAACATAAACATTTTAAAATTAAAATTGCCATAGGATAACATTGCAACTTTAAGAAGCTGTAATTCTGTCAGTCTTTGGAGTTAGGGGGCAATCTATATATCAAAAGAAAAGCCTCAGTCAGTAGAACAATATAAACACATACCAGCCCCCAAACATTTATGAGGTACACATAGCATCCTCAAATTACCTCCCAACATCACCATGGTGCCAAATCCACAATTAAACTCTAATCATCATAAGAAAAGCACCAAGGGTGTATCTCCTCTTGGACTACAGAAAAACTAATATTGAGACCAACCAAATAAAAAGTTACCAGCTTATGGGTAAAAAATTCCAAAACACATTTTTGACCATATACAAGCAACCACAGGGACTTAAGAGCCATAGTTAATATATTTTTTCTTTGAAGTGCCCCAAAAAAAAAGAAAAGAAAATGACAGCAAAGCAGGTAAATTGCTTTTCTGGAGGATCAGAAGTACAGAGCCCTCTGGACCTGGTGTTTCCATACTCAGACACACATGTGCATTCTATTTATTTTATTTATTTATTGTAAAATCAGAATTACAACCTTTGAGCTAAAAGCTCATTTACAAAGGATCCTCATTGAACAGAGGATGGGGGAATATCAAGTACATGGACAGTGGAGAAAAACAAAAGCAGCTAGAAGGCATTGTCTGTTACACATCATTAAAAAGGCTAAACTTCATTACAAATAGAAGGATGGTGAGAGGCAGGCATTCTACAATCACAGAGATGTGTTCAGGGACCTGCGTGTATGAGGATGTGACTTTACTATCTCAAAAAGTAAGGAAATTCTTTGCAAAGAAAAAACTGTATTAATGCACCAGTTAGGGTTCAGATTAAAGCAACAAAAGTAGAGAAATGCTGTGTTAGGGTAAATCTCCACCACTACCCCAAGCAGCAAAAGTAAAACACATTTCAGTTTTTGGTGTCCTGAGTCTTGACAAAAAAGGTGTTAAGTCTTCCTTGGGGTTCTCAACCCAAAAGCTCACCCTATTCCATCTCCAAATAAAGTCAGATGTGATCTCTTTTCTTCAGCCAGAGCCTACAGGTCGTTCTCAACGTGTGAGGAGACATAGTTCTGTACAATTGAACACTATAGCACAATAGCATGAGTGTTATGGTTGAGAACCCCAAGGAAGACCCCCCCCCCGATTCACCAAGGCCCATGACAGTAAAAAACATATTTTTATTTTTCCTTTTGCTACTTGGGGGGGTGGAGAGTTAGTGTTTGTAACCCTAAAGCCACATTTCCCTACTTCTGTCACTTTAATCTGAACCTGAATTGGTGCATTAATGCAACTTTTGAAAAGAATATATAAATATGTGAAAAAGTTAGAGCTAATCCAAATGCATTTATAATAGTCCAAATAGTGCAAATTAGGTACAAATGCAGTATCGAGGTATGGGGTGGGTGGGTGGGTGGAAAGGAACATTTCAACAATAATTATTAAATCCAGAACCTTTTAAATAAAGTTTACATTTCATACTCTGTTGCAAAGTATTGGCAGCAAAACTTCTCAGTTGTTAGCATTTTGCAAATTTTATTTTTATTTATTTATTTATTTAGTTTTTGTTGACCGGGTAAGTGCACTAGACAAATCCTGCCTGTTTTCAGGCATGACTCAGGGGAGGGGGATACAGATGAATGCCAACTGACTTTGAACCAGATTAAGCTGTTGGTGGTATTTTTAGTGAATATATAAAATATTACCATGAACTTGAAATTTTGGTTAAAACTTCAAATTTAGCTTTAATAGCAATTACTGAAATGTGGGGTAACACATATAAAAAGTGGAGAGCAGAAATCCCTGGTTTCAAGCACTACTATAAAAATAGAGTGGATAAAAGAAAAGGAGGTGGGGTCAGTCTATACGTATGAGATGATATTCCATCATATGAGTCAACAACTACTGTACAATCTGAAAGTGTCTGGGTCCATATTCGACCTACCAGTATCCCCCAATTTCTTATAGGTACCTGTTATCATCCTCCTTCTTCTGATATTGACCAAACTAAACAACTTTGTAATGAAATCATCCAAATAACTAGTAAAGACCCAGTTCTCATTTTAGCAGACTTTTATCTTCCCACTATAAATTGGGATGCACTCTCTGATATTAACCAACATGACGACCAATTCCTGACAGTTAGAATTAATCTGGGACTCACTCAATGTGTTAGAGAATCAACAAGGGGGAATAACATATTGGACTTTGTTATAACCAACCCGGAGACACATATATCCAATATCCAACTACTCAACCCCTTGGGAAATAGTGACCATTTGTCCTTTTTTTTCTCCATCCAATTGTCCTTATTACTAAAAATAAACAAAGTGAAAATAAAACAATATAATAGGGCTAACTTTGAAACCATTAATCATCAGATAAAATCCCTTAACTGGGAACAAATAATGTATCCAATGAATACTGAGGTGGCCTGAGGCTTTTTAAAAACAAAGATACTTCAACTTGAAAAAAAAATATGCCCCAGCTAAACTTAAATAAAATAACAAAGGGAAAATCCCCCCTTGATTCAATGGTAATATTAAAATATTAATCAAACACAGAAACAAACTATTCTTAGCCTTAAAAAATGTCCATCCGACCAGAAAAATGTCATACTTCTTAAATATAGAGTGGTGGTTAGACAATTAAAGAAAACTATCATTTTGGCAAAATGTAATTCTGAATTTAAAATTGTTCATACTAAAGACTGTCATAATGCATTATATGGTTACCTAAATGGTAAGAAAAGTAATAACAATATGATAGGTCCCTTAGTCTGTAATAACATCACTATAACATCCAATACAGAAACAGCTTCAGAGTTAAATATTTTTCATCTGTTTTTACTCCAGAATCAACTAATATCGCACCTACAGTATTGTAGCAGGTTCTAAACTTGAACCATATGAAACTCTTTTCCAGGATATTCAGTGGGTCTTTGATACTCTAAAACAACATACTAGTTTTGGCCCTGATAATATTAGTTCTAGATTTCTTAAAGAGACAAAGGATATGATAATCCCCCCTTTGATTATTATTTTTAAAAAAATCACTTTATGAATCCTCAGTTCCAGCTGATTGGTGCACAGCCATTGTCACACCCATCTTTAAACAAGGCTCCCATTCTAAAACTGAAAACTATAGGCCTATTAGTCTTACATTGATACCATGTAAACTCAAGGAGAATATAATTAAACATCAACTTGAAAATGAAATGACTACATTAAAAATTAATGACGACTATCAACATGGCTTTAGAACAGGATTCTCGTGTACTACAAATTTGATAACTTTTTACAACTATATTAGTTCTAGCCTTGACTGTAAAATACCAACGGATGTCATTCTTTTAGATTATAGCAAGGCTTTCGATAAAGTATCCCACAGTATCTTGGTTAATAAAGTTAACCATTTAGGTTTCTCAGCACCTATTATAGCCTGGATAAATAACTGGCTGAGTGGCAGAACACAGAGAGTTAGGGTGAATGGTGTACTGTCAGAGGTGGGTGTGATGGCTAGTGGCGTGCCACAGGGAATCGTCCTGGGCCTGGTGCTGTTTAATTTATTTATTAGTGATATGCATATTTCACCAAATAACATAATGGTTAAATTCACAGATGACACCAAACTTGGAGGAAAGGTTAATACCCCTGTAAATTGTCATAACTTAGCATTGGATCTTGCATTAATTGAACAATGGGCTTGTATTAATAAAATGCACTTTAACATAGCTAAATGTGCAGTACTCCATTTTGGAAAGATAACTCCAAACAAAAATATTACCTGAATAACAGCATTATTAGGACATCTTCTATAGAAAAGGATCTGGGTATTTTGGTTAATGACAAACTATCATCTTCCTCTCATTGTTCTAAAATTGCAAATCAAACGAATGCATTGCTAAATAGAATAAATAAAACATTCATTTCTAAATCAGAAGAATGCCTTTTAACTTTGTATAGGTCATACATATGGCCATATCTTGATTATGGATCTCCATTTTGGAGCCCTTACTTAAAGTCAGACCTAAATAAAATTGAACAAGTTCAACACAGGGTTACTAAGCTAGTGCCCCATCTTACTCACTTAGAATATGATACTAGATAAAAAAAAACAGGATTATATTCCCTTGAGCGCAGGAGAACTAGAGGTGATCTTCTGCAACTGTTTAAAATACTTAAATCACCAGTTCAAATGGAACAATGTGGTATTGTTTATTGAGTAAGAAAAATTGTGCCAAGACTTCACAATAGACAATTGGAAGTTAAAAAAGTAAATAATAACAAGAGATTAAATTTCTTTTCCATTAGATCACCCAGACTATGGAATAAATTACCCCAGGATATTGTCGACTCAACAAATATTACAATTTTCAAGAATAAACTATATAAATGGATGAATGAATGGGATATGGGTAAACGATCCATCAATATGGAGGACAATCTCAATGGGCTAACAGACTTCTTTTGTCCTATAAACCAAGTAAACATCATGTTACTTTACTATGCATAGACCAACACATAGAAGTAGTGCAACTGAATAAATAAATAGTATTGTGATTACTCATTTCATTCTGCAATGCTGCATTTGCAGAGGATCTGTTTGCACTGTTCAGACATTCACCAACCCCTACACTAGAGAACAGAGAAAAGATTTATATATATATATATATATATATATATATATATACATATATATGTCATAGTATAGTTCAAATCCAGAACAAATGGTTTGATAACTTTTATTGGACCAACAAGGATGTTACAGATAGAACAAATAGCTTTAGCTTTTGGACCAACAAGTCCTTCTTTGGAAGCTTAATGACAGTTATTTAGAAAAGACCATATTATTAACACTTAGAACATGCAGAAAATAATTCTCATTGGTTTAAAACAGGCCTTCAGAACATAATTAAAGTGCCATCAGAGAGCTTGAATATCTCAAGTGTGCTTTCAGCTGAACCAAACTTAAAGGTCAAAGGTTGTCCAGAGATAACCGTAGGCAGAGCATTCAACCCACATATATTATACGATGTATCAGTCTAATGAATAACAAAACACTATGGTTCTTTACTCACTAAATGATATGTCAAGTGAAAAAACCTTCCAAAGACACATACCTCAAGAGTGAGGTAAGAGTTACATCAGTAGAAGCCAGCTTCAACTCTGCTCAGAACTCAGTTTGTGAAAACAATTGCATGCCAAAATGTAACATATTAGCTAGTAAAAAATTAAAAACAAGCCCACAAAATTACAACAACAGAAATTATCTCTGCATGGCAATTGGAGGATGAAAGTGATGTTTACCCAAAGTGAGTAAGATTATCACACTAATAAAAGTACAACTGGCTGGAGATGTATTCCCAACATACTCTCAACCAGCTATTATGTTACAGAAACCTTAAGGCCTTCAGTGTTGTAACAAGATTTTATACATGATAATATCAATTGTCAGTGTAAGTGCCAGATACAAAGACGTACTAGTTAAGGACCCCCAAGAAATTGAGACTATGCAGTCGGATATGTACCTATTTCAATAAATTGTCTGTGTATAATCAAAATAATACATATGAAAAAACAGTCTAAGGAATCTAAATAAAAATTCCTAAGAATTAAATGGGGAAAGTACAATACTAGGATCAATATGGCATTCTACAGTTTGTTTGCATTTATAGTTCAGTCACTCAAAATTATTTTTCCAAGTCTCTGATCAACAGTTTCCATTTCCCATTCAATTACAATTACTAAAGAGCAACTGACACCACTCTGGCCAAAAGTGCTACACTGCAGAATTAGAATAAGCATACCCCCAGTAAATCTCATACCAAAAACTAGATTTCTGTGTTACTTCATTGTAAAGTTATGAGCTATGTTGTAACCCTGATTTCACTACCTGTTCAAACAAGCCTGTGTCAGTGAAGAGCTGATGATGATGTCATCTCCAGAACTCACAGTCTAGTACTCCCTGTCAGCAAGCTTATATGACATGTTTCTCCAAAGTTGTAAAGATCATGTGCAATAGTTTTCACAAGTGAAACAGGCAGCACCATTCAATAAACACTGCTTTAAAAACGTTTCTGTATTTCAGGTTTTGTAACAAAGCTGACAAGTTTTTGAGGGGTGCCTTTGTGTTGTGGACCTTTTTTCCAGGGTTGCTGAATCCTGGGTCATAGCACACTGTTATTAGGTGTGCAGACTGAATACGTTTCTGATGTGGTAAAAGGCTGAGATCATTAACACCCATCATTCAATTGAAGCAATTTCTATGGATGACACTTTACAACAATTATTCCATCTCCTTGTCAATGGGGGTGGGAGAAGCAATGCTGTTTTGAAACCTTACTAGAGGTTTCTAACTCAGCCAGCCCAATGTGTTCTCCCTGTCAACCTGATTCGACCTACATTCAGTGGTTCCAGGGTTGCTGGATGCTGAGTCAGCATGCCTCCAGGCTGCTGATGCCATTTGAAGTGCTACTGTACTGTGCCTGTCAGGATGTTGTATAGCTGCTAGTATTGTAATGTTGGTAACTTCACTGCTGTTTGTCAGTGTCTGCTTTACAATAAGCTATACTAGGGACTTTATATGTGTTAATTTGTACTAGTGGTGAGCATGTTAGCTCTGGTACAATGATCAGTTTAATTTAGAGTAGAACATAGATGAGCTTGAATATAGGTCAAAACAGTCTCATAGGGAGAAAACATTGGGTGGATAAATTAGAAACTCCTAGTAAGGTTTCAAAACAACGTTACCTCTCCCATCCCCATTGACAAGGAAACAGAATAATTGTTTTAAAGTGCCATCCTTAGAAATCTCCTCAATTGAATGCTAGGTGTGTGTGGTAGAGGAACTCTTATCCCCCCTTCTCTGTCAGGCCAGGAAAGGCATAATCTAAATCCTTCTATACCCCTAAGTCTACTACAGTAGCACTTTCTTTACTATATCTTAAAATTTCACTTTTCTACTATAGTGGGTAGGCCACCCACTACAGTATCTTGACTGCTATTCCACACCTTCTGTTATTTCTTTTCTGTCCCTGCCTTAATCCTGTGCCATAAATTGTAGACATCATAAATAGACTACAGAATAATGAAACCTTTTTATCTGTAGCTGCTGGTGAATAATAAGAGTAAAAGGAGCCATTTTTGTTTACTATTTGGGACTGATACCCTGGAATAGTGAGGTTCCGTAATGGTAGCTTTTTTACTGTTAAGATATGTGCTGCAAGGTGTGACCTCGAGGTGCCTTGTGACACAGTCCTGTCTTAAACAGGAGAGAAAGGTTCTTTTCATATCAAGTGATACAGCTTCTAAGCATAGGGAAACACTTGCCGACCTTGGAACAATAAGGTGAAAAAAGCAATGGGCATGCCACAGAGAACTGCTATAAAAAGTGAGCACTAAGCCATATAATGTTACTCTTAGCTATACTACTGTAGTGCAGAGGTAAAAGCATACAGTAGACTTGTAAAATATCTTCCTTCTGCAAGGGATAATTGTTTTAAGCAACAAGGGGCCCAAATGAAATTGTCTCCCGATGACTTGACATTTCAGCTGTCAGACTCAACTGTTAAAATAAAACCTAAGGCATACCTGAAAATGCTATGAGTTTTAGAGTGTTGAAATAATATATTTTCAGGCTAAAATGCTACATGTTGTGTTGATCTTCTTCAGATTCAATAAATGTGCTCTGCAGTTTTAGTTTCCTGCTGCCTGGATTGGAAATTAAGTAAAATCGGCTCCTATGAGACCGTGGGCCCAAAGAGAGGGTTATTTATGGGAGAGCCAGCTCTCAGTCTAGAATGTAAGGGAGAAGATAACTCCTCATTATATGGCACTTACCGATGCAAGAGTAATAACTTGTATATATTCAATGATAGATGAATTTTGAAAGAGAAATACTAATAGGCTTGTATGTTTTAATGTTATGGAGTCAGATTGATCCCCCACATGTATGTATTATGTGGGAAAATGGCATGTATTAGAAAAGGGGTGGATCAGCTGACCAGCTAAGATAATTACCCGAGTATAAAAGCAGGTACAGTGCTCAGTAGAGGCAGATCAACATGGGAGAGTGTCCTGAGAGATTGGACTAAGTGCACAGAGGATTGTAGAAAGTATTGTGTTACAAGTATTCTAAGCTGTGGCAGAACGGCTGAGGTGGAGCGGTTCAGAAGCTCAAGGAGAGCTTTAGTTTGCTTTTCTTTTAAGTCTGGAGTTAAGACTAATTTATTTTTGTTTTTGCTTTATTTTCTGTCATGCATTTTGCAAACTGAAGTTATTTTCTGAAACTAAACTTCACACAAATCTTGTGTGTTTTACAAAATCCTGATTTGTACTGCGCCTCTGTTACCCCACCGACATACCCGACCACAGTGTGAATGATCTCAGTCTTTCACCACATCAGTAACATATTCAATCTGCAAATCTCACAACAGTGTGCTATGATCCCGCATCCAGCAACCTCGGAAAAGGACCTCAACAAAAAGCCACCCCACAGAATATTGTCAGCTTTGTTATAAAACCTACCATATATAGTTTTTAAAGCGATGTTTATTGAACGGTACTGCCTGTTTTACTTGTGAAAACTATTTCACATGATCTTTTGAACTTTGGAGACACAGGTCCTACTATATAAGCTTGCTGACAGGGAATACTAGACAGAGAGTTCCTGAGATGGCATCATCAGCAACTCTTCACTGACACAGGCTTTTTTGAACAGGTAGTGAAATCAGGGTTACAAAATAGTTCATATCTTTAAAATGAAGTAATGTAAAAATCTAGTTTTTGGCATGAGATTTCCTGAGGGTATGCTTATTCTAATTCTGCAATGTAACAGAATTGGTGTCAGCTGCTCTTTAAAGAGGAGGGGGGCTGTTTCCTATGATTACTACAAAAGTTATGACTACATACAGATAGCTATAGGAAACTGCTTATTACTCATTACAATTACAAGAAGGGTTTCAAACCCCAGTCATCATTCAGTCTTTTGGGTCTGAGGCTATTCAACTTGAAAATCCAGAATGTTTCCCTCTGGAGTAGCCCTCTGAGTCTGTCCCCACCTGTTTTATTTTTACCATTCCATTCCAGGCCCATGAATTGCATGGTTTTTGGGTTGCAGCCATGACAATCATGAAAATGTATACCCCACTGGTGTTTCAAACTGTGGATCCCAAAGGTTTACCTATGCCGACAAGACAACATTGTTATTGACGTGTGGCATAGAGACATCCCCAATGTTGACAGAAGAAATTTCACCTGTCAGACATCAGTCTGGTTTCTATTGGGGGCTGGGGGCAGGGTCTGCACCCAACAACTATATAAGTTTTAATTTCAGTCGGGTCTTGAAGGATGAAATTTCACCGGTGGGTACCCCACAGAGACATTTTCGAATCTCATTGAAAATGTTGCTGTGGGGGATTTCACTGACAGGGTTTCACCCTTCCATCAGCATACCAATCCCAAATGCTTCTGATGTGCACAAGGATTCTCTTCTTGAGAGGATGTATTGTGTGTCCTATTTATACTTCCAGACAATTACTCCATATAACATACACAGCAACATTTGTTGTGTGCAACAGCTAATGAATTCACAGATCTGCACTGTTGTGTCTTCCTGTGGAGTTCTGAATTATTTTGCCTTGTTGCAATAATTGCAGGTACTGCAGTTCCACATTTATACATTCCTGCTGGTCTCATAGTAAGTCAAGATAAACTCTCTGGCTTATCAGTCCCCTCTGTATACTGGCTGTGAACCAAGTTGTCACATAAATTTCTGCCTCTTTTAAAGGATGTTCTTGGGATTTTACCCGCTGCTTGACCCAAGATGGGGTCTATGCTTTGACTCTGTTAAAGGCTTCCTCAGGACATTGCCAAAGCATAAGTTTCTTGTATTTAAAAAAAGAAAATACTTTGAAAATATCTTTTCAGCTACCTGTTTTGTGCCTGACCACTGCAAACTCAGTACTGAACATGATCTCAATGATCCTGTGGACTGAAATATATATGAAGATGCTGCTGCATTTTTCATGGTATGTTTGTGTGTTTGGGAAGCTGGGGTGTTTGTCTGGTGCTCATTGGAATGGCTACTAGTCTCCCATTTGTGGAAATTCTTGACTTGTAAAGTTACTCCCATCCATTATTATGAATGAGGCTGCAGCAGTGGATGAAAAATCAGCATACAGGGAATCCATTCATATTGGGAGAAACTGTAAAGCTGAGTTTAAGGAAGGAGAGAGCTAAAAACAAGATATACCATACAAGGTACTCCAGTACTAGAACTGTAAGCACAGGATTTAAAACAGCCTTTGTAGCTCTAGAAAAGTATATTTTACAAGAGATTAACATCACCTATAATACTATAACTCTGGAGCAGTACTTAGAGAGGGAACAAACTCCAAGAGGCTTATGTGTGATGAAATTGCCATCTGGAGGACTGGAGGATTTTAACAACAGATATGGCTAAGAGGAACACATGGTGGTTTCCCATAGAGGATTTGCACATCATATTATAACGGAAGACACAGAAAAGCACCAAGTAATCACCCAATAAATTATTATGGTAAAAAAGGAGCTTTCAAGATTTAAAGACTCAAAGGGGTTTGCAGAGTTGGACAGTGATTTACATGTAAGATTAGAAAAAAACATGAAATGGAAGTGATAAAAGTAAACAGAAATTTCCTGATTGTGACTCTACTGACTACAGTGAGGGCTGAATTTTCTCCTGGGGCCAACACTAGTGCTGCAGAGTTGAGTAAGTTCATACACTAGAGGAGGAAAACAATAAGCCAGACTAGCAGGGCCCAAAAACCCTGTTGGTGGACCAGGGAGGTCCAGGAGGTGGTGCGGGGAAAGAAAGCAGCCTATAAGAAATTCAAGTGCTCAAGGAGTGAAAGGGATTGAGGGGAGTATGAGCTGATGGCTAGAAGGGCCACTAGAGTGGTGAGGGCGGCTAAGGCAAGGAAGGAGCAGAACCTGGCCAGGGAAATTAGGAGGGAAAAAGGGTTCTTTAGATACATTGGGGAAGGACGAAGGTGAAGGGGCAGATTAGCAGGATTAAATCAGGGGAGATGGGCACAAGACCCAGGGGCAGGCTGAGGTACTAAGCGAGTACTTCACCTCAGTTTCACCAGGGAAAATGGGGATGCTGCATCATATGGAGGAGACAGAGATAATGAGGAGGGAGGCCCTTACCAATCGGCAGGTCTGGGGAGAGGGGTCATCACTGGCAGGTGGGGAGGGCTAAGCAAGGAGAAGAGGTACTGGAAGTGGAAATCACAGCAGAAGAGTGAGAAGCCCTCAGCTCCCTTAAAACGGAGAAAGCACTGGGGCCAGATCAATTACATCTTAGAGTGCTGAAGGAACTTGCAGATGTCCTGGCGAACCCCTGGCAGAGCTTTTACGCCATCTCTCTGAGGACAGGTGGGTGCCCCAAGACTGGAAGGTGGCGCATGTAGTGCCTATCCACAAGGGGGATCAAGGAGGTGGCAGGGAACTACAGGCCTGTCAGCCTGACATCAGTGGTGGGCAAGGTGATGGAGGCATTGTCAAGGAGAGGCTAGGGGGACCTGGATAAGTCAGGGTGCCTGGACAATAGACAGCATGGATTCATCCCGGGGAAATCGTGTCAGACAAACCTGGTAGAGTTCTATGACTGGGTGACAAGTGCCTTGGACCTGGGTAGACCAGTGGATGTCCTCTTTCTAGACTTCAGCAAGGCATTTGACTCTGTTCCTCACGTGGGCCTGTTGGATAAACTAGGAGAAATGGCGGTGGGAAACCAGATGATCAGATGGATGGGCAACTGGCTCCAGGACCGGACCCAGAGGGTCGTAGTTGGTGGGATAGTCTCATCCCCAAGGAGGGTCATTAGTGGGGTCCCACAGGGATCAGTCCTTGGGCCCCTTCTGTTCAATGCCTATGTATCTGACATAAGGACAGGAATCAGGAGTGAGATGAGTCTCTTTGCAGATGACTCAAAACTAGGGGCTGTGGTGGATGGGGAGGAGGGGAGGGTGGCCCTGCAGGGGGACCTGGAGGCTCTGGAAAGATGGTCTAGAAAGTGGAAGCTGAGGTTTAATGCAGGAAAATGTAAGGTACTCCACCTGGGGGCCAGAAACCCAGGCCAAGTGTACACCCTGGGGGGGAAATACTACAAGTCTCAATGGCTGAGAGGGACCTGGGGGTGGTGGTGGATGTCAAGATGAACAACTCTGAGACTTGTAGGAGGGCAGCAGCCAAGGCCAACAGGATGCTGGGATGCATCGCTAGGGGGATCACCTCCAGAAGGAGGGAAGTGATACTCCCTCTGTATAACTGCTTGGGGAGGCCGCACCTGGAGTACTGCATGCAGTTTTGGAGGCCACACTTAAAGAGGGACATTAACCTCCTGGAGAGGGTCCAGAGGAGGGCAACCAAAATGATTTGGGGCTTGGGGGACAGGACCTATGAGGAGAGGCTCGAAGAGCTAAATATGTACACTTTGGAAGAGAGAAGGACCGGGGGGACATGATAGAGGTCTTCAGGTACATGAAGAGGGTAAATAGGGGAGGAACAGTCAGGGTGCTTCGAAGGAAGGAGGAAGGGGCCACTAAAGAGCATGGGTGGAAGCTGGAGGGGGGAAGATTCAGGGGAGAAAGGAGGAGGTGCTACTTCACTGAGAGGGTGGTGGAGCCATGGAATGCACTACCTAGGGGGCTGGTGGAGGCAGAGACAGTGAAGGGGTTCAAGAGGGGGTGGGACAGGTACAGGGGAAGGGTTCAGGAAGCAAAACCCAATGCAGCAAGAATATCCGGAACTGGGAAGGGAGAAGGCGAGGGGGACAGCAAGGTCAGCACCCAGGGTGGGGGCTGACCAAACGAGCAGACACGAAAGACCATTTAGGCCTATTCTGCTGGCATTTTAGTATGTTAGTATGTTAGCTACACAAGCATCATCTTCACCAGAGTGGACAGCTGTATCACTGGACATTTCAAATTTGAGATGTACAGCACCAGGTACTTCAGAAATGGTAACTTTTTTCCAAAGGGTGACCAGAAAAAAAGGGTAAAAAAGCAAGAACATCTTTTTATATACAAGTACAAAATAACGAGAGGGAAGTGGGGCAGAAACAACAAAAAAGTATGATTTGAGGCAGTTGGGCAACGGGCAACATAGATAATTAATTTGACAGAGTCTGAATTAAGTAAAGAAACAAATCTCATTATTATCACATGACCTATCTTTTGCTCCTAGCTCCCCCGACCATTTCCAAGTTAAAATTGATACTTACAAACTATTTTGGATATTATGGTTAAAGGACTACCATACTAAAAATCCAAAGCCAGATACTACTATGGAATTTGAACTGGCTGCTATAAGAGGATTTCAGGAAGAGAGAGTTTATGTGAATAACGGAATTATAGGAATGGCCCAAGCAGACTTTGAATTGAACACTGATCCCATCAAAGCCTTTGTATGGATGGATCAAGATGTCATGAGCTTAGAAGCTTTTGAACACCTTTATTTGGAAAATGCAAACATCATACCAACAGGTGTAAAGGACTTTTATTCATGACAGTATGGGAAACCAGTTTCTGGAATTGATAAAATATACATTTAATGTAAATCCGTTTAAATCCTTGTTCTGCCCTAACAGTGGCAACCCTGTCATTAAACCCCTTAAAAAAGTTGTTTTGAATGCCTTAGATATCCTGCTTGCATTGGGTACTCCCTTTGTCCACAGCACCTTAAATATAGCAGAAAGTAAGGCTTTGTAGGAATTAAAAATAATGTAGATATAGTCATAAAGCCTGCAGACGGTGGGGGGGGGGGTATTGTTATAATGGCAAAGGAGTTTTACAAGCAGACGGTTTTAGAATTATTGTCTGATTCTACTAGCTATAAAAAGCTAAAAAGTGACCCAATTTATGTATTTCAAAGGAAACTGCTGAACCTGTTCAAAGGGGCTAAAAATACTGATGCTTTCACAGGGAATAAATTTAGGTACATCTATAATTCAAACCCCACAGTACCAACAATCTCTAGTCTTCCAAACATTCAAAAGAATATCAGCAATCCCTTGGGCAAGCCAGTTGTTGCAGCAGTGGGATCCCTTCATTAGAACTTTTACCGTTTCATTGATTTCTTCCTAAAATCAGTACTACCAACCTTCCATTGTACTTAAGGGATATGTGGATGTCCTTCAGAAATGTAACAGTTTTGAATGGAGGAGGAGTACCAATTTATTGAAATAGATGTGGTTTCCCTGCATACATTTATTTATTTGAAAATTCAGAATTACAATCCCTTGAGTCAAGGACTCATTTTCAAAGGCTCCACATCCATGAAAAACAAACAAAGGTAATAACAACAACAAGCAGAGTATTTGCATTACATGAAAGTAATAGAGATGTGGCCTATACAGGTTGTTAACTAGGCTGTTCCCTGAAACATAGGGACCCGTTATTGTTAGAGGTAACAGAGCAGTTGAGGCATAAATGACTTTGTCAAGCAAAACAAAAGCTTTGTCAAGCAAGTACATGCACTGGTCATGAACAGAGCATATAGGCCTGTGAATATTTCCTCCTTAAGCATCCATCACATGATAAATTCCCAGTTAATGTCTCTTGGAATCATTGGACTTTGTCCTTAAACATAATTATTTTTAATTTAATGGGAAATGTATTTATTCAGATATTCATGACAGTATTAGCCCCTTCCTTCACTATTCTTTTTCTTGGACACTGGAAAGAAAAGTGTGTCATGAAGAGGGAGGCAAACCCACATACAGAAAAAATAAAATGTTGGTACAGATTTCTGGATAACATGGTCTCTGTGTGAGATGTAGCAGAACTGGGGACAGATGAATCTGTGAAATGGTTAAATCAGAATGTTTTGAATGTGAAATTCCCCAGTGTAACCAACAAAATAATCACTGAATTTCTTAGATGTTACTCTGGAGGTCAAGGAAAATAGAGTGTGTAGTAACAGTTATAGAACAAACACACAGCAATGACAAGTCTGCTATGTGCAGACAGTAATCACCCTAAAAGCCTCATTAACTATATCCCCTATGGGCAGTTTTTGAGGTTACATCATATTTGTTCAGACATCAGTGAATATACTGCACAATCAGAAATTCTAGATCAAAATGTCACAGATAAGGAGTATGATGAAAATTGCATTTCACAGGCTTATGATAGGGCTTTGAATACTGAAGGATTATCAATATTACAGCTAAAAATAACTATCTCCAAGCACAAGCCAAGTAACTAAATACAAGTGGCTGGGTAGTACAATGAGAAGCTTGGTAAGGCAGTATTGGCCAGTCTTGAAAGGTGACCCCATCTTGTGAAAAGCAGTAAGGGAGATCCCAAGAATATCTTTTATTTTAGTCTTTGGTGACCGGGTAAGGCCCACTAGGCATAAGTGCCTGTTTTCAGGGGTGACCGGAGAGCACTGGGTGGTTAAGTGACTTGCTTAGAGTCACACAGTATGCAAGTGGAGGTTGTGAGAATCAAACTCAGGTCTGGTCTGCTGGATGTACCAAGCTCATTCACACCTCATTCCTCTAACCGCTAGGCTATACTGCCAGCCCAAATATCATTTAAGAGAAGTTGGAATTTTTGTGACAGCTTGGTTCCACAGCCAATACACAGAGGGAACTGAGAAGCCAAAGAGTATGTCTTGGCTTCCTATGAGACCAGCAAGAATGTACAAGTGCAGAAACTGCAGTGCCTGCAATTACTGCAAACAGGCGAATGAATTTCAAAAATCCACAGGGAGACACAGTGGTGCAGATTCATGAATTCATTAGCAGTACAATGAATTCTGTTGTGTATGATATACTGTATGGTGTGATTGTCCAAAAGTTTAACTAGGACACACCATGCATCCTGACAAAGAAAGAATTCTTGAGCAAATCAGAAGCATTTGTAATCCACAGTCTGAAACACCAGTGGGTATAGATGTTCATAATTTTCATGGCTGCAACCCAAAAGCTATGTGGTTCATAGGCCAGGAATGGGATGGTAAAAACAAAAGGGATGGTAATACACTACAAAGGCTATTTCAAAGGGAAATATCCTGGATTTTCAAGTTAAATAGCCTCAAATCCAAAGGACTGAGTGAAGATTAGCATTTGAAACCGTTCTAGTTTTTATTATATTAAGCAGTTTCCTATCAGTACCTGCCTATACTCATGAATTTTGTAGTAAACAGAGGAAACATCACCCCCTTTAAAGAACTGTAAGTGAACGAGAAAAGGTAACTGTTGATGAAGACCTGGAAAAATAATTTTGAGTGACTGAACTGTAATATGACATATGAGTATTAATAATCTTTTCTCTCTTTCTTGCTTTTCTCTAGTGCGGTGATTGCTGGATATCCAAACAGTGCAAGCTGTTCCCTTGCAAATGCAGCATTGCAGAATGAAATGGGTGATCACAACTCTATTTATTCCCCAATTGTACTGCTTCAATGTGTTGATCTATGCATTGTAAAGTAGCATGATGTTAAGGGTAATATTTGCAACATGTTAAAAGCTGAGGCTTTATGTCACCAATACTTTGCATCAAAGTATGAAATGTAAACTTTATCTGAAAGTGTTGTTTAAATGCTCCTTACCCTGCACCAACCCCAAATTTTACCTTATTTACACTAAGTTGTTTGCACTACAGTATCATAAATGTATTTGGGGTAGGTGTAACTTTTTCACATATTTCTATATTATAGGGGCGCCCCTATATAATTTTTCTGTAGCTATCTAATCTTTTTTCCCTGTACTTAACACAGGATTTTTTTTTTTGCTCTCATCTAGAGCCTACATGGAATAGAATTTTTTCCTCAAACTTTCAGGGTACATGCATGATGTCCTAAGGTACTGCCTTTGAAAGGTTTCTTAAAAAAATATTAAATGGTTCCAGAATTATAAGGCTTTAACATCTTGTGTGTTTCTGTTTTGAACATATAGTAGGATTCTTAGGATAACATTCTGATACAACACCAAGAATTTTATGTCCAAGTCTGTTTTTTATTTCTCACCTCTTGCTTCTCACAGCATAAAAAATGCTTTTGTGCTATGAGAGCTGCTATTTTATTTTCCCTTCCAATTAAAAAGTATGCACAATACATAAATTGCTGTACTTTAAAAAACAAAGAAACACCTGAACCTAGCTAAATGGGACCTCTTTAGCTAGATCCTGGTGTTTTTTTTTCAAACTTTACCAGAAATACCTTTTCTGGACTCTCCAAAATACAGGGTGCCCAGCTTAGCGAGAGGAGCCATTTGCCTGCATTCTCTATATGAGAACAGCAGGACTTTCTTAAGTTCTGCAGCTGCAGGACTTCTAGTGATGGCTCTGCATGGGTAGGTTGTGGGAAGTGCAGCTTCATCTAACAGCCTTCTAATATACATTCTTATTGCAACTAAAACACTTGCTTCTATCTCAAAAGATTCTTCTGAAGCCTCTCCATGAGCCTTTATTGCTTTGCTATGCCAAACCTAACAAAAAGAAACTAATAAAAATGGATGCAGACATGAAAACGCTGATCAGGCATACTCCACCATTAACACCGGATAGATCGGGGGCCCAAGTAAAAACTCATATGATACAGCCATAAAGAATCTTTTATCAGAAGAGAAATTTATGAAAGAAATGAAAGATATTAAAGAGGCCATTTGACATCTGGTTCAGGAATCAAAAGTAACAAGAGAAACCTGAAGAAACATTTCATCCAGGCTTTCAGATGTTGAGGCATGAATATCATCAGTAGAGGACTGGAGGGATAAAATTGTGCCATAGTTACCAGCTTTAAGACAAAAAATTAAGAAACTCATACTAAAACTTGAGGATCTGGAAGGCAGATCATGACGTAACAATATTGTGATCTACGGAATTCCAGAATCCTTAGAAAGTACAGACCCCTTACACTTTGCACAAGTCCTGTGCAAAAATATCACAGGCAAATCTCTGAATGGATAGTTCGTATGTAATTGAAAAAGCCCAAAGGGCCCTGAAGCCAGTACCAGCAAAGGGAGAATCCCAAGACCATATATCATTAGATTTCTAAATTTTCTCGACAGATCACATTTTAAAAATAGTGAAGGACTAAAAAGAACTTTCATGGGATGGTAAGAAAATTTGTGGGACCCAAGATCTTCCTCACGAAGTCTGCCAAAAAAGAAGAGACTATACTCCAATTTTTAACAAACATATCTCGGCAGGAATAAAATTGTGCATGTCTTATCCAGCTAAACTGTCCATTTTTAAAGATAGTAAATGGCATGCATTTGAAAAGCTGGATCAAGCTTCCCCCAACTTCTTCTATTGTTTCCTAATTTATTTAGAAAAGGTTGAAACCTTATGTAAAGACTTTTGTGGGCTTAACTTGGGTATTTTTAATGACAGAGTGGAAAGTTACAAATGTTTATGATGATGTAGTTGAATGTCACTATATTTGCATCCGTATACGTTGAACAGCTGTAAGCTAGAGATTTAGTTATGTTTCAGACTTTTCTGGTTGAGAACTTGGCTAGTGGAACCTCAATGTTTAACAAAATTTAGTTTATAGCTTTTATATCCGAGATTGAGCTTTGCTGGTAAGTTTTACCTAGTTCTGATATATAACATTCATAGAAGCTTCTGGATGCAGGTGGCAACTGCCATTTTGTGCAACATTTAATCTGACCCAGTAATGTGCTCATAATACTGATGGTACTAGGTCACAGCTATCAATCCTGTTAAACTGTTCTCCTTCTTCTGGATTGATATGGCATAGATCTTTTTTAATTTCTTTGTTGATTAAATGCATGCCCTAAACTTAGTTAGAGCTACATAGAAGGGTCCCCTTCTCCCGACGACGTTAGTTGGCTCTCTTATATCTGGTAAGTTCTTTTTTTCCTTTGATTTTCTTTTCCATAATTCAAAGGACAAGTAAACCTATTTTTGTTACTGGACTTGCTTCTTCTGAAGGCTGTATTGTATGCGAAGTCTTAGTATATTTATTCGGAGCCAGACAATGCTGAACAGAAGGTTCCTAGTAATGTGATTGAGATAGTAATTCTCTCGCGTATAGTCTGATATAACGAATGATGATGTTGCTTTTTCTGTTTTTATGTGAGAGCAGACTTTTTTAAAAGAAAAAGGAAAAGGAAAAACAAAACAAAAAAATAGGAACAACTTTTATGTTTGGCATGTAGTTATTCTGGTTGGTCGGATTTTGTGTGTGTGTGTGGGAGGGGGGACCAGGGAGATTCTCTTACATAAATGTTTTTTTTTAAAACATGAGGGTTCTTTTGATAATCCAAGGTAAAAGGGGTAGAGTTACATCTTGAGGGAGAGTACCCTTTTTAAAACTCTTTATCAATAGAAATAACATCAGTTTATGTATTACTGTTAAATAGGGGTGCTGCTTGGTTTGGTAAGGAATATTCCAGCTAGCAGGGGTTCAAAAGAGTGGTTACATAGATGTCCTTTTCTGTGAGTAGACATCTCCCTTTTTCCCACCTTTGAACTATTTTTTTTTGTATATACTGTATACCTTGGAATGATGCAAACAGGCAATTTAAAGTTATAAATTAAATTATTTATTTTTATAGGGCTCTCCCATGGCATATATATCTAAAGTTACTAGACTCCAATTGTGTTTAGAAAGGATGCTTTTATCTCATGGTATACCCATTCCACATTTTCCTAGCCTTACCTGTCCCAACCTATATGCAGCATCAAACATATAAAATTCTGTTGTTTTTTTAGATTAATAAACATTTTACATAACTGCTCAGGGGCTAATTCCTAGAGGACTAATTCATATGGCAAGAGGGCTAGTTTTAAATGTATTCTATAACCAACAGAGATATAATATACAAGACAATCTTCTTTGTGTACTGTTTGGAAAGTTAATATTATATTAATACATTATCTCTTAATTGTATTACACTTTATACACATTACTGTTGAGGGGTATGTTTGTTATTGATAAGCTGCACATCAGTATCTTGTACTATATGTTCTCCTGGAAAAAAAAATATTATAGCAGGGTTTTATTGGCTAGGTATTTGATCTGAGGCTAGATTGGAAGAACAGGGGAAGAGTAGAGTATTTCACTGTGTTTAGGAAGTTTAGGAGGACAGTCTTAGGGACGGGGGGTGGATTACTATAAATTTATTACTCATTTTCAATTCCAGATGTATTCAGGAATTGAAATTTATTGGGGTATGTTGCAAGATAAGTGGGAGTAATTTAGGGGAAGCTATGTATCATCAGAGGATGAGTTCCTTGTTTTGTTTTTTTATGCTACCTCTGGATTGTTATAAAACTCTTATAATATTATCTTTCTGTGTTCACAACTAATATTAAAATAGCTTCATGGAATGTTAAAGGCATGACATCCAAATCCAAAAGAATGCACCTCTTACTCTTTATAAGATCTGGGGATGTAACCTAGAATTTTTTCAGGAAACACATTTACTACAATCAGAGATTAACTCTCAAAATATTCAACTTCAATTTGGTACTTGGAACTAGTAAATGTACCACCAAGTCAGGGGTTGCTATTTTTCTTGATTTGTGCAATGCGTTCCACCTTCAACAACTGATTACTGATCAGGAAGGCAGCTACATTCTAGCAATAGGGGAAACTGGCCAAGTTAAATATTTACTGGGTGCCATCTATGGTCCAACCTCTGGTTCTACAGCTTTTTACAGGAGCATAATTTCTACCTTAGCACCTTTCTCTGATTATCATATTATTTTAGGAGGAGACTGGAATCTTCCTCTTGACTTTTACCTGGACAAATCAAACCCTCCCAACCATTCAACTACATTAGACAATAAAGCCCTTCTCAATCTAATTGATATATATGATCTTTCTGATCCATGGAGAACTTTATTCCCAACACAGAAATATTTTACCTTTTACTCACAGGCTCATAATTGCTTGTCCAGAATAGATTATTTTCCTATTTCTAAATCCCTTATCCCATCAGTTCACGAGACTCAGATCTTCCCATGTGTTTGGTCCGATCACTCCCTAATTCAGGTTATTTTAAAGCTGGGTACTCCGCAAGTAAGACCATTTACATGGAGACTTAGCCCAAGTTTATTAAGGCAAGAGTATATAATTAAGCATATTAGTAATTCTATAAAGATGTTTTGGGAACAAAACTTTCACTCTGTAGATGAAACAGATATAACTTGGGCTTCATGTAAATGTTTTATAAGGGGTGGGTTATTAGATTCAGTGCTAAAAATAAAAAGCAAAAAACAGAAAGATTAAGATTAATAACTAACAAGCTATGAGATCTGGAATTGAAAAATCAAGATACTCTTTCCTTAAAAGAAAAAAAGATATTCAAGCATTAAAAGAGGAATTCCGTCTTATTTCAAAAGAACAAGCTGAACTTCTCATAATTAGATCAAAAGCTTCTTATCTTGATTTAGGGGAGAAACCTAGTAAATTATTGGCCCATAGAATTAAAAAGATGAATCAGTCCAGATACATTGAGTATATAATTTTTGATAAAAACAATACAGTTCTTACAGATCATAAAGATATTTTAAATGAATATTTCAATTATTATTCAAATTTGTATGTCCCTATTCCCCCACCCAGAAATAACTAATACCTATCTTGTTAACTTCTCTTGTCCTTGTATTACAGAGATAGAGGCTTCTAAATTAATCTTACCTATTACTTTAAAAGAAATAGTCGAGTCCATTGACAGTTTCACCATAAACAAAGCACCAGTGCCAGATGGTCTTCCCATAAATTTTTACAAAACTTAAAAAAAAAATTATTGCCTATTCTAAAAGAATTTTATGACTATATTCTTGTAAAAGGATTTTTGGATAAAACCTTGCTGGAGGCAAGAATAATCTTACTTTCAAACCCCAAAAAATCAAAACAAAATGTTTCCAACTACCACCCATTTCATTAATTAACTATGACATTAAAATCCTAACACAAATTATAGCCCAGAGAATTAAAATGATATGGCAAAAGTTGATATGTAGTGACCAAGCAGGCTGTTTGGCTTCTAGGCAAGCAGAATATCACTTTAGAAATAAATCTTATATTCTTTCCACATCCAGGGAGCCTAAACACCCCTTGGCTTTGGTCTCTCTTGATGCGGAAAAAGCATTTGGCAGAGTTCACCATCATTTTTCTATTTGTCACTTTACTTAAGTTTGGTTTTCTGAGCCCATTTATCAGCTGGTTAAAAATGTTGTATTCTGGGGCCATGACTAGAATCAGCTGTAACAATTTAATTTCATCCCCCTTTAATTTATCTCAAGGTACTAGACAGAGATGCTCACGTTCACCTACATTATTTAACCTTTATTTAGAACTGTTGATATACTTCTTAAACTCCAATATAAATATTAAGGGTATAAGCATAGCCAAACTTCAGCTAAAAATGTCAGCATTTGTGGATGACATACTGCTACATGTCTCAGACCCCTTAAATTCAGTCAAGGCAGCTTTAAATGTCATTGAAAGATTTAGCCAAGTTTCTAACTACAAACTTAATAAAGAGAAAACAGAGGTTATGCCCCTAACAAAATGTTTTATCAGAGAAGAAATCAATAAATTAGGATTATCATGGAATCCTTCAGATATTGAATACCTGGAATTCATATATCAATAGAGGAGTCTCAATTGATCAAGAAAAACTTAGATAAAACCTTACAAAAAATCTTCCACAATCTACAAAGATGGTCATCGTTACCTGTTTCTCTTAATGGTAACATAAGTAGTATAAAAATGAAAAATGTTACTTGAATATTTTTTCCACTGAATATATTAGATGGTTTTCTACCCCTTAAATGGTTTAAGGAGTTTAATGCAGTTATAAACCATTTCCTATGGCCAAATGGAATCACAAGAATTGATCTCAAAAAATTTACAATGCCTAAAAACTTAGGAGGTCAGAAAGTACCCAATGTATTATTTTATTATTTGTCATCTCATATTAATAAATATATAAAATGGCTATCTCAAGAGAGCCAGTCACCTGTGTATATTCCTACCTGGGTATTGTTGAAGAAACGGATATTTAAAAGACATAATATATGCACATAAGCCATTCTATATTCTTCCTTCAATCAAACTCCCAAAAAATTTAAAAATACAGTGATCAGTACTTCATTAAAAATTCATAATCAGCTTTGTAATATCTTTTTTATTAATTTGGCTCTATGTCTAGATCAGCCTATTCTATACAACCCAAACTTCCGATTCCAGGGAAAAAAATGGCAAGGCAAAATTTATTTAAAAACACCTAATCCCAGAGGCTCTGGGTACTGTATAAACAGTAAACACAGCTTCATAAAATAGAATCATTTAAATAAAAAATAGTTAACAACCCAGTATAATACAACAACATATATAAAATATAACATATATAAAATTAATAATCAATTAGATCAATAAATAACCATTTAGTCTAGAAATGCCCTAGCAAATAGGAGGGCCTTAAGGTGGGCCTTGAATTCCTCCAAAGTGGAGGTCCCCTTAACCCCAAGGGAAGTGAATTCTAAAGGAAGGGAGTGATGACACTAAAAGCCCTGTCACCAGCAGATTTCAACCTCATCCTTTGAATCACAAGGGGGTCTCCACAAGAGGAATGGAGGAGTTGAACAGAGAGAATAGGAACAAGGTCAGACAGGTAACCAGGGCCCTGGCCATGTAGGGCCTTATAAGTGAGAAGACCCACCTTAAAGAAGATCCTCCACCTGACCAGCAGCCAGTGCAGCTCACGCAACACTGGTGTAATATGGCAGAATTATTTTTTTTTTATAATCTTCTTTATTATGATTTTTCTCCAATGATCATTGGACAAACATACATATATACCCAGGATATCCACGGGCCCACACCCCAAAACTGAGTGTGACCACTATGTACAACCAAAAACTATGTACATACACAGCTGCGTTGCATACCCTCCACCACTCTGTTCATACCTATGTTTACATTATAGTAACTAGGACAACTTTTACCAAAGAGGTACATATATGCATCAAAATCTATATCCCCAAATGCCCTTTTACGCCTATAGGGCTTTGCTTCACAGGCAATAATCCTTAGGGTAATACCCTGCAGCTGCGTCCCAAGGGAAAAGAGAGAGTCCCCCCCACCCACCAATATCTGGCAGATTATGTGGCTCCTACTAGCAAATCTAAATAACATTCAGACAGGACATATATGCCTCAATGATCTAGCAGCATTTAAGTAAGCCCACTACCGCTAAGGTATCTACTCCCTATCCACATATCATAAATTACATACCTTCAGACAGGCCCTCGTCTGGGAGATTTTAGACTGTAGGGTATATACCACCTCTAGAGCCCTCCATCTCTTATCATAGGTTGCCTTTCATCCATTTCGAAGCATTTGCCTTCTAAGCCTAGTCAACATTATCAGCAAATCTCCCACCCATTGGTCATATGTATAAATCATATCACTTTTCCAATGCCTCAAGGCAAATGCTTTGACCAAGGAAGACATTAAAGAAATGTGGCCTTTAACAAGTGTAGTAGGGATATCTGACATGTCCCCTAAAACACAGATCTTAGGCACAAGGAATTCTTTACAGTTCACCACTGGGTCCATATTATGTTTAATTTGCTCCCAAATGGGAAAGGTTTTGGAACAGTGCCATAGAACATGGAATAAATCCCCTGGGTTTGCACTGCACCTAAAACATAGGTCTGTCTGTCTGAGGCCCCTAGCACATAGCTTAGTAGGGGTATAATATATATTAGAAGCTACAAAAAATTGCATGATCCTGTAATATGGCAGAATTTTGATTGCCGAGTTAATAGCCAGGCAGCTGGGTTCTGTACTAGCTGCAGCCTGTGGAGAGATCCTCCCACAACCCTGAGGTTGGGCACATTGCAGTAGTCAACCCTTGATGTAACCAAGGCATGCATCAAAGTGGATAGGTCCAGAGGTGGAACAAGGGGCTTTATCCTGGTGACATTTCTAAGATGAAAAAAACAGGAGTGGACAGTGAAGGATATTTGCACCTCCATAGTCAAACTCCTATCCAGAATGACACCAAGATTTTGCACCCTAGAGGAGGTCTTTAATGAAGCAGATCCTAGAACAAGTCCAGTCTCTGATTCAGAGGCCATCCTATCACGTACTCTGTTTGTCTCCACCACCAATACCTCTTTCTTATTGGGGTTTAGTCACAACCAGCTGGAGGCCATCCAGTTGTTAATCTCAGCAAGGCAGTCATTTAGCACATCAACCATGTTGGATGTTCCTGGGGCAAAGGAAAGACACAGCTGGGTATCATCTGCATAGCAATGAAAACCCAAGCCATATTTCCTAATAAGCCCTCCCAGAGGTAGCATGTATACTGCTAACAACATTGGGGCTAATACTGATCCCTGAGGAACTCCGCAAGATAGGAGGCTGGGGTGGATGAGAAATATATAAAATGGCCAGCTGAAGAGAGCCAGTCACCTGTGTATGTTCCTACTCACTGGACATTTTTTCTCTCTGGGAAATTTTTAACATGGTCCACTAATTTAATATTGAAATCTATAGTGGATAAGGGATATTTTCACCCCTTTTCTGTACTTTCTGCAACGTTCAACTGGCTCAAGAGATATCTGCTTAACTTTAATATTTTAAAATTGATTTTAGCATTGTATTTTAAGCAATCTCTTACACCTAGTAAAGAACTTAACCTTAACCCAGACTTGGTTATTGCTGGAAATAAACCCCATCCTATCTCAAATTTATATAGACTTCTGTCGAAACTCAAATGTCTTGACAAACCATTTACAAATACATTTTGAGACAACTATTTTTCTGCCCAGGGAGCTTACCTTAACTGGATGATATCACTGAGGCTTGGAGGAGTATACTTATGGATCAGCTTGTGTATGAAACACAATGTGGAGTACGTTAGTATAGCTTCATACGGTAGCCAGCTTGGGGAAAAAAGAACATCACAATGGTGGTGATGGGCATTGACCCCTGAGGCAAACCTATCCACCCTATGGTGGGCTTGTGTAAGGAGAGATAGGGTGGTGACATTTTTTGAGAGTAGCAATGGAGCTCCATAGGTTAGGATTGGGAGAAGGGAAGAGGAAACAATCTTAAGGCATGAGGCAGAAGTGGGGGGGTGGGGATGCAGTAGAGAAAACCCAACTTTTGATTCAGGGTCTTGATCAGGTGAGATGCATGGTCATTAAAGGAAAGTGAAGCATCTAAGGTAATGCCCATAAATTTAAAGGTGTGGATGGCTTCAAGAGCATCGCTGTTGGTGGAGGAAATATAGACCAGAGGTGATGTGCCAGTAGTGGAGGGAAGTGTAGAGAAAAGCATGGCTTTCTTTTTTTCCCATTGAATATATTTTATTGGGTTTTCCTTTTTTTTTCTGCCACAATATTTACAGGCATCCAACATACATTATAGTCTACATACATTACAAGCATTTACATAAAGAAAGAGGAAAGACAACATTTTGTCTCTAGGTATTGTTGCCAGATGAGTGAGTTACAACAGGGTAAGCAGATGCCTGTATCCCCCCAACTGTCAGTAGGTAATCCTGCTTTTCTTATATCACATATAATTCACCTCAAGAACTCTTGGACTGTCACTGGATATTCAGGAGCTCCAGTGGTAGATTTACCCTATTCACTCCGGATCAACAACAAACTTAATAATGGGTCCCAGATCTGATTAAATTTTTCCATATTATTAGACACTCCCACTACAACCCGTTCTGCTTGTATAGCAAACATTATTTCTCAATACCATTCAGTATAAGAGGTGGTGATTGCATCTTTCTGGTGCCGGAGTATTATTTTTTTGGCACATGCTGAGATTAGTGCCATATATGCATGTTGAGATCGGCCATGGAGGGTGGCATAATCTCCTAGGATACATATCTCCAGACTAAACTTATCTGACAGAGACATCAGTGGATCCAAGCGGGATTTGATGTTGTCCCAGAATGGAGAAATTCTCTTACAAGTCCACAACATGTGTAGCAGGTCTCCCGGGAGTTTTGCACATCTGGTACAGAGCTCAGAAGTAAGAGCACCTATCCAGTTTAATTTAACTGGAGTGTATTACAAATTGTGATTTATTTGAAACTGCATAAATCTATACCTATCCCATTTAATATATCTATATAAATGTTTCCAGATTCTTGTCCAACTTCTAGAAGACGTAGTTGCAGCGGCAGTGACTGATCCCACCAATAACATCTTTTGTTTTCTAACTGGGCTACTGTGGTCTGCAAGAAGGCATATGCATATGCTATTAAATGGGAAGTTGGAAGAGATACAATGTATGGCTTTAGTATAGGTGACAGAGTACTAGACTAAAGCCCTGTACCAAAGTGCTTCATTAACATGTGGGAGATCTGCAGATATTTAAATACGTGTACCAAAGGCAATTTATAAAGAGTGCTGGCTTCTTGAAACATCAGTTTATGATTGGCAACCAAGTCCTCTATCTTCTCAACTCCCATATTAGACCAAAATGAGGTCATTTTGAGAGGTTTACCAAAAATTAAAAAGCTAGGGTTATTAAAGACGGGTTGTGCTAAATCCTTGTGACCCTCAGTCTTAAGAAGGGTGCTAAATTGTCACTGTACTTCAAGCATAGCACCCAGTGGAGAGTCTTTTAGTTTGTTGGGAAAATTCCTCTTTGTAAGGGAAGGAAGGGCCCTGGGATTCACCTCCTGTGCTAAACATAAGGCATGTTCTGTATCTAACCAGAGGGAATGATAATAGTATTCGGGAGAAGGATTAGGGGGAGCTAACCAATACCTTGTCCTTGTTAGGTGTATCGCTAAATAATATAAATAAAAGTTTGGGGCCTGTAAACCACCATCTATCTTTTGATGGGTAAGCTTAATATAGCTACACCTGGACTTTTTACCTGCCCATAGAAGGAATTAACAATTTTTTGCAATTGCAAGAACCAAGAGTTTGGCAGGGCCCAGTTATACATCTGTAATGGGTATAGTACACGAGGTAGAATATTTATTTTTATTATACTCATTCTGCCCCACAGGGACAAGGGTAGTTGGGACCAGCACTTGATATCTTCTTTTAAAGTGTTAACAAGGGTGTCCAGATTGAGTTTCCTCATCATTTGGGGGGAAGAATGGAGATTAATTCCTAACTATCTAAGTTTGTCTGTGCACCATTATAAACCTAGATTTGCAATTTCTGCTTTCTGTGAATATCTATTAAGGGGAAACACTTCCATCTTCTCTAGATTCAATTTATAATTAGAGAGGGAGCCAACTTGAGAAATTATTGTGAATGCTGCTGGGAGAGATTATGAAGGGGATGAAACATGTAACAAAATGTCATCCACATATGCAGATAGCATGTATTCCGTATCACCTATCTTAATACCTGAAATTTAAGGAGAGGAATTCAGTTTTCTTATAAGTGGCTCTAAAAAAAGATTAAATAGGTAGGGTGAGAGAGGACAACCTTGCTGCATCCCTTGTTTCAAAAGAAAAGGAGTGGAGAGCACATTATTACACTGGACTCTAGCAGAGGGAGAATAATAAAGTATTTTAACCCAATTTATAAATTCAAGGGGAATACCGTATTTAGGAAGTAAAGAAAAGAGATAGTCCCATGTCACCCTGTCAAAAGCTTTTTCTGCATCCAAGGACACCAAAACAGCAGATGTCAGGGAGTTCCTGGATGCAGAAAAAAGATAAGTCACGTTCCGAAGATGATCAGAGGAAAAACGGCCTTTAACAAATCCCACCTGCTCAGGACCAATCAGTGAGTCCCAGATTCAGTTCAATCTTAATGCCATCATTTTGGCAAGGATTTTTAAGTCCATATTAATAAGAGAGATGGGTCTATAATTGGTGATGAGCAGAGGGTTTTTGCCCGGTTTAGTAAGGACTATTCTAGTGGCCTGGGTAAGGGAAAAATCAGATACTCCATTAGTATAGAGGTATTGGAAGGTATTTAGGAGAATAGGTGCTAATATATTTTTAAATGCTTTATAAAAATTTGAGGAGTAACCATCAGGGCCTTATCCAAGGGGAGTGATTCCATGGCATTGATTATTTCTTAATTGTTATAGGGGCCTTTAGAATAAGAATTTGGGATTCAGAAAGTGTTGGGACATTAATATCACACATAAAGGATTGTAACATTTGCTGCGAAAAGGAGGAGGTAGGCGGCATATATAAACAGTTGTAATAGTCTTGAAAGGCTTTACTAATATCCATGGGGGAGGTGAGAATATTACCTAATGGAGAGTAAATAGAGGTAATAATTCTATGTGATGTTTGAGACCTAAGCAGGAGGGCCAGAAATTTCCCAGCTCTTTCTCCTTGATCAAAGTAAGAGATATTGGATCTAAGCACGTGAAATTCGGCTTTTTTGGCTAGCAGTAAGTTGTATTGCTACCGCAAGGATTCCACTGCTTCCCAGTCCTCTTCCAGAGATGAAGCTGATAAGTTAGCTTCCACTACTGTGATCTGATTAAATAGGGAGGAAAGGGTCTGGTTTTGTCTTTTTTTTACGCTTTGAGGCTATACGGATCAGTTCTCCCCTTAAAGCACATTTTAACGTGCACCATAAAATATCCATTTTAGACGTAGATGGGGAGTTATATGCCATGAAGTCTGAAATTAAAAATTGCAAATGTTGAGTAGTTTCTTCAAATTTTAAGAGTTGATTATTAATTTTCCACAATTTGTTCTTTTGAATGTTAGGGTCAACATTTAATATTAGCTGTGCCACGTGATGATCCGAAAAAACCTTAAAGGAGTAAAAAACTGATACCACTCCATGGAGGTGTTCAACACTTATAAGAAAGTAATCTAAGGGTGGAAATGAGTGATGTGGGACGGAATTAAATGAGAACTTCTTCTCAGGATAGGTTATTCTCCAGCGGTCTGTAAGGCCTAATGAGTGTATTAACTCATGCAGGGCTTTCTGTCTTGATGACAGGGAGAGACTAGAGTTACCTGATCTACAGTATCTAATTTATTCAATAGGACTTGGTTCCAATTGCCCCCCAGAACTATTGGCAACACTGACCATGTAGCTAGTATTGTTGCTAGGTTCATAAAAAATTCAGGGTTCTCTGAGTTGGGGCCATAGATAGATCCTAGAATCATCTCTGATTGTCCCAAGATCACCCTAATGATAATATAGGGACCTTCCGGGTCTGACACTTCTTGTAACAAATGAAATGGTATATTTCATGCGATAAGTATGGCAGTTCCCCTTTGTTGAGAGTTCAGGCCTGAGCCAAAAGCCTGTCCTACCCAGCATCTATGAAAAAGGTTATTTTGAGTAGACAGGAGATGCGTCTCCTGTAGGAAGGCTATGTCCACATGAAAACTACGGAGATGCAGTAGTATTTTAGTTCTTTTGGCAGGTGTCTGAGCCCCTTTGACATTCCATGAACAGAAATTATATCCCATAATTCTAGTAGAACATCCAGAAAAATAGTAACCTTATGTGCAGGAGCATATAATAGTAAAAAAAGTGTATCCAGAGAAACCCAGTTACCTATGGCAGTCCCCATCCCGCCCAGTTCTTTAAAACCTCCCCTTCTCACATACCATTTTCTCTTGAAGAAAGCCCACAATAATAATTCCCTGAGCCCCTATAATAAGAATAAAGAAGGAGAAAATCTTGACCCCTAACCCTGGAGTCGAGAATGGGGGCTCTTCCCCCAAGTGTAATGACATGTCTGCTTCTGCCCCGATACTGCAGCACATCTCTATTCCCTCCCCCTCCCCAAAGGAAACCCCCTGCATCACAACACTGCAATTCCCAGGTGAACTCCAGGGATGAGCTGTACCATGTAATAGCACATAAAGTTTTTATTTATTTATTTATTGAACATGTTTAGCCAGGAAAGGCACACTGAGCAAAAGGATACTCGTCTCACAGTGTGACCTGGGGTGAGGGGTTACAGAGGAGGCAGGTATACATACAATAGTTGAATTTAGCAGTACAGCAGTACATTCGAACTTGATTCATAAGGAGAGCAGTACAGAACATGATCATCAAGGACAGGGTATATATCTCATGGGTACACATTGAGGCAAGAACAGTACAGAACATGATCATCAAGGACAGGGTATACATATCATGGGTACACATCGAGGCAATACATGAATTACATAAGTGCCAGTAACAGAACTATAGTACCAGTAGCAGAACTTGAGTGCCGGTAGCAGAGCTTGAGCTATAGCGAGATGCACCAAGTTGACAGTTGGAGTTGGAGAGCAAAGACAGGGGGTAGAGGAGGAGTGAAGTAGTAACATTAGGTGTGAGGGGAGAGGTTTAGGTGAGGTGGGGGAAGAAGAATGGAGTTAGTGGCTGTGCGTAAGGTTGAAGAGCGTAGGTTAGTTGGGAAGGAGGGAGAGAAGGGAGATACTGGAGGAGAAGAGTGGAAGAGTGAGAGTGTAAGTGCATTGGGCAGCATATAAGCCAGACAATTAGGCAATGGCCAAGCCACTGGTCAGGTGCTAAGGGGCAATGGGGGAAGTTAAACCGCATTACTATGCATGACTACAATAATTTCAGTTTAGAGATTAACACATGTAATGTTTCAATTATTCCCATGTGGAACATAAATCTTCCTTAATCAGTTTGGACAATGTGTATGTACTACAAGATAAAAAAAAAAAAAAAAAGAAAAACATATCCCCCTCATCATTTCTTAGGGACATCCAAAGCTTATTGGTAAATTATATGTCAGGGCTTAGCATGCCCGGTTTACTTGAAAGTCTGAAAGGAAACACCGAGAAAGAGAAATAACCAAAAAATAAACATTTGCGTGTTTATTTAAGTCCAGACCCAGAGCTGTATCTTTTATTCGTCTATGCAGATACTGGCCAGCTGTTGCTTCGTTACTGCGTCCGGGTTTTTGCAGATCATTGCCGTAATAGTTTCTTACTGACAGGGAACCCCACATGCACTTGTGCATGTTCGAGCAGTCCAGTCGCCACACCAAAGGACACTTTCCCATTTTCACTCCATGGCCACTACTCTAATATTAGTTCGTTACCCTCAATACCAAGCAAGAAAACCAAAAAAAACTAAGCCAAATAAGCACACACCCTTATTTTACAACCCAGCCTTCAGACGAGCAATTCCACCAGATCACCACCAGGCTGTTTCTGCTTACTAAGTTGAAGGTCAGTTCAGGAAAGCCGATGTGCTTCTTTTTCTCCTTATTTAGCCTCCCCAGCTCTTGCAAAGATGATCAGATCTACAATAGATATCGACAGATTCTCTGACAAAGTTATTAACCATGACAGTTCCTTTTATTTCTCAGCATTTGGAACTAGCAGGATCAACGATGTGCAAATAGGTCAGGGAGCATGACAGCAAGATTTTCTGTGGCTTGTCCTGAATTTTTGAATGATTTCCAACTTCCCTGATGCAGAACCAATAATTTGGCAGGGTATATCATTTTGAAATTTATTCTGACAGCTATCAGCTTGGTTACCAATGAATGGTATTCTGCATGCTTCTGCGTGGTGGCTACTGGTGGATCCTGTGAGATTCTCAAGGGGGTCTCTTCCCATTTGATCTCCTGCAATTCTTTAACCTTAGATACGATATGTTGCCAATCTACCTAACTTAATCAGACGATGAATGGTCTGGGTTTGGCTCCAACAGGGGGTCGAGGCTTTAGTGACCTGTGAGCCCGTTCCACATGATATGTGGTAGCATACGGTGGAGGACCGGCAATTTTCAACACAAGCTTTTGTGTAAAGAGCACTGTGGAAGATCCTTCGGCTTCTTCAGGTAAGCCAAATATGACTAGATTATTCCTCCTGTTTCGACTCTCAGGGTCTTCAAGTTTACCCTCCACCTTATTTAATTTCTGTCTGAGTGCCACAATGTTGGAGTTTAGGTGTGTTTGCCTGCCTTCTAGTGAGGTAGATCTTGCTGCAATGTCAGAGACCTTTTTGTTTATTTCCTTTAAGTCTGTCTTCATACCTTTGAGTTCTGAGGTGAACTCCAGGAGAGCTTGCTTGAGTGATTCCATCTCGGTGAAAAAATCTATCTTCTGATAGTGGTACAGGGCTATTCGCCAGCGTTGCATTTTTGCTTGCATCTGTGGCCTGTATTTTCGCTCGTTTGGCCATTTTGTCTGGCGTTTGAGGAGGCGTACGAACAGGGAGGTCTTGACGCATTTCCACCTCCATTAGGTCTCAATATACTTTTTTCCCTGAAGAAATGTCGATCGCAGGTCCCCCAGGCTGTAAGATGTTGCGATGTCAGTCAGCAGAGAGTTTTTGTTATGTAGCAGTTGCTTAAATGAAGATTTGTAGGAGTGTAGGAGAGGGAGCAGAGCAGCCACACGTCCTCTCAGGGTGAGTGCATCATGTGATCCCCCCAAAAAAGCATGGCTTTCATTTTTTTGTGTGTTAAGGACAAGCTGATTAAGCTTAAACCAGTCTTCCAGGTCAGAAAAGTCAATGGCTAGGCCTCTATTTATCTGGTTAACATCAGGAGATGAGCAATAGCTGATTGCATCATCTGCATAGAGGTGTGCAGATGCTCCACTGCAGTTGCTAGGTAAGTTATTAATGAATAGTGAGAACAATATAGGCCCAAGTATTGACCCATGGGAGACCCCATGTGTTATAGGCCTAAGGCTGGAGACAGAACCAGCCCACTTGACCCTTTGAGAGTGGCAGGACAGGAAGCTAAGGACCCAGCCAAGAGCACTGGCATCTAAACCAATAGTATGTAGCTGTTGAGCCAGGAGACCGTGATTTACCGGGTTGAACAGTTTAGTAAGGTTGACAAAGATGGCACCCATAGAAGAACTTCAGTCCATGGCTTGTTAATTGTCAGTGGTTGTCTTTATCAAGACGGTGAGGCTACTGTGATTCTTGCAGAATCCTTGTTGGTAGTGAGATAACAGATTATGGTGATCCAGGTAACTCTGAAGGTGATTATAGACTAATCATTTCTGGATTTGGGCCAGGAAGCAAAGAATAAAAATGGTCCAAAAGTTTTCAGCCACTGTGTTGGACACCCCACCCTTGTGCAGAGGCATTATTACTGCTATTTTCCACTTGTCAGGGACAGTGCAGGTGAGGAAGGACTTATTGAAAAAGTCAGGTACTTGGCAGGCAAGGGAAGGATCACCTAGTTTAAGGAACTGATACTCAAGGGTGCCATTATCAGGACAGTTATCAGCTTTTAGGTTAGTGAGAAGCCTTTGAACCTCCTTTAGAAAGGCCAACTTTAAGAGAAAAGAGGGTCTAGCACACCTATGGTCAGGGAGGATGAGCCTGCAGGAGGCAAGTCAGAGTTATGAAAGAGCGAGGTGTATCTATCTAGAGCGGAAAAAAATTCATTAAGTCCCATTGCAATTGAAAGGGGGTCAGTGTGGGTGATGCCTTGGGCCATAAGAGTGTTTGGGAGCTTTACAGTCTTTCCCATGAGTAAGGAGTTGACCTGCCTCCAAAATGACTTGGGGTTACTTAGGTGTTCTGTCTGTATTGTTTTGTAATGATGCCATTTGGCTTTATTTAGGGAGTGTTTACACTGATTTCTAAGTTGCCTATATAGTATAGTTGCCAGTCAGACAGCAAACTACTTTTTTTGTAGGCCTGCCATGCACTGTTACAAGAGGACATGAGCATCCATATGTCATTTTTGATCCATGGGGCCTTGACACCTTTGCATTTACATTTTGTTTAGGGGGGTGTGGTTGTTGACAATTTGGGTGAAGGTGGAAATGAAATAATCCAAGGCTTGATTGACATCAGGGAGAGCACTGATAGGGTTCCAGTCAGTATTATAGACACAGTTGATGAAGTCATTAGTGTCAAGTCATTTGTTGAGAGCAGCAATGGAGCTTCATAGGTTAGGACTGGGAGAAGGGAAGAGGAGACAATCTTAAGGCAAGAGGCAGAGGTGAGGAGGGGGCAGATGCGGTAGAGGAGACCCAAGTTTTGATTCAGGGTCTTGATTAGGTGGGATGCATCGTATTTAAAGGAAAGTGAAGCATCTAAGGT
The DNA here is from genome assembly GCA_016271365.2 of Neoceratodus forsteri. Taxonomy (NCBI): domain Eukaryota; kingdom Metazoa; phylum Chordata; order Ceratodontiformes; family Ceratodontidae; genus Neoceratodus; species Neoceratodus forsteri. The sequence continues at coordinate 696,319,679 of CM057451.1, read as the reverse complement.
AATGCCCAGATATTTCAAGGTGTGGACAGCTTCAAGAGCATTGCCAAGAGCAGGCCCACTGGTGCAGCAGTTGGATTTCCACCTGTAATGCCAGTGATGCGGTTTCAAGAAAGAACTCAAGTTGCTGGAGGGCCGCCCGTGGGAGAAGAAAATGAGCATCCGATAGCTCGCATTCTCAGGGGGAGGGTGGGTACACTGCTCGGTGCCTACTGACTCCTGGTGGAGGCTGAGAGTACAGCAGGATGTCAGCCCCAGTACACTAGGGGGAGTGATGGACGTCAGCGTATGCCTTGACGTCAGTGGCACATCACTTCTCAGGGGAGCAAAATGGAAAAATGACACCAGGCCGATCGGGTTACAGCCCTCCAGAACCCTCATCACCAGGCTACCAGACCTCTATATGCCATCCCAGCAGCACCCCAGGATCATTGGTTGGCCACCAGAGCCATTCTCCTTCGGAGGTAACAAACCTGCCCAGTGAAGGGCTACACCGGGGTTACTTGGGGCTGGCTACAATTTGGGTCAGTAGGGGTCAAGGAGTAGCCATGGTGGGGAATTCATGTGGGAGCCTGAAGGACAGACCAGCCAGGTGTGGTGGAGGAGTCAAAAAAATCAAATAAGAAAAATGAACATCACCATTGGCTGAGGAAATATAGAGCAGAAGTGATGTGCCAATAGCAGAGGGAAGTCTAGGAAAAAGCATGGATTTAGTTTATTTTGTGTTAAAGACAAGCTGATTACTCTTAAACCAGTCTTCTAGGTCAGCAAAGTCAGCAGTTAGGTCACTATTTATCTGGTTAACATCAGGAGATGAGCGATCGATGATTGCATCATCTGCATAGAAGTGTGCAGATGCTCCACTGCAGTTGCTAGGTAAGTTATTAATGAATAGTGAGAACAAGATAGGCCCAAGTATGGACCTCTGGGGGACCCCATGTGTTATAGGCCTAAGGCTGGAGACAGAACCAGCCCACTTGACCCTTTTGAGAGTGGCAGGACAGGTAGTTATGGACCCAGCCAAGGGCACTGGCATGTAAACCAATAGTATGTAGCTGCTGAGCCAGGATACTGTGATTTACCGGGTCGAACAGCTTAGTAAGGTTGACAAAGATGGTACCCGTAGAAGAACTTCAGTCCATGGCTTGGTAAATGTTAGTGGTTACCTTTATCAAGGTGGTGAGGGTACTGTGATTCTTGCAGAATCCATGTTGGTAGGGAGATAACAGATTATGGTGATCCAGGTAACTCTGGAGGTGATTATAAACTAATCATTTCTGGATTTTGGCCAGGGGCAAAGAATAGAAATGGGCTGAAAGTTTTCAGCCACTGTGTTGGACCCCCCCCATGTACAGGCACAATTACTGCCACTTTCCACTTGTCAGGGAAAGTAGACCTATTGATAAGGTCACATACCAGGCAGGCAAGGGCAGGAGCACCTAGTTTAAGGAACTGATGCTCAAGGGTGTCACTACCAGGAGAGCTGTTAGTTTTTAGGTTAGTGAGAAGCCTCTGAACCTCCTTTAGAGAGGGCAGCTTTAAGTGAAAAGAGGCTCTAGCACACCTATGGTCAGGGGAGGATGGGGCTGCATGAGGGAAGTCAGAGTTATGGAAAATCAAGTTGTATCTCTCTAGGTTGGTAAAAAATTCATTAAGATCCATTTAATTTGAAAGGGGGTCAGTGCAGGTGGTGCCTTAGGCCATGAGGGTGTTTGGGAGTTCTACAGTCTTTCCCATGAATAAGGAGTTGACCTGCCTCCAAAATGACTTGGGGTTACTTAGGTGTTCTGCCTGTATTGTTTTGTAATGATGGCATTGGCTTTATTTAGGGAATGTTTACAATGATTTCTAAGTTGCCCATATAGTATAGTTGCAAGTCAGATAGCAGACCACTTTTTCTGTAGGCTCGCCATGACCAGTCATAAGAGGACACGAGCCTCCTTATGTACTTATTGATCCATGGGGCCTTGACACCTTTGGATCTACATTTTTTTATGGGGGCATGGTTATGGATAATTTGGGTGATGGTGGAAATGAAATAATCCAAAGGCTTGATTGACATCAGGGAGAGTATTGATAGGTTTCCAGTCAGTATTACAGACAGAGTTGATGAAGTCATTAGTGTCAAGTCATGTTGCAAACAAGGGAGATCTTTGGGGGGCAGTTATTACTCCATTCACAAACGGTGGGAGAATGATCATTTATGTAATCAGAGAGTACTCCCACAACTTTAATCTTTTGTGCGCAGTTAGTAACCACCCAGTCTAACAGCGAGTGCTTACCCGTTTTGGTGTCAATACACGTAGGGTCCTGGATGGGTTGTGTCAGATTATAGTCAACTAGGGATGAGCCCAGTTTCTTAATGGTAGGGTTGAGCAAATCAGCATTGAAGTCACCACAAAGTATACGATCATGGCAAGGAAGGTTGGTTAGCGAGGTAAGGAATGATGAAAGGCATGCTGTAGTATTGTTAGGTGGTAGATAGATGCACCCCAGGATAAGCTTTTTCACTTTACTTAGTGTCAGTGATAGGAAAATGGATTCCACGCCCAAGGTGCCAGCCACATACTCAGGAAGTTCTGTAACATCTAGATCAGACTGAATGTTGATAAGAATACCACCAACCCTTTGTGCAACCTACCCTTCTGAAAACAGTTAAAGCCCAGAATGGCTGCTTCATGTTGTTTAATAGCAGCTGAAGCCATGACTCAGTGATACACAAAATATCGGGGGCCTTCTGAGAATTCCAAGCTTCTAACTCAGTCATCTTGGGTCGAATGCTATGATATTTATATGAGCAATCTTCAGCCCTTTTGGAGGTGGTTGTGTAGTAGAGATTAGGTGTAAGCAAGAGGGAGGCAGGAAGGCCCTGGAATAAGTTCAATGTCCCCTGCACAGATTAGCAGAAGCAGGACAGTCAGACAGACACAGAGAGAGGTACCCATGGGTACAGCGCCGCAGGCAGCAGTCAGGGTGGGTAGTTGCAGACACCTTCGAAACAAGAGCTCAAATAATGCAGTGTCAGGCTTAGGTAGACAAGGGATGAATAATAGCAACATATGGGAGTCATGCTAATATTTGGCAAGGAGAGGGGGTGTACTGTTCTGAGAGAGGTCCTTTAAGGATAATGCGATAAACCAGTCGGCACAACAGTAGATAGTAAGGCAGGACAGGATTGTTAGCCACCCAGTGCAACCCATTGTTATTTGGCTAGGATTAGAGACCACTGGGACAGGGTAGCTGGTAAGGATGTGAGACACAGGAAGGGGTTAACTATCCAAGGGTGCAGGGATCGAGGTGGGATATAGCTGCACCAACATTGGGATCTATTTGGGCAGGGGTCGCTGCAATCTAATATGGAGGTCTGTAGCTTTAAAACACAGTGTGTTGCACCTTTGGGCAGCCAATCATGAGGAATTAAGGGAAAAAGGAGGAGCCAAGGTGCATTTAATTAAGGCCGAGGAGGGGGTGGGAGGGCGGACCTAATTTTCCCCAGGAGAAAGCACTCCAACAAGAACACAAGTCCCCAGAAGCGTTAATTGCAGTTTAAAAATATTTCCCCCAAAGCAGACTTTACCCAGCAAGAACAGTTTGGAAAAAAAAGGCTGACGTCACTAAGGAGCAGTCCAAGGGGAAAGTGTCTGGGGCTTGGGCCAATTAGCTGCGAGCTGTTCCACGCCTCAGCCAATCAGAGTTCTAGCAAGAGTCCTGGCTCAGCCTTGAATTCCTTACCCTGTCTGGTGATCTTGGTTAGTCTTCATTTATTAACAAGTTCCTGAGGTTTTGCCAGTCTTTCTATGGCTTCCTTCTGGGGACATAATGCTATTTTCTTTATAAATACCAGTTCCTGGGAAGGTTCTTTATACCATAAAGTCTCTGGCTCAGAGGCTTGACTGCAGTTCTGAAAATTAAACAGTATTCATAACAGCATGGTGTTTTTGCGTTCCTTGTAGCATTCCAAGATGCAGACTGAAAGCCCAATCATGATATTTTTGCCAGATAAACATTACTGTTGAAAAAATTAGATGGTGACTAACAAATGTTACTGCCTTAAATTTAAATTATATCATTATGATGTCTGTGAGCTAACAAGTCTTACTAACTAGTCAAGCCGGATTAGTAAATAAATTCTCTGAAGAAATACACAAATCTCTTTTAAATTTCCTCTTTGGCATGAAGCCACTAACTTAGAAAATTTTTTTCTTGAGTGCACACTGTGCATGCACTGAGAACCAAATGGCAGCTTGCTGCCCAGAAGCAATGGGAGTCAGCCAACTAGCACCATCCTACCAGTTATCAGCTATATGGAAGTGTACTCACAGTTGCACAAGTGTCTGTGGACTGGGGACTCAAACCTACACTAGGTTCACCACAGAAAGATGTAATCTAATACTGTATTAAATGTAAATGATATTACTATGAAATATAGTCACTCAGTGCAGCACTATAGTTACTCAGTGCAGAAATACCAGTGAGAAGACAAGTGTCACTCACTAGTCAAGCCTAACTAGCAAATAAATTCTCTGAAGAAGTAATCTTTTTTAGATTTCTTCTGAGGCACAACAGTAGCCCTAAACTTAGAGTCTTGAATGCACACTGTGCAGGTGCACACACACAGATCATTTGTGATGATGGCATGTATTAAAACAACAAGTACAGAAGTTTAGCTTAGTAACTTAGTTAACTTTAGAATGCTTACTTCAAGGACATATGTGTAGGTCAGCTGGAAAGGTGACCTCAGAGGGGAGAGCAGTGGATCCCAGAGGAGGAGGAAGTTAAACCTAGTGGGGGACTCTATTGTGAAGGGGATCCAGCTAGAAACAGGAGAGGGGGAGGACAGGGAAGTGAGGTGCCTACCAGGTGCCATGGCATGGAGGGATGTGAGGAAGATCCTGGGGATTGCCGGCAGGCAGGACAGGAGGGAGAGCTGGATGTCATTATCCACCTAAGAACTAATAACCTGGCAAACAGAGAACCTAAAGCAGTTCAGGAGGCATTTAGAAGACTGGGAAGGGGTCTCCAGCAAGTAGCTACTTCTGTCACTTTTTCAGAACTACTATCTGTGAGATGCATGGGTGAGCATAGGGGTGCCCACTCCAGAAAATGTAACACATGGTTGAAGAACTGGTGCAGCAAGGAATGATTCAGATTCATTGGTGACTGGGGACACACCTGGAAGGATGGGAGCTTTTTCAAGCCTGACGGCCTGCATCCATCCTGGAGAGGAACCCATATCCTCAATGAAATGTTTAAATGCTACATTGGCAAGCATTTAAACTAGCAAAAGGGGGGTGGCAGGCCAGCACAAAGGGAATTTGATTGCCAACCACCAGAAGCTAGCAAAGAAACAGGGGACCAGGAGGGGGGATATCACATCAATGCAAAGTGCAAAAGACAGAGGAAGGGAAGAATAGAAGGGACACAGGTACCCAAGGAGGGGATAGACAGTCAGAGGGTGGAATACAACAGAAGGGCAGAAGGCAGGGTGGGCCAGGAAAAAAGATCAATGGGAAGGGGAGAGTGTAGGAGAATAAAACAGGGGAGGAAAGTTGCATCATGGAGAGCAATAAAGCAATGGGGCCAGATGGGGTGCACCCCAGGGTCCTTAAAGAACTAAGAGAGGTGGTGGATGAACCTCTGGCTATCCTGTTCAGCCAATCACTGGAAACAGGGGAGGTACCCAAAGACTGGAGGACAGCAGATGTAGTCCCCTTATACAAAAGTGGGAACAAAGAGGAAGCAGGGAACTACAGACCAGTCAGCCTCACCTCGGTAGTGGGAAAGATCATGAAGCACTACTGAAGGAGAGATTGGTGGAACATCTGGTTGTCAATGGACTACAGGACCCAAGGCAGCATGGTTTCACCAGGGGGAGGTCATGTCAGACCAACCTCATTGAATTTTTGACTGGGTGACTAGGGAGGTGGATCAGGGAGGGCAGTGGACTTGGCCTATCTGGACTTCAGCAAGGCCTTTGACACTGTGCCACATAGAAGACTATTACACAAACTGGGAATATGGGTGGGGCAGGACAGTAGTGTGGTGGGTAGGTAACTGGCTGGGTGGCAGGACACAGAGGGTGGTGGTAAATGGCTGTCACTCCACAGAGGAAGAGTGACCAGTGGGGTACCACAGGGATCAGTGCTGGGACGGTCCTATTCAACATCTTCATCAGTGACATTGTACAGGATATAGAAGGCAGAATTTCACTGTTTGCTGATGACACAAAGCTCTGTAACAGAGTAGACACACCAGAGGGTGTAGAAAGAATGAGAAGGGACCTTCAGAAACTTGAAGAATGGTCAAGGGTTTGGCAGTTGAAATTCAATGCAAAGAAGTGCAAGATAATGCATATGGGGCACAAAAACCCTGGCACAATATATCAGTTGGGGGGTGAGGATATAGCATGCCAAGCAGGAAAGGGATCTTGGGGTTGTCATCTCCTGATGACCTCAAAATGAGGAAACAGTGTGACAAGGCATCAGGTAAAGCAAATAGGATGCTGGGATGTATAGGCAGGGGCATCACCAGCAGGAAAAAGGGAGGTCATAACTCACCTCCACATAGGCACAGGTGAGGCCTCACCTGGAGTACAGTGTACAGTTCTGGAGACCATACCATGTAAGGACATAGACAGGTAGAGAAGGTTCAGAGGAGGGCAACAAAGATGGTGCATGGGTTGCATCACAAGTCCCATGAAGACAGGTTGAAGGAACTGAACATGTACTCCCTGGAGGAGAGGAGGGAGAGGGTATGATAGAGACATACAAGTATCTTACAGGGAGGAACAGGTGCAGGAAAACACTATTTTAAGCGAAAAGATGTTTCAGGACTAGAGGGCATGGGATGAAGTTGGAGGAGGACGATCTCAGAGGAAACATGAGAAAGAATTTCTTCACAGAACTGGTGGTGGACAAGTGGAACACCCTGCCAGAGGAAGTGGTGGAGGCTGGAAACAATCACGGATTTAAGAATGCATGGATAGACATAAAGGAATTCTAGAGGTCAGGGGTAAGGGGAAATAGACTTCTAGGAAAACAAACTGAACTTACAAGCTCAAATGGGCAGACTAGGTGGGCCATAGGCCCTTATCTGCCGACACTGTCTATGTATCTATGTATCTATGTAGCAATGTGTGCCAATGCCTGGAGCCTTAGCAACAAGATGGAGGACCTGGAGGCAGCTATGGCACAGTCATACCTGGACATTGAGGCCATCATGGAGACCTGGTGTAATGATAACCATGACTAGGAGATGGCCATATCTGGCTATAACCTATTCAGGAGAGACAGGAAGGGCAGGAAGGGGGGAGCAGTGGCACTCTATGTGAAAGATAACATTATGGCCACAGAGATCTAAGGGGACAAGGAGGGAGGAGACACTGTGGGTTAAGCATGAAAGAAAAATGGGGCAGCTATCCACACAAGATGGAGGACCTGGAGGCAGCTATGGCACAGTCATACCTGGACATTGAGGCCATCATGGAGACCTGGTGTAATGATAACCATGACTAGGAGATGGCCATATCTGGCTATAACCTATTCAGGAGAGACAGGAAGGGCAGGAAGGGGGGAGCAGTGGCACTCTATGTGAAAGATAACATTATGGCCACAGAGATCTAAGGGGACAAGGAGGGAGGAGACACTGTGGGTTAAGCATGAAAGAAAAATGGGGCAGCTATCCACACAGCAGTAGCCTATAGACCACCAACCCAGGTGGAAGAAAGAGATAGGGAATTGATGTGTACCATCCAAATAATGGCCAACTAGGGGGAGAGGATGCTGGTTGGAGACTTCAATGTGCCAGACGTGGACTGGAGCCTCCCAGCAGCAGCAGCAACCAGGAGCAGATTTATCCTGGACTCCCTTCAGGGAGCCTTCCTTAAACAATTGGTCATGGAACCAACTCAGCAGGTGGCAATCCTGGACCTGGTGCTCACAAATGGGGACAGTGTGACAGGGTTCACAGTGGGGGAGCACCTGGGGAACAGTGACCACTGGACACTGTGGTTTGAAATAACTGAATGGTCAGATCCCTGCCACACTAAAACATGTATCCTAGACTTTAGGAGGGCAGATTTTGGGAGAATGAGGAAATGCTTGGAAAAAGCACTAGCTGGAATGGGGAAAGAATTAGGGGTGGAGGAACAGTGAGCAGTATTTAAAACAGGGATAGCAAGAGCAACACAATTGTGCATTAAGTAGGTTAGCAAGGGGAAAAGGAAGAGGAAACCCTTATGGTATTCTAAAGAAGTAGCAAAGAAAGTGAAAGTCAAAAGGATTGCACTCAAGCCATACAAAAAGACACAGGCAGAAGAGGATAGGGAGAGGTACCAGGAGAAGCAAATGGAAGCAGGGAGGGCAGTAAGGCAAGCCAAAGCCCAGACAGAGGAGCGCATTGTGAAAACAGAGGTTAGAGGGCACAAAACCGTGCACAGAGGTTCTTTGTCTTTAAATAGTTTTTATTTTAATGGGTTCACAACAACATATCCAAGACACACTGTCTTAGGGTAGCGGGTCCATTCCACTGGGATGTCAAACAGATGAGGCATACTGATGAGTCCTGGTAGGACGAAACACGTGTCTATGTCATCTGTTAGCACCCTTTGCAAACTGTGTGAGAGGCCTTCCGGCACCATGCAATTCTGCTTAAAGTTGAACCAGCATAACATTCTGTGGTGATTTGCATATGCAGCCCATGATGCTTTGCATTGTGTGGGCCTGTGTGATTTTGTATTTTCTTTTACAGGTAGGGTAGGTACAAGCTTGGGACTTTTTTAAAAACATTGTACATTATTTGGAAAATACCTTTATTCCATCTAAGAAGAAATTTAATAATAAAGGAAAAATTCACCCTTGGTTCAACAAGACAATTAAAAATCAGATTAAAATAAAAATTAAACTTTTTAGAAAACTTAAGAATAGTTCTGTTCCATTTAAAACTACTCTATTACATAAATACAGACTATCTGTGAAAAACTTAAACATTTCTATTAAATTAGTAAAAAATAAGCTAGAATTTAAACTAGCTCACACAAAAGACTGTCACAAATCTCTCTTCTCCTATATAAATAGTAAAAAAGGTGTACCAAGGACCATTGGTCCCATTTTAACCAATGGCTCTTCTCTATCTGATATAGAAACCTCGAATCTCTTTAATAAGTACTTTTGTTCTGTCTTCTCTCAAAAACCACCTATTAGTACATTTAAAGTTCACCACTTAGATTATCATAGGTTCTATCCAACTGACATTATACAGGCTATCAAAAAACTAAAAAAAAAATACTAGTCTGGGCCCAGACGGTATTCATCCATGGTTTCTGATCGAAACCTCTATAAATATTTCTATACCTTTGTCAATTATTTTCAATAAATCCTTACAAGAAAGCATTGTACCAAATGACTGGTGTTCAGCAATAGTTACTCCCATATTTAAAAAAGGCAATAGAGGTTCTGTACAAAATTATCATCCAATTAGCCTGACCTCAGTAGCTGGTAAATTAATGGAATGAGTAATGAAGTCTCTAATAGATCAAGATTGCAAAAAATTAGGAATTTATGATTCAAATCAGCATGAGTTTACTCCCAAGTATTCCTGCACCACCAATCTGATATCTTTTTACAATAATATAAGTACTCTACTAGATGTGGGTATCCCTACTGATGTAATTCTTTTGGATTTTAGTAGAGCTTTCAATAAAGTCTCACATGAAAAACTCATTACTAAAATACACAGTCTGTGTTTGTCACCTGATATTGTCGACTGGACTTTAAACTGGTTGACAATTCATTCTCAGAGAGTCAGAATTAATGATATCTTGTCTGATTCGGGTAGTGTGGCAAGTGATATACCCCAGGGGTCGGTCTTGGGACCAACATTGTTTAACCTCTTTATCGGTGATTAACAAACAGGGCCAAATAACTTCATAGTTAAATTTGCAGACTATACTAAATTGGGGGGCAAAGTTAATAATCAAGAAAATATTTCTGCATTAAAGAAAGATTTGGAAAAATTAACACTTTGGGCAAATGAAAGTCATATGCAGTTTAATCAAGACAAATGTTTAGTAGTGCATTTCGGTGTAAATAATCCAAAAACGATGTATCATATAAACGGACTACCACTTCACTCATCAAATTGTGAAAAAGATTTAGGGATATATGTTAATAATAAACTTTCATCAAATGATCATTGTGTTAGAACTGCTTGCATGACCAACAGACTTTTGAGGCAAATAAAATGCACTTTTGTTAATCGCACTGAACAATGCTTTATTCCATTGTACAGTGCATACATTAGACCGTATCTAGACTATGACTCCCCTTTCTGGAAACCAAACCAAAAAAAGGCATAGCAATTCTTAAACAGGTTCAAAGGAGAGTAACTAGAATGATTTCAAGATTAACAAGCTTGGATTATCAGAACAGATTAAAAGCTACTGGTCTCTTCTCTCTTCAAACTAGAAGATTAAGAGGTGATATGCTTATGGTTTTTAATTTAATAAATTCACCAGATCTAATGGAAAAAAGTGGTCTAACACTCTCCAAAAGGAGACATGTTCCGAGACTGCATAACAACCAGCTTGAAGTAAAAATGTATAAAACCAGCAAAAGGGGAAACCTTTTTCCAATAAGAGCAACCATGATATGGAACACCTTGCCACAAGAATTGGTAGAGGCAACTAGTGCCACTGTCTTTAAAAACAAATTAGATGTTTGGTTGAGGGATAATAGCTAAATAATGCCCCACATAGTGTGAGGAACAGTCTTGATGGGCTCTGGCCTTCTTCTGTTCTTTCATACCAAGTAATACCAAGTAAGTGAACAAAGGAAGGCAAAGGGAGGGATAGTGAGGCTAAAGGGCGAGAGTAGTGTTAAGGATGAGAACAGTAAAATCAGACATACTGAACAGATATTTCTGCTCAGTCTTTATAGTAGAAAGGGTGGGTAACAGGCCAGAAGGGAGTACGGGGAGGGGGGGAAGCCACAGAAATGGATACAAGTCCCTTTCCAAAGGAATGGGTCCTAAAGGAACTGGAAGGAATAAGAGTCGATAAAGCTATGGGCCCAGATGGGGTGCACCCAAAGGCACTGAGGGAGCTCAGAGAAGAGGTGGCTGAACCTTTGGTGACCCTGTTTAGCTGATCACTGGAAACAGGTGAGGTGCCCAAAGACTGGAGAACAGCTTATGTAGTCCCCTTATACAAGATCGGGAGCAGAGAGGAAGTGGGAAACAACAGACTGGTCAGCCCCACATCAGTAGTGGGGAAGATTATTGAAGCACTACTGAAGGAGAGATAAGTGGAACACCTTGTGGCCAATGGTCTATAGGACCCAAGCAGCATGGTTTTACTCGGGGGATGTTGTGCCAGACTAACCCCATTGAATTTTTTGACTGTGTGACAGGGGAGGCAGATTGGGGGGGCAGTTGACTTGGCCTATCTGTACTTCAGTAAGACCTTTGACACTGTGCCCAATAGGAGGTTGTTAAACAAGCTGGGCAATATGGGTATGGGTAGGACAATAGTGCGGCGGATGGGGAATTAGCTGGATGGCAGGACAGAGGATGGTGGTAAATGGCTGTCACTCCACAGAGGGAAGGGTGACCAGTGGAGTGCCACAAGGATCAGGGATGGGTCTGATCCTCTTCAACTTCTTTTTCAGTGACATTATGGATAACATTGAAGAGAGAATTTCCCTGTTTGCTGATGACACAAAACTCTGTAACAGAGTGGACATGCCAGAGGGACTGACTAGAATGAAGAGAGACCTGCATAAGCTTGAGGAATGGTCAGGGGTGTGGCAGTTGAGATTTAACACAAAAAAGTGCAGAATAATGCACATGGGACAGAAAAACCCTGAAACAACATATCAGCTGGGTGAGGTATAGCATGCTACAAGCAGGAAAGGGACCTAGGGGTTATCATCTCTGATAACCTAAAGGTTGGGTGTCAGTGCGACAAGGCGGTGGGTAAAGCAAATAGGATGCTGGGATGCATAGGCAGGGGCATCACCAACAGCAAAAGGGAGGTCATAATTCCACTGTACAAGACATTAGTGAGGCCACACCTGGAGTACAGTGTCCAGTTCTGAAGGCCTCACCTGCGTAAGAATATAGACAGGGTGGAGACAGCTCAGAGGAGGACAACCAAGATGGTACAGGGTTTGCATCACAAGTCTATAAGGACAGACTGAAGGGATTGAATATGTACTCCCTGGAGGAGAGGAGGGATGTGATAGAGACATACAAGTACCTCATGGGGAGGAACAAGGTGCAGGAAATCACTATTTTGCTGAGGAATAGATGTTCCAGGACTAGGGTCATGGGATGAAATTGGAGGGAGAGAGGTTCAGAGGTAGCAGGAGGAAGTATTTCTTCATGTAAAGGGTGGTGGACAAGTGGAATGCCCTGCCAGAGGAGGTGGTTGGGGCTGAAACAATTATGGGATTCAAGAATGCATGAGATAGGCATCGGAGGATCCTAGCAGTTGGGGGAAGTGGACAACCCAGTTCAAGAGAAGCTTGAAGAGGTAAACTTACATGTGCAACTGGGCAGGCTAGGTGGGCCAAAGGCCCTTATCTGCCAACAGTGTCTATGTTTCTATGTGATCCCCTTTTGAATGTTGCTGTGAATGGCTATTAAAATTAAATCAGATGCTTTAAAAAAATGAAAGTATGTTGGGTATATAATTCCTCAAAATTGGGTAAGAAGGGCTTGCAGGATTTTATAAAGACTTGCATCTTTGTATGGTAGAAATTAATTTCTTGTATTGGGTGACTTTATTCTCGGTTGGGCTGGGACTGTCATATTGACTTCCAAAATATTCTTTTGGATTCTGGCCTACAGCAATTAACTGAAACCTTTACCAGGCTGAACCTAAAATCCAATAATCACACTGTTCTTGACTGGCTATTTCCAAGTAAATCTGATCATATTGTCTCCTTCAGCTTACTGGCTGATGAAATAAGTGGCCATCACCCAATTTTTCATACCTGGAGCAACAGGTCTGGAATAAAATTGCCTCCTAAAGACTTATTACTTAGGGACTTCTCCAAACTTTGCATATTCAGTGTTTTAAGAAGCTTGTCTGCAGTTGACTGGTCATACTTGAAATGTATCCCAAATATAAATTGTGCTTTGGGTTATTTTATTAGTGAATTTATGAGAGTAGTTAATCAGAAGTCTACAATACTAAAAAGGAGGGTTAGTGGTAGGGACTCCCACTGGTTAAACTCAGAACTTTTTCAGTTAGCTAAGGAATGAGATTGCATGTGTTCCAAATTTAAGAAAAGTAACTTGATCCAAGACTTAAATTCTTATCACTGCCTGAAAGACAAATGCAAATGTAAACTCAAACTTCACCCTGAAAAAGCCTCTTTCTTCAAGGGCAGGTAAACAAAATACCAATCTTGAAAATTATTGTACAAGAGTTACAGGTCAACCGATAGCTTCCTGAAAATTGCTTAATCTGAATAGGCCCCATTTTTACTTGAGAGTTCTCAGTTGTCATTAGGTGCATAAATTAATAAAATGTCTTAAAGATAAAACTGTTGGATGTTGTCAGCTAACAACAAAATTGTTGTCTGTAGTGCTGCTGCTGAGTTAGCATATCCCGCCAGCTTAATTTTTTATTTATCATTTATTTTGGGTTAGGTTCCTAATCTTAGGAAAAGCTCAGTGGCTATCCCGATTCCAAAAGGCTGGTTCTTTCTTGGATTTTTGTAATTGGAGGCTGATTTCCATCTTCTCAGCTTTGTCCAAGATGCACTAAAAGCTTGTCTATAGTCAACTTAATTAGTATATTAAAATCTATGAGCTTATTTAAAAAATTCATATGGGTTCAGGAGGCTGCATAGAACTGAAGCTGCCCTGGTTAGGTTCATGGACATGGTGTACAGAGCAATGGAGGATGTTCTCCTTAAAGATGCTGCATTCATGGACCTAAAGAAGGAATTCAACCTTGTAAATCACCTTCCCCCTAATAAATTATTTAGAGCAACTGGGGCTAAGAAAATCTACTTTATCCTATTTCTCAGACTACTTGTATGATTGTTGCCAGTATGTTAGGCTTGATACGTGCACTTAGGCATGATCCAGGTCCAGTATGGAGCATCTCAAGGCTCCATTCTGGTCCTGATACTGTTTTCTTAGTTTATAGACCATTTATCCACTGTCATCCAACTCAGATTTGTTGCTCTATGCAGTTAACAGTGTGGTGTTTTGCCACTGCATCGCTGCCTCCGATATTAACTTTACCTGCTGGTAGAGGCAGCATAGCATAGAGGTTAAGGGTACTGAGCTGTAAACCTGCAGACCTGGTTTTGAATCCAATCAGCCCCCACTTGCATACCATGTGACCCTGAGCAAGTCATTAAACTTTCTTGTGCTCCCAGGTCGCACCTGGAAACAAGTTCTGGCTTAGTGTGCTTTTTCTCGTAATACAATTCCCCTTTTCCTTAACTCAAGAATTTGGAAGGTTCCAGGAGTGGTTTTGTACCAATACTTTCATCTTGAGCAAAACTAAAATTAAAACTATGAAGTCTGATGCAGCTCCAAGGTTACAGCAAAATACCGATCAGTTAAAAATCCTTGCCTCTAATGCAGTCCCATTAGAACTTGTCACTACTTTTAAATATCTCCGGGTCATTTTAGACCACATTCTTAACTTTGGTCCTCCTCTGGACAGTATAACTTCTAAGATTCATCCAGAATTCTATACAGAATCTGCAATTACCTCTCTCCTGAAACTCAACTGGCTATTGCCAATCAAAACTTGCTTCCAATCCTAAATTATACTTCTGTTGTCACAGATTTGACCACTAACTGTACTCTAGCTAGGAAACTGGTCCTGTTATATAAAATAGGCAGATTTGATCTGATGGAACTGAGATGTGCTCACCATTGTTGAACTTTAAATAATTTGGGTTGGTTGACTGTCAAATTAAATCTTAAGTTTGTTTTATCACATTTGAAAAAAAAATGACAGTCAGGTACCCCAGTTGTTTGAAGGATCAATTGTTATACTAGAAGCTCAATGTTGACTCTTGACCCTCCTTGTATTCTTTTCTGTTACAAACCACTCATTTATGTAGTGTTCCTAGACAATGCATCTTAGTTTACAGTACAGTTAATATGGAATTGTCTTCCTGGCACAGTTAAAAATTCCCCATCTTACAAAATTTTGTCTACTGCTGTGTTTCAATATTTTAGTGACATAAATATTTGTAATTATTTTAACTTCTTATTTTATTTTGTATGTCTATTGTGATGTACAAAGACATGAAATAAAGTATTTCTAGTTTATATGTATATGCTGTATCTTGACACCTGGGTCACAACTGAAAAAGGAATGTAATTCCAATGTTACTATCCATTAACTAATAAATGAAGTGTAATAGCTAGGTCACAAAAATTCTATGTAAAATAATTTGTAAAGCTGGTGAACCCTGAGCATTGTTCTGCACTATGTTCATGACCTGCTGCTTGCTGCACTTCACATACTGAAGCTTTGCTGAGGCTAGACCAACTACATTTGTTACTACCTGTTCTGTCTGCCATTTTGTATTCTTTATAGAAAGATGATGGCATTACATTTATATTATTATAAAATATAGTCACTCAATGCAGCAATGCCAGTGAGTTGACAAGTCCGACTCACTAATCAAGCCTGACTAGTAGATACATTTTCTGAAAAACAAAAAAAATTAAATTGCCTCTGAGGCATGAAGCCACAAACTAAGAACAATGGGCCCTATTCACAAAAGCCAACACATGTGTGGAGCGTAGGCATGCCATGACTGAATGCCATGCAGAAGGGTCCAGTGGATTATCCCTATGGCACTCATGACAGGTGCACTAATGCCTTGCACACTGGATCCCCCGACTACCCGCACAGCTATGTGCCACGGGTGGTCCAGTGGCATGCCAGAGGGTGTGATCACACTGTATTCCATCACTAAGGTGTGAAGTGTTGGGCAGGAGGGCACAAGTTACACAATGAGGACCAGCTATAATTGTTATGTGCCCTCCGAATGGACACCTGCCAAAAGTATCAGCACAGGGACTCATGCCACACAGCTGCCCCTGCACACCAGGCTGCTGGGGATGGCTGGGAGCATCCATTTTGGCAGTCACCCATCAGACCCCAATTCCTGGGGTCTGCACCTGCCCAGGAACCTCTGCATACATGCAGCAGGGGATCCACTATGGGACTCAGGCTGGGTATTCCATTGGGTGCCTGCCTGCATCTCATGATCCACCCACCCTATGCAGCTACGATCTACCCCCTTGCAACCTCCTAGGTTGTACCTGAAAATAGATGGATTGTGTCTAATGTACATAGCTGATCAATAAATGCTAACAAACAATAAATACATTTAAATTATGCTATTATGACATATAATTGCTTACTGTAGCAATGGCAGTGAACCAGCAAGTATCTCTCACTAATAGGCAAGCCTGGCTAAAACAATTTATTTTTTTTAATTTCTTCTTTGGCATGAATGCACAAACTTAGAACAATGCCATTATTGAGTGCACGCTTTGTGCACTGCACACACACAAAAAATGGCAGCTATCCCACAACACCACACTTGTAAAATTTTGTGCAAATCCATTGAACAATTCTGACGTTGTAAAGTGCAAAATGTGGGGTTTAACACAGAAAGCCTGCTCAACTGTAAATATTGTGGTACTACCGCTCCACTATATTTAGGTTTGAACTGGGGATTCAATGTTAAACTTGAAATTTAGCCCTTTAATATCTTCAGAACAGGTAAACAGATTTGCATGACATTTTGCATGTGCAGTCTTGTGTGGTAGGTCTCTGGATGTGCCATGTTTCATTTTGGTTGGATGTGTGATTTCTGAGATCTGGATAGTGGAAAAAAGTAAATTTTTATAGTTTTTTCCCCATTGGTTGGAATGGGATTTCTTTGAATTTCTCTACCGCCCAGACAGTTTGAAATGTTGGTCTGAAATTTTCAGGGTAGAATGGGGTTGTTGGCCCATAGGTGATAAACTATTAATCTGCTCTAAAGTTATTTAATTTTGACATTTTTCAAAATTGATTCTGCACGTGCTCAGTAAGCACTTCAATATAGCTGTATGAAATGAAGAAATACTATTTTTTGTATGGGGTCAATCTTTTTTTTTTCATGTGGGGAAGATCATTGTTTCAATTGCTGCCATCTTGTTTTCCCTTTTTCCATAAAAATTCACATTTGAAAATCCACAAAAATGACATTCCTGAGAGTGACTAACACATGTAGCTTGCTTATCAGGACCCCCTTAGCTGGTTTCTGCACTTAACTGTTGCAGAAATGCTCTTAGACTGTTGTCCTTCTAAGATTATAAGTCTTGTTTCATGACTGTTGATATGAAACAAGATCTTATTTTGAATGATGACTCATAAAAAAGCATAATTTTTCTTATGTGGAATCAATGCATTTCAATGAGGTTTTCAAATTCACATTTGAAAACCCACAAAAATAATATTTGTAAGAGTGACCAACACATGTAGCTTGCTTATCAGGACCCCCCAGCTGGATTCTGCACTGAACTGTTGCAGAAATGCCCTTATAATTTTTTTTTAAAGATTATAAATCTTGTTTCATGACTCATCATACAAAACAACATCTTTTTTCTCATGACGACTCACGATAAAAGAGCATTTTTTTGTATGTGGAATCAATGTATTTCAATGAGGTTCTCAACTTTGGTGCATAACTTTCTAATTTTTCAAGATTTTGACACCAAATTTTCAGTATAACCTTTTTGATACCCCACCTCTTGAACACTTGAACAATGTTTGTGTCATTTCACAAATTCTGCCCTAATGGCAATTTTGTATTCAATTGGCAAAATCTCCTTTTGGGTGGGATTTCACAATTTTCACCATGCTTGTTCTTGAAGTGGGGTCATAAGACAGGTATGTTAAAAATGTGGGGTCAAAATATTCTAAAATTGCAAAGTTTTGTGCATCTATTGACATTTCACTATGCTTGCTCATAACGTTCATAATTTTTCCCAGATTATCACCATAGTCATTTCTTTATACCACCCCATGAATGTGACAGCTGTCATTTTTCAAATCTTGCACAACATGTCTTTTTGTGCCCCTGCCATGGAATTATGTTACCTTGGCATGGAATTTGGTGGAGATTTGACAATTTTTAGTACTGGGCTGATACGTTGGGGTAACAGGAAGGCTATGTTGACAATTTATTTATTTGAGTATTGGTAACCAGAAGAGGCACACTGAACAAAGGCTCATTTCCAGGTGTGACATGGGGATGGGGGATTTGGGGGAGAATAGTAGGGTTACATTTGTGTACACTACACAATATATACAGTACAATCTCAAATATGTAGTAAGAAAACCATCCATATTGCATGCCTTTACAAAATATATACAGTACAATTTAAAAAACATAGTGAGAAAACAAACTGAGACAATAATGTTGATAACATTTGCATTTACAGTACATTGTATAAGTAAAAGTACAGTTTCAGGAGGATGAGCAAGAACAATGTCAACTTGTTTATACAGGTGGGATCAGGGAGGGTGATGCATGGGGAAGAAGGAAAATAGAGGGCAGGGGGACAGTGAGAAGAGGGGAAAATGGGGGAGAGAGAATGGGGAGGAGGGGTGGGACAGAGGAGGTAGGATGGGGTGGAGAGATGAGGGAGCAGCAGGCAGAGATCCTGGAAGGATGAAGGGGCAGTGAGTGGGCAGAGGGTCAGGAGGAGGAGGGGCAGGAGCATCCTCCAAGGGAGGGACAGGGTGAAGATGAGTTTAAGGCAGTATAGGAATGGGGACTTCTGTGTAGATATGGGTAGCCAATTTTGTTGCTGTTTTCCTATAAGTGGAAGTGCAGGGCCTGAAGGGCCCTGAGCCTCACCATAAAAATACATATATGAATCAATGGAGGGATGGGAGTGCAGGGCCCACCAGGCCATGTGCTCCAACAGATCAACAAAGATATGATTACACTATCTCAAAAAGTATGGATGCATAGGAGCACTGGGTCCTCCAAGCACTGTACTCCAACAGGAAAATAAGGATATCATTATACTGTCTCAAAAAGTAAGGGTATTTTTTTTTCAAAAAACTGCATTAATGTAACATTTAGGGTTCAGCCTAAAGTGACAAAAGTAGTGAAATGTGGCTTTAGGGCTTCTAACCCTAAAACCCCAATGCCACCCCTAAAGCAAATCTGGAGCGAAGTCTTCCTAGGGATTGTCAACCCTAAAACTCACCCAGTTTGATACACTCCAGAAATATACATACCTAAGTGGGTGAGCATTAGGGTTGACAACCCCTAGGAAGACTCTGTCCCTGATTTATTTTAGGGGTGGCATTGGGGTTTTAGTATTGGAGACCGTAAAGCCATATTTTTATACTTTCACTACTTTAGTCTGAACCCTAAATGTTATGTTAATGCAGTTTTTTTGCAAAGAATTATGAAATATTAGTCACTCACTGGGCCAATGCCAGTGAGCTGACAAGTCTCAGTAATTGTCAACCCTGACTAGAAATCTTATTTTTTTATTTTGTTTTTGGCACAAAGTCACAAACACTGCTGCACAAAAGCACATGCAAAACAACAACTGACCACAAAAAGTGATGAGGGAGTCAGTCGATTGTGACCTCCCCAAATAAAATATTATTTATTCAGAGCAGGTATGCATGAGTGCACCAGTATTATTTCACTGTACTGTAGATACACTAGTGAATCTAAATCCTTACTCACACACATGCATGCATACATATACACAGACCTAGACACAGTCACATACATGCAAGCTCTCCCCCATTTTAGGGAATTACCTTCTCTGCCTACTGTGCTGTCTTAATATGTCTTTACTATCTGGTCCTCCTAAGACTGCAATGGGGGGACTGGGAAGTCTAGCAGCTTTTCGTCCAGGAACCTGGTGGGATGTGGACCAAGGTTTCACAGTGCAAATCTGTGGCTGCTGCCACCCATCACCCTCTGACTTTGGGCCTCTTAGAGTTGCTGGGGCTGAGGTAGGGGATAGAAAAAAAGGAGCTGCATGTGTTTTAGGCTCCCTGAGCTCAAGAGCCAAAGAGGGCTGGGGAACAAGAGCAAGAGAAGCATGGTGGCCATGTTGGGCTGTCACACATGCACAGCAGTGCATTTTCAGAGTCAGAGCTCTGAGAGTTGAATTGGGACATGCACCCACTGCTCAGTGCAGGTATGATCTGGAAGAGAAGCACAGCCAAAAAAAACAGTATAATTGTACCATCAAGTGCAGTGAAAAAAGTTTTCCCAGCCCCAGGGTAGGCAGCAAGGTCTTTCAAGGAAACAAAAGACATGTGTGCATACACATCAACTGAGATAGTAGCTCAGACAGATGCTTCCCTTGAAACAAAGCACCTGAATCAGAAATGTGCTGTGTGCCAAGTTTAAAAAACACCTTCCCAGCTCCCGAATAGTAAGCAGAGCCAGGACATGGTAAACAAGTTCTAGCAGAGCCACTATGGTTGTATGTGCATTAACTAGATATGGGTGTTTCATCGGCTTAAACATAAACATGAATTGCTGTTGCATACACTAACTGAATCAAAGTACAGTACAAGTCACATTAAACTGTTCTGCCAATGAGTTGCTTTAGCATTTCTGATTGAGTTGCATAAGTGTTGCTGGATTCAGTACAACACCTTGCACAAACTGTTTCTTAAGAGTTGCAACTCAGTTTTGCATTGCATTGCAACTGGGCTTCAGGTGCATATCAAATGGGTATCAAAAACATTTTATAAACATTGCTCTTGAGCTGAGTAAGTGTTGGAGAACTATGCAATATGGGTTGCCAATGCATTTCCAACTGTAAAAAACAATGTTAAATCAACTCATTGGTTTGACAGTTTAATGTGACTTATACTGTACAGTACATTGAGAAAGGGCAGATATAAAAATAATGCCACTGTCTATTTTACAGTTACCTGTATGTTTCACATTTTATTCTATGCACTCATAGCAAGAAACTCAATAGAACCGGCCATCATATTATGAAGTTACTGTACCTTAATTGCATGCACTGCTGAGACAACTACTGTATATGTTGTGACAAGATGGAAGATATACATAATGTTGAGACATGTTTAGGAAGACATTTGATGTGTTCAATTGATTTTTTTTTTACAGATTGCTACACAGTACATACACACATAATTAATATAATTTACAAGTGCATACCAAATGTCAATGTAAATCTTACACATTTCATTACAAGCTGTTCTCTTGAAGGAAGATCTTACTGTACAAGGCCTAAAAATGGGTGTTAGGTAAAAGTAAACTGGGGTAGGTGTGTTATTGAAGGTATTGCATAGTTTATCTTTTATTGCTGCTCCACACCAGGCACACACAATATGAACATCAACAACCCCTTCATATGAAGCAACAGGAATTAGTTAGTACAAGGAGAGAAACAAGTAGGAGACTGAGTAAGTGGGTAGACAAGCATTAGTATGGTAATTCAAATAACATTTCAAAAAGTCTTACTGTTATAATTCATTTTTTACAAATGTGTCTGCACAAATAAATAAAATAACAAAAATGGGAGTTAATCCACATATGTCCACAGGTGCCACACATGCAGGTGAAGGGATATGAGACCTGGATGAACCAGTCTGCCCTGTTCCTGAGCCAGAAGATCATGGCAGAGAGGTAGAGGTACTGGGGTTCCATTGATAGTTGTTGAAGCAAAGGCAACCAAATCTGATGAGGCCAAATAGGGGCTATTAGAATCATGTCAGCCCTTCCACCTGTAGCTTCAGGAAAACCTTCTGCAGCACTGGGAAGGGGAGGAAAGACATACAAGAACCTCTCTGTCCAGCAAAGAGACAGCGCGTCTCACCAGAAAACACCATGCCTGGGAATGAGCAAGCAAAAATTTGGTAGTTTTGCGTTGGATGGGGAGATGAAGAGGTCTATCTCTGGTTGACCCCACAGGTTGAATAAGCTTTTCAACCACCTCATGATTTAGCTCCCACTCATGGGCCCTGAAAGTGGTGTGGCTGAGACTGTCTGCCAGGACATTGCTGCTGCCTGGCACATGGACAGCAGTCAGGTTGAGGTCAGCTAGACTGCTGAATACCACACTCACATCACCTCCTGGCATACGGCATATGAGTGAGTGCCTCCCTGTTTGTTCAGGTACCAGACCACAGACATATTGTCAGTCAGAACCTGGAGTGTCTCCGTACATATAAGAGGCTGGAAGGCCTGAAAGGCATACAGCACTGTCACATTTCTAACACACTGATGTGTAGAGATGCTTCCAGGAGAGACCATGTTCCCTGGGTCTGATGGCGTCCTAGGTGGGCTCCGCAGCCTTGACATGAAGAATCTGTTGTAAGGGTCACAGTAGGAGTAGGGGGTTGAAAAGGGAACCCCCATGGAGAGATTGGACAACTCCTGCCACCAAAGATGATCCTTCTTCATGTGCCCGGACACTAGGACCCTGTGGAACAGGTTGTCCAGCTGTTGATCCCATTGGCCACAAAGAGTCCATTGGGTCATCCTCATATGCCATCTGGCTAGAGGAACTGTAGGAATCACAGCTGCCATCAGCCCAAGAAAATGGTGGATAAACCGGGTTGTGGTCCAGTGTGAGTTGGCCACTAATCTGGCCTCTTCCAGCAGGGTTTCTGTTCTGTCTGATGGGAGGAATGCCCTGCCCTGGACTGTATCCAACACAATCACAAATGAATTGCAGGAACTGGGAGGGGAGAGGTGGGACTTGGATTAGTTGACTGTTATTCCAAGTCAGGAAAAGAGGTCCAGGGAGAAGGAGAGGAACTCTCTCAGACTGCTCTGTGATGGGGCTGACAGAAGCCAGTCAACCAGATAAAGGCACAATTAGATCCCTCTGCAGCATAGGGCTGTAGCCACCACTGCTAGGCACCTGGTAAAAACCCAAGGTACCAAGGATAGCACAAAAGAAAGAACCGTGAACTGGTAATGTTCCCCCTGGAAGACAAACTGAAGAAAGCAGCGGTAGGCCTGGAAGACAGGGATGTGCAGGTAAGCATCCTGCATGTCCACTGCACAAAGCTAATGGCCGTTGTGGAGCAGGGGTGGAAGTCCATGGATGGTGAGCATGCGGGACCTCTTGTACTCAATGTACAGGTTGAGCATGCTGAGGTCCAAGATAGGTCTTAGGTTGCCCATCTTTTTGGGCACTAAGAAGAAATGAAAGTAATACCCTCTTCCTATCTGTGCTGGAGCCACAGGCTCTGTGGCTGACTTTTGCAGAAAAGCCTGGATCCTGTCCTGTATCAGAGACAGGTACCTTGGAGGATAATGGAAGAGGCCTGGGGGGGTTGTCCAGAGGCCTGTCTAGGAACTCTATCGTGTGATACGAAGAACCCAAGAGTCCATGGTTATGTCCTGTGACCCCAGAAGGTGAAGGGCAAATCTCCCCCACCCACTTGTTCCCCTAGAGGATCTGGAGGAGGCAGAGGGGTTCCCCATGAGTCAGGAGGCTGAGGGGAGGGAGCTTGCAGCTCCTCCAGGTGACTTCTGGGCCTTGGCAGAGTGAGTAGGGGTTCCTGATGCTGGATACCAGCATTTGGCCTGGCATTTTGCAGGGTCCTCTTTGGTCTGGTGTCTCTGTTGCTAACAAAAAGGCTGTTTGCCTTCATAACCCCTCAATACATGAAGCTGACATCACAGATGGATTTACCATGGTTCTGCAATTCACTGATAATATCCTTGGCGCCACCTCCAAATAACACGGATCCCCTGAAGGGGTATCCAGGATGGAGGTCTGGACGTCTTATGTCAGGGGTAGCCTGTGACAATGGTGACTGCAATTGAGCACTT
Organism: Neoceratodus forsteri; assembly: GCA_016271365.2. NCBI lineage: Eukaryota > Metazoa > Chordata > Ceratodontiformes > Ceratodontidae > Neoceratodus > Neoceratodus forsteri. Next base: position 696,295,833 of record CM057451.1, on the reverse strand, counting down.
TCAAAAAGGGTGACTCAATTACAGAGTCTGTGCTCAGGGCTACTGGGGAGGAAGGGTGACCAGATGAGGTATGTGAATATAGCGACAGGTTGTTGCTATATGTACATGCATGTGGCAGGGTGAGCATGCCATGTGATGGGTAGAAGGGAAGGGAGAGTTTGTGGGGTGTAGTGCAACAGTCAGCTGTTGAGCTGACTGTGTGGTGTAGTAGGTGGATGGCAGGCTAGGATTCAGAGGGTACCAGGTTCAGTCCTAGGCATGGTCATTTTTTTTGTGTGCATTCTAGGATTTTTTGTTTGTTAGTTTTGCACCCCCGACATGCACCCTCCTGGAGCTGAGAATCCTTATGTAGGGATGTGTGCAGGGGTGCAGCTCCCTGCATAAATAAATTTAAAAAAAGTAAATCTCTGGCCCCCTTTGCTTTGTGCCAGTAGTGTACATCGACGAAAATGATTTTCAGCGTTGTACACTCGCCCTAACGGCAATTGCTTTTCCACAATCACCATTATCACATGGGATCATGCCAGGCCAGCAATCCTGAGCCAAAATATCAGCTAATGCAGACAGTAGTGGCTTTGGTGCGAGCAGCTGAGTCTACTGTGTCATAAATGGCCTGGAGGGCATGATGACAGAAGAGTTTAGCCATTCTCACTGTCTTGGCAATCTTGGCCTTAAGCTCCTGTTCCTGGATAGCTTCCAACTTGGATGTGAGTGAGACCAGGGAAGATTTCTGGAAGGTAACCATATGGGCCACATAATTAAGGGACCTGAGGGCACAAGTGAGGGAGGAATGTATCTTATAATCAAAATTGTCCAGCTGCATAGACTCCTTATCAGGAGGAGACATGCTCAAATGTTTAGGTTTAGAGGACCGATCATGTGCTGCTGTGATAACAACTGAGTCTGCATTAGGATGGCCAGTAAGGTGTGTGACCCCATCTGGGGGGGTGGTACATCCTGTCTGCCTTTTTTGAAACAGCTGGTATGGAGGAAGGCTGTTGCCAGATAGTGGATGTCAGGTCTTTATGGGGCACAGTTCAAGGCAGTATGGGCACTGGAGCTGTGTCAGTCATGTCAAGATGCTCTGCAAGCCTTTTCCACTTTGAATCCTGTTCCTGGATAGCCTAGCCACATGCATTTTGTATAGTTATGAGGAGTTCTACAAGGGAAGGGTCCTCTGTAGGGCACTACCTTAATTCCTTAGGCTAAGGCTCTATAGATGTATGTATACCAGAGCTGGAGGATGAGTCGGAGTCAGAATCCAAAGAGTGCTTGCTGGGGGTCTGAACCCTTTTTAGAGGAGTGTCTTGGGTTTTATCCCAGATCTGGTGTTTAGTGAAGCCTTTTCTGGAAAGGTGGGAATCCACCAGTGAGGCTGATCTAGGGATCAGAAAGGAGGTGGGAGTAGTGGCTGCCACTGGTCTCTGACAGTCAAGCTCTAAGGTTAGTTGAGTCCTGGCCTCCTGAATCAGGGTCTGAAACACTGCCTGGATATCAGCCTGAGGCTGTTCTGGAGGCTGAGGCTGAGGAGGAGGAGGAGGTGGTGGAGGAGGAGGCTGGCATAATGGATAGCCCGACATCTGATATTGAGGGTATCCATGAGCCTGATAGGAGTAGGGAAAGCCAGAAGGAACATACCCTTGATTAGACATAGCCTGGTGTCTGGTACCATAATGGGGTGGATGATCAGGCATTGGATACCTCGGCGAAGGGTGCATTGGGTGCTGTGGAGGTGGATAGCCTGGAACATTGCCCATAGGTCCAGCTGGAGGTGGAACTGAAGGCCTGGAAGGAGGTAGGGCCAAAGGCCTAGCGGGAGGTCCAGAAGGACCTGGCATCATCCCCACAGGGACATTCAAAGGGGTTGGCACTGGATCAGGCACAGGAATGTCCAGCACCAGATTTGGCACCTCAGAGCCTGACAGAAGGCCATCTAGCATTTGAGGAATGGCCAAATTTCCAGACATCCCCTGACCCAGCGAAGGGTCACCTGGTGAAGAGTCACTTGGCATCAGGGTGTGAGCAGAACCCGATGAAAGACCAGCTGTCATCTGGGGAGCCAGACTCCAAGATGGTGGAATCTGGTCGTCCAATGGGGCTTGGGTTGAGGAGGTCCTGACAGAAGGTCCCTGGATGGATTAACAATAGGCCTAGTGAGTGAACCAGGAAGAGAATGACCCAGTGAAGGAGGGGGAACCTCCAGATTAGTGCCCACCTCTGGCTCTTGATCTTCAGGTAAGCCCAGAGAGTCTGGTTGGGTCAGTGGGTATGAGGAACCCTCTAAAGACTGTTTCATGTCTGGCAGCTGGCTCAGCTTGACATCAGGGGTATCCTGCAACCTGATGGGAGAGTCTCAGCTGTGCAGTCCCCAGAGGAACTGGGGAGCGACTTATCAGCCGCTGCCATGCAGATGTCAGAAGAGCTAATGTCCTACTTATCAGCCTGGGCCATGCAGACAAGAGCTGAGCTGGAGTCCAGCTTACTGGCTGTGACCATGCACTCCTCAGTGGGGCTGGGAGTGACTTATAAACCTGACTGTTGGCGATAGACCCTGAAGAAGATATGGGCTTAAGGAGCACAATAGGGGTTCCATCATCCAAGAAGAGCCCCTACTGCACCGTGAGTAAAGCAGGCAGGGAGGCCATGGTCTGATCCACCATAATGGTAGGAGACCTGGCAGTAGGAGTACTTACCAAAGTGGAGGCCCTCTGGTGTTAGTGGTGCCTGATGGTCACTGCCAATGTATGGAGACCTTTTCTGGTCTCAGTGCCTCTCCTTGTCCTTTTTCTTCTTTTTTGGGTTCTGGCGTTGGAGAAGAAGAATTTTCCCACAGATTCTGCAGCTACTTTTCTATAAAAGCTAGGCACATCTCCAACAAGTGGGCTTCAACCTTTTTCTGGGGCATAATCTGTGTGGCATGGTTGAAGGATTGGCAGGGCACACAGTCCTTGACCTGGTGTTTGTGGCCTCAGTGAATCATGCAGCGGGAATGCTCGTCTGCATGCAGGATCTGGGTGCCACAGGACTTACACTTCTTCTTTTTGACACATCACCCAACTGTTCATGTTCTTGAATTGTACCTCCAGCTATATCCCATGCTTTAAATTTGTCTTTGTTATTTATTTGCTTCCCCTTTTTTCTGTATATCCCTCAAGATCTCTGTATTCAACCTCTTTATGTTAGATCTGTTTATACTGTATTTACTATGTAATTGTTTGACCCAGTGTTCAGTTCTCTTTTCATGCTTAACTGGACATTTGTGTAAATGCACATTTTTGCTGACATACCTTTCAGTGTAAAATAAAGATTGATTAAAAACTGGACTGATAGACTTGAATCACAGCAGTTCTGCAAAAATCCAAACTGGCCATAATGGGTGCAACTTGCACAAATACTGCTGGTCCAGTCACTCTGGCTGCACTGTTCTGCCTGACTTTTACATATCTGACCCACTCCTGGAAGTCTGTTTTTCAACCCTTCCTTGGCATGGTTATAAAGGGAATTGTCTGGACCAGATCAGATAGGTAAAAGCAAGACTAGATCATCTGGAGTGAGTGGATCACCAATATTTGCACAAGCTGCACCCAGTCCAGATTTTACAGCTCTGGTCTGGGTCTGGTGATCTGGTTTTTACCCATACTCCACTGCATGTGGCTTAGTGACATACTGTGCGAATGGATGCAAAGTCTAACCCATTGAAGGCTGAAGTTTCAGAAAATCATTATGCTAAAAATACCAAGGCTCACTCAATTCCTGATGATCCCCCACCTTCAAGTTATACTTAGTCCTCTACCAAAGTCATGCTCAAATATTGGTGCCTCTACATCCACACCATTAAGCTTTAGTGACATCATGCCTCTTATGCTGCCATGAGCTCCTCCATCCATGAAGTCCCATTCTGCTTGAAGGCACCCCCCCCAATTCAGGTAAATTTCCAGGGAGCAGCTCTTTAAACCGCATCAACTAAATTACAGCAAAACTCCTTATTTTTAAACATTTTATTGATAACTTTTTGTTTTAGTATGTCAATGGTCAGGAAAAATGAACTTGTAAATGAAACCAAAGACCCCACTTATCAGTTCATTTAATCACAATACAGCATGTTATGAACTAATCAGATTCTATGTGTAACCTAAGTCAAACAAAAATTACACACACACGCACACACCTACCTATTTGCAAGTGAAGCAAATGTGGTTACTATCATTTGGTTGTAAACACCTATAGTCACAAATTGCAGGTTAAGAACATTCAGTAGGGTATAAACAGTAGCCCAGAACTGCCTGCCTGAGAAAATGAAGTTGGTATATTATTTAGAAACAGGCATCACTGGAGCTCTTTGCTATAGAATGTCCTGCAAAGTAGCAAAATGACAGCTCTTATGACAGTGGTGTCAAATGACTTAATAAGGTGTTTATAGAGGCTGAGGGCACAGCAGAGCTCATTTGTTATGCAGAAAGCTCCAAGAAGTGTTTAACCCATTCTACTTCCAGTAGCTCTCTATGTCTGTTCTATCCATTGATAATTTGACAGAGAATGACTGCCAGAAGATAATAAGTTAACATTCTGTGGGCTCAATTAACTCCTCAAGCCAGAGGAAAAATAATGCTCTACAACATCCTATATACACACAGGCAGCGTAGTAATGAGGCTTCAGCGGAGGAATCTATTTTTAACACTCTATCATATTGTTTGGTAGCAAAAATGACACCTGCCCTTTCTGAATGCAAAATGTCTGCTGGGCTACACCCACAGCCATAAAATTAACTTTGTCAGACTATCATTACAAAATCAGCAAGCTGTCAAAGGGGAACTGACTAATGCAAACAAAGATGACAGACCCCATGCTTCAAGAAACATCTAAGCACCATGGGAAGAGAGTCAACGGTTGAATCCAGTTTACTCATGAATTTTGGCCAATAGGAGAGCAGCATGAGCCAGAGGCAGTTTGACTGTGAACAAGACTTGCTTATCAGACACTGAGCTTCAGCTTGCATAAAAGAGATGGTTTTCAGCCATTCAGGGGAGTGCAGTTAGCCCTCAGGGAAAGGACTGTGTATCAAGATGTGGGCCAGTGTGACATCATCTGTCCAGACTCGGTCTTCCTGGCAGACTTAGAAGTATACGGATCCCAGAGTAAATTGTGAGAGAGAAAAAAGTTTTCAGTGATACTTTTGTTTAAAAGGCAAATTATAGCTGGATTTTTCCTGCTTCTCCACAGAATTTCCGCTCTGTGGAAACAGCTCCTACTGCATCTCCATCCAGGAAGGCACCTGCTTCATCTAGGTCTCAAGCCTCAGAGAGATAAGTAGAGAGGAGGAGTGGAGGAAAGCCACCAGCCAGTCAGAGAAAGCCAGCACCCAGCTGGGAGCACCACATCCAGTCAGATTTGCTACTAACCTGTACCAGTGGTAGAGTTTGATGCATCAGAACTGTGAGTAAAATCCAAGGTTCTACCCTGCAACTGGGGACAGAGTTATTGTGTTTGGATTTAAGGGATAAGTCCAGGGCAGGACTGTGCATGTGAGAGCAGCCTGGGCAAAATATTGTTGAGAACAGCTTGCACCACAAAATCCCATTTGGATTACAAATAGGGACTACTTTTTCAAGTCTTGTACCAGTTTAATGTTTGTGTTCAGCAACAGAGAGTTTGAGCATTTTTCCTGAAACTGTTTAAAGCATGCCACTGAGCTCCACCCTGTATCCCCAGTGTGGTACCCACTGCAACTATTGAAAGATCTCTCACCCATGACATTTGGAGGGAATTAAGATGGGTGCACCCATATTGGAGTTTGAGGACTGTTGGGGTGGGCAAAGTGTTGAAATGAATTGGTTACTGTCTATTACTGAATAGAGTATAGATATACTGCTACCACCATTGCTCCATTTTACTCTTGTTGCCCCTTGTTCTTTCCATACCCTCCTTATTAAATGAATTATTTATCTTGTATTTTATGGTTTGGTAGTTGTTACTGTTTGGTGGATCACTTGTTTTGGGGGAGGGACTTTGTGGGCATTGTTTTCTGGGGGGGGGGTGATAGCCCTGTATTTCAGCAGCTAGGTACCCAATATCACCCCTGAGGTAGAGGCACTGTGCCATGTTAGGTCAGTGTAACAACTCCTTATTGAATCCAGGCCGGCCTTTACAGGAAAAGTAGAGAGGTGAACCCCGAGGGTCCTGGTATGGTGACCAACTGCACATACTTCACACAAATTGTTACATTAATGGTCTTCTTTTATCTGGGTTGTCATTCCTTATCTTTCCTGGCTGTATGGTTGGATTTTCATCACCCTTGATAAACATAGCTGGGATTGTGGGAACAGTATTGGTGGGTGATGTCTGTAGAAGCAGCTAGAAGAAACACTACTTTGGAGAATAATGGACTCATTTTTTTGTCCTCCCTGTAGTGGATGGGACAGCTTAGGCTTGGGCTCATACTTAGCTTTTGGTCAGAGAGAGAAATCTTGCTATCCCTGATTGGCAGCCAATCCTAGGCACTGCCTGGAAACCAGGAAGTGGGCAGGGGCTTTCTTAAGGACTAGGCCATCAAGCGCCTTCCCCCCCATGCGAAGGACCAACACACAAAGGATGCTGGAGTCTGCCCACCAGAGTCAGTACAACATGGCAGCCAGCAGCCAGCCACTCTGCTGCCCTGCTGACCCAAGTGGATCCCTACTCAGGTAAGCCTGTTGGGGGCTGCATTATATGGTGGCTGTACTTGGGAATCCAGGTAAGTGTGTCAGTGGACTTAGGGGCTTGCTGTTGTTTTTCTTTGTCTTTAGTATGGTGTTTTTTGTTCATAACTGATACAAGGTTTTAATGTGTTTCTGGTTAGTAGGGATTGTAGGTAAACTGTTGTATGTGCTAGGGTGATTCCAGTATCAGGGGCTTACTGTTAAATAGTTGCTAAATTTAGTAGGGTGTTGGGACTTGCCTTAAAAATCCTGCTAGGTATTAGGGTATATAATAAGATAAATGTCAGGGTTTCAGGGCATGTGGCTACTGGGTGGTAGGAGGATAGCCTGACTGGGTCTGGGACAAACAAAAAAGGAAAGACTGGAAGGACAGGGAAAGGGAAATGTGGGGAGTGGTGCAATGTGCTGCTTATGGAATAGTAGTCTACAGGGAGACATTCTGGAGGCTGCAGTGCCATCCCATGTGTATGTGTGCATCTCAATGGGTGGAGAAAACAGATTTGGAGGCTCCAAGCACTGCTGGCAGAGAGTCAGGATAATGTCAGGAGACTGAAAGTCACATTGGCAAGAAGTCAAGGGGACCATCTCTCTTGCCCAGGGACTACCCAACCAGACACCACTACCTCAAAGATTGCCAAAAGAAAGGAGAGTTTGGACTAAGGAGGGCTCAAAGAGAGCAGGGGTGGTAGGATCTGGAAGGCTAGGGAGAGCAGGTAACTGGCACACTCCTCATCCACTACCATTAAGAAACTCCTACGCTATTCTGGTGGAGCAAGATTGCCATGAAGGAACACCCGAGGTGGTGGACAGAGAGGATGTGAGGGAATGCCCAAGTGGAATCCCCAGGAGGGGGAGAAGGAGATCCCCAGAGAAAGATGAAGTAACTTCTAGTAGGGGAAGTTATAGTCAGTGGGATAGAGTTGGGGGAAGGAAAGGGAGTAGAGAGGGAGGTTAAATGCCTACCTGGGGCATCAGCTCAGAGGGATGGAAAGTGTATCCAGTGGATCAAGAGGGCTATAGGAAAGAAGGGGGAGCTGGACATAATTGTCCACCTGGGGATCCATGACCTAGCTCTGGAAGGGAGAGGGACAGTGCAAGAGCAGTTTAGAGAGCTTGGAAAAGGTTCTTAGGCAGGCACCATGTACTTTAGTCTTTACAGATGTGTTGCCAGTCCAAAACAGGGGGAAGGAGAGGGAGCTACACACTAAGACCTTCAACTCATGGTTGAAGGAATGGTGCAGAAAGGAGTAGTATGCCTACATTGGGCACTGAGGCTCCGCCTGAAGGGATCAGAGCTCATACCAGGGAGATAGCCTTCATTAATCCTGGTAGGGAGTGGCACTCCTCAGTAGGTGTTTTAAGCATTACTTCGATGGGCAAGGGGGAGCTGCGGGAGGCAAAGGGGTGGCAGAAACTGCCCCCTCCCAGGCTGTGAAGGAGGGTAGAAAATTTATGCTTGAAAGGATTCCTATCAAAATGAAGGACAATCAAGGGTGCAAGGAATCAGCATGGGAGGAAGGGGGCAAGAGAAGCAGGCAGTATGCAAAGGAGAAGAAGGGGGAAGAACTAGACAACATGAGAAGGGACAAGAGTAGGACTAACAAAATCTGGACAGCCATGAGTGCCAATGCTAAAAGTCTTTGAAATAAGATACCAGACCTAGAGTCCACCATGGCTGAGGCAGGCCTGGATATTGTGACCATCACTGAAACATGGTGCACAAACAGCCATGACATGGAAATGGTCATACCTGGCTACACAATGTTTAAAAGGGACAGGGTAGGAAGGAAAGGGAGTGGTGCTTTATGTTAAGGAAAACATCAAAGCAATGGAGGTACAGGGGGTACAGTGGGGCAAGGTATTGGGGTCAACCACGAGTCTGGAAATGGAGCCACCATTCTCTTGGAAGTGGTATACAGGACTCCAAAATAGGGAGAGGACATAGATAAAGAGATGATGGAAGTCACAGACAAGATGCTAAAGAAGGGGGAGGTGGTGCTGGTGGAGGACTTTAAACTGCCAGTTGTAGAGTGATGCTTTCCTGTTGCAGCATCATCTAGGAGCAGAGACATCTTGAGCTCGCTGCAGGGGACATTTCTCAGGCAGCTGGTCAGTGAACCCACCCAGGGTGAGGCGATAGTGGACCTGGTACCTACAAATGTGGACTGTGTGGCAGACATCAAAATGGGGAGCCATCTGAGGACTAATGACCATTGCACAGAACGGTTTAATATAACATAAACAGTGGGATCCAGCTGCACAAGGGTGGACGTCTTAGCTTTCAGAAAGGCTGACTTTACGAAGATGGGGGAATGCATCCAACTAGACCTGGCGGTGGGAGATGTCAAGGGGAGGGGAGGGAAAATGTGCCAGAATGAAAGAGAACATAGTAAAGGCTTCAAACGTATACATTAGGCAAACAAACAAAAGCAGAAGGAGGAGGAGGAAGCCATTATGGTTATCGAAGGAAGAGGCAGAAAAGGTAAGGACAAAAATAGTGGCATTGAGAAGGTATAAGGATCAGAGAGGGGAGGAAAGAGAAGTGTATCTGGGGAAATGGAGGGTTGCAGGCAATGCAGAATGGAGCTCAAAAGTGCAAGCTGAGAAAAAAGTAGCCCAGACAGTTTCAAAGGGGGACAAGACATTTTTCAGGCATAGCAGCAAGAAAAGGAAGACCAAGGGAGGGATTACACAGTTAATAAAGTAGGCAGGGGGCTATACTGTGGAAGACCAAGAAAAGGCAAATATCTTAAACAAACATTTCTGCTCAGTATTCACAATTGAGTGGGAAAGGGAAGGATCACAAATAAGCACCAAGAGATTGGGTGGGGAGGGAAATGGACACCAGTCCCTTTTCTGAGGAGAGAGTCAGGACGGGGTGCATCCAAGAGTATCAAACGAGCTCAGTGAGATGCTAGCTACACCCCTGACAAACTTGTTCAACAGTTCACAATAGACTGGCATGGTCCTGGAGGACTGGAGAAGGGCAGACATACAGTAGTCCCAGCTCACAAAAGTGGTATCAAGGAGGAGGAGGTGGGAAATTACAGGCCTGTCAGCCTGACATCCGAAGTAGGGAAACTGATGGAAACACTTTTAAAGGAAAGAATTGTGTAACACCTGGAATGCAATGGACTGCAGGACCTGAGGCAGCTTGACTTTATTGAGGGGAGGTCAAGCCAAATAAATCTGAAAGATTTTTTTTGACTGGGTAACCAGGGTGTTGGACTTGGGGGCAGTGGACATTGCTTACTTGGACTTCAGCAAGGCCTTTGACACCGTTTCACATAGGAGGCTGGTAAACAAGTTAGGTAGCATGGGGTGGGCAATAAGGTGGCAACCTAGGTAAGAAACTGGTTAGGGAATAGGAGGCAGAGGATAGTTGTAAATGAAGTTCACTCTGAGGAGGGAAGAGTGACCAGCGGGCTACTGCAGGGTTTAGTACTGGGGCCAGTCCTCTTTAATGTCTTCATTAGTGACATAGTAGAGGAAATGGAAAGGAAGGTCTGCCTCTTTGCAGATGACACCAAGATCTGCAACATGGTGGACACTCAAGAGGGATGCACAGGATGGAAAGTGACTTGAAATGACTAGAGGAGTGATCAAATGTTTGGCAGGTAAGGTTTAATGCCAAAAGTGCAAAATAACACACTTGGGTCAAAGAAACCTGGGGGTGCAGTACAAAATGGGGAGAGACAGATATTAGCAGCGACCAAGAAGTAAAGAGACCTGGGGCTAATCATAGCAAATGACCTGAAGGTGGCCAGACAATGCTACAAAGTGGTTAGGAGAGCTAGTGGGATGCTGAGATGTATAGGTAGGGGTATTACCAGCAGGGGGAGGGAAGTGGTCTTGCTACTATATAGGTCTTTAGTAAGACCTCACCTAGAGTTCTATGTCCAGTTTTGGAGGCCACATCTCAGGAAGGACATAGACAGGAGGGAGACCATCCAAAGGAGGGCTACCAAGATAGCACAGGGTCTACATCAAATGTCCTGTGAGGAGAGGCTAAAGGAATTCAACATGTACACCCTGGAGGAGAGGAGAGAGAAAGAGGATTTGATTGAGACCTTTAAATACCTCATGGGGGGTGAAGAAGGTACAGGTGGAAGGTATTTTTTAGAGGAAAGGTTGCTCCAGAACAAGGGGCCATGATATGAAGCTGGACAGGCATATGTATGGAGAGATGTGAGGAAATACATCTTCATAGAAAGGGTGGTGGATGCCTAGAACAGTCTTTCAGTGGAGGTTGTGGGAGTGAAAACAGTGTTGGGATTCAAAAAGCCTGGGATAAGAACAAGGGCATCATAACAAATAGGTAAAGGGGTGGTGGAGAAAGTGCCATAGATCTGGATGGGTCTACAATGTAAGCAATGCAACAAAAAAGGGCAGACTGGATGGAACATGTGACCCTTATCAACTGCTAGCTTCTATGTTTCTATGTAACAAGGACTGACAACCTTTTGCCCCAGTAGAATGAATTTGTTTTCTCCCTTCCAGGCTGATACTGTGGCACTGGGGACAGGGCCTGTGCAGGAGAAGGAGCATGCATTTAGTGGGTAAGAACATAGAAAGCAGCACCTGGTATAGGGACTGAGCAGGGCAAGGAACAGGCAGCGGGGGGGGGGGACCAGGAACCAGCACTGGGGATAGAGATTAGATGGGGATGGAGCATGCAGTGGAGGGAAATAAAGCAGAAGCTGGCATTAGGGAATGAGTTGGGTGAGTGAGGAAGTGTGCAGTGGGAGAGAAGTAAAATAGAAACCAGCACCATGGATGGGCATTGTGTGGAGGATGAAGCACCCAGCAGGAGGGAGAAAAAAAAAATTGGCACCAGGGATGGCACTGGAGAGGGAAGGAAAATGCAGCAATAGAGGGAAAAAAAGAAACTTGTACCAGGCATGGTGACTGAGCAGGTAAGGTGGCCTCTACTGAGAGGGACAGTAAATCAAAGCCAGCACTAGAGGATGGGGGTTGGCAAGAGGAAGTGTGCAGTGTCTGGGAAAAAATAAAAAAAAATGAGATTAGCAGTAGAGCTGTAAAGGGGCCAAATATTATTTCCTGAATACCACTAAAAGTACGGCCAGGACCAGATCTACAATAACACAAATTACACACATGCATAGGGCCCTGTCATCATGTGTGTTTCCGACATGGGCCAGGTCTCAGTGACTCGAGGTGGGAGGGGTCCAAGTCACCACTGAGTTAGGCCACTCTCTATATAACATGAGCACAAGCCAATAGATAACATTGTTCTCTCCCTCCATTCTGCCTTCCCACCCTCACCAAATCAATGTCCTGCCCTCCAAAGTTGTGCACATGCACCCTGGATGACTGACACTGGTGTTTCCTTGGTTTGGTGCCATTCAGCTGTCATCTTGTGGTGATAATGGACAGTTTACCATAGAGGAACTGGAGTGGTCATCATGAGCTATGCATGTACAGAACAAGCAACTACATTCATGGAGCAAGAGCCAGGCAGTAGTCAGCCAAGTGGCAAGTGGCAGCACTTTTTGGAGTAGCTCTTGTGGCCATGATCATTTCAGAAAAAAAGCAGTCTCTGAGTCAGACAGCAAGGGAGGGAAGGTCACCTGGATTGGACTGGAGGAGTTACAGTGGTGTCAGTGGCATGGTGGACCATGGCAGCCCACAGACAGATATATATGAGACTTGGGTGGGAGGAATGAGACCAGACTAATAGAGGACCGTGTGTTAGAGGATAGCCAGGAGGGAGGCAGAACGGTCACCAGTTATCAATGGTTAAGGAAGCCAGGCCCATAAAGGAAGAAAGTAAATGCTTACAGTCGGGGCTGTCATGCCATCACCATGGCCCATGGTGGGACTGGTTAACTTGTGTAGCTGTGAGAGGCAGAGCAGAGCTGAGCTGTGTTCGGAGGAAGTAGGAGCTGTCAGTGCCAGGTTCAAAATTGTTGAGGGGAGGTGATGGAGTGCTGATTGCTGAACCAGCCAGATAGCCTGAGAGCAGAGGCAGAGTCAGCTGGGCTGGGATTCACTGGAGCAGAGGTCAGCACTTGCTGCAAGAGGGAGTTGGGGAGTGGCTGTGACTGAGATTGAGACGTGTGGGTGTCGGTGAGGCTGGGAGGGTCTTTATCTCATTGTCAAGCCAGTCAAGTGGTTGGAACAGCAGGCCATCACCAGAGCAGCCTGGAGCCTGTTGACCATAGCTAAAAGTGCACAGAAGCTGGATTCTGTATGACATTGGATTGTACAGTCTGAAAAAAAGTTGAGAGTGTCTTTATCTGCAATAGGATGATTCATTCTTTATCACCCTGAAAAACCCAAAAGGTACATTTTTACTTTTTATGCTCTTGTGTCCCGTCCCTCTGATTGTGAAACTTATTCATGTTTTTTTTTTTCTTTAAACTTACCAGCCAGGCCCAGTTATCATTCAGCAGCCACACACAGGAAGAGAGTGAGACATCAGAATGAAAACTCAGAATGAAACCCAAGCAATGAATGGGCTTTTGCATGGTCAGATAAAGTAGTAAAAAATTCAGCAGCAGAGAGGAAAGTCTAATGAAATGCACTAATTAAATCAGTGATGACATTGATTGTTGGCAGTTGATTGTATTTTATAACTGCCTGCCTGTCATTTCAGTTCGAATTGTTCACGTTAGGTTGCTGTGTGAAATTGGATGTTACAAATACAGTAATGAGGATGCACAGGATGTTATTGTTGTGTGTGGTGTTGTGTTTTATTATTATTAATAGCTTATTTCTTGGGTGACTGCATCATGGAGTTATTGCAGGCATACTGTAGGCTGGCTGGCTATAGTGTAGGTTTCTGGCTACAATTCCCATGCAATACTGCAGCGCCAATCTTAATTATCCCATGGACTAACCACCACATAAAGCAACCATATTTAATATTGAATGTTTGCATGACAAGGTTCAGATGCATGGCCATGCAATGTATGCCTTATGAGATTGTGGGCGGGGAGGAGGGGGGCCCATGGTTACTGCTGTTCATAGGGCAAATGGAAATGTAAATCTGGCCCTGAAAAGGGCTCCTGATTAATTTTCAGCCCATCCCAGATAGGGGACTATTCAAAATCAGGACAGAGTATTTGGCCCTGCAGAAATTAAAAAAAAGAAAGAAACAGCCCCCCAGCCCAAAGCCTAGTAAACTGTAATCCCAATTCCCACACCCCCTGTCACCGGCCCAATTCTACCCTCCCCCCATAGAAACCTAGAAACTTAGAATTTAATGGCAGATATGGACCACTTGGCCCACCTAGTCTGCCTATTTTTCCCTGCCTATGGTATCACCACAGATCCTACTTGATTTCCAGCCCTTTGACCTCCCCTTCCCTTTCCTTAAGATTCCCTTATGCATATCCCTTGCATTATTGAAATTGAACCCTACTACTCTTTTCACCTCCAAATGGAAAACTGTTCCAGGAATCTACCCCTTTTTCTGTAAAGAAGTACTTCCTCACATCTCTCCTGAATCTACCCCTATCCAGCTTCTTATCATGCTTCCTTGTTCTTAAGCATCTTTTTTTCTGAAAAACACTTCCCTCTTGAACTTTGTTTACCCCTATGAGGTATTTAAAGGTCTCTATCATATCCTTCCCTTCTCTCCTCTCTTCCAGGGCGTACATATTTAGATCCTTTAATCTCTTTTCATAGGGCTTCTAATGTTGACCCTGCATTATTTTAGCTGCCCTTCTCTGGACTGCTTCCACCCGTCTATGTCCTTTCTGAGATGTGCTCTCCAGAACTGGACACATACTCTAGGTGGTGTCTTACCTGTGATCTATGCAGAGGCAACACCACCTCCATCTTTCTGCTGGTGATACCCATCTCTATGAACCCCAGCATTTCGAATGCTCTCCCAACTGTCTTGTACTGCCTGGCCACCTTTAGATCATCTAATAAGATCCCCCCTTTCCTACTCGATGGCCATCAGTACCACCTCCCCCATTTTGTACTCTGCTTCTGGGTTTCTGTGCCCCAAGTGCATTATTTTACATTTTTTTGTATTGAAACCCAGCTGCCATACCTGTGACCACTTCTCGAGTTTTCTCAGGCCACTGGTCATGCTTTCCACCACAATGGAGTGTTCACTCTATTGCACAATTTGAGATCATCTATAAAGAGGCAGATCTTTCTTCCCAGCTTCTCTGCAATGTCTCTTATAAGGACATTAAAGAGGACCAGTCTCAGCACTGATCCCTGAGACACCCCACTGGTCACCCTCCCTTCCTCTGTACGAACTCTGTTAACTACCACCCGTTGCCATCTATCTCGTAACCAATTTCTTACCCAGTTTACTTCCTTTGGGCCTACTCCTAAGCTACCCAGCTTGCTTACTAGTCTCCTATTTGGAACAGTATGAAACACCTTACTGAAGTACAGACAGGTGATATCCTCTATCCCACCCTGATCTAGTTTCTTGGTCACCCAGTTAAAGAAATGTATCACGTTCATTTGACATGACTTCTCCCCCTCCACACTCCCTGTGAATCCTGGCTGCCTCAGGTCTCAAAAGCTATTGGATTCAAGGTATTCCACCATCCTTTCTTTCAGCAGTGAGTCCATTAACTTTTCCACCACTGATGTCAGGCTAACTGGCAAAAAGCAGAGAGATTTAGGGGTTACTATCAGTAGCAACTGAAAAACAAACTCTTAGTGTAGTAAAGCATGAAGAAGAGCCAGGGATAAGCTGAGGTGCATGCGGAGGGGCATCACTAGCTGAAGGAAGGCGTTGATCCTGCCTATGTTCAGGTCACTAGTGAGAGCACACCTGGAGAACTGTGTCCAGTTCTGGTCCTCTCATCTGGAAAAAAAATAGAGACAGACTGGAATCAGTCCAGAGGAGGGCAGCAAAGATGATCAGTGATCTTCAGAATAACCGAGGAAACTTTTAAGAGTTTTAACATGTAGGGCCTGATTTTAGAAGTTTGACACAGGGTTGGCATCAAGCCCTGCATCAACTGCAGTGTTTGCCGGAGCTGCGTCAAACCCCTGTGATGCAACACAGCCTGAGTTTATAAGGTTTGGCTCAGTTGCAACATTTTCTACACTTTATAACAGCTTCTGCCAAAGCTTTTGTGCAAGACCAGTAAAATGGCTCCCCACGTGCTGTAAAAGTTAAACCAGGGGAAAGCAGGTCTAACTTGCGGTGTTCAGAGGAAGGGAATTGCATTGGTGTTTGTGGCAGGCTTCTTTGCAAAATCACACTAGCCACAATGTTTGCTGCAAGTTGCCCCTTGCATCAAACTCTCTGATGCAAGTCCCTTGCATTGATCAAGTGCCTTCTAAAGTTGGGCCTATATTCTCTATTAACCAGGAGGGGGGCATAATAGAAACATACAAATGTTTACATGGGATTAACAGGGTTAACATAACAGAGCTGTTCAGAAAGAAACAAACCTTAGTCATTAGGGGACACAACATAAAATAAGTTGGCAGGGGACAGGTTCAAAAAAGATGTTGGGATGCATTTCTTTACAAAAAAGGTAGTGCAGAGCTGGAATGGCTTGCCCAGCAAGACAATGAATGCTGGCAGTGTGTCAGGGTTTAAGGTAGGGTGGGGCAGTTGTAAAGGGGTGTTGAGTGGCTTGGGGTAACCTGGTCTGGAATAGCCAGCTAGTGTTATAGCAGTCAATAGTCAGGATTAAGACACACTGGCTGAGTCTTTGGCTCTTATTCTGTTCTTAGCATTCTATGTTTTCAGGTTTCTACATTCCCTGTTTAAACTACAGGGATACATCACACAGTATAAAGTACTGTATAAGATGCTTTTAAATGGTAGAAACTACTATACTTCCTGTATTCATTTTTAAGGCAAGCTCCTCAGAATGGTAACAATTGTACTTGTGCTCCATTCAAGTTACAGATGTAAGGTCCTTAAATTTTTGGAGACTTTTAGTGCATTCTGCTAATGCCAAACATGAATTGTTTGCTGGAAACCTGAAATTCTCTTTGAGTACAGCAGATTAAGCCAAGATTCAGCACAGTAAAAGATATACCACAAAGTCCTGTATGACAAATGTATGTCATATCTCTCCTCATAGTTCTTACCCTCTTGCTTCTAATAGCTACTAATTGACTTGGTGGCCATGTGTTGGACACTTTCACTCCCTTCAATATCCTTTCTGTACTGCAGTGACTAAAACTGAATGCAGTATGCCAGGTGTGATCTAAGCAAGCCCTCATACAGGAAAAGAATCTCCTCCCTTGACCTGCTCCTTACTCCCTCCCACACCTAATAGTTCCCAGCATTGTGTTTGCCCTCTCTCGACTAGCACCACATTACCTGCCTAACCTAATGTACTGTCCATTCCCTTAGATCTCCCTCCTCAGATGTGTTTTCCACTGTTGAATCACACAGGATAAATGTGCAAATGAGACTACTCATTCCTTAGGTAAGTGACTTGCACTTCCCCACATTTAATCTAAGCCCCCATGTCTCAGCCCATACTCCAACTGTGTGCCAGTCCCACAATATGTGCATCATAGCATTGTACTGGTGGTGCAAGATCAAACATTTCACAGTGAAATTCCCAGCTCAATAGTAAAAGTTTCAGTTCCTTATCTGTAGTCAAAATACTGCTTATTTACTGTTGGTTTGGAAAGGATTTACAGCAAACATCCTCTGTGCTGGGAATACCAGTGACCTACAAGTATCCTAAAAACTCCCAGAGTTTCAATTGACAGTTTGTTTGCTACTTTCACATCCACTGAGTGCTTTGTCCAGTTCATTTCTGATTTCAGCACTCCTCATTCATGGCATCCAGTCAACATGGATCCAGGAAACATGTTGACTAAAAATGAACTAGAGGGACTTTCAAATTGCATAGATAGGCACAAGCAATTGGTTCCTGAAAGATTGCCACTGAAGTCTATCATTATACTTCTGTTACTCTAGCCTTGCTACCAGTCCATTAGAGAACATTATAACATTGGAAAAGGGGTTGACATGTAATATTGAATTTGATCACAAAAAATAATATTTTTAAAGATATTGATATTTTTTCACCCTAGAATAAACACAATTATGCCTTGATTTTTTTTTATAAATGGCAGTAACATTTATAATGCAGTTAACTGTCCCTACACATGAAAATTGGAATTGCTTATGCACCACATACAAGACCTGTGGCACATAGACAACCCTAAATCAAAGTGGTACATACTGGGGGTCTAGATGTTCACATAACAATGTGTGTGGATCATCTTGAGGAGTGTCAGGTGTGTGGCTACACTCCTTGCCATTCACAAAGGCACAGAGTGCCAGCTGAGGGGGTTGCAAGATACAGTAGCATGGATTCTGCCATATCTATTGTGCATTCCCCATAGATTACTCCTGCCAGCTGCGTGAAAACATAGTGCCCCTATCATGCTGCCTCTGCCCTCTGGTAAGGGGTTGAGGGCTCAGGGCAGCCATTCAGGCACTTGCTTAGTGTATTTAATTTCAGGGACCTGTGCCATCCCACAGTTCCCTGCTCCATACACAGCAGGGCATCTACTACAGGACCAGGTTGAGCATCCAAGTGGATGCCCATTTGTGTCCACCAATCTCTCCCCTGTGATCCTGCATGCTGGAGAGTGGGGCCATGGATAGGCACATGATGGTGGCCAGCAATTGTGGATGCCTGCCACTGCATACCTGCCCAAGGGTGTGGAGCTGCATGGGCTGTGTATGCACCACTCACGTGTACCCAGCCCACAAGAAAGCATAGCCCCCACTAAGCACATTGATTATGAATGAAGTGAATGTAATGTTTTTGTTTTCCCTCTTATGAAAGAAAACATTTTTGGAAAAATGAACAATCTGCATTATGATATATTTATTTTGTACTTATCTTGAAAGTCCTTTTTTCCTCATTGTGTAATTTTGTAAATATGAGCATACAACCAAATGTGAGACATTATTATGGCCACTTTGCTACACACAGTATTATTTCCTTAGAGTGCCTCAGTCTGCAGCTACAGGGCATGAATATTTAATTATGTTAATACCTAACAGTACTTAAGGAAGTCACATTTGTAGCAGACTCTGCTCCTTGAAAGAGCTGTAGTTGTACAATAAATCATTGGAGAATCTGTACTGCTTGGGGTTTTGTTGGATGTCTTGCCATTCTAATAAAGAATTTGAGTACTGGCACCACTGTTGTCTGCTGTATCTGTGAATTTTAGGAGTGCTCAATGTCTGTTAATGGGGGAGAGTTTCTTTCATACTAAATGCATGGAATTACTGTAGGTAAAAGAAAACTATTTAAAGTTACCGAGTGACGCTGCCACCAGATTTCTTTTTTTTTTTTAAATTCAAGGTCTTTATTAAATGTTATCATTACAAAGCCATTGACATTGAGATAAACAATGATACAATTTCGGATAACCTAAAACACCTACCACTAAACCCCCCCTCCATCCCTCCACCCTTTTCTCCTATGTCCACCCTCCTCCCACCCACCGCCTTCCTATTACCCTCTCCCCCCGGAGTGTGCCATCATTTGTGAGACACTGAAAATTAGGGATTTAAGGAAAAACCCACTTGGGAGTTGATGCAAAACTAATACCTAGTGTAAGTATAAGGTATATAACTTACCCAATTTTTTATCAAAAAGGTGAAGCTTGTTACCAGAACTTGCAATCAAACGTTCAGTCCTAACATAAACTGTGATCTCATTGAGCCATTCCATATAAGATATACTCAGCTGATCTAACCAATTTATAAGTACAAGTTTCTTGACCACCATGGAGATTAAAGCCATATGGAATCTGCTCTCTTTGACCTCTATATCTTGATAAATACCTAACAGATGGACCTCTACTGTGAACAGGTCCTCAAGGCCCAACAGGGGGTCCAGTCTGGAGTGGAGAGCCTGCCATAGGGAAGCAACTTTTCACAATGCCAGAAAATGTGTACCTAGTCTCCTTCCAGTTTGCTACACCTGGAGCAGATATGGCTAGAAAGATGCCCTATTTTGGCTAGTTTAACTGGGCTATAGTACATATCATTTACTATATTATATTGGATAAGCCTGAGTTTATCCTGGGTATTGTAAATATGTAGGTCTTTCCAAATTCATGACCAATTAATGGTTAGGTCTGGTAACAAAGAGGTTCAAACCTTGGCCCTGGGCAGAGGTACTAGACACTTAAAAGCTAAGAGACTAGCGTAAATCAGGGAGACACAGTGAGGTAGGGGAGAGAGGGTCCATATCCGTGTTAGTAATGTGTCCAGCTTAGGTAACTGAGGGGTGGTACCAACAGCTGACCTACTAGATGTCGCAGCTGAAAGTCTTGAAGATGTGTACATGAGGTATGTTATATTTGCTGAGAATATTGGTGGAGGAGAGGAGGGAATCGTATAAGTATAAATCTACTACTTTGGCATCTCTTAGTTGAGGTAGCCAGCCCCTGTGATACATGAACCCCAGTTCTAATATTAAGGTTAGAAATACGCAATTGAGCCACATCCTGGGGTAGAGATATTTTGAGAAATGGACAGCACTGGGAGAATATCTTTATTGAAGTGCCAATCACCATGTTACATACCTCAAGTGGAAGAGATTTCCCTGCAGAAAAGAAAATAGTATCTAGCTTGTATGAGCATAAAATTTGGTGTCCAATCTGAAGCCAGCTGGGAGTATAATCATCATTTGTTGTGGCCAACCATGTACCTACTCCTGACAAGTGACTGGCCCAATAATACAGGAGGAAGTTAGGTAAACGCAACCCCCCGAGTTCCTTAGGTAGACTTAGCTTGTGGTAAGAATGCCTAGGATGTTTGTTTAGCCAGATAAAGCTGGAAATAATTGCGTGTAACCACTGGAAGAATGATTGAGGAAGCCAAATATGTAGCATATTCAAAGGATAAAAGATTATGTTCATTTTTACAATGTTTATCTGCCCCATGAGTACAGCAGTAGTGATTCCTATCTGTGAAGATCTTGTTGCATGGTAAACACCGGGTCCTCCAGGTTTAATTTCTTGACCTTTGTGGAGTCCATGGTTAGGAGAATACCTAAATATTTAATAGAGTGTGGAGATCATTTCATACCAAATTTATCGAAGCTATATCTGTGGGTTACATGATTAAGGGGAAATATTTCGGTTTTAGATTGGTTAAGATTGTAATTGGAGAATCGACTGAATTTTGCTATTGCCTGTAGAGTTCCCTCTAAAGAGGATACTGGAGATTCTAAGTGAAGGAGAATATCATCTGCATAAACTGATAGGGTTAAAGTGTGATTAAGTATAGCAATGCCTTGTATCTGAGGTGATGATTTGATACTATGGAGAAGGGGTTCCAGATAAAGATTAAAAAGAAAAGGTGAGAGTGGGAAACCTTGTCTGGTGCCCTTAAAAAGGGGGAAACGGGAGAAAAAAAATGACAATATATTTTAGCTCTTCCACCAGATTTCAAGCAGAATTGTTTGAATTAATTAATCACAAAGATGTGGCTAGATTAGTAATATACAGGCAGAATACATTAAAGTTATACATCCGATAGTGCCAACTTTTTACATCCTTCCTAAAACTCAGAAAAGTGTAACAAACCCACAGGGGCATCCCATAGTCTCAGGGATTGGGTCATTAACATAGAGTTTGTCTTCATTCACTGACAGTTTTATTCAGCCAGAGATATGCACATTACCCACATTTATTAGTGATGGTATGGATTTACTCAGTAAATACAAAAAACGTAGAGTGGGATGTAAACCTCAGTTGGATTACTGGTGATGTCTTGAGTCTGTTTACCTAGACCAGACATTCATAGGGAATAGAGGCAAATGAATATTTTTTGTCAAAAAATTCAGATGTCCCTTATAACTTTTTAGTTAAAGCCCTGGAGTTTGGATTGACACATAATTATTTTTTTCTTTAACAGAGAACTCTATCTTCAAACATGTGGGGTGACTATGGGGGAGGCTTATGCTCCCTTACATGCCAATCTATTTATGGGCTATTGAGGAGTGAAATTTATATTCTTGACATCAACAGCAGTTTTTTTGAGCCGCATTTATTGATAGTTTAGGTTTGCTGATGATATTATTCTGATTCAGTCAGTAGACATTGAACAAACACTGAATTTTATTGACTGCATCAGTAATAAGAGTTTTAACCTACATTTTACTTATGAAACAAACAAGGAGAAAATAAAATTCCTAGAGCTAGAATTAACCAGAATTCCAGGAAAAGAGATAGCCACAACAGGTTATGGAAAGGACACTGTGGCTAACTCTATCCTGCATGCTCAAAGTGCACACCCCAAATGGTTACTTGCATTGATACTCTCCTGTGCTAGGTGTCAATCTATTCTTGATCCTGGTTACCCCGACTAAAGACCTCATCTGCAATCTTTGCTTCCCAAGCAATCTCAGTTCCTGACTATAGGCTCTATCATGACACTCATCCCTGCTGTCTCGCTGCCCCCAAGGCAGAGCAAGGGCACTGCATCTCCTGATTAGCCTCCTTATGCTACTGTGCCTGAATAAATTCTCTCTATCACTACCATGTGGTCTATACCAAAACATCCCCTCAACTAGAGATTTCAGGTTCTCCAACCAGCTGGCATCAAAATGCTGCCCAAAACCCACCTGGCAATATCTTCTCCATAAAAAAGGATGCCCATACCATGCACTTTATGCCCTTAATAAACTGGGGAGGAAACATCATTTACTCAAATCTTACTGCAGGATAAGGCTAGCATTTCTGGCATTTCTGGTGCTTCTACTAGCTGGCGATGTGGAACCGAATCCAGGTCCTCCCTGCTACAGCACTTCCACCAACACAACTGGAAAACCAAATAAAGGACTTTTAGTAGCCCATATGAACATTAGGAGTTTGATGAGCCACTTGGCCAAACTAGAAGCCTAGGTCAAAGTCTGTGAACCTGTTATACTGTGCCTCACAGAAACCTGGCTAAAACCACGAATACCAGATGCCCTGTGTGAAATACCTGGCTACTCTCTTATCCGGCATGACAGACCTGGGACTAAACAGGGTGGGGGCGTTGCCCTATATCACAAGACCCACTTCAGCATCACAACAGCCCCGGCCCAAGACCCACAATTGGTCTGTGAGTCCATTCATACGACTGTGTCCCTTGGTGCTAAGAAACTTCACATAGTCTGCCTCTATAACCCACCTACTGGTGGAGTGGATGGACTTCAGGACCTACTCAAACTGATGTCACAATCTGTTAACCTAAATGAGGCCCTAATCCTCGGTGATGTGAACCTAAACTGGCTGGGTCCTTCTCATAGTGCCCTCACATCACTAGTCCACAGTTTTAACTTTTACCAGTTCATAACTGAGAACACTAGGATGGTAACACCAACTCAAACTGGTATACATATTGACTGGATTCTCACCAATAGACCTGAACATGTGACCAAGGCCGGTGTCCTGGGAGATGCCATAACCGACCACTCTCCCATTTTCTGCAGATGGTCCTCATGTCCCCCACCTTCTCCTCCACCCCGCCTTGTCACCTTTACCAACTTTGCCAACATGGACATAGACGCCTTCCTCCATGATGTCTCCATCATAGACTGGTCTGAAATCCACCATGCTAAAAAAGTTGATGATGCCCTATGAGTTTTCCTGATAAATTTCAGTGAAGTCCAGAATAGGCACGCACCAAAAGTGAAAAGAAGAGTCAGAGGAAAGCAAACCAGATGGCTCCAAAAAGACCTGCTCCTACATCTACAGCATAGGGACAAACTCTGGAAGCACTATAAAAACACTGGCCTACCTAGAGACCACTCATTATACAAACAACACAGAAATTCCTGCAAAAAGCAGATAAGACAAGCAAAAAGTAGGTACTGCCAGAATCTACTATTTAGCTCAGTCCACGACCCTCGGAAATTTTGGGTCCACATAAAGACCTTCCTAGGCACCCCACAATCTATAACCCCCTCTGAGATGATCCTCAATGGTGCCCAGTGCAATGACTCCTACACCATAGTGAATGCCTTTACAGAATGTTCTCTGATCTCTCACCCTACACCACCACCCTTCCTCAGGCACCAACCACATCTCAGCCCTCTGACTATAGCAAGCAAGCTGGCCCTTCAGCCTCACCAACTGTGACTCCGATAGTTCAGTCTTTTTACTTTAAAGCTATAACCAGCTCTCAAGTTTTAAAATTACTAGGAACTATCTCTGACAACACCAGCCTTGGGTCTGATTCTCTCGAACCCTGCCTTTTGAAGACTGCTGCACATCTCATTGCCGAACCACTGGCCAAGATCTTCACACTATCCCTCTCCAGTGGTACTGTCCCTGATCTCTGGAAGACTGCCAGAATAACTCCCATTTTCAAGAAAGGGAACAGAAACAAGATCTCAAATTACAGGCCAATAGCTATTCTCTCAGTCCTAAGCAAAATACTGGAAAAGCTTGTCGCCACCCAAACCCTCGACTACATAGAAACTACAAACCTGCTCCTGTGATGCTCAACATGGTTTTAGGAAAAACCACAGCACTTCTACAGCCCTTGCTAAATTCACATCAGATACTCTCTCCAACATGGATGATGGTGGGCTAACAGGTGCTGTCTTATTTATTTATTTTATTTATTTTGCTTTTGGTGACCGGGTAAGTGCACTAGGCAAACAATGCCTATTTTCAGGCATGATCTGGGAGAGAACAGTTTACAAATATAACAATAAACATGTGACACAGCACATGAAACAGTACAAATGGGTAAAAAGCAGTGTATAGTAAGTACATTGACATACTGAATGGTGAAGGATAAGATACCATGAATACAGAAGGAGAAAACAGGATTGGTATCAAAGAAGAAAACAACATTTAAGGTAGTAAGTTACAGTGCAGTAAGTGCCGTAAAAGGTAGAGAGGGAGAGAGAAGGAGGAAAGAGGGGATGAAAGGGCATGCCAGGTAAAGATCATAAGTAGAGGAAGGAGAAAAAGGGGGTAGATAGGATGAAGATAAGGGAGGGAGCAAGCATTAGTAAGGGTTCAAGGTGGGTTAAAACAAGTGCAGGGATGTAGAGTGTGAAGGTGTTCACGATGTAGTTTCTTGAAGATAGCATGGGTGTTTGTTTGACAGATGGAGAGAGGTGAAGAGTTCCAGTATTTCGGGGCAGTGTAGGAAAACGCGCGAGTGCCCATTTTTGTTCTACATCTTGGCACACGCAGAAGGGCTTTATCAGTAGATCGTAATTCATGAATAGGAGATTGAGTTTCCAGTGCAGATGAAAGGGATAGGGGGAGACCTGTTCTGATGACAGAGTCAATTAATGATCCAAAGGTCTGAAGATGATAGGTGGACGGGCTGAGCCATTTTAGGTCCCGATAAAGGTGGCAGTGGTGCTTGAAGCGTGGTGAGGCCGCGGCATAACGACAAATGTTATTGTAAGTGATGTCCCATTTATGAAGGGCAGATTTAGATGCAGAAAGGAAGATCAGCGAGCCATATACTAGAGCCGGTAGAAGGAAACCTTGAGCCACTGCTAGTCTGGCTTGAGGGGTAAGTGCGTAGTTGGTACGATAGGCACTTCCTAGCTTAGCATTGACTGACTTACAAATAGTAGAGATATGAAGGTCAAGGTCAAGTGATTCGTCCAGGGTGACACCAAGATATTTGAAAGATTTGGTAGAGGGTAGAGGAGAGTTGTCCGCACAGGAGATGATAAGGGGATAAGGATTAGTTTTGAGTCTGGCCTGGGAGCCAAACACCATTGAGTAAGATTTGCTAGAATTTAGGACAAGTTTATTATGAGTAAGCCAGGTTTGGATACTCGCGAAATCCGATGCAAGGGGATGGTGTAGGGAGATTGAAGTTTTCGCACTATGATAGATAACCAGATCATCCGTGTAGAGCAGAGACGAACAATTCGGTACGACTGAAGGGATGGCATCAATGAATATTGTGAAGAGTAGAGGACCAAGAATAGAGCCCTATGGCACTCCAACGTGGATAGGTGCAGGATCCGAAGTTGCAGAGTTAAAGACCACGGTCTGTTGCCTGTCAGTCAGATAGCTCTCAAACCAAGTTATGGTATCTGGGGAGAAACCAAAGGACCGTAGTTTTGACAGAAGGAGCGAGTGGTTTACCAGATCAAAAGCTTTAGTTAGGTCAATAAAAACTGCTCCAGTCAAGAGGCCTGGGTCCATGGCTGAGTTAATGTCACTAGTCAGCTTTAGCAGGGCAGAGGTGGTACTATGGCCTTTACGAAAACTGTGTTGGGAACTGAAGAGGAGGTTATATTTTTGAAGGTATTCAGTTGTTTGTGTGGCGACTAGTTTTTCCAAAATTTAGCTTAAGATAGAGAGTATAGCGATGGGACAATAGTTCTTTATTTCCTTTTGGTCTCCTTTCTTTGGAATAGGAGTGATTTTAGCAATTTTCCATATAGTTAGTACTATACCACGGCAAAGGGACATATTAAAAATTGTGGTTACTGGGGAGGCTATAAAGGGGGCTGCTGCTTTCAGCAGCCTTGGTTCAAGACTTCATTGACCTTACCAAGGCCTTTGATCTTGTGGATCACTCCTTACTCCTGTCCACCCTTCATTCCATAGATTTCTCCACTCCTGTTGTAAACTGGTACAGGAGCTATCTAACCGACAGGACCCAAGCTGTGAAATTCAATTCTGCAACTTCAGACAGCACCACAATCAATATTGGAGTGCCCCAAGGTTCAGTTCTAGGCCCTCTTATTTTTTCCCTCTTCATAAACAACATACCGAGCAATGTCTCATCCTGCTCCTCTCTTCTCTATGCTGATGACTTGGTCATCTATGCCAACTCACATAACATAGACTACCTAAACTCGTCTCTGACCACGGCCCACAACAATATTTAAAACTGGCTAAGCTTACATCGACTTTTCCTTAACTCACACAAAACCAAAGCCATGCTCCTGGGCACCACCCAAAAACTTAGATCCTGCACCTCCCCCTTGAATGTACTTGACCTGAATGGGAACTCACTAGAGGCTGTCACCTCTTTTCGGTATCTTGGAATTTTGCTTGACCAATCTCTGGACCTTAACCTACACATTCAATCAACTTGCAAAAGAGTAAATTGTAAGCTGGGGTGGCCTACATAACTAGCTATATGTTAACGCCATCAGCTAAGCTAGCCATCGCCAAGGGGATCCTTCTACCAACCCTGACTTACTGTGCTCCTATCCTGACTACTGCCCATAAATCAGCCTTACAGAAATGGGACGTCACCTATAATAATGTCTGTCGTTATGCATCTAAGACCCCTTGGCTCAAGCATCATTGTCAGCTGTATAGTGACCTAGGCTGACTCTCACCCTATGCTACCAGACTATACTATCTCGGCTGTCTATGTGACTCCATTATTAGGCTGGAAACCCCAGCATCACTGGCTGAGTTACTACGTCCTGTCACCTCTAACCATGGTCTGAGGTCAACTGACAAATCACTAATAAGAGTACCCTGGTGTCACATCACCAAAGGCACCAGGGCTTTCGGGTATGCTGCCCCCCAGATGTGGAACATGCTGCCACTGGATTTTAGGCAATCCTCATCTCACTACCACTTTAAATGTGGGCTACGTCATTACTTAGCTACTACTGTACAGTGTACCTGTTTTGACCCTACCTGATCGTGCCCATGAAACCCTGCCCTACACCTATCCCCTCCCTACAAACCAATTTCTCCTGCTACCACACCCCTTCCTCCCTTCCCCTCCCTCTAGCATCTCCCCATATTCACCTACTTACTTATTGCCTTCTCTCTCCTGCTTGTTTGTACTTTATGTCTACCTGTAGATCATGGAATAACTCTGCTTATGAAACTGTAACTACTCTGCTTGTTATATACTGTACTGAACAATGCTGTATTTATGTACTGACCAGTGCTGTCTTACTTCGATCCGTGCCCTCGCTGCTATCTTAGCCACATTGCCTCGGCTCTACTGTCTAAACATTTTATTGCCATACAAATTATATTGTCTATGTAAACACTCACAGTATGTATTGTCTTGTCTTGTACTCTCCCGGGTCGTACCTGAAAATAGTCACCTATTGGCTAATGCACTCACCCGGTTAACAAAAACTAACTAAATAAATAAATAAATGAATAAATGATGAGACTGAGGAGAAACTGTTCAGCTGGCAAGAAGTTTGGGCAGCAAATTTCTGAAATGAAGGACCGATTTATTAAAAGAAGTTACAACAGACAGACATTAGAAGAACCCTACCAGAGAGTATTGACATTGAATTTTGATGAACTTATGAAACCAATTAATAGAGAGAGTACATGCCCACAAACATAGAATGAACCCCCAGTAGTGACCTTTGTCACAGAATGTGGCCCCATGGCTGGTAGGGTATGAATTTAGTCCACAAGATTTGGACAATCCTCCTGTCTGAAGATGCACTGAAAGAGAACATAGCATCCAAACTAAAGGCTACATTTATCAAAGGGAGGAGCTTGGGTGACAGACTTATTAGTAGTTATTTTGTAGCCATGGACAAACCACGGGAGAAACTGAACTGGCTGCCACAAAAAAAAACCTTTTTTTAATGTGGCAAATGCAGCATTTACAGTTATGCTAATTCAGGTAAATGGTTTCAAAAAGGTAATCTAAAAATTGCAATCAAACAGTTTATCACCTGCATGACAGCATACATATGTTGGTGTGATTGTGGGTATTATTGTATGGGCAGGACATTTAGACAACTATAGCACCACATACAAAAACATGTTAGAGCCATTATTAATGGAAACCCTAACAATGCATTGAGTGCCCATTTTGCAGAAGCCTACAACTATAAATCAGATGGTTTTAATGTTATGGGCCTGGCACAAGTCCCGAGGCACCCAAGAGTAGGATACAGACTATGCATTCTCCTCTAAAAAGTGACAAGGGGGATTGCCACCCTTAGCACAGCTATCCCCTTTAGTCTGAAAGAAGATGTGGACTTCACACCATATTTATAAAGTAGATTTACCCTTCCCCCCTTTGCGTGAATCTAATAGATATGATTCATTTAATAACTTTTTGAAAGATTTCTTATAAGGTTTTCTATTTTCATTAACATGCTGAGGTTAGAAATCACTAGATCAGGCTACAGAAGTTACTGCAGAGTAGAGATGGGGGAAGTGGCTGGAATTCACTCTGCAGTGTGATTTGTAGAGTAACGTGGAATCTGTGAAGTGCTCCGCAACATGAAGCGGGGTACTTTGTGTCATAATGGGTAATGCAAAGTCCATTGAAACCAATGACTTCACATTTTTCCACCTTCTCCAAACCACTTCTCCACCAATTTTAAGGCGAAGTACATTGAAATCAATGTACTTCACATCACTTCGCCTTGTTATTGAGTTCCAAGGTGAATTTATTTTATTTATTTATTTAGTTTTTGTTGACCAGGTAATTGCACTAGACAAATCCTGCCTATATTCAGGCATGACCCAGGGGAAGGGGACAGAGATGAATGCCAACTGACCTTGAATCAGATTTGCAGTGCTTCATGGGATTGTATGTCACATGGGCTCTAGATTGTTCTGCACAGCCGCAGTTCTGTATAGTGTATGTGTAGTGGAAAATGGGGACAGTTTCCTCTCAGAGCTCTGCGATTCAAATCCTCTAAAAGCTGTTAAAAAAGCCTTTTTGAGCCATTTTATTTGCTCAAAATTGAGTGTGTCGATTGTAGGAAACCCTCCTGTGCTCATATCATCGAGTGTCTATTGTTTATGTGTGTATTTTGAATGTTAATTTAGAACAGTCAGCCTGTGTACTATGAAGTGTGTTTTGGGGGAGGGGCATATCTGTGGTGTAGGTAGATTAACTGGGAGAAAAAGGCAGTCTTTCTGTTTTGGTTATATTTTTCTTGTGTAACTGTGTAAATGTACACACAGTAAAATTTTTAGGTAATTCTTGACATTTTTTTGCTGATTGTAGTGGTGCAGCAGTGTATAATTTCAGTTTGTTTAAAACATTTGGTTATATTGCTAAAGGTTTTCAATTTGCTACGCAATACTTGTAGTGTGTGTGTGATGCGTACCATTAAATCCAACAACTTTTATTGTGCCAGAGTAATTGCAGCAGTGTGAACCTGCTATGCACTGCACCTGTATGATTTTTTTATACTGCTTTATGATATCTTTGCTGGTAGTGGACTGTTACTGGGTGCACTACCCCCCCCCCCCAACTGGTAAAAGATGTTATTTTCCAGATTTGGATTTGTGACTTTTGAGCACTGGTTAGGGGTTGTGCCTGTGCATCTGACTCTGCATCTCTTGAGTGTGCAGCACAATCTTAATCTGTCAGTGCATTTGCAGTACACCATTAATTCTGGGAGATTTTACATTTCTTGCTATGCTCTCATTTCACTTCATCAGCACTGGGGAATTTTCTGGACACAAGACAGTAGCATTTTGGGGATGCACATTAATTCTGGTGACTGTGTGTGGCCACTGTTCACATGACAGAGTGCACCATTAATTCTGGGAGACTTTGCATTTTTTTTTACCCTCTCATTTCACTTTGCCAGCACTGGAGAATTTTCTGGACACAAGACAGTAACATTTTGCAGATGCAAATTAATTCTGGTGACTGTGTGTGACCACTGTGCGCATGACTGAGTGTGCCATTGATTCTGGGAGACTTTGCATTTTTTGTTACTCTCTCATTTTACTTCATCAGCACTGGGGAATTTTTCTGGACACAAGACAGTAACATTTTGGGTATGCACATTAATTCTGGTGTCTGTGTGTGATGTGACCACGTCCACTGAGCGCATGATTGAGTGCGTCATTAATTCTGGGAGACTTTGTATTTCTTGTTGTGCTCTCATTTCACTTCATTAGCACTTGAGATTTTTCTGGACACAAGACATTGGAGAAGCACATTAATTCCGGTGACTATGTGTGTGGGGGGGGGCACTGAGGGCTGCCAATAGTGTTGCCACTCTATCTTACTTTGTGTTAAGGTGGAATGACAACGCAAAGTATTAATTACTAGGTGAAGTGAGCCTTTCCTATTGGCCACTCCACGTAGCAGAGTGACAATGCAGAGTGGCCACTTCACATTCATTTCACCAGCACAATTTAATTTTGCTGCATCTCTACCACAGAGAAGCCCTGTGGGAACATTCCCAACCCCTGCTTTTGCATTACTAAAATGGAGTCAGACAAATGCACCTGATTACTTTTCGATTTGGGGCAGGGACTTCCTATCATGGCTGTGCCAGACTATGATCTCAGCATTTAATTTATTTGTTATTTCCACACTGTCGTGTAGTTCTCCTCAGCTCCTTTTCTTGCCCCCTAACCTCAGTTTTGTCTCCTTGGCTTCCTTAAGGTTAAATAGAGTTTATGACTAAGATGTAAGTTTGTCACAGAGGTCACGGAAACTGTGAAATACAGATGTCTCCATGACTTTCACAGTTTCTGTCCTCTCCCAGTCTGCACATGCACAGTACTGCTCTGACCACTGAAATCCACCATTTTGAGAAGGGCCAAGAGTGGATCTGAGCATGTGTGAGTTGTGCGACATTACTGTATGAGCCGATTCCCACCATCTTCCCGTTATGTGACATTCGTTGATCTACCAGCCCTGAGTCATCCTGCAAGTGAAGCAGCCTTTAAAAAGGATATTAAAATATTGTACCAGTGCTGCAGTGGTGAGAAGCTGTGGGGAGACAGAAACCCCACACTTAAGGTAAGGATCTCGAGCCGAATCCTTTCTTTGCCACCAGTATCTCCCCACTGTCTCCCCCAACCCATGCTTACCACATTGTAGCAGCCCCCTCCCAAACCCAGCGATCCCTGCCTCCAGTAATCTTTCGTAACACTTACAAAAAATCCCTGGTAGTCTAACGGTCCCCCCTCCCTAACCCGATCGAATGTTCTGCGGTTGTGTTAAAGACATTCCTGTATTGGTAGCCTTCCCCCACTCTCTTGTACCTAACCACTGTTCACTGTTCATGGATGGCTAAATCTCTCTGATGTCTAGTGAACCCCCACCCAGGCAGGCAGTGCCTACCACCCCAGTCCCTCCCATTTTTAGGAAGGGATCCAGTGATGGAAGAGTTTCTCCTAATACACCATGGTTAGATCTCAGACTGAGCTCTCTCTCAAATGAATGACTGCATTTGAAATAGAGCTCAGTCTGGGGCTGGCCATGGTGTGAGTGGGAGGGCTGTACCGGTCATTGGATCCTGAGTTGAAAACATGGGGGCAGGGTAGAAGAGCACTTCCTGCCTGGGTGGGGGGTCCAGTAGACAGCAGGGAAACAACAATGTCTTTGTGTTTCATTTTTCAACCATAGAAAAGGCAGTCTGGAGGGGATTTACTTCAAAGCATACCTCTCAAACTGTCCCTGATTATGACGGGATTTTACCCTAACAGTTGTTCAGTCCCTCCTCTGTCCCTCATGAAAAATGTGTTTCTTACACAGAAAATGTGCTATATAAATTCACAGCTTAAAGCAGAAATTTAGAATATTTTTATAGCAAAATATAAACTTTGCACAAGTAGTTTCGGTGGTTTCCACAGTGTTCTAAGCTTGTATTTCTCTCTTTGAAGATGTGTCCCATGGGTCAGTGTCCTGAGCTTATCTCTCATTTTGAGTGTCTGTCTGAGTCATTCTGTAATGGCAAACAAATGGTTGAGAGGTTGCTTCAGAGGGGTCAGGTTTCAGGGGAAATTGTTACTAAAACTGTGTTGTCTGCTATGTTTTATGTGCTTAAATGACTTTAATATGATGTTAAGTATGTTATATAACACTTAAAAAGTGCCCATGACTTTACCACGACATTAGTAAATTTATCCACTACTACCCAGTGAATTCTCCAAAACCTGCCCATGACCAACCCATGACTTTTGTCACTTTTTCCCATGGCAAACTTACATCCTTGTTTATGATCCTGTTGATGTAAGATGTGTTTAAGTAACAGTATGGGAATGTCTTAGTCCTGAATTACAGTTTTTTTCATGTAATAAAAAAGAAATAGTTCGGGAAATTATATTCTAATATATTGTTATGGACATTCCAATAGTATCAATTGAGTACACCTAATTTTAAATTTTTCACAATTTTGTCACTATTTTTAAGTACATGAACTGAAGCATGTGCCTTTACATTGTCACTATAAAACTGAATCCCACAGCTTCCACTTGCATACTGTGTGACCCTGAGCAAGTCACTTAACTTCCCTGTGCTCCCAGGTTGCACCTGTAAAAAAACTTTCAGCTTAGTGTGTCTCACCTGGTTAAACAACTAAAAAAAAATGGATGCATGTTTGGTTCCCACTAGAGTCACCCCCTGACAAAGACTCTGTATGGTTTGGAACACTAGGAGATGGCACTAGTTGGGTTCTTCTTTGTACTATATTAAATAACTTCAGTGTTACTTGAAATGTGCCTTATTATGATTCACATTTCTGGACTGTGTAGTACAGTACAGACTGTACGCCCATTGGCCCACGCAGTGGACCAATGGGCATACAGTTGTACTGTACACTGTCAGTCAGCAGGCGGCCAGGTGGCTTTTGGTGGGGAGCTGCCACCTGCCACTGACCGGAGGGAGCGGGTGGTGGGTCTGAGGGTGGGTGGGAGGTACTGCCAGCCCACCTGGGCAATTCCTTACAACAGAAGCCAGCGATTAGGCATGGGATTTGATCCACTGGACCACCAGGGAGATTACTTAATTCATTTGCCCACAATCGGGCAGGAGATCAGGTTCACTGGATCACCAGGGAGATTAATTTATTCATTTGCCTGTGATCAGGCAGGGGATTGGGTCCATTGGACCACCAGGGAATGTTTACAACAGCCCATGATTGGGCGATGGGGTGGGGTCAACTGGACCACCAGGGTATATACATACATTTTATGCCCGCAATTGAATGTGGGGATGCACTGCACCCCGCCTGTGTCTCGGGAGGTCGGGTGACCACCCACAGTAGGTGGCTGCCGTTTTGTGCCTTGCAATATTTCAGCTCACCTGTGGGTGGCCAGAACTAGCTCCTGGTTTCACCAGGCACAACCTTGTGCCCCCCTGAGTGGCACAAGGTGGGTATGTGCCAGCATATGCGCCCCACATCCCGGGCTAAATATCAGGATGTGCTGTATATGCATGGGCACACCTCCTGCACTTGCGCTGCATACATTACTGGTGCACCTCAGCACATCGGGATTTGCACATGCAACATCCCCCTTTGAATATCATGCTGGGGAGCATCAGTTGGTTACGCATGGTGCAACACTGTTGTGCCATGTGCAACCCCTTTGAATATCCCACCCACAGAATGCAAAAGACAACACTAAACATGAATTTCACTTTGTGGCAATAGATTGAGTGACTAGAAATCCAAGAGGAGAACATTTTTATAACCTTTCTACAATAAAAGAGAACTTTTGGATTTTAACTCTAAGGGCCAATCAAAAGCCTGGATTGAATTCAAACTTTGATGTACGCCTCTATCTTAGAAAGAAATGAGTTTTAAAAAATGCCATTCTTTAAGAATCACATATTTTATTAATTATTTATGATATTAGAAGTATTTATATATCAAGAAGAAATATCTTTTTACTTGTTCCTGAATCACCCCCCCGCTCCATGTGCACTATTCTTTTAGCTTCCTTTTGAAATAGCTATCATTTAACTTTAAGCGTACTACAAACAAAGATGAAGAACTAATAAGGTCACATATATGTAGAATTGCACATAATTAGCGCTTCTGTGTTTTATAATTTAGTTGCCTTTGAGAAAGGACTAGAGTAACACCCCCTACCAAATTGGGGGCTTACCTTTATGCCCATGTGGCTCTCATTTTGCTTTCCTCTCTGGTGCCTCCAGGAATGCCATTTTATTTGGCCCCGCTCTGGCCCGAGTGATTTTCTGCTTCTGCGTCTCCAAAGTTCAAGACCTGGTGTAAATCCAGCCATGCAGGGCTCCAGAGTTCAAATCAAGATCACTTCCACTTCCCATGCACTCTGGTGCAGCAGGGATTGCACATGCACCGGTGGCACCATTGATCTTGCGACTGCTGACTTTGCAATCAAATCAAGGAGTGTCCCGTCAGTCCTGGTGTCCCCACCAGCTAAGTGGGACCCAGTGACCACTTCAAGGGTAAAGAGAGCCTGCTCTCTTAATTAAAGAAATCCACAAGCTGTCAAAGATCAGGGCTCATTAATATTAATGTACCCAGAGTCCTGCTCTCATGAATATGCATTAAGGTGTTTCTGCCCTCAGGGAAGCTATGTTTCAGCAACTGCCAAACAGGAATAGATAAATGTTAAATAAATAATTGTAACTGCTGTGTGGTCTTGGGGACAATGTTATAAGGGGAGAAGAGTTTAATTATGTAAATGCTTAATCCTGGCTGCACCAGACTAATGATGGGACTCAGAGAGACAGCCAGCCTGCTGCAAATGCAGGGCCTAAAATATTGACAGTAGTGACAGGCACAAGAACCGAGGAATCTATTTGTTCTGGGCAGTGACTGCAAGAACACATAAGTGGCTACTGAACTGTGGGGCAATTGGGCCATTTCAATAAATATTCTGGCTGCACCAGGCTTTATTTGGGACTGTATCCATTCTACTTAAGGGACTGTGTGCTTAAGCAGCCATTATAAGCAGCCACAACCAATCGGATAGCTGGGATTTTAAAGCCAGGACTTGTGAGACATTTGCCAAAGCTCATGGGAAACTTCGAAGTGCTCATGGTGAACTGCAGAGACCTAATTTCAGGCACCAAAACAGAAAACCAACTGTGCATTGAGTGAGGTTCATGCATAATTAATTTTCTTGATTGACACGCCCTCCAGCTAATCAAAGGCCAAGCATCCAATAGCTTAAGCCAATCAGGAGCCTCAGGAGAGCACCATGAAAAGCTATGTTTCTAGCTGTGTGAGCAGATTGAGAGGGATTCAAGCAGGAACCCCCAACAGGGTGGGGCTTAGGCCCCCAGCCATGCAATTGGGCCTGGTATCCAATTAAGCCCCTCCACCCAGGAGGGGGTTAGTGACTTTTTTTGCAGTTAAGTCAAAGTAATTTAGTTTTATGCAGAACCTGCTAGCCTGGGGGTTGCCAGAATGTCCTCCGGATACTAGTCATCCCTTCCACAGTTGGGAAAAGCATGGCCTGCAACTTGATGACATCAAGCCAGCTGTGAGAGAGCTGACTCTGCCTCAGTTGTGAGAGGACTGAAGACATCAGGAGTCTTCACTACGGAGATCCTACCGTGAGGAGCCTGAG
The DNA here is from genome assembly GCA_016271365.2 of Neoceratodus forsteri. Lineage (NCBI taxonomy): Eukaryota > Metazoa > Chordata > Ceratodontiformes > Ceratodontidae > Neoceratodus > Neoceratodus forsteri. Next base: position 696,259,935 of record CM057451.1, on the reverse strand, counting down.
TGAGTACTCTTGCATCCCCCCCCCGGTTCAAGAAAGAAAAGTACTTAATGGTGCTGCCAGTGCCCAGAGACTGAGCTGATTTATATTTTTCATGTGGTCTGCACCCTGAATCCTCCTGTGTCTAATCTTAGCCCAGGATTGGTGGACCTGTCAGAGACTATTGCTGATTTATATTGTTCATTTGGTCTGCACTTTGTATCTGCTGTGCCCAAGTCTTGCCCAGTGCAGGTGGACCCAACTGCTCTAAGAGTTCCCATGTGAGTCCAGCTAACATGTATAAGTGTGCTGATATGTGTCTGTCTGCTATGGAACCTACAGGACTGGAAGGCGATCACTGGGAATGGGGGCTTATAATGACTGTGCCTTGGAGGTCCAGTATTTGCTAATTAGTTCAGTCAAGATGTCCAGTGGAGCTTCAAGCTACAGCCATGTGCCACAAATGGGACTGTGACCTTGAGTCTGTTGGATTTGACTATCTTTAACATGGAAATGACTGCTTTGACCTCCTAAGAGTGCTCATGTGAAAGCAAAGAAACAGGGCACCCTAGACTGGGGAACAAGCACCCACAGCTGTTCGAAATATGAATGTACTGGATGTGTTCAATGCATAAATGTGATGAATGTTCAGAATTTGAAGTGGGCTCAACCTAGTGTAACCAGCTGGTTACACCTGATCAGTGTTTCCAACTGCAACATGCAGGGCAATCCCTGCACACTCCTGAAAGACTGTACTGTAAATAGTTCAAATATCAAATGTTGGAAAGGTAATTGCAATTTTTCCTTAAATCAAGCCAGCCAACATACAGCTACAACATCTACCAGGCCTGCAACCTGTAGGAATTGTAAAGTACTAGGTACCCAGGTTTAAGAGTGTGGGATTTCAGGGTCTCATAATAAATTTTGGGAAACTGGTACCAGTTGTGGGTAAAGCAATATTGTGTTGCATCTGATTCTATGCAGCTTAGAAAGCCAGGGCTCTGGTCATCTGTGCTAGTATAATGTTGACTGATTTCTGATTTGAAGACAGGTATCCGTATCCACCCAGCTGGAGGGTTTTCACCAGCACCCAACCAAGAACAAATCTAAAGTAAATATTGTAAATAGTAATACTATTGCATAACCTCTACTCCTTTTGTTCCCCCATTCCTAAGCCCTAATCCCCTTGAAAATAAATATTATTTTTGTTTGTAACTGATGGTGTTGTGAGCATATTATTAGGAATCCATTAATAATTGCATCAGGTATTGCGATGTGGGGAAATTTTATAGTGGGTGGTATAACATACCAAGGGGTTGTACCAAGTGAAAGCTAGCCCACTTAAAAGTTAAACTCTGGGTGGAGGCACTGTGCATTATGTAAAATCTTGGGTAAGAACCAATTTAAAGTAAGTCTTAGGAACCCAAGCCCCTCAACCTACATCCTAGGTAGTAGGTAGGGTAGTAACTTTAGAAACAGTGCCGCATAGGGGTTACACTACTAATGGTCTGAAGCACATCATGCATTTATTTATTATTTTTTAATAAATATTTCAAATATTAATTGAGATTTAGCATCCCTCTTTATTGGTAGTGGGTGCCTGAATGTTATGGTGATGGTTTAAGAGTTATTCAGAGCACCATATTGCTTTTACGCACTTCCATATGTTGGGTCCTTGAAAAGTTGTGAAGTGGAATATTGAGGAGTTTGTATAGGGATGGTCTGCATCAGTCCAGGCAAGGGACAGCAGTCCTAAATAAAAAGTTTGGGTGATTCCTTGCTGGGCACGTAAACTAGCTGGGTGGGTGTGCTATCAGAGGGAATTGAAACAATACAGTCTAGCCCCACAAGTTGGTAATGTCAGCACTAGATGTGGATGAAGTCCATAAACTTTGCTATGTGGAGTATTTCGTATATAACTCAAATTTTGTGAAATACTCTGCAAAGCAAAGCAAAAATCTTCACCTTCCACAGTAACGTGAAGTTCCCATTGTTTGTTATGGACTTTGCATTATGTTGCCTTTTTTTTTGGCTCTTTAAAGGGACATTGTCAAGTTCCAAGCCTCAGATATTACCTACCGTGGAAAACACACTGCATGGTTCCACACATTGTGCAGAAGAGGCTGGTGCAGCCACTAGTTTGACTCAGTTATGATTGTTGTCTTATATAGAATAAATTTGAAATCCATGCAGTCCACTGAAAAGTCGTGCGCTGGTCGGGAAGCACAGTTACATTTCTAAATGACACTGAAGTGCCTGGAGGCTCGTGCATGCCTCCCAATACCTGAGTTCAGCTAAAAGCAGTTTTTGACATAGAAATGAAAGCTGAACTCAGGAAAGTTGCTCCTATGTGTAAACGAGGGCTGTAACTGGTAAAAATCACAGTTGGAAAATCGAGCCGTAATGCTGGGCATGCATGCATACTGAGCAGAGGAATGCAGTTTGGCCTAGAGGTTAGAAGAGTATGAGCGCATGCCTAGTATCACAGCTTGACTTTCTGACTGTGATTTTTGCCAGTCATAGCCCTCGTTTACACATAGGAGCAGCTTTCCCGAGTTCAGCTTTTATTTATCTGTCAAAAACTGCTTTTGGCTGAATTTGGGTATTGGGAGGCATGCACGAGCCTCCGGGTGCTTCGGCGCCATTTAGAAATGTGAATGCGCTTCCCGACCAGTACACGCCTTTGCAGTGGACCACATGGATTTTGAATTATGCTATATATCACAAAAATCATAACTGAGTCAAACTACTGGCTGCACCAGCCTCTTCTGGACAATGTGTGCAACCAAGCAGTGTGTTTTCCACAGTAGGCAAAATCTGAGACTGGGAACTTGACAGTGTCCCTTTAAGGCAAATTTTGCAGTAATTTGTGGGATGGCAGGTCACATGGATTCTATATTGTCTTGCACAGCATCAGTTCAGCATAGTATATGTAGTGGAAAGCTGGAGACAGTTTGGTCCCAGAGCTCTGAGAATCAGACCATCCAAAAACCTTCATACAAGCATTTTTGGCAACTAAATTTTGAGTCAAAATTTAGTACATCAATAGTAGTAAACCCTTGAGTGTTCATATCATTGAGCATTTATTGATTCTGTGTGAATATTGCACGTTAATTTAGTACATTCAGTCTCTGCACTGACAGACACTGTAGAAGTGTGCTTTGGGAGGGATCTGTGGTGTAGTAGGGAGATTCACAGACCACAGTGAGAAAGGCAGTCTTTCCAATTGTTGTTGGCTAGTGTTTTAGTATGTGTGTGTTCAGGTACGCACACTAATACTTCTATTAATTTTTTGTAAGTTTTTGCTGTTTGTTGGGCATTTTTTCAGTCTGTTTAAAAGACTGTGTTGTGTAGTTTACTGAACAGTTAAGGTTTCTGTGCCTGACCTTCCATCTGTGTGCATGCTGTCAATTCATATGCATTTTATTGTACCACCACAATGGCAGTACTCTGAATTTCTTAGCCTGTCTGTGGTACTTTTTCCCTGCCTCTATGTAGCTACTGCTGTAAACACCCCCTCCCCACAAAACAAAGTACTATTTTTCCACTTTTGGATTTCTGAAGACTGGTTAAGGTTTTGTTGTGCCTGTGTGGCTGCATCTCTTTAGTGCCCAATCTCCTTCTGGAAGTCACAGTTGTTATTTTTTGGCTTCCCATCCACCAAAAACTGAAGAAATATAAAGTTGCTGTTAACAGTCTGTGCGATCTTAAAAAAAATGCCCATGAAGAGACGGTCATGCAAAGCTGTTTCTGGCTGTGGCACTGCTGCCAAGAAGACTATTAGCAGTGGAAGTTGTAATGATGATGAGGTAGTTCATCCGGCGCTAGCAGTCTAGCATTGTTAAGAGTGTTCATGACCGTGGTAGTACGCAGCAGAAGGGAAAGGTAGTAGTTGCTGCAAGTAAAGGGATTTCTCCAACTCTGTTTTTCACAGTGAAATCAGTTGCGTCAATGCTGGTTAGAGATGCTGTTGTCCCTGCTGGTATTAAAGTTAGTGATGGGCACTTTTAGCATGGCAGCTCAGACAGGAAAGGGCAAGTAGGACTGTGATGCGCCTGCAGGGAGATGCCACAGAACGGGCAACCACCTCTCCGGCAGAAATAGCTCAGAGATTTGAAAAATACTACACAGAATTATACAGAGCTGACACCTTGCCAGGGCATAAAGAAGCGGTGAAAACTTTTTTAGAGGGTCTTAAGTTACCCTCACTACTAGAGCAGATGAAGAAGGAGTTGAATGCTCCTATTTCAGTTCAAGAAATTATGGGGAAAATTAAAAAACTAAAAAATGGTGAGGCACCGGGAGTTGGAAGCGGGTTTGAACGAATTCTATAAAGGATTTGGCCACAAGTAGAATGGTATGCTACGAGACACCTGCAATGAGATATTGGTGTGGGGGGGGGTCCGGTCCCACCATCTTGGAACTTGGCCCAGATATCAGTGATTCCAAAACAGGGTAAGAACCCAGAACTGTGTAGTTTGTACCACCCGATATCCTTGCTGCCGGTGGACCTAAACATTTTTACAGGTGTACTGGCGGATAGGTTACAGGGCTGCATCTCAACTCTGGTCCATCCTGATCAGATGGGATTTATCTCAGGAAGATACCTGCAAGATAACATAAGGCGTCTCCTGAATATTATAACAGCTCAGAGAGGCTCAGTGGCACTGCAGGTTGCAATTAGCATGGACGCTGAGAAGGCCTTTGACAGGGTGGACTGGCAATTTATGTCGTCCACCCTGTCAAAGTTTGGACTTGGGGAGAATTTTATCTCGGCAGTTGCAGAGCTATATCACAGACCTGAAGCAAGAGTTAAGGTGAACGGCATGCTATCAAACCGTCTGCCTCTCATGAGAGGCACTAGGCAAGGATGCCCCTTGTCCCCACTAATATTTGCCCTCTCTCTGGAGCCACTGGCAGTCTGGATACGGGGTAACCCACACATCAAAAGTATTTGGGCAGGGGGAGTGGAACACTAAACAGCGCTTTATGCGGACGACTCCCTTTTTTTCTTGCGGGACCCTCAGAGCTCCCTCCGGCACCTTCTAGAAACTTTAGATAAATTCGGGGCTTTAGCAGGATATAAGATAAATCTATCTAAATCAGAGGGGGTGGTGCTGAGTGGCACCCTTAACAGACAGCTAAAGGAAGCCTTCCCATTTACATGGGCTAAGAGAAACACGTTTAAGTACTTGGGAATACAAGTTTCGATGGATACATCCAAGCTATACCGTAACAACTTGCTTAAATTATTATTGGATTTAAGATCAGATTTTGCCAGATGGAAACTTCTACCACACTCTCTTTATGGCAAGATCCAAATTATAAAAATGAACATCTTACCCAGATTATTATTCCTATTTCAGACACTTCCTATTCCTATACCACCTCAATTCTGGAACCAACTTATGAAAGAAATTTCTAATTTCATCTGGGGAGGGGCACGTCCACGGATAGCGTTAGGTACCCTGAGGAAGTCTAGGGAGATGGGAGGTTTGGGTCTACCACATATATATCATTACTACAGGGAGCACAAATAGTCACGCGGGCCAAACAACGTATTGAGTCTGGGTGGTATCTCATTGAAAATGAATCAGCCCCCAACGGTAAAATATGGACATACCCAACATATCATATTGACCCACATAACTGGTGGTTAATCACTAATCCTTGGGTAAAACAATCCTTGAAGATCATTCTCAGACTTAGGAAAAAAACAAATACCCCCAACACCTTGGGCCCCCTATCATTAATCAGACACACAACAAATGTTGTTCCCCCAACGTGGGATCAAGGATATGTGTTCTGGGAATAGAAGGGTCTAACAACCTTTAAACAAATGATAGACAGAAGGTCCTGCCTTTCGTATGCCACTCTTCAAGAGCGGTTCACATTACGTAGAGAAGATTTTTATAGGTACCTCCAAACTAGGCACTTTATTAACACAGGGGAAAATCTCCAAAGAATCAATAGGGCCTTATCACCCCTGGAAGAATTCTGGTGGGACTCTAGGAGAATTAAAGATAAACTCCTGTAACTTTCAATTTTGTACAAAATACTTGTAGAGGAGAAGGGCACCCTGGAGTTAGAAGAAATCAGAAAAAGGTGGGAGATAGAATCTGAGGAGAGAATCCATAAGGGAGATTGGGAACATCGTGTGCAGAGGGGATGGCAGGTAACCTCAGCAGTGACATGGCGTGAATTTAACTGGAAAAATACTGGTCACATTTCGCCTCCCCTATGATTACCAAACACTTTAATCCCCAGGTGTCATCGCCTACTTGCGAAATGTGAGAACCATGAAGCACACATTATCATATATTCTGGGGGTGTAAAGCTGCAAGGATTTTGGACTCAAATCCAAAAAGCTATGACCCGAATGGGGGGGCTGAATGTACCTTATACATTTCAGGATCTTGTCCTAGGAATGCCAACCCTATCCTCTCAAAAGAGGAAAACCGTGGAGCTATATCAGTTACTGAGGATTGCAGCCCTAAAATGTATTACCATCAACTGGTTAAAACAAGATCCACTAACCTTTTGACAATGGACCTCCAAAGTGGAGGAAATCAAGAGATTAGAAAACATAACACACTCGATTCAGCTAAGAAAGGATAGATTTCTAGAAATTTGGGGACCCTGGTACCATTGGAAAGAGGGGCGGAATGGAAGTTCGGAGGTAACAGATGCAAATATTAGAGGGGAAGAGGAGGAAGGATAAAATGACATGCAAGAAGGGATCGAGTTGGGGTAAAAGGCAAAAAGAAGGAATCAATAATGGAAGGGCGAAGAGTGCCTAAGAAAAGATGGTCTTCCGTTTAAGTAATAGAGATGGGGACACACATAGACACGCAGACACACATAAGTACACACTTGAATATAAATAGAACCTGATGATAGAATGGATATATAAGTTAAAGTGCATTGACTTAGATAAATATGAGTTGTAATAGTTATAAAAGGTTTGGTTAAAAGGAAAGATAAAAAGTAAAGAGTAAAAGATGAGATATGTAATAAAAAGGTGGAAGTGGAACTCTTAGAAAAGAAAAGGAAATGTCAAGATAGAAGAAATGAAGAAGATGGATAATCAGATCTGGGACAGTACAATGGGCCACGTTATATCAAACTGGACATACTAACTAATGGGCCTAAGGCCTGATAATGTGGGCCCACAATTCCACTCTATAGACTGATGAGATAAGAGACTGAGAATGGTTAAATATTAGAATGTTTGAATAAGCAGTAGAGTAAGATATAGGAAAGAATGAACAAGAATAGAAGGTAAGAATAGAATGTAAGTATTGTATTGACGAGCTTATCAAGATGTGATGTGAAACTGGATGTAATATTAATATGGATTACAATAAATCGGATAAAGTTAAAAAAAAAAAGTTAGTGATGGGCTCGGCATTGTTGATAACAGCATGAGTATTGCTGCAACCCAGACAAAGTTATTAGGTGGCAAAAATGTTGTGGAGTGAGAAGACTAGCGTGCAGTTGATGTCCCACTCCCACAGCAGTTGAACATGATTCTGATCATGATGATGACTCACAGTCTCATGTTTCCACTGATCTTGAGGTTAGGCCATCCAAACATTCAGATGTTGATGACAAACGCGTGGATGATAATATTGAGGCTGTGGTTGGAATATCTCCACAGGAGGACAGTATCCAAAGTGAATTTGTGGATGATGATTATGATGATGATGATGCTGGTGGCCACATTTGGGAAGTGGAAAAAAAGAAAGTGAAGGTAGCTGTTTGTAAACAGTCTGTTAGTAAATCACCCCCTCCTCAAAGTTCTGATGTAACTGTGTCTGTTGATGACCCTGAAGTAATAATCATAGATTGTGATGTTCAGTCAAAGTCCAAGTCTGCACAACACCCGAAATCACACAGTACACCCCTCATTTCATCACCACAAAAACTGCAGTCCCATTTGCAGTAGCAGCAATGGCATGTGAAAACTAGGGCATCAAAATCTCTAGTTTGGGATTTTTTTCACACAAGATGGAAGTGATAAAACAGTGGCAATCTGCCAGCTTTGCCAAGTGCATGTGAGGTGTGGTAAAAAGGGTAGCCATCTCGGCACTGGGGGCCAGCATATTCATCTCAACAGCAGGCACATGGCACTGTGGACTCGACACCAAAGGGGAGTTAATACTCTAGTGGGGTGTTCATTCTCATCCACCTTAGTGAGCATGGTATCCCCTTCCCAACTGTGTGTAAGTTGCCATGTCCGTAAAAGTTGTGAAATAACACTGGAGGATTACTACAAACATGAGGAGGAGGATGACTTTGAATGTTCAAGTAGTGGTCAGAGTAGCAGTGGTGGTTCACGTAGTGATTCTACTACATCAACCACTGTGCATAAAACAGGTAAAATAATACCATTTATTGGCTTGTCACCTTTGCACCCACCATCACATGTCAAAGGCACTCCATCCATGGCAGTTCACAGAGGAGAGACATTTTGCATACCGTGTGCAAAACACTAAACAATGCAGCCCACATTGCACAGACTTTTTGTGTGGAACAGTAAATTCCAACCAAATCATGTGGTTGCATGTAAACTCAATGCTACCATAGCAGAAATGCTAGCAATTGACCTTTTACCATTATCCTTTGTGGAGAATGTGGGATTCCAGTGCTTTGCGGCATGCGCATGTCCTAAATGGAAGATACCATTCAGGACATACTTTTTCACACATACTGTCCCTGAGTTATATGTATCATACTGTGACAGAGTCTGTAAGACATGCCCTTCAACATTCTGCATCACCTTACATTCACTTAAGCATGGATATGTGGACAAGTGGCAAAACGGAGGGTAGCTCCTGTCTGTACTGCTACCTGGGGTTGTCTGTGATGGTGGGATGGGAAAGCAGTGTATTAAGTCAGACTGTGGAGGTAACAACTTTCATGGCATTAGACAGCATGCCCCACTTGCAATGTGTAGTGTAGCAGGATTGCATACAGGCAAAAAAAGGCTAGATTTGCTACTGACAGAAACTGATGAGTGGCTGCAACCCCTGTCAATAAAAGCTGGCTTCATAGCTAGTGATAATAGAACAAATGCTGTTAAATATATCAGCAATGGTGGCTTTGTAAGGGTTCCCTGCATGGCTCACTGTTTAAATCTTGTGGTACAGGAGTTTCTGCAGTACCCAGAAATCAAGCAAATGCCAGTTGTTGCACGTCACATCTGTGCCCACTTTGCATGATCTGGAAAGGCCCATGACCAACTTAGGCAGTTTCAGATCCAAAACAGCCTCCCTCAGCACCGCCTCAAGCTTGAAGTTGTCGTGAGATGGAAGTCCACACTTTACATGGCAGAGCAGTTGTACAAACAGTACAAAGCAATATTTGAGTACCTGGGTATGCACACTAGCCATGGCAGTTCAGGGGCATCAGTGTCTATGACAGCTGAACAATGGTGACTCATGGACTCAGTAATATTAATTTTGAGGCTGTTTGAACACACCACACAGGCAGTGAGTGGTGACACTGCATCCGTTAGTCAAGCCATTCCACTGCTACAGGTGTTATGGCAAACCTTGTTGAATCTGCAGCCTAGCCTTGATGTGGTCAGAGATAGGTCAAGATGTGCATTACTGAAACACACGATGACTATCTTGGACAGCAATAGACACATCACCACTATTTAGCAATCTCCAGAATTTGGAATAGCCACAATGCTGGACCCATGCTACAAATGTGGTATTGCATCCATACTGGAGAGAGGGCATGATAAGGTTCAAAATCTGACTGGGCAGCTGGTCAGATTGGTTCATGGGGCACAGACATTATGTGCAAAGTTCTGCAAACTACAGCATAACAAGGCTGAAGGTCAAGTCCTGCAAACCACAGTATAACAAGGCTGAAGGTCACTGTGGACCCAGTGCATCCAGTAAGGTAGACCAACAAGGGGTGGTTTCAGCTGCAGAGTTGTCCATTAATCCACTTTGGGGTGCATTGTCCCAAGTAGGAATGTGTGACCTAGATGAATCTTGTGAACAGGTGGATGACTCATCAGGAATACATGCATCACAGAGTGTGGTTGAGGCCTGTTTGGCATAAAAAAGGCATCTTTTTTGGATGATCATCTGGTGTACTGGAGTGGCAAAGTGAATGAATGGCCAGTGCTGACTTCAGTAGCGCTGAAGTACCTGACATGCCCACTCTGCAGTGTAAGTGAGGAGAGGGTATTTAGTTCTGCAGGAGCCATAGTGTGTGACCGTCATACTAACCTATTACCTTCAAATGTCAGCATGCTGGCATTTATCAATATAAATTAAGGCCACATACTGAGTAGGACAAACACATCTATGTTTGTACCCAGTCATGATGATGGTGGTGTGGGTGAAGCAGACCATCATGGTGGCAGCGTCAAATGGTGTACCATTGAGGCTGGTGATGCAGTCACGGAAAAATAATTCACAAGTGGGTACAACTCCAGCACTGAAGATTGCAAGGGCTGCTTCCTCCTTGATGATGATGATGATGAGGAGGAGGATGTTGGTTGGAAGGCAAAAAGAAAAAAATTTGCATTCAAGTACTTCTTCCTGTTCTTTATAACTATCTCATTACAGTTTGCCTTCCCCTTTCTGGATTTTGCCAGTAGAGTTCACAGAATATGTGCAGTCATTATGACCCACAGTCTTGTAAGCACAAATGTCAACTTGTAGCCACTGAAATCATGCTGATTGGATGATAGATATCTTCCTGGCACTGAAATACATTAAAGCACCCCAGCCAGCCACCCTGCTTCTGGAGAGAGAGAGAGAGAGAGAGAGAGAAAGAGACATTGTACCAGCGCCCAATCTATGAACCATCAACCAGCCACAGTCACCCTTCTTCTTGAGGAGTGAGTGAGTGAGAGAGAGAGAGAGAGAGAGACATTGTACCGATGCCCAGTCAATGAACCCTCAGCCAGCCACAGCCACCCTGCTTCTTGAGAGTGAGAGATCGAGAGAGAGACGTTGCACCAGTTCCTAATCTATGAACCCCCAGCCAGGCACAACCACCCTGCTTTTTGAGAGTGAGAGTGAGAAACATTGTACCAGTGTCCAATCTATGAACCTGCATTCAGTCACAGCCACCCTGCTTCTTAGCATTAATTTACAGTAAGTATGTACTATGTTACGTACTATGATTTTGACTTGAACTGTGGTGTTAATCCTTTCTTTATCTTTTTACACATGCCACTGTCACCAAATGTAGGCAAGTTATTTTCATTTTGCTTTCACAGGTTACAGTGTAAACTTGCAGTCCTACACTCCTTCTGGCACCAAAAGAATAACTACTGTAATTGCATCAACAATGACATTGCAATGCAGCCACTGAAATTATTTCTCTACAGATAAGTATCAGTCTTATTTCCTTTTTCCTTTTTTCTTTTCTTTTTCATATTTTCCATCAGAGTGAAGCATTAAATGGTAGTGACATACAGATAATATATTTTTTTCTACACAGATGGGACAGGCGTACTTCAATACAGTGGCTCAGTAGGTAGCACACTCGCCTCTGAGGCCGGGAGATCAGAGGGCTGTGGGTTCAGTTCCCACATCTGGCACTTGGGTTAATATCCTAGTACTGACACTGTAGTGCAGCATGAGAGGGGTGCTGCACTTCTGAGGTGCCGTCTTTCGGATGAGACGTTAAACCGAGGTCCCATCTGCCTGGATTGGTGGTAGTTCAGGTGGATGTTAAAGATCCCATGGCACTTATCGAAAAGAGTAGGGGAATTTCCCCAGTGTCCTGGCCAAATTTCCCTCATTCACTAAAAATGCCACCAACAGCTTAATCTGGTTCAAGGTCAGTTGGCATTCATCTGTATCCCCCTCCCCGGGTCGTGCCTGAAAATAGGCAGGATTTGTCTAGTATACTTACCCGGTCAACAAAAACTAAATAAATAAAAATAAATAAATACGCAAGGATTGTACAAGGTGTCATCCTGGTCATGAATACTTGTGATGTAATGTAAAACAGTGGGGCAGTGTGTGGCACTTACTAAACTTGTTAATTTTTTTTCTACAGGGGTTTACTAATAGCTGTGTATTTAAAGCTGGATATAACAGAAGACAGGAACAGCCATACTGGAAATTGAATGTGGTACTGTATTGAATTCCTAATAATTTCTTCCTCATCTGTTTTCAGATAACATCGAGGTGCTGTGGACTGGCGTAGGTGGAATCTTCCAGTCTGAAGATGGACAAAAGTTCAGATACGCTGAAGAACTGGAAAGAAGACAAAAACATTAACGAAAGTTGTTTTCCAATCATGCCCCCCACCCCCCACCCCCAAAAAAAATACTTATCTTTCATGGCTTGACATTTTCCTGACAGCTGAAGCCATTAGCAATCAGAAATGTGCTGAAACCTTTCATGGCTTGACATTTTTCTGACAGCTGAAGTCATTAACAATCAGAAACGTGCTGACACATGTGTGCTATGACTAGAGAATGAAAAAAGAAAAGAACAGTAATGACAAATGCTTATAATTCAGTCAGTCACAGTAATAACACCCAGCCCTCACCCCCCTCAAATAAAATTTAAATGTTACAGTACCACATCAGATGTCGGACTCAGAACATATGTATAGCATGTGAATGTGATCATCATGGCCACCATGGCGAAGTACGTAAGTAAGTAAAATCTTATTTATAGACGGCACCCTTCCATTGCTCAGAGCCCCTTTACAACGCAAATGCAAACAGCACAATAAACATCTTAAAAATACAGACCATAATCCACTTAAAACAACATACAAGTCCTAGGCCGTTAGATTCCTAGAAATGCCTTTTCAGGGGATCATGTGATGCAGCAGGCTTGAGAAGACGCTTGCCTGTTCTCTCCTGCCCACCGCCACCTTTTTTACATAATTTTCTGAGTTTAATAACATCGAGAGCCGTCTGAAGTCTTTACCTAGTTTGGGAAGTGCCTGAGAAGTGATCTTGGTGTGATTGACGAAGAATGGAGGCTGAAATGAAGAGGCCCCAGCCCAAACACACACCCCCCCCGGTCACCCCTGAGAAGGCCCCTAAAAATCCACGAGCTGGTATTACAGGTATGGTGCAGACTACAGCACACTCCTGCCTGGAGCAAGAGCCATTAATGCTGGCCAGTTTCCTGGCCGAATTCCGGCCATTCAAAGAGGAGCTTAGAAATCTCACCTCGGAATTTAAAGCCCTTTCACAGGCTATCGAAGACATAACACTGAGAACATCAGATGCGGAGGCTAGAATTACCTCATTGGAATGAAGGTAGACAAGCAGAATCCTGAAGTGGCTATGCTTAGGCAAAAAATTACCAAGATGGAGCAAAAGTTTGAGGACCTTGAAGGTCAAAGCCGAAGAAATAACACTGTTATTATTGGGTTGCCTGAGATGGAGGAGGACAAGATGCTGTGTTGTTTGTTCAAAAATTCACTGAGAAGATCATAGGGCCTTTTCCTTATGGCCCCCAATATATTATAGAGCGAGCCCACAGAGCTCTCCTAGCTAAGCCTCCGAAGAGGGCTCCTCCTAGGCTGTTGATCTTTCACTTTCTCAATTATCTCAAGAAACAGCATCTCTTTGCTGAATTGAAGACCATTCAAGATCTTCAGTGGGAAGGAGTGAGAATTAGAGTCACTCAGGACTTACCGTTGTCAGTTAGACAGCATAGAGTGGCTTATCATCCGGTGGTTAAGAAGCTCCTGGCAGCTGGTCTTAAATTTAGAATGCTGTATCCCTCCAAGTTGCAGGTGCAGATATCTGGGCAGTGGCATTCATATGAGGATCCTGACTCAGCATCAGATGGACTAAAAAAAGAAATGCCAGATCTCTTTAAAGATTCCCAAACACCACAGGGGTTACCCGTGGGGACTATTCGGGAAGTTCGAGATGTAGTGGACTACATGGACATATTTTTTATATTGCTTACTGGTCCAGAACTGACATTTATTGTTTATTTTTCTATTTTGGGTTTGCGAGGGGTATGTAGCTGTATCTTATAGTTTCAGATAATTAAGCACATTTTGTATTTATGGGGAGACCAGTAAGCGGTGCAGTTGGGATACCTGCGGTTAGAGGTATTAGGGGGTGGTGCCTAGGACTGTTCAGGGGCACTACTTTGGGAACCATGGAGGTTCTTTTGGTTCAAAGGGGCATGGTTCGGGTGAGCTTCCTGTAATAGAGGCCCGGTGTGGGGGAACCATGTCAAAGGATGAGCAGGTGCTTATATTTTGCTCTTGTGAGATGGGAACACAGCTTTATCTCTCCCTTCACTCTCTGTGATTGGTGAGCAGGAGCTCTTTTTCGGTCAATGGTCCTGGTGAGGGGAGATCAGGTGGCCAGCTTGTGATGGTTGCTGAGATATTTGGGGGTATCTCAAGGATCATAAATGTCATATTGAACTTTACCAGCTTTTTTGGCTTTTTATAGCTTTATGAGGAGATGCAGGGTTAGTGTTAGGGGAAAACGGAGTTATGGCACTTGTGATTGATGGCCGCTAGAGGGGAACATCACCCTGGTGTTATTCCAACTGGTTGCTGGACTATTGGAATTTTTACTAGGAGGGATGTTTTTGCAAGGCAGAGTTAGTGGTAGCTGGGATACTTATCGAGGTCGGTTGCACAGTGATTGCCTTAGGAGGGAACAGGACTTTCCCTAACACATTTCTACTGAAGTTGGCCAGGTGCAGTATCTCTTTTCAGGATTGTGGAAATTCCGGTTTGCACCCCCGGGAGCTTCTCGACTTCTAGTACTCCCTAGCTTTGTTAGTACTATTCCCCCCCTTTTCTTTTTTTTTTTTCTCACTCTTTTTCTTGTTTGTTCTAGATGAAGAAACGCATTGTTGATTGTTGAAACTGAATTTACAAGCTCAAATGGGCAGACTGGGTGGGTCATAGGCCCTTATCTGCCGACACTGTCTATGTATCTATCTATGTATATGGGGGTGGTGAAATTTGTTTTTTCTGGCTTTGGAGTCTTGAGGGGAGGTAATGCAGGGACGGTTTCCTGTACGATGATATACTGTTCAAGGAAAGTTATCTACTACCGAGAGGTGTAGAATAAGGGACAGGACTTATGATAGGTGCTTAAGTGTCACCCAGCATTGTTAAAAAGGGTTTTTCACAAATAGTTTGGTTGTTAGTGTGGTACATAAATGTACTGAACCTCTCTTGTCCCTTTATGCTCTCGTTGGTGGGTTTTATGAGGCAGTTCTGGATGGGGGTTGGTGGGGGGAGTGGTTCTTGAAGGAGTGCTGCTTAGCGATGTGCAGGAATAATGGGGGGATGGGAGGGTTGGAGGTGGTAGAGTTGGGTTTTGGGGTTCTATGTTTGTTGCTTAGCTTAAGGGTTTTATGGGGGGATCTGGAGGTGAGGGGGTGGGGCTTTTAGGATTGTTTTGGGGGGGCACAGTCCACTGTGGGCTGGTTGAGATTTGTGGCTATGGTAGTCTGTGATTTTAGGTGTTGTTCTTATTCATTGATATGGTATAATGGCTAAGGAGCTTTGTTTTTCAACATGGAATGTCAAAGGGGCCCGTAAAAAAACTAAACAATATAAGATACTGAAGCACTTAGATATTCTATGTGCCAATATTGTTTTTATTCTAGAATCTCATTTACTTGACTCTGAAGCTATTCAGATGAGACGGATGCAGACTGGACAGGTCTTCTCAGCCCAAGGAACTTCTAATAGTTCTGGGGTTTTAATTCTTATTAACCGGGGAATTCCCTTTCAGTTTGCCCAGGAAATCAAAGACGCCCTATGGTAGATTTATCCTGGTTAAGAGCATGTTATATTCTGTAGATGTTGTTTTAGGAAGCATTTATGGCCCTAATAAAGATGATCTCTTTTTTTTTTTTTAGGAGACTTCTCAATAATATTCTCTCATTGTTGCCCTCCACAATCATTTTAGGGGGGGACTGGAACTTAGTGATGGATTCTGGTAAAGACCGCACTAGCTCTCTCTCGGCTCCCCTTTCCCCGGCTCAACGAGCGATACATGAGCTGATGGACAGGCTGAGACTATGTGATATATGGAGGGTTTTACACCCTGTGAACAGGGAATACACTTTTGTGTCTCCTGTTCACAGGTCCTCATCCTGCATTGATTACCTCCTATTGTCTCAAGTTTTGTTGCCGGGTGTGATAAGCTTTACCATCCAGTCAGGCCCACCTTCTGATCACTCTGTTGTGCTCTGCAAGTTGTCCCTTACTTCCTTGCCTATGCGTCAGGCTAGGTGGAAATTGAATGGCCAACTGCTCAAGGATCCCAAGAGCAGAGACTGAATTAGGGAACATATTACACAATTTTTTGACCTGAATGCTACACAGGATACTAGGCCGGATGTGTTATGGTGTGCTTTTAAAGCATATCTCCGGGGCATTCTACTTGGGATGGCTGTGGCAGGGAAAAGGAGGTGGGAGGTGAAGCAGAAGGAGGTGTTAACCCGGATTAGATTATTGGAGGTTAATTTACAATCCAATCCATCTGATGAGATTGAACAAGAACTGGCAAAGCTGTGGGACTCCTATTTAACCATGCTTAATGAGAGAGCGGAATGTGCTATCCTATGTACCAAAGCCTCTTATATAGGACACGGGGAAAAAACAAGTAAACTCTTGGCCAAGAGAATTAAACAATTAGAGTCTGCCCGCTTCATTCCCCTGATCCACTCTAGATCTGATGGAGCTCTTAAATCCAACCCTCATAAGATTGTTTCGGAGTTTGTCAGTTATTATGAATATCTTTATGGTGAAATGCTTGACCCTCCTTCTGCCTCTACTCTCTCCTCTTATCTTGCGGAAGCCCATTTACCCTGTCTTTTGGAGTCTCAATGTAGGGCACTAGTAGCTCCCATCATGGAACTGGAGGTCCTGGAAGTGATAATGGGTCTGCCTTTAGATAAATCACCTGGATTAGATGGTTTTACTGCCAATTTTTACAAGTGTTTTAAAGAACAAATTACCCACCATCTCCTTTCTCTTTTTCATTATATCCTATCAGGTGTACAAACTGACCCTTCTCTATTCAAGGGACTCATTGTGCTTCTTTCAAAAGCGGGCAAAGATTTGGAATATGTTGAGAGTTATAGACCCATTTCACTGTTGAATCAGGATATAAAAATTTTAACAAAAATATTGGTGTAGAGGCTCAGTCTGGTCCTCCCTGACCTAATTGGATCACACCAGGTGGGCTTTATGGAAGGTAGATTTTCCGCAGATCATCTCTGCACTCTCTCGCATGTCATCTCAGTGTCCAGGGATGTTGCTTTTCCAGTAGCATTGGTCTCTCTGGATGCCGAGAAGGCTTTTGACAGAGTCAACTGGAGTTTTTTACTTCAAACATTAAACTCCTTTGGATTTCCCTAACAATTCCAATCTTGGATAAGGGCCCTTTATCAGAATCCAACTGCCAGGATTTTGGGGAATGGGGTAATTTCCAAGTCCTTTGCCTTACACTCCAGAACCAGGCAGGGTTGTCCTCTCTCTCTACTTTACTTTTTAATCTCTACCTGGAACTGTTAATCCATAAAATCATTTTATCTCCAAAGGTTCAAGGGATTACTATTCTTGGGGCTGAGCTTAAAGTTGCTGCCTATGCGGATGACTTGCTTTTATACCTTTCTTATCCAGAGTCATCTATCCTGGCCATGTTGGACATTATTGAGCAATTCAGTCAACTATTGAATTATAAATTAAATGTAGGGAAATCGATTGTTTTTCCTTTAAACCACAAAGTTTTCAAGAATGATATTACTACCCTAGGCTTAGCCTGGTCCAAAGATTCCTTGAGATATTTGGGCATTGTGTTAATGAGGGCTCTGCAGAGCACAATTAAGTACAATCTGGAGGTGTTGGTGTCCACTGTGGCCTTAGACTTGGCCAGATGGTCGGCTTTGCCTATTTCTCTCTGGGGAAGAGTTAATTTGGTTAAAATGAACATTCTTCAATGTTTATTATATCCTCTTCAGCTACTTGATATTTGTTTGCCAAATGGATGGTTTAAAAAAGTCCACAGTTTGTTAGGTAATTTTATATGGTCCAAAAAGAAGCTGAGGCTAGCCTTTTATAAGCTAGTAGTGCCCAAGTCTAAAGGCGGTTTATGGCTTCCATATATATGTATGTACTACTGGGCCTGTTGTGCAGCCAAATATCTAAGGTGGTTGGACATGAATCCCTCTGCTTATCTTCCCACTTGGCTTAAAATAGAGCAGGAAAGGATTCATTTGGCAAATATATCCCCCTCAGCATTATTATTCCTTAATACTGCTTCTATTCCAAAGGAACCAAAAGATACCACAATTGGAACGTCTATTAAGATTTATGCGCAGTTGTGTAGATTTCTAAAATATAAAAACTGGTTGGATGCAGAGCAATCGATTTGGAATTCTCCTGTCTTTAAAATAGATAATAAAATATTATCCCCTAGATGGTTACCTAGATTGGGGAAGGAAGGCTGTCTTCATTTCTTAAGGGTGATGGTACCTGGTTATCTGCTGAAGATATAGTGGTGAAATTCAACCTTAAAGGAAGTGATAATTTAAGGGTACTTCAGCTTAGGCACCTCCTCAATAAAAAATTTGGAGAGGCCATCCCTCTGTCTTATAAATTTGTTTTCCTGTCGGATCTGGGCCCGCTTGCTAATACACCCCAGAGAATTTCTAAAATATACAATATTTTGTACGATTGGCATTTTCTGGATCCTTTTGGTCCTACACAGCTCTGGTCAGATCTTTTTCCGCACTGGGATAGAGACTGGATGTCTATTTTGAATAACTGCCATTGTTTTGTAACACAAGATAGGCTACGATTAATGCAGTTTTATATTCTCCACAGCCTTTATCATTTTCCTCAGAAATTGGTCAAATGGGGAATAGTCTCCTCCAATATTTGCACTAGGTGTGCCCAAGCAGATGGTTCCCTAATTCACATTTTTTGGGATTGTCCCGAGATATTACCTCTCTGGAAGGCTATAAAGGACAAGGTTGATCTACTGCTTGGGCTGAGGGATCTGTTCACCCCACAGGTTTGTATCTTCGGGGATTATTCCCAGATTTCTGTCAATAAGTGTAAGTTTCATATTGCATTGATTTCTATGTCAGTTAAAAAACTGGTCCTTAAGTATTGGAAGAGTACTGAGCTTATCACTTATTCTGAATGGCTAAATGAGCTTTTATTTAATCTCCGAGTGGAGAAGACTATTTTGAGAATTAATAATAGTAAATCCAAATATGAACGGATTTGGGCCATGCTACATACATTATATACTATTTAATATTTTATTTAATTTTTAGACTACCAGCTATTATGGATTATTATGCTTCAGAACTGTGTGGCTGGGTGGGATTGTGTCAGGGGGTGGCGGGGGTGGGGGATGGGGTCAAGTAACCTGCTCTGTTATATGTTTAAATGTACTGCATGTCTTGGCCCTGTCCAGTGTATTTGTTAAACTTTCAATAAATTTTATATAAAAAAAAGAAATGCCTTTTCAAAGAAATATGTTCTGATGGAGTTTTTAGACTCCTCCATGGTCAGTCTCTCATGTATCTGATGAGGTAGAGTGTTCCACAGGGTAGGAGCCATTAAAGCAAAAGATCTTCCCCCAAATGTCTTCAAGTGTAAAGGTGCGTGATCTAGGGGTGGTATTTGATGAAGGTTTGACCCTGAAGGCTCAGGTGTTGGCCGTAGTCAAGTCCTCCTTCTACCATCTCAGAAACATCATCAGGATGAAGCATCTGGTTCCATCCTAGGATCTGTCATCATTGTTCCACGTGTACACTGGAAACCTCTAGCAATCCCTCTTCAGAGGATCAGAGTGAGCAGAAGGGATGATAGGGAAATGGGGGGTGTTGCAGGTATTGAAGTATCTGCTTGTGTAAAGCTTTAAAGGTCAGTAATGCAACCTTGAAATGGATTCACCATTGTATAGGCAGCCAGTGCAGTCAGCGCAGCACAGGTGTTATGTAACTGGATCTAGGCATTCCAGTTAACAACCTGTCTATTGCGCTCTGCACTAGCTGCAGTTGGTGAATATCCACTCCCGGTAGCCCTAGATAAAGGACATTGCAGTAGTCTAGCTGAGTGCTGACAAAGGCATCAACCAATGATGACAGAGCCTAGGACAGAATCAGATGCTTCACCCTGGTGATGTTTCTGAGATGGAAGAAGGAGGAATTGACTATGGTCAACACCTGAGCCTTCAGGGTCAAACCTTCATCAAATACCACCCCTAGGTTATGCACCTGGTTTGAGGCATTGAGCAGGCTACCCCCAAGTTGTAAACTGGATGTTTTTTCTGCTCATGACCCAGCCGTCCTCACATCTGGGTCCACAACCAACACCTCAGTTTTCTCCAGATTTAACCTCAGCCTGCTGCCACTCATCCAGTTCTGTATCTTCTGTAGGCAGTTGTTAAACATTGACACTGTGTCATATTCCTGGCCAGGTACAAAGGACATGTACAGTTGAGAATCATCTGCATAGCATTGAAAATTCAACCTGTACCACCTAATAATGTCCCCCAGTGGTAGCATATACACTGTGAACAGCATGGGGAAAGCACAGAATGCTGTGATACCCTACAGGGCAGACTTTGAGGGGATAAGAAATAAATTCCTGATATCACCCTCTGTAATCTGCCCTCAAGGAATGATCAAAACCAACTGAGGACTGCTCCATCCAGTCTAAGCAAGGCAAGGCAAGGCAAAATTTATTTAAAAGATGCCCAATCCCAGAGGCTCTGGGCACCATACAAATTTTAAAACAAACATTTAAACATAATAAATATACAATTTATACACAATAAGAATACAAAATCTGATAAAATCAGAAACATTACCATAAATATTAATCTAAACATCAAATGCTTTAGAAAAAAGAAACGTCTTTAACTGGGCCTTAAAAATATCTACTGTGGGGGCTTCCCTGACCATAATTAATCTAGAAAAGAACCGCAGGCATTCCAGCAGTGCCCCATGGTCCAAAGTGTCAAAGGCTGCTGAGAGATCAAGGAGAATCAAGATGGAGTGAGCTCTCTAATCTCTCACCACTAGAAGGTCATTAAGTACTTGAACCAAGGCCGTCTCAGTGCTATACCTTTTCCTGAAGCCAGACTGGAGAGGGTCATAGATATTATGGCAAGATAAATGATCTTCCAGCTTCAAAGTGACCACCTTCTCAATAACCTTCCCTATTAAAGGTAGGTTAGAGACCGGTGTGTATTTGACAAAGCAGTCTGGATCCATGGAGAGCTTTTTCAACAGTGGCCAAACCACTACTTCCTTTAAGGGATCTGGAAAGATCCATATCTCTCTCCAAGGGGACCCAGACTTTCCAAGCTAGGACTGGGTCAATAACCTCAACACTACAAGAAGGCATGTTGGGCCCAGGTCCAAACTATAGCAAGCTGGTCACAGAGTCTGGATGATCCTGCAAAAAGTCTTATTAATAAATTAGGAGAACTACAATACAAACTAAATAAGGACAATATTGATATCTGTGGGGTCATCAAAACCTGGTTCTTGGATAGAGACTGGGCCATTGAAATATCAGGTTACTCTTTAGTCAGTAAAAAACATCAGAATAAAAAGGTGGTGGTGGTATTGCATTGCATATAAACAATAACTTAAAATATTGTGTATTAGACAATGGACAATCAAACAGCTAACTAATCTGGATTAAAATTAGTTCTCTGTTAAAATCTTTAACAATTGGTTTAGGATACCATGCCTCAACTCTATATATTGCAGCCAATGATGATTTCTTTCTGACATTAGATAATACAGTAGGATGATAAAAGATGATTATGTCCTGTTGGGGGATTTTAACTTACCCAACGTTTGCTGGCCATCTTTACCTGGAAAAGAAAACTGGGACAACAGACTGATCCAATATGCCATTCAAAATTATTTAGAGCAAATAGTTAATAAACCTACTAGAAATAACAACATACTGGATCTAATATTAACTAACATCTCTGATTATGACTCTAGTTCTAGTCCTACAATTCTGGAACCACTTGGCAACAGTGATCATTTTATAGTCTCATGGAGCTTTACTAACTCATAGATAAATAATTCTGGTACCACATTAATTAAAAACTTCAACAAAGCTAATCACAAAATGATTAAAAGATTTCTTAAAGCTTGGGACTGGGAACAAGAGTTAAATGTACTCAATGTCAGTATGATCTGGGAAGCCATTCAAAGTAAAATAGATTATTGTATAGAGGACTGGGTTCCAGTATGCACAAAATATGACAGTAAGAAACAGAGAGTACCTCTTTGGTAGAACATTAAGATTAAAAGAAACATCAGAAGGAAAAAGAAAGTGTTTTATCATTATAAAAAATACTGTTCTAATGAAGCATGTAAAAAATGTTAACTTATCTCAAACAAAACAAAAAAACATAAGACAAGCAAAAAAAGATTTAGAACTAAAGTTAGCGAATGACACAACAAATAAAAAAGTTATATAATTACATTGGGTCTCTAAAAGGAAGCAATGTTGGGGTTGGTCCACTTGTTATATAGGATACCCTAATTTCTGATGAAAATACCATGGTGAGTGAATTCATTAATATTTCACCAGCATATTTAAAATAAAAGAAGATTTAAGTATAAACAACTTAAATATTTCAGATTCACCAATTTCCTTCACTTCAGATGAGATATTAACAGCTATTAACAAATTGAAATCAAGTACAGCTTTTGGAACTAATGGAATCCCTTCTATATTCATTAAAAACCTTTCAAAAGAATTATCAGGTATCCTTATTTTGTTATGTAATACTTCCATTAACGAAGGAGTTGTTATAGATGAATGGAGGTCAGCTAATGTCACACCCATTTATAAAAAAGGATAAAAACATAATGTCTCCAATTACAGACCTATAAGTTTGACATCATGCATAGAAAAAATAATGGAGAGAGTACTACAACATCAAATAACCAACCATCAGGAATTTGCAGGGAACGACGATATGTCTCAACACTGGTTCATTCAAGGGAAATCTTGTATGAGTAATCTGATTAGTTTTTTCAAACCAGTCAGCAAAGTACTAGACTTTAGACTTTCTGTAGATGTAATATACCTTGACTATGAGAAAGCATTTGACACCGTATCACACAGAATCCTAATAGAACATCTTATAAAACTTTAACTTGCATCCCTAAATTATAATGTGGATTGACTCTTGGCCGAATGGTAGAAAGCAGAGAGTCATACTAAAAAGGGTATGAATCAGAGTAAGGTAAGGTGACTAGTGGAGTGCCACAGGGATCATGCTGGGTCCTACTTTATTCAACATAATGATCTCTAACATGCAGACAGACAGTGGTGTATGGATACAAAAGTACTCAGACAATAGTAAATTAGGTTGCATAATAGACAGTAATGTAGCTGTAGAATCTCTTCAGAACAAATTGAACAATCTTTATATACGGGCCTGTGAGAACAAAATGGTATTTACTATCACAAAGTGCAAAGTAATGCACTTTGGGAAGAACAATGGACAAGCTAACCATGCCATTAATAACATCAGTCTTGAAATTACTACATCCAAAACAGATCTTGATGTTAACATTACTAACACCCTAAAATGTAGTACTCATATAAACAAAATAACTAAGAAGTGCCATGGTATATTACAGTGTATTCTTAAACGTATAAAAAGTCATGAGCTGGAGGTCATAATTCCATTGTACAACAGTTTGATTAGATCTAGCCTGGAATAGTGTGCCCACTTCTGCTCCCCCACACTAAATTAGAGAAAAGGTAACTAATGAGTCTATACAATATAAATTAACAAAATATGTCAAGAATCAAGAACTATTAAACAATCAGGAAAGACTTAGAAATTTAGGTCTTTTTTCCTTAGAATATAGTATAACTAGAGTTAAACTATGTTGGGCCTACAAGGCATCTAAGAACGAGTTATTTCTTGAATCAAACTGTTTGACCAAACAAATCCCACTCGGTTGTACAAGATCACACAAATTAAGATTGCATTCAGAGATATGTAAAACTGAGTGCAGAAACAAACTATGTAACTCAGAGAGTACCTCATGTATGGAATACACTACCAGTGGACGTAGTAACCAGTGAAAATCTTGAACAGTTCAAAAGAAACCTAGATCAATATATGGGAGATAAAAAATTAATCTACCATAGTTAGGTTAAACGACGGCGAGTTCAATATGGGCATGTCCCTCGAACTAGTACAATCTGTGAACTTATGAATCTACCGACTGACTGAAGGCAGACCAGGTCAGTTGGGTGTTAGTACCACTCAACAGGCCACCACAAAAAAACATGGGGAAACATAGGCTGATCTCTGTCCTGATGGACACCTTATCAGCGAAAAACTGAGCAAACTCCTCGCACTTTTCTTGTGACAACACTCCTCCAGCCCATAGACAGACTGGATTGCACAGCCTGTCCATTTTCCAGCAGAGCTGGGCTGATCTGTTTCTCACTGTAGCAATTTCCCTGGACAGGAATGCTGCCTTCTTATGGGAAATCGCTGATTGGTAGACCCCATAATGGTCCAACGATCTAAGTCTGTCCCTCTCCAGGTGAGTTTTCTGCCAAGGTCTCTCCAACCTTCACCCCTGCTTCTTCAATTCCCTTAGTGACCCATCAAACCATGGGGCCCCAGGGTGAGAGCTCAGAGGGTGAACCCAAACTGGAGCAATGGCATCCAGGGCCTCAGCTACTGCCCTATTATAAGCCAGCACCAGAGACCCTGGGTCACTGCTATCTAACGGAATACCTGAAAGATCCAGCACCATTATAAGGCTTTTAGGTGTTACCTGTCTTAAAGGATGGTACTGTACCATTTCCCTAGGAGCAGGCCCAATTTGGGGGGTTGTGAAACTAAACCTTAAGGTGTGTTTGTCCGACCAACCAACAGGATCCACCTTCATATCCAAGATCTCCATCCCCAGGTGGAACTCCAAGTCCAACATTCCGCATCTATGATGAAGATTCCCTGAATAGGAACAAAATGACAGACTGCTTTCAACACACAAGTTACAATAAACATTAAATGGCTATGTGTATGACAAAAACATGATAGTGGGATGAACAAAAACTCACCATTGTGGTTTAATGGCACACACAAAGGGCAGCATGTTTCAGTGATGCAGCAGGCATCAACACAGGCATTGCTCTCACTTGGGACACTGTGACACATTTCTGTCTTTATTCTTCATCGGGACTTTTCATTAAATTAAAACAGTGGAACAACAGCAGCAGCAGGCGTCACCAGGCAACGCTCTCACTTGGGATACTGTGAAACATTTCTGGATCTATGTGCAGCCTTTCAGTGGTGTGTCAAGAAATACTTGTGACTTTGCTGGAAATTTTTTTTAATGTCCTTATTATTCATCATTAAATAAAAACAGTGGGACAACAACAGCAGCAGCAGCAGGTGCCACCGGGCAATGCTGTCACCTGGGACACTGTGACACATTTCTGACCATATTCTTCATCGATACTTTTCATGAAATTAAAACAGCAAGACATTCACAAGATAGGACATTTTGGGGGGTGTTGTCTTGGTAGTTGATTTAGTGGTATTTTGATTGTTGTTGTGGATCTGTATACTACGAAAATGTAACACACTAAACAGTAACTAAAAAGTAATACACCATGAAAATAAAGCAGCAGTACAAGAACACGGTTACTATTTTGACATATACGTTTTTCTTGTATGTTACATTGATCCTTATTTAATAAATTGTGTATACGAAGGAATGATACCCTTATTTCCACAATTTAAGTATGCTGTAATAATTGAAGCACTCATTTTACTCCACCGTGCACGTGAGCTTTATGAAATCAGTGTTTTATTAGTAGAAAGTTTTTTTGACATCATAACTGTTTACATACTGTGAAACAACATTTTGTTTCTTTTCAGCATCATATGAGTCAAAACTGTGAAAAAAGATTTGTTTCAAGCAGTCTCGACACCTGTTTCTCACAGCTCTTGTCTAAGCCGTTATTATGAATGTGTGGATGGAGGCATGTGCTACTGAGGAAAAAAAAATTCTGAGAGGTGAGTCAGGTACATGCACTTATGAGGAAGAGTTGGGAAGTATCATGTTTTGGCCAGAGTTGGTATTGTGATCACGTTAGTTTACTTTCAGTGTAGCAGTGAATCCCGAGTTGCTTGTTTAGTGGTAAAGTAAGATGGCAACGTTTTGGAGCAGTTTTGGGGGGGTCATATTGATTTTGGTCAAGAGGCTGAGTGGTACCTTTTCCAGTGGGTACACTGGAGGATTTACAATGCTGGGAAAGGTACCAGCCAACCAATGAGGATGCGGCATTTGCCTGATTCAATTTACCACTTTGTATAATGTGGAATTTTCCCTGACTAAAATTACCATTCTGAGCATTTAAATCGAGTGGACCTCCTTCATTGGAGTTTAGAATTTTACACTCCTGACTCTGCAGTGCTGGCATTTGTTTTGTTAATTTGGGATGGGTTGTCTGCAGCTGCGGGAGCCACCACTGGTTCTGCTGCCCTCTCCTTTCAGCATTGATGCAGCTCAGGCTCATGCACTCTCTCTTCTTCAACCTCTACCAGCACTCTCTCTTCTTCAACCTCTACCATTGCAGGAGCAGCTGAGATCTGCAGCTTTGCCTCCCACTGGGCATGGTGGTGCATTAATGGGTAGGTTCTTTGCCCACCCAGGCCCAAGTGGCTGCCCTTGTGACCACAACACAAAAGCATTCCCACATAACTTGCATTTCACCACCATCGGTTCACCAGGGAGGGAGGGAGATGAAAAAATCCCAAACTAGAGAGCTGTGGGGAGGACCAGGCACAGGCAGTGCGGGGTACCAGATACTGTTGGTTGCTCTTATGCACTTAAGGAAGGGGCAACAAGCTGCTGCTGCTGTTCCTGCTACTTGGGGTCAACACAGCTAGCCACCAGTGCTGCAGGGCTGGCAGTGGCTACACTCCTGTCAAAAGAAGCAGCAGCTGCTGCTGCTGTTTTGGGCACCACACATCCACTTGAAAAATTTGGCTATGGGGAAGCACTGGAGGTTGAAACACTACCTCGGGTTCAGGTGAATAGGTCACCCCAGGCCACCATGCATTTGGGGCCTCTACTGTCCACTACTTTGCCAACCTCTAGCCATCTTAACATTAGTGAAGTGTAATTATTAAACTGAATCAAAAAAAAAATACTAGTGATAAAAATATTAGTAACTAGAACCAAGTAATTAAAAAAACAGCTGTTTTAAACTAAACTAAGGTTTCAAATTAACTCATGCTAGTGGCTGCAAAAGTAAAACAGAAGGATCAAAAAACTTTAAAGCTGAAAAATCTGTAAAGAGATCGAGTAGCACTGTAGCACAAAGCACAGTAAACACTGACTCTGTCTAGCTCCTTCTCCAAGGGAAGGTGAAACTAGTTCACTGACTTCCTGGCTAATTAACTGCCTGCCTGCATCATGTGACCTGCAGACAGTCAAATGTGTGATCTGTGGGCTGTTTCTTACAAACTTTGCCTTCTCAAACTGTAACTCAAAGTTAACTTGAAGTCCACAACACGAAGTCCATTAAAGGTGAATTTCGACCTTTCAAAGGGAAATTTGAGTAGTGCAAAGAGGATTTGAAGTTGGGCACTTCGAGTTTACTTTGCAGGCATAATAAAACTTTGCTGCATCTCTAATAAGCACTGGGAAAATGGAGGATGAGAGTTTAGCGAATACGGATAGAAAACAGGGTAAGGGGCACAATGAGAAACAGAGGGAGGGAGGTAGAGAGGAAGTAGTAACAGATGCAATTCAGGAACAATGGGACAAGAACATAAATAATGGCAGAGGGATCAGGAACACGACTTGGAATGTAATGCATATGAATGCCCGAAGTCTGGGAAACAAGCTCTCTGATTTAGTGGCTTTAATGGGGGAGGCTGGCATTGACATAGCTTCCATAACAGAGATGTGTTATACTAATACCCACTCATAGGGCACAACTATACCAGGATATGCCTTGTATGGGAGAGATAGTGTGGGATGGAAGTGGGTAGGGGTGGCACTGTACATAAAAGAAATATCAAGGTGACAGAAATCCAGGCCAAAAATGAGGAGACAGAGGAGTTGCGGGTCTCCCTTGAGCTGGGGTAATGGAACGTCTGTTAGAACAGGAGTGATCTATAGGTCACCAGGTCAGACGGAGGAGGTGGATAAGCTAATGCTGGAGTCAATATACAGAATGACAGATAAGGGGGAAGTTCTGTTTATGGGCAATCTCAATACACCTGATGCAGACTGTTTCATCCCAACAGGGGCCTCGAGCAGGATCAGGGACATTGTGGAGTTCCTACAGGGAGCAGATCTAATACAATTGGTACAGAAGCCCACTAGGGACAGGAATAGCCTGGATCTAGTGCTCAACAATGGAAATGGGATCACGGATCTCCAGGTGGAGGGGGACCTGTGATCCAGCGACCATCACATGGTTTGGTTCAAGTTGTATACAGGAATACAGGACACACATACAAAAGCCAAAATTCTAGATTTCAAAGGAGCTGACTTTGCAGAGATGGGAAAGAGGGTTAAAGAGGAGTTGGCTAAGGGGAAGGGGACAGGAGGGGGCAAGGAGGAGCAATGGACACGCATTAAGAAGCCCATTGTTAGGGTAACCAATCAATGTGTGAGGGTGAAGAATAAGGGCAAGAGAAGGAGAAAGCCACTCTGGCTTTCTAAGGTGGTGGGAAGATACAATCAGGGCCAAGAAGGTAGACTTCCAAAAATACAAGGGGACACAAGAGGATGGGGACAGAGAAGAGTACTAAAAATGTTGGAAAGAGGCAGGGGTAGTGGTGAGAAGTGCTTAGGGAAGTTTGGGATGCCTCCCTATCTTCATCCCACTGTGTTCCCTTATACTGGCTGGCAGTATAGCCTAGAGGTTAGAGGAACAAGGTGTAAATAAGCTTGGTGCCTCCAGTAGACCAGACCTGAGTTTGATTCTCACAGCCTCCACTTGCATACTGTGTGACTGCAAGTCACTTAACTGCCCAGTGCTCCCAGGTCACCCCTGAAAACAGGTTACCAAAGACTAAAATAAAAATAAAATAAAGCACAGACAGAAGAAAGGCTAGCACAATCAGTGAGGAAAGGGAATAAGACATACTTTAGGTACATCAGTGAGAGGAGGAAGTCCAGAGATTGAATAATCAGATTCAAAGGGGACAATGAAGACAGGGTAGAAGGGGACCTAAAGAATGCCACAGTCCTTAACAGGTACTTCTGCTCAGTCTTTGCTAGAGATGGAGTGGGGCAGGGACTGCAACTGGAAAACAGATGCACAGAGGGGGAAGAATTGAGCTTCACAACATTTACAGAACAGATGGTCCTAAAGGAGCTTACAAAACTAAAGATGGACAAAGCAATGGGGCCAGATGGAGTACATCCAAGGATCCTAAAGGAACTGAGGATGGAGTTGGAAGCACCTTTGGCAGCCATGTTCAGCAAGTCACTGAATGTGGAGCGTGGAGGTGGTCCCACAGGACTGGAGAAGGACAAATATGGTCCCTCTTCACAACAGTGGTAGCAAGGAGGATGGAGGAAAAAACAGGCCAGTGAGTCTCACCTCAATACTGGGGAAGATCATAGAGACATTGCTTAAGGAATGTATTGTGGATCACCTGGTATCCACTGGAATGCAGGATCCAAGACAACATGGGTTCATGGTGGGAAGGTCCTGTCAAACAAATCTGATAGAGTTCTTTGACTGGATGACCAAGCTGGTGGATCAGGGAGCGGCAGTGGATATTACCTACTTTGATGTCAGCAAGGCCTTTGACACAGTCCTGCATAGAAGGCTGGTAAACAAGCTGTGGAGTCTAGAGGAAGGACACAGGGTGGTGAACTGGGTCAGAAATTGGTTAGTGGATGAGAAGGCAGGGGGTGGTGGTAAATGGAACACAGTCAGAAGAAATGGGAGTCACCAGTGGTGTGCCACAGGGGTCAGTCCTGGGACCAGTCCTTTTCAATGTCTTCATAGCAGACATAGCAGAAGGGCTACAGGGAAAAGTATGCATGTTTGCAGATGACACCAAGATCTGCAACAGATTAGATACTCCAGGAGGTGTAGACAGAATGAAAAGAGACCTGGAAAAGCTGGAGAAATGGTCTGAAGTGTGGCAGTTGAAGATTAAAGTGAAAAAGTGCAAGATCATGCAAGTGGGGAACAAAAACCCTGGAGGGAGCTAAATGTTGGAGATGAGTTGTTGACAGTCACAAGGGAGGAGAGGAATTTGGGGGTCATTATATCAGATGACCTGAAATTCACCACAGACCACAAAAGCAGTTGGGAGGGTTAGTGGGATGTTAGGGTATATAGGGAGGGGTATTACAAGCCATAGCAGGGAGGTGGTGATCCCACTATACAAGACACTGGTTATGCCTCACCTAGAGTACTGTGTGCAGTTCTGGAGGCCGCACCTATGTAAGGATATTGACAGGTTGGAAACAGTGCAGAGGAGGGCAACTAAGAGGGTGCAGGGTCTGCACAACAAGGCATGCAGTATGGGGATAGACTTAGGGTCCTTAATATGTACACATTGGAACAGAGACGGGAGAGGGGGCACATGATTGAGACGTTCAAATATCTTAAGAGTATAAATAAGGTGGAAGGGGATAGCTTCTTCCAGTATAAAAAGTACAATATAACTAGAGGGTATGACATGAAATTGGAGTAGGGTCACATGCATTGTAATGTATTATTATATTTGTCCTGTATTTATTTGTACTATTGTAACATCTTGACTGTTTTTGGTCCCAGGTCGTGCCTGAAAAAGGGCTTTGGATCATGGTACTTACCCAATAAACAAAAGTTATATAAATAAATACTAAGGGGTAATGTAAGAAAGTTCTTTTTTACAGAGATGGTGGTGGATATGCAGAACGCCCTGTCTCAGGAGGTGGTGGGAGCACATACAGTGGAAGGATTCAAGAGGGCATGGCATAGGCACAAGGGAATCATACATATGAGGGGGGGGCATAGCTGAGGCCACTGATACAGTAGAAGCAGTGGGAGCAAATTGGTAAAATGGGAAGACTGGATGGGCCTTGTGGTCCTTTTCTGCTGTCAACATCTATGTTTCTATGTATGAGTCTGTCCATACTGCTTGGAATTTTTGTTTGGATGTCTTGCCATTCTAATAAAGAATGTAAGTACTGGCAACACTATTGTCTGCTGCATTTGTGAATTTTAGGAGTGCCTGATGTCTCTGTGCTTTGAATTTTTCAAAATATGGTAAGACCACAAATGTTTTTTGGTTTTTTTTTGCCAGGGGGTAGAATTTGTGAGGGTAGGCAGAAGTGAAATGTATAAATCTTGTAAGTATTACTGTAAGTATACAGCATAATAGGAGGTAGTTTGCAAGAAGAGCACTATGTAGGATTCAATAAAGGATGCTGAAAGAGAAGAAATATCATAGAAACATTAATGTTTTAGTACAGAAAAAAAATCATGGTCCATCTAGTCTGCCTGGTATCCTACACAGATTAGGGCTGCCACCTTTGGATGAGTTAAGAACAGGATACTAAACCACCCCCACACTTCACCCTAGCCCCACCCCTTTTTATTACTGATGAGTACAGCGCTTCTCCAGTAAAATCATTTGTATTGACAGAAAAGTCTTTAAAAGTGACAGAAAACAGTTGTTACACTGTTAAATACTCTCACATTTTCCTTTTTTATGACAGTCTTGTGTTATGATATGCTTTAACTAATTTATGACAAATTATTTAGCTTTAGGTTTCCCTCAAATCTGCATTGTGTTCCCTTCACCTCGGCAGGTACTGCTTTTTCTTTTCATATTTGTAAGACAGTCAATGACATTGATCACACTATGGTGAGGCTTTTAATCTGAATGGCCCAGACTGGTGCAACTGACGTCATGGAATATCCAGGTAGAAACCAAGAGCAGTAGCTGCTGGAGATTCATGAGAAAAGGATTTGGTGTAGTTACAAAAGGAATACAAATAACAATGCAAATAGCTGTATGCAGCAAGGGGTGGTTCCCAGGGACTGGAGGATAGCAGACAAGGTTTCCCTTCACATGGGAGGGGACAGGGAGCAGCTAATAAACTGTAGACCTGTCAGATTTACCTAAGAGGTAGGAGAAGTGATGTAGAGACTAATCAAAGAAGATCTAGTGGAATACCAGGAGAAAAGCATATTCAGGATAATAAGCAGCATGGATGTTTGACCTGGAGGTCTTGTCAGCTGAACCTGATAGTATTCTTTAATAACTAAGGTAGTTGCCAATGGCCATGCCATAGACTTGCTCTACTTTGGTTTTAGCATTCAACTCTGTGCCTCATCAAAGGCTGATGAAGGGGATGTGGGCACTGAGAACAACTAAGGAAATAGTCCATTCTTGATGTCCTACAGCGGGCATGCTTCAGACAGCTAGTGTTGGAACCCACTCGGAAGGGAGCAATCTTAGACCTCGTACTCTCAAATGGGGACAATGAGAGGATCTCAGATCTAGAAGTGGGTAGTCATAAGGGAACAAGTGACTACCAAAACAGTGTGAATTATGTGATAAACTCAGTAGCAGAGTCAAGCCACATACAAAAAAGTGAGGGCACTGGACTTCAGAAGGGCTGACTTTGTCAAATGGGAGAGTGCCTTAGAAAAGCACTAGCAAACAGGCAAGAAAGAGTGGTAGACCAACAATGGGGAAACATCAAAACTGCCATCGCAGAGGCAACAAGCCTTTGTGTGAAGAAAATAAACAAATCAAAATGAAAGAAAAAGCCACTATGGTTCTCAAAAGAGGTGGCGGGGAAGATTAGGGAGAAAAAGATGATATTTAGGAAGTATAAGGAAACACAGAAAGAACAGGACAGAGAACTGTACCAGTTAAGGCCGAAGGAAGCAGTGAAGGCAGTCAGAATAGAAAAGGCCTGAACTGAGGAAAAGATAGACAATTCAGTTAAGAAGGGGGGATAAAACCTTTTATAGGTACATTAGGGAGCATAGAAAGACAAAGGGAGGGATAGTAAGGCTGAACAGAATGGACGGTGGGTGGGCAGAGAGGGACAGTGAAAAAGCAGGGATACTGGATGAATACTTCTGCTCAGTATTCACAAAAGAGGAGGAGGGAGGTACCTAATCCAATTAACAGAAGCACTCTGGATAGGAGGTCGATCCCAGTCCTTTTACAGAAGAAAGGGTTCTGAAAGAACTCCTAAAACTGAAGGTGGACAAAGCAATGGGGCCTGATGGGATTCACTCCAGAATTCTAAAATAATTAAGGGGAGAACTAGTGACACCACTGACTACCCTTTTTAACAAATCATGGGAGGATGGTGTGGTACCTGAGGGTTGGAGGAGGGCAGGTATGATTCCCCTTCACAAAAGTGGGAGCAAGACAGAGGCTAGAAACTACAGTCATGTCAGTTTGACCTCTGTGGTAGGGAAAATGATGGAATCACTGCTGAAAGAAAGAACAGTTACGTTCCTAGAGGCCAGTGGGGCACAGGACACAAGGCAGCATGGATTCACAGAGGGAAGACCATGTCAAATGAATCTAATCAATTTCTTTGACTGGGTGACCAAAGTAATAGACCAGGGAGGGGCTGTGGACATGGCCTACCTAGACTTTAGCAAGGCATTTGACACAGTCCCACACAAAACATTAATAAACAAATTAGCCAGCATGGGAGTGGGTCCCAGGGTGGTAGCCTGGGTAAAACATTGGCTGGACAACAGGACACAGAAGGTAATAGTAAACAGAGTCCACTCTAAAGAAAGGGGGGTTACTAGTGGGGTACCACAGGGTTCAGTACTGGGTCCAGTCCTTTTTAGTGTCTTTATAAGTGACATTGCAGAGGGACTGGAAGGGAAACAAAAACCCAGGGGAAGAGTACACAATGGGGGGAGGTAGTAAAAATAACAAAAATAGAAAGGGACCTGGGGGTAATCATATCAGATGACCTTAAGGTTGGCAAGCAATGTGAGAAGGCAGTAGGCAGGGCTGGGGGGGGGGATACTGGGATGTATAGGAGAGGCATCACCAGCAGAAGACAGGAAGTTGTTATCCCTCTGTACAGACAGCTGGAGAGACCCCATCTGGAGTACTGTGTCCAGTTCTGGAGACCCCATCTCCACAAGGACATAGACAGGATGGAGACAGTCCAGAGGAGAGCAACAAAAATGGTGGAGGAAATTTCCTGGAGGAAAGAAGGGCAAGGGGGGACATGATAGAAACTTTTAAGTACCTCAGTGGAATCAACAAAGTCCAAGAGGGTAGCATCTTTCAGAAAAAGATGTGCAAGAACAAGGGGACACAATTTGAAGATAGAGGGGGGACGGCTCAGGGACAATGTGAGGAAGTATTTTTTTTCACAGAGAGGGTGGTAGATGCATGGAGCAGCCTTCCTGAGGAGGTTGTGGGGTCTAAAACTGGGAGAATTCAAGAATGCATGGGATAGACATAAGGCAATTCTTGTGGAGGGTAGGAAGAAATAGGCTATTGGTTAACTAGGATCTGTAGCTTATCCAGTAGGTAGGGAAATGGGCAGACTAGGTGGGCCAAGTGGTCCTTATCTGCCATCAAAGTCTATGTTTCTATGTTTCTGTGTTAAATAATTAAATGGGAAGGGAGTTGTTTGAAGGGGAGGCAGCAGAGAGTTGTTGTGAATGGAGTCAGATCAGAGGAAAGAGAGGTTACTAGTCGAGTACTACATTGATCTTTCCTGGGACCAGTCCTCTTCAATATGATCTTCAGCAAAATGGCAATCCAGGGCTAGTTGTGTCTATTTGCAGAAGACACTGAACTCTGTGGTAGAGTTGACAATGTGGAGGTGATTAGAGAGTTGCAGAAAGGCCTGCAAAGGGTAGAAAATTGGTCCTAAGTCTGGCATCTGAAATTCAGTGACAAAAAATGCAAAGTTATGCACTTAGGGAACAAAAATCCCAGAACAGAGTATTGGATGGGGGAAGGTAAACTGGACACAGCATCAGAGGACATGGACCTTTGAGTATTCATTAAGGACTCCTTAAACTAACCAGCATGTTAGCACAGCCTTCAGCAAGGCAGACAGGATGCTAGGGAGCATCAGGAGAGGACTCAAAAGAAAAAAGCAGGACGTACTGTTACCACTGCATAGGTCTCTGGAGAAGCAACACCTGGAGTACTATGCCCAGTTCAGGAGTCCCCACTGAAAAAAGGACAGGATCTGGCTGGAGAGGATACAATGTAGGATGACCATATTGATTCATGGCCAGGAAGGCAGGTCCCATGAGGATTAACTAAGGCACTGAACATATATTCATTCCCAACCAGAAAAGAAAGGGGGAATATGATAGAGACCTGTAAGTTCCTGAAAGGAATTAACAAGGTGGACTGTGAGGAGCTATTTACCAGGAACAGAGAAGATAAGACAAGGGGTCATGAGTACAGGTTAACAGGGGAAAGGTTTAAAAATAATGTGAGAAAGTATTATTTTACAGAAAGAGTGGCTGAGCCATGAAATAGTCTGCCGGCAGAGGTCTTGGGTGATAAAACCATTAATGCCTCAACCACTACTAACATAGAGTCAAAGGGATATTAACTACTTGGAGGGAAGTGGGGAGGGGTTGGAAACACAGATAATAAATAGGGGAGTAGTGTAAATGAAGAACTCACAGAGACAATTGAAGGGCCCCCCAGTAGTTCAATAGGTGGGGATACCTCCCTACAAATAACCAACATGCCCAGCTACCAACGCTTAGCCATCTCTTTGATAGCTGAGTCAGGCATGTGGTTATTCTGCTTGCTCACTGGTGCTTGATGCATCGCTGCTCCTGCATTATGCTAATTTGTTCCTGCTGCTTCCTGTGCTGAGTCCCCCCCCACCTGTTTGTTATGTTCCTTGGCTCTCTTACTTCATTTCTGCCTGCGCCTCACTCTCTCTCCCCAAGCAGCTCCACCACTTGCCTTCTGTCTGTGGCTTCACACCAGGTGCCCCACCCTCACTTTCTTCTCTCTCTCCTCTCCTGATTCCTGCTGCCTGTTTCTTGTTCTTTTCTTCTTTTGGGGTTTTTGCCTGTATCTCCTTCTGCCTGTATCTCCTTCCTGCTACTTCTGGGTGCTGTGTTCACCCTACTCCCTTCCTGTGCACACTTCCTTCTCTGCCTGGCTCAGTAGTTTCAAGTTCCATGTTGCTTCCTTACTCCAGTGTTGCAGTGCCTGATTTGGACTCTTGTTTCTTTGCAAGGACCTTCATCATTGCCAATTGCCTTTCTCCTGGACATCGCATAAGCTGCCCTATTTCATCTGGGCATTGGACATTTCTTCTCCATAGTGACTTCTTTCTGCCTCCATACCCTGAAGCCTGGCTGTGCAGCCCCTAGCTGCTTTTCCTGGATCCATCAGCTATGAGTGCCTTC
Source organism: Neoceratodus forsteri (assembly GCA_016271365.2). Lineage (NCBI taxonomy): Eukaryota > Metazoa > Chordata > Ceratodontiformes > Ceratodontidae > Neoceratodus > Neoceratodus forsteri. Next base: position 696,223,557 of record CM057451.1, on the reverse strand, counting down.
ATAGAGGTTATTGTTTAGCTACTCACCATAGTTATGGGTGCCTTCATATAAGCACCCATCCTTGCTACTGGTACCTTCATAGATGTACCACTTTCTTCTGGTCTACTATTCATCTGCGCTTCACACTTTCACTCCAGGTCTCTGCAGCTCTTGCATGGGGCATCCTTCCACATCTCCATGACATCCTCTGATCCAGCTGAGAGGCCCGTTCCGGTGCCATCTGCCCCCCGGATGTGTACCTCCAAATCCAAGCACTCCTTGAAGGATTGGATGGTTCCTAGTTTGATGGCTGAATTAAAGAAGCTAGGTGTCTCTTATAATGCTCATGCCAAAAAGCAGAAATTATATGATTTACTACTTGAGGAACAATCTTGTGGGATACCTGTTGTGCCTCACCCACCTTCTGTTCCAGATGTTGACGCCATTTCTGAACTAAAGGATATTCTCTTTCAGCTGACTATGTCCATGCTGGACATTTCCAATCATCTTTCCGCATTCAAAAGCAGGCACTTTCCCTCTCCTGTGCTGCCTCCACCTTCACCGGTCACTACCCAGCCTCAACCTGTAGCAGTCATACCTCCACCTGTTCCTTCTCTGGCTCCTGCTCCTGGCACTGTACCTTCTGCACCAGCTCCAATAGTTTCATCTTCCAATTTAGGTACGCATGGTTCCAGCCCCTCATTGCCTACCGTGTCTCCAATTTATTTGGTGCCCAGTCATCTTGCAAGGATATAATTGATGGAAAAGATGTCAACCGTATTTCATTGCTGATTTCCTCCCCATGACACCATAGAAAACAGAGTCATATCATGTGGTGATATCTCCATTGTTTTGCTGCTCCAAAGACCCAAGATTGTCAAAGACGTTAACCATTCCAGAGTTCATCTTAGCATTCAGTCTCTACAGGGCCATTCTCTGCTCCACCTTCCCTACCTGCCAGGAGAAGCTGGATGTTTACCTCTATTTAGTAGTGGATTTGGGAGTCCGCTATGGCGGTACACATTTCTTCAATTATCACAAGTCTTTCTCTGCCAAGACCACTGCCACCCTGGCCCATTTCAATATCTGGCTGAATTGGGGATCACTCGATAATGAACTTTTCTGCCACCACTTCACAGGATAGCAGGCTCTGACCTGTCAACTATGTGGCTCCATTTCTCATGAAACTTCCTTATGTCCTTTATCCATGCCTGACTCCTCATCATATCCTAATATATATATATAGGAGGCAGTATGGCGCAGTGGTTTAAGGCTCTGAGCTGCAAATCTGGAGACCTGGGTTTGAATCCCACAACCCCCACTTGCATACTGTGTGACCCTGAGCAAGTCACTTAACTTCCTCGTGCTCCCAGGTTGCACCTGTAAACAAGCTTTCAGCTTAGTGTGTCTCACCTGGTAAAATAATTGGTAAAAAAAAATATATATATACCTCATCTTCTTCCATGCCAGACATAACTCATGCCATCTGTAACCAAATTGCATACCTTCTCTTCTCCCATGACAATTATGGTCACCCCCTTACCTACACTGCTGATAGGCAAGTTTGTAACAATTTAAATGCCTTAGGATGCCATCAGTATGGCTGCCGGAACTTGCACATCTGCAGTCATTGTGGAGATGCTCACTCAAGGTCTATCTGCCCTACCTTATGGTCCAAGTCCTGACTATTCCAATATCCCTTGACTCCTGTCAACGTTGCAGCTTTTTCTCAGTTGCTAACTGATCACCCCTCTCAACCTTTGGTTGAATTCATAATATCCGGGTTTACATCTGGATTTCATACTGGTGTGTGTAGCCTTCCTCAGGAATCCTATGAATGCAAGAATCTACTTACTGCTATCTTCCAGCTGGATGTGGTCAATCAGCTTCTCTAAAAAGAGCTGAACAAAGGTTTCCTCATTGGGTCTTTCAAGCACCCACCTTTTCCTGTGTTCTGTGTTAGCCCCATTGACATCGCAATCCGTAAATTTTACTGGGAAGAAGAGACTCATAATTGATTTGTCTGCCCCACATGCTTCTTGTATTCCCAGCATCAATTTGCTTATGCCGTCCCAGGATTTCTCACTGAATTATGCCTGGATTGATGATGCCATCTCTACTATCAAATGACTTGGCAAGGGTTCATGGCTGGCCAAGGCCGATATTTGGGATGCTTTCAAACTGCTTCCTATCCACCCTTCTCTCTGGCACCTCTATGGCATTAAGTGGGACAATTCTTATTATTTCACTGTGTGGGTTACTTTCAGATGCAAGAGCAGTCCTAAATTATTTGACTTCTTTTTGGATATGCTATGCTGGTTGTTGCTGAATCATTGTCACGTTACATCCGTCATCCATTTGCTTGATGACTTTCTGCTTACTGAACCTCCTTCGGCTCTTCCTGCTGCAGCCCTCATGTCATTACAGCATCTGTTCCACCAATTAGCTGTGTCTATCTCCTAGGAGAAGATGGTGGGTCCTTAGACGGAATTGGAATTCCTTGGAATAACACTTGATTCAGCTCACATGGAAGCCAGGCTCCCCTTACATAAATTGACCTGGATTCAAGCCCTGGTTCTTTTGTTTTCTAAATGATCATCCTGCATGAAGCATGAACTGCTATCCCTGCTGGGTTATCTTAATTTTGCAATGCATATCTTCCCACAAGGCCGCTACTACATCTCATATCTGCTCGACCTAGTCTCTTCTGTTCCAGCCTTGAATCATTATGTCTCCCTTACAGCTGCTGCAAAATATGACTCGTCTATGTGGTATCTCTTCCTTGACCAGTGGAACGGCTCTTCTATGTTTTATAAGGATGCCTCCCCTGATCATTCTCCTTATGTATTCACAGGCGCCTCTCCTATCTTTGGATTTGTTGCTATTTACAATACCTCCTGGATATCCACGCCTTGGCCTTCTGACTTTCTTTGATTGCACAAATTTGCTACTTCTTCTCCATTGTTTGAGATATATCCAATAGTGGCTGTGGCATTCACCTGGGGACATCTTTGGTCTTTACATACTGTATTGATTTACTTGGACAATCAAGCAACTGCCGACATTATTAATCGAGGCAGATCATCTTCTCATTTAGTTATGCTATTCCTGTGGAGATTGACATGGCTTTCCCATATGCAAAACTTATCAATACAATGTTTCTATATTTCAGGGTCTCTCAATATTGCAGCTGCTCATCTGTCCCATTTTCATTTTCAGAAACTCCAACTTCTGCTACCTTCTGCAGATCCAATAGCTACTCCTGCCCCCCAGTTTCAAGACCTAATCATAACATAACTGGATATCTACATATGGCCAAAGCTATTATGTGGTCTGCCTTGTCTACCAGTGCCCAATCAGCCTATTCTACAGGCTGAAAGAAATATACTTCATTCTGCACTTTGACAGCCACGTCTGCGATACCCATGTCTTTGACTATCATTTTGGCATTTATTAAATATTGCCATGTGATTCGCAAACCACCAATCACCAATATTTGACAGGCATTCAGTTTTACCTCTGCCAGTCAAATCCAGCTTCAGTTTCTTTTATGTCAAACCCAGCAGTCAAACTACTTCTTACAGGCATTCATAAATCTTCAATCAAACAGCCTCCTTCCCATCAAACTATTGACAATGTCATATTTAAGCAACTGATAAACTTATTTAGAACTACTCAACTGGAAGCTTTCTCCAATATCATTCTCTCAGCTGCTATCTGTCTAGCTTTTTATGGATTTCTCCTCCCAGGAGAATTCAGTTTCCAGTGCATCAGGAACTCTCTTTCTCATGGTGAAACATCTCAGTGAATGTTTGGATCATTATGTCCTTCACCTTCCATCATTCAAGACAGACAGACTTATGAAAGGGGTGGACATAACTTATTTTCCTACAGCTAACACCTGGTGCCCTGTATATTTTCTAGACCAACTGCTTCTTCTTCACTGACATTCAGCATCTAATACTACTCTACTACCCTCATCTAATCGAACTTCAATAACTACCAGAATTTGTTGACTCAGTTTGAAACTTACTAAAAAGCCTTGGATATAATCCTTCTTCCTATTCAGGACACTCCTTTCACATAGAAGCCACTACATCAGCTGCCAGAAAGAAAATACTAGCCCACATCTTTAAACATCTCGGAAGATGGACTTTGTCTTGTTTTGAAACTTACATTCCTAATGCTGGACTCAGAATATGATCAACCTTTCTTTCCATCTCCTCATAATATGCCCAGAAGGAAGTCAACCTGGTGACCATGGTTCCTCTGAGGTTTCCTCTGGTAAAGGGGATTTTTCCTCTCCTCAGTGCCACCAGGTATACTCTCAGTGTATTGGAGGAGGTGGACTATACTGTTCTTTTTGGGCCTTTACACCTATCTCGGCTCTGCAAGGATGGGAATGAGAAAGGCCAAATACAAATATGTTACATCAAGCATACAGTGGCATCAAGCATTCAGTGTCATTTATATCCCCACACCAGTGAATAGATCAATTGATCATGGGATATGACAGGGTAATATGGGCAGACAGGATGGATCATTTGTCTTTCACTGCCATTACTGTCTATGTTTCTGTGCAAATACATTATTAATTTAACAAAAAAAAGCTAAAGCCTACCAGAATGTAGGACAGACATAAAAAAAGAAAACAGGAGTGCATATAAAGCTATACAAACTGTTTCCTAGCACAGCAGTAAAAGACTATGACTAAAATTTAGAGTGAAAAATATTAGGTTAATTAACTGCTAATGTTCTTAATAGACATATTTTACATTTCTCAGACTGACAGGTGTTGCAAACAAAGGTCTGTGTGACATCAGAACTTGTCTGTAATCAGAACATGCAGTGAAACCTGTGAATAATTTCATACAATCTATGTCAAGAGTACATGAGCACTCAGAATGGCTTGAAACCTGGATTACATCTGAGCAAAACCATATAACCAGATAAGGACCCTAAAAATAGGATTATCAAGTCCAAAACTGGACAGGTAGCAACCCTAGATTTCTGCCAGCTTAGCAGACTTTAAGAGACTCAGTCATCCCTCAGTTTTGCTCAGGCTAACCCCCAGCCCTGATACCCAAACCCGAGTCCTTGTCATCTTCACCAGCCATATGTGTCCCATCATGCCGCCTCTTGAAACATGCAGTTATTTTGACATTCAAGTGCTCCTTAGGCAAATGGTTCCACTATTCCACCGCCCTCTCTGTGAAGAAGTACAGTATTTCCTCATGTGATCTTTTGTAATGCACCCCTCACTAAGACAGATGCTGGCTGTCCACTCTGCTAATACCCTTCAGATACGCAAAGCTATAGAATTTGCTGACAACTTCTATGTTTCTGTGTTTCCATAAAGATTCCAATCATGTCCCCCTTCCTTTGATCTCTAATGAATGAGGTCAGATAGTCATTTCTTACAAGTTTTCTCCTGCTTGCCAGGAATCATTATTGTCACGCTCCTTTTAGCAGACTCATGGTGGTCTTTGTCTTTTTTTAGGTGCAGGTTTTAGTAAAGTTAGCTAAAGACTGATATTTGCGACCTTAAAATCAACCTGGTGAAGTGCACTGTCTCAGTCTGTTCATGGTTAAGGTGGTTCTTTGACTAGTTAGATACATGATGAAAGTTTACACTGACATGAGGAGGTAGGGACCAGATTATTAAGTGACTAAACCACAGAAACTGGAACAAGAGAAGATGTGCTCACAATAAAAACTTTAAATATTACGGTACTCTAAAATCAATCTATAACTATAGCTGAACTCTATAATCACTGCATAAATATTACTGAACTCTGAAATCACTGTATAAATAAAGGATGTGCAGGGGGACCTGTGTGATACATGATTTATGCACACAAGTGCTGTTTGACCTTGGATAACCTCACGAGTGGTGTAAGCCATGAGTGAGGTGTCCAAAGTCAAACAGCACAAGTGTGAATAAATCATGTATTACACAATGTCCTCCCTGCATATTCCATTTATGCAATAGGGCAGGACCTTGTGTTATGGCTTATTTTGTTATTATCTTTTATTTTATTTTTTAAAAGTAAGAAAGTATATGGGACTTTTTGGTAAAATAGTGTGCATGCCTATTTTGAGGCCCTGTTGTTATGGGTGTTGCTAGGGAGGAAACATCATGATGCCAACGTTGATACTGCTACATAGCAGCTGATTGCTGTAGGAGAAAAGCAACTTTTTTTTTAAGGGAAGATGGAACTACCCCTTAACGAGAGCTGCTGGATACATGTTGGATGACTTGAGCAGAGCAATTTATTTAACTTAGTTTGAGATATCACTTTAGTTTAAAAAAAAGAAAAGTGCTATGTGGAAAGAGTGGGCATAAGGTGGAGCAAGAGAAATGTAGTTGGTATGAGGCTGGACTAGCTGAGTGGCTCTGTTTCTAAAAATTTTTTTTTTTGGTATTGTAATCTGCAGCTCAGTTGAAGTGGACCCTGTTAATGTTATCCCTTGGAACAGCGGAGCTGGAAATGAGTGTCATGGAGAAAAGGAGCAGTGAGTAATTCCGTTTCAGAGGCTTACAGAAGGAGAAAGGCAGCTGTGACATTAAATATGCTAAATACTTGAAATCCAAGACTACACATAATTGGGAAAACTATATTTCCATTCATAAGAAATGTAAAAATAGTATTAAAAAAAAAAAAGAAAGTGGGAACTTAATTTGACCAATAATGCAAATAAATTCAATAGTAAGTGATTTTTTTCATATAACAATTCATTAAAAAAAAAAAACAATGTAATATTGGACCGATTGATGTTGGTGATAATGTTATACATCACCCTACAAATATGGCCAACATCTTTAATACAGAATTCCACACTTCATACTTCTGTAGAAAATAACGTTTTCTAAGAAAACTGTCATAAGGGAACAGATAATAAATCTGAGGAAAGTTTAAAATTAGAAATTCTGAATGTGGAAACTCCTTCCCCCCTCCAACCCATGCTATATATTAAAATGTCTCCTTTAATATAGAATATGGTCTGTACATGGTTAATAATTTAACAATTAATTTTAATCTAATGCAGATGCACATAGTGCATAATAAGGTCAGAGTGCATGTAGCATATTGATAAATATAGTGTATTAAAAGAACTTAGCAAAATACAATATTGAGTTCATGTCAATAAATACACAATAGGTTCATAATACACAAGCTCAGTGCTAAGCCCTTTAGAGCCAGACCACCTAGGCTGTGCCTTAAGACAGCAAAGCATACTGTTGCTTAGCAACAACACCTCATGCTCTTGTGAGGTGATGTCACATATTAATATCATGTGAATAGGTGGTCAGACTCAAAAGGAAATGCTGGCAACCTCACAAATGCTTGCTCTGTGTGCACCACAAAATGAGGAACTCAGCAGCTTTTTACTGCAGCAGGTAAAATCTTTAAAACCTTTTTAAACAGAGTGAAACCTGAAGGAATTTAATAGGGTAATAAATGCTAATTGCATTCACAAGTTACAGGTAAAAAGAATGCTAAATACAGGCATCAAGAAAGGTCAGCACCTTACGGAAATACTGTAAATGCTTTTTTGACAACAGCAGGTAAAATCTTTAAAACCCTCAAAAACAGAGAGAAACCTGATTGAGTTTAACAGGATAATAAACGCTGACTGCTTTCACATTTTACAGGTGAAAATAAAGCTGAATACAGTCATTAAGAAAGGTAAGCATTTAACAGAAACAAAACAAGTGCCTTCAGTGCAAAGCAGGTATTTATTATTTAAAAGAGTTAATGAAACATTCAGTGGCACTGCAGATATTGAGAGGCTGAACATCTAAAAATAAAAATAAAATAAGTAAAAGGGTGCATGCTGTGTAAATCTTTTACAGGTACTAATGAAACTTAACAGAGGTGGTAGCACAGAGTAATAGAAGCATAAAAGGAGTGAATACATCAGTTACGTAAGGTAGAAAATGTTTAACACAAGTAATTCAATAGACTATAAGGTAAGTGAAAATGCAGTTATAGCACAGTAATGAAAGATTTAAAAAAAAATGTTTATTGCCCCATTTTAGCTAACTGGGAGAGAAACAAAGTAGAACACCAGGAAGGGACACTAATGAATTTGAGCAACTGAAATATTCATTTATTACAATCTCTGATTACACCACTTGAGCTCAGAGCTCTTTGCATAGGTTCCACAACAAGTTCACAATACAAAACATAGTAGTACAACATTACAGAGGACTGGAAGAGGGAATTATATAATGGAGCAACAAGACAATCAGGATATGGGGAGTGGAGGCTAAATAACAGATTTAGAGATATTAGATGCCTGATGGTGAGTACCAGTCAGTGGTCTGCAGTGACAGGTTTAGCAGAGAGATGATAAGTGCAGGGTGGGAAGGGGAGGATCCCTAAGTGCCAAGTGAGCAGGCGATACTGTGAGAATTAAACTGGGAAAGGGGGAGAGGGGTGTGAAGGCAGCTGGTGAGGGTGAGGTGAGAGGAGGTGAGAAGGGAAGAGCAGACTCAAAGAAGGAGTAGGGGGCAATGGTAAGAGGTGAGATGGTGGGAGTGGAGGGGAAGGCTCAGGAAAGAGTAGGGGGTAAGTCTGAGAGGTGAGTGGGTGGGAAGAGGGGACAAGGCTCGAGGAAGGAGGGGGAAACAGGGATGGGGTGCCAAGGAGTATCCGTGTCAGAGGAGGGGAGGCGAAGCTATGGATGACAGTCATAGCAGGCTACATTTAACAAGTGACACTTAAAGTAGACTTTGAAAGCACCCAACGTAGGCTGCTGCACAAGATCTTCTTGAAGAGAGTTGAACCAGTGCGGGGCATGGTGCTTAAAAGACCTTGGGAAGTATGGCATTTTGTCGTAATGAAGGACTGGTGCTCAGAGCTACGTGTGCCGTGGATTAATACAAGGCACCAGGAGTTGATGAACCCCAGGCGGGAGGGTACCAAGGGTAATCTTTTTTGCCTGAAAGCAGGTTTGTAATTTTAGTCAAGCATTGAGAGGGAGCCAATGTGCATTGGTATATAGATCGCAGGTATGAGTCAGCCTAGGTGCCCATAAGGGTAGCCAGCAAGCTTTGTTTAAGGCAGTTTTCAGTGCCGGAGGACAGTATCAGTGGCTGAGCCATATATAGGCAGGCCATAGTCAATGTGGGAACCCACAGAGTTGTAAACTGCTATTTTAAGGGGTTCGGGGGCAGGCTGTGCCTGTGGTGATAAAGCAGCCCAATGCATTTGTTGATTGCTTTGGCAGTGTTGTCAATGTGGACAGTGTATGACAACAAGTTGCCAATAGTGATCCCAAGGTATTTAAAATGTTGGACCAGTTCCAGGGAGGCCCCAGCAACATTACATATTGATAAAGGGTAGTCACAATGCTTATTATGGGGACTGGAGAACAGCATGGTTTTAGTTTTTTTTTATAGTTCATAATTAGCTTATGATCTATGAACCACTTCTCAAGACAGGTGAAATCACTTTGAAGTTGATGCTCCAGTTCATCAGGATTTGAGCCATGTGTGAAGATGACTGCATTGTCAGCATAAAGTAAAATGTGGCACTGGCTGGTTTGAGGGAGACTAATCAGGAATAAAGTGAATAGGAGGGGACCCAGTATAGCCCCTTGCAGGACACCAGAGCAGACAGGTTTGCTAACCAAAAGGGTTGAACTGATTCTAACTTGCTGGGATCTACAGTCCCTGTAGCTGCAGAACCACAAAACTGCCTCAGGAGCCAGGCCCATTGAGGCAAGTTGCTCAGTTAGGAGTGCATGGCTAACAGATAAAGATTGCTCCGGTAAGTTGTCCATGATCAAGTGATTTGTGGATGTATCCCACAAATTCTAGAAGAGCTGTGTTGGTGCTGTGCCCAGCTCTAAAGCTATGCTGCTTGGGGCAGAGGAGATTGTACTTGTCTAGATAGCCAACCAGTTAGTCCACGACTACTCGTTGGAGGGCCTTCGATAAAGGTGGTAGCAAGGAGAAGGGTCTATAGTTTTCTGTAAGGGCCCGGTCCCCACTCTTATGTACTGGACTGACTATCACAACTTTCTGTTTATGAGGGACTACAGCTAGTCAAAGTGACAAGTTGAGGATATGGGTGAGTGGAATCAGGATTTCTTCCAGGGAGAGAGAGATTAGATGGAGATCAAGGGTGTCTCCACTGAATCTCCCGTTACCAAGCACCTTCCAAAGGTATTTCCTAGCATCCCCAATTGAGATGGTCTTGAACTGAAAGAGAGAATGCACGGATGGCTGTGGGCCAACAATGAGGTTGCTCGGGTGGAAGAAGTCAGAAGGGAGGACATGACTGAGATCCATAAGGCTAGGTTAAAGGTGTTGGCTATGGTTTTTGAGTCAAGGATAGGGGAGCCATTAACACTGATCATGTTGGGGGCAGTTTTGGGCACCGTTCCAGTAACCTCTTTAAGGTTTGCCCAGAATTTACAGTCATCATTCCAGTGTTTGGACAGGGCCTCATTGTAGTAGAGGTTTTTGGCTACATGGATGTCCCTGGTGCAGCTATTTCTGGCTCATTTGTATTTTAAGGTGTCAAACTGCTTCCCTTTGGCTCTGGATGTGTGCCAGAGATGATCATGGTGTTTCATAAAATTAAGGATGTCAGGGCACATCCAGGGGTTGTAATGGCCCTTGATTTTCCACTTTTTTATGGTGGCATGGGTATCACAGATAGTATTGAATTGGAGGATAAAGTGGTCCAGCGCACTATTGATGTCAGGTGCCCCATACACTGCTGACCAGTTGGCATTACGGAGATCAGCTTTTAGGCAGTCAACATGACTGGGCCTGATGACTCTGTGACTGTTCTAGGAAGTGGTTTGGTAAATGAATTGGTCCAGTTGAACATAACAGGGGAGTGGTCACTGATACTGTCTGGGAGGACAGAGGCGTTAGCAGCATTACTGGATATTTTCTTTACTTACTGGCTGATAAATTGGTGGTCCCTTTAAAACATTTGTTGGAGTCATGTCTTATGGAAGGAAACTGTTTAAGTAAGTAACATAGGTATCATAGTTATCATAGGTAGTTACAGAGCAGAGAAGACTTTCGTCCATTGCGCTCGCTTAGGCTCTAGTTATGGTAACTCCCTATTTTGTTTGCTACACGATATTTATCCAGTTCCCTCTTGAACTCAAGCATGTTCTTACTTGCAACCACCTCTTCAGGCAAGTCTTTCCAGACTGGAATTACCCTAACACTAAACCAATGTTTTCTTTTTATTGTCTTAAAATGTTGCCCCTTCAACTGCAATGTGTGCATGCTAATGTTATAATACGGATCCCTAAGTGTAAGTCCCAGTTTCCCCCTTAAGTTGATGTCTTTAAGCAATCTATACACCATACACAGATTAGCTCTCAGTCGCCTATACTCTAGTGTGTACATCCCCAGCTCCTCCAATCTGTCTTCATAATCTTGGTCCCTAACATCTGCCACTAACCTAGTTGCCCTTCTTTGAGCCCTTTCCAATCTCTTGTCATCTGTCCTAAACCCTGGTGACTAGAACTGGGCACAATACTCCAAATGTGGTCTCACCAGTGAACCATAAAGAGGCACAATCACCTCCATCTTCCTACTCTTAATATGTTTCTTAATATTATTAAGAATACTACTAGCGGTCCTTATCATCTGGCTACAGTGTTGATGGAACTTGAGATCATTAGTAACTTTAATACCCAGATCTCTTTCTTCGATGACCTTCCCCAGCATATGTCTATTTAGAACATAATCTGTTTTTTTGTTATTTTTCCCAACGTGCATAACTGCACATTTATTGGTGTCAAAAGATAATTTATAATCCCTCGCCCATCTTTCCATTTTAAATAAAGCATCCTGCAGCTTCATTGCATCCTCACTATTTATGTTGCTAGTACCAATCCTGGTGTCATCTGCAAATCTGGTTTCCCAAACAACCCTCCACCAGTCAGTGAGTGTGTGTATATATATATATATATATATATATAAACAAACAAGGCCCCAGTACTGATCCCTGGGGAACTCCACTTTCCAAACCTAACCAATCAGAATATACACCCTTCAAACAAACCCTCTGCTTTCTATCACTCAACCATGCTTTTACCCAACATGTAATATACCCAGGTATATTGTGTTCTATTAAGGCGTCCACTAAGTCCCCATGTGGGACCTTATCACATGCCTTTGAAAAGTCCAAAAACACTACATCTACAGAGGTGCCCACATCCAATGCCCTACTCACGTGCTCATAGAACTCCAAGAGATTTGTCTGGCATGATAAACCCTTCCTGAAGCCATGCTGTGCATTATCACAGTCCCCTGCCAAGTTCATGAACTCCACTATTTGGTCCTTAATAATGGTTTCCAACATCTTCCCCAAAACAGTGGTCAAGCTTACAGGCCTGTAGTTGCTCAGTTCTTGTTTTGATCCCTTTTTATGGATAGGGACAACATTTGCTTTTCACCAAACCTCTATCACCTCCCCTCTATTCAGTGATGTTTTGAACAGTACTGTTATGGGTGCTGCCAATACTGTTGCCAGCTCCTTAAGGACTCTAGGATGGATCCCATCTGGTCCCTGAAGATTTATTTGGGTCCAGATGCATCAATCTATCCTCAATATCCCCTTTATTAAAAACAATTCTATAGCCTGCATTACACTGATGGTCACTAGTACTTTCAGATTTGTCATTAAAGACCGATGAAAAACAAGTATTGAAATGTCCTGCCATAGCCTGGTTGTCATCAACTAATTTCCCAGCCTAGTCCTTAACAGGCCCCACAGTAGTTTTACACCCCTTTTTGTTATTAATGTAAGTAAAGATTTATGGTTATCCTTAACTTTTGTGACGAGATTTAAGTCATATTTTCGAGTTACTTGATTAACTGCTTTTTAGTTTCTTTTAACAGTTTTTGTACACAACCCAATTTTTTGCACACCCACTTTTCCTGGCTTTATTATAAGCTCTTTTTTTCATTTTAATCAATCTTCTAATTCTAGGGGATAGCCATGAGGGAATTTTGCCCATTCTATTACATTTCTTCCTGAGTGGAACATACTTATTTACCAAACCTGCAATCTTCTTCTCCAAGATAACCCAGTTATCATTTAATGTTCTGTTTTCAAACTCTTTCTGCCATCCCCACTCCATGAGTTCTATTCTCATTTTACTGAAATCGGCCTTGTTAAAGTTCCGAACCTCGGCTAAACCAAAAAGTCATAGTATTTACTCCCTTAAGTTCAAAACTAATTATACAATGGTCACTTGAACCAAGTGGGGAAGTAACACTACAGCATTTAATTGAGTCCCCTAAATTACTTAATACTAGGTCTAATATGTTATCCCCCTTGTACTACTCCCTATATGCTGATCCAAACCCACTAATAGAAAAGAGTCCAGGTATCTTAACTAATTTGGTATCCCTGCTACTTGCTTTGTCCAATTGATGCCAGGCAGATTAAAGTTGCCTAAAAGAATAATACTTTCAGTAGACTCTAGGGAGTCCAAGAAGTTAAGAATAGCCTCATTGTTTTGAGGGGAAATCGAGGGTAGTCGATACATAACCCCAATTGTGATTTTTGCGCCATCTAGTGGCAATATCTTAATCCACAGATGTTCAATTCCTGGTACTTGGGGAACTTCAATACCTACTGATTTTATTGTATCAGATACATACAAGGCTACCCCTCCACCTTTTTTACTTAATCTTACTGAATGTTACTGAATATATAAGTAACAACTGAGCTGAAACTAAAGCAATATATAAAGCATGCCAGAGAGTTAAAAAAGGGGTTTTAGCCCTGGAGAGTGACAGGGCTAATTACACGTAGGCAAGGCATAGAGTGATGTATAAATACCTTGAAAAGTGAACTAGAAATAATATCAGTGGACATAAAAGAATGGTTTTAAATACAGTGAGTCGTTCAATGGTGTAAGTGTCCTTGGCAACTTTTTCTTAGTAAAAAAAAAATGGGAACCTTACTTTGATTGCTGTTAAAGCAGTACTTCAAATGTGATATATTTTTGTGAAACTAATAAATGTAGTTATAATTTATTTAACAGGCCCTTTGAAAAAGCACTTGTAGTGCAAAATGTCAGGGTGCATGAAATTACCAAATATAAAAAAAAAAATAAGTTTTTGAATGACGATTTGGATTCCTTCAGTTTTTTTGTCTGACGACCTCCATTAACCAGTTTTTTGACACAATCAAGAAGGAATAGTAACTTAATTGGAAGATTGACACCATTACCCCTGGTAAGAAGCATTGATCCAGGGTGTAAATAACATTGAGTGGTCCAAGCCTTCAGGTTGATAGTGAAGTTCCCATTGCCTTTGAGCTTAAAACTGTAGTGGATATATTACTTTTACAAAAAGGTAAAACTAGCATGGGGCCCGACAGTATTACTAGACATTTTCTTTACTTACTGGCTGATAATTTGGTGGTCCCTTTAGAACTTTTATAGTATATGGTTAGAGCTTATTGTGGATAAAAAGCAGTGGCTTTCGAAAAGTTGTTGTAGAGCAGTTCAAAGGTCAAGAAAAGCTGTTGAAGTATCATTCTGAAGTCACAACGATACTAGAACAACTTTTCCCCTTTGAGCTGCTGCCTGATTAGCTGAAACAGCGCTGTGCTCAAAAATGAGCAGAGTAAAATGGCAGCGAAGGTTAGCGAGTGGTTTGGAGAGTGGTGGATTCATGTAGTTTGGACGACTACCTTTGACTTTGTGTGTCCAAACTACCAGTGTGGCAGTTTTATTTTATTTTTTTTTAAACACCGGTGCGGTAGATCATCACGGTCCAGAGCAGAGTGGCACTGCACCAAGAAATGCAATGTTGTCAGGAGAGCATAGCGGGACTTCACCATGGACCTAGAGCAAGTGAACATGAACACAAGGTATGAATCCTTGTGAAATTAAAGTTTTCTACAGTCTGGGAACCATATACTATATAAAACAGTGTATGGATGACCATACACAACTAACGCTGTGTTTCTATCTCGGGGATGTGATGACATCATTCAGACCTCTCAAGTTTCACTGTCAAGGTCTGTATGCCATCATCATATCCCCTCGATAGAAACACAGCCTTGTTGTGTATGGCCACCCATACACTATTCTATATGTTTGAGTCATGACTTATTTATAACATTGTCCCTAATGAATGAAATAAGGTTAATGTTATACCTGTACATAAACAAGCATTTGTCAATGCCGAATGTTGTTGTGCTGGCATTGGCAGTGGTAGAGCTAGAGATGCATAGAGCTTTGATTTTGTTAATGTGTCTCAAAAGGTGATTTTGCACTGCGAGCACACCTTCATGCGCCACAGCTGCGGAAATGCATTTTGGGCAGGCTGTAAAAAATGGCAGCTGGACTGTTGATAAGGAGGTGTGTAGAAATGCCAATGGTGAAAACGTGGCATTAAAATATTGCAGATTGACGAAGTTACAAGGGAGCGTGAAAACTGCGCAATGCACGCTTGCAACACAGTCATTGTATGGACTTTTGGCACCAAAGTTACAACATAAGCATTTTAGGACCTCTGCTCATGAACAGCATCACCATCATTTCCTCAAACTGTCCCGAAAACTGATTTTGCACAGCGACCATGCAATTCTGCGCCGAACATGTGAAAACACATTTCAGCCAGCTGTAGTGTTCATAAGAAGAAGAATCAGCATTTATATAGCGCTTTTCATACACAGTATCCCAAAGTGCTTTACAAGCTTGCATGCAAACAGCACAACGCACACTCATAAAACACTAATTTTATTGACCTTTGTCCCCAAATTTTCAACATAGGCATTTTAGGACATCTGCTATTGAACAGTGTCACTGCCATTTTCATAATGTGTCTCGAACACGGGCTATCCACAGCAACCACTCTATTCTGCTCCAGAACTGTGAAAACAGATTTTGGTCAGGATGTGAAAAATGACAGCTGTACTCTTCATTAAGAGGTGCAAAACAATGGCACTGTTGAAAATCTAAAGTGAAAATATTATACGTTTGCAAACTAACGAATGTGCGTGCAAACTGTAACACAGTCATTTTATGGAGTATTGTCACCAAATTTTCAACACAGGCATTTTATGACCTTTGCTCATGAACATTGTCACTGTCATTTTTGCAATGTGTCCCGAACACTGATTTCGCACAGCGACCATGCTATTCTGCGCCGGAAGAGTGAAAACACATTTTGGCCAGGATGTGAAAAATAAAAGCTGTACGGTTCACAAGAAGGTGTGGTAAAATGCTAGTGTTGAGGATCTGGCATGAAAATATTGCGAATTCAGCTAACCTGGCGTCGCATGTAACTCTGGATCGTACCTTTCGTATAACAGTCATTTTGGGGATTCCTCCCACCAAATTTGCAACATAGGCTTTTTGAGACACCCCCCCCCCATGAAAAGTGGCACTGTAATATCATTACTTGGCCCCAAAAGGTGATTCCATGCAGTGACTGCGATATCACCTTTTGGGACCCAATAACGCCATGACAGTGCAAGAATTCATGAGGAGGGGTCCCAAAAAACCCATGTTGAAAATTTGGGGCCAAAATTCCCAAAAATGCCTGATATATGCAGCAAAGTTGAAAACACCCTATTTATTCCATTATACAGTTTACTGGTATTTCTTCAGTTCGCAGTCAGCTTTGAAGAGTGCAGACCTGTTCCCGGTCCACTGAAGATCATTGCGCCAGACTTCTAAGTACGGGATGAGGGGGGTGTGGGGAGGTAGGGTGTGCAGATGGTGGGTACAGGTGGGGTGCAGGGAGACTACAAGAGACCATTTTCATTTTACAGGGAAAAAAAATTAGACATCGCGGGAGTTTTTTATAGGGGATTTGGCATGCTGGGGTGGGCTGCCAGCATACCATCTAACTGTTGGGGAGGTTCTGTAGCCAACGGGGGATTGGGCATCCTTGTTGGCACACCACACAGTGGGGATGTTATGCCGATGGGGATTGGGCACCCCCATCGGCACACAAAGTAAGCAGGGGGGCCGAGCCGAGGGGAATTGGGCACCCCCCTCGGTGTTTAACAATGGGGGGTGATTTATGCTGACGGGGAGTTGGCTCCCCCATTGGCACATATGTGGGGTAACATACGGGGGAGGATTGGGCACCCCCAGAGTTGGCAATTTGGCGGCCAGTGTGCCGCCTTGTGCATAATGTGGTGAGCACATCAAGGGAAGGCCAGCTGCATCTGATGAGTTTTGCTCAGATTGCAGCGGACCTTTTCTTAGATATGCTCGCCACATTATGTATGCATGGTTTAGCGCTGGCATGCAGGCTGACTGGGGAATAAGGGATGCACCTACTGTTGCATGCCCTGTATTCACCCAATAACGGCCGCACCTCCAGATCACCACTGCCACAAGATGTTGGCTGCGCAAGCATGTCAACATAAAAAGGATTAAGTCTGATTGGTCTAATTACTGACCCATTAGTTTAACATCTCCCTTATGTCAAATATTTGAAAGACTGCTTAAAGAAATCATTGAGCCAACCCCAAATATATCTGATAGGGAACAACATGGCTTTAAGAAAGGGAGAGGTTGTTTGACCAACCTTGTGCATTTTTATGAAGATATTAGTCAGTTAGTTGATCTTAAAATAACTTGTGATATAATTTTCATTGACTTCAGCAAGGCATTTGATATCTTGCCTCATTGGGCCTTAAGGGTCAAATTACAAAATTTACATATAAATAAACATATTATAAATTGGATCCATAATTGTCTGTCTAATCACATACAACAGATTATTATTAATTGATGTCTGTCTAATATGGGTCACGTCACCAATGGGGTACCACAGGACTCAGTACTGGGCCCTTGTTTATTTTGACAATATTAAGATCTGTTGTCCATGATTAAACCCTGATGAGACAGAAATGGTCCAGTGGGATCTGGACTTTATATCAACTTGGGTTACTACATGGGGCATGAAGCTTAACAACAGCAAATATAAGGTCATTCACTTTGGCCCAAAAAACCCTGAGAGTGCATATGTTTTGGGAAACTGTACATTGGTTGTTACCACCGATGAGAAGGACTTGGGTGTGATTATCTCCAAAAACTTGGAATATGACCACCATATAAACAATGCGGTAAATAAAAGTAAAAGATCATTTGGTCCATTAAATGCAATATCACATCCAGGGATTCCAAAGAATTTACTGAAGAGAAGGTAGGGCAGGGTCCACAGCTCAGCATCATGGACACAGGGAGGAGGGAGGTGAGCACTACTCCCTTCACAAAAGAAAGGGTCCTACAAGAGCTTGCTAAGCTCAGGGTGGATAAGGCAATGGGACCTAATGGCATACATCCCAGGGTTCTTAAGGAGCTAAAGGTGGAACTAGCAGAACCATTAGCAGAACTGTTTAGTGAGTCTCTGAGCACAGGAGAGGTCCCAGAAGACTGGAGAAGGGCTCATGTGATCCCGCTCCACAAGAGTGGTAGCAGGGAGGAGGCGGGGAACTACAGACCAGTCAGTCTTACCTCAGTAGTGGGCAAGATTATGGAGGCACTCCTTAAGGAAAGGATAGCGCAACACCTGGAATCCATAGGGGCACAGGATCCAAGACAGCATGGGTTTACAAAAGGAAGGTCCTGTCAAACTAATCTCATAGATTTCTTTGACTGGGTAACCAGAGTGGTGGACCAAGGGGGAGCAGTTGATGTCGCCTACCTTGACTTCAGCAAAGCTTTTGACACTGTTCCACATAGAAGATTGATAAATAAGCTGGGTAGGCTTGGGGTGGGTCAGAAGTTGGTCAACTGGGTGGCAAACTGGTTGATGGGCAGAAAACAGAGAGTGGTGGTAAATGGTATACAGTCAGAAGAGATGCAAGTCACAAGTGGGGTACCTCAGGGATCAGTTCTGGGGCCAGTCCTCTTCAACATCTTCATTAGTGACCTTGCAGATGGACTAGAGGGTAAGGCTTGTCTGTTTGCAGATGACACCAAGATCTGCAACAGAGTAGATGATCCAGATGGGGTGGGCAGAATGAGAAGAGATCTGGATAAACTAGCAAAATGGTCAGAAGAGTGGCAACTGGGATTTAATGCAAGAAGTGCAAAATCATGCACATAGGGAAGAGAAACCCTGAAGCCACCTATAGGCTGGGAAGGAGTTGCTAGCAGTCACAAAGGAAGAAAGAGACTTGGGCATCATCTTCACTGATGACCTGAAATCATCAAGCAGACCTCTAAAGCAGTAGGTAAGGCTAGGGGGTGTGCAAGGTGTATTAGTAGGGGTATCACAAGTCGTAAGAGGAGGTAATAATCCTCTTTACAAGACACTAGTTGTGCCCCATCTGGAGTACTACGTGCAGTATTGGAGCCACACCTTCACAGGACATTAATCAAATTGAGGCAGTCCAGAAGGGCAACCAAAATGGTGCAGGGACTGCATCAGAAGCCATATGAGGACAGATTAACAGAGCTCAATATGTATACCCTTGAGCAAAGGAGGGAGAGAGGTGATATGATCGAGGCATTCAAACACCTTAAGGGCATTAACAAGGTGAAAGAGTCTAACATGTTTAAATATAAGAAAAATAGCAGGACAAGAGGACACAGCATGAGATTAGAGGGGCCGATTAAGGGAATGTGAGGAAATTTTTTCACAGAAAGGGTGGTGGATGCATGGAATGGCTAACCACAGAAGTGGTGGCTATGAATACAGAACAGGGCTGCAAACAGGCATGGGATAGGCATAAGGGAGCAATACAAATGACTATGAATAGATAGGCCACTGACCGAGCAAAGGCCGATGGCACATTTATAAGGTAGAAAAAGAAATGGGCAGACTGGATGGGCCTTGCAGTCCTTATCTGCCATCAACTTCTATGTTTCTATGTACTGATGCCATTGTTTAGAGCTTATATGAGGCCACATTTGGAGTATGTGTCACAGCTCTGGTGTCCATATAAAAAGACTCATATCAACCAATTAGAGAAAGTACAGAGGAAATATATAAACTATTTTAAATGTTTATAACCTGTCTTATAAAGATAGACTAATTTACTATCATTAGAAACACATCAGTTATGAGGCGACTTATTATTTCAATATGACATTGTACAGGATCCAAAGTTAATGACTGAATTGGGTCTTCATTTGAAGGACAACAGATATGATACCAGAGGATACCTGCTTCAATTAATAAGGAAATCTTATAATTATTTACATAAGAAGTTTTCCTTTACCCTTAGGACTGCTAACCCATGGAATAAACTTCCCCTTCATATTATTAGTAAAAATAAAACCAAATTCAAAAGTAGACTGGATACCTATCTAATATCAGATACTCAGCTGTCATATTATAACTGATTAGTATGGGAGCTCTTATGGGCCTTGGGTTCTCTTGCTGTCAAATAACCATAGTATGAACCATAGTATGACTGAATGAGATGTGAAGACAGAGAGGAGACCTACTTCAGAATGAATAAAGCGGGTACCTGTATTTCTTAACAGTAGAAGGACTTTCAGAGGCAGGCTCAGGAGCGGAACCAGAGCAGCAGAATGACAGGTTGCGGGGCAGGAACAGAAAAGCTGCAGTGTTTTTGTATTATTCATTCATACATTTATTCATTCATTACAAATCGGGTTTACAACCTTTGAGTCAGAGACTCATTTGCAAAGACACCATGTTGCAGGGGGGCACACATCAAGACAGTTATTACAGTGCAGATTAAAACAGAGGATAACATTACAGGTGCAGTATAAGGAACATTTAACATAGATACACTTAGATTACACAATGTAGTAGTTTACATGTTACTTAGGTTGCATAGTATTACAAAACTGTGAGTTACACTCATGGATATAGTAGGTCCTCCCTCAGAGAAGACAGTGGGTTACATCCCTGCTTGGACCTAGTAGGGAAGGAGTGGGTCTGGGGGAGGGAGAGGCTGTCCAGTGTAAGTTGTCAAGCCAGGAGGCAAGGCGGATGGGTACCAGAGGTTACAATAGGGGGTTAGTTGCACCTACAACAGCGGGTATTAAAGATATGGTTCCGTAGGGCTATTTTGAAGGAGCCAATTTTTGGCAAGTTGGATATGCAGCTAGGGAGGGAGTTGAACCAGGTGGGGGCTCGGTAGAGGAAGGATCTCTGGGCAAGAGAGATCTTGGTTCTGGGCACCTTGAAAGTGGCCTTAACAGAGCAATGGGTGGTGACAGACAATGATGACTGCTGTAGGGAGGTGGAGAACCCCGGGGGGGGAGGGAGTCCTAGCAGTGATTTCTTAGAGAGAAGGCAAGTCTGATAGAGCAGTCGCTCCTCAAAGTTGAGCAGATTGGTGGTAGTATAGAGAAGGCAGGTGTGAGTGTGGCTTGGGGGCACCGGTCAGGAGCCTACAGGCCTTATTGATGGAGAGTTGGATTTTGGAGAGGGCAGTGTTGTCAGCTGCAGCATAGATGGGCAAGCCATAGTCTACAAGGGACAAGACAGAGGAGGTGATGGCCAGCCTAAGGGCAACCTGAGGCAGACAGTCCCTGTGCTGATATAGCAGGCCAATCCGAGAGTTAATGGTAGCTGACAGGGCATTAATGTGGGTGTGGAAAGAGTAGGCAGTATCGAACGTGATGCATAGGTACTTGTATGTGGTCACTTGTTCTCACAGATGTAGAGTGCTGGGGATAATCAAGAGGGGGATATTTTTAGCTTTATTTTGGTGGTGGGAGAAGAGCATTGATTTGTTTTTCTTTAGGATAATGACCAGTCTGCAGTCGCCGAACCACCATTTGGCTTGGTTGTAAGCTTGCTGGAGGGATAATTGGAGGGAGGTGGGATGGGGATGTGAGGCAATGAGGACTGCATCATCAGCGTAGAGGAGCATTTTACCAGTACATGAGCTGGGGAGGGTGTTGAGGTAGAGACTAAAAAGTATTGGACTGAGGATGGAGCCCTGAGGGACCCTGGAGTGAATGGGAAGAGTGCTGGTGAGGGAGCCACTGATCTTGACATGCTGGGATCTAGCAGAGAGGTAGCTAGAGAATCAAGAAATGGGATCACCAGAGAAGCCAAGTCGGTGGAGAGAGTCAAGTAGAAGGGGATGACAGACAGTGTCTAAGGCCTTGGAGAGGTCAATGAACTCTGCTCCTGCAAGGCTGCCAGAGTCAAAAGCAGCATGCAGGTGTTGGGAGAATTCCAGGAGAGCCATGGTTGTACTGTGTCCTGGGCAGAAACCATGCCGCTCTGGGCACATAATGTCGTACTTGGTTAGGTATTATGAGAGCTGGAACAGCACCACTTTTTCAAGGGTTTTAGAGAGTGGGGGAGGATGGAGATTGGCTGGTAATTGATGGGGGTGGACCAGTCCCCAATCTTATGTATTGGTGTGATTTCAGCAGTTTTCCAAGCATTTGGGAACTGACCCAGGCATAGATACCCTTTCAGAAGGTCAGTCAGGGGGACTAGGACTTCGTCCAAGACCATACAGAGGATCCTGGAGTCGAGGGGGTCACTGCTGAGGTTATTGCTGCTTAAGGCTTTTAGCAGGTGTGGTCTGGCTTCTTGGGGGGATAGGGTGTGCAGGTAGAATGGTGGGCAATGCAGGACCAGAGGGTTATTAAGAAAGTGGGTGTAGATTTTTATATTAAGAAAGACTGAGGAAAGGCAGGTAATGTTCTGTTGCTGATGTTTTCATCTAAAATTAAGAAAAAAAAGAAAATGTTCTCTTCCACTGGCCGTGTGGGGGGGGTTAGCAAAGGGACTATAGTGGGAGTGAAGCAGTGTGGCCCCTACTGTTTAATATATGTGTAGAAATGAAAGTAGAAAGTGGTGTCAGCAGGTGGTGGTGGTGGTGTTGGTGGGGGGCGGGGAGTGTGGCATACTAACGGTGTACATTTATGGACTGCAAAGTAGTAACTGTGTATATAACTGAGTAATTACATAATAACTGTGTATGTAAATGAAATGTATCTACACAGTTATGCAGATAAATGGATTTATCACAGTCCATGTATGTCTACACCTATTGTATAACTATAACTAAACTCAAAAATGCACAACTTTAAAATTGGTACAATATCACCCTAGAGTTTATGTGGATCTGCTGGGTGTTGTGGATGATGAAGTCAAGAAGACTGGAAATAGAGGAACCTTTAAGCGCATGCTTTCTGTTGGCCAGCTTGAAGAACTGAACTGTTACCAAGAGCAAATGATTTTAACCACTGCGGGTCGACAAAAGTCAGAATTGAGACCCACAAAAACTTATATTCCTCTGGTAGAGCCTTCAGGGCATTACAAAGGATTCTAGGAATGAAACATAACACTCATAATTCCAGGGAGCTTTGGCAAAATGAAAAGTTTCCAGGCTATCACCTTGGGCCCTGGGAAGAAACCTGACGAACCGATTGTTGCAAACTGAAGAACCTCCGGGTCATCACCACGAACAGTGGGAAAGGATCTGTCAAGCCTTAGAAACTTGGAGCACTGGAAAAAATCTTGAAGAACCTCTGGGCCAGCACCATGGGCCCTGGGAATGAATCAGAAGAACTAGACCTGGTTGACGTTGAAAACCTTGAGCATCTCTGGGCTGTCTACCCTGGAAGAATCACTGAAGAATCAGAAAAAAAACAAAATGCTACTGGGTATCTGTGGACTGGTGTGGTGCCCTGCACTGCCTAGCTCACTGTTATGGTGAGGTTTGCCTGAAGAATTTGAAGAAAGCAGGTGACAAGGAGTTTCTTAGCTGGCTATTCTATTCTGATGACCAGCTCCAATTTTGTCAGGATGCAGCTCAATGGAACTGTCTCTGGATGATGCAGAAAGAATTGTTGACATGCAATGGGCAGAAATAAAACTGTCTCCAAAGTATACTGTCTCTTTACTTGTAGGGTGCTGGTTTTGTCAGTCTTTGAATTATGCAACCGTTACATGACAATTCAAAATCATGAAGGGAAAATAAAATTTTTTAGAGCAAGTGCAATCAATTTGAAAGGGTTTTTCAGCATGCAAGGGCAGTTTCTGAATCTCAGAGTGTACATTCACCATACAGGGCAACAGAGTGCAATTTAAATAATCTCGAAGTGAGACAGACCACTTCAGCAAACGGGTCAAATGTGATGCATGCAGGGCAGTCTTAAAGTCTCTGAGCATGCATTCACTTTGGGCACTTTTCCCTTAAATGAGCAGTCCTGGAATAAAACAATTCTTGCCTTTGAAATCTGTGTAAATGCAATTCAGCACTGTCACATTAAATACACAGAAATGTTGCACTGTGAAATGTTCATTCAAGTTCTAGCACAGTTACTTGAATAACAGTTGTACATGCATAATAAAATGTTCATTTTGTAACCAGGGGAACTATACCAGGGTAGACATTACATAAAGGGAAAACTGGATTAAATGGCTGAGACATACTTAACTACAATTAATAAAAGAAATGCAGCTACACAGAGCTGACAATGGAATTTGCCCCTTAAGGGGCAGACCATGTTGTCCTGGTGCACCCCTTCTCTCCTTTAGGAATGGTTGTGCTCAGAAGGAGAGGGGATAAGGAAAGGGAGGGGCCAAGAACCAGAACAATGGGCAGGCAGCAGGAAGGGGAGGGGGAAGGGAGGTACACAAGGGACAGCACAAGGGGGCCTCAGCCACTTTTGCTAGAGTTTTGATCCTCCCACCCACCCTATTAGACAAAGTACGAGGGAAAGACAGTCAATTTGGGACTGTATGTGGGTCTGTCAAGGTGGAGGACAGACGTGTCCGTTAGGACAGTGGACTGTCAAAGGTGAATGGCAGGTGATGATAATATGGATATGGACTGCCAATGGTGGATGGTAGGGGATAATATGGTTACGGACTGCCAAAGGTGGATGGCAGGTGGAAATTCTTGAGGACTGCCAAGGAAGTGGATGGCAGATAATAATACAGCTATGGACTGCCAAGGTGGATGGAGGGGAAAGGGAGAGGACGGGAGGGGAGAAAAAAGGAGTAACACAAGAGGAAGAAGAAGATGAAGGAGAAAGCGGTCTCGGTTTTCACTGTTACCTAACAGAAAAGGAGAAGAAGAAGGCACCCAGGTTTTCGCCTAGGGGATGGATAATCAGAGAGTGATATATGGATGGAAATAAATGAAAATTATGGAAATATGACAATAAAGAAATGGAAAATGGAAAATAGATTTATGAATATAAATAAATTAATTGCCAATCTGAGCACAACAAACAATGGTCTCTGTGTTTTTGTGAGGGAAAAGGGGGGAATCCGGGACAACTACTTTTGCCTTTATGAACCTTCAACCAGACTTGCTGCTTCCTCTTATATGCTGTCTCATGTCTTATTCACAGACGGGGGGCACTGAACACACTTACTGGAGCAGAAGAAATTAAGAGAGGAGGAATACAGATACCAGTAAGTCGTTTGCATTCCTTCATTTCCTGCATACTCGCTCTCCCTCAGGCCTCCATCACAGCATCCAACTGCACTGTACTGTACAGCATCTGAGAGTACTCACTTTGCTTCACTGGAATACTTTCTCGCTGGTGCACAATAGACGTCTTATAGCCCACCAATGTTTGAGAAAGTGAGTCCCTAGTGATGTGGGGGGCAACCAACAGGACAGCATAAGCTGGCATCATATAAAAAAAAAAAGAGCTGGCAATAGGCTCATGCCATGCTGGATGGAAGCTGCAGTGGGAAAAAATGTTTTATAAGCTAGCAACTTTGTGTACGTGTTGGTCTCCCATAAACAACAAAACTTCCCCATTAATTACTCAGTCCCCCTTCCTGCCATGCTGTTCTGGCTGGAGTCTGATAAGAGCACCATTGATGGCCCTATTGAGGATCCTGGGATTTCCTGGAATGAACGGGGGTCTGGGACACCAGACTGGGAACCTGGGCTGTACTGCAGCACCATCTGTGGGGTATTACACCAGAACTGTGCACAGTAGACCGACCAAGGACCTGTAGAGGGGTAGGATCAATTCTTGCCTGCTTGAGAAGGCTGTAGCAATGCATCCCAGCATCCTGCTAACTCTCATACGTATTGTCATGTGGGCAGATATAGATACATAGATACATAGATAGTGTCGGCAGATAAGGGCCTATGGCCCACCCAGTCTGCCCATTTGAGCTTGTAAGTTCAGTTTATGTTTTCCTAGAAGTCTGTTGCCCCTTACCCCTGACCTCCAGAATTTCTTTATGTCTATCCCATGCATTCTTAAATCCCATGATTGTTTCAGCCCCCACCACTTCCTCTGGCAGGGTGTTCAACTTGTCCACCACCCGTTCTGTGAAGAAATTCCTCCTCACATTCCCTCTGAATCATCCTGACTCCAACTTCATCCCATGCCCTCAAGTCCTGGCACATCTTTTTTGCTTAAAAATAGTGTATTCCTGCACCCTGTTCCTCCCTGTAAGATACTTGTATGTCTCTATCATGTCCCCTCTCTCCCTCCTCTCCTTCAGGGAGTACGTATTCAATTCCTTCAACCTGTCCTCATAGGACTTGTGATGCAATCCATGTACCATCTTTGATGCCCTCCTCTGAACCTTCTCTACCCTGTGATATGATAAGACTGTTATTAAATAAACTGTAACTCCTTGATCTTTCTCTTCTATCGCATGCTCTTGTCTTATCCCCCCAATCCAATATTCAGCCCTCAGATTCCCCCTCTCCAAGTGCATAGTCTTGCACTTTTTGGCATTACATTTCAGTTGCCAGATCTTGGATCTCCTTTCCAATTTTCACTGTTCTCTTTTCTGTTCCATTATACCCTTCTTGCTATGCACCCTGCCACATATCTTGGTGTCAACAGTAGATAGGCAAATCGTGCCCTGGATTCCTTCTGCAGTTACACAAATTAACAGACTGAAGAGTACCAAGCCCTTGACCTCCTCCTGTGTCACCCTGTTCATTATCCCCTTACTTTAGAGTGTGTACAATTTTGGACCATCATTTGGAGTCTCTCTACTAGCCAGCTCCCCACACATCTAGTAACTTTCTTCCCAACAGCTATGTCCCCCAATTTATTTTCTAGCCTGAAAGACCTTGCTGAAGTCCAGGTACTAGATGATCAAGCAATTGGCCCTAGCCTAATGCTTGTGACTCGGTATTGAAGAAATCATTGAGGATCTTCTGACAGTAACTCCCCTTCAAAAAGTAATGCTGCTTGTTGTCCTGGAGTCTACAGGACACCAGGAAGTTGACCAACTGCTCCTTGATCATAGTGTTAAGGTGCTTCCTGACAATGAAAGCCAGGCTAATATTACATTATTCCCTGGGTTCCCCCATCCACATTCCTGTTCAAGGGGGATAGCATCTGCTTCCCTTCAGTCTCTGGGGACTGTACCTGTCTTGATCAAGCAGCTGAATTGGTCTGCCAGGTAAGCTGCCCGAGCCTTCCACAACTCTCTGTGAACCCATCGGTGAAGCCCATCTGGCTCTGGGGACTTACCCATATTTAAACATTTCTGGCCTTTGAGCAGATGTTCCTTTGTATTACTACACATTGCCTTATTTGTTTCAGACTCAATATGGATGCTGAACTCTGGCAGCCCCCACCCTTGACAGTGAAAATCAAGAATATTCATTCTGAATATCAGTTTTCTTCTCACCCTCCTCCACACATGGTTCACATTTTTAAGCTTCTATTCCCTTTTGATCTTTCTGCCTTTTTTGACATATCTAAAGAAGTACTTATTTCTCCTCATTCCATCTGCAGTTTGAGCTCCACCGCCACCTTGGCTCCCCTCAGAGCCTTGCTGGTTTATTTTATGTTGATGAGGTAAAGCTATCTGATTGTTTCCATCTGTTTGGCCTTATACACTTTCAAGAAGGCCTACTTTGCCTTCACTGCTGCCCCAGTACCTCTGGAAAATCAAAGAGTCATCTTATGCCTCTACCCCTTACCCACTTGCAAAAGGCAGCCTTTTGATAAGGCTAGAATCCCTTCTCTGAGTTATTTCCACTTGTGCTCTGCCACATTGTGTTGGTGACATCTTACTAACCTCCCCCTAAGCACCTCTTCCTTCCTCCTAAAGTCTGCACTCCTGGCATCCAGGACCAGTGTCCATGACATTTGTCCTTGTGCTTTCAGGGCTATATCAAACCACACTGTGTTGTAGTTGCTAGATCAGAGTGGTCTCTCCACTGTTAATCCCCAGATTCTGTCACGGTTGATCAAAGCTAGGTTGAGTATGGTCCTGTCCCTAGTCTGCTCATTCATATCCTGATTCAGGAAGCAACCCTGGAAGGTGTCCCCCAGTGCCTGACTCCTGGTGCCCCATGCCAATTGGCAGCCCCAGTCTGTTATGTTTATTATGTCTATTATGTCTGTGTCTGTAATGTTGAAGTCTCCTAACACAATGACGTCTCTTCCAGCTACTGTCTTCCTGATCTGCTTAGCTAGGGGTGACATGTGTCTAGTGCATAGAGCATGGGTGGAAAATGAGCTGTGGGTCCTTCTGGGTCTACAGAGCAAGGTGCAATCTTATGCCACCAGATAACACCCTCTGCAGATAGAGGACAGTCAGTGTAAACTAATGAGTAGCGGTAGATGGTTCAATCAAAGAGTTGTTCCTATTTGGAATACACTTCCCTTAGAAGTAGTTAGCAGCAAGACAACTAATCAGTTTAAGTTAAAACTAGACAAACACTTTGGGGAAAAAATACTCTGTCCTTAATTTCAATAAGCGAGTACTATGGACAAAAGTCTAACAATAGCTCTGTATTACCTATGTTACCTATGTTAGTGTCCAGTCCATTTCCTCTGACTGACAAGAGAGCCTGTATATCAGTCCAGTGTGGACAATACTTCCCTCATCCACTGTAAGTTGTGCCCATACTGATTCCATGATGCCCACCCATTTCCTTCTCCTCCATCACTTGGATACCTTCCATAATTTACAATACAATCCCCTCCCTTCCCCCTGTTCCTCCAGATTAATACATAACATTGGACCAAGAGATACCAGTCATTGTTGTGTGATGCTCATGTTTCCATCACTGCTATTACACCTGGGCTGCAATTATTGATAAGGCTTCAGGAGTTTAAGCAGACTACCCTGCAGGAACCCTGCCTGCTGTCTATCCATGGTCCATAGGCCAGTCCTAATTTTCTTGCTCTCTTTAGAAATGCAGAAACATAGCTTTGTCAGTAGAAAAGGACCACTTGGTCCACCCTGTCTGCTCAGATAGCCCCTGCCTCATCTGTGTCCACAGACTCTAACTGGTCTCGGGCAACCCTGCCTCCTCCCTTCCTATTTGCTTATATACCCCTCTGTCTAGTCCATGCATTCTTGAAGCCCCTTACTGGTTTTGCCTTCACAACTTCGGCTGGTGGTCTATTCCAGGTGTCCATCACTCCTTTGATATACTTCTATCTTTACCTCACCCCATCTGCTTTAGTACTCTACATCTGGTGTGTGCCCCTGCCCTGAACCCCCTCTGTGTTACCTCCAGCTCCCACAGTCACCTCTTGGGGGGAGAATGCTAACTAGATTGCTCTCAATTGGGCATAATCTGTGAATGACCCTAGCCTCAGCCTTCCCCTCCAGCTAGTTTGACTTCCCCAAGATGAAAGAGTCAAACCTCTGGCCCAATGGCCTTATTCTCGCTCTCTGTGGAATGAAGGCCATCCAGTTTAAATAAGCATTTATCCCACCAAAAAGAACCCCTGTCCCCGAGGAAGTGACAGCCCCTTTTCAGTGACCACTCTTGCAACTAATCATTAAATTGGACGATTTTCAGCTTCCTTCCCTCCAATCACATTCCTGTGTACTGTGTGAACTTCTGAGAAAATCACAGTACCAGCCAGTTCCTTGATCTTGGTCCCCAGTGCCCTGAAACTACCCATTGCTGCCCCTAACATTATATCTGACAGATCATTCATCCTAACATAAACAATAATGTCTGGCCTTCCCCAACTTCCCTTACTAAGCCATCTATTCTAGTTAGTACCCCATCAGCTGTCATCCTTTAGAGACAGAGCACTACCCTCATTATCAGATTGGTGCCCCTAACAGTGAACTTCTCCACTAATAGTACCCACTTCCCAACTGTCCCTTTGTCCCTTTTGACTGCTTTACTGCTGCTGGAGCCCTTAGGAATGGAGTAGCATCCAGCACATCTTGGGGAGGGAGAGAAATTGTTGCTTGTAGCAATTCCAGAACCTTCCCCTCTCCTGAGGCAGCAACCTCCTCCATTGCCCACCACCTTACCTCACCTGTTGTGATTCCTTGGGAAATGCTGAGGAAGAGGAGTGGCAGTGGACCTCATTGCCCCCACTTCAACTTGCTTTGCAGTTGCTGTAGCATGATCCATGCTGCAGCATGTTCAGAGTGGAATGACACAAATCTCTGGCAGAAAGGGCATCCTTCAAATCTCTACGGAGTATGCTGAAGGAGTGTGGCTCCATAGAGCCTGTAGCTAAGTAACATCCCCTCCCAAGGCCTCCTCAATCGGCTGATTTCCATTCCTACTTTTGGTCCCCTCTCTGAATCCCACCTATTGTATGATATACTCTTGTTTGGTATAATACCCTTCTTTACAGGGTCTTCCAACAATACTTCCTGAAATTGTTTCCTAACAGACCTTGAGCTGAAAAAGTAAGCCTGTGCCCTAGACAGAGTACTGTATTTCTAGGATTTCAATAGTGGTGTACAGCAGGTGATAGCATACTTGTGCTTTCCTGAAAAACAAAACTCTATGTCAAAATAACAAGTAATTTTGAAAAAGGCTGTGTAAAGGCTTCCTAGTAAAATTCTATCTAGGGTAAAACAACATAGTATATTGTGAACAGGTTGCATGTAGCAGAGGGCAGATCATTTACTAAATACCGTACCAATGATTATCATATATTTTACAGTCACAGACAATTTACTAAACACTAATGCTTATTCTACATTATATAGTCCTTCATACACACAAGGATGCAGGGAGACACTTTAGCAGGATGCAGAGGGAGTGCAGGGGGTGTGGGACAGTAGTAAATTAGAGGGTGCTCTGTGAATTTGGTCTCTGTCTTAATTGTAGGAGGTTCCAGGCCACAAAAGTGGATCTGGAAGCTGCAGGGGCTGAAATATGCCACTTCAGAGCTGCAGTCACTGGGCCCCATAGGACAATACTTTCATAGCCTTTTCCATGCCCACACAAGCCAGGAAAGGGGGCTGAACAGCAGAGTGGGGGGGGGAGAATGGGAAGAAGAGGGAAAGACTATGCCTATGTTTAGCCTATTAAAACAGGAGGAATCCCGGTCCACTAGGGAAGAAGGAACCAGCATGCCTGAAAGGCAGACACTGCCAGAAGCTATGCCAGTGGGAGGGGGTGAGTCCAAACAGGGACAGGAGGTAGGCACACATAGTGGGGGATTCAGCTGTAAGGGTCGCTGGGAGGGACATGTGTCTCACACCTGATGGTGAAGAGGTAGTCTGCTGTTTCTATAGGGCGATAGCAGAAAGACTCATAGCCATGGTAGAGTAACTCAGGAAAAGGGAAAGAAGGCCAGATCTAATTGTGCATGTGGGCATGAATGATCTGAGCAAGAAGAGTATATAGCAAGTAAAGACAGAATCCAGTGTTCTGGGAAGGGTAGCTAAAGGGATAGAGAGAGAGAGAGAGAGAAAGAGAGAGAGAATGAGCTGTAACCTTCTGTGAAGTCCTACTACTGCCACGTCTAAATGAAAGTGAACAGTTCCATGTGTTCTAGTTCAGTACTTGGTTAATGTGGTGGTGCCAGATTGAAGAATTTCTATTCCTTGGGGACTGAGATTAGACTTAGAGGGATTGGAGGTTGTTTAAAAGAGATGGATGGACAGCTTCTTGGCTAAATGGGGCACTTTGTATCAGTGGTTGTTGTCATTTAAATTCCTTCTGGGTCACCTATCACTCAGTTTAACTCTACTATTTTTTTTCTCTAGGATTATACTGCACCTGAGGTTTTTAGTGGTCTTTTATGTGGCTCTGTGTTCAAATTTATTACGTTCAATAGTTTCCGTTCTTTTCAAAGCGGATGACACTTGGGGGTAGGGATGGATGGGAGAGGGATTCTTAGAGGGTGATTGTGTTTCCATCTTCAGGGGGGTTGGGGTTGGTTTATGTTTGGATATACTGTATATAACCTGTTTTAGTATTTTGCCTTATTGTGTATTATTTTTCTCTTATTATTCTTTTGTTTTTTTTTTCTTCTGTATATATGTATTTTGTTTTGTATTTGTAAGACTGAAAAAGCTAGTAAAGTTTTCTTAACTAAAACAGATGGATTACATCCAAATGAAGAGGTCAGGAGGATTCTGGGAGCTAGATGGGTACAACACTTCACAGCTAGTTTAAACTAGTTTGAGGGGGAGTCAGCAAGGCAAAGAGCACAACACAAAGTTACAACCGGGGGGGCTTACCAACCTCCCCCATCAAATAATGGATTAGTGGCAATGAAACCCAGGGAAGAAAAGTAAATGAGGGGAGGCAGTTTTTGGATGATGGTGTGCACTAATATAAGGAGTCTGGGCAACAAGATGCTAAAACTATATGAGCTAGTCTCAGAAGCGGACCTTGACCTGGAGACTTTCACCAAGATGTGGACAACCTTGAACCATGAGTGGGACTGGAATATAGCAAGATACTCACTGTTCAGAAGGACAGAAGAAAGGGTAAGTGTGGTACAGTAGCATTGTACATAATGGAGGGAATAGAGACAACAGAAATGGATAACCTGGGAAACTTGGGAAAGTTGGAAACCCTGTAGGTACTAGCATCAACAGGATATGTGAAAAAAAAAATAGGATTGATGTGATCTACAGACCATCAGGCCAACATCTGGGAGAGGGGATAAGAAACTAGGGGAGATGCTATGGAGGATGGCCAAATTAGGGGAAGGGTTGATAGTAGGGGACTTTGACATGCTAATGTAGACTATAAAGTCCCAGTCACAGCATATACTGTATGAGAAGTCAGCTCCTGGTGGAAGCATGTTAGGAGATGTTCCTAATACAGCAGGTCCAAAACCGAATATGGGAATTAGCTCTCCTAGATCTGTTACTCATTAACAGTGAGAATATCCAAAATGTGGTAATCCAAAAACCATTAGGATCCAGTAACCACAGTACAGTGAGTTTGACCATTAAAGGGGGGCCACCAGGCCATCAAAGGGCAAGTGCAGTTGCAGGATTTCAAAAAGGCATATTTCAACAGGATGCAGGGGCTGTTGATGGAAAGCATGAGGAGAAGAGGGCAGATAAAATGGACAGAGGTCTCTAAAAGTTCATCATCAGCCTTGGTCATATTTACGTCTGGTTTCAAATGAAGGATTGGTACAACCCATATTAGGTAACCCGAATATTAAAATTGCAGTCCAGAGTCCCAGAAATCTACACTGGCATAAACACAGCCAAGGTTGAGAAATCCTGATACAGTATGGGGCCCCAATACCTGTTAGCACCACAGAGCCAGCCTTGAGATGTGTAGTTTTTAATGATTAACTGGCAGTATAGCCTAGAGGTTAAAGCTATCCTAAAGATGGATTATTTTTACTAGCAGTTTGAAATGTAAAGGTGATAACATACTAGTTTTAATGCATATACAAAACAATTATTATAAATGTAGAGAGTGTTGTAATAACACCTTAAAACACACTTAATAAAACAAACAATTTCCTATTTAATCTACAGTCAATGGAGAGCCAAGATCCTCAGTGACATCATTTCCTGTCAGGATCCAAAAACATATGGCTGCCCTCAGCCCTTAATTACAGACCGATTTACATATGAATAACTCTGGACTGCAAAGACTCACAGATAAACACAACGGCTCACTCAAGTTAGCTATTATTGGTCTTTCAGACATTAAGAACCCCTGTTGATGACAATTCCCCTTTAATCTCAACTATAGTGAAGTTAATCATAGTTCACCACCGGAAAGATGATTTGGTTCTTTCATTCAAGGAATGGCATCAGGAGATCCTAAATGTGCTTATGGTTGAGAAGCAGATTACTTCACTACGGAAATGTCCTAATCAATTTTGTAATAAAATGGAATCATTTTATGCACTCCTAACATTACCTTCTGTGAGGTCATCATCTTGGGATTAATTGATAAATTGTTTTATAGTTCACTTATCCCTTGCTCTTTTTTCTTTCTGCCTGCCAATATCTCTGTAATATCCTGTACTGCTCAACTGATTTTTCACATCATTTTTTAGAGATCACCAAGCTTTTGTGAGGTGGGGAAGGATGGCTGAGTTCTGTTGTTAGTTTTTATTTGTGTTTATTGTTATTGTTTTGTATGTGTTGAAATGATGTGTATCCTTTTCACAAAAAAGCAATAAAGTATATAAAATAAAAAAAAATCGACACCACACTGCAACAATACTGTGGGAAAGGCAAACAGGATGCTGGGCGCATAAGGAGAGGCCTGAATAACAGAAGCCGGGAGGTACACAGATATTAGAATGACATCACCTGTAGTACTGTGCAAAATACTGGAGTCCACACATACTGAGGATTTTTTTTATTTATTTAGTGATTCAGAAAAGATCTTTGAGCTCAAGCCCTTTTACAAAGGTTCCATGTCATAGATTGCAAAACAAAGTGCAATAGGAGAAAGCAAAGTTACATTACAATGAACACTACAGCTTGGATTCAGACTTACAGAATAACTCAAAACATCGGTACAAGTTAAAATAACAAGAAAAAACACTTTATGGGGGGGGATAAGCAGCCACAAAATGCCTTGTCAGTAGTTCAGAGGGAGGATCATGATAATGAGACACAGGGAGCCAAAGGCAACAATGCCCATAGATAGTTCCCATCTTCATAACCCATATTAATAGAATTCCCCTTCTCCCAAGATCCATGCATCCAATTTGTGCTTAAAAATGGATTTATTTTTGTTAAGTATTTATATCAAGTGGAAGAGGATTCCAAGGATTTACCACTCTTTAGGAGAAAAAAGGTATTCTTAATACTGCTGTATTTAGTGCTGTGTAGCTGAATCAGATGTTGTCTAGTTTTTGTCTTATCTTGTTCAAATTCAAAGTGTATTTTAGTAAATAAATAGGGATAATTTATAATGGCCCACATACAGTAAG
The DNA here is from genome assembly GCA_016271365.2 of Neoceratodus forsteri. NCBI lineage: Eukaryota > Metazoa > Chordata > Ceratodontiformes > Ceratodontidae > Neoceratodus > Neoceratodus forsteri. Next base: position 696,188,562 of record CM057451.1, on the reverse strand, counting down.
AAGCAGGTCCCCTTTTACCTTCTTTGTTCAAGTGACATAAGGGTTTAGTCTGCTCAATCTGTTATTATAGTGTAACTCATTTAACCTTTTTACTTACTTAGTCAATTTTCTTTGTTTCATTTCTGATTGATTTGTGTCATTTTTCTTGTAGGGGTACCAACACTGTGAAAAATTGTCCAGGAGAGGTTGGACATATGATTTATACAGTGGTACAAGGACCTCTCTTGCTCTGGACGTAATATTGTTTCTAATGGTCCACCAAATTTTATTGGCTTTACTAATTGCTTTATTCATGTGTTTTGAGCTGGTGAAATCATTTGTTATATAAAGCCCCAAATCTTCTTCACGTATTTTATTCAACTGCTTCCCACATAAATAATAATTATGATTTCCATTTCTAGAACTCAAATGCAGATCCATGCATTTATCCAGTTTAAAACTCATTTCCCACAAAACAGCCCAATCAGTAATGACATTAAAATCATTCTGAATTCACATTACTTCATCTTGAGTTGCACAGCTACTTCCTATTTTCATGTTGTTCACATATTTAACCAACCAGCTATTTAAATATTGAGTTAGATTGGCTATGAATATATGTAAAATAAACAGACCAAGTATTGACCCCCTGGGGACCTCCACTAGACACAACCCCATCTTGTGAAGAAGTACCATTTATCACCACTGTCTGGGTCCTATATTTTAGCCAATTAGATATCCACATTATCATCTTGTGGTTTACTCCTCTTGCTTTTAATTTTTTTGCTATGGCTCCATGTGGTACAAGGTCAAAGGCCTTGCTAAAATATAAGAAATCACATGGCAGGGTGCTTCCTCATCTAGCTGTTTCCTGATTTTTTCATAGAAACACAATAGATTTTTTATGTAAGATCTGCCCTTCATGAACACATGTTGTTCACCATCAGTATTTCCTATCATTGGTGACCTTTTATCTTTTATAATACCTTCCAGGAGCTTACACGTGATAGATGTCAGGCTGATTGATCTATAGTTTTCTATATTTTGTATATCACCCCTTTGATTAGAGGGCTTACATTAGCTATCTTCCATTCTTTTGGGACCTCATCATTATTTAGGCTTTTCTCAAAGAGTAACTTGAGAGGGTATAAAAGGTATTTGGACATAAGTCTGACCATACTAGCTGTTATAATAACAGGACCAGGTGAACAGTCTGCTGTAATGTTTTTTAACTTTTTATGAATTTCTTCTTCAGATTTATTTATTTAGTTTTTGTTTACTGGGTAGGTGCGCAAGACAATAAAATTGCCTATTTTCAGGCACTACCCGGGAGGTTACAGACATGGTGACAGGAGTCACATGATGACAATATAGTATAATATGTTGCAGTCTTCTATTACATTAGCAAACGGAAATATTAAAAGGCAGAGCAACAACTGTGTTACAGTTATGCCATATTCATACACAGTACAGTGCAGAGCAAGACATTTAACTGTGAACAGCTGTACAGACCTAAGTTAACTTGAATGTAACAATCATTGCCTAAGGAAACATTATCAGCACAAGAATACAAATATGATTGATACAACTAGCCCTGTAGCTATCATTATATATTCACTATTTCAGACATCAAGGGATGTAGATGCACTGTCTTTTTGCCAAAGATGCTGCAGAAACATTTGTTAAATAAAATGGCAATTTCGTCTATGCTATTTACAATTATTCTGTACTGGTGGACCCACATTACATCTTTATTTTTTCTAGAGAATTTATGTATCTGTAGAAGGCCTTACCATTATTTTTATTGACATTCTTGGCTAAAAAAGAGTTCTGTATGCCTCTTTGCCTTTCAAATGTCCTGTTTACATTACTTTTGTATGAACTCAAATTTATTCTAGATAAATCTTTTTTTGTTTGTTTTTCTATATGATTTAAAGGCTTTATGTTTTTATTAATTAACATTTTAACCTTTTTACTTAGCCATTTGAGTCTTCTTTTGTAATCATGTTTTATTTTCTTGCATTTCAGAATAAATGTATCACTCATGTCAATGGTAACAGATTTTATTTTATTCCACATCAGTTCTGGATTGCAAATAGATAACAGTGAATCTCAGTTTACTGATGATAATGCTGCATTTATGTTATCTGTATAAGCTTTTTTTTGTAATTGTAAAAATATGAACTATCTCTATTTTTTATAGAAGTGAAGATAACTTCAAAACAGATTGAATTGTGATTGCTGATATGTAATGGGAGCTATACTGCAATACTTTATATTCAAGTTAGAGGTTCTCAGAACAGTGTTAAGAATGTTTGATCCCCTTGTTGGTTCTGATATGTGCTGACTCTTTTTTAATTGTTCACATGCAGATATAAATTGTTTACCATGGGTTGAAGTTGCAATATGATTTACCCAATCTGTTGCCAAAATTCAAATCTCCTGTAAAAAGTACCTCCCCTATTTCATAGGCAGATTCAATTTCTTTAATTATGTGAGTAGTAACCTCAGGAGTGGAATCTGAGGGACAATAACATAAGTTGTGATGAAGGTATTGAGGGAGTTAGGGAAGAGTTTCATCCACAGAGTCTTAGTACCAAGTCTTCTTGATTTTTCTATTAGTAATGTCTATAGCTTTAAAATTATAATTTGCATAGAGGGTAATCCCATCACCTTTTCTGGTTTTTCTAGTATAATTAAGCAAGTATTAATTATTTATATTTTTTCCCCAGGCATCGTTTTTGGACCTCCATGTTTCTGTGAATGCTATTATGTCAGGTTTGTCTTTGGAAGCTACCACTAGAAGTTCATCAGATTTGTTATTTAGGCTTCTATCATTTATAAGCCAACACATATGTTTTATATTTGTATTCACAGTTACAGCAGTGTGGATTTCAAGTGGTTTAGAAACACCAATTTTACTGTCATGTTCCCCCAAATTGATTATTTTAACCTCATTTTGTCTAGATCATATTTAAGACTGTCACCTAAGATCTGTGCCCCCTTTTATTCAAATGAAGTCCATCCTTTGAATATACTGAAGTATTTTCCTAGAAAGTGTTCCAAATATCAATGAATAGTATTCCTTCCCTTTTACGCCAGTTAGCAAGACTTGAATTAATTCTGGATATATTGTGATTTTTTATTTTGTATGTGCTCGTGGAACTGGTAAGATGCTGTGCACAGCAACATTACAGCCTCCCTCTTTAATCTGCTTTCCTAATGACAATTGGTCATAACATATGTCTTTTCCATGTTGCCTGCCCACATCATTTGTGCCAATATGTAGAATGATCAAACAGTTTTTTTTTTATTAGTTTATTTATTCTTTTTTGTATGTCAGCTAGTTTAGCTGCTGGGAGACAAGTAACTGTAGTGTTACATTTATAATCTTTGCAGATATGTGTATCAGCATATCCTACAACAGAGTCACCAATGAATAATCTCTGCAATGACTTAATACTTTTATTTGTGAAAGCCTGATTTGATATGTTCAATATTTTGCCTGTGATGCAAACTTCAGGTGTGGCAACGTCTTCTGAATGAGTAGTAAGTACAGACTATTTGACAAAGTCAGTTTACCATGGCTTATTTCTCCTTTGCCCTTTTTATATGACTTTCTAGTCACTAAGCACCAGTCTTCAGCCTGGCCATGTATATTAGTTACTTTGCTTCTCTTGGGACAGTGTTCAAATGCTTCAGAGCAGTCAGTGCTCTGATATAATCTATAGCCCTTTTCCTATTTTCTGTTAAGGTTTGTGGTGTAGAATAAGATGTATTATGTCTGCAGTTTTTAATTTTATGCAGCTCTTCTTTAATGTACTCCAGCTCTATCAAACATTTCTTGTACTCTTTACAGTTCTTTTTTAAAACTCTTTTTCTCACCCTATCCACTGGGGCATCTCTCAGGATCCCTTTTGATGCATACAGCTTCTGACCACCCACCTGAACCGCAACCTCTGACAACTATATCAGAATCAGGACTCTCATCTCCCACCAGGCCCCTATGAAGAGACCGAGGGTCCCCAGAGGGTAGAGTCAGGGTAAGCAGCCAGCATAGGGTGTGTGGGCCTTAGCTTCAGAGTTTACCATCACCTCACCCAGTGGCTGGGGGTATTTTTCCCCTTACTTGTTACACCCTCAATCCCCTTCCCCTCAAGAGCTCATATGTGCAATGCCATCCAGGGCACCTGCCACAGCTCTTGTCCCCACTACATGTTGCCCAGGCATGTGCAGTGCCTCTGGTCACCACCAGGGGGGCACTGCAGTGCTAGGCATGCCTGGATCCCACCCCAGAGAGAGGAGAGCTATCCTCCAGATGCTCAATCCTCTCTCTCCCCTGCCGAACCCGGCAGCTCAGGCTCATTCCTGAATCCAGGTTGCCAGCATGGAGCAAGGTGTGGCATCCAGCGCCTCAACCGTCAGTGACACAGGGCCGGCCTCTTTACATTTTTGACATACAAAATATATATAATTAGTAACATAGGTGTCATTAAGTGCATACATATACTGAACCTTCTTGGTAAAGAAGCACTAAACAATCTCTCAGGGGTCAGTAAATTCCATTTTAGCAAAAACTTTCAAGCAAATCAAGGAAAGCACTTGCACAATCTCAAGGAAAAGGAAGAAGACAGCTAGCAGGAGTTAAAAGGGGGACTTTCAATATATCCTAATCCAGTTAGCTGCTGTCAGTACTTCTGGCAACCCTTATCACCTCCACAACTAGGATCATCAAACAGAAAGGGACACACAATAATATTTCAAGGGCAGCTTGAGTAATGCACAGTATTAAGAAGGGTACCCTTTTGCTTAGAAGTATGTAAAGTGTACAAGAATCAGAAGTTCTAAGAGTGGGGTACTCTGATACAGCAAATACTATGTCTTTAGAATCACAACACTACCCTGATTGCTGCTTAGCCTGGTGTCAAAGTGCCAAAAGAACTGTAACCATGACTACAAGTTGTAAGGGTTCACTCACTAACCTGCTATTCTTTAGAAAATGGGTAGGGAAAATAAATGTTTTTGATTGAATAATGCCAACCACCACCCGGTCCAGTATCATGCAGTAGAGACCTGGAAATAATGAGTCCCAGTATCTGTTGCCTGATTTCATTCTAAAATGCTTGTGCCACAGAATGTTGAATTTTAAACTGCAGCCATGTTTTTGTTTCAGTTAGCGAGACATATGGCACTCCTTTCCCATCACTTAGTTTGACACCACCCCTCTTCCCAGGCAGCATTCAGTTGCTCCATTCATTTTTTTCCCAAACTTATACTGAACGCTAATTTGTAAAACAAGTTTCTGCATTCAAATAGTAGCGGTAGCAAGTCATGTGCTCACTGCTACTCCGAGACACTCCTCTTGCCCGGACTGCAGCTCCACTTGGCAAAAAAGAAAATACATAACTTTTTTTCCAAAAGATAAAAAATTGAAACTACCCCCTTAGTGCATCCTAGGTGTCTGTACTTGTGCTCCGGTATGGTGACTCGCTGCAACCCCCCAAAGGGTACAGCTCCTTGTGGCAGTACAAAGAAAGAAATGCCACAGTGTGTGGCTCAGAGTGACACCCACCTTGGGAATGCATGCTATTTGGTTGGAGTGAGCAAATGCTCACAAATGCTTTCTAAAAAGAAAGTGGTGCATTCTTGTGAAGCTGGTGCCTACCACAGTATGCGGCTTTGTGTGAAAAAGTTTACTGTTTGCCCAAAGATGAAATAAAGTGGGCATGTAGTCAAGGATGGTTCTATGATCACTCAGCTTGTAGGTAATATCAGGGGCTACTAGACATCCAGTTCATATTGTTTGCTGTATTTCTTAAAGTACTCAGCCAATAGAGATCCTGCCCTGCACTTTTGAGTATCATTATTAAGCACTAAAATTAAATATTTGCTCTAGGAAGAAGACTATAGAATAAGTAGTTAACATCTAGATGCTTTTATCTGATTTCAGTCTGTATTTTCTTTGTGATACCATTTCTTGTTGCTCAGAGTTGCTGAAAGCTCAGTCAGAAACAGCAAAGAACTAACAACGTCTGTCTTTAAAATCTTTAATGTTGCCTACTGTGGTGAAAAAAATTTGAAAAATTATCACATTTTTGGGCAAAAATTAAAATATTAAATTATTATTTCTGTGGAATTTGGAACTTTGTTTCCAAAACTTAATCAGGAAGTTAAGTCTTCTCTGGGTATCTTAAGAACTATAATTACCAAATCTGATATTATTTTTTCACACCTCTTTTCTTGTTTCCTTGTTTGTGACTTTAACAATTGTAGGATAGGTACCATGGAAACATTCATACTAACCAAAAATGGTGAAAATGCTATACTATGTAAAACACGCAACAAGTATATGATAGTACCTGATTATCCATTAGACAACTTATTTACATGTACTAAATGTCTTGATAATCATTAAATGTCATTCCTTTCAGAACAGTTTAATAAAAGGATAAGTGAAATTGAGACAAGTCAGAAGGATATGGCATCTCGCTTTCAAGTAAGACTTCAAACTGACATATGCCAATCTAACTCTATTACTATGCCTGTACTAACAAATAAAACCTGCACTGGTATTCTTGCACCTATAAATAATACCCCTCCAACTAAAAAAAGGAGAAGGGAAGAAGAAGAAAGTACTGACCCCGAGGATGCTTGGTATCAAGTCCAACACTTGAAACATCAAAAAAAAGGGGGAAGGAAAGCCAAATAATTCAACCTTGAAATCACTAACTCGTTTGACCCCCTAAATTTAGATGTCACTCAATAAGAGTCAATAGCTATGACTACTTCTGTTAAGGAAGTGATAATATAAGACTGTACTGCACTATCATATAATGAAAATCAATCTACCTGCATGAATCAGAATATTAATTTAGACTCACCCTTAATATATTTTGATACTACTTCTATCATTCCACAGCAAGTACAGCAACATATGGAAATCCAGGTTTCTCAGGCTAATGAAACTGAAATATATGTCTTAGGTGACTCTATAATTAAAGGACTTGACCATGCGATATGCAACACAGACAAAGCACATTGCACCATATCATGTTTTAGGGGTGCTAAAATATCAGATATTACAAAAATGATTAATGATATTGTTTCTGAAAAAAATCCTAGAAAATTAGTTTTAATTTACGCAGGAGCCAATAATGTTCTACACCAAAATCCTCAACAAATCAAGCAGGAATTTGTTAATTTAACAAACACGCTGGTAGATTTGGGCTGTTACATTTTAGTTTCTGAAATACTTTCAATACCTAGAGCAACATACAAACAATACTGTATATTAAAAGAAACAAACAATTTGCATAACACATTGGGAAGCATACTATGGAAACTATGACATGTACAGTCAAGATGGACTACATTTAAATAAAGCAGGGTCACAATTTCTCAGCCTCCAGTTTAACAACACAAATAGATGCAAATTTAAACTATTAAATGGGGGGGTGTAACTGTTATACACAAAGCACATTCAGCAGAATATACTTCTGTAAGCAATATGTGGAACAATAATTATGATTGCAAAAACAATAAAAAAAAACAAAACTAAGAAAAAAAAAGAAGAGGATATCAAAACCTGGTTTGAATAACCAAAGAAATCCACCTAGTCAGGAAGATACTACACAAAGTGAAATTGATAATAACAAAGGTAGAGTTAAGGGAACACAAATTCTACTAACTAATGCTCATAGCTTAACAAATAAATTAGATGAACTAAGATATATTCTTGCTAATAGGGAAATTGACATCTGTTGTATTACAGAAACATGGTTGACTGAAAATGATTGGAATTCTGATATAAGTGGTTTTACAAAATTCTTAAAAAACAGACAAAATGTTAAAGAAGGGGGGTTAGCTTTATACATATCTAATAAATACAATTGTTATGATATAATATATGAGGACTCTTCAACTGAGATACTTTGGGCCAAAATCGAATTAGGCAATGACACCTTAACTATAGGCCTTTGTTACAGATCACCTAATTTAAACCAGGAAGATAATCTAGTCTTCTTGAAGCAGTTAGACAATGTCGAAGTGAAAGAAGACTTAATAATTTGGGGTGATTTCAATTTCCCAAATATAAACTGGGAAACACTTGATACACACAGTACTATTGAACGGCAGTTTTCAGAAATTACATTTAAACGTGGACTGGATCAGATAGTAACTATACCCACTAGGAAAAATAATATACTTGACCTTTTTTTTTTTACAAACAATGCTGACCTTCTCTCCACCCCTGTTATCATAACCCCTCTGGGTGACAGTGATCACAACATGATTGTATGTGACATCTTAAAACAAACAAATTATAACAAAGGAATAAGTACGTTTAAAAATGATCATAAAGCCAATTATAAAAACATAAAAAAAGTACCTGACTTCATGGAGATGGTTAAAAGACCTAGGTAATTTTGACTTCAAACATGTGTGGGAGACAATACAGACCAAATAGATTACTGTATAAATTCCTGGGTACCTGAGAGAACAAAATATGATAATAATAGCAAACAAAGAGTTCCCATGTAGTGGTCTAAAGATATAAAGCATATAATAAGAAAGAAACATTGTGCCTATAAAAAATACAGTAAGACTAAAAATATTTCTGATTGGGGCAAGTTTAAGATACCTGCCAAAAAAACTAAACAAATAATTAAAAAATCAAAACAAAAAATGGAAATAAATTTAGCGAAAGACATCAAAGACAATAAAAAACAGTTTTATAACTATATAGGTTCATTAAAACAAACGTACAGGAATTGGAAGACTAAAGGTAAATGATGAATTAATAACTAACGAAAAAGAAATGGCTTCTAAATTTAATCATTATTTTACAAGCATATTTAATCCAATGGATTTTACTCATCAAGATACATTACAATCATCAAATATTAAATTATTCTTTATTGAACAAGACACACTAGAGGCCATTAACACAATCAAATAAAATACATCTCCAGGCCCTGACAGTATTCACCCCAAGTTCTTAAAAAGAGGTATCAAAGGAACTTGCTGGACCATTTACCTATTTGTTCAATATGTCTGTAAATAATGGGAAAGTTCTTCAGTCTTGGAGTGATCAAATATATCCCCTATACATAAGGGAGGTAATAAACAATTAATATCTAATTATAGGCCTATCAGCCTTACATCACTTGTCAGTAAAATTATTGAACTGTTAATACATATTAAAATTTCCAATCATCTTAAAATTTCCAATTGTACTGACATTTCCCAGCATGGCTTTACTACTGGTAGGTCATGTCAAACAAACCTTATTTGTTTTTTCAAACCTGTTAGTGACACCCCAGGTAAGGGCCTTCAAGTGGACATCATATTCTTAGATTCTGAAAAAGCATTCGACCCTGTTTCCCATAAAATATTGATCAAACAACTTCATAATATAAATTTGGACATGTACTTAATTAAGTGGATATCAGCATGGTTATACAACAGACTTCAAAGGGTGGTTGTTCGAGGGCATAAATCCAACTGGAGCTCTGTCACCAGTGGAGTACCACAGGGATCTGTTCTTGGGCCTTTAACTTTTAATATGTTGATAGCAAGTATGCAAACAACAAAAGAAGTTTGGATGACTGGGTGACGAGTGCCTTGGACCTTGGTAGACCAGTGGACGTCCTCTTTCTAGACTTCAGCAAGGCATTTGACTCTGTTCCTCACATGGGCCTGTTGGATAAGCTGGGAGAAATGGGGGTGGTGAACCAGATGATCAGATGGATAGGCAATTGGCTCCAGGACCAGACCCAGAGGGTCGTAGTTGGAGGGATAGTCTCATCCCCAAAGAAGGTCATTAGTGGGGTCCCACAGGGATCAGTCCTTGGGCCCCTCCTGTTCAACGCCTATGTCTCTGACATAAGGACAGGAATCAGGAGTGAGATGAGTCTCTTATGGATGACTCAAAACTGGGGTGGTGGTGGATGGGGAGGAGGGGAGGTGGCCCTACAGGGGACCTGGAGGCTCTGGAAAGATGGTCTAGAAAGTGGAAGCTGAGGTTCAATGCAGGGAAATGCAAGGTACTCCACCTGGGGGCCAGAAACCTGGGTCAAGTGTACACCCTGGGGAATGCTACAAGTCTCGATGGCTGAGAGGGACCTGAGGGTGGTGGTGGATGTCAAGATGAACAACTCGGAGACTTGTAGGAGGGCAGCAGCCAAGGCCAACAGGATGCTGGGATGCATCGCTAGGGGGATCACCTCCAGAAGGAGGGAAGTGATGCTCCTCTGTATAACTGCTTGGTGAGGCCACACCTTGAGTACTGCGTGCAGTTTTGGAGGCCACACTTAAAGAGGGACATTAAACTCCTGGAGAGGGTCCAGAGGAGGGCAACCAAAATGATTTGGGGCTTGGGGGACAGGACCTATGAGGAGAGGCTCGAAGAGCTAAATATATACACATTGAAAGAGAGAGAAGGGACTGGGGGGACATGATAGAGGTCTTCAAGTACATGAAGAGGGTAAATAGGGGAGGAACAGTCAGGGTGCTTCGAAGGAAGGAGGAGGGAACCACTAGAGGGCATGGGTGGAAGCTGGAGGGGGGAAGATTCAGGGGAGAAAGGAGGAGGTGCTACTTCACTGAGAGGGTGGTGGAGCCATGGAATGCACTGCCTAGGGGACTGGTGGAGGCAGAGATGGTGGTGGGGTTCAAGAGGGGCTGGGACAGGTACAGGGTAAGTGTTCTGGAAGCAAAATCCAATGCAGCAAGAATATCCGGAACTGGGAAGGGAGAAGCCAGAGAAGGCGAGGGTGGCAGCAAGGTCAGCACCCAGGGTGGGAGCTGACCAATCAAGTAGACTTGAAAGACCATTATGCCTATTCTGCTGGCATTTTAGTATGTTAGTATGATAAATAAATATGCAGATGATTGCAAATTGGGCTGTATTGCGAACACTACTGCATCTGCAAACACTCTCCAAGATAATTTAAATAAATTAACATCATGGGCAGTAAACAATAAAATTAAATTTAACCCAGCAAAGTGTAAGGTAATGTATATGAGGAACAATAAGAGACACCCATATTTTATTCAAAATGTAAAATTAACAATCACAACAGAGGAAAGAGATTTAAGTATAACTATAACTGATAACTTAAAATTTAACACCCATACCAATAAAACTGTTAAAAAATGTCACAAGATTATAGGTTGTACATTGAGGCATATCAAAAGTAAGGAATCATCTGTCATCTTGCCCCTATACACAAGCCTGGTTCATCCACATTTGGACTATTGTGTTTCATTTTGTGCTCCAACTTCCATTGGCTATTTAAACATGACAGAAAGAGTTCAACAAAGAATAACTAAAAGGATTGTTAATATGTCCAAACTTCATTTGGTTCTAGATTAAAATCTTAAGAGCTTTACTCTTTAAAGTACAGAATACTAAGAGGCAACTTAATCTATGCTTACAATGTATACAATAATGATTACTTGTTAAACACAATAGGATTGGAAAAGATTTCAATAAGTAATCCCACTAGGTCCCTCAATTCAAAATTAAAATCATCTTTATGTAAAACCAATACACAATCTAGATTTTTTACACAGAGAATTCCTCCAATCTGGAATACATTGTCTAGTAATATTATAAACAGAGAAAACAGAACAATTTAAGAGAAACCTTGATAAATATATGGGTGTCAAGAAATGTTCCTTCCACTGCTAATTTAGCTGGTGGTGAGTTCATAAATGGACATGTGCCTTCTTAACTTGTATCAATCTATGAATCTATGCTAAGCAACTCCCAGAATTGCTCTTGGAACAGAGCCAAGTGAAGCGGGGCAGGGAGGTCCCGGCTGTTTTATTTTACCTCAGGGCTGCTAAATTATGAGCAGGAATAAAAGCCCTATGTAAGGAAATATATCTGGGGATATGAAATAAAGACACACTTTTTTCACACATTGACAATTCCGCTGACCGCCGCGCTGCCTTTTGATCTCGCACCTCCACAAAGCCACCCACTGTTAAGCCAGCAGTTTAAAAAAAAAGAATAAAACAAAAAAACAAAGCAGATAAAGTGCCTGTAACTGTTCTTCTCTCATTGGTGGTCAAGAGAGGATGTGAGTGATCAACATCCCAAATGAGATTCAACATGGGGGGGGGCTACAGACATACCAGTATACAGAAAAAAGCATCATAACCTGTATGTCTTTCTGTGTGTTTGCGGGAGGGAAATTCAACTGTGGTCTACAAAGAAGCTGGACTCAGGGTGCACTTTGTGTGTGTGTGTGTGTGTGTGTGTGTGTGTGTGTGTGTGTGTCTGTGTCTGTGTGTGTGCTGTGTGTGTGTGTGTGTGTGTGTTCACAAAAAAAGACACATTGTAATATAGGTCGAGGAACTATTTTATTACAAAACTAATTTAAAACTAATTTTCTAATAACTTTTTTTTATTAAACAAATTTATTTTCTCAGTGCCCATTCTCTAAGCGTGATAATACCCTCCAGGGTGGGTGGTATGGGCAATACAGGACCTTCCAGAGGCTATAAGGCCCTCTGCCTGTAGCGTTGGGCCTCATTACACCCCTGGGCAGTCCGGTATTGCCCAATACCACCCACCCTGTTGGGTATTATTGCTTGCATAAAACCTAAAAAGAATCAGACTTTCTGGCCCCACTGTCCTGTCTGACACTGGCAGACATAAGCAGATGCATGCTTGTCTTGGTGTGCATCGCCTCAACTTGCCAAGGGGTCAAGCTTTATACCATGTGACCTGGACCTCTGTGAGTCAAGCTTCTATTCCACAGTCTGGAAACTGATTAGATTTTAAACTTTTAATAAAAGTAAACCCACCAAGTGACACATATATGGCTAAAACACTCTTCTACAGAGCTGGTGTTAAAAAATAAAAGCTTGAAACTGCCTAGTTCTCCACTGTAGTCTCCCACTGCTGTATGTGGAGACTACGATTCCCAGACTCCTCCTGGGTGGTCACCTGGTAAACAAGTCACAACACCAATCCCCCACCTGTATTTCTTTTCTTTTTTTTGTAGTGTTTTTAGTTTTTTTTGCAAATAACAAACACACAAACTATTTGGGGGGGGTTGGGTGAATGGTGAAAAAACTCTCACACATGCACTCACAGTTCTTCCTAAAGCTTCTCGTGATGAAAGATTGTGACAAAGTGGAAGCAGTACAGTGTAGTGCAACCAAGATGTAACAGTGTTTATAGATAAAATAAAAAATAGCACACACACACACACCACATTATTGCCCTCTACAAAGCCTTTTTGAATGCGATATGTAGGGGGTGTTTGGCATGGAATCTATGCTCCAATAAATGATCTATACCTCCAGCAGTGGTATGTGTACCATTTTTTTATTTTATTTGCTTATCTGTAGTACTGCCAGTACTGTGTAGCAGCACTTTCAGTGGTGATCGATGTGTGTGGAACTATCTCTCTGTGATGGTACAGGATCTGGGGACATGATATATGAGGAAAGGCTGAAGAAATGAAATGTCTACACCCTTGAGAAAAATAGGGGTGGGTGACATGATAGAAATATCCAAGTACCTGCATGTGATAAATAGGGTTGATGTCAATGATTTTTTTCCTTGATCCGAAATACAGGGGTGAAGCAAAAATCCACTCAAACTAAGAGAAGGGAGATTCAAGAAAGATTTCTAAAAAATTATTTTCATGCTAAATCTAGTGGTTGAGTAGAACAGGTTACCAGAAGAAGTGTTAAAGGCCAAAGTGGTTAATAGTTTCAAGGGGGATGTGACAGACATATGGACTTATAGTTGTTGGAAAAGGGGGACAGAAACTAATGGGCAGTCACTAAGGACATAGCTGTGTAGTCAGTAGGGTGGGCAGACTGGGTGGGTCAGCAGGCCATTATCAGCAGGTGCAATATAACAAATCATAGACTGGATTAACTGTGTTGTGTTATATGCAGGATCCCATCTCTTCCCTTCCCTTCTTTTTTATTTTTAGCATGTACCTGTTGTTTTGCCTGCATGAGCTGAGTGAGTGGTTGATATGGTTGGTAACTGTGTGTAGTATGCAAAGCAGGGAGTCCAAGAGGGTAGCACCTTTCAAAAAAAGAGGTGTGCAAGAACAAGGGGGCACAATTTGAAGATTGGGGGCAGCTCAGAGGTAATGTAAGGAAGTATTTTTTCTCAGAGAGGGTTGTGGAAGCATGGAATGGCCTTCCGGAGGAGGTTGTGGAGTCAAAAACAGTGATTGAATTCAAGCATGCATGGGATAGCCATAAGGCAATTCTAGGGGTTGGGGGTAGAAAGATGTAGGCTGCTGGTTAACTAGGATCTGCAGCTTATCCATTAGGTAGGGAAATGGGCAGACTGGGTGGGCCAAGCGGTCCTTATCTGCAGTCAAATTCTATGTTTCTATGTTTCTATTTTGGGTGAGGGTGAAGGTTTAAGTCTGTTTGTTGGCAGTGGGTTGTTTTGACTAAAGTTTTTTTTGTTTAGTTTATGGTCAGGCATGTTGTGTTTAGGTGGGTCCTCTAGGAGGCAGGTTCATTCCCGGACAATCACTCATCCCTTTGTAGGATGCTCTGTTGGTTTCCATGTGGGTAATTTCCTGCAGAAACAGATGCACTTTTTTACCTACAAGGTGTTGGAATCCCCAAGACTGTTAGTTTTGGGGGATTTCAATGCCTGGGTTAACAGCAAAGCCTTGTCATTTTGTAAACAGTTTCTCCAGAAAATGGTACAGCGGGGCCTAAGACAGGCTGTTGCCACTGGAACTCACCAGCACAGTCATGCCTTGGATCTGGTCTTCTCATTGGATCTTGACATGCATGAAGTCAAAGTTGATCCAGCAATCTAGTCAGATCATCATGCCGTGTTGTTCCTCTGTGGGGATCCCTGTTTTATTTCCCCCTGTGAAGAAGGTCTGTTTCCAAACTAAGAAAAATCTGGAGCCTCGCAAACTCTTGGCAGTTCCAGATCTATTGGGTATGATATCAACTTGTACGAATGTTATTGAGGGGACTGTGGAGAGCTGTAATATGGCTCTTTCTGCTGCCCTTGACACCATAGCACCCTCCTGTGCATATTCCTTGATTTTCTGCCACAGTTCCCGAAGGCCATCAGTCATCCTTTGTGGAGGTCTACCCAGTTTTGGATAATGAGGTGCTCCAGGTGGTTTAGGCACTACATCCCTTTTACTGTCAGTTGAAGCTGTGGTCCACCCAACCACTTATCATTTGTGGGTGGGCCCTAGGTCAGATTATTTTGAAGATCATCAGGTCATCTCTGAGGGACTGGGTCTTCCCTAAAAAATTAAAAAGAACCGTGGTGAGGCCACTCCAAATGAAACTGTCTTTAGATTCTGATTCTTCTGAATTACAAGTCTCTCTCTCAGACCTTGTCTTTTTGGGGATGGTAATTGAAAAAGTGGTGGTGATACAGTTCAAGGATTACCTGAAAATACATTACAGGGGGAACAATCTCTTGTTTTAAAACATTACTGAGCAATACCCTAGACAGGGTATAGCTAAATAATTCCCTGATACCTGTCAACAGACTGGAGTATAAACCAACCCACAGCACCACATATACCTCAGCAAATATACAGTTATATCATAACCAACTCATTTAGAGTCATTTTGAGTACCTCTCTGTGGATGAATTACATGTTTCCTACCTTGGACCAGCAGAAGAAATACGAGTGTCCTCCAGATCTGCGGGCACCCTGCGGAAATACCAAACAATTGGCAAGCAAACCACAACACAGCTATGAAACTGGAATTGAGTACACATTGCATTTGCATAAAATGAGACATCTGTAAGTTGTTACATTGCATATGCTATATTAATACTTGTATTTGTCTAATATGATGTCTGTTCTATACTTAACTGTATATAAACTTTTTATAGAATTGAAAGTGTATGCTCAAATAGGACCACCTTGTAAATAGAGCTTTTCAACCCTACTGGTGATATTTGTATCAACATTTACCTGTATAAAAATAACATTTCTGACTGCTACTACTTCTAGATGCTGTCCTAATATTCTGTGGTCATCATGTTCCAGAAGCACTGTGGTTAGCTGGACTCAAATACTGGACAGCTAGCTTGCTATTATCCAATAGCAATCATATGACCAACAGCTATCATCTGTTTAACATCTTAATTAGAATCCCTTTCCTAATTTCAAGAAATCACTGTTTCAAACAAACACAGCTAACTGTACTATTTCACACAATAACTTTTGAATTCAGCCTCTCCTTCCACAGCTAACAGAACAAACAAGGACAACATTGTCAAGACAGTCAGAGAACATTTGCAATATATATATATATATATATATATATATATATATATATTTATTTATTTATGCAGTTCACATGCGAAAGAGGCTAAAGTACAACACAAAGACACCAACCTGAGGCCTACAGGAGTCTGACCGGCTTCACGCACAAGCACACTGTGAGTTCATTTTTCTCCACAGCCACCTCCTCTACCCTGCTGTCCTGAATATCTACAATATAAGAAAAAACAGAAGTGCACAGGCTTTTGTCTCTGCTTTTTATCACAGTAGAACCTACTACAGAGCATCTAAGCTTGCCAGACAAGCTTTAGGTGTAAGGTTCTAATATGGAGCATTTGAGCTGTAGTTGCTGCATTTACTCCTTAATTAGAATTCTCTACCTACTGTAATTTCAATAACTTACCATTTCAGACAATCCCATTCAAGTCCTGCCTCTCTCAATAACCTGTCAACAACCCCTTATCTCCCTCTGCTGTCTTGAACTAACAACATTAGAGTCCTGCCTCTCTCCTGTCCACAGCCCCCTACCACCCCTGTTGTTCTGAACAATCTATCCAAGTTGTTTTGTTTCTGCACATCTTTCCAAATCCCTTGATTAAACCTGAACTCAAATCCAGAGCAAAGCACTAGGGAGTTTACCTATACTGCAGCTACAGCAACGCCGCTGACATCCCCAGCATTGACAGACACAATGCTGAGTGTCTGTATTTAATTATACAACTCTGAGTCAGAGTTGTCTCAGGAAGGGGGCGAACACTGGGAGATGCACTGCCAATGTCAGCAGGGACCATTACAGCAACCTGTTGATTTCTGTCACTGTAATGCTCTTAGCCGAGGATGTTTCATTTTGAGGTCATAGAAACACAGAAACAGAATTTGACGGCAGATAAGGACCGCTTGGCCCACACAGTCTGCCCATTTCCCTACCTAATGGATAAGCTGCAGATCCTAGTTAACCAGCAGCCTACTTCTTCCTACCCCCACCTCCTAGAATTGCCTTATGACTGTCCCATACATGCTTGAATTCCACCACTGTTTTTGACTCCATAACCTCCTCCGGAAGGCCGTTCCATGCATCCACAACCCTCTCTGCGAAAAATACTTCCTTAAATTACCTCTGAGCCACCCCCTCTATCTTCAAATTGTGCCCTGTTCTTTTTTCTCTTTTTTGAAAGATGCTACCCTCTTGGACTTTGTCGATTCCCTTGAGGTACTTGAAAGTTTCTATCATGTCCCCTCTCCTCCTTTCCTCGAGGCTATACATATAAGCTCCTTAAGTCTCTTTATATGTCTTCCGGTGCAGACCCTGCACCATTTTAGTTGCCCTCCTCTGGACAGCTTCCATCCTGTCTATGTCTTTGCGGAGACTGGGTCTCAAGAACTGCATGCAGTACTCCAGATGGGGTCTCACCAGCTGTCTGTACAGAGGGATAATAACTTCCTGTTTTCTACTGGTGATGCCTCTCCCTATGCATCCCAGTATCCCCACAGCCCTCCTTGCTGCCCTCTCACATTGCTTGCCCACCTTTAGGTCATCTGATATGACTACCCCCAGGTTCCTTTCCATTTTTGTTGTTGTTAGTATCTTACCCCCCATTGTGTACTCTTCCCCTGGGTTTTTGTTTCCCAGGTGCATTACCCTGCACTTCTTAGCATTGAATCTAAGCTGCCATACATTTGACCATTCCTCTAACCTTGCCAAGTCCCTTCTCATCCTTTCCACCCCACCTTGTGCATCAACTTGTTGCAGATCTTTGTGTCATCTGCAAAGAGACATACTTTTCCTTCCAGTCCCTCTGCAATGTCGCTTATAAAGACATTAAAGAGGACTGGTCCTAATACTGAACCCTGCAGTACCCCACTAGTAACCCTCCTTTCTTCAGAGTGGACTCCATTTACTATTACTGTCTGTGTCCTATTCTCCAGCCAATTCTTTACCCAGGCTGTCATCTTGGGACCTAGTCCCAGGCTGGCTAACTTGTATATTAATCTTTTGTGTGGGACTGTGTCAAATGCCTTGCTAAAGTCTAGGTAGGCCATGTCCACAGCCCCTCCCTGATCTACTACTTTGGTCACCCAGTCAAAGAAATCTATCAGATTTGTCTGGCATGACCTTCCCACTGTGAATCCATGCTGCCTTGGGTCCTGTGCCCTCTGGCCTCTAGATACTGAGACAATTCTTTCCTTCAGAAGTGATTCCATCATTTTCCCTACCACTGAGGTTAAACTAACAGGTCTGTAATTTCCTGCTTCTGCCTTGCTCCTACTTTTGTGAAGGGAATCACATCTGCCCTCCTCCAGTCCTCGGGTACCACCCCATCCTCTCATGATTTGTTAAAGAGGGTAGTCAGTGGTGTCACTAGTTCTTCCATAGTTCTTTTAGAATTCTGTGATGAATCCCATCATTATTGCTTTGTCCACCTTCAGTTTTAAGAGTTCTTTCAGAACCTTTTCTTCTGTAAATGGGCTGGTATCAACTTCTGTATCCAGAGTGTTTCTACTGTTTGTTTTAGGTACCTCCCCTCTTCCTTTGTAAATACTGAACAAAATATTTGTTTAGTATCTCTTCCATTCACAGTCACCTCTGCCCACCCTCCCTCCCTTTATTAAGCCTCACTATCCCTCCCTTGGTCTTCTTTCGCTCCCTGATGTACCTATAAAAGGTTTTATCCCCCTTCTTAACTGAGTTGGCCATCTTTTCCTCGGTTTTGGCCTTTGCTGTTCTGACTGCTTTCCCAGCTTCCTTTTGCTTTAACTGATACAGTTCTCTGTCCTGCTCCTTCTGTGATTCCTTGTACTTCCTGAATGCTTTCTTTTTCTCTTGAACCTTCACTGCCACTTCGTTTGAGAACCATAGTGGTTTCTTACATCATTTTGTTTTGTTTATTTGCTTCACACAAAGGCTTGTTACCTCTGTGATGGCAGTTTTTATTATTCCCCATTGTTCTTCCACCCCTCCTTGCTGCCCATTTGCTAGTGCATTCCTTAGGCACTCACCCATTTTGGCAAAGTCAGCCCTCCTAAAGTCCCGTACTTTTGCCTTTGTATGGCTTGACTCTATTGCTGTGTTTATTGTGAAGCATACTGTTCGATGGTCGCTAGTTCCCAGATGGCTACCCACTTCTACATCTGTGATCCTCTCTTCATCTCCATTTGAGAGAACCAGGTCTAAGATTGCTTCCTCTCGAGTGGGCTCCAATACTAGTTGTGTAAGGCATGCCCCCTGTAGAACATCTAGAATAACCCCACTCTTCGAAGTGGCTGCTGTAACTGCACTCCAGTTAACATCTGGCATATTCAGATCACCCATCAGCAATATCTCCCCTTTTTTTGCCATTCTAATTATACTTTCTATCATTTCCTCCCCCTGAGAAGGGGGTCTGTATACAACCCCTGTGCGGATTGTGGTGCCATTGCCGGTCTCCAAATTTACCCACAGTGCTTCTTCTCCTCCCTGTTTTCCCTTTTGTTCTGTTGCTTTGATTCCTTCCCTTGTGTAAAGAGCGACTCCTCCTCCTCTTTTACCCTCCCTGTCCCTCCTGTAGATTGTGTATCCTGGTATGTTTACGTCCCAGGTCGGCATGCGCACTAGGGGTATGCATTTTTTTAACCCAGCTCTGTATGTAGCCCCTTCCCCCCTAGCATTTATAAAGGTGCTGCAACAGATGGTTACATCAAACAATGGCTTCTGATCAGAGATGTTTCAAAGTTGTACTTCACCGGCAAAGTTGCAAAATTCACCTTTGTGAAAAACTTCATGAATTTACCACTTTGCGATGCGTTTTCCTGGAAAAGTTGTACTTTTCTTAGGTTGAAATCATGCAGTATCAGGTAAACTCAGGTGAAGTTGAATTTTTGATGGTGAATTTGTATGACTTTGAGTGACAAAAAGTGTCACTTCACCTGCCAAAATCTTTTCAAAGTCAGCACCTTGCATTTCACGAATTTGGCACACTTTGCAAATTAATTAGTGAAGCAAAGTTTGCCAACTTTGCACATATCTACACACGATGCTGATGCTGCTGTATACATGTTGGCATGTAGTGATGCACATTGGCAGGAGAAACTCTCACAAAGAATACTGAACGGGAGGGTGAAGTTAGCCATGACGGGGTGCGGTAGGACTGGGAGTAATAATCAATAACAGCCTCAAAGTATCCAAGCAATGTGATAAAGCTTACAGCAAGGTGAACTGAATGTTGGGGTGTATTAGTAGAGGCATTAACAGCAGAAGGGGGGAGGTAATCTTGCCCTTTTACTGTTCACTAATGTGGGCATATCTTGAGTACTGTGCACAGTTCTGGAGCCTGCACTAGATGAAGGACAGGGACAGGCTGGAGGCAGTGCAGAGAAGGACCACCTGTGTGATCCAGGGGTGGAACGGCAGGACATGCAGTATAAGGAATGACTTATAGCCCTCAATAGGTACTTACTAGAAGTCAGAAGGGCAGAAGGGTGAAGGCGATATGACAGAAACATATACGTTTCTGAGGGTGATAAATAGGGTGGAGGGTTCAGTTCACCAGGAATGAATGTACAGTTACAAGAGAGCATAACTGGAAATGGGGAGGAGTTAAGAGAGGTGTCAAGAAGTTCTTCTTAACTGGGAGGTGCACAGGTAGTTGAATAAGCTGCCCAAGGGAGTGGTGGATGCAGGGACAATCAATGGGTTCAAAGCAGGGAGAATAAAATAATAGAGGACTGGTAAGGATGATGGGGTGACAGAGCAGGAGAAGAAGTGCTACTCCAGTAAGGCCGTAAGTCTATGGGACAACACATAATTAGTAGCCAATACTGACTGGATGGTCTATGAGACTTTTTCTGCCATTACTTCTGTACATCTATGTACAGTACATGAGCTGCTGCACTGATGAGAATGTAGCAGCTTCTCAATGCACAGTTGCAACAATTTACATGATCAGATATTTCCTGAAATTTCACTGGTATTTCCAGATAAATTCATTGCCTTCCTGCAGTAGTGCTGTAGGGCCCCCAGAGAAAATGTCTTAAGAAATATCACAACATTTCTGGAACTGTCTGATCACATCAGTTGCTGCAGCTGTACTCATTTTTCTTCCAAGTAGCAACCTATGCAAGTAGATGGCTCAGCAACTGCACCAGCTGCTACTGACTGACTGCAACCAATGGTGTCAATGGTTGGAACATCTGTAATGAGGAAATAGGGTGGGCTACACACATAGCTGGGTTTACAGACCAGGCAGATAACAACTAAAGAGAGATAGATAAGAAAGAGAATAGGGTAAGAAAATATGAAAGGACAATCTTGTGATTACTTCCCTCTCCTTTATCTTCCAGACCTCTCTGACTGCCAGTAAAAAAATGCCTGTAATGTTACAAAAAGGGTGTTTACAAAGTTCTGACACATAGGACTGTGTTGCAAGAGACAAAATCCACTCATGGAGAAACCTCATTGGCAGGTCACCCTTCAGAGGTTAATAATTAATTTTTATTCTGTGCCACGTACTCTCAAGTTTTCCAGTCAGCCATCCATTCACTGGGAAAATCCCTTTACAGCAACAGTTATGGGAACAATTAGGAAACAGATCTTTAGACAGTTGTTTTCTTTAAGGAAAGTTCCAGCAGGGACCTTGAAAAACAGTTTCTCTTTTCTTGGGCTATGTTTACACATGCTCTCCACCTGGAAACATGAATGGCATTTTTATTGTCTTGTACAGCAGTCAGCAAAGTAATATATATGTACTGGGGAGTGGACCAGAAAGGGGCAAATGAAATCTAGTGTGGTTAAGTGTTAAACCTTTCCTTTAGGCCTGCAGAATTCTGATTTGGGGTGATTTAAACTGCAACCAACTTGCAGCACCAGATAATGAAATAGACAGAGGGGCCAGAATTATTGATGGGAAGCAGAAGCTGGTAAAGCAATGTGCAGTGGCTGTGGGTAAGTCAAACTGAGTGTTGGGCTGCAGTAAAAGGGGCATAACATGTTATGTGAGTATGTGATCCTGCTTTTTTATAGGGCATGGATAGGGCTTCACTCACTGAACTTTGTGTAATTCTGGGCACATGAGTAAAAAACAAAATCTATATGTATATATATATATTTTTTTTCAACAAAGTTGTTTATCTCCTCAGCTTCTCTGACTAGCCCCAATCTGGACTGGTCCCCCTATCCTGTCACCCCACTTCTCTGGGACTTACCTTCTCTGGTGAGTCCTGCCACATGACCATTTTCAGACAGGCCCAGTAGTCAGTGCAGGGCCTGCAAGAGACTGGGCTATCACTGCACTGCAGTTGGAGGACTTTTCCTCTGATTTCTTCCCTGATAGGGCCCACACATGTGCAATGACACACTGGGTGTGCTCCACCTCTGCAGAGGTACCCCCAGTGTCTGAACATTGGGCCCCTTCCTCTGCCATCCCAAAGTGCAGCCTCCCAGATTCCTCTAGGTAACAAGCAAACTGAAGGATTGGCAGTCCCCCCTCTCCAAGGGAGGAGGGAAGTCCTACAAACACTTAATCCTCTATCCCTAGCTAGCCCACTAGCTAGCCAGGTCCATTCCTGAACCTGATTTGAGGTGTGCTGGGAGGTTAGGTGCCCAGCGCCTCAGCCTCCATGACACTAGCACATTTTGTACAAGAAGAATTTAGAAGCAGTTCAGAGCATGTGCAGCAGAGAGCAATTAAAATGATCAAGGGGGATGGAGATGATAAGCTATGGGGAACATCTTGACGGGCAAGGAATACTGCCTGGAAAAAAAAAGACTCAAAAGGGGTACAATTTCAGTTCTGAATATTTGACAGTGATTGGTTAGGCTGGATCTGGGGAAATGTTTCATCTTGTCAGGGGAAATTGAACTAGATGATATACTCAGCTTTTAAGAACCAATGGCCTGTAATCATGAACATTACCTCCAGCATTAACAGCACGTTATCAATCAGTCCTTATTTTACCAGGCAAAACACCATTGAGCAAGACTAGTTTACAAGGTCGACCTGGGTAGCTTCACAAAGGTTAAAAAAAATATAAGAAGATGCATAGAAATGAAACAAGGTCGAACATAATATGTGCAGCATACAAAATACACTGTACAGCATGCAAAATATATACAACAAACAATATCTACACAATGGTATGGGATGACTTTGACTTTACTAATCAGATTCAACAATGGCCATTAAATAACATGGGTTAGTACAGGCAAAGTAAAGTGTTATCACTGGTGATAATGTTTGTGAATGTAGATCAATGTCAATTAGAGTCAATATAAGTAAGCATTTTTTCACCCAGTGATGGGTAAAGTGGTGGACAAGCCCCCACAAAAAGTAGCTTAAGTTAGGAGTGTTGCATCTTTTAACCCACATTGGTTCAGGCCCTCATGGAGAATAACTTTGCTGAAATCTGCTCTGCTCTGCAATTTCTCCAGCTTGCTGATGCTCACTTCACCCTGTCCAACTATCACCACTGCCAGCATAACAAGATTGGAGACCCCCTGACAAGGATGCTCTGCTCTGCAATTTCTCCAGCTTGCTGATGCCTGCCTCACCCTGTCCAACTATCACCACTGCCAGCATAGCAAGATTGGAGACACCCTGACAAGGGTACTCTGCAATTTCTCCAGCTTGCTGATGCCTGCCTCACCCTGTCCAACTATCACTGCTGCGAGCATAGCAAGGTACGGTCTTCCTACAAGCATCTGAGATTTGAGCTTGGTGCTTACAAGCTTTCTCCAAGATTGGCTGTTTTCTGTCTATGTTTTATCCTTGATTGGCTCCTGATGCTGTGGCGAGATAGCATCCTCCAGCACTATTCTTTTGCTTGAGCCAGGTTCTCCGAGCCTGCTTCTCTTAGACTGAATTGTACTGCTGTTGTCATTATTATTAATGTACAAATGTGTTCTAAAGTGCTTAGCTGATTGTACTGTGCTTAGTTAATTTTACTGTTGTGCTTAGTTGGTTACCGTACCTAACTAATTTATTAATGTGCCAAGTTAATAAATAACAATTTAAATTCTTCTCTCTTTGTTCTTTCACTTTCTCTAATAACCCCACCTCAAACCTGGCACTGATCATCAGCAAGATACTTATATCCTGCTTTGTCCCTACCTTGCCCTTTTTTGTAAATTCTCAGAAATTAGTAATTTACCTTTTTAATGTAGCTCTCCTGCCTCTGTTCTCTCACTCCCCACTTTTCTATTTGCAAGTTATACATCTCTACCACTTGAGGGCATTGTCCCTAAGCCAACACTACTCAAAGGGAAGAATCTTTCTATCTTTCTGACTCTTCACCTGGCTTTAAATTAGGTTCTACTTATGGCTTCTTCTTCACCTTATCAAGACCTGCCACTCAATTAGGCATTACAGAATTAACTTTCCCTAACCACTCCAAGTCATCTGCTAAAAAAAAATCCTTCTTCCCTAGCCCTTACATACCACAGAATGCTGACTTTACAAATAAGCTGCCTACTTCTCCTTGCTCTCCTTACTGTCTCACTTTTTCCAACACCACCTACCCATGGGAACCTCATAAATAAACCCTTAGTAACCCATCTTGCTTATTCTCTTCCTCTAATTTCAGCCCCCTTGATCCCGATGTTGGGATCCCCTATTCCATTCCTCCAACTTTGGGCTCACCATACTTTTCTACACTGTGGCTCCCTCTCTTCTGTCCCTAACTCCTATGCATTCCTGTGCTCCCTGTCTATACAGTTTGCTTCCTCTTATTATCCGCCTACCCCCTATAGCTCAGTCACATCCAAGTCATGGTACAAAAGTTCAAAGCTTCACTTCATAATCATCTCCCTTTAGCTACTATCCATGGAGAATATAAACCCTAACTCGGGTCCCCATCAATCAAACATGCAGATGGCCCCTCTCCCACACACGCCCTCCTCTGCCTCCAACATGACAACCCTCCCTCATGGTCTTAAAATCCTCCACCTTAACATAAGAAATCAACTACTTAAACTAGTCCTGTTGCAACCCTTAGCACTATTGCTGGCCCCTGACCTCCTCATAATAACAGAAACCTTAAATAATAAAACACCTGATCCCAGTATATACATACCTGGCTACAATATCATCCAGCAAGACAGCGCAGGTAGGGGTGGTGGCATAGCTATATACACCTCATCCTGCATTCATACTACCCTGGTCCTATCTGTATCAAAGCTTATGAAGCCATCGTCCTTGGGCTCTACATGTCTTACTCCATACCAGTCTATGTTGCTGGGATTTACTGCTGCCCAGGCCTCTCCCCTACTATTGCCTCTAATCTTCTCTCTCAAATTTCCACCCTTACATCAAACTGCAAACTCTATATACTAGGTGACTTTAACCAGAAATGGCCTGACCCCTCCCCATCCAAGCTGCATAACAACATTGTGGCCCTTCACTTAACGCAATTGATCCATGAGCCAACCTGACTAAATACTAAATCAGGCAAACATTCAGTCATCAATTGTGCCCTAACCTCATATGTCCACAGAGTAATTGAATCAGGACTCCTCCTGGATGCACTCAGTGACTATCATGTGCTCTATCTGGTCCGCAAACTCCACCACCCAAAGCCCTGCATGAAATATTGCTTGTCCACTCATATAAATCCCTAGACCTTACCCACCTCCTATATGACCTAGCCCACACTGACTGGTCTCCTATTTCCTCTGCTACCACAGTTAATGAAGCCCTGGACTATTTCCATGGTCAATTTCTTAACATCTGGAACAAGCAAGCACACCTTTAAGTGCACTTGAGTACATGGAAACCACCCCGTGTGGATCACAACGGAATTGATGGCATGTATGAGAGCTCAAGACCTGGCTTGGAAGGCTCTCAAAGTCTCTAAATCAAATGCTGACCATGACAGATATCGAGCCCTCAGAAATGCCTGCTCCAAGGCTACAAGGCTCGCTAAGTCTGAATACTTTAGATCCACCTTTGATGCTAACATACTGTATGTACCCCTTCAAAATTTTGGAAAGTTATTACCTCCCTCTTCTCTTCCCCCTCTAAATCCCAAACTCCACTCATCTATGTCAATAATGCCCTTATGTTTGCCCACCTCTCAGTTGCCACTGAATTCAGCTCTTACTTTACCTCATGTGCTGTTGCTATATTAGCTTCTCTTTCTCCTACCCAAGCAGTCAAGTCTGTCTGCAATAACACACCCATGCACCATCCCTGATGACCTCTTCTCCTTCTATCCAGTCTCACCTCATGATACTCTAAATGCTCTCCTCACTCTCAATCCATCTAAGGGTTCCTCAGCTGATGGCCTTGACCCCAAACTTCTCTTCCTCTCCGCTCATGCCATTTGTTCATCACTTTCTGCCTTACTAACCCTTTCCTTCTTGCTGGCCTCCATCCCTGACCCATGGAAGCACGCTATATTTCTCCCACTATCCAAAGGAGGTGAACTTTCTATGCCTGGGAACTATCAGCCAGTCTCCCTCTCACCTATTCTTGCTAAGCTTCAGGAGCACCTGGTCCTCTCCCAACTCTCCTCATACCTCTCTGACTGCCTTTTTCACTCCCTGCCAATCTAGTTTTAGAAAAGATCACTCCACTACCACTTCCTTACTTAGGCTCACTGATTCCATGCTCTCAGGTGTGGACAGTGGTCTAATCACATCTGCGATCTTTGTCAACCTTGCAAAGGCTTTTGACAAGGTCTCCCTCCCTCTTCTCCTAGATAATCTGTGATCTGCTGACCTGTCTGATTCAGCCAGAAAATGGTTTAGCTCCTACCTAACAGTCAGTCAAAACTGCTGATTCCACCTCCCCCCACTCCAGATTAATGCTGGTGTACCCCAAGGCTCCATCCTTGGCCCCCTACTATTCTCCATATTCCTTAATGATCTCCCTTTAGCGTGCACCTCCTTCTGAATCCATATGTATGCTGATGATACTGTCCTTTTCTACTCTGGCCTCTCACCAACTGATGTCGCTTCCACACGTTCAGCTTAAGTTTGAGAAAATTCAGCAATTGCTAAGCTCCCATCAGCTTTTCCTCAACACCAGGAAAACAGTCTCCATGATCTTTGGCATTAGACAGAGACTCTCTAGGCTAACTAAATTGCCCGCCTTCCACACTCTTGATGGCTCTAGTCTACAGAACACCTCCTCCTTTGGGTATTTTGGGGTCTGGCTAGACTAGCACCTAAACTTCACTGGACACATAGACTCCATCCTGAAAATGCTGCACCCCAAATTAGGTGCCCTTTACAGGAACCTAAGCTGCCTACCTCTACAGGCCAGGTGGGAGATTGTCCAGAAAATTATACTGCCCATCTTTGACTACTGCAGCATAGTCTACAGTGCCACTCCCAAGTCATTGTTAACCAAATTGGACACTCTTTACAATGCTTTCTGTCATTTTGCTCTGTGTGCCCTTTTCTTTACCCACCACTGCAATCGATATCACTCTTTAGCTTTTCCTTCCCTGGGAAACTGCTGTCTAGCCCACTGCATAAAATTTATCTCCAAATTCTGGTTTGATATGCTTCCCCCTTACCTCACTGTCCTCCCACTCCACTGCCCCTCTCTCCCTCAGATCCAATGATTCCTGCACCCTAGCTATACCACGATGCACCACCTCTACAGGCCAATCGTCATTCTCCTATAGGTTCCCTAAGCTCTGGAACACAATGTCTCATCAAATCAGGCACTCCTCCTCCTCCCTGTGGTCCATCTCGACCTCTCTCCTCAACTTACTTTTTCTATCCTGCAGCTTCTCCTAATTTCCCTTCTGGCTCCTCACTCCTCTTAATATCTCTCTCTTAAAGCCCCTCTGGCTTCTTCATCTCCTTTGCCAGCCTAGCACTTGACGTGAGGACAAACCAATGTACTTTATTGCACTTCCTTATCCGCATTGTATGAATTAATCTTCAGTGCTGTTAATTTGCTCCTCTCGCATCAAATTCCAATGTTGATCTAATGCTACTGATGTATTGTTTTTTCACTCTTTTGCTCCTCTGTTTTATATTACCTTTTGAAATGTGTTGCTGAGTATTGTGTATATATACTTTTCTATAATACTGCATGGAAATGTGCTTTTGATTACTGTACTCCCATGTTCCCCTTCCCCCAGGACACTCAGTGAGATGAGCAGTTTTATATTAGTCAGTGTGCCTTTCCTGGTGAAATTTTTCAATAAATAAATTCAGCATTGAATTACTTGGGGAGAAGAGGGGAGGGTCATAGAGTTCACACATTTTAGCAGAAACAGTATACAAGGAGGAAAGGGCAGATAACTTGGCTTTGGGTCCCAGAGATTTCCATCATCAGGGTTGGGGGCGGGCATGCAGAACACACCACCTTGCAGAATTAGTATCCTAGGAGGAAACGACGATCACTTAGCCCCAGGTTCACTGGGGGAGTGGAGGGTAATGGTGCTTATAACAAAATTAAGAACAAAGCATTAAAAAGCAGATCACTTGGTCTTCGATTCCCAGAGACTTCCATCATTGAGGGAGGGTCATGGAGAGCACACCTCAAAGCAGAATGAGTATGCCCACAATTAAGTAAAGGATCACTTCTTCTTGGTTTCCCAGAGGTTTCCCTTATTGGGAAGGGTCACAAGAGCTATCCCATAGCAGAATAAGTATAACAGGAAAAAAAACAGTGGCTCACATTGTCTCAGGATTCTAGAGATACGAACATATGAACATATGTAAATTGCCAGCAGAAAAAGGCCTTACGGTCTACCAAATCTACTCAATCGTGCAGCTAGCAGCCCTTATTCTTCAACTGCCCCTCCCTCCTGTGCCCTCTCCCTAAACCCTCCCCTTTGCCCTGTCCCAACCCCTTTTGAAGGTGCCCACTGTTCTACTGGATACCACCTCTGCCGGTAACGCATTCTACCTGGCCATCACCCACGCCATAAAAAAGTGTCTTCTCATCTCCCTACTGAACCTTCCCCCCACTCCAGTCTGATATCATGGCCTCAGGTGTTCCTCCCCTCCTTTAGTTTGAGAAGCCTCTCTGTACCAGACTTGTTGATTCTTTTCATATACTTGAACATTTCAATCATATCTTCCCTCTTCCTCCTCTCCTCCAGTGGGTACATGTTCAGTTCCCTCAGCCAAGTCTCATAAGGTAATTCTCCGAGACCATTGATCATCTTTGTCACCCTGCGCTGCACCCCCTCCAGTAACCTAATGTCCCTCTTCAGGTATGGGCGCCAGTACTGTACACAGTACTTCAGGTGTGGCCTAAACAGTGATCTATACAATGGCAGAATTACCTCTCCCATCCTTTGGAATATACCCCTAGCAATAAAACCCAGCATCCTGTTTGCCTTTGCAGCCACCATTCTACATTTCCATCATTGGGAAAGCGTAGGATCATGGAGTGCAAAACATATGGAAGAACTACTGTAGTATCTCAGGAGGAAATGGATGATAACTTGGTCTGGGGTTTCCAGAAGATTCCATCACTAGGGGAGGAAAGGTCATGGGCCAGGATATACATAGATCCAGATTAGGACCCAATAAATATTTGCTCTGCCTGGAGCTAACCAGTGGTATATTGGAACATGCTATCACACTTTGTGATCACTAAAGGTATGTTTCAATATACAAGCTAGGCGCTAACCGGAATGTGATTGTAAACTCCAGCCTCCTACTGGCCATGGGAGTTATCTGGCCAATAAAATACTATAGGCATCATGATCACAATCAGGCTGTTAGGGCCCAGTAATGGCAATTGTTACAATGGAGAAAACTGCCATATTTGTACTGTACCGTAACATGCAAATGACACTTGCAAGGTGCTATAGAGTCATTTGCCTCTCATTAAGGAGCAGCTGGCACCTTCAGTACAACTTTAACAAATCATAACATTAAGACACAGTTCAGCTTGTGTTTCATGTTAGTTCTGTATTCCTCCTCCCCATTATTTCTTACTGAGGTCATTTGCATTAAAGCAAAATTTTTGTTCCTAAAGAGTTCAGCTATTTCTGTTGCCTTCTCCTTACCTAAGGTCATAATGCACTGCGTGTGACATCACAGTTAATCTGACAGCAACACATTGTGATGTCACAACAGAGGATTATGACTTGAAGTAGGGAATAAGCTATAGAGGCAAATGAACTCTAAGGGAACTCTAAAAGATAAAGATAATGTAGTCATGCAAATTTACTTAGTAATAAATAATAGGGAATAGAAATATATAGAATATATATGGAATGCAATCTGAATTGTACCAAATTATTATGTTTTTCAAAGTTTTCTTTGAGGCATCAGTAGCTCTTTAAGGTCTCATTACAGACCAGGAGCAAACAGTGTCTGCAGACCCAATAAGTGTCTGTCGGGCTGCCACATTGGTGGTCTAGGGGTCCCCCAAGCACCCCCAAGTGTAATATTGTCATAATGCCTGCTGTCTAGTGGTCACTCCACCCCCTGAGCACCCCTGACTGTAACACAGTGAGTATCCCTGCTGTCTGGAGGTCTCCCCACACCTGAAAACCCCTGACTGTAATATTGTCTGTATTCCTGCTGTCTAGTGGTTCCACCTGCTACCGAAACACCCACAACTTCAATATTGTTAGTATTCCGGGAGTCTAGTAGTCCATCTGGTCCCCTAAGCACTCTGACTATATTATTCTCAGTATCCTTGGTGTCGGGGGGTCCTTCCTACCCTCAGCTTTGAGTTCCCACACCCAAACTCAGCACACCCCAGATCAGAGTACCTCTGTAGTGACCTCTGCTCACCTCCAGGGCCGGCCACTGACTTGCAGTTTCGTATCATGTATGTACTATAATCAGCTGCATTTACAGTAGGTGCATGATCAGGGACTGTTAGGCAGTGGCCAACTGTGTAGGTGAGTGGAGGGTCTGTGCTGGTTGCCATGGAGGGACTCTGAACTAGGAGGTGCTGGGTTAGGTTAGGGGATTCAAAGCCAAGGGGCAGGAAGGACCATTGAATGCCACAGACACTGAAAATGTTCCATTTGGGAGTGTTTGAGGGTGGGAGGGGCCACTAGATACCAAGGATTATGACAATAGGACAGGCAGGGTGTTTGGGGACAGAGGGGACCACTACACACCAGGAGACATCAGACATTATGATGACATGACAGTAGGAAACATTTAGGCAGGGGGAGGCCATGGTTAGGGAATACAGAGATCAAAAGGACTGGTTTTGGGAGGCAGTAATTAGAACAGCATTGATGGCTACCTACCACCTTCAAAAGCCTGCAAATATGCCACTGTGCCTACCTGTAAGGCACTATCACTACTTTGCATAGTCACACCACCATATATTAGGGTCAGTCACTAATGGGTTAGTGGCTCGCTAACCACATCATCCAATATGGCATCTTTTTGGTCCCTCCTTGCACTGGGACCACAAAGTGGTAGTAGCTAATCGCTAATCTGTTCAGTCCGTGAAACTTGCAAATTCTGATTTTGCAGATTTTTCATGAAATTCCACAAAATTCCTTGAAATTTCATAAATGTTTTTCAGAAGCAAATGGCTTGATACCTTTTATTAGACCAACATAGATGTTACAATAAGAACAACGTGCTTAAGCTTTTGAACTAACAAAGTCCTTCCTCGGAAGCTTATGACAGTTATTTAGAAACTCACATACCCCTAACGGTAGCAGACGGGAAGATTGCTCCTACAATGGTGTGGTCTGAGGGAGTGATCCTGAAAGTGCTGCTGCTGAATGAGCGAGCACACAGAATGGCAGACAGACAGTGGAAGAGTGAACAGCTTTTCCGCTTGGTGAGGGCGCGTCCTACATACACCAGCTGCAGAACAGCAAGCACCATCAGGCCTGCACACAGGGGAGCCAAGGCCAGAACACAGGCCACACAGAAGAGCGAGCACAGGTCGGCCAGAACAGAAGGCTACAGCAGGCAGAGGCATCAGGTGCCTGGCTTGCACTGCCCCCGTGAGCCCTTTTCCATCGCTGGGCTACAAGGCCATGTGCAGCATCACAAGGTGCACAGTGGGCAACCCTCCTTCCCTACCTGTTGCGGAGTCACCCTGCCATGGGTGCTCCCACATCCACTGCATCCCCTGCAGTCACCCTCCTGACACAGACTTGCATGGCATGGCCACTGCACAGCCGGCCAGTGGATGTCTGCTCCATGCTTCCTGTTGTTGGTCCCAGAGGCTGTGCCCCAGGCTATGCCCCCATGTGTGCCTTCCTTCCACCCCTATGAAAACTGCTGGCCACTCTGCTGTGCCCTTCCTGGTCCCTGTGGTACTGCTGCCATATACCATCTCTACTGTGCTGGTCTCATTCCCGTGCCCCTACCCGTTGTCCTCAAGGGTGATGCTGCATGCCCACTGCCCCTGTCCACTTGTGATGTGGAATGTGGCCATTGGCTGCTGCATGGTCTGTGTCATCCATCCCTTGCTGCCCTTGCTGCATCGTCCATTGCCTCCTGTGCCCTGCAGTGCTCACCATGTACATGACACCCTTCCAGCCACTTCCTACTGCAGTCGCTCACTCTGCCATTTGTCATTCCATTCCAGTCGCCCATGCAGTGGTTGGCATTTTCTGTTCGCCGTTTCGGGCTGCACCATTAAGGGGGTGCTCTTATCACATAAAACCCTATTAACACCCAGATCATACATAAAAAAATAGAAAGAATTATCATTGGTTTAAAATACTGATTTAAACCATCACTGAAGTTAGAAACAGTTAAACCAGATCTCACCAGTTTGCTATCAGCTGAGATGTCTTCAAGGCAAATATCATTAAAATAAGATAACAACCTTCCAAGCAGAAAGCTCAACTATCCTCAATTCTGACTGTCTCAGCATGTGACTGGTGAGGTCTGGTTCAACTGTTTCTAACTTCAGTGATGTTTTCATTGAATATTTTAAACCAATGAGAATTCTTTCTAAGGTTTTTATGTATGATCTGGGTGTTAACAGTATGTGAGTTTCTAAACAAATTGTCATAAGCTTCAGAGGAAAGACTTTCTTAGTCCAAAACCTTAAGCCTTTGTTCTTTTTTGTAACATCTATGTTGGTCCAATAGAAGATATCAAACTATTTGCCTCTGGATCTGTTCTTATAAGGACCAATATGGCAAAAATTAAATCTGTATTTTGTAAAAGTTTTTGGAAATTTTTGAAATTCTTTAATTGGTCATATCCGATAGGTTCTCAGTACTGGCTACAATGCAGGATAAGGAGGGGGAGGAACTCATGGATGGGGAAGGAAGAATGGAGAGTACTGTCTTCTCAGAGGGCAACAGTATGGCAGATGGAGGGGACAGGGGTATGATGGGAAATGAAAAGAGGGAATTGGGGAGGACAGCATGTGGGGAGAATAAAGCAACAGATGAGGAAGGGAAGCAAAGGTCAGGTGGTGATGGCAATGAGGGGGCTCAAGTGGGGAGTGCATTAGAGGGAGTAGAGGGCAGGTCAGCCATGGAAAGCAGTGGGAAGGGAGACAGGATGAGGGTAGGGGCTGAGGAGGAGGCAGATAGGGCAGGAGGAGTCAGGGATATGCAGGACGAGGTAAAGATTCAGAATAGGGGCCAGGAAAATGGGGTGAGGCAGAGGCTACTACAGGGAAAAAGGGGGTGGAGTCTTAGTGCTGACAGACTCAATACTAAAAGTGGTGAGATGGGGAGTAAAGGGGAATGGCATAGTTGCATATGGGTGGAGTGCATACTGCGTATGACAGCAGGTGGGTGGAGACAGTTTATTCTTAAGTACACAAAGAAGGGGAGGGAGAAACGTTTTGTGATGCACTTGGCCATGAATGATCTGAAGGAGAACACAGTCAAGAAGATACAAGAGAGATTCTTGGAGCTGGGGAAGTTGTGTCAGGAAGCAGAAAGCTTGGTGGCTTTCTCGGAAGTACTTCCAGTACCCAGAACAAGTGCTGCAAGGAAATTAAAAATAGTGGAGTTCAAGAAGGTGCTATAGAGTCATTTGCCTCACATTAAGGAGCAGCTGGCACCTTCAGGACAACTTTAACAAATCATAACATTAAGATACAGTTCATCTTGTATTTCATGTTAGTTCTGTATTCCTCCTCTCCATTATTTATTACTGAGGTCATTTGCATTAAAGCAAAATCTTTGTTCCTAAAAAGTTCAACTATTTCTGTTGCCTTCTCCTTGCCTAAGGTCATAATGCACTGCTTGTGACACCACAGTTAATCTGACAGCAGCACATTGTGGTGTCACAACAGAGGATTATGACTTGAAGTAAGGGAGTAAGCTATAGAGGCAAATGAACTCTAAGGGAACTCTAAGAGATAAAGTGAATGTAGTCATACAAATTTACTTAGTAATAAATAATGGGGAAGAGAAATATATAGAATATATATGGAATGCAATCTGAATTGTACCAAATTATTATGTTTTTCAAAGTTTTCTTTGAGGCATCAGTAGCTCTTTGAGGTCTCATTACAGACCAGGAGCAAACAGTGTCTGCAGCATCAATGAGAGTCTGTCAGGCTGCCACATAGATGGTCTAGTGGTCCCCCAAGCACTCCCAAGTGTAATATTGTCATAATTCCTGCTGTCTAGTGGTCACTCCTCCCCCTGAGCACCCCTGACTGTAACACAGTGAGTATCCCTGCTGTCTGGAGGTCCTCCCACACCTGAACACCCCTGAGTGTAATATTGTCTATATTCCTGCTGTCTAGTGGTTCCACCTGCTACCCAAACACCCACAACTTCAATATTGTTAGTATTCTGGGAGTCTAGTAGTCCATCTGGTCCCCTAAGCACCCTGGCATTATTGTTCCCAGTATCCTTTGTGTCTGGGGGTGGTCCCTGCTGCTCCTTGGCTTTGAGTCCCCACCACCCAAACCCAGCACATCACAGGTCAGAGTCCCTCTGTTATGACCTCTGCTCACCTCCAGGGCCGGCCACTGACTTGCAGTTTCTTATCATGCATGTACTGTAATCAGCTGTGTTTACAGTACGTGCATGATCAGGGACTGTTAGGCAGTGGCCAAATGTGTAGGTGAGTGGAGGGCCTGTGCTGGTTGCTATGGAGGGTCTCTGAACTAGGAGGTGCTGGGTTAGGTTAGGGGATTCAAAGCCAAGTGGCAGAAGGGACCACTGAATGCCACAGACACTAAAAATGTTCCAGCTGGGGGTGTTTGAGAGTGGGAGGGACCACTAGATTCCAAGGATTATGACAATAGGACAGGCAGGGTGTTTGGGGACAG
Source organism: Neoceratodus forsteri (assembly GCA_016271365.2). NCBI lineage: Eukaryota > Metazoa > Chordata > Ceratodontiformes > Ceratodontidae > Neoceratodus > Neoceratodus forsteri. The sequence continues at coordinate 696,153,182 of CM057451.1, read as the reverse complement.
AGGGAACCACTACACACCAGGAGACACCAGACATTATGATGACATGACAGTAGGAAGCATTTAGGCAGGGGGAGGCCATGGTTAGGGAATACAGAGGTCATAAGGACTGGTTTTGGGAGGCAGTAATTTGCACAGCACTGATGGCTACCTACCACCTTCCCAAGCCTGCAAATATGCCACTGTGCCTACTTGTAAGGTGCTATCACTGCTTTGCATAGTCACACCACCATATATTAGTATCAGTCACTAATGGGTTAGTGACTCGCTAACCACATCATCCAATATGGCATCTTTTTGGTCCCTCCCTGCACTGGGATCACAAAGTGGTAGTAGCTAATCGCTAATCTGTTCAGTGCGTGAAACTTGCAAATTCTAATTTTGCAGATTTTTCATGAAATTCCACAAAATTCCTTGAAATTTCATAAATGTTTTTCAGAAGCAAATGGTTTGATACCTTTTATTGGACCAACATAGATGTTACAAAAAGAACAAAGTGCTTAAGCTTTTGAACTAACGAAGTCCTTCCTCGGAAGCTTATGACAGTTATTTAGAAACTCATATCCCTTAACGGTAGCAGCCGGTAAGATTGCTCCTACAATGGTGCGGTCTGAGGGGGTGATCCTGAAAGTGCTGCTGCTGAATGAGCGAGCACACAGAATGGCAGACAGACAGTGGAAGAGCGAACAGCTTTTCTGCTCCGTGAGGGCACATCCAACACACACCAGTGGCAGGACAGCGAGCAGCAGAAGGCCTGCACACAGGGGAGGTGAGTCCAGAACACAGGCCACAAAGAAGAGCGAGCACGGGTCAGCCAGAACAGAAGGCCACAGCAGGCAGAGGCATCGGGTGCCTGGCTTGCACTGCCCCCGTGAGCCCTTTTCCATCGCTGGGCTACAAGGCCATGTGCAGCATCACAAGGTGCACAGTGGGCAACCCTCCTTCCCTCCCTACCTATTGCGGAGTCACCCTGCCATGGGTGCCCCCACATCCACCGCATCCCCTGCTGTCATGCTCCTGACCCTGGCTTGCATGGCATGGCCACTGCACAGCCGTCAGTGGGATGTCTGCTCCATGCTTGCTGTTGTTGGTCACACAGGCTGTGCCCCCAGGCTGTGCCCCCATGTATGCCTCCCTTCCACCCCTACAAAACACACCGGCCACTCTGCTGTGCCTTTTCTGGTCCCTGTGGTACTGCTGCCATATACCACCTCTACTGTGCTGGTCTCATTCCCCTGCCCCTGCCCATTGTCCTCCTGGGTGGTGCTGCATGTCCACTGCCCCTGTCCACTCATGATGTGGAATGTGGCCATTGGCTGCTGCATGGTCTGTGTCAGCCTTCCCTTGCTGCCCTTGCTGCATCGTCCATTGCCTCCTGTGCCCTGCAGTGCTCACCATGTGCACAACGCTCTTCCAGCCACCTCCTACTGCAGTCTCTCACTCTGCCATTTGGCATTCCATTCCAGTCGCCCATGCGGTGGTCGCCATTTTCCGTTCGCCGTTTCGGGCTGCGCAATTAAGGAGGTGCTGTTATCACATAAAACCCTATTAACACCCAGATCATACATAAAAAATAGAAATAATTTTCACTGGTTTAAAATACTTATTTAAACCATCACTGAAGTTAGAAACAGTTGAACCAGATCTCAGCAGTTTGCTATCAGCTGAGATGTCTTCAAGGTCAAGTATCATTAAAATAAGATAATAACCTTCTCAGCAGAAAGCTCAACTATCTTCAATTCTGATTGTCTCAGCATGTTACTGGTGAGGTCTGGTTCAACTGTTTCTAATTTCAGTGATGTTTTCATTGAATATTTGAAACCAATGAGAATTCTTTCTGGGTTTTTATGTATGATCTGGGTGTTAACAGTATGTTAGTTTCTAAATAATTGTCATAAGCTTCAGAGAAAAGACTTTGTTAGTCCAAAACCTTACACCTTTGTTCTTTTTGTAACATCTATGTTGGTCCAATGAAAAATATCAAACCATTTGCTTCTGGATCTGTTCTTACGAGGACTAATACGGCAAAAATTAAAATGTATTTCGTAAAAGTTTTTGGAAATTTTTGAAATTCTTTAATTGGTCATATCCGATAGGTTCTCAGTACTGGCTACAATGCAGGATAAGGAGGGGGAGGAACTCATGGATGGGGAAGGAAGAATGGAGAGTACTGTCATCTCAGAGAGCAGCAGTATGGCAGATGGAGGGGACAGGGGTATGATGGGAAATGAAAAGAGGGAATTGGGGAGGACAGCATGTGGGGAGAATAAAGCAACAGATGAGGAAGGGAAGCAAAGGTCAGGTGGTGATGGGAATTAGGGGGCTCAAGTGGGGAGTGCAATAGAGGGAGTGGAGGGCAGGTCAGCCATGGAAAGCAGTAAGAAGGGAGACAGGATGAGGGTAGGGGCTGGGGAGGAGGCAGATGGGGCAGGAGGAGTCGGGGAAATGCAGGCTGGGGTAAAGATTCAGAATGGGGGCCAGGAAAATGGGGTGAGGCAGAGGCTACAACAGGGAAAAAGGAGGGTGGAGTCTTAGTGCTGAGAGACTCAATAAAAAAGTGGTGAGATGGGGAGTAAAGGAGAATGGCATAGTTGCATATGGGTGGAGTGCATACTGGGTATGACATAGGTGGGGGAGACAGTTTATTCTTAAGCGCGCAAAGAGGGGGAGGGAGAAACATATTGTAGTGCACTTGGGCATGAATGATCTGGAGAACAACACAGCCAAGAAGATACAGGGGAGGTTCTTGGATGTGGGGAAGTTGTGTCAGGAAACAGGGAGTTTGGTGGCTTTCTCGGAAGTACTCCCAGTTCCCAGAGCAAGTGCTGCAAGGAAATTAAGAATAGTGGAGTTCAACACTTGGCTAGGAGCCTGTTGTCAGACCAAAGGGTAAGGGCTGGTGGGGGATGGTGAAGAACTTGGGATAGCAGCACCCTGTATGCCTGGGACAGGTTACACTTCAGAAAGGAGAGCTTGGGGGTATTAAAACAGAGACTGGGGGAATATATACTGTAGCAACCAGAGTGGATTTAAACTAGGCATGAGGGGAGACAGCTGGGTGGAATTCAAATAAGGTATCCAACTAGGGGAGCCAAGCGGGTTTACCTGCTATACAAGTAGGGATGGAATAAGGAAGGGTGTGTACAGTGTTGATAACGATAACATTCAAAGGGGGAAGGGTGGGAAAGGCACATATTAAAGCAAAGTCTCCTTCAATGCAAGGAGCCTGGAAAACAAAATTGCTAAGTTGCAGGCTCTCATGGCAGAGGGGGAAGTGGACATAGCTGCCATCACTGAAATATGGGCCACTACATACCAGGAATGGGACCTGGTGATACCGGGCTACAGAATATACTGCAGGGATAGGCAAAAAGGGAAAGTGGGTGGGGTAGTGGTCTATGTGAGGGAGGGGATAAGGTGTGCCAAGGAGGAAGTGGAGGAGGGTAGAACAGAGGCACTATGGATACAATTCCAGGATTCAAGAAACAGGACCCTTAGGATGGGGGTGGTGCATAGGCCACCATCTCAGGCAGAGGACTTGGACAGTGAACTAGCAGAGCAGATCAGGAGGGTCAGCGGGAAGGGTAACACCATGATCTTGGGGGACTTCAATCTGCCAGGGGTGGATTGGAGCACCCCAGCCACCTCAAGTACAAGGGAGAAAGTCCTCCTTGAGGCTTTTCAGGACAGCTTCTTGGTACACATGGTAAGCAAGCTGACTAGGTTAGGCAACACTATGTATTCATGCTGTCTAATGGGGAATTTGTCAAAGAACTGGAGGTGGAGCATGTGCTGGCAAGGAGTGACCACCACACAGGGTAGTTCTCAGTCAGCATGGGCAAGGAGGCTGCAGGAACAGGGACCAGGGTGTTGGACTTCAGGCGAGCTGACATTGGGAGGATGGGGGGAAATAGTGGCTGAGCACCTAGCCGCAATCCACCCACACATGGATGCTGGCCAGAAATGGGAAGTCATCATGCTAGGACTGGCAGAGGCCGCTAGATCATGTACCAAGACACAAAGCAAAAAAGCTAGTGCCAAGAAACCTAGTTGGTTAAGCGGGGAGGGGGGGTTGTTGGAAAAGGTGAGGGCAAAAAGGGCAGCCTTCAGGAGATTCAATTGATCCAGGTGGGGGAGGATAGAGAGGAGTACCTGAAGAAATCTTGAGAGGTGACCAGAGCAGTCAGGGCAACCATGGCTTTCAGAGAGCTTAGACTTGCACAGTGGATCAAGACTGGGGAAAAAGACTTCTTCAGGTACATAACAGAGAGAGAAGGATCTGCAAAAATCGAATAGTAATGATCAGGAAGAATGGGGGGCAGGGAGAGACAGGGGCAGAGCAGGCAGAAGTGCTAAATGAATATTTCTGTTCTGTATTTACTAAGGAAAAGGATGGGTCAATGCTTTAGGGGACACAGAGGGTAGACACAGGGCTGAAGGGGACACAGATGGGGAAATCACAGTGGACAGGGTACTGTAAGGTTTAAGGGCACTGAAGGTTGATAAGGCACCAGGGCCAAATGTCATACACCCCCAGGTACTGAAGGAATTGGCACAGGTCCTGGCAGAGTCATTGGCAGTCTTGTTCAATATCTCTCTGGAAACAGGATGTGTACCCTAGGAGTGGGGGAAGGTTCACGTGGGGCCCCTCCACAAAAGTGGACCCAAGGATGACCCAGGCAACTATAGAACAGTAAGTGTCACATCAGTTATGGGAAAGATAGTGGAGAGAATCCTTAAAGAGAGGTTAGTAATCTTTCTGAAGGTAATGGTCTCCAGGACAGGAAGCAACATAGGTTTGTCTATACCAGATCCTGCCAGACCAACCTGGTTGACTATTATGACTTGGTGACTAGAGAACTGGACAAGGGCCATGCAGTGGATTTCCTATATCTGGATTTCAGCAAGGCATTCGATTCAGTGCTGCACGGGAGGCTGAGGCTGATTAGCAAGCTGGGATACCAGGTAGCAGGGACAAAATTGGTGAATTGGATCAGGAACTGACTGTAAAGAAGGCAACAGAGAGTAGTGGTGAGAGGGGAACTCTCAGCTCCAAGAACGATAATAAGTGGGGTGCCGCAGGGCTTGGTACTTGGCCCAGTGTTGTTTGGCATTATGGCATTAAGAACAAGATTAGTCTTTTTGTGGATGACACCAAGATCGGTGCAGTGGTGGATGACACAGTAGGGTGGCAGGGGCTATAGGATGAACTGACAAAACTTGAGGACTGGTTAGACACATGAAAGCTGGAGTTCAATGCTAAGAAGTGCAAAGTCATGCACTTGGGAGCAAGGGGATCCACGACCGGAGCTCGACAAAGTATTTGTCCAACACCCCGTCAGTGACACCGGCAGGTCAACTGCATTCTGCAGTCAGCTGCCAGTTCGCACTGTCCGTCTGTGTTTTCTTCAGGGAGCTTTGCCCCCAAAACATCCCATGTGGGGGGCTGTGCCCCCACCCCCCATTTAAAGATTATCAACTCCGAGTCGGAGCTGATTGGGGGGTACATGACCCCTGACAGACAGCACCAGGTTCCAGTGGGTTTCCCACAGCGGCATGGCACTGGAGACACTGTAGGGGACATCGCTGGTGAAATGTTGCTGTCAGGAGGGTAACCGGGAGCAAGGAACCCAAGGAGGTGTTACCAGTTAGGAGGGGTGCAGATAGCTGCTACAGAGAAGAATAAGGATCTTGAGGTGATAATAATGAGGCAAATGAACCACTCAGCATAGTGTAGGAAGGCAGCAGCTAATGCCAACAAGATGTTGGGGTGTATTGTCAGAGGAATCACCTCCAAGAGGAGGGAGGTGGTCCTGCCTCCATACAGAACATTGGTAAGGCCACACCTGGAGTACTGCAAGCAGTATTGGTGCCCATACTTGAAGAAAGATGTTCGATTACTGGAGCGGACCCAGCGCAGAGCAACAAGGATGATCATGGGATTGGATGACAGACCCTACAAGGGGAGCCTGAGGGAGTTTAACATGTACTCCCTGGAGGAGAGGAGGGATAGGAGAAATATGATTGAGACCTTTAAATACATGAAGGGTATAAATAAGACTGGTAAAGAGCGGATCTTTAAGTTGGTGGGGCATGATGGACATGGTATGAGACTGAAGGGAGGAAGATTCAGGAGAGAAATGAGGAGGCACTTTTTCACAGAAAGGGTGGTGTCTATGAGGAATGCTCTGCCTGAAGAGGTGATGTCCTCTAAGTCGGTGGGCAGTTTTAAAAGGGGATGGGACAAAGTGAGGGGTAGGGTCAGCATGACAAGGGGAGGGGAGGGAGGGGCAGCTGCAGTATAAGGGACTGCTAGCTGCACACTTGAGCAGACTTGATAGACCATATGTATTTATTTCTGTTTTGGAGTTACAACCTTTGAGCCTAGCTGTCTCTTTTACAAAGTTTCCACGTCATTAGAAAATAAGCAGTACAATACAGAGAACAAACTACAAGGCAATTTTGTCAAGGTAGGCAGACATGATAATACAGATTGGAAAAGGTTGTATCAGCATAATGCCGAGACAACTTACAGTAGAGATAAAGTGAAGAAAAGAAAAGTCAGACAATCAAAAGTAAAAGTGAGCAGGCAAAAATCAATAAGCGGCAACTGTTTGGTAATCCCATAACTAAGTGCAGTAAGTGAGGGGAGTGGCAGCCAAAGTGGCTTTGTCATAGAAGGAAGAGAAAGGTAGAAGGGGAGTTGGTGAGAGGGGGGGGTGGCAGGTAGCAGCTAGCATGGCATTGTCAGCAAATGTGGTGTAGAAGAGAGAAAAGGGGGAAGAAGGTCAGCAAAGCTGGCATAGAAGAGAGAAAAGTGGTGAAGAAGGCCCCTATGGCCTGTATCTGCTAGCAGTTTCGCATGTTCGTACCTTGAGCCATGTTATAGCTAGTGAGCTGACATTTGGTATGCATATTGCTTGGAAGAGGACCTACACGTACATTAAATTTCATGACATTTGGATGAAGGACAGATAAATTATGGGGCTCAAAGCCTAGCGATTTATTCTTGTGAACATTTCAGAAAAAATTTCTATGCTTACAACTTAGCCACCTTTGGAGCTAGCTAATTGAAAACTTAGATGCATACTGTCTTGGAAGTCATAGAAACTGCTAAATAGAGACATCATTGGTGGTGTAAATTATAATTTGCAGTTCAAAATATCACAATTTACTTATTTGTTAAACTGTATGAAAATATTCAAAATATTTGAATGTTTATAGCTCCACTGCTATTGCAGCTGTACACTCGAGATTTGGCATGCATGCCAAAGTAAATATGCCCTGGAATCTAATGAAGTTGGAGAAACGTGGTTTAGCAGGATAAAATTTATTGTGGATACTTTAGAAATTACTAATTGGCAAAATGTGCTCAAAAATTCATGGACATAAAATAGGTAATGTCATTAAAGTTCCACTTGTGGAACTTAGCTTTCTCAAAGTACTTATCACCACTGAATCACCTTACCTGCCATGCAATATGTTTCGAACACTCCTGTAACAGTGATGCCCAGCATCATGCTCAAGGCCCCTAGAAATCTGCGGCACAGAATTTTGCGCAGAACTTGTAATCTACCGCAGAACTTCTTCGGTGCCACAGAATTCACCTTCTTGTTGATTTTTTATTAATATTTCTGTTTTTCCATAGAATCTGGTTCCCTTCCCCTCTTTTTATATCCTAAACCCCCTATATGCTCAGAATGTGATGTTATCATTGCTATAACATCATACATTAGCTAATGAAATGGCTGCAGTCTGCAATAGAAATGAACAGTTACTTATCTACCACAGCTCCCACTGCCAGAGATGGTGGCACAGCACATCAGTCACGGTGATATTTTCTCAATCTGCACTACAACCTAATACAATTTTCAGTCTTACATTATTGCACTAGGGCCAACTTAAACAAAACCTTGTCAATAGCAGAGACCTGTTAAGTCCATACCTCACTTTGTACAAACCTATTTGTGCCTTTAAGTGCAGAGATGCCATCTGAAATGAATAACTGGTAAAATGAATTTAACTGTCATTTTTAAGAAAAACAAAGTAATTATGCCCAGAAAAATGGAATATAATAATGTGTAGACCTGTTGAAAGAATAGACCTGTTAAATGAATAATTGCACTGTATGCATTTTTGCCAGGGTTATTGATTACATATTGTCATTGGTTGATAGAATCACCTAAAAGTTATGGAGAAATGTTGTGTGCAGGGACAGCTGTTGGGCCAGAGGATAACATGCTGTGTTTCCATGCTGGCAGCTCAGGTTCAGAGATTAGCTCTGGGAGCTGGCTGGGCAGCACAAGGATTGGTGGAACACATCATTGCTCGGAGCCTGGGAAGGTATGGCACAGTGTTTTGTCACATGGTGGACACACTGTGCTGGTCTGGAGAGCTCTATCTCACAATCAGTTCACATGCATGTCATGGCCTGATGGTGTTACGCAGTGTGTCAGAGAAAGCAGGTTGACATCAAAAATGAGTTTTGGAATAACTCCTCTATTCCATTTCTAATGGGACCTGTGTGAATGAGGATGCAAGTTCATGGAAATTAAAAAAAAATATATTTATATATATATATATATATACACACACACACACACACACACACACGTATACAGTATCTCTGTCTCTCTCACCACACACACCTTTGTATGTATGTTATAGATTGCATATAAATATATAAGTGATACACAGTGGGAACCTCATGTGTGGTGTAGAAAGCACATACAAATATATAAGTGATAGACAGTGGAAACCTTAATAGTGGGATAGATAGCATGCATATAGAAATACCTTATTTATCACATATGATCCCCTCAGCATATGTCATTAATTTAACAGGCTAGGACCTTAAGGGAGAGACATTTGTTTTGCTTTTTTAGGCATAAAATTATTTTTATAATTCTGTTATTTTTTGAACTAGTGTTACTGTGCTTTCCATCATCCTGATTGCTATAAAAACTGCCATGAAAGTGAAGTCAGGATGACAAGCTGTCACTGTGATATGGTAGTTTGTTAGTGCCGCAGAACTTCCGCAGAAATTACAAACCGCCGCCGCAGAAGTTTTGCGGCAAATGGTAGTCTTGCCACAGAACTTGGTCCCACTGTGCCGCAGAAAAGTAGGGGCCCTGATCATGCTCCATCATGACTACATATATTCTGGCACACCAAGATAATGGCCCTCATTACCCACCATGCCACATATCCCTCTAATGCACCATCCCGGCCCATCCAGCTGGGACCAAGTTTCATAGGCATTCCCTCCTCTAGGTCAGGGGAGCCGCTGGCAAGGATAAGCTGGTACTACAGTAGGTTAAGAGTATGGAGGCACTCATTCCCCAGGACAGAGGAGGCCCCCAGCAGGACAAGCTGGCTTCCTGGATACTGTTGGTAATACAGTTCAAGTTGGTGCCATGTCAACAGCTGGGATTGACATGGTGGGGTTGAAGGAGCACTTGTGGGGGCCTGAGTGAGTGAGGGGCATGTGAGGTGCAAAAAAAGCACAGAACATGACTTATAGTACTCTTCCAAACACAGCATATTCATTATCACAAATCATATTGTCTTGTCATATACATTTAAAAATAAAATGAAATCATTAAAAAATATTTTTATATTATACGATCATATTACTATTTTATCTAAGCTATAAATAAGATTAAATAATAGAAGAGATAATAATATAAAGTAATAATCATCACATAAAACTATCACTGTAAAATCTATGGTACTGCAAGGAGGAACATAGCAACTATTACTTAGCTGACAGTAGGTTGCAGCGGCCCAGGGTTAATGGGTGTAGTAGACTCAGTAATCCAGAGCAGATGTATGCCAACAGCACTTGTCACAAGTAGGCTATAATAATTCTCATTCACTGCTGACCTCAAGACCCTTCTCCCCCATCTGTAGCATGTTCTCCCTATGTCAGTTACTGCATTGGAAGCCAAAGTGGTTTTACAGAACTGGTAAAATCATACCAAATTTTCTGGTCCAGGCTGAAGCCAAACTGAAGCTGGTTCTGGCCTACTTCTTTCTCCCTTAGGTCCTATTCTTACATCCTCTGAAGAGGTCTTTAAAAGGGGTAGTAAAGTATATCTTTTTGCACAAGCTTTTGGGGATTGATAGTCCCTGATTCAAGCTGGTCACCAGTAATTAATAGCTATTTTATTTTAGTAGTTAATTATTTATTCTTAACTTATTATTATACTTTGAATTCTGTTTTATGTATTGTCTATTTATGTGTTGATGATGGTGTTCTTTTTCATTAAACCAGTTTTATTAGTTTTGACCATAATCAACACAAAACCAGTATTACTACAGATATCAATTGTCATAGCACTTAACTACAGAGTTCAAACTCCCAAGTTAAACTAACCTTACCCCCCCCCTCTCCCAAGACTACGCAGGTAGTTAATTCTTGAGTCACCATTCCTAAGATAAACTAATCGTCAAGGCTTCCAGGCTGTAAGGAGCGCTTCGAGAGTGCCCCAAGATGATGTATAAGCCTTAGCCCTACCTTGCATGTAAGCAATATGCCTTTCCAGCTGTAAGGCCAGAATGCTCTCCCTGTACCACTCCATCAAAGTGGGAGACTTGTCACTAGCCCAGTGCCTTAAGATTGTCAGTTTGGCTGCTGCAGAAATGAATGACATTTAAGCCTTCTGAACTTTGGTAGTACCAGCTGGAAAGAGGCTAATTAGACACACTTCAGGGGTAAACAAGGCTTCTAAACCAAGAATAGGGTCTAAGACATTATTGATAGACTGCCAAAAGGCCTGCGTATAGGGGCATAGCCAGACCATATGGTATAAAGTACCGTTGTCCCTTTTGCATTTGCCACAGAGGGGCGTAGTCCCTGCCCCATATTTGCATAACTGGGTAGGAGTTATGTACATATTATGCATTATATTAAAATGTACCAGTCTCAGCCTATCTTGTTTTATACATTTATACATTGATAACCAGAGCTTCTTCCAAAGATTAGGCTCCTCCGGTATTCCCAACTCCCTTGTCCAATAAAAACAAATCCCTAATGGTAGTCTGAGATCCCATTCCTGAAGCGTTTTATACAGTTTGGAAACTGCACGTGGCTGGGAGGCTATGTGAAGAAGTGTGGCTAGGTCTCTTTCACCAGGGACTGATGGTGCGACCTGGGACAAAAAGGAGATTAGGGCATTACTAACTTGCAAGAACTTGAATATTTCCTTACGCATAACACCTAAGGACTTTCTCAGCTGATCAAAGGGGAGCAGTCTCCCGTTCAACCAAAAGTCTGAGACCCTGAGATGATTTAACTGAGGCCAAAAGGTGGGGGACAATGGTATGTCCCTGACCTTGATATGCGGATTACCAACAATGGGCTGATCGGTCGAGTGGTACCACCTTATTGCGAGGTATTTTTGTATCTGATGGGAAGCTTTTAATGACCATCCCATAGGGTTACTCCTAAGGGACTTAGGGCCTGACGGAGACATATAAAGATCCAGCGAGCATTTAACCCGCGCACAAATACTAATCCATATCTAACTACAAAGGTAGGTATTCCAGATGTCTGCTCCCCTACTCTAGTAGGCCAGTTTGTTTATGTGCTGTGCGACATAGTATAGAAAATGAAGGGCGCCAGACCTCCTTAGTTTCAGGGCTGTCAGTTTGAGGTAAGATCTACGACCCTTTTTGTTCCATATGAAAAGACTGACTGCCCTTTGTAAATTGGAGAACCAACCTTTCGATAGGTATACACCCAGCATACCCAGAGGATATAATATCCTTGGTAGTACATTCATTTTAATTACGCTTAGCCTACTCCAAAGAGAGAACGGGAGCAACCGCCACCTCTCCAAGTCCCCCATTATTGTTTTAACTAAATTACCCAGATTGTCTTTTATTATGGAGTTCAGTTCTTTATAAACATTGATTCCAAGGTATGTAAGTGACTTTGTTTCCCAGGAAAGGCCAAGGGGTAGTAGTTCGGCCTTATTAACCCTGCTATTTAAAGGAAGAATGTTTGTTTTAGCCCGATTTAATTTATAATAGGAAATTTTAGAAAAGGTCTTGATCTCCGCCAGGATAGCTGGGATTGAGACCCCAGGGTCCTCGATGTGCAGTAAAATATCATCTGCATACACCGAATAGGCATACCTGGCATCCCCCACTTGTACACCTTTAATGAGAACATTCTCTGCCATTCTGTGCAATAGTGGCTCTAAATATAGATTAAAAAGCAAAGAAGATGAGGGGCATCCTTGCCTTGTACCCCGAGCCAACTTAAATGGTGAGGACATTACCCCATTGCACTTGACCCTGGCTGAGGGGAACGAATATAGAATTTGTACCCATCTCTGTAATTCTTTAGGCAGCCCGAAAGCGGACAGGGTAGCAAATAGGAAATCCCAGGAAACCCTATCAAACGCCTTCTCGGCGTCCAATGATACCAGCACCATTGGCGTGTCAGAGTCCCTAGCAATTGTGATGAAATGTAACAATTTCCTCATGTGATCTTGAGATGACCTCCCCATCATAAATCCCACTTGTTCACGACTGATAAGATTACCAATGATTTTGGAGAACCTATTTGCAAGGACTTTGGCCAGAATTTTAACATCCGTATTTAATAGAGAAATGGGGCGGTAACTATCAGTATTAAAAGGATCTTTCCCTTGTTTTAGAATTAAAGAGATCATGGCTTCTTGGAATGATGATGGTGTTCTGTCTTTTTTCTTTGCATTTTGTAATGGCACCCTGAGTCTTCAGGGAAGGGTGCCACAAAAAAAATAAAGGTACTACTACTACTACTATTGCTCATTTTTATGTTGGTTGCACACATGCACAAACCAACGTGTTGTTGCAATACAGTATTTTGTGGGGGCGTTGCTGCCAAGCCTGCAGCAGTAAACATAACCAGGGGCTTGCAATGGGCTCAGCAGTCAGCACCAATGACCACTCATTGTAGCCCTGACACAATCCTCTGCTAGGTGAGCTGAACAGTCATAAACTTGAAAGGACTGGTGCTGCTCCAATCAGAGAGGGATTTGGTCCTTTGACTTGCATGAAGCCCACATCAGCAGAGCCAAGCAATCCTGGAAAAATGTTAACCACAGCAACTGGGAGGCCCGAAGAGACAGACGGCCAACCTCACGCCCAGCTGCCATACAATAGCCCCTACTCAACCATGATTCCAGAGGACACGCTGGATGACTGTGGTGGGTGCATGGCAGTTGAGGGGTGAGCCAGAGGTGGTTGTGCCAATGGGAGCATGCCCCCGTAATGATGTCCTTGCTCCTCAGCCCCCACAAAAAGGCTTCAACTGTCCTCACTCCTTTGATCCCCCCTCCCCCCACTGTAAAAAAGGTTTCAACATTAGCCATGGTATGGTTGTCTCTTAAAGCAGATATTGGGATGCCTAATCTCTATGTCGGTAATACAAGCCCCCTGCAGTGCCACTAAGGGACACTGGGGAGCTCACTTCCAGTGTCCCAGTTATTTTCTCCCACCCATTTGTTGTCTGGGACACAGGGGAACCTACTCCCAGTGACCCCATATCTGTACCCCCAATAGTCTGGAACACTGGGGAGTCCACTTCCAGTGTCCCTATATCTATATCCCCCCAATAGTCTGGGACACTGGGGAGCCCACTCCCAGTGTCCCCAAAAATTATTTACAAATATATCTGTAATAAAAAGAAAACGGTCCCCCGATGTTTTTTTTTACCTAAAAAAAAATGATCCCTCATTGCCTCCCCATCCCCCTCCCCCATCCTGACCTCCCCACACCCCCCTTACCCCATACTTACCTCCAGAGGTCAGCTGGTGTCATCTTCTGTGGAGTGGGACACTTCTGCACTCTTCAAAGCCGAATGGCAAACTGAAGAATCAAAGTAAGTGCCGTATAATGGCAACCAATGTCATTTTGAACTTCTGTTGCTATCTCAGCCATTTTTATGAACTTGCACACCAAACTTTCAACATAGCCTTTTTGGGATGTCACCTCATGAACACTGACACTGCCATCTCATTAATCAGTCCCAAAAGTTGATTTCATGTTCATTGCACAGAATCACCTTTTGGGACTGGTTAATGAAATGACAGTGCCAGTGTTCATGAGTTGGGTCTCAAAAAGCCCATGTTGAATATTTGGTGCAAAATTACAAAAAAAGTCTGAGTTACGCGTGTTCATTGAAATTGTGCTATGCATGTGCATAACTTTTGCAATTGTTAATATTTTCACTCCAAACTTTCCATACTGCCATTTTCTCACACCACCTCATGAACAGTACAGCTGTCATTTTTTGCATCCTGCCCAAATCGTGTTTATGCTGCAATGATGCACAATGGCAAAGTTGCTACATGAAATCACCTTTTGGGTACCCAGTAACGAAATGACAGTGCCAGTGTTCATGAGGTGGGGTCCCTAAAAGGCAATGTTGAAAATTTTGTACAAAAATACCTACAAATGGCCATGGTATGTACTGTACATGCCTTTCTCAGTTTCTACACAAGTACATAACTTTGGCAATAATTAATATTTTAATTCCAAATTTTCAACATACACATTTTATCACATCACCTCATGAACAGTACAGCTGTCATTTCTGACATCCTGCCTAAAACATGTTTTCATTCCTCTGGAGCAGAATTGCTCACCTACTGTGTGAAATCACCTTTCAAGACTGATGAACTCGAGCAGTGCTATGCAATGCCAGGTCAGCAAAAATCAAGACTACAATAATTGCAGATCTTGTTGGAATGGTGGACCTGGCTTGCATCACTGAGACCTGGCTGGATGAGAATTCTGGCCCCATTTTGGAGGCTTTAACTCCAGCTGGATACTCGGTGATTCATCACCCAAGATTGGCTCTCTGGGAGGAGGGGTTGCGGTCTGTTTCAAGACCAAACTCCACCTCACGAATGTACCAGTTGAGGAGGCTGAGTCATCTGAGTGTACCATGGTAGCAGGTGTAGGTTGTAGGATTGCCCTCATCTACCGTCCACCTAGAGATGAGAAGCTGTTCCTTCAGGAAGTCAAGGACTTTGTCATCGATATGGCATTTGAGTCACCCAGGCTGATGGTCCACGGTGACTTCTATGCCCGGGTCGATGATGAACTCTCACAGTTTGAACAACACTTCCTCCTGTTGATGACATCTCTGGGCCTCACACAGATAATTACCACTGCTACCCATACATATGGTCACTCTCTTGAATTAGTCTTTCTCCTGGGGATTGAGGCCTCTGATTTGGGGATGGAACCAGTCAAATGGTCAGGTCATTACACTGTAGGGTTTAGTTTTAGTGCCCCCTTTGTAGGCCTGCCACTGTGGCTATGGTCAGGTATTGCCCTTTACAAGGTGTAAGCTCTAAAGACCTGGTGGCAGTGCTTGACCTATCATTCCTCCCAGTGGCAAGCAGTGATCTGTAGACCCTCATGGCAGCTGGTAACTCAGCCGTCTCAGTGGCCCTGGATGTCATTGCTCCTGTCCATGTTCATACTCTCTCCCTTCGCCCTTGGTCCCCATGGTTTGATGGGACTTTAAGGGAGATGCAGCGATTAGGACAAAGGTTAGAGCATTGCTGGCAGAAATCCACCCTTGATGCCGACTGCCTTAGATTGATGGATCATTATCAAGTCTATCAATCCGCAATCACTCGTAAGAAGGCAGAGTTCCTGTCTGGGGAGATTGTGGCTGCTCAGAATCGACCAGCTCAGCTTTTTCAAATGGTAAACAGACTGTGCAACCCAGCCTGTCTACAAGTTTGAAAAGCTTTTTCAGAAATAGAGTGTGATGAACTTGCTTGATTCTTTGCATCTATGGTGGCTGACATCAGGGTGGTACTCTAACCCACACACTCTATGGGTGTTGCTGTGGATCTGCTTGAGGCCACTACTTCTTAGCTTTCCTGGAGTACTTTTGACCAACCGGAGTTCATGGATGTCATGTGGATTGTCCAGGGTGCTCACCCTATATGCTGTAGTTTGGATCCAAGACCAACTTCCCTGATTTTGGGTTTTATTGATTCCATCAGTCCTGTCCTAGCATGGATAGTCTGGTGCTCCTTGGAAACAGGTGAGTTTTCTAGCTCCCTGAAGGAGGCAGTGGTAACACCTCTCTTAAAGAAAGCTTCTATGGACCCAGACTGCCATGCCAACTGCACACCAATCTCTAACCTTCCCTTTTTAGGGAAGGTGATTGAGAAAGTAGTGACTGTGTAGCTGGAGAACCATTTGACCAACCATGACATCTATGAACCCTTGCAGTCCAGATTTCAAACGAGACATAGCACTGAGAAAGCATTGGCTCGGGTGCTCAATGACCTCCTGATGGCTAGAGATCATAAAAAATGTTCCATCTTGGTTCTTCTAGATCTCTTATCAGCATTTGACACTGTGGACCATGGGGTTCTGCTTGACCACCTGAGGTTCATCTGTGGACTGTCAGGTACAGTGCACAGGTGGTTTACATCTTTCCTCACTGGAAGAACACATTGAGTGGTGTCCGGGGTTTATTCCTTGGACCCAGTTTATCTGTCTTGTGGGGTTCCTCATTGTTCAGTGCTGTCCCCCATGTTGTTCACAGTGTACATGCTGCCCCTCAGAGACATTTTAAGAAGGTAAGGGCTGAGGTTTCACTGCTATGCTGATGATATCCAGCTCTACCTTTCTTTTGCACCTGACCAAGATGAAGCTCTCTCAGTCTTTAATAGCTGCCTCAAAGAAATCCAGGAGTGGATGGATTCTAGTTGGCTAAAGTTGAACTTGGAAAAGACTGAGGTGTTGGTTGTGGATCCGGCGTGCCGGATAGGGGGGTCGGGATGGATTCACCCTCAGGACTTTTTCTTGGGGTGTATTACTCCCTACCTCTGAACTGGTGTGAAACCTGGGGTTAATCTTGGACGAAGGGCTTACTCTGCATTCGCAGGTGTCAACTGTCATCAAATCTTCTTTTTACCATTTTAGGAATATCTCCAGGATTAAGCACCTTGTTGTGTCCAGTGATCTTCCTACACTAGTCCACACCTTTGTGTCCTCGTGCCTTGATTACTGCAACTCCCTTTACCTAGGGCTACCTGGATTGGAAATCTGCTGCTTGCAGCTAGTGCAGAATGCTGCGGCCCAGCTTTTGACGGGAACCTCTAGATCTTGTCATATTATGCATGTGCTGCACAGACTGCACTGACTGTCGGTATAGTGGTGGATCACCTTTAAAGTTGGTCTTCTGACCTTTAAAGCCCTACACGAACTAGGCCTACCTGAAAGAGCTTCTGGTCCCCTTCTGCCCTGGACGACTGCTCCGCTCAGCTGACGAGGGGTTGCTAGAGACTCTGAGAGTGTGCTTAAAATATTCAGGGGCCCGTGCATTTATACAAGCGACCCCAGCCCTCTGGAATTCTCTATCCTGTTGGTTACAGGAGTGCATTACCATGGAGGGATTTAAGCAAGATTTAAAAACACTTCTGTGGGTTCAAGCTTTTGGTGAATAAATAATTTTGTATTTGGATTACCTGTTTATACTATTTTAATAATCTGGATGTTTGATGTGTTTTTTAAATTTGTTAGGCGCCTTGATACTTTGAAAGGCGCCTAATAAGATATTATTATTATTATGAAAACAACAGTGCCCGTGTTCATGACGTGGGGTACCAAAAAACCCATGTTGAAAATTTGGTGTAAAATTCCTGAAAATGGCCATGTTATGAAGGTTTGTTGACATTTTCCCACACACACACATAACTTTGTGCTGTCCTTCCCCGCACCCTCCGTTCCCCATCCCGGCATCCAGTTTAACCTTTCCGCTCCCTCCCTCGATGTGCTGTCTGCCTTGCACCCTCCATTATAACATCCAATTAAACCCTTCCGCTCCCTCCGAGTGTTGTCCACCCTTCACCCTCCGTTCCTTATCCTAGCATCCAGATAAACCCTCCTGCTCCCTCTCTCTGCATGCTGTCCTCCCTGTACCCTCCAGTCACCATCTTGGCATCCAATTACATCTTCCCACACCCTCCCTCTGCATGCTGTTTCTCTGACCCCTTCTCACTGACTGACTGTAGCAGCATCTTTAATCCAGCCACCCTACCCTCAGCCTCTACTCCTGAGTCCCAAAAATTACTCTCGATTCTTGGCTTCTATCTCTAGAAAACCCTTAAATTGTTTAAGAAGTAACCAATGTTCAGCACTGACAAATGCTTGTCTTATATTGCTATAAAAATGTGTTGACCAGGAAAGGATCTTGGAGCAAGGATACAGGTGCAACTTTTTGGGGGGTGAGGATCACAAATGAAAAAAATTACAACAAAAAGTGGCTAATGTAAATAAAGAATTCCAGTCAGGGGTTGAGATCCTGCCATAGCACTCAATCAGCTTTGGTAAAGGTGGTGAGTGAACTATAGTTGAGGCTGGACAGGAGAATGATGTTAGGTGATGTATTCATAGATCTGTCAAAGGCATTTGATGCATTGAATCATGGTATTGTCCTGTCCAGGCTCAAGGAATTTGGTTTGTCAGGTATTGCACTTAAATGGTTTAGATCATATTTGCAAGGTCGAGAATAACTTGTGGAAATAGGCCTATGTAAGTGTCTCCCAGTTGCTATGAAATCGGATGTACCCCAGGGCTCTATTTTGAGCCCCTTACTTTTTAATGTCTGTGTCAATGGGCTTCAGTTTGATGATGTGGACATTAAATATCACCTATATGCTGATGACACCGTGATATATGTTGAGGAGAACTCTACTGATTATATTCGATATAAGCTCCAGCTTGCATTAGCACAGATTCAGGATGTTTTCAGTACCCACTTACTGACGCTCAGTGTCAAGAAACTCAACTAGTATTATTTAACAGAACTGCCAAACTGCCTGAAAGTAATGTTGTCTTGGGCATCAAGATGCACGATGGGGTAAACATTCAACAGGTTACTTACGATATGGTTGGATAGTTCACTAAAATGGGACAAACAATTAACATGACTATCAGTAACATTAGTAAAAAACTGGAGGTACTTTATAGTTTGAAACACTTTATGACATCAGAGGTAAAACTGAGGATAATCAATACAATGATTATCCCAATTTTGGACTATGGGAACATACTGTATGCAGGGGCTGCAGTAATGTGACAGGATAAGTTGAAAGTGGTATTTAATAGACTAGCCTTTTATATACTGGATGACCCATGCAGAACTCACCATTGTCAATTACAACACATGTTGAATTGGAATAGACTACAGATTAGGAGAGATTCTCACATTTCACAGTTTTTGCTAAAAGTTTGGAAAGGAACTGTTCCTAAACATGTTTTGAAACGGTTCAAAATTAGACCAGTTAAACAATGTTTGAGATGTGTATGGGGAATAAAGCTCAGTGTCATCAACAGTAAACTAGATATAGAGAAGTCTTCAATTCCCTATTGGGGAGCAATAATTTGGAATACAATCCCTATAGGTTTACAAGATACTAATAATTTATAAAAAAATAATTTATGAATAGTGTCAATGGCTCAGCAGGTAGCACACTTGCCTCTGAGGCTGGAAGATCAGAAAGAGTTGGGTTCTATCCCCACACCAGTCACTTGGGTTAAATCCTAATACTGACACTGTAGTACAGCATGGGGGTGGGTGCTGCACTCCTGAGGTGCCATCTTTTGTGTGAGACTTTAAACCAAGGTCCCATATGTCTGTTCTTGTGGTAGTTCAAGTGGATGTTAAAGATCCCATGGCACTTCTCGAAAAAGAGTAGGGGAAATTTGTATTCAAATTCAAAAACACAACATCACAAAAGAAACTGTACATAGTACATAAATGAAACTGAAGCATATTGAAAATCAAAACATTCACCAAATTAAAGCTAATAGTATTAAATTCATACTAAAATCAAAAATTAAAATCCCCTTTACTACATTTATTTATTCAGTTTTTGTTGACTGGATAAGTGCACTAGGCAAATCCTGCCTATTTTCAGGCACAACCCGGGGGAGGGGGATACAGATGAATGCCAACTGACCTTGAACCAGATTAAGCTGTTGAGCAAACCTTTCTCACCAAAAAGATTCAGATGAAGAAAAACTTGTCAAAACAGTATTAATCAAATACCCCATGCAACAGTTAATATTCTAATAGATAAAAACTTATAAGCATTTCCTAAATAAATATCAAAAAGGAAAACATTACTAACCTACCTAGTCAAATCCCTTCCATACCTGTCTGCACCATATTTCCCCATTATTCCCTTTCTCTTATATATATATGTCTAATTCAATCTGCAGTATATACTGTAGGTTAAGGATACATCTTCTCCTTGCAGAAATCTCTGGCATCTCCCCTGCCAGATTACCCATTTGATACACACAAGTATAACATATATTGTATGTTTATTCCAGGTTACCCATGGACCTGACAATTGGCTATACACCAGTAATTCATAAGTCATTTTACAAAAAACAGTCATATTCCATAAATTATCCAATCTTTGCTTAAAGGACTGAATGTATGAACATTCAAAAAAAATTGCTGCATGGTTTTGATACTATTCTTGCATTCTAGCACTAAGCACGTTCTATCTTCCATCATTTTGTGCTTATGATTGCCTCTAACATTGAGCTTATTGTGGCTGCACAAACACACCATGTCACTCATTTTTGAGGGAATTCTCCATTCCCCTATACTTTCAAGCAGTAATGAACAATCAATGGTAGATTCAACCTTAAAAATCGGGGGCCCAACCCGGCCCAGTAGTGCTGAGGGTTGAGGCGCTGGATGCCACACCTCGCACCATGCCAGCAACCTGTGTTCGAGAACGAGCAAGAGTCATCAGGGGGTCAGCAGGGGAGGAGAAGGATCGAGCATCGGATGACTGCTATCCTTCTCTGGGGTGGGGGGTCCAGAGGGTCGGCATCAATTGCCCTCTAGCAGAGACTGGGGTACAAAGCATGCCATGCCAAGATGTGGGGGTGGAGCCAGGATAGACGCATGCACCCTTGCATCATTGCACATCCTAGCTCCAAAAAAAGGGGACTCTAGCCAGGAAAAATTGCCGCCCACGTGTATGAACCAGGCATGGTACCCAACCCTTCAGCCAAGACAGTTCTGCTTTGGCGGCCCCACTCTAGTGGGGGCTTCCCAGAGTAAGGGTCGGGTGCCATGGCCGGGGCGAACCTAGTCATGGGGTTAGGGAGCTCGGTGGCTACAAGAAGAAATATAATCACACAAAAAAAATCAGGGCCCAATTCCAAGTCAAATGTTGCAACTCATCGGTGTATGCAAGTTGCGACATTCGCCACTATGCCAGGGACCATATGCTGCATTCCAAGAGTGGCAGAGTCCCAGCACTTGAGACATGCAGGATATGCCATGTGGAGGCATAAACCATGGGCATGGCATAGATGGCTCACATGTTGCAAGTAGCGGCCAGCTATTGGCAGCCCCCCCAAGCCCCTCCATAGAAACATAGAAACATAGAAACATAGAATTTGACAGCAGATAAGGACTGCTTGGCCCACCCAGTCTGCCCATTTCCCTACCTGATGGATAAGCTGCAGATCCTAGTAACCAGCAGCCTACTTCTTCCTACCCCAACCCCCTAGAATTGCCTTATGACTGTCCCATGCATGCTTGAATTCCACCACTGTTTGTGACTCCACAACCTCCTCTGGAAGGCCGTTCCATACATCCACCACCCTCTCTGTGAAAAAATACTTCCTTAAATTACCTCTGAGCCGCCCCCCTTCTATCTTCAAATTGTGCCCCCTTGTTCTTGCACACCTCTTTTTTTGAAAGATGCTACCCTCTTAGACTTTGTTGATTCTACTGAGGTACTTGAAGGTTTCTATCATGTCCCTCCTCTCCCTCCTTTCCTCGAGGCTATACATATTAAGCTCCTTAAGTCTCTCTTCATATGTCTTCCGGTGCAGACTACCCCCAGGTCCCTTTCCATTTTTGTTGTTGTTAGTATCTCACCCCCCATTGTGTACTCTTCCCCTGGGTTTTTGTTTCCCAGGTGCATTACCTTGCACTTCTTAGCATTGAATCTAAGCTGCCATACATTTGACCATTCCTCTAACCTTGCCAAGTCCCTTCTCATCCTTTCCAATCCACCTTGTGCATCAACTCTGTTGCAGATCTTTGTGTCATCTGCAAAGAGACATACTTTTCCTTCCAGTCCCTCTGCAATGTCACTTATAAAGACATTGAAGAGGACCGGTCCTAATACTGAACCCTGCGGTACCCCACTACTAACCCCCCTTTTTTCAGAGTGGACTCCATTTACTATTACTCTCTGTGTCCTATTCTCCAGCCAATTCTTTACCCAGGCCGTCATCTTGGGACCCACTCCCAGGCTGGCTAACTTGTATATTAATCTTTGTGTGGGACTGTGTCAAATGCCTTGCTAAAGTCTAGGTAGGCCATGTCCACAGCCCTCTCTGATCAACTACCTTGGTCACCCAGTCAAAGAAATCTATCAGATTTGTCTGGCATGACCTTCCGCTGTGAATCCATGCTGCCTTGGGTCCTGTGCCCTCTGGCCTCTAGATATTTAACAATTCTTTCCTTCAGAAGTGATTCCATCATTTTCCCTACCACTGAGGTTAAACTAACAGGTCTGTAGTTTCCTGCTTCTGCCTTGCTCCCACTTTTGTGAAGGGGAATCACATCTGCCCTCCTCCAGTCCTCGGGTACCACCCCATCCTCCCATGATTTGTTAAAGAGTTTAGTCAGTGGTGTCACTAGTTCTACCCTTAGTTCTTTTAGAATTCTAGGATGAATCCCATCAGGCCCCATTGCTTTGTCCACCTTCAGTTTTAAGAGATCTTTCAGAACCCTTTCTTCTGTAAATGGACTGGTATCAACTTCTGTATCCAGAGTGTTTCTACTGTTTGTTTTAGGTACCTCCCCCTCTTCCTTTGTAAATACTGAGCAAAATATTTGTTTAGTATCTCTGCCTTTCACAGTCACCCTCTGCCCACCCTCCCTCCCTTTATTAAACCTCACTATCCCTCCCTTGGTCTTCCTTCGCCTCCCTGATGTACCTATAAAGGTTTTATCCCCCTTCTTAACTTGAGTTGGCTATCTTTCCTTGGTTTGGGCCTTTGCTGTTCTGACTGCCTTCCCAGCTTCCTTTGCTTTAACTGATACAGTTCTCTGTCCTGTTCCTTCTGTGATTCCTTGTACTTCCTGAATGCTTTCTTTTTCTCTTGAACCTTCCTGCCACTTCCTTTGAGAACCATAGTGGTTTCTTACCTCGTTTCATTTTGTTTATTTGCTTTACACAAAGGCTTGATACCTCTGTGATGGCAGTTTTATTATTCCCATTGTTCTTCCACCCTTCTTCCTGCCCATTTGCTAGTGCATTCCTTAGGCACTCACCCATTTGACAAAGTCAGCCTCCTAAAATCCTGTACCTTTGTCTTTGTAGTGCTGACTCTATTGCTGTGTTTATTAGAACCATACTGTCCGATGGTTGCTAGTTCCCAGATGGCTACCCACTTCACATCTGTGATCCTCTCTTCATCTCCATTTGAGAGAACCAGGTCTTAGATTGCTCCCTCTCAGTGGGCTCCAATGCTAGTTGTCTAAGGCATGCCCCCTGCAGGGCATCTAGAATAACCCCACTCTTAGAAGTGGCTGCTGCAACTGCACTCCAGTTAACATCTGGCATATTCAGATCACCCATCAGCAATATCTCCCCTTTTTCTGCCATTCTAGGTATACTTTCTATCATTTCCTTGTCCATTTCCTCCCCCTGAGAAGGGGGTCTGTATACAACCCCTGTGCATATTGTGGTGCCATTGCCAGTCTCCAAATTTACCCACAGTGCTTCTTCTCCTCCCTGTTTACCCTTTTGTTCCTCCACCCTGGAACACCACGGCACACACCAGGGGGAATGGGGAGGGCAGCACTGGTGGCACAGAAGTCTGGGGGACATGCCGGTGAATGGACCCTCAGTGGTCCCTGCCATCTGGTGGTGGGGGGGCAGGGGTATGCTTGTGGGGGCACAGGGTGCACATCAGCACCATTGTTGCAGTGCCAAGGGGTAGGCAGCCAATAGATAGCACCATCGGATGCCCCTTAGAGCAGCTCCAGGCTGCTCTAACTTATTGCCACCAGTGCAGCTTTTGGAATTGCTCTAGTGGGTTATGGCAGCTGCCCTCCTGGAATAGGGTGCAGTTGCTGCTGTAACCTGCACTTGCACCATGGTGTTGCAGGCTGCAGTGTAGTGGCTGGCATAACCCATGGTTGTCATAACCTGCAGCTGCCATGGCGCAAGGTGCCTCTTGTAATCAGGGCTGGCGTACTGCTTGGCATAAGTCGTGAGATACACCAAGGGTTTGGGCATATCTCAGCTTACGCCGGCTTTTGACCTCTTTGAATCAGCCCTTGGGTCCTCAAAATAGCAATTCCTTAAGATGGCATTATAAAACTGTTTCTTTGTGACCCCTGAGAACCATGAAAGTGTAATTTTCCATAATCTAATGTATTTTAAACATAACTTTAAAAATAATGTTATTATTATTATTATTATAACGGAGCATAAGGTGGAAGCTGCTTCTTTAAACTGTTCCACTTCCCTTTCCCCCAGGATGCAAAAAAAACCCTCTACCAAGGGTCCATCACTTCTGATCCCACCCCTTCTTTTTCATGCAACAAAGGCCTAATGTTAGTATATAAGAAATTCCCAAATATAAAAATCAAAAGATTAATCATATTCAACCCCCCTTCCTTGCATGGCCTGTATGTGTGACTTCTTTTGGCATGATTCAGCCAGCTTAGAGTTTGAAAGAAAATGCTCAAAACTTTTGAATGCATCTCAAAATGTAGGGGAAATATATTGGAGAGATGCAAAAATATTGTCATTATAAATACACGCAGTAAGTAAATCCATTTTTTCTGGTCATTTTCCATGACTTCCATTTAGGCACGTTTAACTGTGTTGCATCAAATGCAATATTACAATTGGTCTGCGCAGACTCTCCTGTCCCCAAAAATATACCTAAACTCTTCACATCTTTCTTTACCACAGGGATAGAAATTTCTGGCTCTAGTGCCACTCCTGCAGGTGCTAAAGCAGTACTCTTCCATAGGTTAATTTGAATCCCTGTATATTCCTTATTTTCTGAAAAGACTTGCAAAGCCTGCACTCCTGAATCTAAAGTATCTACTGCTACTATACAATCATCCGCATAAGCAGTAACGTTATTATGACAATAACCATCCTTATCTTTAATTGTCCCTATCATGTCATCTACCTCTATTTTCCTCATCAAGGCATCCAAACCAAACATGTACGCAGGGGACTAAGAGGGCAACCATGCTGGAATCCATTGTAAACATACATCGGTATTCCCATTTATCATTTGCCTTACTTGTGCTTCCTTGTACAGTATCTTAATTATAATAATAAAGGACTCTGTGATACCACACAATGCCAAAGTTTCCCATATATAAGTATGTTTAATGGCATTAAATGGCATTTCTTAGTCAACAGAAAATAGATACCCTTCAAGATTCATTTCTAGCCCCTGTTCCACTATCTGTCTTATATAAATAAGATTTTGTGCAATCGATCTCCTTGGGACTGCACAGGTTTGTGCCTCCAGCACTAAATATTGGGCCACTTTAGCCAACCTCTGTGTCACTAATGTTGCTAAAATTTTATAATCAGGTGTTAACAGGCTAATTGGCCGCCAATTAGTTATTTCAGATTTATCACCAGACTTAAACAAAAACACCATAATCCCTTCTTTCATTGACTCTCCCAAGCTTCCAGACTGGAGGATGGCTGAAGAAATATCTGTTAAAATGGGAGCCATATAGTCCACAAAAGTTTTATAAAAATCATTTGAGATTCCATCATTGCCTAGTGCAGTCTTTGAAGTTAATGTCATAATAGCCTCTCCAACTTCTTCCATGGAAAAAGGTTTAACTAGGGCCTTGACATCTGCACTAGTGACTTGTGAAAAGGACATGCCTTCAAAAAAGCTTTGCTGTGCCCCTACTATAGCCTTTTGGAATTTTTCCTTCACATTCTTCTGCACAATCTTTTGCATAGAGGCAATATCAGTTTTCAAATCCCCAGAGTCATCTCTAAAAGATGTCATAACCCTCTGGCCTACGCTGTCTACTAATGTGTCATAGGGGTTAACCTGCATTTTATCCCCTTGAATATTATATTGTTGGCCTAGGTCACATATATAAACTGTTTCACACTGGTAAGAAAACATCTCTGTTTTAATTTTATTAATGTCATCACTGATACCTCTTCCTGACTCTCTCATTTGGGTCAACAACTACAAATATTTTGCTCACAGCCCCTGATATTTAATGTAAAATTGTTTTACAATTTGACTAGACAATTGCTGCATCAAAATTTTAATATCTTGCTTTGTATCTTCCCACCAACACACTGGATTATCATATAGGAACCTGATGTCATGTCTTGCTTCTAAAAACAAAATGATTTCCTGCTGTATGACTTCCTCTCTCAACAATGAAACATTAATTTTCCAAAACCCATGACCCTTACTGACTTGGAGTTCTTCTCCTATCCCTAATTTTACTGCTAAATGATCAGAAGTGGCCAAAAAAACTACTGAAACATTAGTTGCACCTGCTCTATCTGCCAAAACCCAAAAATCAATATGCATTGACAATTTCCCTTTATAGAAAGTATGTACAGGTGTATTACTTAAAATATCATATATGTCCCTAAATCCTGATTCATAACATATCCAGTAGGCATTAAGTATCACAAAAAAATTCTCCATCCTTCTTCCCCAATCTCTTTTTGATAGTCCACAGTTGAAATCCTCTCCCCACAAAATAATCTTAGAAGTATTTCAAACAAGCTCTATACCTTGAAGGAAACTTGTCCTATCTGCTTTCAGTTAGGGAGCATAGACATTTATTAAACGGTATGCTATCCCATTTTTAACAATATCCAAGATTAAACACCTTCCAGGCAAAACATCTATTACCTTTAAAACAGTTATAGCCTCCCCTGAGTACAACATCCCCACTCCTGTATACTCTTCTTCACCTATGGACCACAGAGAAGGACCCCACCTCCAGTCTCTCTGTGCTTTTTTTATATTGGTAATTGTATGCAAACATGTATCTTTAAAAAAAATAATTTGCCCCCCTTCTGCCTGTAAAATGACAACTGTAACCTGTCTTTTCTAGTTAGATTTTATACTGTTTACATTTGCTTAACAATATAAATCCCATCAGATTATAGAAGAGAGAAACACACCCCAACCATATTAATAAATTGAAAGCCATCATCTTCTCTTCCTCCTTTTTTTAGGCTTGTGTTTCTCCCCTGGATGTAAATCCCCCACTAGATCAGTCTGTAATGATGTGACTGAAGAAACATCTGATTCCCTTTCGGTCTCTTCCACAGCTATCAGGACATCATGTGGGTTTTGTATGGCCAGGGGCTCTGTGCCCTCTACCTGGGGCACTCCTCCAGTATGTCTTCCTGAGTTCTTGGAATGAGTGACTTTCTGAAAAGGGGGTCCCACCAACTGCACAAGGGAAAGCATCTCTGCCACAATTGGAACCTTGGGTTCCTGCTCATGGACTTCTGTTTCCTGAGCCATTAAAGGATCTGCCATCTCCCGTACCTCCTGAGCTGACCAGGGAGAGGAGGGCTGCAAAGTCGACTCCTTTATGCTTTCTGACACCAATTCTTGGGTCCCTGAAAGAGGGACAGATACTGGTTCAGATCTTGGGGGCAACACAGTGGGTGGGGGTAAGCTATTAGGACCCCCTCGCCCCACACTATGGGCTACCAAGCCTGCAGCCACCACTTGTTCATCAAACCTTAAAAGTTCTTTTTGAGCCACGGCCACATATACATCATGCTCAGATCTCAAGGTTTGAATAACACTATTATGGGAGGCCCACGAGCAGGTACGGAACATATTATCTACCTCTGCACAGAGGTTACAGTGCATGGGTTGTGTAAATTGTGTGCTACTATGACCCACTATTCCACACAAACCACATTTTTGTTTATCACATGCATTACTCAATGCCCTACATCACCACAGTGATAACAAGCATGGGGCTTCCCCAGATAGAAAAGAACACCTCTGTCCCAACCAAGACAAAAATAATTCAGAAGACATTTATTAACCCCTCCTCCTGGTGCAAGGCAACTTTATATCTCCACCTCCCATCCACAAATGTTCTTCATCCAAAATGGGTTCTGGATACCCCTGGACAGTATAGTGTTGTTTCAATCAGTAAGAAATGTCTGCCACATTCACTCCCTCATTCAGAAAAATTATTGTAATCTTTTTGAAAGTTGATCTAGTCAAGGGTATAGCCACGAATGGTTTCCATAAAGGAGTGTTTTTAAAAGATGTTATTGCTTCCAGAACCTCTCTAAACTGTCATGGTGTTTAAAACATATATCAAAAGTGGCATCACCAGGCATACGTATAAGGGTATAGATCTCATACGCATAGTACTTCATGCTATTTTTAAACAAAGCACGCCCCACAAAATGTCTATCAGAAATGTCCTCCATTGATCCTCCATATTTCAAATGTACATCATTCTGCCTAGCAGCTAGTTCAGAGGACAGACGTACCCCCTCAGGGAATAGACACTCCCTTACATTCATATTCCATACATTTGGACAAACAGTGTCATTTTCAGCTGTATGAGGTGCCTCGTCCATAGAGGGTACCTCCTCCCTCTGTACCCCTACTGTTCAGATACCACATCCACTGTTAGAGCCCTGGGTTCCTCACTCTCGACCATTTCTATGCTTATTTCAGGTGCAACCTCTATTTCACCTTCCAAATTTTTAATGTCATTAAGGATAGTGTTATCTGTGTTTCCAACATTTGAGGCAGGTACTTCTACTGCAGAAGATTGCACTTGCCCAGGTGGAATTCATGAGGGAGAACCCTCATTTTGCCAGAGCAAAGTAACAGCAGGCATGTTAGTAAGCAAAGGGTTGACAGACCCACCCCAAACACTGGAGGTAGGTTTGCATTCAAACCAGTTCCATCAATATTTTTAGTTCACCTGGCTTTTTCTGACGACTCCACAACCCACCAGGAGTGTCTTGTGCAAGGCCTTAAGCAGGCTCTGCCATATTAGCAGAGGCTTGCCATTCATCTGGGGTTTTTATCCCTTTAGAGGATACTCTCCCTTTTGCTTTTTCTCTTTGCCCCACCTTTTTCCATGGGCTACCTAAGGCAGTTCCAATGGAAAATGTCACTGCTGGTACTGTAGCACCACAGTAGGGCCAGCCCTTGATACTGTCCCTGTATTGGGCTTCTCAGCTTAATCTGGTTCAAGGTCACTTGGTATTCATCTGTATCACCCTCCCATGGGTAGTGCCTGAAAATAGGTAGAATCTGTTTAGTGCACTTACAAGGTCAATAAAAACAAAATAAATACATAATAACCAAACTAAGAAAAGCCACCTAAAAAGATGGTATACAGAGCAAGGCACTAGCCCTCTGCCATATTGTCTTATAGGAGTCATTTGAATATGTGACATTCAAAATGAATTCAGTCATCTATGAATTGTATTTGTTTATTGTAAGTTGTATATTATTTACTGAAAACATTTTGTGTACTATGTGTTTCTCTTATTATTTTGATATTTTTTGGTATAGCTGGCATCTAGTAAACATGTGAATCAATAACATATGGTATTGTGTCTATATTCATTTTTATGTTTGCTTGCGCACATGCACAAGAAACATGATGTGACAGCTAAGGAGAGAAGCGGGTTGTGGAGGCGTGGCACTGTTACAGCCAAGGGAGGCATTGCATTAGGGGGCTTGGCAAAGGTGGAGCAATGGAGGCACAGTGTGCCAATGACACTGGTCTCCAAAAGTGCACCAAGTTATAACGTGTTCACCGCAGCAATCAGGGGCCACCTCGTCATTGCAGCATCAGGCATTGTGCTGCAATGAGGGAGCTACCCGTCATTGCAGGGTGGAACATTAGCTAGCCTCATATTGTTTGTGAACATGGTGGGCAGCTTGCAGCCACATTCACAAACAATATTATGCTGCCCCCATGCTGAGGGAGTGCCCAATCCCCCTCAGCAGCAAGTGCCCCCCAGATGGTCTTTGTTTGCTGACGGGGGCCCCAATCCCCACCAGCTTCAGTGCACCAATCTCCACCCAATTTTGTTGTCTGCTGGCGGAGGCCCACTCCCGTCAGCATGATAAACCCCATTTCTTGTGTGCGACAGGAGTGCCCCAATCCCTGTCGGCCACAGGCCCCCAAAAGACTCTGTTGATACGCGAGAGCACATCCCAGTGTGCTAAATGCCTCTGTTAAATGGAAAACTGTCCCATGTTGTCTGTTTTTTTCCCCCTGTAAATCAAAAACATTCCCTCATAGTCTCCCAGCCCTCTGTCCCACAACCCGCACCCACCCACTGTGCACCCTGCCTCCCCACACCCTCCTCACCCCATACTTACCTCCAGAGTCTGATGCAATGATCTTCAGTGGACCAGGAACACGTCTGCACTCTTCAATGCCAACCACGAACTGAGGAAATGCCGCTAAGCTGTATAATGGGATAGATGTTTTTTTCAACTTTGATGCATATCTCAGGCATTTTTGGGAATTTTGACACCAAATTTTCAACATGGGGCTTTTGAGAGGCCACCTTATGAACACTGGCACTGGTGAAAAAATTCCTAAAAATGACTGTTTAATGAGCGTGCTTTGCGCAGTTCCAATGCACACTCGTAAGTTCACTAATTTTTAACATTTGCACTCCAGTTTTTCAACATTGCCATTTTACCACACCTCCTTATGAGCAGTACAGCTTTACTTTTGCACATCTCGCCCAACATGTGTTTCTGGGCATGTAGCACACAATGGCGCAGTAGGTGTGCGAAATCAACGTTTGGGACAGATTACGAAAATCACAGCATGTAGCACACAATGGCACAGTCGGTGTGCAAAATCAATGTTTGGGACAGATTAAGAAAATCACAGTGACACTGTTCATGAGCAGAGGTCTTCAAATGGCTATGTTGAAAATTTGGTGAGAAAAGTCCATAAAATGACTGTGTTACAAGTGTGCATTGCGCAGTTTCTACGCACGCTCTCATACCTTTGAACATTTGCAATATTTTCACTCCAGATTGTCAACACTGCCATTTGTCCTCACCTCCTTATGAACAGTACAGCTGTCATTTTTCACATCCCAGCCCAAATGTCTTTTTGCACTTGCGGTGCAGACTAGCGCAGTTGTTGTCAGAAATCCATGTTCAGACACATTAGGAAAATTGCATTGACACTGTTCATTAGTAGAGGTACTAAAATGGCTATGTTGAAAATTTGGTGACTAAAGTCCATAAAATGACTGTGTTACGAGTGTGCATTGCGCAGTTTCCATGCATGCACGTAACTTCGCACATTTGAAATATTTTCATGCCATATTTTCAACATTGCCATTTTCCCACACCTCCTTATGAACAGTACAGCTGTCATTTTTCACATCCTGGCCAAAATGTGTTTTCGCACTTCCAGCAGAGAATAGCGCAGTTGCTGTGGGAAATCACTGTTTGGGACACATTACAAAAAATCATAGTGACACTGTTCATTAGCAGAGGTCCCAAAATGCCTATGTTGAAAATTTAATGATGAAAGTCCATAAAATGCCTGTGTTATGAGCATGCATTGCACAGTTTCCACGCGCGCTTATAACTTTGCACATTTGTAATATTTTCACTCCAGATTTTCAACATTGCCATTTTTCCACACCTCCTTATGAACAGTACAGCTGTCATTTTTCACATCCTGGTCAAAAAGTGTTTTTTGCAGTTCCAGCGTAGACTACTGTGGTTGCTGTAGGAAATCAGTGTTCAGGACACAGTAACAAAATCATAGTGACGCTGTTCATCAGCACAGGTCGTTAAATGCCTATGGTGAAAATCAGGTGATGAAACTCCATAAAATGACTGTGTTATGCACATGCGTTGTGCAGTTTCCATGTATAGAAACATAGAAACATAGACTTTGATGGCAGATAAGGACCACTTGGCCCACTCAGTCTGCCCATTTCCCTACATATATTCTTCAAGTGAAACTACCTCTGGCTGGAAGCTGCAATACTGAACACAGGATTTGCAAGAAAGCGAGTTGTGCTCACAACAGAGGGAGGTGAACCTTACAGTTGTCTTTGGTTTGTAGCAGATATTCTGCAGGTGGAGGCTACTTCTAACTGAAAGGTGAAATAAGGAACTTAGAATTATCAGGAAAAGACAGTCTTTCAAGCAACAGAGGGAGGTGGATCTAGCTTTACTTGTGTTACAATTCTTAAGATTTTCAGTGCAGGAAGAGTTTAAACCCTGGGCTAAGAATTTGTCATAAGTCTTGAAATAAGTGCAGGTACACTTGTGTATTTGACCCAGACAGTGCCCTAGGGGGTGGAAACTGTTTTTTGTGTTTATCTGTGTGTGCCTTAAAAGGCCAGACCAGACTTTGTCAGGAAGTGCTTACATCATAGCTACTTATCAGCCAATAGCTTTGGTAACAGACCTGAGAACAATAGTATTATAAGCAAGTGTTTTATAGCAAACTCATCAGAACAGCTAATATTCTTCAAGTGAAACTACCTCTGGCTGGAAGCTGCAATACTGAACAGAGGATTTGCAAGAAAGTGAATTGTGCTCACAACAGAGGGAGGTGAACCTTACAATTGTCTTTGGTTTGTAGCAGATATTCTGCAGGTGGAGGCTACTTCTAACTGAAAGGCGAAATAAGGAACTTAGAATTATCAGGAAAAGACAGTCTTTCAAGCAACAGAGGGAGGTGGATCTAGCTTTACTTTTGTTACAATTCTTAAGATTTTCAGTGCAAGAACAGTTTAAAGCACAGCTGACTCATTTTGGGGCTGACTGCTTTCAGAGCACAAACCACCAGGTTGTTTTGGGGCTGGGGAAGTTTACCTGTGTCTGACTTGGATGTCTGGATTTTTCTCTGTTTGATTAGCAGGGTATTTTCTATGTCAAATTGTTGTGTAGATCATCTTGCTGACAGGAAGGCACTCATCGCAGTGGTGGGTCAGAGCTTTTAGCTGATTGTTTTGTGAGGGCACAGTTTAGGCCAACCCTCCCACCCTCACCCCACCCACCCCTGGAAATAGTTCCTTTATACCTGGGGTTCTGGCATCATTTCCTCAAGAGTGCAAGGTGCATATCACTGTCATATCTTCTCTAGCACACTGCACTGACAATATAAGCATACACATTGTATAATATATATATTTCTATATAACAAACCAATCACACTCACACACAAAAAAAAAGTAGATAAACACGTGGGGAGTAGTGCAATGTAATGGCTGAGGGGCAGCAGTCTTCCGGGAGTCTTTCTGGAGGCTGAGATGCTGCCCTATTTGCAAACAACTCTCTGCCCTGAGGGAGGAAGTTGCCCATCTTCAGGCCACACTGGACAGTAGTAAGGAACCTTCCCCAGGCCACACTGGATGGTAGGAGGGAACTTCCCCATCTAGGAACACCAGAGCCACCACCACTACCTCAGAGGTTGCAAAGAAAGCACAGCAGTTGGACCACAGTGGGCTCAGGAGGGTGAGGATGGTGGAACAGAGGCACACCCAGTCAGTTGTTTCCCTCCACAATCCATACACCATTCTGGGAGCATAGCTCCCCTATGGATGCACCCACAGAGGAGACTAAGGAGGCTGAGGACAACTGTCACAAGGAGGCCCACAAAGGAGGCAGAGGACACCACAAGGAAAGGAAGCAGCTCCTGGTGGGGACTCCAATTATTAGGGGGATAGAACTGGGGGGAGCAGGGAAAACTGAAGTAAGGTGCCTGCCTGGTGCCATGGCTTGGAGGGAAAGGAAGCACATCCTCAGGATCACGAGAACAGCTGCACGGGAGTCTGAGCTGGACGTCATTGTCCATGTAGGGACAAATGACTTGGCTCATCATGAGATTAGAGCAGTGCAGAAGTACTTTGTAGAACTGGGGAAGGGCCTAAGACAAGTAGCACACACAGTATCCTTCTCAGAGGCGCTGCCTGTCAATGGCATGAGTGAGGCGAGGGTACTTTGCACCATGCAGTTTAATGAAGGGTTGAAAAAATGGTGTGGAGCACAGGGGTTTGGCTTCATTGGGGACTGGGGTTCCACCTGGAGGGACACCAGCCTATACTGGCAGGATGGTCTGCATCTGTCCAGGAAGGGAACAAGACTTTTGAGCAATCGGTTTAAATGCTTCATTGGCAAGCTTTTAAACTAGTCAAGGGGGGAGGAACTGATAAGCAGCAGGAAAATCCCAGCCTCTCCTTACAAAACAGGGTACTAAATGAGAAAAAGACAGAGGTAGAAAGGTCAGTGGGGGATGTTGCAATAGAAGGTAAACCATCAAAAAATGGAGAACAATGAGTACCAATGCCCGAAGTCTGAGTAACAAGCTTCCTGAATTAGTGGCCTTGATGGAGGAGGAACATCTGGATATTGTGGCAGTCACAGAAACATGATACACACAAAACCATGACTGGGACGTAAACATACCAGGATACACTATCTACAGGAGGGACAGGTTGGGTAAAAGAGGAGGAGGAGTAGCTCTTTACATAAGGAAAGGAATCAAGCAACAGAACAAAAGGGTAAACAGGGAGGAGAAGAAACACTGTTGGTAAATTTGGAGACCGCATGGCACCACAATCCGCACAGGGTTGTATACAGACTCTCTCAGGGAGGAAATGGACAAGGAAATGATAGAAAATATACTTAGAATGGCAGAAAAAGGGGAGATATTGCAGATGGGAGATCTGAATATGCCAGATGTTAACTGGAGTGCAGTTGCAGTAGCCACTTCGAAGAGTGGGGTTATTCTAGATGCCCTACAGGGGGCCTGCCTTAGACAACTAGTATTGGAGCCCACTCAAGAGGGAGCAATCTTAGACCTGGTTCTCTCAAATGGAGATGAAGAGAGGATCACAGATGGAGAAGTGGGTAGCCATCTGGGAACTAGCAACCATCGAACAGTATGGTTCACAATAAACATAGCAATAGAGTCAAGCCATAAAAAGGAAAAGTACTGGACTTTAGGAGGGCTGACTTTGCCAAAATGGGTGAGTGCCTAAGGAATGCACTAGCAAATAGGCAGGAAGGAGGGGTGGAAGAACAATGGGGAATAATAAAAACTGCCATCACAGAGATAACAAGCCTTTGTGTGAAGCAAATAAACAAAACAAAATGATGTAAGAAACCACTATGGTTCTCAAACGAAGTGGCAGTGAAGGTTCAAGAGAAAGAAGCATTCAGGAAGTACAAGGAATCACAGAAGGAGCAGGACAGAGAACTGTATCAGTTAAAGCAAAAGGAAGCTGGGAAGGCAGTCAGAACAGCAAAGGCCCAAACCGAGGAAAAGATAGCCAACTCAGTTAAGAAGGGGGATAAAACCTTTTTATAGGTACATCAGGGAGTGAAGGAAGACCAAGGAAGTGACAGTGAGGCTTAATAAAGGGAAGGGAGGGTGAGAAGAGGGTGACTGTGAAAAGGCAGAGATACTAAACAAATATTTTTGCTCAGTATTTACAAAGGAAGAGGGAGGTACCTAAAACAAACATGAAACACTCTGGATACAGTAGTTGATACTAGCCCATTTACAGAAGAAAGGGTTCTGAAAGAACTCTTAAAACTGAAGGTGGACAAAGCAATGGGGCCTGATGGGATTCATCCCAGAATTCTAAAAGAACTAAGGGTAGAACTAGTGACACCACTGACTACCCTTTAACAAATCATGGGAGGATGGGTGGTACCTTCACAAAAGTGGGAGTAAGGCAGAAGCAGGAAACTACAGACCTGTTAGTTTAACCTCAGTGGTAGGGAAAATGATGGAATCACTTCTGAAGGAAAGAATTGTCAAGTATCTAGAGGCCAGAGGGGCACAGGACCCAAGGCAGCATGGATTCACAGTGGGAAGGTCATGCCAGACAAATCTGATAGATTTCTTTGACTGGGTGACCAAAGTAGTAGATCAGAGAGGGGCTGTGGACATGGCCTACCTAGACTTTAGCAAGGCATTTGACACAGTCCCACACAAAGATTAATATACAAGTTAGCAGCCTGAGGTGGGTCCCAAGATGACAACCTGATAAAGATTAGTTGGAGAATAGGACAGAGAGTAATAGTAAATGGAGTCCACTCTGAAGAAAGGGGGTTACTATGGGGTACCGCAGGGTTCAGTATTAGACTGATCCTCTTCAATGTCTTTATAAGCGACATTGCAGAGGGACTGGAAGGAAAAGTATATCTCTTTGCAGATGACACAAAGATCTGCAACAGGGTTGATGCACATGGTGGGTGAAGAAGGATGAAGGACTTGCAAGGTTAGAGGAATGGTCAAATGTATGGCAGCTTATATTCAGTGCTAAGAGTGCAAGGTAATGCACCTGGGAAACAAAACCCAGGGAAGAGTACACAATAGGGGTGAGATACTAACAACAACAAAATGGAAAGGACCTGGGGGTATGCATATCAGAAGACCTAAAGGTGGGCAAGCAATGTGAGATGGCAGCAAGGAGGGCTGGGAGGATACTGGGATGCACAGGGAGAGGCAACACCAGTAGAAGACAGGAAGTTATTATCCCTCTGTTCGGACAGCTGGTGAGACCCCATATGGAGTACTGCGTGCAGTTCTGGAGACCCAATCTCCGCAAAGACATAGACAGGATGGAAGCTGTCCAGAGGAGGGCAACTAAAATGGTGCAGGGTCTGCACCGGAAGACATATGAAGAGAGACTTAAGAAGCTTAATATGTATAGCCTCGAGGAAAGGAGGAGAGGGGGACATGATAGAAACCTTCAAGTACCTCAAGGGAATCAACAAAGTCCAAGAGGGTAGCATCTTTCAAAAAAAAGGTGTGCAAGAACAAGGGGCACAATTTGAAGATGGGGGGGCAGCTCAGAGGTAATTTAAGGAAGTATTTTTTCACAGAGATGGTTGTGGATGCATGGAGAGGCCTTCCAGAGGAGGTTGTGGAGTCCAAAACAGTGGTGGAATACAAACATGCATGGGACAGTCATAAGGCAATTCTAGGGGTTGGGGGTAGGAAGAAGTAGGCTGCTGGTTAACTAGGATCTGCAGCTTATCCATTAGGTAGGGAAATGGGCAGACTGGGTGGGCCAAACGGTCCTTATCTGCCGTCAAATTCTATGTTTCTATGTTTCTATTGGATAAGCTGCAGATTCTAGTTAACCAACAGCCTACTTCCTGCAACCCCCCACTATAATTGCCTTATGTCTGTCCCATGCTTGTTTGAATTCCCCCACAGTTTTAGACCCCACAATCTCTCCAGGAAGGCGGTTCCATGCGTCCACCACTCTGTCCATGAAAACAAATTTCCTCACATTACCCCTGAGCAGTCCCACCTCTATCTTTAAATTGTGCCCCCTTGTTCTTACACATCTCTTTTTCTGAAAGATGCTACCCTCCTGGACTTTGTTGATTCCCTTGAGGTACTTAAAAGTTTCTATCATGTCCTCCCTGTCCCTTCTTTCATCGAGGGTATACATATTAAGCTCTCTCAGTCTCTCTTCATATGGTTTCTGATGTAGACCCTGCACCATTTTAGTTGCCCTCCTCGAGACTGCTTCCATCCTGTCTATGTCCTTGCATAGATGAGGTCTCCAAAACTGCATGCAGTACTCCAGATGGGGTCTCACCAACTGTCTGTACAGAGGGAGAACCACTCCCCTTTTTCTACTTGTGATGCCCCTCCCTATTCATCCCAGTATCCCCCTGGCTCTTCTTACTGACTTCTCACATTGCTTACCCACTGTTAGGTCATCTGATATGACTACCCCCAGGTCCCTTTCTATTATTGTTGTTGTTAGTACCTCCCCTGCTATTGCGTACTCTTCTCCTGGATTTTTATTTCCCAGGTGCATTACTTTGCACTTTTTTGCATTGAATCTAAGTTACCATTATGTCTGACCATTCCTCCAACCTTCCAAGTCCCTTCTCATCCTTTCTACCCCCCCCTTGTGTATCAACTCTGTTACAGATCTTTGCGTCATCTGCAAAGAGGCATACCTTTCCTTCCAGACCCTCTGCAATGTCATCTATAAAGACGTTAAAGAGGACTGGACTGAGTACTGAGCCTGAGTACTCCACTAGTAACCCCTTTCTTGAAGTGTGTTCCATTCACTATTACCTTCTGTGTCCTGTTGTGCAGTCAGTTTGCTACCCAGGCTACCACCCTGGGACCCACTCCCAGGCTGGCTAACTTGATTATTAATCTTTTGTGCGGGACTGTGTCAAATGCCTTGCTAAAGTCTAGGTAGGCCATATCCACAGCCCCTCCCTCGTCTATTACATTGGTCACCCAGTCAAAGAAATCGATTAGATTCATCTGCCATGATCTTCCTGCTGTGAATCCATGCTACTTTGAGTCCTGTGCCCCGCTGGCCTCTAGATACTCGACAATTCTTTCTTTCAGAAGTGATTCCTCATTTTCCTCACCACTGAGGTCAGATTAACAGGTCTGTAGTTTCCTGCGTCTGCCTTGCTCCCACTTTTGTGAAGGGGAATCACATCTGCCCTCCTCCAGTCCTCAGGTACCACCCCATCCTCCCATGATTTGTTAAAAAGTGTGGTCAGTGGTGTCACTAGGTCCTCCCTTAGTTCTTTTAGGATTCTAGGGTGAATCCCATCAGGCCTCATTGTTTTGTCCACCTTGAGTTTTAGGAGTTCTTTCAGGACTCTTTCTTCTATAAATGGACTGCGTCCAACACCACTACCCAGAGTGCTTCTATTGTTTGGTTTAGGTAACTCCTCTCTTCTTCTTTGTGAATACTGAGCAAAGTATTCATTCAGTATCTCTGCCTTTTCAATGTCTCCTCTACCCACCTCCCCTCTCCTTTATTAATCTTCTTATCCTCCCTTAACCTTTCTATGCTCCCTAATGTACCTATAAAATGTTTTATCCCCTTCTTAACTGAGTTGGCTATCTTTTCCTCGGTTTGGGCCTTTGCTTTTCTGACTGTCTTCCCACTTTTTCTGCTTTAATTGATACAGTTCCTGTCATGCTCCTTCTGTGATTCCTTATACTTTTGAATGCAGCCTTTTTCTCCTTAACCTTCCCTGACACCTCTTTTGAGAACCATAGTTGTTTTTATTCCGCTTTGTTTTCTTTATTTGTTTCACACAAAGGCTTGTTGCTCCATGATGGCAGTTTTGATTTTTCTCCATTGTTCTTCCACCCTCCTTTCTGGCCATTTGCTAATGCATTCTCAGGTATTCCCCATTATGCCAAAGTCAGCCCTTCTAAAGTCCAGTATCTTTGTCTTTGTATGGCTTGTCTCCATGGTTGTGTTTATTGTGAAGCACACTGTGCAGTGGTCACTTGTTCCCAGATGTCTACTGACTTCTAAATTTGTGATCCTCTCTCCATTTGAGAGTACCAGGTCTAATATTGCTCCCTCCTGAGTGGGTTCCACCACTAGCTGTCTAAGGCATGCCTCCTGTAGGGCATCTAGAATGACCCTGCTCTTGGATGTGGCTGCAGTCCATGTCATCCAGTTACATCTGTCATATTCAGGTCCCCCATCAACAGTATCTCCGCTTTTTAAGCCATTTTGAGAATGTCCTCTGTCATTTTCTTGTCCATTACTTCCCCTTGAGACAGGGGTCTGTATACAACCCCTGTGGAGATTGTGATGCCATTCCCTGTCTCCAAGGTGACCCAGAGTGCCTCTTATCATCCCCCTTTACTTTTTGGTTCTGTAGCTTTGATCCCTTCTCTTATGTAAAGAGCTACTCCACCTCCTCTTTTACCCTCCCTGTCCCTTCTGTGGATTGTGTACCCTGGTATGTTGACATCCCAGTCATGGTTCTCCATGTACCATGTTTCTGTGACTGCCACAATATCCAAGTGTTCCTCTTCCAACAGGGCTACTAGCTCAGGAAGCTTGTTTCCCAGACTACGGGCATTGGTACTCCTTGCCCTCCATTTAATGTTGGCTTTATCCTTTTTTACCCCATCCCTGCTTTTATTGCCCTTGTCTATTTTTTCAATTTACCCCTGTCCTGCTCTCTGTCAAGCTCTGTACTTCAGTGTTTACCCTACTACCTGCCATGTTTTGTGGTGGGAGGCTTGAACTTTCCTGCTTCCTATCAGCACCTCCCCCCTTGGCTAGTTTAAAAGCTTGCCAAGGAAGCATTTAAACCTGTCATCTATGCTCGGAACTGCAAGCATTTTTAATATTCCCACTACACATTTTCAACATTGCCATCTCTTCATGCCTCCCTATGGATGGTACAGCTGTCATTCTTCACATCCTGCCTGATCTGTGTTTTCGTACATGTGGTGCAGAATGGCACTGTCACTGTTGGAAGTCAGTTTTCGGGACACATTGACAAAATCACACTGCCACTGTTCATGAGAAGAGGTCCCAAATGCTTTCATGAGGTGGGGTCACAAAAAGGCCGTGTTCAAAATTTGTACTGTGAATACCAACAAACGCTCGAGGCATTGCGGTCTCTAACCATTAGGTCCTACCCTGTACAGACAGACAGGCATTGGAGTGTGCCTTTGGATTGCCGACTGTACTGCTTATGCCATCCCACCCCCACCTCCCAGCCACTGACAGGCATCGAGGTGTACCTTGGACTCTTCATCCCAAGACTTCAACCCATTCTCCTATGCTGCACCCATTTCAACATATGTCCTTTTGGAATGTGGTGACTGTAAAGCCAAACACCCTAAGGCACAGCTCAACATGTGTTGGTGTCTGCAGAATAGGGTGAGATGACGTGGCTTGACCATCATGGGTGATGACCCAAAAACTTACCCCACATCCTATCCGTCTCTACAGGATGGAGGTGTGGTTCATGTGAAGTTCAGTACTTCACTGCCATTCCTAGTCTGCATCTGTCTAACTCCTGAATTTCTAATGCTAATACCAGCAAGCAAACATTTGGCATTGACAAATGCTTATTTATATATAATTTAATCTATCTAAGTACATCCTATTGTTAATGGACATATTAGATATTGTGATCTGTATGGCAACGTGTATGAATGTTTCTTGGGATGTCATTGGAAATTAGCTATGCTCAACTTGAGTTATTTCTCTTTCATGGTTTATGAATAAAAGTATACCACTACTACTATTGTGATGGAGAAAATAAGAACAGTACAGAACTCATTCAAAAGGTCCTGTTTTCATGCTTTATTTACTGTGGATAGGCCACCTGAGATACACTATCAGATTTTCAGGGGATCCTGCTTTTACCCAATTCAAAACTCTATTTCTCAAGGCTAGGCCACCTACAATGCTATACCAAATATCTAACTGTCATTACTAACCCCTGATGATTGTAAATGAAGCAAGATTCTGGACTATTCTGCTCCCATTACTGGCAGCACGTATTGTACAGAGTCATAAGGGAGTAGAACTGCTGGAGTTATTTACTCAAAATGAAACTGCAATTTTAATTTGTTTTGGCCTTGAGAAATGAAAGTTTTACTGAAACATGCATTTAGGAACAGTCTACAAATACGTATGTCCTTCAAAGTCATTTTTAACCCCTTTGCACATACTACTGTACCAATGAGACAACATATTTGCAACTTTTACATTCACATTCATTTTAATATTACATAGAAACATATACAATGATGGCAGAAAAGGCCCAATGGTCCATCCGGTCCACCCGAGTTCCATCTCTAACCTTGGACCTAGTGTCCATCCAGGGTCCTAGCCTTCCCCCTCTTCTCCCTATTC
Organism: Neoceratodus forsteri; assembly: GCA_016271365.2. Lineage (NCBI taxonomy): Eukaryota > Metazoa > Chordata > Ceratodontiformes > Ceratodontidae > Neoceratodus > Neoceratodus forsteri. The sequence continues at coordinate 696,111,441 of CM057451.1, read as the reverse complement.
TCCTCCCGATTCTGTTACCCAGAGTGACCTCTATTGCCTTCACTGTGTTCTAACCATGCTTGAAACCATCAACTGTTATAGCACCTAGCACTTCAGCTGGTAGACTGTTCCACGGCTCCACCACCCTTTCTGTAAAATAATACTTCCTCATGTCCCTCATGAGCCTCCCTCCTGTCAGTTTCCATTCATGCTGTCTTAACCTTGAACTAGCACTCAGGCTAAATAGTTACTCATAGTTCACCTTGTTTAATCCTTTTAGGAACTTGAAGGTCTCTATATCTCCCCTCTCCTTTCTGGTCTCCAGCAAGTACATGTTCAGTACCTTGAGGCACTCCTCATAAGACCTGCTCTGTTTTCCCTTGAATCATTTTTGTTACCCTGCTGCTCACCATCTTCAGCCTGTCCCTAGCCTTCCTGAGGTGAGGGTTCCAGAACTGGACAAAGTACTCCAGGTGTGGCCTCTCTAAAGATCAATAAAGGGGTTGTTATTACCTCCTTCTTCCTACTATCAGTAACCCTCCTTATACACCCCAGCATCCTACTTGCCATACTATAAGTCTTGTTGCATTGGTTTGATTGCTTGAGGGTGTCACTGATGATAACTCCTAGGTCACATTACTCAGCAGTAGGGCTAAGTCTCATACCACCCAAATGGTTCTTCGTCCTGGGGTGTGTTACTTTGCGCTTTTTGGCATAGAATTTCAATTGTCAAACCTTAGATTGCCCCTTTAGGCTTTGTAAGTCACTCTGCATTTCTCTGATTCCCTCATCAGTATCCACCCTCCCACAGTGCCTAGTGTCATCTGCAAAGAGACACAACCTGCACTGGATACCTTGTCCAATGTTGCTGATGAATATATTGAAGAGGACCAGGCCCAGGATATATCCTTGTGTCACCCCTGCTCATGACCTCCCTCTCTTTTGATTTGACCCTATTGACCACAACCCTCTGCTGCTTATCCTTTAGCTAGTTTCCTACCCAATTATCTATGTCTGCTGCACACAGATCCTCCTTCTCCTTCAGCAAGCATATGAGGGACACCAAGTCAAAAACCTTGCAGAAGTCGAAATAGAGCAAGTCTATGGTGTGACCCCTATCCAGTCCCCTTGTCACTCAATCAAAGAAAACTATCAGGTTTGTCTGACAGGACCTCCCTGCCACAGAACCACATGGTTTACTATCCTGGAGACTGTTGCTTTCCAGGTAGTTCACAAGGTCTTCTTTCATCTATGACTCCATCAGCTTCCCTGCAATGGAGGTCAGACCAACAGGTCTACAGTTCCTCACATGTTCCTTGTCCTCTCCTCTTATAGAATGGAATGAAATGATGTCTGACACCCTTCAAGCCTTCAGAACTACCCTGTACTTAGTCAGCTATAGAATAGTCCTACCAGGGGTTCAGCTGGTTCCACTGCCAGTTCCCTGAGTTTCCTCAGGTATAACCCATATGGTTCCTGGGCCTTATCTGTCTTTACAGTGCCAGCCCTTTCTTGATTCTGTCACTTGTAAATATTGGCTGCCTCATCCCCAGGACCCACTTACTGGCTGTTTTGATGCCACTCTCAGGCAAGGCCATGCCTTTCTACCTGGTGAAAACAGAGCAAAAAAAAATTATCAGGGATGGTAGCCTTTTACTAGCCCTCTTCTATCTCCCTACACCCCTCCGTTAGCCTAACAATTCCTCCTCCTTTCTTTCTTTTTCCCTAGTATATCAGAAGAAATGTTCTTCTCTGCTGTTGACTCCTTCTGCAGTATGCAGCTCTGTGTCTTCTTTTTCTTCCCTAACCACCCTCTTTGCCTCTATTTCTCAGTACATATTCTCCCTATTCTTTTTCTCTCTACTTTTCTTCGTATTTGTAGAAGGCTTTTTTCTTTGCCCTCACTGCTTTCCTGACTTTTGCCGAGAACCTGAATGGTCCCTTGAACATATTCCTTTTGGTTACCATTCTCATTTATAACTTAGATACCTTGAGAATGGCCCCCTTTATTACACCCCATTTCTCTTCCACCCCACCTAAATTGTCTACCCTGACTAACTTTTCTCTGACTAGTCCCATAACCTTCTGAAGTCTGCCCTCCTCAAATAAAGGTTTTCAGTTCTTGACTGGGGCTTTCCAGTTTCAAGGGCAAGTTTAAACCAAATGGAGTTAAGGTCACTGTTCTCTAGTGGATTCCTACTCTCAGGCACGGGGTGATAATGTCACAAGACATTATGCCGCTTGGCAAAATTGTGCTGCCAATACAGCGCCATATTGCCATGCAGCATAAGTCTTTTTCTGTGGGGGGCTCTGCCCCAACACACCCCTGCCTCCCCCACTACAGATCCTGAACTTCTGGGGGGCGGTCCAGGGTCCAACTCAGGGAGCATACAAAGTGTGGAAAAAAATTAAATGTCTGGGACTGGGAATCAAACCCAGTCCCAGACACAGGGCCTGGGTTCCTGCTGCTGTGGTTCAGTCCAGTGAGCCATGGCAACTGCTCAGCAGAATCTACTTCCAGCAGAGGTCTTATCCTCTGCCTGGGATTGTGTGAATGGTGCAATACCACATACAGCAGTATACATGGTATTACACCATTCGCTGTCATGGACAGCGCTATTTCGGGTTAGCTATAATGTCGTATGCTATTAAGTGTACGGCATTATGACCCAGTAGCTACTCTACTCTCACTGCTTCTACCAGCTCAGAGTTAGTAAGTACCAAGTAGAGAATGGCTGTATGCCCGATAGTTTCCTTAATTGGCTGTACCAGGAGACAGTCCTGGAGTACATCCAACAATGCCTGACTTCTGGTGCTGGCAATCGATGTCTGGCAGGTTCACATCATCCACTACCTCTACTTCCCCCTTTGCAACCCACCTTTCAATGTCCTCCCCAAACTCTCTATCCCTGTCTTCCCCTGCCCCAGAGGTCTGTAGGGTACCCCCAAGCATAGTTTCTTGCCTCAGGCTGCCATGAGTTGTGCCCACAATGACTCTGATTGCCTATCATTACCCTGGATCCACCCATCCTTCACATCCTCAATGCCATCCCTTACATATAGGGCTACTCTTCCCCCCCCCAACCTTTTCCTCTATTCCTCCTGAACAATGAGTACCCAGGGACAGTCAGGTCCCAGTTGTTATTTTCTGTAACCCTTGTGTCCATGATGGCCACAAGGTCTACCTCAGTATCTGCCATCAGCACCTTCAGCTCACTGATTTTTATTACTCAGGCTCCTGGCATTAAGGCATACTCCCTTCCATCTGACCCCTGACACTACTTTGCTATTTTTCTGTCTATGACCCTTGTGTTTCCCACATTCCCTTAGTCTCTTGTTTTTCTTGGTGTTTGCACACTTCACACAACACACATTACTGCACATACAGTACTATTAGGTTTCCGGTGTAGAGCGATAGTGAGCTCTTACCTTTTAGTTGCTACTGGTAAGTAACTTTGCACTTCAGCTTCAGATTTATAGCCACAGTCATAATTTGACCACTTCAACAGCTATTAGCTCACTAGTTAACCTTGCATACTTTGACATTGCAGAACCTGCATATTCAAGAGGAAATACATTATAAGAACCACCTGCCATTTCCCCAACATCCAACAGAAGAACCTTGACCGCAGAGGGTAGTTGGTCCAGGAGGTTGGCAGGTGGTTAGGAGGGGCAAATTGGGTGGCCCATCACTCTGTGATCTCCAACATATTACCTCCAAAAACCATATAAACACTACAAACAGGTATCTGCCTCTATCTCCAAAATCAAACAAAGGGGCAGAGGACACTGCAGAGCAGGACACTGCAGCACAGGAGCTAGCACAACAAAACTCTCCCAAATCAGGAACCAAAACAAAAAAAGCAAAAAGGAAATCCAAAAACTTGTGATCATAGGAGACTCCATGATTCGGGGAGTTGATACCCATCTCCAGCCAGGGGTAATGGTCGTATGTCTGCCAGGTACATCAGCGTGGAGAGACACTGACCACATTGCTAAAATTGTTCAGAAAGCAGGAGAAAACATTGATGTCCTGGTATAAATAGGGACTAATGATCTCACCAGCTGGTCAGTTGTGGAGACCAAGGAACACCTGACCAGGCTGGGTGACAAACTATCATCCATTTTGTCTGACATCTCATTCTCTAAGATCTTGCCAGTCTGGGAGAGGGGGGCAGATGGACAGAAGGTCAGAGAAGGGGAGATAGGGGAGCTAAACATGTGGCTCAAGGGCTGGTGCCAGGAAAAAGGACACAGATTTGTAAGGAACTGGCAACATTTCTGGGAGCGAAACTTCTTTAAATTTGATGGACTGCGTCTCACTAAGGAGGGAGTCAATGCATTGGGGCAGAAGTTTGATGTCTTTTTAGAATATTTAAACTCGCAAATGGGGAGAAGGGTGCAGCACCCCATACGTCGAATGGGAAGAACACCCTTCCCCCTCAGCTAGTGGTCAAACAGGGATTCAGCATGTTTGCAGCTCATTTGCATCACCAGGTAAGAAAAAAGGTCCGTCTCCCCATATGACACACGGGGAAATGCCAAACCTCACCCAACAACTAACACACTGAAATCTGGCCAATGGAAAATCATGCACACAAATTCTCACAGCCTAGGAAATAAGATCCCAGAGCTGCAGGCAATAATGTCTGAGGCTAAACTGGACATAGTAGCAATTAGTGAGATGTGGTTTACCAGTAACCACACTTGGGAGACTTCAGTACCTGGCTATGTACTGTTCAGAAGAGACCGAGGTGCAAAAAGGGGGGGTGGAGTAGCCCTGTATGTCAATGAAAATATCAAAGCTACAGAAATTCAGAATACACATAAGGAGACAGACAAACTGTGAGTCACCCTGGAAACAGGAAATGGGACAGCCATAAGAACTGGGGTTGTCTACAGGCCCCCAGACCAGGGGAAGGACATAGACACATTATTGTTTGAAGATATACAAAACATGACAGCTAAAAGGGAGGTTCTGATAATGGGAGACTTCAACATGCCAGATACAGAGTGGTCAATACCAGCAGGAACATCTGCCAGAACTAGACACATGGTGGATTCCCTACAGGGGGAGGGTCTCAAACAGCTGGTACAACAACCCACAAGAGACAGGGCTATCCTAGATCTAGTACTGACTAACAGGGAAGGGATCACAGATCTCCAGGTAGAAGGTCACCTAGGGGCCAGTGACCATCACATGGTATGGTTCAATTTGGCCACTACATCTAAATCATCCCATTCCAAAGCAAAAATATGGGACTTCAGAGGAGATGACTTTGATAAGATGACCAACAGAGTTAAGCTAGCCCTGGCAAAAAGAAACACAGGTGAGGGGGTACAGGCAAAGTGGGCAAGTATCAAGGATGCAATACTTGAAGCAACATCCCATTGTGTTAGACAGAAAAGAAAGTGCAAAAGAAGAAGGAAATCACTTTGATTCTCAACTACAGTAGCAGAAAAGGTCCGAGCCAAAAGGCTGGCCTTCAGGAAATATAAGGGAACATAGTGGGATGAAGATAGGGAGGCATACCAAACTGCCCTAAGGGAAGCAGGGAAGGCAGTAAGGCAGGCAAAGTCCCAAACCGAGGAAACACTAGCACGGACAGTAAAAGAAGGTGACAAGACTTTCTATAGATACATTAATGAAAGGAGAAAATCCAGAGGTGATATCGCTAAGCTCAAAGGAGAAAAGGGGGCGTGTGAGGAGGAGGACCCTGTAAAAGCATCTTTCCTAAATAGATACTTTTGCTCAGTATTTACTGAAGAGAATGTAGGGCAGGGCCCACAGCTCAGCACCATGGTCACAGGGGGGAGGGAGGTGAGCACTACACCCTTCACAAAAGAAAGGGTCATACAAGAGCTTGCTAAGCTCAGGGTGGACAAGTCAATGGGACCTGATGGAATGCATCCCAGAGTACTTAAGGAGCTAAGGGTGAAACTAGCAGAGCCATTATCAGAACTGTTTAGTGAGTCTCTGAGTACATGAGAGGTCCCAGAAGAATGGAGAAGGGCTCATGTGATCATGCTCCACAAGAGTGGCAGCAGGGAGGAGGCAGGGAACTACAGACCAGTCAGTCTTACCTCAGTAGTGGGCAAGATTATGGAGGCACTCCTTAAGGAAAGGATAGTGTAACACCTGGAATCCATAGGGGCACAGGATCCAAGACAGCATGGGTTTACAAAAGGAAGGTCCTATCAAACTGATTTCATAGATTTCTTTGACTGGGTAACCAGAGTGGTGGACCAAGGGAGAGCAGTTGATGTCACCTACCTTTACTTCAGCAAAGCTTTCGACACTGTTCCACATAGAAAATTGATAAATAAGCAGGGTAGGCTCAGGGTGGGTCAGAAAACAGAGAGTGGTGGTAAATGGTATACAGTCAGAAGAGATGCAAGTCACTAGTGGGGTACCTCAGAGATCAATCCTGGGGCCAGTCCTCTTCAATATCTTCATTCGTGACATTGCAGATGGACTAGAGGGTAAGGCTTGTCTGTTTGCAGATGACACCAAGATCTGCAACAGAGTAGATGATCCAGATGGCGTGGGGCAGAATGAGAAGAGATCTGGATAAACTAGCAAAATGTTCAGAAGAGTGGCAACTGGGATTTAATGCAAAGAAGTGCAAGATCATGCACATAGGGAAGAGAGACCCTGACGCCACCTACAGGCTGGGAGGGGGGAGTTGCTGGCAGTCACAAAGGAAGAAAGAGACTTGGGCATCATCATCACTGATGACCTGAAATCATCCAAGCAGGCCTCTAAAGCAGTAAGTAAGGCTAGAGGGATGTTAGGGTGTATTAGTAGGGGTATCACAAGTCGTAAGAGGGAGGTAATAATCCCTCTTTACAAGACACTGGTTAGGCCCCATCTGGAGTACTGCGTGCAGTACTGGAGGCCACACCTTCACAAGGACTTCTAGGAAAACAAACTGAACTTACAAGCTAAAATGGGCAGACTAGGTGGGCCATAGGCCCTTATCTGCCAACACTGTCTATGTATCTATGTATCTATGTATGTAGGACATTAACCAAATTGAGGCAGTCCAGAGAAGGGCAACCCAAAATGGTGCAGGGACTGCATCAGAAAACATATGAGGACAGATTAACAGAGCTCAATATGCATACCCTTGAGCAAAGAAGGGAGAGAGGTGATATGATCAAAACATTCAAACACTTTAAGGTCATTAACAAGGTGAATGAGTCTAACGTTTAAATATAAGAAAAATAGCAGGACAAGAGGACACAGCATGAGATTAGAGGGAGGCCGATTCAGGGGGAATGTGAGGAAATTATTTTTCACAGAAAGGGTGGTGGATGCACGGAATGGTCTACTTAGGAAATGGTGGCTATGAATACAGTGCAGGGCTTCAAACAGGCATGGGATAGGCATAAGGGAGCAATACAGATGAGTATGAATAGATAGGCCACTGAAAGAGCAAATGCAGATGGCACATTTATAAGGTAGAAAAAGAAATGGGGCAGACTGGATGGGCCTCGTGGGCCTTATCTGCCATCATCTTCTGTGTTTCTATGTAACCTAGCACTGCCACGTTGTTCACAATCATTACCAACAGATCAGCTGTACATACTTTACACAGATAATGATGCAAGTCTACAAGACTACTTTATTAGCATACGTTTAACTCACAGAACAAACTACATTCGTGATACAATACTGTGACCATTATGACCATATATTAAGGTCTTGCAACATATTTCATACCCCTTTAAACCCAGAGTAATAATTAGGCCAGCAATTAGGATGAGTTATTTGCTTCCAGCTCCTTCATTTCAAGAGCCTTTTGCCTTACAGATTGCGTATCATTGATGCAACAAGTCTCCTTTACCATTAGGAATTTTCAGTTAAGACATTTACTTAATGCGTCTACCTACAGAGGAAGATATAACCAGCACAAGTAAGGATTTCCAGTTAGTCTTATGGTTCCCTTCCCCCATATGTGAAACAAAAAAGAAAATTAAGAACAGAAAAATCAGTTAGATGCAGTTCAGTTTGTTAAAGTCAGGTGAAGGCAACCAGACTCTAGCTCCCCCAACTCTTTTTAGGCCCCCTGCCTCCTTCTCAGGGGGTATTTCTTTTTCTCCCAGTGCTTGTCCATTTAACCCTTTCAGACCATTATCATCGATGTATATATGTTTACAGATAGTAAAAGACTCATGGTTTATCTAGTCTGCCCAGTGCTGCCAAAAATAAAATTCTGCCAGTAGAATTACTATGAAAGTTGATATTTCGCATTGGCAAAATTTTGGCTTACACTTTGACAGCTTTTTCAAAATTCCAGTTTAGAATAGTGGAATGAATGTTTATATTGCAGACTGATGTATAAAACTGCAGATTGAAATTCAGTAGAAGTGTCATCTGTGTTACCTTTAGAATTGTGGAATGATTGCATGTGTTGTGGATTGATGTATTGTAATTAAGTTTTAGCCACATGGCTATGAAGTGGCTCAAAAACTACCTGAGAAACCAAACCCAGCTAGTGTGTATACAAGGCACTAATTCAGACCTTGCTGTCTTAAATCTTGGGATTCCTCAAGGCTCAATTCTTGTCACTCTGCTGTTCCCCATTTTTGTTACTTTGAACCACAGAGGGAGATGTCATCTACATATGTATGCAGATAACACCATAGTACATTACAGTGTGACAACAATTTCTGAGATTGATTCAGTACTCCAATCTGATTTCAACACAATCTTCTCCTGGTTCAACAACAACCTGATCCTTCATGCAACCAAAGCTAAGTGTTTTGTGTTTGGAACAGCTGGTTTGAATCCTTCCTCACAGGCACGATGCAAAGGGTGATGATGTGAATTTATTCCTCCCTCCAGAAGCCCTTGTTCTGTGGATTTCTGCAGAGTTTGATCCTTTCTCCAATCCTGTTTGCAGTGTACTTGCTGTCCCTGGGAGATATCATTAGATGGTACAGTATCGGTTTTCACTGCTATGCAGATGATACCCAGCTGTATATGTCTTTTGCACCAAGACTACAGAGCTTGGTCTCTGTATTTAATTCTTACTTGACTGAGGTCCAGAACTGGATGTCCTCCAACTGGCTAGAACTTAACCCAGACAAGATGGAAGTTATTGTCACTGAGCCTGGATATCATCCAGATGCCAGATTGCTAGAGGAGGCAACCGGTCTTATACTCAGTTCCATTCAGATAGCTGCTTCTGCTATGGTGAAAAATCTGGGTATAATCCTTGACAGCAAATTGACACTGGAGGCTCCGGTGTCAGCTATTGTCCAAAGTGGATTTTATCATTTAATGAACATCACCTGGCTTAAACCCTTTATCCCACCTGATGACCTGCCCTAACTAATACATGCCTTTTTGAGATACAGACTTGACTACTGCAACACCTTTTACCTGGGGCTAAATAGAGGAGCCTTGTGTCACTTGCAGCTAGTGCATATTGCGGTGTCCAGTTTGTTGGCAAACCTTCCTAGGTATTACCATATGACACATGTCCTACATTATCTGAACTGGCTTCTGGTGAGGTGGCCAATTTCCTTGAAGGTTGGCTTGCTGAACTATAAGGCCCTACATGGACAGGGGCCTAGCTGCCTATGTGATCTACTGTTTCCTTTCCAATCCTCCTGTCCTCTCTGTTCCTCTGAGGAGGGCCTCTTAGCCATTCCCAGGGTTTGACTGAAGTCTTCTGGTGAGTGTGCTTTTTCAGTAACAGCACAGACCCTGTTGAACTCGCTCGTGAGGTCTTCTGGGGATGTCCCCTCTTTGGGAGCTTTTAAGAGAGGGCTAAAGTCCCACCTATTTAAGGAGGCCTTTTCTTTGTATTAATCTTACTGGTTATTTATCATTGGGTCAGTTATTTAGTTTTAATAGTTTAATTCTGTCATTTATGCATTATATGTTGCTGATTTTATACCTTAAATGTTATTGTTCAGTACCTAGAGCCTCCGGGGATGGGCATTTTAGAACTGAAATTTGCTTGATTGCTCTCCCAACCATCAAATCAATCTGATGTGTCTATCCCATTCTCTTATAAAGCTTTCTTGTATTGGCATTGACCAGCTCCACTTGCAGATGATTCTACTTTTCCATCACCCTTCCCATTAAAATGTATTTCCTCACAGCCTTCCTCCCCGCACTAGCTTACAGTTGTCACCCCTTGTAATAGAGCCCTCACTGTATTTAAACAATTGCCAGCTGTCCACCCTATTTATACCCTTCAAGTTCTTATTTTTTTAATACATTGATTTTCTCATCCTTGCTGGCTTACCAGGGATACACCCTGTCATCAGGGCTACACCCTCTTTAGTCTCTATGAGCCATATTTGAGGCAGCAGGGAGTACTTTTGCCCCAGTTTCTCCTCAATTTCCTCCTAAAACCCAGCAATTTGAGCAGAACCTCCATTGGCCTTGACACAAGCATGTTCCCATGGCGAGAGGCAAGTTCCTTAGCCCAGCTGTAGAGCTCAGTGTGGCTGCACAACTCACTGTCACTAAGACTTTTACCTTTGAATGGCAGAATTTCACACATGAATTGTCCAATTTTCTGTATGTCTGTACTCTCCCGGGTTGTGCCTGAAAACAGTCATTTTATGGCTAGTGCACTTACCTGGTTAACAAAAGCTAAATAAATAAAATAAATAAAAATTTAGCTCATGAACAGTGGCATTTCACCTGTGAATGGCAACATTTTGTGCAATGCAGTGACTTAACTATTGCCCCTTCCGGACTGAGATGCACTGCCAAGTGGTGACTTAACTCCTTTCCTGAACTCAGGTCACCAGTATAATAGTGCAAGCCACTGCTGCTGGGCCATTGAGGTGGCCCTACCCTTCCACTACTTGAAGGTTTCAGTCATGTCTCCCCTCTCTCTCCTGGCCTCCAGGGAAAACATATTGAGGTCAACCAGCTTTCCTTTTGATGGGTTGGAGGTTAACTACCAAAGAAAAAAGAAAAAAAAGCTTTCAAGCATGTAACTCATCAGTACAGTATTCTTTTTTATTATACAGTACATTATACGTTTCTCTACATTATCTACATAATCTATGTGAGCTTTCTCCAGCACAGATAACACATCAGATGTTCCATGGACCAGAGAATTTCTGTGGCCCTCCTGTCACAAGCTGCAAGTAGTCCTGGTTGTGGCAGCCTACCATGGAAATCACATATACTATATAAGTCATTTTATATGCAGTCTCTTTGGTGATATCCTTAGATAGGCATGGTTACTGTAGGTGGAGGTGTACTCAAGTATATTCCCTTAGGGAATACCAAATGTTTCCTTTTCTTCCTGTCTGACCCATATTTTTGTGACCCCCATTAATCTGCTGGCTATGCGAAGCACCTTAAAATTAAAAAGATGGATTTCTGTGCCGTATGCCTAGAGCAGTCAGAATAATAAAAACTATTTGTCAAATAAAACCTTCACAGATCCTCTCTTCCTCTTTTTCTGTCTGGTAAAGGCACTGCCCTGCTGCAGGGGTGAATCTCCAGCAGACACACTTTGTGCTCTCCTCTCCTCTGCAGTAGTACATGATTTTACTGGCCTGCCTGACAGAACCTATAGCCAAAGGGACATCGTCAGCTTTTGTTGTGAAAATTAATGAGTTTTTATGTTCTATTCTACCTGTGACCACTTAAGTAACAGTAGTGGTCACAGAACACAAATATGCCTCTAGTTTGCAAGAAAATGTACAAGGACTCATTAATTTTGTAAAAAAATACTTAGCAGTTGGTCCAACCATAAGTCACATCTCCGATGCTCCAGCATGTCCTCGCTGAAAAATGGTGCTGATTCAAGGGGTATACTTGTTCATGGAATAATTTAACAAATAATTTAGCAAAAATGTGCAGTTCTGAAGTAAACAGCCTTCCAGTTTGTTTATGGTTTTCTTAACTTGGAAAAGTCAATCCCATTTTAAAATAAGAACTGTAACCATCTTTATTTTATGCTTGAAAAATTCAAGCATTGACTCTGGTCATGTACAGTAGCGTTGACAGTACTGCAGATACCCAGAGCTATAACTCAGTGGCTCCCAAAATTGCTGGTACCCTTAAAAGATTTTGGCACATTCTACAAGCTGATTCTGATCTAATGGAAAATATAGTAGATTCTCCTAGGGTAGTTTATAGGAAGGACCCTAGCATTAAAAAGAAAATGTCTTCCTCAGATCGGTCCCCACCTCCGTGTGAAGCAGGGCCTGATTAGCAGTTTAACAAATATAAGTATTTTCTTAACTTACTGTGGTAGATTTTATTTTAAATTCTGTCTGTTTGATCCTGCTCCCTCCCCACCGGTATTTTACAAGTAAAAGCCCTCACCAGTGTACCCACAACCACACGTGGATGTCCCCAGTATGATGTGTCATGCGGGGAGCAGCCGGAGCTCATCCATAGGCTTACTGTATTACTGTACCCACAAAAAAGCTCTGGTTTGGAGCCTTAGTGTGTCTGTGGTATACTGAGACTATGTACAGACTGACAGGCACCCTACCAGTCTGTACCAGGTCTCAGTATAGCACAGATACATGTAGTCTCCAAACTGGACCTATCTGAAGATAAGACAATATAGATTACTATATTGCTGTATCTTCAGATAGCTCTGGTTTGGAGCCTACATGTGTCCGTGCTATACTGAGGCCAGGTACCGACTGGTAGGGTGCCTGTCAGTCTGTGCATAGTCTTAGTATACCACAGATACACTTAGGCTCCAAACCAGAGCTATTTGTAGGTACAGTAATACAGTAAGCCTATGGATGAGCCCCGGCCGCTCCCCCCACATACGTCATACTGGGGTCAGCTGTGGGTGATTGTGGGCACTCCAGGGAGGGCTCTTACTTATAAAATGCTGATGGAGATGGCACAGGATCAACCAGATACAATTTTAAAATAAAATCTGCCACAGTAGGTTAGGAAAATACTTATTAAACTGCTAATTGGGCCCTGCTTCACACGGAGGTGGGGCCCGATAGGAGGTGGATGTTTCCCTTTAAGGACATGGTTTTGTCAGAAGTCACTACTCTTCCAGTAAAAGTCTCTCTAGGCTGAAGCTACCAGTTGGCTCTTGCAGATCACATAGATGTGGAAATTGTAATGTATGTAAATACATGGCCCAAGACAATATGTTTGTCAGCTTCACCAATGGCTACATTTTTGAAGTATGGCAGTTCATCACTTGTCGTACACCCTACATGGTGTATATATTGTGGTGTGACTGTCCCCTCTTTATATATAAGCATGACCACCTGCCCTCTCAAGGAAAGAATACAAGAGCATGTCCATTCTATTTTAAATCAATGCTGTGATACCCATGTTGGGAGCCATTGGTGTGTTCATCATAGGACTAACAATAAGGCCTTTAAATTTATGGGCATTGACCATGTTAGGGTCAATCCTAGAGTAGGCAATCAGCATAGAATTTTACTCCAACATGAGAGTACACTCATTTTCACACTGGCAGTAGTTTACCCGTGTGGTCTCGATGATGCTTGGGATATCCTTTCCTTCCTTCAAATTTGCTGGAATTTTGTCCTTTTATTTTTTGTACCTACCTCTATTTAGTCATCTTAATGTATATTATCCCCTACCCCTTGTCTTTTGCTTTTCCTAGTTATTATTAATCAGTTTTTGCTATTACTATTTCCTTGTATTGATATTTGTCTTTTCCTTTTTCTACATTCTTTGGAGTTCCTCTAATTTGACCATCTTGCTCCCAAGCTTCCTTGATAGATCAATATAGAGCTGAATGTTTGTTTAACTTTTTTTGTAACTTATAGAAATATAGAAACATAGAAAAGAGATGGCAGAAGGAGACCAAGGGTCCATCAAGTCTGTTCAGTTTTTCCAGAGACCTTCTCAAATCTTAGGACCCCCTTCTGATCCCTGCCCATTACACTTTCTTCTGATTTTCATTTGCGCATTCTCTTTATCCCAGCCCAGTCTGAAAGCCGTCACTGTCTTGGCACACACCAGCTCTGTCAGTAGCCTATTACAACAGTCAATGACCCTTTCTGAGAAATAATGTTTCCTGAGCTCCCTTTTGAAGCACCCTTCTCACAGCTTCCAGTAATGCCCTCTAGTATTAGAGCTGGAAACCTTGTTGAACACTTCAGAGTAGGTCACCTTATTTATTCCTTTCAGGTACTTGATAGTTTTAATCATATCTCTCCCCCTTCCCTACTAGTCTCTAGTGAGTACATATTCAATGCTTCCAATCAACCCTCATACAAAAACCCATGCATGACCTCTGTCACCCTTCTCTGCATGGTCTCAAGTCTGTTTCTGTCATTCTTAAGGTGTGGACTCCAAAACTGGACACAGTACTCCAGGTGGGGTCTCACAAGGCAGTATTACCTCCCTGTTCCTCCTGTCAAATCCTCTTCCAGTACACGCCAACATTTTGTTAGCCTTGCTATAAGCCATGTTGCATTAGCTGGTCTGCTTTAGGGTGCCACATATAATGACACCTAGATCCCTTTCTTCCTGTAAAGTGCTGAGTCTGTCCCCATTAAGCTAATATACTGTCTTAGGGTTCTTTTTGCCTAGATGTAGCACCTTACACTTCTTGGCATTGAACTTCAGCTTCCAGATGCTAGACCATTTTTTCAACCTTTTCATATATTTTTGCAGGTTCCTTACTGCTTCCTCACTGACCTCCCAACCACCTAGTTTAGTATCATCTGTGAAGATGGCAATCCTGACCTGTATGCTTTCACAAATGTTGCTGATGAACAGATTAAGCAGTTTTGGACCCAGGACTGAGCCCTGGGGAACCCCACTAGTAGAAATCGCACTCTTATCTGACCTCTCCCCATTGACAATGACTCTCTGCTTTCTGTCCTTAGGTCAGCTTCCTACCCATGTAACAATACTTGTTGCAGCGCCCATGTCCTCCAACTTTTCCAGCAGGCTATTATGTGGCACCGAGTCAAAGGCCTTCTAGCTATTTAGCTTATATCTGAAGTAAGTGGGATATTTATACAAGTAATTATCTCTGAATTGCCTGCTATACTATTTTATTTGTATTTTGTCATTTCAAATAATGTTTTTGTAATTTTATTTGTACTTCATTACATCAAAAATTGGGCTATTGCATTAAGATTATGCAGCTTTAAGAGCTACTCTATATAATTTGCATGTATTGCCTGAGTCGCCCCTCACCCTGATGAAGAACCTGCAGGGGTTTGCAGCACTGGGTATGTATAGTGTACCTCTTGCACAATAAACACTGAAGAGCCTTTTTGAGTACTGTCTGCTTATTTTGCAAACCTTTTTTGTGTTGCTATTCATAGGTGCTGCATTTCCCAAGGGCACCTTGTGGTTTTGCTCTACTAGTGGATAACTCACCTGAATAGTACCAAATAATCATGGACATTTATCAGGATATTGACCTGGATACATTATGCACTCTGGTCAAAGCATCCTGACCTACACTTGCCAGTATCCTGAAGATATCACAGATTATCCAAGTATATACAAAATATATTTGCTGTTGCTTTTGCCTATATACAGTCACTACACCATCAGTATCTACCACATTGCTTTGTAATCCATTTAAGATATAGTGTGTATAAAAAGACAGAGATTAAACACACAATGGCAACTTCTGGAGTATAGGATTAACAGGATATTTTTCTGTGTAAAATGGAACAAAGGCCGTCAATGTGAGAAAAGGTTTATAAACTAATCATGCCAATTGCTTTCACCAGTTCTTGAAATGGGAATTTTTCAAGCTAAAACTGGGAATTACCAGACAAGTTATACATGGTGCAGGATTACTGTCACTTATGGTCTTTCTAGTTGAAACTAGCAGAAAGATGCTGCTTAGCAAAGAAAAGAGCTGTTCCAACAAAGAACAGAAAAGCAAAATGACAAATCAGCCAGCAAGTTGCTACTTTGGGCAAGGAGCCATGGGGATTTTTTTCTAAGGAAAAATAAAGAAGAAATAGATTTTTCATACACTGGAACAGTTAAGATAGCAATAAGCATTAAATCAGACTGGAGACATTTCTTGTGTTTGCAGCCACAGTTAGGCTGGGAAGAGGCATAGCTCTAAACAACATAGACCTACTGACCCTTTTTCATTTCAAGAGTCATTCACCATATTGGGTGTTCAGTTTTAAGCAACCCCTCTCTTCCTAAATTAGATTTGTAATTTGCATTTCAGTGGGAAATGTAAAGGCTCACTTTTTAAAAATGTTGAGCTGAAGAAGTAATCTGTGACAACTGAAATTGTGTCTCGGAAAATCACACACTGTATACATTTCCTTATATTGGCTGTTGCAGGAACTATTGTGATCTCACTTGCAGGTAGTTGTGAAACATGTCATAGAACAAAGAAAAGCACAGAAGAAAAAATATTTTATTACAGGATACCTAAACAACATTTTGACAACAAACTATTCAAAAATCGGACTCTGTAGGTGACTAAAGGAAAGGCTGCTGTATTCATTAAGGCTAAAACTACATTTATATAATTTACCTAAATGTGGTTCCAGAGCATTTGAATATTGTAAAATAACCCTTCTAATTTCAAAAAAACTGTCTTACCTGCTTCCTAAAATGGCCACTAAATGTGTTATGTGATGACATCATTGGAGCCAAAGTCAGAAAGATATATGGCTCTCTATAGTGCTAACTAGTTATTTTTTCCCTTTGCGTTGAATTGTTTAACCAAATGGTCAAAACCATGTGCATTATTTTGTATAATACACATGTTACATAGAAATATAGAATCTGACGCAGATAAGGACCGCTTGGCCCACCCAGTCTGCTCATTTCCCTACCTAATGGATAAGCTGCAGATCCTAGTTAACCAGCAGCCTACTTCTTTCTACCCCCACCTCCTAGAATTGCCTTATGACTGCCCCATGCATGCTTGAATTCAACCACTGTTTTTTGACTCCATAACCTTGTCTGGAAGGATGTTCCATGCATCCACAACCCTCTCTGTGAAAAAATACTTCCTTACATTACCTCTGAGCCGCCCCTCTCTATCTTCAAATTGTGCCCCCTTGTTCTTGCACACCTCTTTTTTTGAAAGATGCTACCCTCTTAGACTTTGTTGATTCCCTTGAGGTACTTGACATTTTCTATCATGCCCCCCCCACTTCCTCGAGGCTATACATATTAAGCTCCTTTAGTCTCTCTTTATATGTCTTCTGGTGCAGACCCTGCACCATTTTAGATGCCCTCCTTTGGACAGCTTCCATCTTGTCTATGTCCTTGTGGAGACTGGGTCTCCAGAACTGCACACAGTACTCCAGATGGGGTCTCACTAGCTGTCTGTACATAGGGATAACAACTTCCTGTTTTCTACTGGTGATGCTTCTCCCTATACATCCCAATATCCCCCAAGCCCTCTTTACTGCCCTCTCACATTGCTTGCCCACCTTCAATTCATCTGATATGACTACCCCCAGGTCCCTTTCCATTTTTGTTGTTGTTAGTATCTCACCCCCCATTGTGTACTCTTCCCCTGGGTTTTAGTTTCCCAGATGCATTACTTTGCACTTCTTAGCACTGAACCTAAGCTACCATATATTAGACCATTCCTCTAACCTTGCCAAGTCCCTTCTCATCCTTTCCACCCAACATTGTGCATCAACTCTGTTGCGGATCTTTGTGTCATCTGTTAGGCTATGGTTCTCTTCATTTTGTTTATTTTAATATGCTGAAATCATGTTTTAATCCAACCAACTTTCTCTGTGGCAAACCACAGTGCAGTACAAATCTTGAATAACCTGGTGGTCTAGTGGTTATGGTGGATCCAAGATGCTACAGTGGGGGTACTGGGGTGGTGTGCATGCTTAATATGTCCTTTTTAACATTTTTATTAAACCTTTATATTTTCTGCTATTACTCTTTTCTAGTACATTTTTGACAGAACCTACAAATGTATTCCATAGTTTGAATATAAACATTTGTACAATCAATAAATCAGACTTCTTCAACAAAGTGAAATGCAGCAGCAGCAGCAGCACGCAAGTACATTACTATGTGTGTGGGGGGGTGCAGCCACACCCTTCACCACCCTCTACAGCCACCACTTTTTTGTAGAAAATTCTTGTTTAGTCCAATGTTAGCGTTCATACCTTCTTGAAACTCAAATATATGCTTGTATTGTCTTCTTTTTCCATGGGAAATAATAATAATAAGAAGAATCAGCATTTATATACTATAGTGGTTTTCATACACATTGTATCCTGCAATACTAGACTGGTAGTCAAGTGACTGAACATGTAGTGGCAGCCATTTCATACATTAATATCCACACACAGCCGTGGACAATTGTATGAACTGGTTTAATGGGAAGAGGAATGTTGGCCAGGACAATGGGGTCAGGTAGTGATCAAGGTGCTGGCAGCCCACATCTTATTTCTCACAGTGATTTGCTCGAATTTCTCTCCTCTGTCTTCCCCCTTCCCTGAATATAGCAGTACCTTGCAAGAGGGTCTTCTCAGTCCCCCTCTGGTATTCATTCTTCACTATTCCTCCTCGCATCAAAATCTGGTGAGCTCATCACCCTTCTGCATCATGAATGCAAGTAGTAGAGTCTCTGTTTCATTTTGACATATCAAATATAAACATATCTTTCCAGTACATCAGGCTGACAGCAACAGGGAACAAGGGAAATGATGAGGTTTCCTATCCTTAAAAGATCTAGGCTACCTTTGATTAGGCACTGCTAAATGATGGGTGTGCACATCATTATGGACGTCATTTAATGGTGCCTAATCATAGGTGGCTTAGATCTTACTTGGGTATGAAAGCCTATTTTTCCACTTGTACAATGCAACTATCAGCCTGGCTTACCAGAAGATCATGTTTATTATTAATATGTAAAAATAGCATTGGAAAAGGTCGGCCTGTCGGCGCAGCGGTTGGATTTCCGCTTGCGACGCCCCGGCGACCGAGAATGGACTCGGGTCGCTGGAAGGCCTGGCTGGGAAGGAGATAGAGCATCCCAGGACTGCTCTCCTTCCAGGGAGGAGGGTGGGATAGTGCTCGGAGCTCTAGTCACCCCTGGCAGAGGCCAGGGAGTCACACAGCTACGGGCACACACACACACTCTGGAGGCGGGGCGGACGTCTGACGTCATTGCACGACCCCGCCTCCCCGAAAAAATGGAAAATGGATGGCTGCCGGCTGCCCTCCATGAAGCCCACCATGGCTTTAATTAGCTCCCCAGGCCAGCCCTCCTACCTATCCCAGTCTCTGCGGGATGTCTCCTCCTCCTCCTCCGCATCCCGCAGCCCAGCCGTGGGGGGGTAAGCCATGGGGTATCGGAGGCCCGAGGCCGATCTGGGAGGCCAGCCCCTGACCGGGCTGAAAGTACCAGGCGGCCGGCAGCTAGGTGGCGGAGAAAAAATGAAAATAAAATTAAAAAAAAAAATAGCATTGGAGACTGTACTAACCACATTCATGATGCAGAAGGGTAGTGAACTCACCAGGTTTTGGTGTGGGGAGCAGTTGAGAGGAATGAATGCCACAGAGGGACTGAAGAGGCTATTCCAGCAGGGTATAGCTATATTCAGGTTAGTTGAAGACATGAAGGAGGACGTTGAGCAGATCACTGTGAGATCTGAAATGTGGGGATGCCAGCAGCGTGATCACTACCTGACTGTGAATGAGAGTAGCCAGCGATGACAAGTACTCAGAGTGACAGGGCTGCACCTAAACTGTTACTTGAATTCAGTGTAGGGAGATTACCCTCGGGTTGTGGGGGTGTTGACATTTGTTAGGACAGTATTGAGGGAGTTGTGCATAGCTCATTCAAGATTTGAAAGGGTGGTAGCCAGCCAACTCGAATTGTTGAGTAGAGCACAGAAAAGTACTGGAGAATAATTGCTGTGAACTGTCCTGCGGGGTTCTGCAAATCACAGGCAAAGGAGTAGACTGACACTGGAAGTCGGGTGAATTTGCCCAAGGTATTAGTATGCCTCTCCTGCTAATAATATCGTTATCCATTATAAGTGCAGCCCTTATGAGGGCATGAACAGCAGTTTTTCTGGTGGGTCATGATGCTTATTGCTTGGCCCTCGAGGAAGATCTAGTTGTTTGTTAATGAGGTGGGAAAAAACACAACAGGGGAACTGTACATACTACCATCACTGTGCAGAAGAGTGGTGATCCTCTCAATGTTTACTGTGGGAGCAGAAGTCAAACATTGAGAATGTGGACTGGAGAATGATTTGGGAGGCATTTTTTAACAGTGCCAGCTGATGATGCATATTGGTATAGGTGTGCACAACTCTCTCAGGTACAAGATTACAGTCTGAGGTATGATAATTCTCTTCATGAGACCGTAAGCACATATGCGGCACCAGGCAGTACTCAGGACAGGGTACGGATGGCGGGGTGTTCAACAGAAGGCAGGCTAGATGCAGGAGGTTCAAATGGAAAAAGAAAGCCTTATTTGTGGATTAACAAGAGAGCATGGGCTTTGGAACTGAACCAGACCAGTACTTTGCTCTGTGACCCTGAGCAAGTCATTACACTTTCTTGTGCTCTCAGGCCACACCTGTAAACAAGCTTTCAGCTTAGTGTGCCTCTCCTGGTTAACAAAAAACTAAATTCAGTGCATCACATAACCACTAGATCATCAGGTAATTGAAGTGTTGTACTGTAATGCAGTTTGCCAAGGAAAAAGTCAGCTGGATTGCAAAACATTTTCCACAAGTTAAAAACAAAATCATAGCCTAACATGTGTACTGATCAAAAGAATCCACAAGTAATACATGGTGCTGATCACTCAGGTACAACAATTTAAAACAAAGAGGGAAAGAACTAGTAAGCACTATAGAAATATATGTGGGTCTCTGTCTTTGGCTCAGATGATGTCATCATGACTCATCATTTTATAGATTTGGCAGACATATCTTAGGGAGAAATCAAGGCAGTTTTTTGAAAGTGAAAGGCTGATGTTTACATTTTTCAAAAGCTATGAAACTACATTTATATTATTTACATAAATGCAGTTTTAGCATAAATGTAAACAGCAGCCTCTACTTTGCCTTGTTATGAAGCCAGATTTTGGAGTTTGCAGTTTTAAAAAACTGCTTGTTTAGGTACTCTTTAAGTTCTTGATAAAAGTTCCTCCCCTGTATAGTCATGAGTTTGTAGTTTTTTTCGCCTTGTTTTTGAACCTGCAGCAGGAGTTTGTATCATCTCAAGATTTCTGGTACCAATATTTCCCTGGAGTGTATGATTCTAGTGGATTGGAAGTCCCTGAAGCTACTTCAGCTTAAATAGAGAAATAAAGAATTTGATGGCAGAAGGGGATTGAAGGTCTGATTTTGTCCTTTCTGTACTACCTCACCCCCACTAAACCATTGTGCTAGTAGGCTGTCACCACCTCCTCTGGTCCACCACCCCTCAAATCTGTATAGCCTCCCAGCATTTAGGAGTCCCCCTGCCCTGTCCCAGCCATGTTTAAAACCCATTTAGTGTAGCCACCTTCACCACTTGTGCCAGCAGTCTGTTCTATGTGTACACCACCTTCCCAATGAGCAAAACTTCCTCACAGAACCTACCCCCACCAACCTCCAATCATGCCTCCAGTGACTGTTTTCTGATTCCTTACAAGTAGGTCCTGATTATTCAGCTTGTTCATACCCCTGAGAAACGTATATATTTTAGCCATGTCTCCTTTCGTTGACCTGGCCCCAACAAGACAATTAACTGTTACCACACTAAAATTTCCAGCATTACTTACGGTAGCACTACCAAGGTTGTTTATGTTTTAAGGGATCTCCTTTTTGTTAAGAGCATCAGGGTCTCACTGTATGTGCAGATCTATTTAACATTTGTTTCTTCTTCCATGAATGATTCTCCTTTCTTGTGGAGAAACATAGAATTTGAATTTTTTTTTGACAGCAGATAAGGACCGCTTGGCCCACCCAGTCTGCTCATTTCCCTACCTAATGGATAAGCTGCAGATCCTAGTTAACCAGCAGCCTACTTCTTCCTACCCCCACCTCCTAGAATTGCCTTATGACTGTCCCATGCATGCTTGAATTCCACCACTGTTTTTGACTCCACAACCTCCTCCGGAAGGCCGTTCCATGCATCCACAACCCTCTCTGTGAAAAAATACTTCCTTAAATTACCTCTGAGCCGCCCCCACATCTCCAAATTGTGCCCCCTTGTTCTTGCACACCTCTTTTTTCGAAAGATGCTACCCTCTTGGACTTTGTTGATTCCCTTGAGGTACTTGAAAGTTTCTATCTCCTTTCCTCGAGGCTATACATATTAAGCTCCTTAAGTCTCTCTTCATATGTCTTCCGGTGCAGACCCTGCACCATTTTAGTTGCCCTCCTCTGGACAGCTTCCATCCTGTCTATGTCTTTGTGGAGATTGGGTCTCCAGAATTGCACACAGTACTCCAGATGGGGTCTGACCAGCTGTCTGTACAGAGGGATAATAACTTCCTGTTTTCTACTGGTGATGCCTCTCCCTATGCATCCCAGTATCCCCAGCCCTCCTTGCTGCCCTCTTACATTGCTTGCCCACCTTAAGTCATCTGATATGACTACCCCAGGTCCCTTTCCATTTTTGTTGTTGTTAGTATCTCACCCCGTTGTGTACTCTTCCCTGGGTTTTGTTTCCTAGGTGCATTACCTTGCACTTCTTAGCATTGAATCTAAGCTGCAATACATTTGACCATTCCTCTAACCTTGCCAAGTCCTTCTCATCCTTCCCACCCCACCTTTTGCATCAACTCTGTTGCAGATCTTTGTGTCATCTGCAAAGAGACATACTTTTCCTTCCAGTCCCTCTGCAATGTTGCTTATAAAGACATTGAAGAGGACCGGTCCTAATACTGAACCCTGTGGTACCCCACTAGTAACCCCCCTTTCTTCAGAGTGGACTCCATTTACTATTTACTGTGTCCTATTCTCCAGCCAATTCTTTACTCAGGCTGTCATCTTGGGACCCACTCCCAGGCTGGCTAACTTGTATATTAATCTTTTGTGTGGGACTGTGTCAAATGCCTTGCTAAAGTCTAGGTAGGCCATGTCCACAGCCCCTCCCTGATCTACTACTTTGGTCACCCAGTCAAAGAAATCTATTAGATTCGTCTGGCATGACCTTCCCGCTGTGAATCCATGCTGCCTTGGGTCCTGTGCCCCTCTGGCCTCTAGATACTCGACAGTTCTTTCCTTCAGAAGTGATTCCATCATTTTCCCTATCACTGAGGTTAAACTAACAGGTCTGTAGTTTCCTGCTTCTGCCTTGCTCCCACTTTTGTGAAGGGGAATCACATCTGCCCTCTTCCAATCCTCGGGTACCACCCCATCCTCCCATGATTTGTTAAAAAGGATAGTCAGTGGTGTCACTAGTTCTACCCTTAGTTCTTTTAGAATTCTGGGATGAATCCCATCAGGCCCCATTGCTTAGTCCACCTTCAGTTTTAAGAGTTCTTTCAGAGCCCTTTCTTCTGTAAATGGACTGGTATCAACTACTGTATCCAGAGTGTTTCTACTGTTTGTTTTAGGTACCTCCCCCTCTTCATTTGTAAATTCTGAGCAAAAATGTTTGTTTAGTATCTCTGCCTTTTCACAGTCACCTTCTGCCCACCCTCCCTCCCTTTATTAAGCCTCACTATCACTCCTTGGTCTTCCTTTGCTCCATGATGTACCTATAAAAGGTTTTATCCCCTTCTTAACTGGAGTTGGCTATATTTCCTCAGTTTGGGCCTTTGCTGTTCTGACTGTCTTCCCAGCTTCCTTTTGCTTTAACTGATACAGTTCTCTGTCATGCTCCTTCTGTGATTCCTTGTACTTCCTGAATGCTTTCTTTTTCTCTTGAACCTTCACTGCCACTTCCTTTGAGAACCATAGTGGTTTCTTACATCGTTTTGTTTTGTTTATTTGCTTCTCACAAAGGCTTGTTACCTCTGTGATGGCAGTTTTTATTATTCCCCATTGTTCTTCCACCCCTCCTTCCTGCCCATTTGCTAGTGCATTCCTTAGGCACTCACCCATTTTGGCAAAGTCAGCCCTCCTTTGTCTGTGTGTGTGTGAGCAGCCCTCAAGTGGTAATGGTTTTCAGTCACTACCAATCTATGCTGGATTTGAACCAGTGACCTAGATGTGAAAGGCTTCTTCACCCAGTATCATTACACTGACTCATCCAGTTCCTTTCACGAGCACTAAATTTACACACACACAGACAAATAAAAGTACTTAGGACAGTACTGTATGAAATTTGCATATTTATTCTGCAGTTTCTGATTTGTGGGGAAGAGTCAGTTATTCCTACACTAGAATTTCCAAAACCATTTGCAGTAGCACTACCCAGGCTGTTTATGGTTCAAGGGAGCAATTAAAGAGCAATGTTCTTCACTTTGAGGCACATAGATGTACTATATGGCAGCTTGCTTGTACTGTAGATGTAGATGCAGTAAGTGGTGCCACATTTGCCACACAGTAGACCATGGATATGTTATCTGTTGGGACATCCCTTAGCAACACTGATGTAAAATCCTGATTACCTATTAAGGTAGTAAGTAATTTATTATGTATATGGCACCCAGTCCTGGAGGCCCTGGGTGCCATACAACTAAAGATTTACAGAGTGGTACAAAAACTTTAAAACAAAGCAATTGATCCCAAAACTGGTTAAAAGTTATTAAATATTTTCTTATCAGTTAAAAGACATCAGCTGGGAAAGCTAGGTTAAAAAGGTCAGACTTTAGGTCCCTCCTGAATGCCTCCACCATAGAGGCCTCCCTCAAAGGTCTTGGCAGCAAGTTCCAGAGGATCAAGCTGGCCACCCCAAATAAACAATCACACAAGGTTTTCATCCTGGTCCTCGGAACAACCAGGAGGCCCTGGGTGGAGGAACTGAGGGAGTGAGCCAGAATGGCAGGAGTGAGGAGGTCTGACAGGTAGCCATGCATCAAAGTTTGGTGCAATAGGAACTTGTGTCAAATAAACAGCTTTTAAAATCTTCCACTTCTCTATGATAGGTAAACAATGAGGTGCTCCAATGTGGGCATTGTGGGGAATCACTGCACTCCCAGAGTCATGTGAGGATCCAGTCACCACTGAGTGCCTTCAGATCTTTAGTAGTTCATAGATTCCGCACAGTGTCCACCCTGAAAGGGTTATTGTGCTTGTAGTTTTTTTCCCAGCATTTAAGAAATAAACTAGGCACTTTGTAAAATGAATTTAAAAAGTGAACTGACATTTATTAGCATTGCTATGCTATCATTGTTTTGTTTATTGTTTCAGTGCCCAGTTCACATTGCTTAGCATAATTTGCATCACAAGTACTGTACATACCCAGTGAACAGAGCTCCATACTCATGAAGTGGCATGCAAGAGATGTGATTCACAGCCACCAGCCTCCCTTCCCTGCTCCCACCACATATGCAAAAACTAGCACTGATCGACTTGTCGAGGGCAGGGGCATGACAGTGTGCATCCAGTCAGATATGTGGGCCAGCTGTCCCCTAGATTCCCTGCTCTGTTTGGAGCAGGGGATTGTGAGATATGGTAGTCTTCCAGGAGTTTCCTTATCCCATACTGCAAGATTCCATAAGAAAAAAAGAAAAAAACAAATTAATGAAATGGTTCAAGGCCATCCATGCCGGCTGGGAGGGGTTGGAAAACTGGTAATAGGGCTTAAAATGCCCTGGAGCAAACATGATAGTGTCATGGGGATTTGCATGCTGGTCCAGCAAACTTTATGGCAGCCCCATATGTTGTGTTATGCCACTAGCCCCTTGGCATCCTCCCTGACACAATGACTCTTTTGAGTATCACACAGCAACAAGTTCCCACCTATGGTCTTGCCACCCACATAGACATGTGGATAGCTCATAATTGGGTGCAGAGGAAGTATGAATCTTGCCCTCTCTATGGCCCAGAGAGTCCCTATGTGTGTATCATACATGGAGGGAACACTGCATGGCTTTTCCTGGCCCCCAAAATGTGTGGTGACTCGGAAGACTTCCTTATATCAGACATTTAGAATGCAAATACATTGTTATCACAGAGTTCTATGTAACTTTGATTAGTATGGTTTGCATTGCTATTATACAAAAGATTGTTTACACAACTGACAATATGTGCTGTGGGGGAACTGCTACACATGCAGATGACGTGTTTGTCAATCACGGACCATGTTTCTTAACACTCAATGCAATATAGTAGAATTCTATATAGTACAATTCCATATAATATAATTCAGGGGTGAGGGATTGCAGTATTCTTTATATGAAAGTACCATATTACAGCATTTTTAAAGCACATTTCAGAGGTAAAGCAGAAGTGAAGTGCACATAAGGCAAATCAAAGGGAAGTCACTGAGGGGTTCTTTGGAGAGCAGACATTAAAGGACTGGGAGAGGAAGTGCTCTATAGTACAGTACTGGAAATTAAGCATTAAAAAATGGGTTGAAAAAAATCCCCATCTCTGATTGGCTGACACCCTTACCTAAGAGTGCATTTATTTGCCAACAGGTACTGGGTAAAACCAAGTACCAGTGCCATCCTGCCTCAGTACAAATGAAATCACTGTGCCCATCATAGAACTTTGAAAAGCTAAATGGCGGCCATTTTTTTTTGTCTTGGTGAGTGAGCTCCCCACCCCATCTGCACTCCTAAGTGCAATAAAATTACACTGAACCTGTGCCAAAACTGTTTAATTACACCACTTCTCACTACACACAAAGAACTTTTTTATTTTCTAAATAGTTTTGGAATTTGGCACCACTAGTTGTGGCATGGACTGCTTCCACTCACTTCCACTGCTCACCCCACCTCCCACCACTCAAAACACTAAAAAAAAAAACCAACACAACTTAAAAGTAATCTTTCTCTGCTGCTCAGCCCACCTGCCACCACTTGAAACAGTAAAAAAGCAGCAAAAGTTAAAGTAACCTTTCTTCCGCTGCTATCCCCTTCTCAACTTGCTTTCCTGACAATGCTCACTAAAATCACCAGTCACCCACCGCATAACTTAGTCACCCTCTCCTGACCATGCTAGAGAACTTCTGATCATACTTTCGAGAATAACTGAAAAAATCAGCAACATACTGCTGTTAGGGGTAAACAAGAAATGCACATGTATATTAACATGTCTCAGGTTGGTAAGAGATGCTACAGGAGGCAGCAGAAACAAAATAAAATGTTGTCAAAACTCGTGTCACCCTCTACTGGCAGTTCTACCAGAGGGGAACTACTTTATATATAAAATTATGTTTTAATTAGTTTTAAATACTTTAAAAAAGTGTTTTTTTACATCGCATTAAACTTAAAAAAATGCCAATTTTCTAAGTGAAATAATGCCCTCCATGGTGGACATTATGGGCTCTACTGGATCTTCCAGGGACTACATGACCTTCCTCATGCAACATCAGGCCTCATTATGCCCCTGAGCACCCTGGTATAGCTCAATGCCACCCATCTGGTTGGGTATTATTGCTAGCAAAAGATGACTGTGAGTGCATCGCTGTGGGATAGATGCATACCTTGGGTGGTGAGGCACAAGGCAACACTGAGTACTTTAAGCTCTCAAGAAGTACCCCACAGTTACCCACACCATGTTATTCTTATTGTGATTACAAAATGGTTCCTCTGATTTTTTTATTTTAAAAACTGAACAATGAGGTTTAGAAAGTTAAGTATTTCTGATCTGTGCAGTTGTGCTGGAATAGGGCACATGTGATCACACCTGCCCTATCATTGATCTAGATTTCTTAGCCCTAGTTTATAATTAAGCAATAGCACATGACAATGTTTGCAGTATCATGGGATATTATCCCGCCTCATGTGCATTTGAGGCACGAGGCCATAAGCTGAGTAACGGCAGCCACCTGAGAAGGGATGATATCCCATGATATCACCAGACTTTGGAGTATATTAATACAATTATAAAATAGATCCATTTTGATTTTGTGACTGAAGGCATGACATATGTTCAGGCTGGATTATAGACTGAGATATCATCTCGGCTGAAAGTGGTCTCAGCCACTTAGATTTCATGGGAAATTGACCATGCATTTCATAATACCATTTTAAACATGGTGTACATAGAAACATAGACAATGACAGCAGAAAAAGACAAAAGGTCCATCCAGTCTGCCCAAGTTCCTTTTTGTTAGCCCTGGGGCCTACTGTTCATCCCTAGCCTTCCCCACCCCATCCCCAGTCTCCTCTCAAATTCTGATGCCCTGAGCAACCACTACACCCTTTATTCTGTCTCAGCCATGCTTAAAACCCTCTAATGGTTTGTGCACCCACCACTTTGGCTGACAGGCTGTTCCATAGCTCCACCACTCTTTCTGTAAAATAGCATTTCCTCTTGTCCCTCCTGAACCTTCCTCCTGTTAGCTTCCACTCATGGCCACATGACTGCGAGTTGGTATTCAAGTTGAATTCTTTCCCACAGCTCATCCTGTTAATTCATTTTAGGAATTTAAAAGTCTCTATCATATCTCCCTTGTCCAGCAGGTTCAGATCTCCTACCACCACTACTTTTCCCTTAGCTGTTTCTCTTTACAGTTCTTCCCTGAGCTCTCTGTCCCTCTTCACCCCTTGCCCTGGCAGTCTGTAGATTACCCCCAAGTGCAGTTTTTTGCTTCAGGCTGCTGTGAGCTGCATCAACAGTGACTCAGTCTCCCAAGTATTACCCCAGATGCACCCATGTTCTGTTACATATATGCCTCCTTGACATAAAGGGCTACTCTTCCCCCTCTTCCTGTTTCTCTATCCCTCCTGAACATTGAGTACCCAGGGACTGGTAGTTGCCAGTCATTCTTTTCCAAAGCCCATGTTTCTGTTATGCCACAATGTCCACCTCAGTGTCTGCCACTAGTGCCTGGAGCTCACTGATTTTATTACCCTAGGCACCTTGCATTAAGGCATACCCCTTCCATCTGACCCCTGATCCTGCTTTGCTACTACCCTTTCATATTGCATGTCCTTTGATCACCTTGATTCTCTTGGTACCCCTCTCCCATCTCCAAAGTACCTTCACCTAGTCCATAATGGGACAGAGCTTTTTTTGTACCTGCTATGCTGCTACAAGCCTCAAGATGTGGAGGAGTACTAACTAGGACTCCATTCCTCAGCCCTGCCATTGAGATTCCCCTAAACCCAGCCTCCACCACAGTCAGTTTAAACATTTGATATAGATGTTAAACTTCTGCCCCAGCATATAGGCCACTCTCTCATCAGGTGAAGCCCATCACTCTTGATGAGCCTTGTGTCCCAGAAGTCCCCCCAGTCCCCCACAGAGTGCTACCCCTTATTTTTACACCATCCCTTAAGCCATTCATTAAACTCCTGTGTTACCTCCCTCCTTGTCCTATTCTGCTTCCCTTCCCTGACCCACACAGGGAGTACTTCAATAAAAGCCTGGGAGGTTGAGTGTGCTGCCAATCTATTCCCCACTGTAGGAGCTAATCCTTGCTGTGCTACTGGTGTGTATATGCATTCTAAAAACCTATATGAATCTTCTGGGAGTCCAATCTTATAGTTTTCCAAGGAGATCAGGCTACTGTAAAGGTGTAGTGTAACAGGGTAGCAAACCAGGTGGCTTCTAGCTGGCTATTACTCACATAGATAACAAACTAGATACCAGTTTACTTTAAATGAAAACTGCTTTGCTTCAGCAAAAGAAACAAAAGAGCTTGGATTTAGATTTACACATCCTTCTTGCAATTCAGTCCTTGGATTCTTTAAAAACCAAAAAAAACATTCTTTCTGCACTTTCTCACCCTTCCCCATTACTAGGCTCACGTATTACTTGTTAACACTCTCTTTCCCGCAGTATAGTGCAGTGGTTTAAGGCTCTGCACTGCAAATCTGGTGACATCCAGCAGACCAGACCTGGGTTTGAATCCCACAGCTTCCACTTGCATACAGTGTGACCCTGAGCAAGTCACTTAGCTTTTCTGTGCTCCCAGGTCACTCCTGTAAAAAAGCTTTCAGCTTAGTGTGCTACTCCTGGTTAAACAACTAAAAAAAAAAAAAAACAGTCTTCCTCCCAGAGGAACAACTAGCAATTAGAGTATGAAGAGCATTGAGTTCTTTTAGGGCACATCCTAAAGCAAAAAGGGTTTGTTTTAAATCCCATCCTGATCCCTGCCAAAATCTGTGCTACTGCAGGGTTGTAATGTGGACTGGTGTAGGGAACATGACAGACTTATACTCCTTCACATTGCCTCCTGTTCAGAGTCATGCTCACTGCACTCTTGGTAAGGGGCACCAGTGACACACCCTCCCTAGAAAACAATGAATTGCTATGCCAGGTGCCTGCCCTGTGGGGCACATCAAAGGAAAGTGGCTGCAACACCAAATATCACCTGGTGACATGGTCATTGGTTTCCAGCATGGTATTTAATCACTTAAGTGGGAATGATCAATGATGAGAGTGAACTTTCCTACCATAGCAGCATAGTAGAGCAGCGGAGCCACTACCCACTTTGCTGCCAGACACACTTTTTTAAGGGTGGTATAGTGCTATTCCTAGGTTAACTGTTTGCAAGCTATATGTAGAATGGAGTAAACCCCATCCTCAGAGTCCTGTAATAACACTGCCACCATACCCAACTCAGAAGCTTCTGTATACAAAATGAAGAGACAGTTGATATCCAGACTCCATATCACACAGCAAATTTTTGAAGGCCTGAAATGCTGTCTGACAATAGACCTTAGGTCAGTGGGTCAGTAAGAGCTGAGAATTCTGGAAAAGACTAGAAGTAACACCCCACTTGTCCAAGAAAGGACCTAAACTGCTTCGTAGTAGTTAGGAGGGGGTAGTTGGC
Source organism: Neoceratodus forsteri (assembly GCA_016271365.2). NCBI lineage: Eukaryota > Metazoa > Chordata > Ceratodontiformes > Ceratodontidae > Neoceratodus > Neoceratodus forsteri. The sequence goes on along the minus strand of CM057451.1, from coordinate 696,080,687 downwards.
TAGGGACTTTACCTTGTCAATAACTGGACCTACATGGCCATTCCCAACCATATACTACAGGTATTTTGTCTGATGCTGCCCTAATGTGTACTTTGCAGCACTGGCTATGAGATCTGCTTCCCAGAGCAATTGAAGTACCATAGCTACATCCCACAGGTAACTGTCCCAATCAGAACTCAACATGACAACATTGTACAGGTTTGGTGTGGCATACATCCCATGGGGAGTAAGGGTGTGATCCATCATCTTCTGGAATGTGGCTGGGGCTCCATGCAGTCCAAAGGTAAACACAGTAAATTGATATAAGTAAATTAGGGTGACAAAGGCCATTTTCTAACATGACTTGGGAGTTAATTATATTTGCCAGTACTCCTTGGTCAGGTCCAAGGTACTGATGTAGCAGCCTTCCCCAGTCAGTTCAAAAGTTCATCTACCCTTGACATAGGACATGGATTATAGTTCATTGCAACATTAATTTTATAATAGTATATACAAAACAGGGTGGACCTGTCTTGTTTTGGGATCAGTACAATAGGGCTAACACAGTCACTGTGTAATTCCTTAAAGACTCCCAACTCCAACATAAACCAGATTTCCTACCATACCATCTCTCAGATTCTTTCCAGTAGTCTGTACAGTTGTTGATGGATCTGGACACCTGGGTCTGTGTCTATGTGGTGTTGGATCACATAAGATCATCCTGTTTTCAAAGAGAATACTGCCCAAAATGTTCTACATGCCTCTGGGCTCTTGCGTTTGGGTCTGGATTGGTTGATTGTCCACTGGGATGGTGCTTGTATACTTTTTAATTTTAGGGCCTAAATGCAGGGTTCCATTGTCAATGTCCTCATCCGTCATCTGACTTAGGGCTGCCTTAGGATCTTTTGGGTCAATAAGCAAACCTCCCTGTCATTCCAGGGTTTCAACAAATTAAAATGGTAAATTTATTTTTCTTTTTTCCTGTCCAGTTGTAAGATTTCATAATCTACTTGTCTCACTTGTCTGAGGACTTCATTTGGACCCTGCAACTTAGCAAGGAGTTTACACTGAGAACTAAGCAACAGAAAGAGTACTCAGACACTGGACTTGAACTCATATAGCCAGACTCCTTGGTTGTAGTGCTCTGCCTCAGTTTGCTGTCCTTTTATTAAATTTTCTTTGACAAATCTGCCAACCACATCCAATGTTTCTCTCATTTGTAATATACATTAGAGCACCATAGGTGGATGATGTGTCTGTTCTTCTCACATTTCTGTTACAACATGCAACATCCCTCAAGGTTGTCACTCATACAACATTTCAAAGGGTGCAAACCCAATGGATTGCTGTGGCATCTACCAAATTTAAATTAAAAAAAGGGTAACAATTCATCTCAGTTATTTGCTCAGTTGATGTGAATTTACATAGCATACCATTTAATGGTGTATAAAAGTGTTCAACTATCCTGTTGGTCCGAGGGTAATACACTGATGTCTGAAAGATCTTAACCTTCAGCAAAGTACACATCTCCCTCATAGACTGCTGTGTGAGAACTCTAGAGGCAGCAGAACAATCTTTTGATTTTTATGCTTATTTTATTTTATGTAGTGTAAGCCAACTATGTTATGTTGAAAGAGAGAAATGTCATATATATACTAATATGTAATATATGGATACATCAGTTTAATATGTTTGTAAAGCATACAAGAAAAAAATGTGGTAATAGTGTTGGCCAAAAGTGATAATAGCATCAAAGATGAGCCTTAATACTATCATTCAGAGCCTGCAATACTATCATTCAGAGCTCTGAATGATAGTATTATCAGGCAAACACAACACCGCAAGTGCACAACTGTCTCACAGTCCAAACCTGGTTGCTATAGTGGCAACTGTGCTTGCTAAAGATGTAGTATGAAGATTTTCAAAGCATCTCTCACTTAACGAGAGTTACTTGCAGCCATCATACTTTTGGTGATATTTTTTGTTAATTTGTTTTACATTTAAACTACTATGTGGTTGATCCAGCCTTCAGTCATCAGCACGGTAATGCAACTAAAATGTATGACTGTATGGTGAAGCTGACAACTGCAAGTTCTCAACAGAAATTAACAGACACTGCTTACAGACATTGCTTTAAGCAAGTAAGTGTTCAGTGCAGTAGTCTGATGGCTGTTGCCACAGCACTGTGGAAAAGAGACTTCAGAGCTAAGATCTTTCTATCGGATCCATATATTACAAAAAAATAATAAATAAGAAGATGTGTATTAGAAGGCAATAATACCATCTTGAGGTTCTGGGGATATAGGAACCTCTCAAACTTCAGTCTCAAGGCTCCTATGTCCCCAGAACCTCTCAATGGTATAATTCCATTGTAATACACACTCTCTTATCTATTAGTCTATTTAGATAGGTGTGCTACCTTGAAAGGGAGTTTTGTATTTCACAGATATTGCTTAACACTGAAAACAACTGTGACAAGGCTGCAGGATGCTGAGGGCTGAGACCTGCTGTGAGCCACAAGCTACTGTATTGCTGATTTCCAAGCCGTGGGCCTGCTGAATGATGCTGAATACAGGAAGTGGAGAGAGATTCATACCCAGAGTTATAAATGTAGTTTTTGATGACAACAAATCAAGTGCCTTGAAGGCCATACAGCTGGAGCTAAAATTTCAAAGGCTGTTTGTCCTATAAATGGTATGCCATTTATACTGTCCTTAATAATACTTGGAGATGCCCCCCCCCCATATATCCAATCTAGTGATCTTCTACAAGTCTTGATAAAGGAACGATAGAATAAAAGATTATCACTACCTGATCTACTGTAGATGCTATTAAGGATACAGAACATATGGAAGTTATGGAAATTTGAAGCTGGACTGCTAGATTTACATCTTAAAAGAAGCAGTGATATTTGGAAAAAAATATGATCTATACCATTCTATTCAAAGAGAAGAGAGCACATTAGCCATAAAACATAACATCTAAATCTATGCTGGCTTTGCTTATAGCACTTGTGCACCTTCAAGTGGTGTTTAGAAAAGTGGAAGCATTTAATATAACTACAAATTGAGAGGCCATATGATTTCTCTTTCAAATATAGTTATAGTATTATTGTTATGGTTTTAATTCTATTTTAAGTTTCATGGGCTTTTTCTCTTATGTGCCACACATTGGCGTCACATCCCCTGGTGGGTTAAAAAGGTTCAAGAGATTGAAAAGTGTGTTTGAACTACTGAGCTGAACACACAGGCACGTTATGCCAAGCACTAGCTGGACAAGTAAATGTATAATGCTTAAAACTGTGTTGATTGCATAGCAATTCAAATGGCATGTTAGCTAACAAAAGAACAAAGACTGAAAGTGCTTTTATTAAATAACATTTGTCTTGTAAAATATTTGACAAAGCCTGATATATTCAGTCTGAGGAAGTCATTAATAAAAGCATAACTAATTAGGAAGCATCTGAGTCACACTAAGCTAATATTACATAGTCTTTTCTCAGCATAGCCTGTACAAGTAAATAGGTTGCATTCTGGTTATCAGTATCTTCTTTTATTAATAAACACCCTTTAAAATATTTTGTTTTCAAGATAAAATGGCCTCACAAATTAAAATTAAAATCACACTGTCTAAATAAAACTTATTGAGCTGTTGAAGTCTGCATAAAGTAAGAGTGCAAAAAAAAAACATAAATAGGAATCTGTTATTTTGAAGATTTATAAATGAACACATGGTGGAGTTGGTATGTTTGAGTAAGGAATGGTTTAACAAAGTAAAGTGATTCATTAGACATTGTTTCTTTCTATGTTTTTTAGTGGGGAAATCTCTACGTTTTAGCTTAAACTTTGGAAGAGCCCTGCAGGACTGTGTTTCCAGTTCTTTTATTAATCTTCACTTTGTGAAAAGGGAATCTAGACTAATAAAAATTATACAGCTAGAAGAAGCTATGAATTGGTAAAACCTTTTTTGATTCAGAAATTTGTTGCATTTAACTTCTCTGTAAGAAGAATTGAATTTTGTATTTATTGTGTCTATCTAAAGAGTCCATCTTACTACATATTGATATAACATCCATTTTAATTGTACTTGAGACACTGATATGAAGAGAATGCCTCATTCATCAAAGCATTTAAGTAACATCACATGAGAGTTTTCTGGTTTTGCTTATTGCCTTTTTATTCTTATATACCCATGTTGATTTTAATATTTCATTAACTGAATTTGTGCACAGTATTTTTGTGAGATTTTATGTGACATTTGATTAGTGATTAGACCCACAATGACATCACACATAATGAAACTTAGAAATTACAAATGGACTAGATCAATAAAAAAGCAGATCAAAACAAGAACATTATAGATTTTGTGATTACACAGGGGAAAGAGGTAACAGAGATGTACAAATGAGTACCTTCTCTGAGGAACCAAGAATGACCTCTCCTAAACTTACACAAAGTTTTGATCACAAATCACAAGGGGACTAGCTATTAGATTTAATTAAGAATTTAGAGTAACAGTGTGAGAAAGGAAATATGTTTTCGTTCCTTTGGTTCTGAACAAAGAAGATTTTAAGATTGGGAAATGTGTGCAGATAGAAAGGTTACAAAATAATAGCTTGGAAAAAAATAAGTGTCCAGGAAGATCCTTAGATCACCATCTATCACAACTGATAAAAATGGTAATTAAAGAAACTCATCAAAATGAAAAGTTAAGATGTGATAACTCTTAATTCTTGAATTAATTTGAAATCTTTTTTACACCATATATGAATAATCAGAAATGTGACCCTACTTCCAATAGACTATATATTTCCCACTTATGGCCCAATTCAGAGCAGGAGAAAACATTACTAATCAAGTACAGGAAAACCCACCAGAAAATCCATCAAGAATACTGAAAAATTAGACCATTCAAGCAATTGTATTAACAGGAAGGAAATTAAGAGAAATAAAAGTACCAATACAGCAAAAATGGTACTATTCTCTTGGACATTTTACAAACCTTAAAAATGCATGGCTCCCTACTTCTTACCCAATTAAACATGCAAACAGAAGAACAGTTAAAAAACTGGGTAAACAAAAGTTAGATTGCAGGATGATCTGGACTAACATCAAGGAGGAATTACAAAAACAGAAATCTCTAAAGGAAAAACAATAAATAAAATCACAGAGCAAGTTGGCAAGAAGGAGCAAGAAGAACTTATAAAACGTATCTATGAAAAACAAAAATTTTGTCAGAATCAGTTATAGTAATTAAAAACAGAGGGAACCAAGCAAAGAACCCCCAAATGAAAAATAAATAGAGTCAAACAATGACAAGTAAAAGTAGGCAGTAAACAAATAACAAAACATATGATAATGCAAAGAAGAAAAATAGATCAGCAGAGCAGTCTGAAATACAAAGACATACAGTAGTGCATCTCTTGAGGGTAAGAACTTTATAATTGCGGGAAATAAAAAGGTGGAAAAAAGAAGATGATTAGTACAAATTTACCTGCAATATATTTTCAATGAGTCCCAATGCCAAAGAACAAAACTCCCTACCTGCTTAGAATAACATTATATAACTTAGATAAGCCTCTACTTCAAGACTGTATTTTAATGGGAAATAACAGATCAGTGTACAGATATAGGATTAACCACTTGATATGGCAGATATGCATGGTAGTCAGTACTCATTAGATGAGAAATAAAATGTTAGCAAAAAGTTACAATCTAAAATGTTCAGGAATTGATATGAAACGAAACTGTAATGAAAAACACAGTCAAGTCAGACCAACAAAATAACAAAAGAAGGAGAAGAACTATAAGTGGTCTAAAAGCTGATCAAGTTGCAACAAATCAGCAATCAATAACCACATTTTTATACAAAAAAAGGAAACTATAGGAGACACGTTAAACAGCTCAGTGACCACAGAAAGATGTACTAGATGAAGGAAAGAAAGGAGAATAAGGATAAACAATAGCAAAATTTTGGAAATGGATTCTGACTAAGAGTGGGAATGTGACTCTGAGTCAAAAAATATTGAAAAACATACTAAAAACAGGTCTTTTAATAGTGCATTTTCAACAGTTCCAATTGATTCAGGAGAAGACTCAGTACTGGACATAGAATTTGACTGAGTAATGGATAAAGTCATCCACCCTCCAATAAATACTTTGTTCTTTATTAGCTGGAACATTACTGGCTTGTACTCTAAAGTAGATGAATATGGCAATCATATATAAGAAAGTTGGACATTACTGCATTGCAAGAAACTTGGTTCAACCAGCATATGTCTTGTACAGAGATAATATAGCACACAAGCTTTTTGGGCCTCACAGGTCCATTCTTCAGGTGATTTGCTGAAGAAGGGATCTGTGAGTCCCTGAAAACTTGTGTACTATACCATCTTTGTGCAATACATATGTTGGTCCAATAAAATGTACCAAACCTACCAGTGACTCCTGTTTTCCAAGGACCAAAATGGCCAAGATATTTTTTACTAAGAAACTTAGGTGTGTGACAGTGAAGAACTAATACTTATGTCCTTCCAAAAAGATGAAAAAAAAAGTTCCAAAACTAAAGTGATGCTATAAAGGTGGGTGGAGGGTTGATGATGTTAATAAAAACAAATATCAATTGTAAGGTTAAACAAATGGAGACCTCTGGTTACTGATTTTTGATTATAATTCTCAATTTTAATCATAACTGAAAATGTTGTACTATAAACTGTTATTTCTCAACTGAATAGAGTATTGTACAATTCCAGGAGAGCTTAAAATGAACTTGAACAGTTGTTAGATAGTTCTGACACAACCTGTGATGCACCAATAACATTGGGCAATTTTAATACAAGAATAGGATTGCACACTGAAATTGAAGGTGAACTAGCTATTTGGAATCCTTACTATCTGTATGATATCCCATAGAGAGTTTCAAAAGATAAAAAGTGCAATAATAGATGTAGTCCACTTATAACATTTCTATTTGAGCATAATTTTGGACTGTTAAATGGAAGAACACCCAGAGATGAAAATGGAGAAACAACATTCCCCAGCAAATGGGATGGCTCAATCCTTGAGCTAGCTATTACAGACATTTTTAATTTCTTTAATTTTAAAACATTTACAGTTTTACTGGAATCAATTAGTTACCACATCCTAATAAGTCTTAATGTTGAATTAAAATGAATTTAACAATTTTAAGTTACATAATGATTCAGAAGCCCAAAGAATTTTTTAATGAACACTTAACTATACTGCATGTAATTCAAAGAAAACCAGATGGAATCCTGTAGTACCTGAAAAAGTAGAAGAAATACAGAACAGTGAAAATATTTCTGAAATTAAAACAAATATTTTGAATTCCTAGATGCATTCATATTTAATAATAAAAACTGTGAAGCCCTAATAAATGAATTCAAAGCAAAATTACTGAATGGGTGCACATCTTGTAATCAATCAAAGGAACATGATTTAGTATGATATCCCCAATATAACACAGCTTGTAAAAAGAATCTGGCAGTTTTTAATAAATTAGCATGAAAATCTGGGGACCCACAACTGATTCAATGTAGAAAAGCATCAATTAAAGAAATAAAATAATATATAATATTATTTTCAACAAAGAAAAAGAAATCTGAGGAAAATAATTTGGCAGAACTTCAACATGCCATTCACACTAAGGTTATAAAGTCATTTTGGAACTTAATTGATTTTGGGCAACAAGAAAGGAAAATGAATATGGATGCAACAATCCCTGTAAGTGTATGTACCACATACTTCAAAACTCTCTTTGGGGATAAAATGACAAAGGACGAAGTTGATAAGAATACTGTATGTACTTCTTGTTTAAAAGAAGTACATTTAGTTAATCATATTTCTAAGTGATTTAGAGCACCTAAGGGTCACCTTTGTTTGTTGTCTAAATAGCTGCAGAAGGTGTTTTTATCGGATCGGGATTCTAATCATCTTAAATGGAGGGAGGACCTAGGTATTGTTCTGGATTCCGATATGTGGAGTCCATGTTGGGTGGAGGCACATAGGGTGTCTCCAGATCTGAGACTTCAGTTAATACAAAAGAAAATAGTGGGTAGATAGTGCCACACCCCGGTGCACTTGTTAAATATGGGTGTGCTGGGTTCTGATTTATGTTGGCACTGCTCTCAAGAATCTGGAACAATATTGCATATTCTATGGGATTGTTCCTTAATAAGGGACTGGTGGAATAATATTATTCAGTGTTTGGAGGACACTCTACAAACAGATCTTCCGAGGTCCCCTCTTTTTTTGATTTTAGGGGACCTTTATAATTTAGACCCACAGTGTTTGGGTTTTAAGAATTTTATTTTTGCCGCTGTATTAGAGGCAAAAAGGTTATTACTTTTGTACTGGAGGTTGGTGGAGGTGCCTTCTGTTTTGAGACGGAGGCATGCTCTGTCTAGGGCGGTCTTGTTTCATAAGGTAATTTTTTGAGGGGATATTGCTTTTAAGCATTTTCACAGGGGGTGGGATAAATGGGTAGCCTTGTGTTACTTTTTCACTGGGGATATTGATAGAGTGTGCCTGAACTCTGAAGGGTAAGGTTCAATAGGTGTCATTCCTTTGGGGGAGGTGAATGTCCCTGCTAATTTAATTAAAGTTAATTTATTATATGTGGGTATTTCATCAATTAATCAAAGCTTTATTTTACCAGGTGAAATATAGTTGAGAAAACTACTCATTTGCAAGATGGACGTGGGTTATGGCACACAAAAGACATATGATGCATGAGAATTTAAGGTAATTCTTACAACAAAACACGAGTCATTACAGGGTAACAAGTATGTACATAGTATACAAGCATAGGGGATACAATGTGCACTGGTGAGTACAATAAATACAAGAAATATGTACAGCAGTACAGAAGCAGTATGCATTGATATTTACAATGTGTACAAATTATATGGCCCACTGAGCAGGATACATCAGGCAGAAGGGTAGAAGGTCATGATGTGTTGTAGCTCAGTTGCATAGTTTGTTATGGTCATTGCTTCTGAGATTAAAGCTGGTTGCTCATTATGGCTATTATTAGCAATGACAATGTTATTTACTTTCTGTTTAGAGAATTCTGTAACTTAATTTGATAGAATGTCTGGATTACTTTCATGTCTTTTACCTTGGTCTGGATCGTGTTGGCTGATATTGTTGTATTTTGAAAGTTTTTGAATAAAACATTTCAATATAAAAAAAAAATACTGTATGTACCATAAATGAGAAAGATCATACAGGATGGTTCCCTCATAACTCCCATTCAAGTGGAAGGTTATAGTGACCAACAAAACAACAATAAATCACCAGGGGTAGATGGGATTCTGGTGGAGATTTTTAAAGTGCACACTGACTGGTGGGCTACAATATTAGCTAAGTTGTTTAACCATGTGTATATTTCTAATACTATTCCAGATGAATGGCAGATTGCTGAAATAGTCCCACTATTTAAAAAGGGAGATCCAAAAGATCCAGCTGTCTATAGACCACTATCATTATTGTGCATTTCTGCTAAAATATATACTAGATATTTGTTGGAAGAATTAGAAAACTGGGCAGAATCAGCATCTATGATTAGCCCAAACAATTTAGCTCCAGAAAAAGAGTGAAACTATTGAAAATGTATTTATTTTGCAATAGCTAAACAGTAAATACATACAACATAAAAGCATACCATTGTTCTAAGCATTCCTTAACATTAGTGGTGCATTTGACAATTTTAGTAGAGAATACTGTGGCAATGGTTGAGAGACTTTAATATTTCTTCTTATTAATAGGTAGCGATCAATGCCCTGTATGCAAACACTAGTATCAGGCTCCATTACACAACACAGGGTAACTTATCAGAAAAAGTGGAGTCTGGCAAAGGAGTAAAGCAAGGTTCCCTAGTAGCTGCATTGCTCGTTAATCTAAATATAAATAAAGAACTGGATCATGTACTTACAGATCCTCCAAAAATTGGAAATAATGCCATAAATATATTGTTTTACTTTTAAGTCTAAAACTGCAGCAGGGCTTCAAAGAACACTGGATAATATCATAGGCACCCTAGAACATTGGATCTAGAAATAAACATACACAAAACAAAAATTGAAAATATGGGGTAAACCAAAAACTTTCAAATATAAATGGAAGGCAGAGGTGAAACTAGTGGAGGAAGTGAATGATTTGTTTACCTAGGGATTACTATTTCTTCATCAGGATCCTGGAAACATTATGTGGCAAAAACCAAAAGATCGGTAAGAGCTTCAACTCTAGGTATAAACAGGATTTCCAAGGTTTATGCAAATCATTCCTATAAAGCCATGTCTGCAATGTACAGAGCTAAAATTAATACATTTAAACTGTATGGAGTAAAAGTGTAGGGTTTGGGGAATACATAACTATGTATGGGAACAAGAACCCATACAAAATCTATATCCCCATCCAATATTAGGTTTGCCCCAATTGGTGCCTGATGAATTTCTTTGAGCAGAACTGGTTACATTATCTTTGACTGCTATAGCAGATATCTGTTTGCCTAAATATTGGCACAATATTGTGCCAACTGTCCGGAATCCAGTTTAGCAGGACACGGCATGGATATATATATTTTTTTTGGTAGACTATTTTTTCTCTCCTGCCAGACTGGGGCATCTCTTAGGCTGATCTCACTCGACTTCTGTCCATAACCACCCACCTGAACCACTCCTACCAACAGATACATCAGTTTCAGGATCCCCACCTCTCCCTGTCCCAGTAGGAGAAGACCAAGGATCCCCAGGTGGTAGAGTCAGAGTCATAGCCAGCGATGGGTGTGTGGAGCTTCAACCACTGGAAGACCACCATTACCACACCCGGCTGGCAAGGGTTTTTCCATTTTTCCATTTACCCCGAGGAGCGCAGCCATGCAATGACATCAGCACGGCTGCCCATAGATGTCGGCTGTACTCCTCCCACATTGTTGCTCCCATGCTAGTATTACCCCTGGCCTCCACCAAGGGCCTCTATTGCACCAAAGAAGCCCTGGATCCTTCCCAGGGAGAGGAGAGCAGTCCTCCAGACACCTGATCCTCTCCCTCCCCTGCCAACCCCCAGTGCCCAAGCTCATTCCTGAACCCGCGTCGCCAGTGTGATGCAAGGTGTGGCATCCAGTACATCAACCCTCAGCACCACCAGGCTGGTCCTATAGCATAAATATGTTGATAATAAGATAAGGCAAATATCTTAATTGTTATCATTCGACATTGGTTACAAAGGTCAGAAAATATGACTGCAGTAACTTCTTTATTAAGTATGACAAACATGAAAGCCTTGCAGATTAATACTTACAACACCTCAGCCAAACAGAGAATAAAATATATGAACAACCAAAGAGACATGAAAACATTAGGTAAAACATCTTCATTCTCTATATATAATAATGCATTATGAATACAAATATGGCAGAGATCTACTTAATTGTTTGTGAATCTGCCCTCCATTTAAGAACATTGACACGGTTATGAATGGACTTAAACTTTCAATGGTATGCCAGCTATATATCCTGGCACACCATTAAAACTGGTCAGTACTGCAAATGTGGGTGTAATATTAGTTGGACAACATCATATACAAGTAGATTGTCCCTATCTGAATGAATTAAGGAAACAATGGCTGAATAACTTTATAAAAGTATAACAAAATATGACAAAATATGATTTTGTAAAACCCCTTCTAAATGCAACTGATACTTTGAATGTTGTACTCAGTTGCAATTTTTCTTCAACAGCTGTTATGTATACAGACTGCAGAAGACTATACAAGAAGATAGGCAAGACAACGTTGTTTGTTTATTTGTTTATTGAATTTTTTTAACCAGGTAGCCCAACTGGAACAAAGAGTACCTTTTTCCAGGGTGACCCAGAATTAATTACGTTAAGTACAGTAGGTATAAGGCATATCATGCAGAGTCAGAGGATGCATAGATACATTACATAAATATAGTTGTGAATAACCCAACATCCAGAGCTTGTAAGACAGATTAGAAACTTGACTGTTTGATAAGCATAATGAAGTTAAAATCTGTATAAAAAAACTTACCTCAGAAAACTTGTGATCTAAAGGTTTTATTGTAAATTTATTTTATTTTATTCTTTGGTAACTGGTTAAGGCCCACTAGGCACAAGTGCCTGCTTTCAGGGACAATCTGGGAGCACTGAACAGTTAAGTGTCTTGCTGAGAGTCACACAGTATTCAAGTGGAGGTTGTGAGAATCAAACTCAGGTCTGGTCTGCTGGATGTATCACGCTCATTCGCACCTCATTCTTCTAACATCTAGGCTATACTGCCAGCTGAATGATATTTTTCAACTAATAGTTTTTGTATGGAAATTTTATCTACTTTTTGATAAATTTAAGATGTCTGTATTATCTGTTTGTACGTCCAGCTATGTAATAGCTATACATACTTTTAATAATAAACTGAACTAAACTGCCCTCATAAGCTTGACATAAAGTTGATGCTTTGATCAGTTGGGATCTCATCCAGCATCCCAACTCAGGAAAACGCTCATCAGCTATTTGACAACTGACTGGACTGTATTGGAATGTAAGAGAATAGCATCAGGGTAATGGGTGGTGTAATCCTTTATGACCATTATATACTGATACCCAGATATACTTTTTATCATGGGTTACTCCCCATACCAACCAAACACAGGGTGTCAAATATGGGCATAGAGATCAAAGGGTACTTTATTATACTTCTGGAGCCACCAACTGACACTCAAGGCAGGAAGCACAGAACTCTACTACTTCTTTCCATATACCTGGCCAGAAGAACCAGACAAGCATGGACTCCTAGGTTTTCTCCCTGCCCAAATGGTCTGCAGTAGGTATGGGATGGACCTGCCTCTGTACCTCCCTTCTTGCAAACCAGTGAAGACATAACTGGAAATGTAAAGTCTCTGTTTGTTTCTTAGGGTCTATCCTGTACAAAATATCATCTTTTTTGGTAAAATCTTGGAAAATATTGTGCTTTTCACTCATCTGCCACTTTACCATTGACCATAGGTAAGTTCTGGTAGTCTTTCCTGAGTAACTTACCAGCCCTTTGTTCAAAATGTATGTTAGCTGGATTTTGAAAAATGAGTGGTCTGACATCTTAAAGGGTCTCATGACCTCCTGTATATGTGGGTTCCATTTACTGAACTCACCTCTGCCCTTCCATGAACCATGGTCCTTTTGGTCCCCAGCCCCTACAGTCTCAGATAGAGAGATCCCTTCTCCATCTATTTCTAACTTCCTAGGATTCCTTTCTGGGGCAAATAGTTTAAAATTAGTAACAAGAAATACGTGTTCTACTATCTCCAACTGTGTGGCCTCTTGTGGGCATGTACTTTCTGCATTGCTTTACAGGAAGGTATTAAAACATTCCCAGAATCAGCTCAAAACTATTGACCAAGGTATGTTTTTGAAACTCCCAGCTTTATAATTCCTGTCCAGCTGCCTACCTTTAACCAAACTGGGTATTTAGAGTATTTACAGATATCCCCATGCATTCAGGCAATGCTTATGGGATCTCCCCACTGACCTAGATTGGGTTCTACCACCAGTTTTTTAACCAATGTCTGCCCACAGCCTGAATCCACCAGAGCTGCAACTGTTTGGTTCCCCACTTGCACTGGTTATATGGTTTTCTGGCCTGGGATTCATGTGTCTGGGCTATAGCTGTAGCCATGCATTCTGCAAAGTCACAGTCAATGCAGCACCAATACTTACTGATATGTCCCACTTCACCACAATGAAAACATACAATGCTGTTATCAGATCTATGACCCTGGGGGCATTCACGGAAGTTGCACAAACCACTTGCACACTGGATCCCCCCACTGGCCATGTGGCTCTCACATACGTGGACCAAGGGGAGTGTCAGGGGTGTGCCTGCACTCCACACCATACACAAAAGCATGGAATGCAGGGCATGGGGCAGGATACAGCAGTGGAGACCTTTCTGTAGCTGTAGAGCACAACCCCAGCAAAGACACTCACTTCCTCTGCACAGCAGTACAGGCAGACACAGGTGAGGGGCAGCACTATAGATACAAAAGTGCCATAGAAACCACTAGAACAGGGCTGTGAGCCTGTACCATATGGAATGCCAGCATGCTATGATATTTGTCATGTAAGCCTGGTACCACACCAAATGGTAGCTTTTCTAATATCTCCTACTATCATCTATTTGTGTAGCTACTGGAGTAGTGGATGTGGCAGCAGAATTCCTGCAGTGTTGCCCCCAGCCCTACCATGCAGCTAGGTGGGTTGAGGCACCACAGTGAGGGAGCCCACATCACTGTGATGCCCCAGCCAATCTAGCTGCATGGTAGAGCTGGGGACAACCCTATGGGCACTCTGCTGCCACATCCAGTACACCACACAGATAGATGGAAGTAGGAGATATTGTAATAACTACGGTCCAGTATGGTACCAGGCTTACATGACAACTATCACAGCATAATGGCATTCTGTATGGCAAGGGCTTATTGCTGAGTTTCATAGCCAACTATACTGTGGTGGAGATGTCCATCATCTAGAGTACTGGACTTCAGGAGGGCTGACTTTGGCAAGATGGGAGAGTGCCTTAGTAAAGCACTAGCAAACAGACTAGAAGGAGGAGTGGAGCAACAATGGGGAAACATCACAACTGCCATCACAGAGGCAACAAGCCTTTGTGTGAAGCAATTAAACAAATGAACATGAAAGAAAAAGCCACTATCGCTCTCAAAAGAGGTGGTAGGGAAGGTCAGGGAGAAAAAGATAGCATGCAGGAAGTATAAGGAAACACAGAAGGAGCAGGACAGAGAGCTGTACCAGTTAAGGCAGAAGGAAGCAGAGTGGGAAGTCAGAATATCAAAGGCCCAAACTGAGGAAAAGATAGCCAACTAGGTTAAGAAGGGGGATAAAACCTTTTATAGGTTCATCAGGGAGCATAGAAAGACAAAGGGAGGGATAGTGAGGCTGAATAGAATGGGCAGTGGGTGAGCAGAGAGGGACAGGGAAAAAGCAGGGATACTGAACGAACATTTCTGCTCAGTATTCACAAAAGAGGGGGGGTGCCTAATCCAATTAACAGAAGCACCCTGGATGGGCGGGGTCGATCCCAGTCCTTTCACAGAAAAAAGGTTCTGAAAGAACTCCTAACAAGCATTTGTCAATGCCGAATTTTGCTTGCTTGTATGTGCTATTTATGTATTTGGAAGTGATAGTTCCATGCCTTCCTCCCAAGACATGCACTGTTTCTTTTCGTTCAGTATTCATAGAAGAGTGGGAGGGGCAAGGGCCACAGCAGTACAGCAGTTGCCAAGGGGGTGAAGAGGTGGCCAATAGTCCATTCAAAGGCAAAAGAGTACTGCAGGAGCTTATTAAATTGAAGGTGGACAAACCGATGGTTCTAAATATTTCTTCTTTAATATAAAGTTTTTATTTTACCCCCCCCACACACACATACACAATCCTCTTCCTTTTGGAACAGTTACTTCCTCACATTAAAATGAGGTACCTCACAAATACTATGGGCAGCAGAGATGTAATGTTGCTGAATGTTTTCCTTTCAGAGAATTGAGACTGCTGTCATTTAGCAGCTGCAAACAAACCTTGGTAAATCTGGATAAAGATGCTTTGCTGTAGTCTTCTTTTTTTGTGAAGTCAAAGCCAAGAAGGCAAAAGGCAAGCAAGGCCCTGTGGTGGCCTGCTGTGGGCAATACTACTGCATATATACTTTTATATATGTGTGTGTGTATATATATATACATATATATATATATATATATATATATATATATATATAAACTATATACAAGTGTATATACAATGGTAATTAATGTACACAAATAGTAAAGACTAAAACTTATCTTCTCACATGAATGATCATGATTCATTTTTTTTTTTTTTTTAAATAACATCATTCTGTAAAGGAACAGACAGTAATCACTGAGTTGTTCACCTCTGGCTCTGCTGTAGTAGTCCCATTTTTTTTTTAACCTGAAATGAAGTCAAGAAAGCAACAAGCAAGCAAGGCACTGTGGTGGTCTGCTATGGGCTACTCTGTATATACATTTGTATGTTATTTATTTTTAAATAACATCAAGTAAAGTAAAAGTAATCACTTGACTGAGTTCACCTCTGGCTCTGATGTAGTCAATTTAGGCACTAATTCCCACCGACTATTTTCCCGAGGTTTGAAATCCTGCCCTCTAATTCCCGAAAACAGCATTGCCCGAACGCCAATATTCCCGATAGTGAAATTCTCGACAGAATTCAGAATGCAGGTAATGCATTTGCCACTCAATGTCTTAAAATGTCAGAAAATAAAAATGCCCTAATTTAGCTTTAAGCTTTTAAGCTTTTTTTTTACCTCTCTGTTACAAAACTTAAATCGGGAAAGGGTAAATTTATGAGGTGCAATTGTCCCTTTTGCTTAGCAGTTTTTACAATAAGTTCCCTGATGAGTGGGCAGTGGTGTTAGCAGAACTGTAGAACTATGTTCAGCAGCAGCATTGGCAGGCTTTAGTGCAAGGTGATCTGGTAAGCCTATGGGATAGAGGATGATGTTGGAGCTCTGTTCTTTCAATGAGTGAAACTTTTATGGTTGTCTGTCATTTACACTGGCATGCGGGGAAGTAACGGGAGGCAGGAAATTATGATATATATTTTTTTTTACCTTGGTCTTGTTACAAAACTTAAATTGGGGAAAGGGTAAATTTGCAATTTTTAACAATAAGTTCCCTGATGAGTGGGGCAGTGGTGCTAAGCAGGACTGTACATGGTTGTCTGTCATTTACACTGGCATGCGGGGAAGTAACGGGAGGCAGGAAATTATGAATCGGGATTTGAATCAATCGGGGATTTAGCAATTACAGCATTTTGGTCTCGGGATTTTGGTCATTTGTTTTTTACCTGAAGGCAAGAAAAAAGGCATTGTGGTGGTCTGGACTGGACAGTTGCTGCTGGGCTGGTGCTCTATCCACACTTCTCCTCCAAGACACCATGACAATTGCTGATACCTACAGATGAGGAGACAGTCTCAGAATGGCTGTGTAAAATTTAATTATTTATATTTTACAAATCAAGCTCGATCTTCAGCTGCAACCCATCTGCACAGTCTCTCTCTGCACATGAACTGCAGTCAGTAGCAGGGCAGCCTAACCTTGCCTGTTTTAATGCCTTAGACTTTATGTTTTTTTTTTTTTTTTTTAAGATTTTCACAGACGACTGCCACACTGCTCTGGTGGCAGGAATTGAACCCCATTTCTCAATATTGACCAGTGGGACTGATGCTGGCTGCAGACTGTCTCTTTCCTCATTGACTGCAAGATGGATTCGGCAGCAGCCTCGAGAGAGGGAATACTCCGCTTGGACTGGTGGTACAAGAGACTGTTGGAGTCAACTTCTCATCATGACGTGAACACATGCTCGGACCTGAGGCAGAGCACAGCCCTGTAATATTGGCTTTGCTTGCTAGAAACTGGTGCTTGTTGTTGTTCAGATTTGGGATCCAGACGGGAATAACAAAAAAGGAATGCTTTATGCAGCAAAGCAAAACAGAGTCACAGATGGTGATGGACTGAACAGCTGTGTGTACCCCCCCGAGAATAGTAAAAAGTTATAATAAGTCAGGGGAAAAAATGAGAAAAAAAATTGGGGGGGACTCAGGTGGCCCCTCAAAATATGGAGGCCCAGGGCAACTGCCCCTTCTGCCCTATTGTTAATCTAGCCCTGAGAGTTGTTCCTTCAGTGGATTCCCCCTGTAGGGAGGTGAAATGATGAGAAGGAGGAGCATATGGCTAATGTTCACCTGGCTCCTGTTGCTGAAGCCTTGTGCAGCGTGGCTCTTGCATAAAAGTTCACAGAAGTACTGCAGACCTGATGATGATGAACGTCCCAGTGAGTGCTGGCACAAAGGTGGTTAATACAAGGGAGGAAGGGCAGGGAAGATAAAGATGAAAATCTATTTAAAGACAGGCAGTAGTGGCCACCGGTTTTAATATACGCGTTTTACATATAGGTTCTTTTAAATGCAAACAGCGCTCCTTAAAAAATGCGTTCATACTAGTGTATCAACATTGAGACAAGTAAAGGAATGATGTTCCCCTTCCAAGAAAATAAATGAACAATCATTATTAATTGTGACACTGTATTTGTGACTACTGTAGACAAAGAGGTAAAAGGAATAACTATTATCGCAAAATGTGCGACTTTCGAGGAAAAGAATCACCAGAGATTACTCTAATGCCTGGGAACTTTGGCAAGGCAATAAAAAATGAACTAGCAATGCACACTGCCAGGTTCAACAACTGGTGTGGTCTCTGTGCAGTTCCCCATCAAGGCTGTGACAAAGACCCATCAGAAAAGTTACAGGATCAAATATTAGGTGTCCATGGTTACTGTGTACAATTCTGCATTATTGCTGCACAAGCACATATTAGTAACACATTATCATTTTGCTTTGCACTTTTGAAAATCAATATTGCTTAGTCGTAAGTAAAAATCTCCCACCTTGAAAGAATGGTCATATTACACGTGGCATATTGCTGTGCCTCAAATGGCCTCCCGGCGCTGAAACAGTTAAAACCTGGATGCAGACAAAAGAAAGCCGCAGAATGCTACCCTGCTTCTTTTCTCTTCTTTCAGTTGGAAATAGATCTGATGTCCACTCCTCTGGACTTTAACTCCTGACAAAAAGGGCATTTTATTACAAGTTATGACAAGTTTCAGAGAGACATGGAGAACTCAATAAGAAGAAACAGCAAGTGGAATCAAAAATGTTCTAGATGTTTTGAAGACAGACCAAAGTGACAGGAAATTACTTCAATTGATAGGTGTTAGCAGAATTCTTTGATATAATCAGTAATCTCAGTCAGGGTTTTGAAACATTGCAATCTCTTGTAGTATATGTAAAAAGAGTGGCTGCTGAGAGGCGCCTGCCTGCCCACCCCCTAATCAGATCAGTCTCCAGAGCACGCTCCGGCAGTAATGTCATCTCCTCTCCTCAAATTAATGAGCAATTATTAGGGACATTCGGTCTCGGTTACGTGTGTGTGTGTGTGTGTGTGTGTATATACGTATCCCTCTGTCATCTTTTCTCTCCTTTTTTTCCCAAATTGTCTTTTTCGTTTAATGATCAGCCTTCATGTAATTTTGTAACCATGTTTATTGTTGAATAGATGTACAGATTCAGACTGTGCTTTATAGACTCTTTCCTCTCTGTAATGCCTCATCTGTTTAAATGCATCTATGAGTCCATCAGCTGATTAAAACTTGAAAGGGTCCCTCGGATGACCTTGGGCTGTCTGCAGTGCAATACATAAAATCCCGCCTGTAGCAGATTCCACATTAGCGAACTTCACAAGTGTATCACCAATGCTAACAGCTGCTCGGGGACACTTTAACCATCATTTTACAGGATGGGGATAACATCTATATGCCGAGCTGTCTGTGTGTGTGAGTGTTGAGAGGGGGAGTGCGCATGAGCAGCGATCTTATCGCTGCTCACTGAAGCGTAGCTCCCCCTTTCAACTGTACTCCACTGCATTCTCAGCTGTTGTCATACACAGCTGCAGCCTTGATTGGAGAACTGCGTCCGTGCCTGGAAACACAGTGACTGAATTGGAAGAGGGCTGCCACACCTCCGAAAACTCCGATGATTGCACTATGTTTCTTGCACATGTGTGCAAGCAACATAAAAATGAAGGTGGACAAAGCAATGGGGCCTGGCAGAATTCACCCCAAAATTCTAAAAGAATTAAGGGGAGAACTAGTGAAACCACTGACTACCCTTTTTAACAAATCATGTTAGGATGGTGTGGTACCTGAGGACTGGAGGAAGGCAGATGTGATTCCCCTTTGCAAATGTGGGACCAAGACAGAGGCAGAAAACTACAGACCTGTCAGTTTGACCTCTGTGGTAGGGAAAGTGATAGAATCACTTCTGAAGGAAAGAATTGTTGAGTACCTAGAGGTCAGTGGGGCACAGGTCCCAATGCAGCATGGGTTCACAGTGGGAAGGTCATGTCAGATGAATCTAATTGATTTATTTGACTGGGTGAACAAAGTAGTAAACCAGGGAGGGGCTGTGGACATGGCCTACCCAGACTTTAGCAAGGCATTTGACACAGTCCCACACAAAAGATTAATAGCCAAATCATGCAGCCTGGGAGTGGGTCCCAGGGTGGTAGCCTGGGTAAAACATTGGCTGGACAACAGGACGCCGAAGGTAATTGTAAATGAAATCCACTCTGAAGAATGAGGGGTTACTAGTGAGGAACCGCAGGGTTCAGTACTGGGTCCAGTCCTTTTAAATGTCTTTATAAGTGACATTGCAGAGGGACTGGAAGGAAAAGTATGCCTCTTTGCAGATGACACAAAGATCAGCAACAGGGTTAATACTCAAGGAGGTATGGAAAGGATGAGAAGGGACTTGGCAAGGTTGGAGGAATGGTCAGAAATATGGCAGCTTGGATTCAATGCAAAGAAGTGCAAAATAATGCACCTGGGAAACAAAAACACAGGGGAAGATTACACAATGGGGGGGTAGTAACAACAACAAAAATGGAAAGGGACCTGGGGCTAATCGAATCTGATGACCTTAAGGTTGGCAAGCAATGTGAGAAGGCAGCAGGGAGGGATGGGGGAATACTAGGATGTATAGTTGTTATCCCTCTGTAAAGACAGTTAGTGAGACCCCATCTGGAGTACTGCGTCCAGTTCTGGAGATCCCATATCCTCAAGGACATAGATAGAATGGAGTCAGTTCAGAGGAGGGCAACTAAAATGGTGCACGGTCTGCAAGTGAAGCCATACGAGGAGAGACTAAAGGAGCTTAATATGTATACCCTTGAGGAATGGAGGGAGAGGGGGGACATGATATAAACTTTTAAGTACCTCAGTGGAATCAACAAAGTCCAAGAGGGTAGCATCATTCAGAAAAAGAGATGTGCAAGAACAAGGGGACACAATTTGAAGATGGGGGGTGGTTCAGGGGTAATGTGAGGAAGCATTTTTTTCACAGAGAGGGTTGTGGATGCATGGAACAGCATTCCTGAGGAGGTTGTGGGGTCTAAAACTGTGAGAGAATTTAAGAATGCATGGAAGAGACATAAGGCAATTTTTGTGTGGGGTAGGAAGAAATAGGCTGGTGGTTAACTAGGATCTGCAGCTTATCCTGTAGGTAGGGAAATGGGCAGACTAGGTGGGCCAAGCGGTCCTTATCTGTCATCAAAGTGTATGTTTCAATGTTTTATGTTTCTATCTGCATATCATCCTGCCCATCCTTTGCATATCCTGGGACCTGCACCAGATCACAATCCCTTGCTCATGCGGAGGAGGGGATTCACTATGGGACCCAGAAAAGGCATCCAATTGAATGCCAGCTTTTGTCCCATGACAAGCTGCATTCTGGGGTGGGCAGGCCCATGGACAGGCAGCCGGCACTAATGAATGCTGGCCAGTATGCTCCTGTCCATAGATGTGGAGTTGTGTGTGCTGGGTACATTTCTCCCATGCAAACCCAGTACACCGTAATGCATAGAGCCCCATGTTTGTGGTTTGTCTTGGGCCTTAAAATAGAAGATATTTCTGAAGTTTAAGTCTGGTGCCAGGCTATACATTCTCTGCACAGTGCTCTCCATACTTGTGTGTTTTTCAGAATTACACCTGGCCCTGGAGTTATATCTTTTTGGAGTGGAGGGGTAACTAGTATCTCACCACTTGACCACTTGCCCTACATTTCATTTGCTCTGATTCCCCCAAAGTCCCTTCTCCTCTCTTCTGCAGGGTCTTCTCCATGGGCCACTGCCTGAGGTTCATCATTTGTTGTACTCTTCTTAGAAGCCACTTGTCTTTCAGCCTCCAGGTAATATCTTTGGTTTTTCACTGATGTGGCCAGAGTGGGCTGTTCATGTGAGCATACTCAATCACGAACTCAGTCTGGCAAAATGTTCCATTGCTGCTGCTATACAGTCAAATCCATAGTCTCCTGTTAAGTGCATACATCTGGTTTTAACCACCATGCAGCCAAGTCTTGTAATTTTTGTGCCATCACTCTGGGACGTGTTCTAGCCTTGAAACCCAAGGTGTGAAAGTTCCATTGGTAACTCTTTTCAGTTGTTCCAGCCCTGTCTATGATAGTAGCCTTTAACTGATTGCAGTCTTCAGTGGTGGCATCATTTAAGTTTCTGTATACAGTCTAGGCATATTTGGTCTGGTATGGCACAATATGAGTGGCCCCACATTCTTGTGGCCAGGAGGTGGTACTAGTACCTTTCTCAAAATTCATAAGATAGACCTTTTGGTCATCCTCAGGACCCATTTATGTTAGCATGGACGGGGTCATACAACAAGTGGATTCCCAGCAAACTGGAGCTGGGGCACAGTTTCATCCTATTCTTGCAGCACCTGCTTCATAAATGCTTACTGTTGCTAGTCTTTCTGCACCTGCTGCTGGTCTCTCTGGGTCTGCAACAGCACTCGTTGGGCAATCCAGTCTCTTTGTATTGAAACCTGTTGCACTAGTTGTCAGGCTCTCTGAGCCTGCTCTTGCATTAGTTGTTGGTCTCCTTCAGCCTGATATTGCACCAACTGTTGGTCTCTCTGAACCTGCTGCTGTGCTTGCTGAGCCATCTAATCACTTTGCATCTGGGCCTGTTCTGCTTGCTGCTCTGCCAGTCATTTCAGTACTTTGTAAGAGTTCAACTTACCCCTATTTTGAAGAAGGGAAGTTTGATGCCACCACTAAAGCCAACTACATGTAACAAAATAGTGAACTGGGTGACTTCTCTGGAAGCACCCACATAGAGAACTCTTCAGACACCACTTTAGTTTAAATGAAAAATAAACTTACTTCAACAAAAGAAACAAAACAAGATTGCATTCGGATGTACATATCCTTATTGCAGTTCAGTCACTCTGGATGTCTTCAAAGCCAAAAAAGCCTTTCTGTTTGCCGTTGCTCAACTTCCCCCTTTTTGTGGGCCCAGGTGTTACTTGTCAACACTCTCCCGGCAACACTACCCCTCTTCCTGATGGGAATCCAGAAATTAGAGTATGCAGAACATTGAGGTATTAAAGGACCAACTCTAAAGCAAGAGGAGTTTGGTTCAAATTCACTCCCAGCATCTCCCAAAACCTGTGCTGCTGTGTAGGCAAGCGGCAGACACCAATGATTTGGTTGACTTAATGAACCCTCTCTACACACATGCCCATCATACATCATTTGAAAGCTTATTATGTCTACTTTAAGATGAGGTATGATGTGGAGCTGTCAAGTGGTGCTGTTATCATAGTAATGGGGCTAAACAATGACACTCTCAACACATTAGAATGACCTCTTTGAAATATTTGCATTTATTTCTGTTAGTTTAATGACTCTATGTATTTTTTCAAGAAATAAAATAGAATTTATTTGTAACCTCAAAGCATCACAACAACAACCTAAAGGGTGAAACAAAATCTAATAATAAATTTGTACAGGTATCATTAAAATGTAAAAGAGCTGTTGACATTTGTAGTCAACATCATTGTCATCATCTTGTTGATCGTCATGATCTCTGTCTAGTGTGGGTGGGTTACCACAGTCTTCTGTGCCTTGGCATGTACAGTACACACTTCTGTGCAGACAAGATTTTACTTACTACAGACACAGTTGATTGTGCAGTGACCCCTACTGGTACAGGCACACATAAGGTCTTGCAGAAGCTCAGATGTCACTGGGCCCTTGAAGAATACAGAAAGTAGTTCATCATCCACATTTTTCCATCTCTGTTGCGATGGTGATCCAGTCTCTTTTTTACCTATGTGCAAAGACATCCAAATCTTTGTTTGCCAAGACACTTTTTTGACATGCTCCTCAAAACTGCCTTCATATGGTAAGAGTCTGGCCAGTGACTTGTCCTTTTTGATGGCTAGATTAAGGCACATGCAATTCAGGTCTCTCTGGGTCTCCTTTCCTTTTTTCTCTCTGGTCATGCAGCACCACTACTAACCTCCTTGCTGCAGAAATTATGGCTTGTTCATCACTCTTTCCCAATTTGGCAAGACCTGTGAAATGGTAAGCTCCCTTTGTTTTGACAACATTAAACACAGACGTTTTTCCCATACCAAACAGCGATGACACAGAGTCACATCCTGTTAATGCATGCACAGCAGAAAGTATGCTGCAGAAGTTAGGAATGAGTGCATCACAAATTGCATGCATAGGTATGAAGCAACTCTTTTCAGTTGTGCAGGCAATGGTGCCTGTTTCTATCCATGTTATCTATGTGTTCCATTTTTGGAAAGTAGTAAACACCGAGGACTAAAATATCTGTATCAGGTGACCTAATTACTATGGTTTCTTTGACACCAAGAGACCCAAAAGCCATATTGACACATACAGTATGGAGAAGCATCCTTGTGTCTGCTTCCTCTTGAGTACTGTACAAGTCCTGGGCTTCTTCAACACCTCTACTGGTGATGTACTTTGCTACTTCTCAAATGGAAAAGACTTCAGCAAGAAGGAGTGTTTGTGTTGGGTGTGCTCCTACACTCTGAGGTGCATTTTGAACAATATATTCACAGAGAAATTTTGCAAGTGACTGCTTGTTGGATGCTATGTTTAGAAACCTTTTCCATGGAAGCACAGGACATCCGCCAATCACCTGGTATTGCTTGCATCCAACCTTACATCCTGTCCGGTGCTCTCTTTCTGTAGTTTTCACAGAGTTAGTGCTGTCATACCTGTCAAAGACTTCATTAACAGAATTAGCTTTGTCAAATCATTTTAGGATATGCCTCACATATTCAGCAGCCAATTCTTTGAATGTGTAGAATGGTCTCCAGCCATCATTTGAATGTCAGCCATGGCATCTATGATGTACACTGTAGTTCCTTTGTTGCATCTTCGTAGCTCATGGATGTTTTCAGCTTAAGCCTCCAGCTGATGCCATAATTCAGCTTTGTCTGTTTTTCTCATTGTTCCATTAGCATGGAAGAGGGACATAGGCACAGGTCCTACAGTACTGGGTGACTAGGAACAGTTACAATTGAAACCTCATCTCTACATCTTGCTAATGACAAGGCTCTGCAGAAAACAATTTCTGGACTGATAGCTGCTGTGATTGTCCCTCCCTCGTCAGACTTAAATTTGGTCTTCTTGGTCATGTCAGCAAATGTTTTGATGCCAGATTTCTTGATGGGTCTGAAGAAGCTATGGGTCCCATCAGAATCAAATGCACCTCTCACAATTCTCTCCATTAGTTCTTCACCAACATCTGATATTTTCAGTGGAGAATCTTGTACATCTGATGTTACATGCAGTCCAGTAGCTATGTTGATAAGCACCTCTGGATGTGATTCAGGGTCAAATGGGTTTGACATATTGTTGATGACATGGCTTGCAAGGGTTGTACCATGCTATTCATCCCTCTTCAGTGCAGAGGCAAGGACATTTTTGTGGACTTTGTATTCACTACTTGTTGACAGGCCACTTCTTTCTCTCATAGTTTTTGCATATTCACTCAGGACATGTCTTATGAAGCTCCATCTGACAAGGCTGACTTCTTTCTTGTCAGTCCTATAATCCCACTGCTGCCCTTTGAGTCTTTGATGACAGTTTTCTCTGTTCCCATGTCACATCCAATTCCTTTGAAAGAACCAGGAGTCTGATGCACAGCAAATTCCCCAGATTCAAAGTCACTGTCTATTTCTTCAGGGAGATTTAACATATTAAGAATGTAGATTGTAATACACCTGGCATACTTGGGCCTGTTTGCAGCAAAGA
This sequence comes from Neoceratodus forsteri, assembly GCA_016271365.2. Classification (NCBI taxonomy): domain Eukaryota; kingdom Metazoa; phylum Chordata; order Ceratodontiformes; family Ceratodontidae; genus Neoceratodus; species Neoceratodus forsteri. The sequence continues at coordinate 696,054,927 of CM057451.1, read as the reverse complement.
AGTGTGGCAGCATGACATGCTGTGTGTGTAGGTTAAGTTTCCAGTCATCCTCTCACTCTGCACTGGCATTTTTAAGTACTGTAGTGTCTGCATAACCTGGAGAAAATGATCCCAGAACTTAAATGTAGGAGACTGGGCATACCCCCATGTCTGAAATTCCTCCAATAGTGGTATCTTATGCTGAATTAGAGCATCATTAAGCTATTTAATGACATGTTGTAAGGACTTAATGTCTTTAGACTCAAACACCTTTTGAGTGTCAGCTGACATTTGCCAGACAAATGCTGGAACTCCATGAGTACCTCCTCCCTGCTCACACCATTTAACAAATGAAGAACATTTCAGAGCACTTAGGGCCTCAATTGCTATAGTCAAGCCATGTAGAGAACGGTTGATTTACTTACCAGCAAGCATGTGTTCTGCAGTACAAGCTACATACACATCAGAATCAACAAAAAAGGTTTAGCAATCCTGTGTCCAGTGTGTGAAAACCACCCAGGCAAATTGCATTAGTACCAAGTTCATGCGGAAGAGTCCATTTTACTTGTTGAGCAATGGCGTACAGCTGCTGATCCATGGTCTGAATGGCATGCTGCTGGTCTAGAGCTGCTGACATTTCCTTACATTTCAGCATTGTAGTACAGACTGTGTCCATGTCAGCTGGTTCGGCATCCACAATAGGTTCATATGCAACTGCTGTGTAGTTGCTCTTCTTTGTGGCAAGCTTGTGGTTGAAACCAGTCTAAAATGGAATCACCTGAGTGTAAACAATATCAACATCATTTGGTAATGGTAGGACATCATGAGGTTGTAGTCCTAAAAGACACCAGGAGAGATCTCAGACAACTTTCACTTCTAGGTGACAGAAGTTTATTTTCTAAAGTAATTTTTCATGATGAGTGGGTTTGGGATATGTTCTAGGTTTTTCAAATGCTACACATGGCATAAGAGACTCTGATTGCCTGGGGAGAGTAAGTGACTTTTCTTTCCCACGATTCAGTATTACAGAAATTTCTTGTGATGCTGGACTTTCTGCAGACTGTTCTTGAAATACAACTCTAGCCATTGAATGGAAGGTATTCTTTCCGTCAATGATCTCTGTGTCGATGTTATATTATCATCTCCTTCATGGATGAGATTTCCACTAGCATGAAGTAGTATGATTCCATTTGGAATGAACGCATGTCCTTGGAGTCTTTCTGCTTCAGTTTTTCCAGCACTAGTCATCAAGAACCACCTTAGCTCATCATAATTGATGCAGAATCCATGAAAGTGTAGTATGTCAATTGCGAAGCCCAAACTCATAGTGTAGCTGTGCAGCAAGGGTTATGTGCAGTGGTGTGATAATTTTGGAACTGTTAAATACTATGCACTCCACAACTGAAAGGCACCTTCTTTGAAAGTCTTCTAAAGGATGATACTGGTTGCTGGCTGAACTATATGCCTCTTTATCTATCAACCAAAGGATAAACTTCTGCACCAGTTGGGGCACAAAAATAGCTGACATCTGTAAACTACAATCCCCTGGCTTTGGATAATTTTCTGAGGGTTTCATTTTTGCTATTTCAGATTGAAGGATTGAAGTGGCATGATGCAAAACCACTTGTTTATTTGAAAGCTGTTCATCAGGCTCAATCACCAGAAAAACATACACAAAACATTTGGATGACTTAAGTTCCTGCTTCAGATTACTAGCAGCTTGAATAGCATCACCTAATGTTACTGCGCTGCATAGAACGATGGTAGACTTGCCTTGTCCATGCTGTGCATGCAATGAAATTGCAGAATCATAGTGTTTTTCTAATCTTACCTGTAATTTACTTCTGGAATAGTTTCAGTTTCTACATCTAAAGGAAGTAGAGCTTTATATCTTTGTAGCAAGTTGGACAGGAGAAGAGCCTTCTTGTTGTACTTAAGATCATTGTCCATCTCTTCAGTCAGCTGATAAAATGCAATGTCATAAAGTGACTGTATTGTTGCAGTAGCTCTAGATGCTATCGCTTTCAGATTTGTTTTACTCAAGTAGGAAGGAAGGTATGTTGAGTAATAAACGTCATCCTTAGCAATCAAGTTTTCCTCAGATATTCTGTGCAACATGTCATCATCTCCTCTTTGAAGTGCTGCCTCCCTTAGATTGGTTGCTCTCTCAAATGTTTCAATTTTATGAAGTTTCTTGTCTTTCTTGTGTGTTTTACTTAAGTAAACAGTGCAATAGGACCAATTGCTGGAGGAAATGTTTGCTCTGGTGGCTATAGAAGCAGGTGAACATGATGCTGTCTGATCGGATTCAAAGTCTGTTTTCCTTTCTATGTGATTACGGTGATTGCGGAAAGGCAATCACTGTTAGGGCAAATACACATCGGCAAAAATCCATTTCACCGATGTACACTCCTAGCATGTGGCAAAAGGGTGCTGGGAACTTGAATTTTTTTGTTTATGCTAGGGGCTGCACTCCCCACTACAGATTCTGAACTCCAGGGGGGTGCATGTCAGGTGGGATAAAAAAAAATTTTTAAATCTCGGACTGGCGCAATAATTCCGACGCACCCAGCACCAAACCTGCCACTCGCCCAACCATAGTCTGCCACAAACCCACCATGCCACATGGCCAGCTCGGCAACCCACTGTTGTGCTATACCTCACAAACCCTCTCTCCCCTTCTGCCTGTTGCACAGCGTACTGGCTCCCCCCACCCATATACATATAGTGACAGGATGTCACTATATCCACATTTGGCTCCCCATCCACTAGCCCTGAGAAAAGGCACCACTATTGAGTTGCCCTTTTTGTAAGTGCTCAATAGCAGTCACCCTTCTCATGGGATACCATTAAATACAGCTCTGACGTAGGCCAAATTAACTTGCTTGTGGATTTCTGAAAGCAACCCCTGTGATACTGTATTGGAGGCTTATCATGCAAACTTGAAAACTCATCCAGTAGCCACCAATGCAATTCATCTCTCCTTGCTTCTGCTGCCAGCATCACATAATTCTGTTCAGCACTATTGGCTTTTGACAGTTTTGCATTCTGTTGATTTTCTTGACAAATAACACATTTTTCAAAGTTTGTGGAGAGTCTTTTTCCTTTGATGTAAGCTTTAAGGGGATTTTATCCTCCTTGTCTTCATATACTGTAATTTCCCTGTGGAGGTAAAATTCAAAAAGTATATTGTTAGCATTGCCACCACCACTACCATCATTTTTCATTTTGTACAAGTATACAGACTTGTGATAAATGATATATAAATTACATCTATATGTTAGTATCAAAACTACCATTTTTGTTTAGTGAGCACGTTGATTGAAGCCCAGTATGAAGCTATCTATTATCATTTCTAACACTAATACTGACCTGTGCTTAAGTGTCACGGAATTAAAACGCTAGTTTCTAGAATATTTCAAAGGCTAGTGTTGCATGCATAGGCAATTAGAAACTAAAGCCTACAAGGCAGACTAACATCGAAACATAGAAATCTGTTGGCAGAAAAAGACCCCAATGGCCCATCTATTTGTTTTCAGTTTGTTGATTTATTTTATTTATTTAAATTGGCAAATCCATGGGCCAAAGACCCATTTTCATTGGTGACCAATATACATACAATGATACATACAATAAGTAACAAAAATATTGAAATACACAACACACACATCTTTACACTAACATTCTAATAAATATTATATATAACATTTACACTCCCTCTCAGCAAATAAAAGCCCTCTCACCATCTAGTCTGCCCCTATCACCACCACAAGTTAGCACTGACCCCCCTCCTTACACCCCTCCCTGGTGCCCCCCTTATGGGTACCATCATCCTTTTGTGCTTCTGGGAACTTTTCCTTCCATTATTTATTTAAACCCATGTAGTTATCCCATGTGTTCTTGAACTCCCTCACTGTTTTTGCCTCCATCACCCATGCCAGCAGTCCATTCAAAGGGTCCACCACCCTCTCAATAAAGTAGTTTCCCCTCATATTACCTCTGTATTTTCCACCCTCCAGCTTTAAGCTGTGCCCCCTAGTCTTTGGAGTCTCTTTTCTCCCGAAGATGCTCCCTTTCCTCACCTTGTTTATTCCCTTTAGGTATTTAAAAGTTTCTATCATATCCCCCCTTTCTCTCCATGTTTCCAGGGAATATAGGTCTAGATCCTTCATCCTCAACCCATGTGTCCACTGATGCATACCATACACCATTTTGGTCGCCCTTCTCAAGATGCTACATTTTATGTACAAATGCTTACAAATGGAGAAACTTTACATTAGGAATTCACATACATTCATATCTACCCACTATGCAGTACAAACTATGTGCACACAATCTACTGTTACTGGTGCACAACCTTCAGTGTGAGACTGATCTGGACAGCAAATTTCAGTTGAAAATATAGGAAACTATTAATTGCTTGTAAGACACTTTGAGAATTAAGAATCTGCAATGTGAAAACATTTCATTTTAGTATATTGCAAACTGTTGATATTTGCCATTTTTGCCACATGCTAATCAGCTTCATCATTTCTGAAAAAAAAAATACTAGCCAATGCAAAACCAATAAAAATCATTTAATACATTGTCATTTGGTAACTTTGACCAACAAACATCACATTAAGGTGTTGAAATTAACTTAAACAGTAAAAACTGGAGTCATAGTCATGTTGCAGTGTTTCTGAAACTGTGCAAAAAATGACACTTTCTCATTCTGGGTACCATTGTTTAACCTCACCTACAGGCTTATGGCTCCACTTTAAAGCTCCACATCATACCTCGTCTAAACATACATAAAAAAAGCATATGTGCAGGGTGGGTACATTAAACCCCAAAATATGGCCCTTTTTGGAGAATTGCCGCATACCTAGTGGGGTTGTGATGAGGTTGATACTGTAGGTGTAGATAACATTTATAAAATGGGAATGTAAAATACTATGATCTGATTGGCTATCGTTGTTCCATTGGCATATGTTTATGGGCCAATATTTCCCTGTAAAGAAAACAGTACAACCATGCAGTTTTGAATTTGGACAAATCACATGCAGATTTCATGAGCCACTTCATTCATTACTAATTTCCATTGAAAACATGACTGCCACCTTTACTCTTAAACAAAAACCTTCAACTAGGCCCTAAAAATAAAAGTCCATTTAATTAAAAACATATATAATTGAATTCTCTTTCTACTCATAATCCCTTACTTATCCAACAAAACAAATTTAAAACAATCAATCATTATTCAGAGTTTTCATTTCTGGCATTTCTTGATGACCATGAAAAATCTAATACCCTAACCAGCTTGACAGAGAGATCTCTGCTGCAAATCTTGCAACAGATAAAACTGAGCCTCTTGCACCATATGATGCATATGTGTGTGTGTGTGTGTGTGTGTGTCTATGAGAGTGTATGCCCTTGGAATATTGCAGAATTTGAATTCATACATTCCATTTTAACATTCCATGTTTTCAGAGGGGGCATGCCATCAGAGAAATACTACAGAATATTGAATTCTTATGTTTCATGTAAACAACCTTCAACTGTATTGTTTAAGCAATGAGGCACAACAAGGCATTGGCTGTACTAGGTTTACTCCATGGTCAGGGGTGTTGTAAGGCATGAGGTGAAGCTGAGTGCCTTCAGCCCCTGACCATGTGGTAAACATAGTACAACCAATGTCCCTGAAGTGTCTTATTGCTTATATAAAATGGGCCCAGAGACATCTTTTAAAAGACAAACACTCTAAAGGTTTTCAAACCCACAAAAAATATAATAAAATGTTGCTAAATAATGTAAAATAGTCTCTCCACTGATGTTTTTAACCTGTCAGTCATCTGTCTTGCTTCATATTCAGTACACTGTGTAATTGTTTATCATGGAATAGAAGAATTCAAAACTCTGCATTATTCCAGTAGTAGAATCCCCCCCAACACACACACACTCACATTCACATGGAATACATGAGTTCCACTGGCATGCACACAGACACACACATGAGCATAAAGTGGAGCCAGAACCTCAATTTTGTCTGTTGCCAGATAAGGAGTAGGAAGTTCACTGGTGGTGATAGGAGATGAACTTTTCATGGTCATCAAAGAAAAAACAGCAATGGAAACTCTGAATAGAGTTTGATTTGCTAAGTAACTGGAGTGATCCCAACAACATATCGGATGACCTTATGGTGACCAGGCAGTGTGACAAGGCAATTGGGAGGGCTAGTGGGATGCTGGGGTGCATAGGAAGGGAATCACCAGCAGAAAAAGGGAGGTGATTTTGCCCTATATAGATTGCTACTAATATCCCCACCTTGAGTACTGTGTCCAGGTCTGGAGACTGCATCTCAGGAAGGACATAGACAAAGTAGAGGAGGTCCAGAGGAGGGATAGTAAAATGGTGCAGGGTCTGTATTATAAGCCCTATGAGGAAAGGCTAGAAGAGCTCTATATGTACACCTTGTAGGAAAGAAATGAAAGAGGGGGTCATTGGGGGTTAATAGGGTACAGGATGAAAGTATTTTTCAGAAAACAAAAGGTGCTTTAGAACAAAGGAACATGCTATGAAGTTGGAGGGGGTAGGTTCAGGAGAGATGTGAGGAAATGTTTCTTCACAGAAAGACTGGTGGTTTCCTGGAACAGCCTTCTAGTTGAGGTAATGGAGGTGCAAACAGTGGTGGGGTTCAAAAATGTCTGGGATAGGCACAAGGGAATCACAGGGGTGTGAAAGGTAACTCTGAACCCCTCTCAAGGACCACAAAATAATATCCAAATATCTACAAGTAAACCTATGCTAGATATAATTATGGCACTTGATGGGGAGACAGGACTAAGCTGTGCAAACTGTCTTATATACTCCATATTTGATATACTACTATTCAATGAGGCAGTATAGTGCAGTGGTTTAAGTCTCTGAGCTACAAACCTAGAGACATGGGTTTGAATCGCACAGCCCCCACCTGAAATCATCCAAGCAGACTACTAAAGCAATAGGTAAGGCTAGAGGGATGTTGGGGTGTATTAGTAGGGGTATCACAAGTCATAAGAGGGAAGTAATAATTCCTCTTTACAAGACACTGGTTAGGCCCCATCTGAAGTACTGCATGCAGTACTAGAGGTTGCACCTGCACAAGGACATTAATGAAATGGAGGCAGTACAGAGAAGGGCAACCAAAATGGTACAGAGACTGCATCAGAAAGCATATGAGGACAGATTAAAGGAGCTCAATATGTATACCCTAGAGCAAAGGAGGAAGAGAGGTAATATGATCGAAACATTCAAACAACTTAGGGGCATTAACAAGATGAAAGAGTCTAACATATTTCAATATAAGAAAAATAGCAGGACAAGAGTAGACAGCATCAGATTAGAGGGAGGCCAATTAAGTGGTAATGTGAGGAAGTTCTTTTTCACAGAAAGGGTGATGGATTCATGAAATGGCCTACCTCAGGAAGTGGTGGATCTGAATACAGTGCAGGGCTTCAAACAGGCATGGGGTATGCATAAGGGAGCAATACAGATGAGTATGACTAAATAGGCCATTGACAGAGTGCAGGCCAATGTCACAGTCATACGGTAGGAAGAATGAGCAGACTGGATGGGCCTTGCGGTACTTATCTGCCATCAACTTCTATGTTTCTATGTTTCAGAACAAAAATTGTAGTGGTGGGATTCAAACCTGTACTCCCAAGATCACACTAGTATATCTACAGTATTCTAGCAAGCTTTTCCTTGCTGCTTGCACATACACAGGATTTGGTATAGGAGACTGGTATTGAGTACCTCTGATTACTACACTGTATATTGCCAAGTTCCTCCTTCTTCCCCATACATAATGGCTCTGTGATTAATTTCTGACAGACACAGAAAAATATTGAGTTGCACAGCACCACCTTAACACAGACTGCTGTGTCTGCTTCCTTGTATACCTTTTATACAGGTTTTTAAAACCTATCTGAAACAATTTGATGTGTGTTTTCCACACACACACTCTGTTCCAATACGTTTTCTGATAATCATTTGCATCAGTCATACTACAAACACAGAGCAATTACTGACAGCTACAGGTAAGACCAAACAATGAAAGGGGGGGTAGGAAGAGTTGGACAAAAGGAGGTCAAGTGGCTTATTCAAGTTTACACAGGGTAAAACTGTCATTGGTGGGACTCAAACCTATGCTCCACAGGTCACAATTTTGTATCCATTCTAGGAAATCCTATGAGTTGTCAGGTATCAATAGAAACACAAATACCTACAGCTGCATACCATTTTATTCTTATTAGACATTGTTACAGCAAAAAAATAAATAAATAAATAAAACCAATGATCTTAGTTAACAATAAAAGTTTAAAGAAAAGTACCCTTCAGTGAATCGGCCTCACTGAGACAGCAAAGTGCTTCTGCCCTTGACACTGAAAGCATAGAGCCTTGAGAAGTGGACAGAAAGGTAAGGCAGAATGGTACAGTTGACACAGCACAGTCTTGAGGACTGGGAGACACAGGTTCAGATTCCATAAGATCCACGTGATCACAGTGTGATCGTGGGCAAGTAAATCAATGTCCCTGTGCTTCAAACTTCCCAACTGCATAACATCACTGAAAATGAGATGCTGCAGCTCAGTAGACTTCTCCTGCGTAAATACATTTGAAGTGTGTTTTCCATACACATATTTTCTGATACTCACTTGCATCAGTCATACTGCATGCACAGAGCAATTACTGACAGCTACAAGTAAGACCAAACAATGAAAGGAGAGGGGTAGGAAGGGATGAACAAAAGGAGGTCAATTGGCTTATTCAAGTTTACACAGGGTAAAAATGGCGTTGGCAGGACTCAAAGATGTGCTTCACAGTTCACAATTTTGTATCCATTCTAGGAAATGCTATGAGTTGTCAGGTGTCAATAGGAACACAAACACCTACAGTTGCACACCATTTTATTCTTATTGGACAATGTTACAGCAAAAATAAAAGAAATAAAATAAAAACAATGACCTCAGTTTACAATAAAAGTTTTAAAAAAGTGCTCTTCAGTGAGATGGCCTCACTGAGACAGCAACGTGCTTCTGCCCTTGACACTGAAAGCATAGGGCTTCAAGATGTGGACAGAAAGGTAACGCAGAATGACAAAGTGGACACAGCACAGTCTTGAGGACACAGGTTCAAATTCCATAAGATCCACTTGCTCACAGTGTGACCTTGAGCAAGTAAATCGATCTCCCCATGCTTCAAACCTCCCAACTGTATGACATCACTGAAAATGAGATGCTGAAGCTTAGTTGAATTCTAATGGGTAAATAAAAGTAGCAGAAAAAACAAACAAAGGGTGCTTGGAAATCAACTTGACTTCCTTTCATTCATGTTTACCGACAGTTGGGGTTCACTTCAGAAAATAACATTTATTTGGTTTTATATAGTTGTTTTCATAATACTCTGTCGACAGCTAAACATAACACCAAACAATGATTGGGGTTGGGGAGGGTTTAGGCACAGGGATGTCAACTGACTTGTTCAAGGTTAACACAACAACACATTGTAGTGGTGGATTTAAACCTGTGTTCCCAAGATCACAATACTGTATACATTCCACCAAGCCTTCTTTTGGAACTTGCACATACACATGATTTGTGCTAGGAGAGTGATGTTGAGGACTTCATTATGCTACACTGTAAATGAACAATTCCTCCTTCTTTCCTAGGAATAAAGGATCCGTAATTCATTTCTGGCAGACACAAGAAAAAAGGAAAAATTGTGCATGCCACCCCCTTAAAAAGGCTGCTGTGTAAACTTCCTTGTATACCTTTTACACAGTTGTTTAAAAACCTTTCAGAACCAATTTGATGTGTGTTTTCCACACACACCCTGTCCCAAATAATTTTCCAGGAATCACTTGCAGCAGTCATACTGCACACACAGAGCAATTAGTGACAGCTACAGGTAAGAGCAAACAATGCTGGGGGTGAATGGGGGGAGATTGGACAGAGGGAGGTCACTTGACTTGTTCAGGTTTACACAGGGTTAAAATGGCATTGGTAGGACTCAAACCTGTGCTCTACATGTAACAGTTGTGTCTCCATTCTAGGAAATTCCATGAGTTGTCAAGTGTTAGCAGGAACACAAAAAATAACAGTTACATACCATGTTAATCTTATTGAGCATTGTAACATCAAAAATAAAATATTAACTGACCTTAGCTTATAATAACATTTTAAACCACATCCCCTTACGTGAGCTGCAATCACTGTGACAGCAAGGTGAATCTGCACTTGACCCTGAAATCAGAGGCCCTCAATATGTGGACAGAAGGGTAGACATTGTGGCAAAGTAGGAACAGCACAGTCTTGAGGACCAGGAGACCCAGGTTCAAATTCCATACCAGTCACTTGCTCACGCAGTAACCCTGAGAAACTACATCTATCTTCCCGTGCTTCAAACCTCCCAGCTGCATGGCTTCACTGAATATGAGATGCTGCTGCTCAGTTGAGTTCTCCTGGGTACATAAATTTAGAGAAAAAGAAAGGAACTTTGGTAATCAAATCAACTTCCTTTACTTCATGTTTTAGGGAAAGCGATGTTCGCTATAGGACAGAAAATTCATTTGGCTTCATATACCACTTTTCATACATACCCTGTCCCAAAACACCTTCCACTACTTAATCTGTTGTAGCAGTCATTCTTGCTTTTTATACTTATGACTCCCATTTGTACAAAAGTTGTGAATGTACATGCTGAAAGTTTTATTTCTTTATTTTGTCACTTTTTTTTATATACATTTTTTATTCAGAATACTAAATTTCAGTATCAGGTACACTAACATTTGCGGGTGTGCATTATCAATTCCATCCATATCTGTATAATTATATTTTCAGATCATATGAATAGTAGCTCATGCTGTCTACAGTGACCAAAATTCGATGTTATGACATGGGACAACAAGTAACCTCCCTCTTCATCACTCACAAAAAAAAGATACCTTAAACTGCATTTATACCTGCTATGAAACTGGGTGTATATTCCATGAGATGACAGATGGCAAAATGAACACAACAAACTACAGTTTCTTGATGTAATCAGTTGCTGCAGCCATTCAAGCCTTTTCTTGCTGCTTGACATACACAGGATTTGTGATAGGAGACTGGTTTTGAGTACCTCCGATTGCTACACTGTACATTACCAATTCCTCCTTCTTCTTTCTTCCCCATACATAATGGTTCCATAATTAATTTCTGACAGTCAGAAAAAAAAGTTGCACAGCACCACCTTAACAAAGACTGTTCCAATAAAATTATTTTTTGTTTATTTCTATATTTTTTTCATCCATATGCTCATTCTTCTGCACTTCAGTTAATTTGCAGAGCATATTTTAAAGAGGGACTTCCTCAAATAAATGAATGATCTACTGCCTCTGAGATCTCTCTCTCCAAGCACTGTAGTTGCTTTCAAATAATGTTCCCAGGCCTGCATACAATTTTGTACACTGACTTGTTTTCCAGTGCTTTTCTCTTTGAAGGTCTTCCCCCTCCCCAGACCAAACAGTCTAGCAGTACACTTCCAATGTAGCAGCATGCTGCCTGTGACTGTGTTGCTATCTCCCCCTCCAATCCTCCAACAAGTCAGTCCTCCATGCAGCCAGTTTCTTCTCAGGAGCAAATCTGTTTTTTTTTTTCAGTTCCCTTCATTTTATTTTTATTTATTTTATTTATGACAATTTCAGATAACACCTGTGAGCAAACAGTGCTCTTTTACAAAGGTTCCATATCTTGGACAATGGACAAGAATAGACAAGAACAGGCAGGTAGATAACAGTTAATACAATTACAGTACATGAGCTGCCAGTGGCTTTGTCAAGATAAGACCAAAGAATTAGTAACAGGTAAAACATTACAGAATGCACGAGCTGCCAAAGGCTTTGTCATATGTTCTAACAAGTGCATGAGAGAGCCAGAGGTAATTGGGGAGAGGATAAGGTAGTAGGGGACAGGCAAGAACTGAGGGGTGGGGGATTGGAGGGATAAGGTAGGTGGTGAAGGAGATGAGAGGAGTAGGTGGTGATGGAGGGAGGGAGAAGGATGGGAGATGTAAGTGGGGGTAACAGGATGGGTGGGGAAGGAGAGAAGAGTTAATATGGAGAAAGGAGAGAGAGAGAATATAAAAGCTAGGAGGTGCAGGGGGTAATAGTTGAGGGGAGGGACAAGGATGTGAGAGGGAATGGAGAGAGGAAGGGGTGAAATCTGGGGGGGCAAGGGAGAAGGCTGAGGTGGCTGACATGAGATATTGGAAGCAGTCAATAAGGAGGGAGTGGGGTACGGTGAGAGTGCATAAGTAATGGAGAGGCCAGGAGGGCAAGCAGGGAATTTAAATGTAGCAGTCACAGTAGGCACTGGCTGCCAAGTGCTGTCATAGTTTGTGCTTAAAGGAGCTGAGATTTGGTGCATTGGTGAGATCCACAGGAATGTGTTGAAGAAGTTAGAGGCCCTAACTTTGTAGGAGTGCTGCCCTTGAGTGGTCCGGCAGCGGGGAACTGTGAAGATTAGTGTTCCAGAACTCCTGGTAAGGTGGGTGGCACAGTGAGAGGAAACTATAGACTGAACCCCTGGTGGAAAGAGGCCTAGCACTGTCCTCTTAGCAAGTAAGCAGGTCTGATACTTAATTCTGCCTTGAAGTTGGAGCCAGTTAGCCTGTTCATAGAAATCACATGTGTGTGTGAGTCTAGAGTCTGTGGTAAGGAGCCGGCAGGCCTTGTTTAAGGTTATGGCTATACGCTGGAGGGCAGTGTCAGTAGCTGATCCATAAACTACGAGGCCATAGTCAATTAAAGAGGTGATTGAGCTCTGGATGGCAAGTTTTAATGTTTCATCTGTCAGACAGTGCCTATGCCTATTAGCAGGCCTATGCATGTATTCACAGCTTTAGCAAGGTTATTTATATGCGTGGAGTATAAAAGAGTGGAGTAAAGGGTCATTCCCAGGTATTTGAACTGGTCTACCTGTTCCAGCACAGTGCCACCACTTTTGTAGATTAGCAGTTGTTGGAGTTTGTGATTGTTGTGAATACCATGAAGCAGCATTGGTTTGGTTTTTGAGTAGTTTAGGATGAGTTTACGAGACCTGAACCAGGTTTCAGCTTCTGAGAACCTATGCTGTAGCTGTTGTTGAAGGTGATGGGGGTCAGAGTGGCTAGAAGAAATGACTGAATCATCTGCATAGAGTAGAATTCAGTCATGGCAAGTGGCATCGTTCATGGAGATGCTGAAGAGTAGGGGGCCAAGGATGGAACCTTTTTTTTTTTTTTTGCCACCAGTTTCATGGTAGAAGCAGCACATCAGTTCACCAGCTCACAAGTGAACTCTCTTCCCCTTCCTCATCCACCGATACAGTTTTCCTGCAACTCCCTTCAGGGCTGCAACAAAATTTTCCCTCAGATCCAGTCACTTAATTGAGGGATCCACAAAGTTTTTTTGTTTTTTTTTATTGTATCCCTTCAACTTTGCCACCACTTAGAAACTTCCTTCTGGGAATTGATCTTTTTTCAGTCAGTCAGAACCCCCACAGGCCCCCAAGTTCACTCGTGTTCCCTCCCCAGTCCAACATTAACATTGCCTGTGGCTCTTTTACCTCCCCTTCCTAGCCTCCAACAGTCAGCCCTGAAATGCAGGCAGTCTTGGGATCAGAGTGATCCATTCACAAATCTGGACTGTGTAGTATGGTATGCTGTGGACCAATGGGCATACAGCCCTACCATACGCAGTCAGTTGGCGGGCGGTGGGGTGGCTGATGGGTGGGGAGCTGCCGCCCACTGCTGATGGGGGGGAGCGGGGTGCTGGGGCTCAGTGGGCAGGTGGGGAGGGGGGTACCGCTGGACCACCAGGGATGGCTTGGTGTGTTCTATTGTGAAACGTACACCCGCGATCGGGCTGGATGTGGTCCACTGGGCCACCAGGGATTTTGGACCTCTTTTTGTTATTACTTATGCCTGCGATCAGGCTGCAAGTGGTCCACTGGACCACCAGGGATAAAGAATGCTTATCTTTCACAAATGCCCGTGATCGGGCTGCGAACGGTCCACTGCACCACCAGGGATATGGGACTATTAATTATAACAAATGCCCACGATCAGGCATGGGTGGGCACCACCACAAAGGTGCTGCCAGAGCTCGGATGGCCACCCACAGGTGGCAGCTGCCGTGTTGCACCCTGCAATATGGCAGCTCACCTGTGGGTGGCCAGCTGTTGGCTCCTTTTTTTTTTGGCTCACCTGTGAGAAGCGCAGGTAGGGGTTGTGCATGCATGGGCTCAGCACATCCCAGGCTGAATATCGGGAAGTGCGGAGTATGCATGGGAACGACCCCCCTACCTGCGCCGCATACATTACTGATGTGCTCTGGCGCATCGGGATTTGTGCCAGGCTCAATCCCCCTTTGAATATCGTGCCAGGCACATCAGTGGGTTGCGCATGGTGCAACTGTGTTGTGCCACGCTCAACCCTTCTGAATATCCCGCCCACTGTGACTAACAATGCCTCAAAGTGAATGTACATTTGACACTTACAATGGCAGTGTGCATTCATTCCGAAGCTGTGTGTGCTGTTGTGATTTTCACTTTTTGGGGGGGAAAGCAGGCAGTGCCAAAATACCAGAATTATTATAGATTTATTAGGCAAATGGAATTCTACACTAATGAATTATGAACAGTTCGAAAACCTCTGGGAAAACTGCCCATGCATGTGAAAGTGTGTCTCCACACAATGTAATGGAACAAACACCTAGGTGTATGTATAGCAGAGCATGCAAAAAGGCAGTAAAAAAATTTCCATTGGCTGCAGGAATAATCCACAGTCAATTAGATGCTTTTTTCCCCTATCTCCATAAAAGAAATCCAATAACAGTTGTCTATCAGTTGAACTCACAAAAATAAGTATTACTGGTGCATGATGCACACAAATGGAAAACAAAACAAATGAAAAAAAATGTTTACAACACAAAAATGTGTTCTTATCTGTGTTGGCTGGCTGTATGCGTGTTTGTCGGGGGGCTTGGTGTGATATGTTTGTGTGTGTATGTGTGGTGGCAAGATTCATGTTGTGTGTGTGTGTGTGTGTGTGTGTGTGTATGTATGTGTGTGTGTGTGTGTGTGGTGGATAGGTTTGTGTTGGCTGGCTATGTGGGGGGTGGATGGCCCTGTGTTTTGTGTGTGTGTGTGTGTGTGTGTGTGTGTGTGTGTCGGGGGTGAGTGGCTGGCACTGTTTGTGGGTGTATGTATGTATTTGTTTGTGTGTGGGGATGGCTGGGTGAGTATGAGTGGGGGTGGTTGGTGTGCTTCACAGGCAGTAGTGGCCTGATAAGACTGTATGCATAATGCTAGTGTGAATGGACCTCTTTCAGGCTGGCTACCTTGATGTGTGTTTGGGCGTGGGGAGAATGGTTCAGTGTGTATGGATGGGGGGTGGGTGCACTTCACAAACCAGATTGACCCCATCAGTCTGCATGCATGAGTGCTGGTGTCATCTCTGAGCGGGGGGGGGCACCAAGCAAACATCCCCTTCCAACCTTTCTGCAATGTCATCATTGAAGACATTAAAAGGGACTGGCAACAGAACTGATCGGAGCTGTCATTGTCAGTATCTGAATCAGAGGCAGCTTGAGACCCCCTTACTAGGAATATCACTAGATACTAGAGGCTCAAATTGCTCTGGTCGGATACCAATATCAAAGTTTAGATCAATGTCCTCCACATCTTCAAATTCTTCAGCTTCAAACATTTGTAGATATTGATCACAGTCACACTGAAAGCTTTGTAAACAAACCTTTTTTGTGTTTGCTTGCACGCATGTGCAAGAAACATAGTGCCTTCATCCGAGTATTTCGGAGGTGTGTCTGCGTCTTCCAATTCAGTCAGTGTGTTTGCAGGCATGGTCGCAGTTCTCCAATCACTGCTGGAGCTGTCTATGACAGCAGTTGAAAATGCAGTGGCATACAGTTGAAAGAGGGAGCTACGCTTCAGTGAGCAGCGATAAGATATCGCCTGCTCATGCGTGCTCCCCCTGGCACACACGCGCACTCACACTGTGTGCTCGCCCTCCCATGCACACACTGTATAGCTGACGGGGGTGCCCAATCCCCCATTGGCTGTGCTGCACTTCCCTCCCCAAACAGAGTTACAGATGCCACGCTGGGTGCCCACCCCAGCGTGGCAACACATCCGTATGGGTGATGGGGGTTCCCAATCCCCTGTTGGCTCCAGACCCCCCAAACAGCCTTACAGCTGCCACGCTGGGAGCCCACCCCAGTGTGGCACAAGTCTGCATGGCCGACGGGCGTGCCCAATCCCCAATCGGCTCCAGCCCCCCCAAACAGTCTTACAGCTGCCACGCTGGGTTCCCACCCCAGCGTGGCAACACTTCATGGCTGACGAGGGTGCCCAATCCCGTTAGCTCCAGACCCCAAACAGTTTTCTAGCTGCCACACTGGGAGCCCACCCCAGCGTGGCAAACGTCCTGCATCGTCTTCCTGTAAAAGAAAAAAACTGTAAACAAGAAAACATTCCTCTGCATTCACCCAGCCCACCAGTGCCCACCCTGCGCACCTTGCCTCCCCCACACCCCCACCCCATACTTACTCCGCTGGCACGACGATCTTCAGTGGACCGGGAACACATCTGTACTCTTCAAAGCCGACCGAACTGAGGAAATGCCGGTAAGCTGTATAATGGGATAGATAGGGTTTTTTCAACTTTGCTGCATATCTCAGGCATTTTTTGGAATTTGTGCACCAAATTTTCAACATGGGGTTTTTGGGACCCATTCTCATGAATGCTGTCACTGTCATGGCGTTAATAGGGCCCGAAGGGTGATGTCGCAGTCACTGCACGAAATCACCTTTCGGGACCGAGTAATGAAATGACACTGTTACTGTTCATACGGTGGGCTCTCAAAAAGCCTATGTTGAAAATTTGGTGGAAAAATTCCTAAAAATGACTGTTTTACGAGCATGCGTTGCGCAGTTCCTACGCACGCTCATAAGTTTGCGAATTTTCAATATTTTCACTCCAGATTTTCAACATTGCCATTTTATTACACTTCCTTATGAACAGTACAGCTGCCATTTTTCACATGTCGCCCAAAATGTGTTTCCGCACATGTAGCGTACAATGGTGCAGTTGGTGTGCGAAAGCAATGTTTGGGACAGATAAAGAAAATCACAGTTACACTGTTCATGAGCAGAGGTCTTAAAATGGCTATGTTGAAAATTTGGTGACAAAGTCCATAAAATGACTGTGTTCAGTGAGCATTGCGCAGTTTCCACGCACCCTGTAAGTTCATGACTTTGTAATATTTTCAGTCAGATTTTCACCAGTGGCATTTTCCACACTTCCTTATGAACAGCACAGCTGTCATTTTTCACAACATGGCCAAAATGTGTTTTCACACTTTCAGCGCAGAGATGCGTGGTCGCTGTGGGAAATCATTGTTCGAGACAGATAAAGAAAATCACAGTGACACTGTTCATGATTGGAGGTCTCAAAATGCCTGTGTTGATGATCTGCTGTAAAAAATCCATCCCCAAACTAATTACATTACGGGTGTGCGTTACACAGTTTCTATGCACGCTCATGACTTCACCAGTTTTTTTTAACATTTTTACTGCAGATTTGCAACATTGCCATTTTTTACGCCTCCCCATGAACAGTACAGCTGTCATTTTTCACATCCTGTTCGGAATGTGTTTTTGCACCTGTGGTGCTAAATGCCGTAGTCACTGTGCATAAGCAACTTTCAGCTAACAAACTGATATTGCCACTGTTCATGAGGTGGGGGTCACAAAAAAAAATGTTGAAAATTTGGAGTGAAAACACCAAAGAATGCCTGAGGTGTTAGGGTTTCCAACCATAACGCCCCATCCTGTAGAGAATGACAGGCATCAGGGGTGTGACTTGGGATTCTTGCCTGTAATGCACATACCATTCCACACCCTGCAGCCAGTGAGAGGCATCGAGGTATGCCTTGGACTCTTTGGCCCCAAAGTGCACCCCATTCTCCTATACCACACCCATCTCACTGTATTTCCTAAAGTAATGGAGTGCGCATAAGGGCCAAAGACCCCAAGGCACACCTTGACACTTGTCAGTGTCTGCAGGGTAGGGTGTGGTGAAATGGCGTGGCCGTTATGCCTGACGACCCAAAGGCACACCCCAATGCCTGTCACTCTCTGCAGGGTGGTGGTGGGGTTGGTTTCAGTTCAATACTTCACTGCCATTCCTATTATGCAGCTCTGTAACTTCTACACTACCAATGCCAATGCCAGCAAGCAAACATTCGGCATTGACGAATGGTTGTTTAATACAGCCATGCGCAGCATGAGCCAATGATTCAGGCAAGTGTGACATCACAGGTGATCCCTGTGGGTGGGGCTGAGCTCAGTTTTCTTGAATAACAAATGGAATATCAACAGACAAACTCTTTTTTGTTTGTACATTGGAAGCAGAATTTAAACATAAAAGTACGTTTTTTGGTTACAAAAGCCTATAAACTATCCAAATCTACCCTCAATTCTGGCAAAATAGAACTTTTAAATGAGGTGGGTTTAAGTGTCCTTGTGTCATTAACTTGGAGAGCTGTAAACAGAGTGTGATTCAGAGTGAGTGGCATGTTATTGGAGATGGTGATACACTATTGAGTTGTGCTTGTTTGGAGTATCTGTTTTGACTGCCAGTTAGACCAGGAAGAGATTTTTTCTCCTGTCAACAGGAACATTGCTGTGAGACAGTAGAACTGCCCTTACATATGATAAAATAATTGCCAAAGCTCCTTACTATAAAAAGAAACACCATTCATTTTTTTTTTTTTTTGCATTTTATGAATGTGATCTACTTGAAAGCACTGTAAAGGAGACGGTCAGTTCTAACACTGTTGGCAATGCAGCAATGCAGGCTTCACTTTCTCCTCCCCCATGGGAGGAACGCTGCAGTACCTCCCAAGCACACAGTTCCACCTCTTTCCCTTCCCACAACCCTTACATTGCTGGTACTCCTCCCTCCCACATAAAAAGTCCCAGCTCTCTTCCCTCCCACAGACCTAACAAAATAAGCCTGTGCCAACATTGAGATCCATGCTAAACATAGGCTGTCATTGATTTCAGGGTGGGATCACAATAATGGTGGACTCAACTATTGTGTTCCATGGAAGATAATTTATGCAGAGAGCCCTTTTCTCAACAAAACATCTGCAGGCTACGCCTACTGCAGCCATAAAAAACAGACTTCAGAAACTACTCCTTAGTGCTAGATTTCTGTCCTTTATTTGCACACATCCAACTTCTGGTTTTGCTCATCTCATTTTAATCTTAAACTTGAGAAGTGCAGTTTTAACATCCCTACTTAAAGAGGGACATTGCTCTTCTGGAGAGAGTCCAGAGGAGGGAGACCAAGATGATACTGGGACTAGGGGGAAGGCCATATGAGGAAAGGCTGGAGGAGCTCAACCTGTACTTGCTAGAGGAGAGAAGGAACAGGGGGAATATGATAGAGGTCTTCAAATATTTCAAAGGAATAAACAGGGTAATCCTTGAGGGGGTGCTTCAGCTGAAGGAGGTGGGGGCCATCAGGGGTCACTCATTGAAACTGGAAGGTGGAGGCTGAATTGGGAAACAGGTATCAGCTACTCATAAATCTGTCTGATGGTGATATGGAGAGCTCCTCCCAGAATAACAGTTCTTGTAATATTAATAAAGTGACTTCAGCCCCTGAGATTACTACCTCTTCCCAAACGTCCTCCAATGATGCCTTAATTCAGGTTAGCAGTATTAATAACCAATCAATCAAAATCTTTATTTATCCAGGTGGGTACCCTTGAGCAAGGCTTATTTGCAAGGTGGATCTGGTCACAAAAACATCAATGTACAGTACAGTAACATGGTAGACATAGTGCAATATTTTACAGAGAGGGGAAAAATATACAGTACTGTAGCAAGGTAATGTAAGCACCAATATTATGCCAACCAGTAGTGTCCCACCTATCCACTCTGACAGCAGCTGACCCAGACCACACAGGGAATCCTATCCTTACAATTCTACCAAAGCAACAGTAAATAGGACAAAGCAGAATGTGGAAGGTAAACATTATGTCAAAACAAAACACATTGTTCAAAATCAGGGTGGGGCTGTTGAGCCAGATCCTTATGTAGGGGGAACACAAGGGGAACCCCAAACGTCTAATGCTTCAAATGATGTAAATCCATTACTAATGGATACAGGTGCAGGCATAACTACTCCCTGACAATATTATATATTAGGGGACTCCATAGTAAAGTATATTGATAAAATAGTTTGTAGGCAGGATAAACATAACATTACATGTTCTTCATTTAGGGGAGCAGGTATAAGGGACATACATAATATGACAAAAAGCATCCTTAGTAACACAGGCTCTAACCCCCTTGTGATAATCTATGCAGGTACAAATGACATCAACAAACTATCAATTGAAGAATTGCAGCATGAATTCAGTAGTCTATGAAATACGTTGCAAACTTAAATTGTGAAATCCATTTTTCTGAGATTCTACCAGTGCCAAGGGCAACATATCAGAAATAAAATAAAATAAAAATAATAATCGAATGGCTTAGGAAGTGGACCCTGAATTCATGCGTCACATACTGAGAAACATTCCACAACAATAATGTGTTATATTGCTGGGATGGGTTACACCTTAGTAAATGCAGGCCCTATAAGCTAGGAAGAACTTTTGAGGGCATTATTAGTCATACTTCAAACTGACCATGAAGGGAGACAATGGCAGTTTAACAAGAAAAACAAAAAAAATACGTCAAGCAGATACACTGTCTTAAATATAAATGCTAGAAGCTTAATTGCCACTAAATTAACAGAATTAATGATGTATCTAAAAAGTAACAACATAGATATTGTGTGTGTTACTGAGACATGGTGGGATGACACAAATTGCTGGTCAAATAATATCTCCTGTTATCAACTATTCTTTAAAAACAGAAATATTAAAAAAGGTGGAGTGATTTGTTGCTACTGTATGTAACTGACCAAATACACTGCAGGGAATTAAATCTAAATACCCAACATAATACCCCAACAGAGACCTTGTGGCTTAATCTAGACCTGTTACCCTCCCACAAATTAATTCTGGGAGTTTGCTATAGGCCTTCTTCATCTGACAAGAACATCAATAATGCAATATTGCATGAAATTGAGGTAGCCATGGAGCTGGGTGATATTTTGGTAGGTGGTGACTTCAATGCCCTGGGAATAAAATGAGATACACTATCAGGTCAAAATAAGTTTGAAAAAGATCCCTTGGACACCATTGCATCATATGGCTGTGACCATTTAATCTCAGAACCAACAAGAGAGGCTAATATTTTGTACCTGATTGTAACAATCAACTTGGAACATATTATTCATTCTAGGGTTATTAGTCATTTGGGCACAAGTGACCATAGTATGGTTGAATGTACATTAAAATGCACTAGGACTAATGTAATAGATACAATTGAAATGCTAGACTAAAAAAACACAGACTGGTCAAAATTAGCCACTGAGCTGAATGCAGTCAACTGGGATATTACACTCAATGTGCTAGAGGCTGAACAAATGTGGCATAAAATAACCTCCATCTTACAAGATGTTATGAAACATTATGTTCCAGTGATGAAACAATAAAACAAAAAAGGAATTATTCTGATATGGTTCAACAAATTAATAAAAAAAACAGATACACAGAAAGTATAAGTTATTCTGAAGGTTCTAAAAGAATCCTAATATCAAAACTCAAGTAACTTATAGAAAAGAACAAGTAAAACTAAATAAAATGATAAGGAAGGAAAAAAGAAAATTAGAACAAAAATTAGCCCATAAAAAGGATATGAAAAGCTTTTATGCTTACATTAATAGTAATAAACAAGCAATAAATCTAATCCTAAATCCAGTGTTGAACCAGTATTTACCATGGAGGGAACCTCCCCCCAAATCAGAATCAGGACAAAAGAAGTTCTTGATGAATTACTTAAACTAAAAACCACGTCATCCCCAGGCTGTGACAACTTAAATCCTGTGGTATTAAAAAACCTAGCTAATGTATTAAGTTACCCTTTCACCTTATTATTTAACAAATCCCTGCAATCAGGGCTGGTCCCTAATGACTGGAAGAGGGTGGTGGTAATTCCAATCCACAGAAAGGGTAATCGATCCAGTGTTACAAACTATAAGCCAATAAGCCTAACTTCTGTATGTAGCAAACTTATGGAAAGTGTAATTAAACAATAATAAATAATGACATGGATACATTGAATCTTACGAATTACTCACACCATGGTTTTCGTAAGGGACTTTCTTGTATTACCAATCTATTGTCCTGTTACAAATTTGTGAGTGACCATTTGTATAAGAATATGTCCACTGATGTCATCCTTCTGGATATAAGAAAGGCTTTTGACACTGTACCCCATGATTTATTAATAACAAAAATAGCATATATGGGAATTAATACATATGTTGTAAGATGGATAAATAATTGACTTACAAATAGAAAGCAGTCAGTTAGGATCAATAGGGTATGGTCAGAGGAGGGTCTTGTTACCAGTGGAGTGCCTCAGGGGGTCAGTGCTTGGCCCAGTCCTGTTTGCATTGTACATCAGAGATATGGGGGATGGTCTAAGCAGTATCATCTCTAAATTTGAGGACAACACCAAAATTGGAGGAGAGGTGGCCTCCTTAGAGAAACATCAAGCCCTAAGTCAGAACTGGAAAGAGTTGAGAGGCAAGAAATACTTAACAAAATGCAATTTAACAAATCCAAATGCACAGTTATGCATTTTGGAAAAAAAATCCAGGTTTTAAATATAAACTTAATGGTAAAACATTAAAATCATCCAAGAAAGAAAAAGACTTGGGCATCTGGGGGAATACTGACTTGCATCATCTGACCACTGTTGTTATATATCACAGACTACTAACAGATTGATAAGAACAATAAATAAAACCTTCTTAGCAAGGGACAAAGAATGTTTAATGAAATTATATAAATCATATATCATACCTCATCTTGACTATGGATCACCTCTTTGGAACCCTTACTTAAAACACAACATAAACCTCAGAAAAAAAACACAAAGGAAACTAACTAAATCAATAAAATGGTTAAAAACAAAGGAATACAAGGCAAGGATTAGCAGCATAAAACTATTTACTCTAGAGAACAGACGCAAAAGGGGAAATATGCTACTTACAGTATGTATAAGATTATGCAAAATCCTACATTAATGGGTTTATGGGGAACTAAAAACAAAGTAAGGAATAATAACTTGAGATCTTATATGAAACAACTCAATGTCCCAAGGGTTAATTCAGCTAAGAGATATAACTTTCACTGTAAGATCAGTGAGAATCTGGAATATCCTACCTAATTACAATATACAAGCACCTAATTTTAAACAATTAAAAAAAAAACTAGATGAATTCCTTGTTCAGAACCAACAGGGTCAATAACCCCACTAGGAGTGGGAGACAATTAAATGGGCTGACAGCCTACTTTGTCTTGAAAAACCAAGTATAACCAAGTTGCCAAGTATAAAAAGGGAAGAAAGGGACACCACCATAGATCAAGTGGGTCTACAGCAAAAATGAAGGTATAAATAAATAAATAAATTAACTGGCCAGACTGGGTGGGCCAAGTGGCTCTTATCTGACATCAGATTCTATGTTTCTGTGTTTCTATTTGTATTATGACTGTGGTTGATGGCACAGGGTCAATATGCCACAGACAACAGCACAGTCAAATACTGCTCAGGCATATTGCTAAAAATGAAGGTAGCACTCAGCAAAACAGCGAGCGGTACCTTCCGTGAACTAAAACACAGACATTGTATGTTTGCAGGGGAATCCACAACCCTGCACTCCACCCGTCACAGGGGGGATGCAACCCCTGACCCCCCCATCTTTAAAGAATGAACTCTGGGGGGGGTGAAACTCTGGGACAGGGAGAAAACTCGGGTGGAGAAAACACAGACAACAGCAAAAACTTGTCCCAGGAATCAAATCCTAGTCCATCTCTTTACTTTAGCACCCTCCAGTGCCCTTGACTCTATCCACTGAGCCATGGTAGCTACTTGGCCATCACACTTCCAGCCAGAGGCTTTCACTTCTTCCCTAAAGGCAATATAGCTACAAGGATAGCTGTAATTTATCTTCACTATACTGTCCCTGTAGCTATTTTGCCTTTAGCGGCTTTGACCTCACAGTTTGTTCCATGCAGTTGTTGCTTTGACATATTGACCTGGTACCATGGTTGATATGGCCATATTTGCACTGTGGAGAGAGTTGATCACAGTTAAGTGTTTGCTAATGTGGAAATAAGCAACTCCAGTTTGACTTCACTTCAAACCTCTTTCTGTCTTTGGTTTGGCTTTAACACTTTGAACAGACACTTTCAGTCTTTTTTTATTGAGGTTTAGCAGGCTACAAGTAGAGGTACATGGCCCCCGATAACCAGCCCTCATACACCTCAGTCAATCCCAGCATGGTCCGCTCTTCTGTGGTCCTCAAGTCTGATTTAAAAAAATAAATCAGCACCTGGCATAGTGTCAGGAGGCAGATTTTTTTTTAATAAAACAAACTGTCTGGGGTTGAAGGGGAAGAATGGAAAATGACCAGGGTGGGTGAAGGGGAGCTCATGGGAGTAGCCCTGGTCACCTGAAAAGGACTAAAGTGTTTCTTTAATTAACTGACCAAAAGACAAAGTGATCCTGAAGTGATGCAAACATTAGAATGGGCTGAATCAAAGGTTAACATACCAAATTCAGCACATCCACTGAATACATATTCAGCAATGGCTCATCTTTACCATTGGTATTCAAATGATGGTCTGTCGCATAAGCAGTAATGATGCTTCTGGAACTTAGAAACCCATCAGGTCAACCAAAAATCTCACTGTGGCATAAAATTCCTTTATCAAGAAAATTACAGGGAATGCTGGGTATAAAATTGGGTGGGTATCCCTACAAATGAATTCATGGTTGCTTAAACAATTGATGTGGAGAAGCCCCCTATCATAAGAGCAAGCAAATGTGTACCATTCAACTGTGCATATACACCATTCAGGGTGCTGCATGACCATAGGAGCAAAATTCAGCTGACAATTGCATTGGTCTACACATTTATAAAAACAGACATTAAAAAAAACATTTAGCAATTCAATTAGATCAAAGGCCTATTTTGCTAGTCCTATGTTAACCTAACAACCTAACAACTGTTATTTTGCTTCCAAGAGCATATGTAACATAGTATTAAAACTGTCTATCTGTCTATATTGCTGTGGGAATTATGTTGGAGAAAAGTAAGCATAATTATTGAAGATTCAGAGAGCAAGCAGGTGTATATGCAATATAATCAATAAATTATAGAAAATTGTTGTTTAAAAGGAAATAATGGAGCCCAAAGAATAAATTACTTTATGAACTGTTAAGCCCCCAAGATAGTATTTACACTGCTTTTTTCAGTTGTTTGTTTTATATTACACATTGGGTTAGACAAAAAAAATTATTTATTTTATTTATTTAGTTTTTGTTAACTGGGTAGGTACACTAGACAGCATAGTTGCCTATTTTCAGGTACAACCCTGGAGATTACAACAAAGGGTATGTAGACAATAGTAGATACAAGAAAACATCATGGGAACAAGTAGAAGTCAGACATAGTACACTTCTACAAAATTTTCAGTAATGACAGTACATTTGCAGGAATCTAAATGTAGTGACAAAACAGAAATATAAGTGCAAATAACTAACAGTCATAAGTCATACAGCTGGTGAGTAAGTGCTAAAAGAGAGGAAACAGCAAGATTTCCAGGCAGGCTTGAGAGTAGTAGAGGTTGGAACTGGTAGACAACTAGGAGGAACCGGTACAGAAGTGGGTGGATAGAGAACAGGAGCAGGGTTCAGGCTGAGAAGAGTCATATGAAGTTCCTGTTTGAAGCTGTGTGGACAAGGGAAGATTCTTAGACTCAGTGGAAGGGAGTTCCATAGTTTGGGGGCCCAGCTAGAGAAAGCATTCCCCCACATTTTGGTTTTACATCTTGGTAGGACAAGGAGGGATTTGTCAGCTGATCTTAGTGGGTAGGCAGAGGTCACACGTTTGAGCAGTAGAACTAATTTGTCAGGAATCTGGGAGGAGATTATATTCTTTATAAAACAGTAGGAAGTAGACTGTAGGAAGGCTGATGTGGTAAACCATCCCAAACTGGAATATAGTGTGCATTGGTGAGTAAGTTTGGGTAAAGACAGAGCAAAATGGCAAATGCTGTTGTAGTAGACATCTTACTTTCAGAGGAGCCCTCCAGTAGTACACCAAGTTGGGTCTCTGGATCCCCTGTGCAACTGCCATCCTTGCCATGGATGTTAGGCTATGTCTCACCTTATATGCCAGCCCAAGTTGAATATTGACAGATTTAATGACTGAGGCTAGGTGCAGGTTAAAATCCAAGGCGGGATCAAGGGTTACTCATAGGTATTTAAAAGAGATAACTGTGTTAAGGGGACAGCCATCAAGCACTCTGATACTTAATGGTTGGGTACAGGACCGAATTTTTGAACCTGAATCAAAGAGCATAGTCACCATTTGATTTTTATTTAAGACAAGCTTATTTTGCAATAGGCAGCTCTGAAAGGTATTGAGGTTATTATTGAGATTCAGGTTGATATCTGAGAGGTTTGAGGATGATGAGTAAAGAATAAGATCATCTGCATATAGCAGACCTGAGCAAGCACCAGTGAGCGGTGGGATGTCATTTATGAAGACTGTAAAAAGGACAAGACCAAAAATCAAACCCTGGGGCACTCTGATCCAATTAGGAGCAAGAGGGAACTTAGCATCTCTGATATGGACAAACTGTTGAAGCTTTGAAAGATAATTTTGGAACCAGGCAGTGACAGAGGTAGAAAAGCCTAGGGATGACAACTTTGATAGGAGCAGCGGTTGGTCAACTATATCTTACATTTTTGTAAGATCAACAAAAGTAGCCCCAGTGAGAGAATCTTTGTCCATAGCAAGTCTGACATTATTTGTAAACTGTATGAGAACAGTGGATGTACTGTGCCCTCATTGGAAACCATGTTGGTCAGGGGTGAGGAATTTGAAGGAGTAGAGGTAATCTGAGACCTGGGTAGCAACAATTTTCTCCAATATTTTAGAGAGGGTGGAAAGGATGGCAATAGAGTGGTAGTTATCCAGGTTAGTGGTCCCCCCTTTTTGTAGACCGGTACAACTCAAGCAATCTTCCAGAGGGAAGGGACATGTCCTGTAAGAAGAGACAGGTTGAAAAGTCCAGTCACTGTAGAGACTATAGATGGTGCAACGGTTCTTAGGAATTTTGGTAAGAGTCCATCTGCCCCTGCTGATTCAGCAGGAGAGATGAACTTAAGTAAGCATAAGATTTCACTCTCAGAGACTGGGTGAAAGGTGAAAGATGAGTTGGAAGGTTTAAAGTTATCCTGTGGAGTGACAGGTAAAGGCCCAGGAAGTACAGTATAGAAGGAGAGGTCAGTGAATCTGGAGTTAAAAGCCTCGGCGATAGTGAGCAGGTTATTGCAATTACAACCATCCACGACCATATCAGAGAGGGTATTGCACTTGTTTTTCCCCATGATGGTGTTAACATGACTGCAAAAACCATGAGAATCACTGACAGAGGTACTAAGGAGCTGACGATAGGAATTGCCCTTAGCAGATCTGATGGAAACCTTACATAGGTTTTGGAGTCTTCTGTACTCTGCCCAATCTGATGGGGACTGGGTTAGCTTAGCCTTGTCCCAGGCTTTATCCCTCTTTTTGAGAGAGGACAGGAGTGAAGAATTTAACCAGCGGGAAGCAGATCCCCAGATACGGTGCCATTTTACTGGGATATATTTGTCTTGAAGCTTCAAAAGCATGGTAAGGAGGTATTGAGTAGCACGTTCCATATTACAAGTATTATATAGAGGTGCTCAGTCTGTGTTCTGTAGCTCCAAGATTAGGGCTTTGTTATCCATTTTTTAAAAATCCCTGAAAATAATTTCTCTGGGGTGTGGTTTAGGGGACCTAGCCTTCCAAACACAGTAAACTGGGGAGTGGTCACTGACTGAGTCTGGTAAACCCTCCAACAGCACTGATCATCTCAGGCCTGTTGGAGATGACCCAGTCTAGGAGAGACTGGAGACTGCTGTTACTAGCCTGTCTGGTCAGGAGAGTGATCAATTGAGACAGGTGTAACCTGCTGAGTTCAGCAGCATAGAGATTAGAGTTTTTAGCTAGATTTTAAACATTTTTTACAATTACGCAATACAGATTTATAAGTAGGTGATGTGAAGTAATAATGCACCATTTGTTCTATAAGGAAAAATACCTACCAGTATGGTGAAAAAGATCTAACCATATGTGTGCACATGTGTGTGTGTGTGTGTGTGTGTGTGTGTGTGTGTGTAGATACAGTGTATATATATATATATATATATATATATATATATATATATACAGTTCTTACAAAAAGTGTGTCAATGCAACTGTTAAGGTTCAAGTTAATGCCAAAAATTAAGGAAATGTGGTGTTAGAGTTCCAACCCTAACACTCTCATCCCACCCCTCCCCCAAGCAACAAAAGGAAAAAACATTAAGGTTTTGTGTGTCCGGACTCTTGGCAAATCAGTGGTGGGGACTTTCTTGGGGTTGTCAACCAAAAGTTCCCCCTTTCCCCCAGTTCATAGCCTCCTGTCTGAAGTACAAGGTATAGTTCCAAGCCAGTGCTTCATACTGATACACTCTTCAAAGGCAGAGAAGTATGTCTTGCCAGGTGTTGCCAATACAATGTGTTGTACCTTTCTTCATGCAAGGCCCTGTGTAAAGAAAGATCACATCTGACCATGTTTGCTCAGGAAAAGGGTGGGCATTAGGCTTGACAACCCCAAGGAAGATACCTCCACCGAACTGCCAAGACTCTGGAGACCCAAAACTCTAAAGTTGTTTACTTTTGCTTCTTGGGGCATGGGGGTGGGTAGTTAGGGCTGGAAATCCTAACAACACATTTCCCTACATTCATGGCATTAGCTTGAACCCTAACTGGTGTAATAACACAGTTCTTGCAAAGAAAATCCTTTGTTTTTGAGATAGTGGAATTCTATCTTCCCTGCATGAACACATGCAAATGCTCAGGGTCCAAAGCAAGAAAGGCAAGGCTCCATCCACCTACAGTATGGAAGTGCAGAGCCCTTGTGGGTCCTGTACTTCCATGCAGCGACAGATACCAAGAATTCATTGACCCAAAATTTTCAACATAGCCTTCTTATAACCCCACATCATGAACAAGGGCAGTGAAAATTTTCAAATCCTTTCTAAAAGGTAATTTTGAAAAGTGGCCAAAAAAGATCACATTTTGTGCCAGATATGCATAATTTCACAAATCTTGGTCATGTGGTGGGGTCCCAAAAAGGCCATGTTGAAAATTAGATGCAGAAATATTTAAAAATGATGAAGTTATGAAGAAAAGTTCAAACCTGTTTGAAATACACTAAACCAGACTTACCTTAAGTTTTCACATTGCAGTTGCCAGTTCCAGAAGCAAGATATATCGTTGATTAGAGAGTGGACCTATGCCATGGGACATGTTCGGGTGAATGAGGGTATGTGGGGGTGTGGGGTGGTGGTTGCTGAGTGGGAGGCCAGAGTCGAAAGGTTGGGGGGGGTGTGGAGGGGTCAGAACAGTGAGGCACCATTTTCTTTTTTTACAGGTTAAAAGAAAACAACAATGAGGGCCAGTTTTTTCATTACAGGGGACATTCTGACACTGGGGATTGGGCACTCCAGTGTTGGGCTAGTGTCCAGTGGCACCAAGGATGGTCACCCTCATGCCACAATACATATAATGGGAAGGGGACAGGTGACCTGGAGGGGAGAATAGAGATGGTACCAAGTGTGAGCACCCTGGCCCACTTATAAAAATAATATATTAAATATTGGAAATGGAGAGCAGGTGGCCTAGAGGTGAGAGGTGAGAACGAAGCTGTACCAGGAGTTGGCACCCCAGTCTACTAAGATAGATAGATAGATAGATAGATAGATAGATAGATAGATAGACAGACAGACAGATAAAGAGAGACAGAGACACAAAGAGCAGGGGATAGCTGTCTCACTGCTTCAACTGAAGGGAGCAGCATGACCCTAGCTGCTGCTTCAGAATTCAAGAAAGTTCCACTGTTCTCATACTGAGAACATGGGTGAACAGCTCCTGTCAGTAAGCTGGGCACCCAGGATTTTTGGGTGCCCAGAAACACTTAGTGGGACATGTTCAGGTAAGAGAGGGTGTGTGGGGATGTGTGGGATGGTGGGTGCTGAGCAGGAGGCCAGGGTGGTGTGGGTGAGGGTTTGTGTTTGTGGGTCAGATCATCAAGGGACCATTTTCTTTTTTTACAGGTAAAAAAAATGACAAGAAAGGATGGTTTTCTTTATTGCAGGGCACATTCTGACACTGGGGAGTTGGCACTCCAGTGTCAGTCTAGTGTTCATCAGCACCTGGAGTGTGCACCTGAGTGCCATCATGCATATAATAGGAAGGGGTCTGCATGACCTTGGGGGGAGTGACCTGGAGGGGATGGGAGAAGGAAGCAGTAATGCAGGTGGGCACTAGAGATGCAACAAAGTTTTAATTCACTGGCAAAGTTCCAGCAAAGTCACAAAATCCCTGTTTGATAGGCAGGGACGCGATAGAAACATAGACTTTGACAGCAGATAAGGACCGCTTGGCCCACCTAGTCTGCCCATTTCCCTACCCAGAGGACAAGCTGCAGATCCTATTTAATCAACAGCCTATTTCTTCCTACCCCCCACAAAAAATGCCGTATGTCTGTCCCATGCATTCTTGAATTCTCCCACAGTTTAATTTCAGATGCCATTTCAGATTTCAACGGGGGGGCAACAACCAGTCAGAGGTGCTGTGCAGTCGAGCCAGAGGCTGAGTGAGGGTGGTGCCAGAGGCTGAGTTGGTCAAGGCCAGGGCCTTAGTGGGGCAGGGCCAGTGGCATGTAGGCCACCACATGCTAAGCTGGACTGGAACAGATCTGAATAATCTCAGGCAAAAGTTACACATCTGTTGTGTTGACGGTTGCAGCCTTGATAAAAAAAAAAAAGAGAACGCATTAATAAGACACTGGCATTGTCAGGCAGCAATATTTAAAAATGATTCACTATACATGAGGCATATGTTAGTATTTTGTCTTGAGCTTTGCTGCTGCAGTTTAAAACAAATTCTGATCAGAGCCAATAAGGCTGCATAATGATAGTAATGGTGGTGTGTGGAAGTATTGAGTAGTTATGGAGAATCAAGACAATAAATTACAAGTAGTAATCTATGTTTATTAGTGAATATAGGGGAGAAGTGTTAGAAAAAAGCATGTTACAAATTGTGTAATGCAAATGATATTGAGGTAATCAATACATATAGTAGAGGCAGATTTGGTTTGTATGGAAGCACAGTGGATGATCATCTTATATCCAGTCTTTTGATTTTGTAAAAAGTTGGATAGTCCAAATTTTGGGATTTTCAGTGAGGTGCTGCCTGGGTTATGCAGTAATACAAAATGTGTTAATAGTAGAACAGTTAGTTTCAAAGTTGTTAATAGTACGTTTAGTTGGACATCATCGTAGTTTTCTCCTCTTGCTTTTTTGGGTAGGTATTTTAGTAGTTGGTGGTTGTGGTGTATTTTGTTCGGGCTCAGAGAAGTAATCACTGTGAATTTTGTTTATGTCCTCATATGCAATGTGGCTGACTGTAGTAATGTAAGAATGTTATACAATCACTGCATGTTATTGGGAGGCTGTTGAGAATTAATTTTTCTAAGTCTCTTGTTGGAAGTAGGAAGTTCTGAAGTAGGTCTTTGTTAATTGTCATGGAGTTTATTTTGTAGTCAGTGATGCATGATTTACAGTTTACATTTACAACATGTACCCTAAACTAAGCTGGCATCACTGAGACAGCTAAGTGCATCTGCCATGGCCCTGACAGCAGAGGGCATGGAGAAGTGTAAAGAGGGGGAAGCAGTATGGCAAAGTGGGAACAACACAGTCTTGAGGACCGGAAAACCCAAATTAAAATCCATAACAGTCAATTGCTCACACTGTGACCCTGAGAAACTAAATCAACCTCCCTATGCTTCAAACCTCCCAGCTGCATGACTTCAGTGTAAATGATATGCTGCAGTTCAGTTGAATTCTCTTGGGTACATAAATACAGTTAAAAAAATGAAGCTTTAGAACTGGAAATCTGGGGAGGCATTATGGCAAAGTGGGAACAGCACAGTCTCGATGACCAGGAGACCCAATGCCAAATTTCATAAGAGACACTTGCTCACATTGTGACCCTGAGCAAGCAAAGCAACCTCCAAGTGCTTCAAACTTCCAAGCTGCATGACTTCACTGAAAATCAGATGCTGCTGCTGCTCAATTTATTTGTCTTGTGTAGATAAATGTTTGAAAAAAAATTGAGCCTTGGATTCGAATCTACTTCCTTTCCTTCATGTTTAACAGAATGTGAGGTTCACTTTAGAAAAAAAATTAAGTGGCAACAGCACATTCTTGAGGATCCGGAGAGACAGGTTCAAATTCCATAACAGCCAGTTGCTCACAATGTGACCCTGAGCAAGTAAATTGACCTCCAAGTGCTTCACACTTCTTAGCTGCACGACTTCACTGAAAATGAGATGCTGCTGCTCAGTTGAGTTCTCCTGGGTAAATACACTTAGAAAAATGTAAAATAAAAAACTTGGCACTTGGAAATAGGGAGAGGCAGTATGTCAAAGTGGGGACAGCACATTCCTGTGGACTGGGAGACCCATGTTCAACTTTTATAAAAAACACTTTCTCACAGTGTGATCCAAAGCAAATAAATCAACCTCCCAGTGCTTCAAACCTCCAAACTGCATGACTTCAATAAAATGGAGATGCTGCAGCTCAGTTGAGTTCTCCTGGGTAAATAAATCTAGGGGAAAAAAGGGCCCTGGAAATGGACTCCACTTCCTTCCCTTCATGGTTACCAGAATGTGAGGTTCATAGTAGGAAAGAAAATGTATTTTCTTTCATATGGCCCTTTTCAAACATACCCTGTTCCAAAACCATTACCAAGACGTCCTCAGTAGCATTAGCCATAATGCATGCACTGACCAATTAAGAAATCATAAAGATAACACCAAACGATGAATGGGAAGGGGGGGAATGGCCTGGGCACAAGGAGTTTAATTGTCTTGATCAAGGTTACACCACATAAAAATGGTAGTAGTGGGATTCAAACATATGCTCCCATGATGACACTACTATATCCATTGTTGCCTGATTTTTCTTGGTGCGTGCACGTACACAATAACTGTACTAGGATATTACTGCTGACAACCTCCATATGCTGCAATGTTAATGAACAATTTCTACTTCTTCCACATAAATAATGGCCCTGCATATCATTTGTGGCAGCTGGAGGAAAAAACTTCATTTGTACTGCCTCAGCTTAAAGAAAACAGCTCTGCATACATCCATTTATTACCTTTTATGCAGTTTATTTTTAACCTTTCAAAAACAGTGTCATGTATGTCTCTTTCCCTTTTCATAGTACAGAAGAAGTGCATTAAATTTATTTACAGTAGCAAAATCAGAGGTTCATTTCAGCAATTGCGGTTGACGCCCTCCCGTTGCTACACAGTAAATGAACAATTCTTCCTTCTTCGCCTCACATATTGGATTTGTCATTTGTGGAAAATGTAGGAAAAAATATAAGATGCATAGCACCATGTTACAGACAACTGCTGTGTATACTTCATTTTATAACTTTTATACTGTTTTTTTTTCTTTGTAAAACATTTTTAGGTGTGTATCTCTTACTTTCTATAGTCAACTATCAGAACTGTCAATGTATTTAACAAAATCATAGGTTTGTTTCGGAGGTCTTGCCAAATTAGGATTGAAATGACTGCATATGGCCATGATTGTGATATTGCAAGGGTGCAGTAACATTCAGGTTAGGTCAGGCAAATCTGCATTACAGGCTTACAAATTTTGACCAGCTTACATGGCTGCTGACTGGCGTGCAGAGACTTAAAAACACAAGCCAACAGAAAAGGAACTGGTTTCAAACCAGATTGCTTCACTGTCGTATATTTATAATATTCAACTCAATGTTTTTTTAGGTAGCCAAATTTGTGGTGCTGCTTTGATTGGCATATATGCAGTCATTATATGTGGGGGAGGGGGAGGAACACTGCTTATAAACTGTAAGAGACAAAATGGATCATGGATCCCACAAGTACTACCAACTACTCCTGTCTGCCTCCTAACTCACTCTTCTACTTCCCCTCCTTCCCCTCTCACTTGCTCTACTGCCCACCACTTTCCCTACTTTTCGCCTCCCTGAATGCCTCCAATTATCTCCCTCTCCTTGGAAGGTAGTTTTGTTTCCTGAATTGTTACTGCCTTGAAACTGTTAAAGCATATTTATCATGTAACTTTTCTTTCTGATAATACTTGTAATGTGTTTTGTTTGTTTGATGTTCTATGTGACGTGGAACCTTTGTAAAAGAGCCCTGGCTCAAAGGTATTAATTCCTAGTCCAATAAACTAAACTAAACTAAATACTGTATGACACCCTCTTTAGGCACTTTCAGACCTGTTTAAACCATAACCACTTTCTTTTACTCTTATTCATATGAAACTGTGTTGCTCTGCAATACTAGTTGGGGGGGGATTTGTGATGTTATTTTATTGGGCCACATGTAACTGTCATCTTCATCACTCGCAAATTAAGGTAATTAAAACTACATTTATAACTGTTATAAAAATGGTGGTAAATTCCATGAGTTGATAGGTGTCAACAGGAATGCAAAAAAATACAGTTACAACATATTTTGTTCATGTTGGACATTGTAAAAGTAGAAGTAAAAAAATGACTATATTATACAATATAAATTAAAAAAATTACCCTTAAGTGAGTTAGCCACACTAAAACATCTAAGTGCATCTGTCCATGACTCTGAAACCAGAAGGCCTGGAGATGAGGAAAGAAGTAGAGGCATTATGGCAAAGTGGGAACAGCACAGTCCTGAGGACCGAAGGACAGGTTCACAGTCCATAAGATCCACTTGCTCACAGTATTTCCCCAAGCAAGTAAATCGACCTCCCAGTGCTCAAACCTCTCAAATGCAAGACTTCACTGAAAAGGAGATGCTGCAGCTCAGTTGAATTCTCCAGGGTACAGAAATTTAGCAAAAATAAAACCACAAAAAACACACACATACATACACAAAAAAAACAAAGGCTGCTTGGAAATTGACACAGCTTCCTTTCATTCATGTTTACCTCAAGCTGTGGTTCACGTTAGAAAAGAAAACACATTTTTTTAATGTAGCCCTTTTCATATATAACCTGTCAGAAGCTAAGCATAAAATGAAACAATGATTGCAGGTTGGGAGGGGAAGGGATTTGGGCACAACACAGTCGGTTGACTTGCTCACTGCTACACAGCAGTGGCCATTTATGTCAATGAAAATATCAAAGCTACAGACATTCAGACTTCACATAAGGAGCCAGAAGAACTGTGGGTCACCCTGGAAACAGGAAATGGGATAACCATATGAACTGGGGTTGTCTACAGGCCTCCAGACCAGGGGGAGGACATAGACACATTACTGTTAGAAGAATTACAAAACATGACAGCTAAAGGGGAGGTTCTGCTAATGGGAGACTTCAACATGCCAGATACAGATTGGTCAATACCAGCAGGAACAGGCACCAGAACTAGATATGTAGTGGATTCCCTGCAGGGGGAGGGTCTCAAACAATTGGTGCAGCAACCCACAAGAGACAGGGCTAGCCTGGATCTAGTAATGACTAATGGGGAAAGGATCACAGATCTCAAGGTAGATGTTTACCTGGGGGCCTGTGACCATCATAAGGTATGTTTCAATTTGACCACTAGAACTAAATCATCCCATTTCAAGGCACAAATATGGGACTTCAGAGGAGCTGACTTTGATAAGATGGCCAACAGAGTTAAGCTAGCCTTGGCAAGATGAAATACAGGTGAGGGGGTACAGGCAAAGTGGACAAGTATTAAGGATGCAAAACTTGAAGTAACATCCCATTGTGTTACGAGTAAAGCAAGAGCTAAAGAAGGAGGAAACCACTTTGGTTCTTAAAAACAGTAGAAGAAAAAATAAGAGCCAAAAGGTTGACCTTCAGAAAATATAAGGGAATGCAGATGGATGAAGATAGGGAGGTATACCAAACTTCCCTAAGGGAAGCAGGTACAGCAGTAAGGCAGGCAAAGGCCCAAACTGAGGAAACACTAGCATGAACAGTGAAAAAAGGGGACAAGTCTTTCTATAGATACATTAGTGAAAGGAGAAAGTCCAGAGGGTGTATTGCAAAGATTAATGGGGATAAGGGGGAGTGTATGGAGGAGGACCAAGGAAAAGCATCTATCCTAAATAGATACTGAGGAGAAGGTAGGGCAGGGCCTACAGCTTAGCACCATGGACACAGGGGGGAGGGAGGTGTGCACAAGTCCCTTCATAAAAGAAAGGGTCCTACAAGAGCTCGCTAAACTCAGGGTGGACAAGGCAATGGGACCTAATGGCATACATCCCAGGGTACTAAAGGAGCTAATAGTGGAACTAGCAGAGCCATCAGCAAAACTGTTTAGTGCATCTATGAGCACAGGACAGGTCCCAGAAGATGGGAGAAGGGCTCATGTGATCCCACTCCACAAGAATGGCAGCAGAAAGAGGCAGAGAACTATAGACCGGTCAGTCTTACCTCAGTAGTAGGCAAGATTATGGAGGCACTCCTTAAGGAAAGGATAATGCAACACCTGGAATCCATAGGAGTACAGGATCCAAGACAACATGGGTTTACAACAGGAAGGTCCTGTCAAACTAATATCATAGATTTCTTTAACTGGGTAACCAGAGTGGTGAACCAAGGGGGTGCAGTTGATGTCGCCTACCTTGACTTCAGCAAAGCTTTCGATATTGTTCCACATAGAAGATTTATTAATAAGCTGGGTAGGCTTAGAGTGGGTCAGAGGTTGGTCATCTGGGTGGAAAACTGATTGGCAGGCAGAAAACAGAGAGTGGTGGTAAATAGTATACAGTCAGAAGAGATGTAAGTCACAAGTGGGGTACCTTAGGGATCAGTCCTGGTGTCAGTCCTCTTCAATATCTTCATCAGTGACATTGTAGATGGTCTGGAGGGTAAGGCTTGCCTGTTTGCAGAGGACACCAAGATCTGCAAAAGAGTAGATGATCCAGATGGGGTGGGCAGAACGAGAAGAAAACTGGAAAAACTGGCAAAATGGTTGGAAGAGTGGCAACTGCGGTTTAAAGCAAAGAAGTGCAAGATCATGCACATAGGAAAGAGAAACCCTCAAGCTACCTAAAGATTTGCAGGGGAACTTCTGACAATCAGAAGGGAAGAAAGAGACTTGAGCATCATCATCACAGATGACCTGAAATCATCCAAGCAGACCACTAAAGCAATAGGTAAGGCTAGAGGGATGTTGGGGTGTATTAGTAGGGGTATCACAAGTCATAAGAAGGAAGTAATAATCCCTCTTTACAAGACACTGGTTAGGCCCCATCTGAAGTACTGCATGCAGTACTGGAGGCTGCATCTGCACAAGGACATTAATGAAATGGAGGCAGTAGAGAGAAGGGCAACTGAAATGGTACAGAGACTGCATCAGAAAGCATATGAGGACAGATTAATGGAGCTCAATATGTATACCTTGAGAAAAGGAGGAAGAAAGGTAATATGATTGGAACATTCAAACATCTTAAGGGCATTAACAAGATGAAAGAGTCTAACATATTTCAATATAAGAAAAATAGCAGGACAAGAGTAGACAGCATCAGATTAGAGGGAGGCCAATTAAGTGGTAATGTGAGGAAGTTCTTTTTCACAGAAAGGGTGATGGATTCATGAAATGGCCTACCTCAGGAAGTGGTGGATCTGAATACAGTGCAGGGCTTCAAACAGGCATGGGGTATGCATAAGGGAGCAATACAGATGAGTATGACTAAATAGGCCATTGACAGAGTGCAGGCCAATGTCACAGTCATACGGTAGGAAGAATGAGCAGACTGGATGGGCCTTGCGGTACTTATCTGCCATCAACTTCTATGTTTCTATGTTTCAGCACAAAAATTGTAGTGGTGGGATTCAAACCTGTACTCCCAAGATCACACTAGTGTATCTACAGTATTCTAGCAAGCTTTTCCTTGCTGCTTGCACATACACAGGATTTGGTATAGGAGACTGGTATTGAGTACCTCTGATTACTAAACTGTACATTGCCAAGTTCCTCCTTCTTCCCCATACATAATGGCTCTGTGATTAATTTCTGACAGACACAGAAAAAAATTAAGTTGCACAGCACCACCGTAACAAAGACTGCTGTGTCTGCTTCCTTGTATACCTTTTATACAGGTTTTTAAAACCTATCTGAAACAATTTGATGTGTGTTTTCCATACACACTCTGTTCCAATACATTTTCTGATAATCATTTGCATCAGTCATACTACATACACAGAGCAATTACTGACAGCTACAGGTAAGACCAAACAATGAAAGGGGGGGGTAGGAAGAGTTGGACAAAAGGAGGTCAAGTGGCTTATTCAGGTTTACACAGGGTAAAACTGTCATTGGTGGGACTCAAACCTATGCTCCACAGGTCACAATTTTGTATCCATTCTAGGAAATCCTATGAGTTGTCAGGTGTCAATAGAAACACAAATACCTACAGCTGCATACCATTTTATTCTTATTAGACATTGTTACAGCAAATAAATAAATAAATAAATAAATAAAACCAATGATCTTAGTTAACAATAAAAGTTTAAAGAAAAGTACCCTTCAGTGAATGGGCCTCACTGAGACAGCAAAGTGCTTCTACCCTTGACACTGAAAGCAGAGGGCCTTTAGAAGTGGAAAGAAAGGTAAGGCAGAATGGTACAGTTGACACAGCACAGTCTTGAGGACTGGGAGACACAGGTTCAGATTCCATAAGATCCACGTGCTCACAGTGTGATCGTGGGCAAGTAAATCGATCTCCCTGTGCTTCAAACTTCCCAACTGCATAACTTCACTGAAAATGAGATGCTGCAGCTCAGTTGACTTCTCCTGCGTAAATACATTTGAAGTGTGTTTTCCATACACACCCTGTCCCAACACATTTTCTGATACTCACTTGCATCAGTCATACTGCATGCACAGAGCAATTACTGACAGCTACAAGTAAGACCAAACAATGAAAGGAGAGGGGTAGGAAGGGATGAACAAAAGGCAGTCAATTGGCTTATTCAAGTTTACACAGGGTAAAAATGGCATTGGTGGGACTCAAAGATGTGCTTCACAGTTCACAATTTTGTATCCATTCTAGGAAATGCTATGAGTTGTCAGGTGTCAATAGGAACACAAACACCTACAGTTGCGCACCGTTTTATTCTTATTGGACATTGTTACAGCAAAAATAAAAGAAATAAAATAAAAACAATGACCTTAGTTTACAATAAAAGTTTTAAAAAAGTACTCTTCAGTGAGATGGCCACACTGATACAGCAACGTGCTTCTGCCCTTGACACTGAAAGCATAGGGCTTCAAGATGTGGACAGAAAGGTAATGCAGAATGACACAGTGGACACAGCACAGTCTTGAGACACAGGTTCAAATTCCATAAGATCCACTTGCTCACAGTGTGACCTTGAGCAAGTAAATCGATCTCCCCATGCTTCAAACCTCCCAACTGTATGACATCACTGAAAATGAGATGCTGAAGCTTAGTTGAATTCTAATGGGTAAATAAAAGTAACAGAAAAAACAAACAAAGGGTGCTTGGAAATCAACTTGACTTCCTTTCATTCATGTTTACCGACAGTTGAGGTTCACTTCAGAAAATAACATTTATTTGGTTTTATATAGTTGTTTTCATAATACTCTGTCGACAGCTAAACATAACACCAAACAATGATTGGGGGTTGGGGAGGGGTTTGGGCTCAGGGATGTCAACTGACTTGTTCAAGGTTAAGCAGCACAACACATTGTAGTGGTGGGATTTAAACCTGTGTTCCCAAGATCACAATACTGTATACATTCCACCAAGCCTTCTTTTGGAACTTGCACATACACATGATTTGTGCTAGGAGACTGATGTCGAGGACCTCATTATGCTACACTGTAAATGAACAATTCCTCTTTCTTTCCTAGGAATAATGGATCCGTAATTAATTTCTAGCAGACACAAGAAAAAAGGAAAAAAATGTGCATGCCACCCCCTTAAAAAGGTGGCTGTGTAAACTTCCTTGTATACCTTTTACACAGTTTTTTAAAAACCTTTCAGAACCAATTTGATGTGTGTTTTCCACACACACTCTGTCCCAAATAATTTTCCAGGAATCACTTGCAGCAGTCATACTGCATACACAGAGCAATTAGTGACAGCTACAGGTAAGAGCAAACAATGCTGGGGGTAGATTGGGGGGGGAGATTGGACAGAGGGAGGTCACTTGACTTGTTCAGGTTTACACAGGGTTAAAATGGCATTGGTAGGACTCAAACCTGTGCTCCACAGGTAACAGTTGTGTCTCCATTCTAGGAAATTCCATGAGTTGTCAAGTGTTAGCAGGAACACAAAAAAATAACAGTTACATACCATGTTAATCTTATTGAGCATTGTAACATCAAAAATAAAATATTAACTGACCTTAGCTTACAATAACATTTTAAACCACATCCCCTTACGTGAGCTGCACTCACTGCGACAGCAAGGTGAATCTGCACTTGACCCTGAAATCAGAGGCCCTCAATATGTGGACAGAAGGGTAGACAGTGTGGCAAAGTAGGAACAGCACAGTCTTGAGGACCAGGAGACCCAGGTTCAAATTCCATACCAGTCACTTGCTCACACAGTAACCCTGAGAAACTACATCTACCTTCCCGTGCTTCAAACCTCCCAGCTGCATGGCTTCACTGAATATGAGATGCTGCTGCTCAGTTGAGTTCTCCTGGGTACATAAATTTAGAGAAAAAGAAAGGAACTTTGGTAATCAAATCAACTTCCTTTACTTCATGTTTTAGGGAAAGCGATGTTCGCTATAGGACAGAAAATTCATTTGGTTTCATATACCACTTTTCATACATACCCTGTCCCAAAACACCTTCCACTACTTAATCTGTTGTAGCAGTCATTCTTACTTTTTATACTTATGACTCCCATTTGTACAAAAGTTGTGAATGTACACGCTGAAAGTTTTATTTATTTATTTTGTCACATTTTTTTATATACATTTTTTATTCAGAATACTAAATTTCAGTATCAGGTACACTAACATTTGCCGGGTGTGCATTATCAATTCCATCCATATCTGTATAATTATATTTTCAGATCATATGAATGGTAGCTCATGCTGTCTTCAGTGACCAAAATTCAATGTTATGACATGGGACAACAAGTAACCTCCCTCTTCATCACTCACAAAAAAAAGATACCGTAAATGGTATTTATACCTGCTATGAAACTGAGGGTATATTCCATGAGTTGGCAGGTGGCAAAATGAACACAACAAACTACAGTTTCTTGATGTACCCAGTTGCTGCAGCCATTCAAGCCTTTTCTTGCTGCTTGCACATACACAGGATTTGTGATAGGAGACTGGTTTTGAGTACCTCCAATTGCTACACTGTACATTACCAATTCCTCCTTCCTCTTTCTTCCCCATACATAATGGTTACATAATTCATTTCTGACAGTCAGAAAAAAAAGTTGCACAGCACCACCTTAACAAAGACTGCTCCAATAAAATTATTTTTTGTTTATTTCTATATTTTTTTCATCCATACACTCATTCTTCTGCACTTCAGTTAATTTGCAGAGCATATTTTAAAGAGGGACTTCCTCAAATAAATGAATGATCTACTGCCTCTGAGATCTCTCTCCAAGCACTGTAGTTGCTTTCAAATAATGTTCCCAGGCCTGCATACAATTTTGTACACTGACTTGTTTTCCAGTGCTTTTCTCTTTGAAAGTCTTCCCCTCCCCAGACCAAACAGTCTAGCAGTACACTTCCAATGTAGCAGCATGCTGCCTGTGACTGTGTTGCTATCTCCCCCTCCAATCCTCCAACAAGTCAGTCCTCCATGCAGCCAGTTCCTTCTCAGGAGCAAATCTTTTTTTTTCAGCTCCCTTCATTTTATTTTTATTTATTTTATTTATGACAATTTCTGATAATACCTTTGAGCAAACAGTGCTCTTCTACAGAGGTTCCACATCTTGGACAATGGACAAGAATAGACAAGAACAGGCAGGTAGATAACAGATAATACAATTACAGTACATGAGCTGCCAGTGGCTTTGTCAAGATAAGACCAAAGAATTAGTAACAGGTAAAACATTACAGAATGCACGAGCTGCCAAAGGCTTTGTCATATGTTCTAACAAGTGCATGAGAGAGCCAGAGGTAATTGGTGAGATGATAAGGTAGTAGGGGACAGGCAAGAACTGAGGACGTGGGGGATTGGAGGGATAAGGTAGGTGGTGAAGGAGAGGAGAGGAGTAGGTGGTGGTGATGGAGGGGAGAGGAGAAGGGATGGGAGATGTAAGTGGGGGTAACAGGATGGGTGGGTAAAGGAGAGAAGAGTTAGTATAGGCAAGGAGGAGAAAGGAGAGAGAGAGAATATAAAAGCTAGGAGGTGCAGGGGTAATAGGTGAGGGGAGGGACAAGGATGTGAGAGGGAATGGAGAGAGGGAGGGGTGAAATCTGGGGGGGCAAGGGAGAAGGCTGAGGTGGCTGACGTGAGATATTGGAAGCAGTCAATAAGGAGGGAGTGGGGTATGGTGAGAGTGCATAAGTAATGGAGAGGCCAGGAGGGCAAGCAGGGAATTTATTTATTTTTTCCATTTAAAATTTATTAGTTTTCAGCAGAGCAATTATCAACCAGGACATACAGTGTAAATATTCACCACCAGGAAAATATGTCCTAACACAAACAATTAAAAGTTACTCTGCCCTTACCCTCCAACTTAACCCCACTAATTACAAAATCCAATAAAACCGTTCTGCTACTACCCCCCTCCCCCCTACTCCGATATCAACCTAACCAACACATCCCAAAGAACCCTCCTCCCCCACTCCCCCACCCCAGGCATACGCAATGAGATAATATTGGGTTACTACGTTAGGATCTATTTGGTATAACAGGTTTCAAACAGTCCCCAGATCCTATCAAATGACGTAAATTATTGTGAGTATTGGCAATCATTCTTTCCAACCTCAAAAGTCAGGAGCTCATTTAACCACTCATTATAAGAAGGACAAAACTTATCCTTCCAGTGTCTAAGCACAAGTTTCTTAACTGAGATGGCAATCAAGAAAATATAAAACTTCCTATTCCTGACGGAACAGCTGTCATTTCACCCAATACACAAACCTCCGGTCTAAACATATCTTCCAGACCCAAAAGTGGTTCAGGTTATTTTGAATCTCAACCCATAACGGAACTACCAAAGGACAGTTCCAAAAAATATGCAAAAGGTCGCCTGAACCCGCTTCACATCTA
Source organism: Neoceratodus forsteri (assembly GCA_016271365.2). Classification (NCBI taxonomy): domain Eukaryota; kingdom Metazoa; phylum Chordata; order Ceratodontiformes; family Ceratodontidae; genus Neoceratodus; species Neoceratodus forsteri. The sequence goes on along the minus strand of CM057451.1, from coordinate 696,011,326 downwards.
TAACATTTAGGGTCTCCTAATAGGCCTAGATCTTTCAACTTCTGAGGTGAATAATAAATATTATGTATGACCTTAAATTATATAAGCCTTAGTTGGTCATGCTTAAGATATCTATGACAAGCTGTCCAAATTCCCGTCCAGTCCAAAATGGCCTCTGGAAACACCTGATTCCAATAAGTACACGGTGCAAGATTCACTGAGTAGGCCCATTGAAACAAGACCGCATACATCTTGGATACGACCTGCGCTACGCCCACCAGTGGGCATACAGCCTCCAAAAATGCAATGAAGGGTATGTGCTCTTTACCCGTACCCACTTTCTGTAACAACACGTGCCTAAGCTGTAACACTTTAAAGATGTCCTTGCTAGTCAAGTTGAACCATTCAATTAATGCCTGAGCTGGAATTATACCCCCATTTGCATCAAGAAAGTCCCCCAAGGAGCAGTCCCTTAACTTCTCCAGCCATCCTGGATTAATCATTTTATTACCAATCAAGAAACGTGGATTCCCCCAGACTGGCTGCCCCCTGTCCATCAAATGGTCATACTTAAGGAATCTACATAACTGATGGTGAGACCTAACTGCCTCTCCAATGGGAGATCGTTTCAAGGCTAATGGCAATGTTCTAGGAGATAGGAAAAGAGCACGCGTGTTAATCCCATATCTAATAATTAGCTTTTTCCAATTTGACCCATAAAGGAACATATTCAAGTGAGTTAGCTGTATTATCAAGCAGAGCCCATCTACTATATTTACTCAGTTGAGCGCCCACCAGTAAAGGCCAAATGGGTAACCTTAAACCCCAAGCGCTTTTGGGAGCAGCCAATTTGTAGTAAGCCATTCTTGATTTTTATGTTTCCATATAAAATCTGCAATTATAGCATGTAAATTCTTGAACCAAGATAACGAAAGGAAAAATCCAATCTACTGATAGGATAAAAAAGCCTAGGAAATATGTTCATTTTCACTATACTAATTCTACCCCATAGGGACAAAGGGAGTTGAGTCCATCTCTTGAGATCAAGTTTGATAGTATGAATAAGAGAGTCCAAATTTAATTGACAGAGACATCCCATACCTCGATTTAGAACCAAACCCAAGTATTTAAGAGAGTCCGAACTCCATTTATTCCAAGCTCTGTTATTTCTCTCTTAAATACCCTGTTGTTAAGAGGATAGACCACAGTTTTGTCTAAATTTAGCTTATAGTTGGAGACTTGGCTAAATCGCCTAAGCAGATCCAACAATTTAGGAATAAATTTACCCGGTCTCGACACGTATATCAAAAGGTCGTCTGCATACGCAGTAACCTTGATAGGAAATCCCAATATCTTAATAGGCTCTATCGCCTGCTCATAGAGTATCCTCTGTATTAAGGGCTCTAAATACAAATTAAATAATAGGAGATAGGGACATCCCTGCCTAGTACCCACATGCAGTGAAAAAGGTTTGGAGATAACTCCATTACAACTAATTCCAGCTGATGAATTGGAATATAATGCTCTTAGCCATCCTAAAAATTTTTCAGGGAACCTGAACCTTTGCATGGTCTCAAATAAGAAATCCCAGTAGACCCTATCAAAGCCTTCTCGGCATCCAAGGAGACCAACGCCATTGGAAGGTTGGCCTCCTCGGAAGCTGAGAAGACATGAGCCAGAGTTCTAAAGTGATCAATCGATGATCTGCCCTTCATAAAACCCACCTGCTCGCTTCCTATTAATTTAGGCAGTATCTTGTTAATACGATCTGCCAATATTTTGGCTAAGATCTTTAAATCAGAATTTAACAACGATATGGGTCTATAACTGGCCGGGTCAGTAGCGGGCCTATTGGGTTTAGGGAGTAAAACAATGAGAGCTTCAAAAAACACTTTCTCAATCTCATTCCCGGCACATATGTATCGGAACAGTTTGAGAAGGTGGGGAGCCAACAAGGAAGAAAATTTCCTGTAGAAATTGGACGAATACCCGTCCGGGCCTGGGGTCTTATCTAAAGCCAAATTCTTAATGGCAGATTCGACCTCAGTCAAGGTAATGTCTTCCAGTAAGGCACTACTTTCCCGCTCGGTAAGTACGGGTAAATCAAGATCCTTGAAAAAGTCGGTCATATGACATTTTGAGGGTGGAGTCACCATTTCCTTCTATAGGTTCCCAAAATAGTGGCGAAAAAGTTGGGCAATTTCAATTGGGGATGTTCTAACCGTTCCATCTTCCCCAGAGACAATTCCCTCGATTAGTCTAGAAGATTCCAACTGAGAGAGACGTCTCACCAATAATTTCCCAGGCTTTTCACCCTGATCGATATAATTGGCCTTCGTTTTAATCAGGGCCAATTCTGATTGTTCCCCAAGCAACCTAAGATAGGCATCTCTGGTCTTAATTAGCTCTTCTTCTTTGTTTCTATCAGAGTAGTCGGTACATTCCACCTCTAAAGCCCTTATGCATACCAGAAAATCCTTCATGACTCTATTCTTTTCTCTTTTCCTACTCACTGCTAGGCTGATCAATACCCCCCGTAAATAGGACTTAAGGGCCCCCCAGAAAATATCTGGACGAACCTCATTACCCAAATTGTTCCGTGTGAATTCCTCAATCTGTTCAGTTATAAATTTAGTCACACTTGGAACCCTAAGTATTTGATTATTAAATTTCCACCTATTTCCTTTCCTCGTGAGGGACAACAATGAGATAGTAGCCATTAAGGCCGCATGATCTGAGATGGGCCCAGGCAGAATTTCAGATTTGAGAACACCTCTAAGAAGAGACCTGGAAAAAAAGATATAGTCCAGATGGGAAGAAGTCCCGTGGACCGTGGATGTAAAAGTAAATTCCCTGGAATCCGGGTGGAGAACCTGCCAAATATCAGCCAGCCCGAGTTGATCTAGCAATTCCGACAATGCCCGGGTTGCCGGGGTTAAGTAAACCTGGGATTTGCTAGACCTATCCAGAAAGGGGTCCAAAGTCAAATTAAAGTCACCCCAGGACTATTGGAAGATGGACAAGGGCAGCAACACCTTAAGCAGGCCCACAAAGAAGTCCTGGGTGTCTACGTTAGGGCCATATAGGATCCCAGTAATATTTCCATATTTAATAATTTTCTCTGACAAGGACATACCTCCTCTGTATCCAGAATAACTTGCAATAGTTCAAACGGCAGAGAACGGCACAAAAGCAACATGACCCCTGCTGCTGTGTACTACCCTGAGAGGCAAAACCTGGCTCACTTGTAACCTTCTCATAGTATTTGCTTCAGATAACAACAAATGCGCTTTGCAGAAATATCACTTCCGCCTAATAAGGTCTATGTGCTTTTAGAATTTTATATTGTTTATCTCCAAGTCGAGCTCCTTTAACATTCCAAGTAAGAAACTTAGTGCTTATCAAAGTATCCATATTAGCTTCAGAAATGCTAGGTAGTTAACAAATCCTCCGTACCAGCCATAACAATAGGAACTAAGAACTGCTGACCATAATTCTAAATACGTGTGCCTTCTGAAAAATAATCCCCACCCTCCCGATCCCCTATCCCAAGGAAAGTTACCCAGACCCCAACAACCCAAACCCCCCAACCAATACACCGCTTGGTTCATGATTCCAGGACACCCAGCTTGCTCCCCCGTCCCGCCTCCTGAACAATCAATAACAAAGTATTACCATCAATATCCCTTCTCAAAGGTAATCTTGCATAACTCATAACACAAAAAGGAGAAAGAAGAACATGAATAATCTATAGCAATCGTAAGACAACTACTAAACTTAAGCCTGCAGGCCCTCTAGCCGTGTTCTGACCCTCAATATAAGGCCCAATCCGGGTTAAACAATGTTGACCAGCCATATTCTCAAGCCATAAGGTCGATACATAGAGTAAGACCAGGCTACAGGACATTAGCCTCGCCATAATGTTGACTAGCACATTTCAGTCTCTTGAGAGTCCAGATTCACCCAAAAGTCCATTAGGTATTAAGACTTGCTAATAAAGTTGTCAGTCCAGAAAATACCTACAACTCCCCTGTAACTACTAAAAGTCCATGGTAATACAGGTCTTCACGGATCCTTAAATAGGGCAGGCAGACTTTTCTGTACAGTTTCTTCGCTAGTTCTGGCGACTCAATGTTTTCCACTCATCTTGATCTTCACCTGCAGCCTTGCAGGGTAGGCCATTCGAATTTAACTTCAGCTGCTATCAACTTCTTGACCACTATATGAAATGCAGCCTCCTTTGCCTTACGGAGAATGGGAGATGCTGCACCACTCTAAGCTTTCGCCCCTCCCAATATAATTCTTTATTGTCCTTGACCTTGGTGACAAACAGTTGTCGCCTCTGAAAATTCAGGAACCGAAAAATAAATGATCTCGTGGTCCACCCGGGGCAACGGGCGAGGGCTCTGTGCTCGCTCAATAATGTATGAGGAGCCAAAGGGCGAAGGCTCCAGCCACTTTCAGAATTAGCTTTGTATGAACTTAATGGGATCCGAACTCTTCAACCTTTCTCGGCAAGCCAATAATCACAACATTGTTGACGGCTTCTCCCCTAAATCTTCAAGTTTTGAATCCATCTTAACCATTTTTTGCTGCAAGGCATTTATACTGGCTTCCATCTGCTCCTTTGCTGTTTCCAAGGACTTGATTCTGGCAAAGTTGTCCGATATTTTCCTATTTAGATCTTCCATCGTTGTTTCGATAGGATTTAATTTCACAGGCCATATCATCCAAAGTGGCCCTGAAAGGTCTGAATTCTGCTAAGAACTTGGCTAGAGTTAAGGTCCTCTACCCCCTACACTTCCCTGAGCTCTGTGTAACTGCGCACCGAGGCCTTGGATTTTTTGCTGCCTCTCGGGAGTAGTTGGGGTATGTTTAGGCGGCTTTTTTCATTTCCGCCTCCATATGCCGGTACCAACAGCCTGTCTGTAGCTTGTGACCGCTGGATTTCACAAAAACGCTCTGCTAAACGGCTGATCAACGGGTCGAAGAGGATAAAATTGGGTACAGGTGGAGGAGCTCGTGGGGAACTCAGCCGCTACGCGAGCCGCATCACATGACTCCCCCCGCAAGCAGGGAATTTAAATGTAGCAGTCACAGTAGGCACTGGCTGCCAAGTGCTGTCATAGTTTGTGCTTAAAGGAGCTGAGATTTGGTGCATTGGTGAGATCCACTGGGAGTGTGTTGAACAAGTTAGAGGCCCTAACTTTGCAGGAGTGCTGCCCTTGAGTGGTCCGGCAGCGGGGAACTGTGAAGATTAGTGTTCCAGAACTCCTGGTAAGGCAGGTGGCACAGTGAGAGGAAAGTATAGACTGAACCCCTGGTGGAAGGAGGCCTAGCACTGTCTTCTTAGTAAGTAAGCAGGTCTGATACTTAATTCTGCCTTGAAGATGGAGCCAGTTAGCCTGTTCATAGAAATCACGTGTGTGTGTGTGAGTCTAGAGTCTGTGGTAAGGAGCCGGCAGGCCTTGTTTAAGGTTATGGCTATACGCTGGAGGGCAGTGTCAGTAGCTGATCCATAAATTACGAGGCCATAGTCAATTAAAGAGGTGATTGAGCTCTGGATGGCAAGTTTTAATGCTTCATCTGTCAGACAGTGCCTATGCCTATATATAGCAGGCCTATGCGTGTATTCACAGCTTTAGCAAGGTTATTTATTTATTTTAGTTGTTTAACCAGGTATAGCACACTAAGCTGAAAGCTTTTTTACAGGAGCGACCTGGGAGCACAAGGAGGTTAAGTGACTTGCTCAGGGTCACACAGTATGCAAGTGGAAGCTGTGGGATTCAAACCCAGTTCTGGTCTGCTGGATGTCACCAAATTTGCAGCTCAGAGCCTTAGACCACTGCGCATACTGCCTATTTATATGCATGGAGTATAAAAGAGTGGAGTCAAGGGTCATTCCCAGGTATTTGAACAGGTCTACCTGTTCCAGCACAGTGCCACCACTATTGTAGATTAGCAGTTGTTGGAGTTTGTGATTGTTGTGAGTACCATGAAACAGCATTGATTTGGTTTTTGAGTAGTTTAGGATGAGTTTACGAGACCTGAACCAGGTTTCAACTTCTGAGAAACTATGTTGTAGCTGTTGCTGAAGGTGATGGGGGTCAGAGTGGCAAGAGAAAATGACTGCATCATCTGCATAGAGTAGAATTCACTCATGGCAAGTGGCATCGTTCATGGAGATGCTGAAGAGTAGGGGGCCAAGGATGGAACCTTTTGCCACCAGTTTCATGGTAGAAGCAGCACATCAGTTCACCGGCTCACAAGTGAACTCTCTTCCCCTTCCTCGTCCAGCGATACAGTTTTCCTGCAACCCCCTTCAGGGCTGCAACAAAATTTTCACTTAGATCCAGTCACTTAATTGAGGGATCCACAAAGTTTTTTTTATTTTTCTGTATCCCTTCAGCTTTGCCACCACTTAGAAACTTCCTTCTGGGAATTGATCTTTTTTCAGTCAGTCAGAACCCCCACAGGCCCCCCAAGTTCACTCGTGTTCCCTCCCCAGTCCAACATTAACATTGCCTGTGGCTCTTTTACCTCCCCCTCCTAGCCTCCAACAGTCAGCCCTGAAATGCAGGCAGTCTTGGGATCAGAGTGATCCATTCACAAATCTGTACTGTGTAGTACGGTATGCTGTGGACCAATGGGCATACAGCCCTACCATACGCAGTCAGTCGGTGGGCGTAGGGTGGCTGATAGGTGGGGAGCTGCCGCCCACTGCTGATGGGGGAGTGGTGCTGGGGCTCAGTGGGCGGGTGGGAGGGGGGTACCGGAACCACCAGGGATGGCTTGTGTGTTCTATTGTGAAACGCATAACCGTGATCGGGCTGGACGTGGGTCCACTGGGCCACCAGGATTTTGGACCCTTTTGTTATTACTTATGCCCGCGATCAGGCTGCAAGTGGTCCACTGGACCACCAGGATAATAGAATGCTTATCTTTCACAAATGCCCCTGATCGGGCCTGCAGGTAGTCCACTGGACCACCAGGGATATGGGACTAATAATTATAACAAATGCCTACGATCCGGGCATGGGGGGGCACCACCACAAAGGTGCTGCCAGAGCTCGGATGGCCACCCACAGGTGGCAGCTGCCGTGTTGCACCCTGCAATATGGCAGCTCACCTGTGGGTGGCCAGCTGTTGCTCCTTTTTTTTTTGGCTCACCTATGAGCAGCGCAGGTAGGGGTTGTGCATGCATGGGCTCAGCACATCCCAGGATGAAGATCGGGATGTGCGGAGTATGCATGGGAACACCCCCCCTACCTGCACCGCATACATTACTGATGCGCTCTGGTGCATCGGGATTTGTGCCAGGCTCAATCCCCCTTTGAATATCGTGCCGGGCACATCAGTGGGATACGCATGGTGCAACTGTGTTGTGCCATGCACAACCCTTCTGAATATCCCTCCCACTGTGACTAACAATGCCTCAAAGTGAATGTACATTTGACACTTACAATGGCAGTGTGCATTCATTCCAAAGCTGTGTGTGCTGTTGTGATTTTCACTTTTTTGGGGGGAAGCAGGCAGTGCCAAATACCAGAATGATTATAGATTTATTATGCAAATGGAATCCTACACTAATGAATTATGAACAGTTTGAAAACCTCTGGCAAACTGCCCATGCATGTGAAAGTGTGTCTCCATACAATGTAATGTAACAAACACCTAGGTGTATGTATAGCTGAGCATGCAAAAAGGCAGTAAAAAAATTTCCATTGGCTGCAGGAATAATCCACAGTCAATTAGATGCTTTTTTCCCCTATCTCCATAAAAGAAATCCAATAACAGTTGTCTATCAGTTGAACTCAAAAAAACAAGTATTACTGGTGCATGATGCAGACAAATGGAAAACAAAACAAATGAAAAAAAAAATGTGTTCTTATCTGTGTTGGCTGGCTGTATGCGTGTTTGTCGGGGGGCTTGGTGTGATATGTTTGTGTGTGTATATGTGGTGGCTAGATTCATGTTGTGTGTGTGTGTGTGTGTGTGTGGTGGCTAGGTTTGTGTTGGCTGGTTGTGTGGGGGTGGATGGCCCTGTGTTTATGTGTGTGTGTGTGTGTCGGGGGGTGAGTGGCTGGCACTGTTTGTGGGTGTATGTATGTATTTGTTTGTGTGTGGGGATGGCTGGGTGAGTATGAGTGGGGGTGATTGGTGTGCTTCACCGGCAGTAGTGGCCTGATAAGACTGTATGCATAATGCTAGTGTGAATGGACCTCTTTCAGGCTGGCTACTGGATGTGTGTTTGGGTGTGGGGAGAATGGTTCAGTGTGTATGGATGGGGGGTAGGTGCACTTCACAGACCAGAGTGACCTCATCAGTCAGCATGCATGAGTGCTGATGTCATCTCTGAGCGGGGGAGGGGGGCACCAAGCAAACATCCCCTTCCAACCGTTCTGCAATGTCATCATTGAAGACATTAAAAGGGACTGGCAACAGAACTGATCGGAGCTGTCATTGTCAGTATCTGAATCAGAGGCAGCTTGAGACCCCCTTACTAGGAATATCACTAGATTCTAGAGGCTCAAATTGGTATGGCCGGATACCACTATCAAAGTTTAGATCAATGTCCTCCACATCTTCAAATTCTTCAGCTTCGAACATTGTAGATATTGATCACAGTCACACTGAAAGCTATGTAAACCAACCTTTTTTTATGTTTGCTTGCACACATGTGCAAGAAACATAGTGCCATCATCCGAGTTTTTCAGAGGTGTGTCAGCGTCTTCCAATTAAGTCAGTGTGTTTGCAGGCACGGTCGCAGTTCTCCAATCACTGCTGGAGCTGTCTATGACAGCAGTTGAAAATGCAGTGGCATACAGTTGAAAAGAGGAGCTACGCTTCAATGAGCAGCGATAAGATATCGCCTGCTCATGCGTTCCCCTTACACACGCCAAGACACATACTGTGTGTCAGCTTCCATGCACACACTGTATAGCCAATGGGGTGCCTAATCTCCCATCGGCTGTGCTGCACTTCCTCCCAAACAGAGTTACAGATGCCATGCTGGGTGCCCACCCCAGCGTGGCAACACATCCAGATGGGCGACGAGGTGCCCAATCCCTGTCAGCTCCAGACCCCCAAACAGCCTTACAGCTGCCACACTGAAGCCCACCCAGCGTGGCAAACGCCCCTGGCCATCTTCCTGTAAAAAACTGTAAACAAGAAAACGCTCCTCGGCATTCACCCAGCCCACCCGCGCCTACCCACTGCACACCTTGCCTCCCACACCCCCACCCCATACTTACTCCTCCGGACTCGCACGACGATCTTCAGTGGACGGAACACATCTGTACTCTTCAAAGCCGACCATAACTGAGGAAATGCTGGTAAGCTGTATAATGGGATAGATAGGGTTTTTTCAACTTTGCTGCATATCTCAGGCATTTTTTGGAATTTGTGCACCAAATTTTCAACATGGGGTTTTTGGGACCCCTTCTCATGAATGCTGTCACTGTCATGGCATTAATAGGGTCCGAAGGGTGATTTTGCAGTCACTGCGCAAAATCACCATTTGGGACCGAGTAATGAAACTACACTGTTACTGTTCATAAGGTGGGCTCTCAAAAAGCCTATGTTGAAAATTTGGTGGAAAAATTCCTAAAAATTACTGTTTTATGAGCTAAGGCTAGCAGTTCCTACTAGGCTCAGAAGTTCGTGGAATTTTCAATATTTTCACTCCATATTTTCAACATTGCCATTTTATTATACTTCCTTATGAGCAGTACAGCTGTCATTTTCACATCTTGCCCAAAATGTGTTTCCACCCATGTAGCGCACAATGGCGCAGTCGGTGTGCGAAATCAATGTATGGGACACATTAAGAAAATTGCAGTGACACTGTTTATGAGTAGAGGTCTTAAAATGGCTATGTTAAAAATTTGGTGAAAAAATTCCTAAAATGACTGTTCTACGTAGCGTGCGTAGCGCAGTTCCTATGCATGCTCGTAAGTTTGCAAATTTTCAATATTTTCACTCCAGATTTTCAACATTGCCATTTTATTACACTTCCTTGTGAACAGTACAGCTGCCATTTTTCACATGTCGCCCAAAATGTGTTTCCGCATATGTAGTGTACAATGGTGCAGCCGTGTGTGAAAGCAATGTTTGGGACAGATTAAGAAAATCACAGTTACACTGTTTATGAGCAGAGGTCTTAAAATGGCTATGTTGAAAATTTGGTGACAAAAGTCCATAAAATGACTGTGTTACGAGTGAGCATTGTGCAGTTTCCACGCACCCTCGTAAGTTCATGACTTTGTAATATTTTCAGTCCAGATTTTCACCAGTGGCATTTTTCCACACTTCCTTATGAACAGTATAGCTGTTATTTTTCACAACATGGCCGAAATGTGTTTTCACACTTTCAGCGCAGAGATACGTGATCACTGTGGGAAATCATTGTTCTGGACAGATAAAGAAAATCACAGTGACACTGTTCATGATTGGAGGTCCCAAAATGCCTGTGTTGACAATCTGCTGTAAAAAAATCCCCAAACTAATTACATTACGGGTGTGCATTACACAGTTTCTATGTACACTCGTGACTTCACCAGTTTTTTTTAATATTTTTACTGCAGATTTGCAACATTGCCATTTTTTACACCTCCCCATGAGCAGTACAGCTGTCATTTTTCACATCCTGTTCGGAATGTGTTTTTGTACCTGTGGTGCTAAATGCCGTAGTCGCTGTGCATAAGCAGCTTTCAGCTAACAAACTGATATTGCCACTGTTCATGAGGTGGAGGTCACAAAAAAAACCATGTTGAAAATTTGGAGTGAAAACACCAACGAATGCCTGAGGTGTTAGGGTTTCCAACCATAATGCCCCACCCTGCAGAGAATGACAGGCATCAGGGGTGTGAATTGGGATTCTTGCCTGTAATGCACATACCATTCCACACCCTGCAGCCAGTGAGAGGCATCGAGGTATGCCTTGGACTCTTCAGCCCCAAAGTTCACCCCATTCTCCTATACCTCACACATCTCACCATATTTCCTGAAGGAATGGGGTGCGCATAAGGGCCAAAGACCCCAAGGCACACCGTGACACTTGTCAGTGTCTGCAGGGTAGGGTGTGTTGAAATGGCGTGGCCGTTATGCCTGACGACCCAAAGGCACACCCCAATGCCTGTAACTCTCTGCAGGGTGGTGGTGGGGTTGGTTTCAGTTCAATACTTCACTGCCATTCCTATTATGCAGCTCTGTAACTTCTACACTACCAATGCCAATGCCAGGAAGCAAACATTCGGCATTGACAAATGCATGTTTAATACAGCCATGCACAGCATGAGCCAATGATTCAGGCAAGTGTGACATCACAGGTGATCCCTGTGGGTGGGGCTGAGCTCAGTTTTCCTGAATAACGAATATCAACAGACAAACTCTTTATTTTTTGTACATTGGAAGCGGAATTTAAACATAAAAGTATGTTTTTTGGTTACAAAAGCCTATAAACTATCCAAATCTACCCTCAATTCTGGCAAAATAGAACTTTTAAATGAGGTGGGTTTAAGTGTCCTTGTGTCATTAACTTGGAGAGCTGTAAACAGAGTGTGATTCAGAGTGAGTGGCATGTTATTGGAGATGGTGATACACGTTTGAACTGTGCTTGTTTGGAGGATCTGTTTTGGCTGCCGGTTAGACCAGGGAGAGATTTTTTCTCCTGTCTACAGGAACATTGCTGTGAGACAGTAGAACTGCCCTTACATATGATAAAATAATTGCCAGAGCTCCTTACTATAAAAAGAAACACCATTCATTTTTTTTTTTTTTTTGCATTTTATGAATGTGATCTACTTGAAAGCACTGTAAAGGAGACGGTCAGTTCTAACACTGTTGGCAATGCAGCAATGCAGGCTTCACTTTCTCTTCCCCCATGAGAGGAACGCTGCAGTACCTCCCAAGCACACAGTTCCACCTCTTTCCCCTCCCACAACCCTTACATTGCTGGTACTCCGCCTTCCCACATAAAAAGTCCCAGCTTTCTTCCCTCCCATGTACCTAACAAAATAAGCCTGTGCCAACATTGAGATCCATGCTAAACATAGGCTGTCATTGATTTCAGGGTGGGATCACAATAATGGTGGACTCAACTATTGTATTCCACAGAAGATAATTTATGCAGGGAGACCTTTTCTCAACAAAACATCTGCAGGCTACGCCTACTGCAGCCATAAAAAACACACTTCAGAAACTACTCCTTAGTGCTAGATTTCTGTCCTTTATTTGCACACATCCAACTTCTGGTTTTGCTCATCTCATTTTAATCTTAAACTTGAGAAGTGCAGTTTTAACATCCCTACTTAAAGAGGGACATTGCTCTTCTGGAGAGGGTCCAGAGAAGGGAGACCAAGATGATACTGGGACTAGGGGAAGGCCCTATGAGGAAAGGCTGGAGGAGCTCAACCTGTACTCGCTAGAGGAGAGAAGGAACAGGGGGAATATGATAGAGGTCTTCAAATATTTCAAAGGAATAAACAGGGTAATCCTTGAGGGGGTGATTCAGCTGAAGGAGGTGGGGGCCATCAGGGGTCACTCAATGAAACTGGAAGGGGGAGGCTAAGGGGGGAAACAAGGAGACACTACTTCACTGAGAGGGAAGTGGAGCCCTGGAATGCGCTGCCTGGGGAGTTGGTGGCTGCTGCAACTGTGGAGTTCCAAAAAGGCTGGATAGATATACCGGGAGGGTGCATCCCAGAGCCATGCTGGGGAGTGGGGGACCTTGTAAGGATAGAAGGGTTGGGGCAAACAACAGTGCCCTGGGAAGGCACTGATTATCGAGCAGACTTGATAGACCATCGGGCCTAATCTGCTGGCTTCTTAGTATGTTAGTAATACAGCAGTAGCCATACCTTAAATTATTTATTCTTATCTGGAGTACACTGCTCTTCAAATTTGTGTTAAGTGGGTTAGCTGGTTTCATATACCAGCAAACCCTGCGATTGCTTTGATGCGGGCCCTTACTTATGGGGGCTCCACCTCCAGTCAGATCCACAGTACCACTTTAATTGTTTTAATTATTCATGTCTAAAGTAAAACAGCACTAAGGAGCATCGCTGAGCTCTGTGGAGACCCTTCTCATGTGGTGTCATAACATCATTAAACTAATCAACATGGTATGACCCAGCCAATCCTTAAAGGATGAGCAGAGCAGGGACCTAGTAACTGAAGAGGGATTGTAGCCTGTGGAACTCCAAGTTCACAGTTCCATGCTGCAACCAAAAATTATTTTGTACCTTGTAGCTAGCGGCACTTATACCTTAGGACTAGGAGGTTGTGAATGTGACAGTCACTTTATTCTCAGCTTTCATATAAGTGTATGTTATACAATGATTTTTTACATTGTCAATCACCGGACTTCCACCAGAATCCCATCCATCTCAGCTACAACTGAACCCCCCAGCATAACATGCGTGGCTTAAAAATGTGAAACACACATTTCAGAATTCAGAAATGAATATGACTGCTAAAGAAATCCTGACCCTACCATCACATCATACAGGTACCATGTACAAAAAAAAATAAGTTCAAAATGATATTGTTGATTGGCTGTAGACTGGCTCCCTTCCTTTTTAGGGCTATTTGAAAAAAAAGGAAGGTAGGTAGGTACCCAGCTCCTGAAAACCTGAGGGTGATTGTTGAACTTGTATTTTTTCTTTGGTTCCTCCTTACCTGGCATCATGTGGCTGGAGTGGCTGGCTGCTGAACTGGCTGACGGGGCCCCATCACTGCCTACTATGCCTAGCCTCCTGACCTACTACACTTACATGCTGTGCAGCGTTGGTCAGTTGACAACAAACACTACACAACTTGATGTGAGCCTCTCACTCATCTTGTGCGCTTTGCATCATGTGACCAGGTGACTGTGACCTCGGTGACTCGGTCGGTCAGGGAGGCAATTCGCATGCGTGGTGGTGCCAGGCCGAGTCACACACACTCTCACCCACAGGGCATGCATGTGCAGTGCAGCGGCTGGACCCGGCCCAGCCACCATATTGTGTGAGGACTCCTGACCTGCTAAGGTAAGGTTGCGGGGGGTGCATTTCTTCATTTAACATAAAAACAATGACCTGTAATTCAGGGGAACAACTGTACCCCCTAAATGGCACCCCTGTTGATAGAAAATTTGCCACTTGTAACTTTGTCTTGCCTTTTTTTTTAAGTGCAAATTATGCTTAAAAAAACAAAAGCAAGGGAAAATGAGAAATGGCAACCCCCCCCCCCCCACCGATTACTGGCCCGATCTTTCCCTGGTGTCTAGTGCCCTCCCTGCTGATCGCTAGCCCCATGTAAAATTAAATTCCCTGGTGACTATTGGTCCCCCCACTCACCAATTACTGGCTGAATGTAAAATTTATTTTCCTTGTGTCTAGTGTTCCTCCCCCCTTACGATTGCTGGCCCGATGTAAATCATAATGTTTCCCAGGGTTCAGTAGTCCTTCACCCCACCCACACCCATGCCAGATGAAAACATATTCCTTGCTGTCTAGCGGTCCCTCCCCCAACCAACATGCATGTCCGATGTTTCAAAACGTATTCCCTGGTGTCTAGTAGACCCACCCACCCCGGCAGATAGTGCCCCACCATCCCGCTCCCCCACCCCGACCCTGAATGGGCAGCAGGCACAACCTTCCACTCTCCACCATGAAGACAAGCCATGCCATGTTTATGTTTCTGTGTGCATCTGCTGGAGGAGGTGCAGGGTTATGAGTATGGGAACTCTGTCTTGACTTATTTTGATTGTCCTTGTACTACCTTTCTGTATGCAGTATGCACTCAGTGACTGACAATACACTCTGAGCTGTCAGTCACTGAGCACGTAGTGTATACAGCAGGTGCTTAGTGACAGTGCAGCTGGCAGCCAGCCACGGTGGAGAGTGGAGGGCTGTGTCAGTCACTGGCTTGGGTTCGGGATGGGGGAGTGCATGGTGGTTGGATACTACCTGCTGGGGGGGGGTGCACTAGACCACCAGGGAATAGATGTGAATTCACTTACTAGGGATCGGGGATGGGGGGGTGGTTCACTAAACTACCAGGGAAATGTTTCTATTGACTATATAGGGGATCAGAATGGGGGGAGGTTGTACTGGCGACAAGGGAGTAATATGATGTCATCATCAGGTGGAGTAAGAGACTGCCAGCTATGAGGAACATCTGTTTTATATATTGGGCAAGTGATCGGCTGGTGGAAGGGACCATTAGCCACCAGGGGAACCTTATTTCTATTTCATGCACAGTTTTGGGTAGGGGGGACCACAAGACACCAGGGAAATCTTATATTTTTGATACTGGGCAGCAATTGGTGACCAGTGGGTGGGAGGGGGAACCACTAGATCACCAGGAAATATCTTTCTGTATATTGGGATGGTGACTGGTGAGGGGCAGGACCACTAGACCACCAGAGAACATCTATATTTATATAAGGCCTGCAATTAGTGAGGGGGGACCACTAGACTACCAGGGAATATCTAAATTTATATAGAGCTAGCAATCAGCGAGGAGGGAGAACACTAGATCACCAGGGAATATCTATATTTATATCAGGTCAGCAATTGGTGAGGGGGGGACCATTAGACCACATGGGAATATCTATATTTATATCGGGCTGGCAAATAGTAGGGGGAGGGACCAGTACATGCCAGGCATAACCTGTTGGTGGTGTCGGGCCAGCAATCAGCAAGAGGGGGACACACTAACCTCCATTGCAGATCATGTAAATGGGCCCATAATGGGCATCCAAATTGCCACATAGCACCTTGCATGCCCAATGGACTCATTTATATGGCTGCTTTTGTGAATACCAAACAGCACACCTGCACTTTTCCTTGCAAGGTCATTCTCCAGGATGCATGTTGGGGCAGCGCTAGTGGGCTTAAATGTAGCAGTACAGGAGTTAGTGCTGCCTCCACATGGCACTATTCACAGTCGGATAGCATAGCATGCTATTTGACTGTGAATAACAAGATTTTGCACCTGCACAACCACAAAGCACAACACAAACTTTTGCGTTGTGCTTCGTGATTTTTTTGAATCCAGCCCATGGTTCAGTATTCTCTCCTTACTCACAAGTTTATGTCATGGCTCTCGGCTCTAGTGTTACAGACACACCTCCCCAGCAGAGGCAGTGTGCACTCCCGAGGTCAGCCTTGACACCACAACCTCATCATCATTGTGGTCAGAGCAGCCTGGGCTCTCCTCCTTCTGGGTTCTGTTCGGGTAGTTTCCTACTTGATGGAAATTACTATGCAGATGTTCACTCATGGACTGATATCCTTTTTGCCACAACTTGGAACTGGATGTGTTTAATTCATTTGTTAAACTATATTGCCTTTGTTATTGTAGATGTACAAACTGTCAGGCCAGTTCATCATGTTTCTTTCAATTACTGTGGTTATTTGACAGGGTTGCTACTACCCTGCCCCTCAGCTGCCTGACCTCAGTACCTGGTACAAGTGACTCCTTTCCCTGTGCAGCAGCTACCTTGTAAGCAGTGGGCTTTTGGTTGGTCTCCCTAAGGTGGGAACTGCACATTTCACCTGAAAAGCTACTCTTATCTTTACCACCATTAGTTTGGTGTATCACTCATCCTTCCCCTCACATACTGTCTGATGTTGCCTTCCCTTTACTCTGATACCCCTACTCCCCAGACCTTTGGCAATAGGAAACAGTGTGACTGGCTGAGTATTTCTGGACTGTTAGACCAGTGGGTGTCTACAGCACAGTATGGACTTGTCCCAGTGAATGCACCATCTGTTCACAGGATTGGAGGTGACTTGTACCCTGCAAGCATGACTTACAGGGGCCTATAGGTTGGTTGCAGCTTGGTACCCGTTCTCCTCCCTTGAAGCTGCCCGATCATAACAAGACCATCATGTACACCCTCCCATAGTATTTCTTATGCCCTACCTGCTACCTCCTGCTAACCTGGGCTTGAAGCCAGAGTGCCACACTAAAACAGCCTTCAGGTTGTGAGGGCATCAGCTGTGGAAGCTCCGATGCTGATCTACATATGTTACCCCCATGTTTGCTCATGTTTTTCTCCTAGAAGCTGTGAACTAGCCAAGATACACCCCACTTTCAACCTGACTGTCCCAGGACAGTACTCATAAGATAACACCTATGGTACAGCATCTGACAGCCTGCCTAGTCCTCACCTAATTCTCATTCCTCCTTTTGTGTTTTGCCCATATTCTCAAATGCTCCCCCCAGGACCTCAATTGTAGTCTCTTGGCCCACTATTCATAGACACCAGGCCACCTTACCTATATAGCTATGGGTAGCCCTACAACATGATACACTGGACATACCTTAGGGGCTGAGACATGGTGCCCCTGCCCAGAATGTTGACGAGGCATCTCAGTACCCACTTCAGGGGGATGCTACACTTTCCGCTGTGCCCCACTGAACTGCAGACTGAAGTTTTAGGATAAGGAGTACTTGTTTTTCAATATTTGATTCATCCACAGTTCCTTTGTATTTCTATTTAGCAGATTTAGTTACCACCCGGGTCACGTGATGGCAGCTTGAGAAGCAGCAGCAGCCCTCCATTGCTCCGTACCTGTTCCTCACATTTAAGCTTTTTTGTTCAGTTCCTATATTCAGTAGTGACACAAAACTTGCGAGACTTGTACTCTCAAAGTCCCTGGAGCCTGGTAAACCTGTCCAGAGATGGAGATCTACATGAAGAAAGCCCCACCGTGACATTCTCCTCTGCCAACCCCGGAGAAGGCCAAGGCCGCAAAGTGCCCCAAATACAAACCCGCAGGCTCGGGTAAATCAGTTGCTGCAATGGGCGCACTCTCCGAAGAGAGATTCCTAGAAATCATGCAACCTCTACTGGAGAAGATAACTGAAATCTCAGATGACCTACAGCACATCAAGAGCTCAGTTCAATCCCTAACTACCCGTGTGGGAGATGCAGAGGACAGATTGACTTCCTTGGAGAAAAAAACAAGACAAGAGTGAGATATCAGGGACTCAGCTTGGCCGGAGGCTTAAGCAGCTTGAGGAAAAAATCAAGGACTTGGAGGGTAGAAGTAGGAGAAATAACCTCCTTGTTATTGACATATCGGAAAACGAAGAAGGCACAAACCCCATACTTTTTCTTCAGAAACTGTGTGAGAAGATCATGGGTCAGTCGCTGAATGGAACAACCTACATAACTGAGTGGGCTCATTGTGCCCTCCGCCCTCCTCCACCACCTAATTCTCCACCCAGACCCCTCATATTCAAGCTGTTAAACTTCTTGGATAAAGAACATATCTTGGCAAAGGTCAGGGAGTTACAGGATGTCTTATGGGAGGGACGCAGAATCAGGATCACCCAAGATCTGCCACAATCAGTCAGAGCAAAAAGGCAAGAAATGCACCTGAATGTGTCGAAGCTCATTGCTGCTGGGACACCCTTTCGAATGAAATACCCAGCGGTGCTTCAGGTGAAAACCGATGATCGATGGATCTCATTCGATTCTCATGACTATGCTGTGCAGGAGCTCAAAGATCTTTTTCCTGACCTTTTAAAATTAAGAGATCCCTGAGGGTATGTGGTACTAGCTTGTGTTACTAAATGATATGTAAAAGGGACACCTTTGAGAGTATTATTAAGAGTTTTGAGAAAGTGATTGGTATCTGCGAGTGCTGAACACTGTACTTACACAGTGGAGTTTTGGGGCTCCAGTTTAACATAACACATGCAACACCAGTCAGAAACTTTCTTTTTCATATGGCAAATCACTCTCCAGTGATTTAAAATACCCATAATGAACAATGACTGGGCCTGATTTTACTTAACGCCTCGAACTGTTCTGTCCTTTTGTCACTGTTTGTTTGGTTCCTCAAGTTGGCTGATATTTAGAGCCTGGCGTGGACCCACTGTTTGCTGGTAATCGGGCAGTGACTACTGTGAGAAACACCCGGTCTGGAGTGAAAATCAAGGGTTATATTATTTACTTTGTTACTGGACATTCCTGATTTATTTGAAATGTGGGAACTTTAATTATTTGCAATGTACTTTCCGGACGGTCCTGATGTGGATAGAGAAGAAGAGATTTACTTTTCCCAAAGCTGGACTTTTTATTTAATTAGTTAATCTATGAGACTTTAGTCTGGTAAATTTTCAGCAGTAGTAGTTGAAAGGTGAGGTGCTGAATCTGTGATAGAATTTATATAGCATCATGGAATGTCCTCTCCTGAATGTCTCAACTCATTTGCCTTTTTTGTAGGGTATTATTTGGCATGCCAGCTCGACACTAGAGGGCATTCTTCTTTATCCTATTTACAGGCCCCTTTGCAATCCTCATGGCCTAAGGGTTAGTTAAGAAAGGTAGGGTTTTTTTTTTCTCTCTGTTTTTTTCACATAATAGGGAAACTACCATGAGGTCACAAATACGAATGTTTTGTTCTATAGATTGTTTCTCTTAATCAGTTTGCAGCATTTAACAAATTATTGCAATGTTTGTATAAGATTAGATTATTTGAATCTACTGATCACTATTGATGTAGTTGGGGGGTTGGGAGTGAGGGAGGGCTATCTGGTGCAACTCATTCTTGCGTAAAGACATCACTCACCAGAGTTGATATAGTGGTACGGTTTATTGGAACTGGTGTTTAGGGACCTTTGACTAGGACAAGGGTGTATTTTGTTTAGTATAAGGGTAGGGTTTAAAAAATAAGTGAGGTAAGTTTCCTTTAATAATTTATAAGGTTTTGGGGGTATAATAGTATCATGTGTGTTGTCTTAACCTGCTTTTGTAGAACTCCTTTGGTTCTCAGACAGATAAAAATTAGGGATTATATCAACCTAGATAGGGTAAAGATACCAAACATTTTTCCATAAATAGTTAGAATGAGTGAACCCTATAAGGTGGCAAGCTGGGATGTTAAGGGGGACAAGATAGGTGCAAGAAGCAAGTCATCCTTCGACACCTTTTTCAACTAAAAGCCAGAATTGCTTGTCTCCAAGAGACACATCTTCGATGACAAGAGGTTAATCTGTTATCTAAAAACTGGGTAGGGCAGATATATGGAGAGGGGAAATCCCCGTGCAGTGGGGGAGTGGCAATACTAATTGGAAAGAAAATCACCTTTAAACTAGAAAAAGAAATCTGGGATGCAGGTGGTAGATATATTATACTTTATGGAACATTGGCCACTCAGCAAATAATCTTGAGAGCTGTATACGGGCCAAATATTGAATCTCTTCATTTTTTTATGCAACTGTTAGGTCTTGTGGTCACTACTCCACCAGTATTGACTATTATGGGAGGTGACTGGAACATTGTTCCATATTTACATATTGATAGGTCTGACTCACAAAAAATAGGGCTATCACCCTCACAAAGGGCTTTAAATGATCTGATGACAGGAGTTGCTCTTATCAACATGTGGAGAGTGCTGAATCCAGGGGAAGGTCAATATACCTTTTTTCACCCTCACTTAAAACTTTTTCAAGAACTGATTTTCTACTTTTGAGCTCCTTTTCCCTTCTGGGGGTAATTAATGCAGATATACATATGAGGGTCATCTCTAATCATTCTTCTAGTTCCCTTACTTACAGTACAAGTCACATTAAACTGTTCCAACAATGAGTTGGTTTAGCATTGTTTTTTTACAGTTTGCAATGCATTGGTAACTCATAATGCTTTATTTCTCAATGCTTAACCAGCTCAAGTGCAATGTTTGTGAAATGTTTTGTAGCTCAGTTGGAATGCATCTGCAGTCCTGTCATAATGCAATCCAGATCTGGGTTTTAACTCTTAAGAAACAGTTTGTACACAGCACTGAAATGGATCCAGCAACACTTATGCAACTCAGTCAGAAATGCTACACCAACTTATTGGAGTAACAGTTTAATGTGACTTGTACTGTACCTCCTAGGGCCTGGGATTAGAAGGGATGCACTTTGGTGATTAAACAATCAGCTGCTCCAAAAGCCAGATTCTTTACAGCAGATTAAAACTTTTCTTACTGGTTTCATGACCAACAATAGGGGCTCAGTAACCAGAATAGATATGGTTTGGGCAGCCTTGAAATGCTCCCTTAGAGGTGAATGTCTTCGGTTGGTGGCTACGAAATACCAGCAGTTTAGATCTCAGCAAGATACCTTGCTTGGAGCAATCCATCAGCTAGAACATACCCTTAAACGTCACTCTTCTGAGGCTGATTGGGCCAATCTACATGGTCTGCAGGCCCAATATTCAGCCCTTATGTTCCAAAAAGTGGAGCTCTCCTTAAAATGGGCTAAAATTAAATATCTAGATACAGATGAAAAAGCAGGCAAGTTACTTGCAATTAGGCTTAGGCAAGCGGTACCCTCTCGAATTATTCCAAGTATTAAATATGACAAAGAGAGTCAACTTATCACTACACCCAGAGGTATAGTGTATGTCCTCAGATCCTACTTTCAGAGGATCTATACTGCAGACCCATCTGATAAACCTACAAATATAGCCATCTCTGGGTATCTCAATTCTGTTGATCTCCCCAAATGACTCCCCTTTCTAGTAACTTCCCATGGTAACCGAATTAGTGTCCAAGAAGGCAATGTAGTGGTTGAACAGCTTTCAGCAGATAAATCCTTTGGATCAGATGGTTTCTCAAACAATTTATATAAGACCTGTTTGTCAGAAATTGCCTCCTTTTTAGCAGAGGTGTATAACTTCTGGTTTGCTGAAGATATGTCAGAACCAAACTTCCTTAATGCATTAATTACTCTCATACCCAAATCAGGTAAGGAACCCCTTATCCTGAAAGTTACAGACCAATTTCATTGATTAATACTGATGTCAAGATATTGGCCAACATTTTGGCAACTAGGTTGGGATCTGTATTGCCTAATCTCATTAGCAGGGAACAAACTGGTTCCATGACCGGTCGGTCATCAGTAGATCACATGTGTAAGCTGATGCACATTATCTTGGCTTCCAGGGACTCGGACCTCCCTGCAGTGCACCCGACAAATTTGCCTCAAGGAGTTTGTTACTATTGGTCTCAAGTATTATGTCTTAGTACCGAAACTAACTTCTGGAGGAGTGTGTGGCAAACAATATATAAAGTTGTTAAACAAGATAGATTGCATTTGATACAGTTTAATATCATGCACAATCTATATTTTACCCCCCTTAAACTTCACAGGCTAGGTCAACTGCCCTTCCCTGATTGCTCTCGATGTGGTAATTCCTTGGGAATGCTATATCATATGTTTTGGGAATGCTCGATGGTCCAGACCTTTTGGCAATCTATTAGGCAATCACTAGATCCTTTATTAGGTCATGGTGTCCCTGGACACCGAGAAAGCTTTCGACAGGGTTTCATGGGATTTCCTATTTGCAAGTTTGACCCACTTCGGACTTCCTTCAGGCTTTCTTAGGTGGGTCAGATTATTGTATTCTTCACCATTGGCTCAGATCTGGTGGAGGACTCAATTGTTAGGAGGGTAGAACTGGGGGAGGGAGGGGAAAGGGAGGTAAGGTGCCTGCCCAGCGCCAAGGCTTGGAGGGACAGGAAATGAATCCTCAGGATCATGGGAGCAGTAGCAAGGGGGAGGGAGCTGGATGTCATTATCCACCTAGGGACAAATGACCTGGCTGAGAATGGGATCAGAGCAGTGCAACAGGAGTTTGTGGAGTTGGAGAGGGGCCTTAGACAAGTAGCACACACGGTAACTTTCTCAGAAGTGCTACCTGTCTATGGCATGGATGAGGCTAGGGCACTCTGCACCATGGGATTCAATGACTGGTTGGAAAGCTGGTGCAGAGCTCAGGGATTTGGCTTCACTGAGGACTGGGGCTCCACCTGGAGGGATGCAGGCCAATACAGGTGCGATGGTCTGCATCTATCCTGGAGGGGAACCAGGATCCTAGGTGATAGGTTTAAATGCTTCAATGGCAAGCATTTAAACTAGCCAAGGGGGGAGACACTGAAGAGGAGAAGGGAAATCCTAGCCCCCCCAAAAAATCAGGGTAATTAGTGAGGTAAACACCAAGATAGAGCAGGCGATAGGGAGAAGGGCAGGGGTAAATGGAGAAAAAGACAAAGGCAGTAGGGACAGGGATGGGGCAAAAAGAAATAAAGCCATAAAAAATGGAAGGTAATGAGTACCAATGCCTGTAGTCTAGGTAAAAAGCTCCCTGAAATGGTGGCTTTGATGGAAGAGGGATGCCTGGATATTGTGGCAGTCACAGACACATGGTACACAGAGAACCATGACTGGGATGTCAACATACCAGGGTACACAATCTACAGGAGGGACAGGGAGGGAAGAAGAGGAGGAGGAGGAGCTCTCTATGTAAGGGAAGGGATCAAAGCAACAGAGCTAAATGGTAAACAGGGAGGAAAGGAGGCATTGTGGGTTACCCTGGAGACTGGAAATAGCTCCACAATCCACACAGAGGTTGTATACAGACTCCCGTCTCAAGGGAAGGAAATGGACAAGAAAATGATAGAAGGCATCCTTGGAATGGCAGAGAAAGGGGAGATATTGCTGATGGGGGACCTGAATATGCCAGATGTTGACTGGAGCACCTTTGCTGCAGCCACATCCAAGAGCAGGGCCATTCTCGATGCCCTACAGGGGTATGCCTCAGACAGTTAGTTTTGGAACCCACTCGGGAGAGAACAATCTTAGACCTGGTACTCTCAAATGGGGATGGAGAGAGGATCTCTGATCTTGAAGTGGGTAGCCATCTGGGAACAAGTGACCACCAAACAGTGTGGTTCACGATAAACTTAGCTGTAGAATCAAGCCACACAAGAGTGAAGTTACTGGACTTCAGGAGGGCTGATTTTGTCAAAATGGGAGAGTGTCTCAGAAAAGCACTAACAAACAGGCAAGAAGATGGGGTGGAGCAACAATGGGGAAACATCAAAACTGCCATCACAGAGGCAACAAGCCTTTGTGTGAAGCAAATAAACAAATCAAAATGAAAGAAAAAACCACTATGGTTCTCAAAAGAAGTGGCAGGGAGGGTAAGGGAGAAAAAGATAGCATTCAGGAAGTATAAGGAAACACAGAAGGAGAAAGACAGAGAACTGTACCAGTTAAAACAGAAGGAAGTGGGTAAGGCAGTCAGAATAGCAAAGACCCAAACCGAGGAAAAGATAGCCAACTCGGTTAAGAAGGGGGATAAAACCTTTTATAGGTACATTAGGGAGCAAAGAAAGACTAAGGCAGGGATACTGAGGCTGAACAAAGAGGAAGGTGGTTGGGCAGAGAGCGACATTGAAAAAGCAGGGATACTGAACGAATACTTCTGCTCAGTATTTGCAAAGGAAAAGCAGGAGGAAATACCTAATCCGGTCAATAGAAGCACTCTGGATAGGAGGGTTGATATTAGTCTTTCACAGAAGAAAGGGTTTTGAAAGAACTCTTAAAACTAAAGGTGGACAAAGCAATGGGGCCTGATGGGTTTCACCCCAGAATTCTAAAAGAACTAAGGGAAGAACTAGCAACACCGCTGACTACCCTTTTTAATAAATCATGGGAGGATGGTGTGGTACCTGAGGACTGGAGGAGGGCAGATGTGATTCCCCTTCACAAAAGTGGGAGCAAGACAGAGGCAGAAAACTACAAACCTGTCAGTTTGACCTCAGTGGTAGGGAAAATTATGGAATCACTTCTGAAGGAAAGAATTGTTGAGTACCTATAGGCCAGTGGGGCACAGGACCCAAGGCAGCATGGATTCACAGTGGGAAGGTCATGTCAGACAAATCTAATTGATTTCTTTGACTGGGTGACCAAAGCAGTAGACCAGGGAGGGGCTGTGGACATGGCCTACCTAGACTTTAGCAAGGCATTTGACACAGTCCAGCACAAAAGATTAATAAACAAATTAACCAGCCTGGGAGTGGGTCCCAGGGTGGTAACCTGGGTAAAACACTGGTTGGACAACAGGACACAGCGGGTAATAGTAAATGGAGTCCACAGTGAAGAAAGGAGGGTTACTAGTGGGGACCGAGGGTTCAGTACTGGGTCTGGTCCTTTTTAATGTCTTTATAAGTGACACTGCAGAGGGACTGGAAGGGAAATTATATCTCTTTGCAGATGACACAAAGATCTGCAACAGAGCTGATACACAAGGTGGGGTGGAAAGGATGAAAACGGACTTGGCAAGGTTGGAGGAATGGTCAAATGTATGGCAGCTTAGATTCAATGCAAAGAAGTGCAAAGTAATGCACCTGGGAAACAAAAACTCAGGGGAAGAGTACACAATGGGAGGTGAGATTCTGACGACAACAAAAATGGATAGGAACCTGGAAGTAGTCATATCAGATGATCTAAAGGTGGGCCAGCGATGTGAGAAGGCAGTAAGGAGGGCTGGGAGGATACTGGGATGCATAGGGAGAGGCATCACCAGTAGAAAACAGGAAGTTGTTGGCCCTTTGTACAGACAGTTGGTAAGACCACATCTGGAGTATTGTGTACAGTTCTGTATACCCTATCTCCGCAAAGACATAGACACGGTGGAGGCTGTCCAGAGGGGGACAACCAAAATGATGCAGGGTCTGCATCAGAAGACATATGAAGAAAGACTAAAGGAACTAAAGATGTATACCCTTGAGGAAAGAAGGGAAAGGGAGGACATGATAGAAACTTTCAAATACCTCAAAGGAATTAACAAAGTCCAAGAGGGTAGCATCTTTCAGAAAAGAGATGTGCAAAACAAGGGGTACAATCTGAAGATAGAGGGGTGGCTCAGAGGTAATATGAGGAAGTATTTCTTCACAGAGAGGGTTGTAGATACATGGAACAGTCTTGCTGAGGAGGCCATAGAGTCAAAAACAATGGGGGAATTCAAGAATGCATGGGACAGACATAAAGGCAATTCTAGTGGGGGGTCGGAGGAAGTAGGCTGTTGGTTAACTAGGATCTGCAGCTTATCTGTTAGGTAGGGAAATGGGCAGGCAGGGTGGGCCAAGCAGTCCTTATCTGCCGTCAAATTCTATGTTTCATGTTTCTATCTGATCCCATTTTGCTTCAGTGAGGAACCAGACAAGGATGCCCCCTTTACCCACTATTGTTTAATCTTTATTTAGGACCTCCGATTAGGAATTTAATAGCTTCCCCACAACTTCAGGGAATTAAAATGGGAGCTAAATATTATATTGTATTGGCTTATGCAGATGATCTCCTTTTACACCTTGAGAACCCCATAACAAGTATACCATCTCTCATGGAAGAGATTGTTTTTCTGATTTCTCCCACTACAAACCTAACCCCTCTAAAAGAAAAGTTTTTCCCCTTAATAATAAAACCCACTGTTCAGTCTTAAATAATATTACTCTTTCATGGGAACCCCACTCGATCATCTACCTTGGAATTCAAATT
This sequence comes from Neoceratodus forsteri, assembly GCA_016271365.2. Taxonomy (NCBI): domain Eukaryota; kingdom Metazoa; phylum Chordata; order Ceratodontiformes; family Ceratodontidae; genus Neoceratodus; species Neoceratodus forsteri. Next base: position 695,985,016 of record CM057451.1, on the reverse strand, counting down.
GCTAGAGAGATCCCCACTATGATCAAACTTAATCTCTCAGATTTATTAAATACAATTAAAAGTGATTTAGATAGATGGGGTAATCTCCCCCTTTCATTATGGGGTAGAATAAATAAAGTTAAAATGAATATCTTACCCTGGGTGTTTTACCCTCTTGGAATGCTGGGAGTTTTTCTGCCCAGGAACTGGTTCATTAAATTACAATCCATGCTGTTTTTTTTTTTTTTTTGTGGAAAGGTAAGGGCATCAGATGCTCTTATTTAAAGCTCACTGCAACAAAATGTCAGGGAGGTCTATCTACACCCTCTATTTTTGCCTACTACTGCGCCCACCATCTCAGTAGGCTGGCATACTGGGCAAAGGAGGTGCTGGACAATGAATCACAGATATATCCCCCCTTGTGGCTGGACATTGAGAAATCCTTAGTTACTCAGTATCATTGCACTCTCCCTTCCCTTATATATACACCACACCAGAACACTTCCTAAATTGCTCTGGAATACCCCAATTGGATGGTCAGTGAGGGCTTTACACCAAATGCATTTGTCATATAATTGACATCTCTCCCTTGACCAGCCTATTATGGGCAACCCCTATTTCAAAATTTGCCATAAACCCATTTCTTTGACTTTCGGTCCTCCTTTGTGCAACAAAAAGGTATCAGATCTCTATGTTGAAGGGGAAATAATCTCTTTCCCTCTTTTTAAAACTCGATTTAGTATGCCAACAATAGGCTTCTTTAAATATAAACAGCTCAAGGAGGCTATTATTGCCCATTTGGGACATAAAGATATGCAAGCAGGGTCTACTGATATATTAAATAACCTTTTGCAATGAGCTGGGCAACCACATGCAATATCTGCAGTATATAAGGAAATCCAAACACTTGATTCAAATTTGCCTCAAGGAGTTTGTTACTATTGGTCTCAAGTGACCTGTCTCCAGATTTGTATAACAGCACAACCAAACTCTCCCACATGCTGGGGGATAAACTAATTTCTGCTAACATACTATTAAAAAGGGTCACCAATTCCTGCAATAAAATGTCAGAGATATGCTTGCACATCTTGTAAGGGATACCATCAGGGCCAGGGGCCAAACCCACTCTCATAGAATTAATCACTCCCCAAAGTGCTATGCTAGTGATTGGTAGAACCATCATTTTTTGTTGAGAGAGGGATAAATGGGGTAAGTCAGAATTCTGTAGCCATCAATCAGTCAGATCTTGTTCATGTATGGGAGCCTGGAACATATTTGTAAAATGAAGGTCTAGTTCAGTTAAGATATCTGACCTCCTTGTTACCATTCTGCCATGCATTGTTTTAGAGATGTTTTTCTTTTTATATTGTAAGAGATCAAATTGGAAGGGGTTAGTAAAGTCCTATTTCCCATGTCCCAAACTGTTGTTCGGCTTCTAGGGACATATATCTATCATATTGAATATCAATAATTTGTTGTTTAACCATAGAGATTTGATCCAACAAATCTATATGGGACTGATTTTTCATGGACAGTAGAGATTGTAATTCTGCCCTATGTAATTTATATTGATCAGTTTTATGTTTGCCTATGCGTTTCCCAATCATTTTAAAATAAGACTGTATATCTCCTTTAGTCCTTTAGTCTCCTCCCACCTGGTCTGATGTCATCATATAAAAAAAAAAACTGATTTCCTAGTGTGCAAAAGTCCCTGAAAGCCCTCACAAACTAATGGGATGTTAAGCAAGGTAAGGTTCATCCTCCAATACCCTGGCCCTTTCCCCATTTTTTCAAAATTTGACACAGTGAAGCTCAACAAAACATGATATGAAAAGGGCACAGGTATTGTTTGTGTTTGAATAATATCCAGAATTTCTGAAATGAACCAGTAATCAATCCTGGTAGCGTAAGAGCCTCTGAAGTAAGTTTTTTGGGGGATACGTAAAGGTTTATCAAAGGTGTCTATTAAACTGCTACTAGACAAGAGTTTATTTAAGCAGGAAACATCACAAAACATTTTAGACGTTTGTGACCCTCTGTCTGTTTTGTGTCTACTACAGTTAAAATCCCCACCCAACAGGACATAACCAGAAGTAAAAAGATATGGTTGAATTGCTTGAAATAAGTAAATTCTTGTTTTCTTTGATTGGAGAGCATACACATTTATACATCTAAATTCTGCATCATGCAACTGAATGTCTAACAGAAAAACCTTGCCTGGGACAATATCTTCCTTGGTGAGTTACCTTAATAACAGTATTATTCAAGCAAATCCCTACCCCACTGCATACATCTTCCCCGATAGACCAGAAGGAATCCCCTTCAAGCCAAGCTGAACTAGCAGAGTGTACATCCTCAATAGAATGTAACCTAGCGTCCTGTAAAAACTGATGTCATATAAAGCAGAATCAAACTGTGTATAGGTTACTACTCTTTTTCATTCAGATTTGATGCTGTTAGCATTCAAGGAGGCCACAGCAATATCATATAGTGGAGCAGACACAGGAGCAGTTTATCAATATTTTTTTCTAACCCATGCTCTAGTCCCCATCCACTGAACCTGAGGCGTGGGGTCCGAATCTTCAGCAGGTAGTTCCCCCTCTGATCCACCATCAATTTGGGAAGAGTGGAATGAGGCTGAATCTGATTCAAAACCTGGGTCTCCCTCTTCCATAGGTAAAGCATCATATTTATTCTGTGTAGAGACAGGACCCTCAGTTATCAGTGTTTTCTCCCTGCCTTTCTTTCAGCTGCTCTTACGTCTCCTTACCACTTGAAAAGGATCTGTTTCAGGAAGTGGAGGAGAGGGCATGGTCCCAGTGGAGGCCTCAGGTGTAGTTATTGGTAGCAAAACTGGAAATTCTGATTCTGACAGAAATTTATACTAGGTGTGGAAGATCTGATGGGGTAGTTGATACTGGGTCTAATACTCGTGTATCTGGTCAAGCAATTACCTCCTGTGGGGGGGGGAGGGCTGAGGACTGGTGAGATGTCTGTTAGCATGTTTTAGAGCTGTATTAATATAAAAATCTTGAATGGCATAGTCGTTGTCTGAGGTATTTGTGTGAAGCTCAGGGGCATTCAGTGAAGGAATGGCCATCTTCACATAAACTGCACTTCACTGGGCCTCTGCAATGAAAAATCGAAGGACAAGGCGGTCCTGGGTAAAAGATAAACCCCTTGTTCCATCCAATATAAAAACAATTTGGGAGATGCAGTAGGCTTGAATCATTCTGATGGAGTTGGATTTTCACCCTCCACCCCTAGTTCAAAAACCTTCGTCATCCAATATTATCTCAGGGTTACCTTGCACTTTAAACTTTTTTTCAAGCCAATACAAAATGTCAGTAATATTGACCCCTTTGTTGTGAAAAAAGGACTGTTATTACCTTGAAGGTTTGCTTAGTTAAGGGGATAGCTTGACATTTTTCCCATGTAGGGTTGGTTTTCAAGGTGGCATATTTAATCCAAAACCTATCCAAAATATCAGGGGTATGAAAACTGATATCAAAGGATTGTTCCCCCGATAAATGAATAAGGGCTCAAACTTCTGCAGGAGAAAAGTCCATTTGCTGTTTTAATAAGACTTTCCCCACATAGAACCTACTAGGTGTATCTTCAGAGGGCCTCAAAAACCAGAAGCGAACAGCATTTCACCTTTTTGCAAGTTCCACTGGTTTCTTTAAAAGACTAGCATAAGCAGGGGCCTCTGTTAGCTCCTGAGGCATTAAAATATTAGCTTGTTCCACAGAGACATCAGACAAAAAATTAGGAGATTGAAGATGCATATGTAGAGATTCATGAGAAGATTCTGCACCCCCCCACCCCCGCGCTGTGAGGGAAACCCAGCAGTAGCATCAAAGAAAACGTCATTATTTAAAAAGTCCAAGGGAGAAAATGAAACAGTATCTGGTGTGGAGATAGGTTCTGACTCTATAGGTGCAACAAGTTCCAAATCCTCATCAGGTTGCAGAGTGAGAATTGTGGAAACAGCAGTGAGTAAATCCTTTGTGTTTGTTTCATTGAGTGCTCCAGGAGGTGCAGAGGATCCAGGTAGCAGTATTTCTGGGTCAGGGATCCATGTTCCAGAGGTATATCAGGTCCAACCTGCTCCTTTGAGGGCTGTTTCTGCTGACCAGGAAGAAGTGCTGAGAAGATTATGGGGAGGTAAAACATTTTGTACTATAGCAGGTTTTGTCCGACCCGAACTGCTGGTAGAAAAAATGTGTATTTTAGTGTTAGATTCTGGGGTTTGCTGAGGGGAAAGATGTTAAGAGTGTTTCCTTTTTTTTTCTTCTTCAGTGCATTCTTTTGCCACCGAATACCCCAGCTCAGCTTTGCAGAGATTTTCTTTCAGGTGCTGCATAACTAACAAAGCTGCATTTCCTTGGACTACAATATCATTTTCTTGCAGAAGATGTGGGGGGAGTCGCATGAACCATGTTCCCCAAAGCAGCTTCATCTGTCATTTGGATTTCTGGGGGGAGAGGCACATATTTAGAGACCAAAGGCTGGCCACCTTCCAGGTGCATTCCAACAGTCTCCAGCACCTTCTCTGGTGCAAACGCATGACCTCCTCCTCTGTCATCCTCCATGACAACTAGGGCAGAACCCTGACAGACAGAGTCACAGCACCCTCTGTCTGCAGATTAGGGGAGTTTTTATTGTCAAGAAAAACAAAAGCAACACAAAATTCAAATCACAAAATCGTAAGTGAAGAAATACAAATAACATTCAAGGTGTACAACATTCCATTACAAACAGTACCCCCAATTGGTATAATCTTTAATTAATCACTTATATTTAATAAAAATATGGCAACCTTTCCACCTCCTATCAATTTTTTGGGGAGAGAAAAAAATGAAGTCTCGTAAATATATTTTCCCCATTTCTTGAATTATTAATTGACTAAACAGCAGTAATCCATCTTCCTTTGATATATGACCCAATGACACCTTACTTGCCATAAATAAAATTGATGGCAACAAAAAAAAAGGGACAGAGTTTCAGAGTGTAGATGTGAGAAACCTTTGGGGTATTTCCCCACCACTAAAATATCATATGCAAGGTGTGCCAACCATCCCAGGTTCCATTGTTGTGCTAAAAATTCCCATAAAGACTTGGAATATGAGCAATGCAAAAGAAAATGTTCTATAGATTCTTCTAGGTTTATACAATCTAAATATGGACAGTTTCGTTCTTCCTTAACCTTATACTTAGCATTCCCTCTTAAATTCAACCTGCCATACAAGATTTTTTTTTTTTACTTTTGTTTTACCAGGTGAGACACACTAAGCTGAAAGCTTGTTTACAGGTGCAACCTGGGAGCACAGGGAAGTTAAGTGACTTGCTCAGGGTCACACAGTATGCAAATGGGGGCTGTGGGATTCAAACTTAGGTCTCCAGGTATGCAACTCAGAGCCTTAAACCACTGCACTATACTGCCTCCCTGACTAACCAAAGGGTTTTCTACATGTGAGGAGGAACTCTCTTACTGTTAAGTTGGGATAAAAGGTAATGATTATCTGCCTCTGGGCAATTCTTAAAGCCTGGCACTATTGGATATATCTGACATATATTTGCTTTATAAAGAGTCTTCCCAGTTCCATGCAGTATCACCTCCTTTGAAAGATGCCAATTTATACAATTTCTGTACCGCAGGTTTAAAATACATTGGAATGTGTAAATATTTACTTAATTTCGGAGCCACGCTGTGCCATGCATCAAAATATCGTCCTAAAATGAACTTTACCCAACCATTACCACCTCTTTCAACAGCCAGTAATCCACTTTGAACTGTTTGTGAAAGGAATAAAGCAAATCAAAACACTACTGGATCTATCATTCCTATGCCCCCTTTATTTTTATCCAAATAGGTAAAATGTTGTTTAATCAGATTTAGTCTGTTCCCCCACAGCATCTGAAAAAAACAGACTATAAAGCTTAGTTTCCAAAAATGTAGGTAGTGGGAAATCATAGCCACATGCTGTAAGCAGAGCAAAATAAAGTGTTTCAAAATATGAATTCTTTTCAGCTATGAAAACTTCCACTGTTTCCATCTCATAACTTTAGCTTCCTTTTGGAGAGCCATATCCCATTTCTCAACTGGCAAATTATTTAGTGGGCCAAACAAAATACCTAAAATGGGGAGAGGATCTGTGGATATAACAATACCATTACTTCTTATAACCAACCGACTTCCTGTACCTCTAAACAAGCCACGGGTCTTAGCAAGGTTCAGTTTAGCATTTGAGATCAAGGCATATTTCTTAAACTCCAGTAAAAATTCTGATACATGTTCATAATTAGTGAAAAAACCACACACATCATCTGCATATGCTTGAGCAACCAATTCTTTCTGTAGTCCTAGTCCCATAATCACAGCCCATTTAGGATAGTCTGTAAGCCATCTCAATAAGGGATCCAATGAAAAAACATATAAGGGGCTTAAGGGGCAGCCCTGTCTTACTCCCGTGTGGACTAAAAATCCTGTAGCTATTTGACCCCTTATGAATGGGAAAATCTGACACGAATGATATAGAAGTTTGATTTGTTTTACAACCGCTAATGGGACTTTATAAGCAGCTAGAACTTGTAATAAAAAAGGATGATAAACCCTATCAAAAGCCTTTTCTAAATCAGCTGCCACCATACATCCTGTAAGGCTGGAAAATGTGAAGTGTTCAATAACATCCCTTATTGTCATTAAGGCAGTCTGTAGCTGTCTATCGGGAAGACCGCAAAGCTGTTGCGGGAAAATAACTTGAGCAGCACATTGCTTTAAATGAGTATTAATTAAGGTGGCCAAAATCTTATAATCAGAATGCAACAGAGTGATAGGTCTCCAGTTCTTAATATCATATCTATTTCCAGTTTTAAACAAGTGAATCATTAAACCTTCTGAAAAGGAAGGGTACATGCTATCTGAGGAATAAAAATAATCAAACACCAGCTTCAAAGTGCCAGGATTTGTGAAAAAGTTTTATAAAACGTATTTGGGAGCCTGTCCCTACCAGGTAACGTGTAATTTTTTAAGGTTTTCATAGCCGATTCTATTTCTGTCACAGATATTGGGTCTTGCAGTTTAGAAATTTCATCTAGTAGGAATGGGATGTTAATGTGTTACAAAAAAATACATTATTTCACTCTGTAATATGGGTGCTTGAGGTGCAAGAGAGCTGAAATGATGCTCCATCAACTCATTGATCTCTTCCACTGAATCTACCTTCCTGCCATCTCGATCAATTAGATATTCTATAGAAGTTGAATCTTTTATCATTTTGCAAGCCTCAAAGGGGTCTCCTACAGGGGTCTTCTGGGTGCCACAAGATAACATTGCTTGAATTGTCTGAGCTCTATCATATTGATATAATTTCATTGTTTCGTTTACTGTAGCTGTGTACCTTTCAAACAGACAGAATCCGACTTTTGAGTCCTAAGGGTGGTGAGGGTGACCTCTCTGCGAGTAGACCCCCCTGCACCTAGACACCGCAAGTCTGCTTTCTGAGGTAGAAGTGCCAGCTCACTGAACGGAGCTTGGCAGACCTCCCTCATATCACCAAGCACAAGAACTCTGTTGCCCTGCCTGGGGCAGGAGCTGTATTTCCGACTTTTAAAGAACTTTGTCTGTGCTACTAAATTTTTCTTACTTGGGACAAAGGGCTCCTGTGACAAGCAGGTGCTGCACATCGGGGAAATTTCAAATCATTCTTCGTGATGGCTGTGAGCTGGTGCTTGGGCATGTAATTCAAAAGTAAGCAACTGCACCTGATTGGACCATGGCCGTTGTGTGACGCGCACCCCTCCTGCTGCAAAAGGCAGGAATCTGAACCCAGCTGTCTCCCAAACAGGCAGAATCTGAATTTTGAGTCCCATGGGTGGTGAGGGTGACCTCTCTGCAATGAGTCCCCCCACCCTTTCACCTAGACGTCGCAAGTCCGCTTTCCGAAGTAGAGGTGCTGACTCACTGAATGGAGCTCATCAGACCTCCCTCACATCGCCAAGCACAAGAACACTGTTCACCTGCCTGGGGCAGGAGCTGTATTTCTGACTTCTAAAGAACTTTGGTTGTGCTACTACAGTCATGGCCAAAAATATTGGCGCCCTTGCACTTTTTCAAATAACTCACAATTTCCTCTAAACATAAGTTGAAATTAACAACAGTACAGTATTTGGTCTCCACAGTTCTTTATTTCTCTGTTAATATTACAGAACCTTTGTTTTTGATTCAGAATTTAAAATATCCTTTTAAATCAGAAAATGAAAAGAAATGGCATTGACAAAATTATTGACACCCTAGACTTAATATTTGGTAGCACAGCCTTTGGTCAAAATAACTGCAATCAACCGCTTCCTATAGCCATGGATGAGCTTCTGCACCTCTCTACTGGCAGTTTGGCCCACTCTTCTTGTGCAAACTGCTCCAGTTCTCCCAGATTTGAAGGGTGCCTCTCCAACTGCTGTTTTCAGATCTCTTCACAGGTTTTCAATGGGATTTAGATCTGGACCATTGCTGGCCACTTCAGAACAGTCCAGCGTCTTGTCTTGAACCATTCCTGGGTGCTTTTTGAAGTGTGTTTGTGGTCATTGTCCTGCTGGAAGACCCATGACCTTTAACGGAGACCCAGCTTTCTGACACTGGGGTCAACATTGCGCTCCAAAATGGCCTGGTAATCTCCAGATTTCATGATGCCATGCACACGTTCAAGGCACCCAGTGCCAGAGACAGCACAGCAACTCCAAAACATCACTGAACCTCCTCCATGTTTGACTGTAGGGAAGGTGTTCTTTTCTTTGAAGGCTTCATTTTTTTTTTCTGTAAACATAGAGATGATGTGCTTTACCAAAAAGCTCTAATTTGGTCTCATCTGTCCACAGGACATTCTTCCAGAAGGATTTTGGTTTGTTCAGGTGTGTTTTGGCAAACCCCAGTCGGGCTTTCTTATGTCTCTCTCCAGCAGTGGGGTCCTCCTGGGCCTCCTACAATATAACCCCTTTCATTGAGTTGGCAACAGATGGTGCGAGTTGAAACTGTCGAATCTTGTGTCTGAAGGTCAGCTTGAATCTGTTTGGCAGTTGATCGAGGTGCTTTCTCCACCATTCGAACAATCCTGCGCTGCCGTCTTCGATCAAGTTTTCTCTTGCAGCCACGTCCAGGGAGGTTGGCTACAGTGAAATGGGCATTAAACATCCTGATAACATTATGTACAGTGGAAACAGGAACATCAAGGTCTCTGGAGATTGATTTGTAGCCTTGAGATTGTCCATGCTTGGCTACAATCATCTGTCTGACCTCCTCAGACAATTCTCTGTCTGTCTTTCTTTTCTCCATGCTCATTGCGGTACACACAGTGACACAAAACAGGAGAATGAGTCCTTTTCTTTATTCAAACTGGTTGAATGAGTGATTTTTATATTGCACACACCTGCAACTCACCACAGGTGAGTTCAATTCCAAAGTGAAGGAGAATCACCTGCTTGAAATCTAATTATTTCTAACTACTTCTAAAAGGTTCCAATAACTTTGTCCGGGCCATTTAAGGATTTCTGTGTGGAATAAGCTAAGACTTAGTAAATTTGTCTGCTTTTTGTGTTTTATTCCACTGCAAACCAAAGAAATACATATGTGGATACCAAAATATTTTTTAATTTCAACAATTTTCTGGAAGGAATGGTGCATTATTAGAAAAAACTGCAAGGGCGCCAATATTTTTGGCCACGACTGTAAATTTTCCTTACTTGGGACAAAGGGCTCCTGCGATGAGTGGGTGCTGCACATCGAGGAAACTTCTGCCTGCCACCCACCCCATTCCCTCCTCCCTTTAAAAGTGCTGAGGCCATGCCCACTATCTTCTTGAGCCTATCTCAGAGCGAGTTATCCCTCAGCACATGCTAAAGGAGTCGACCATCCAATTGCTACAAAGCACCCGAGTACAAGCCAGCTCACTTATCTCTGTGATCACCACATGGGCATCTCACTGGCAGTATCTTGAACAGTATTGACTCAACAACTGGGACTTGGCTAGCAACCTGTTCCCTAAAGGTTGTCTAAGCCCTAATGGAACTCAAAATCTTAGCACTGTGTATATATGCCTGCATCTAATCCTTGTTCATGTAAAAGTGTTATAACTGTTAATGTGGCTAACCTTGCTCCCCTTCCTTCCCCTCTTTGTAAGAATATTATCTAGTTGTCAGAAACAAATTGCTACTACTTTTGCAATGGTGTAGGGGCTACCCCCTCCCTGATTTGGGCTGGGTAATTGATAATACATGAGTGATTGACTTGCTACTGTTAATAACTTTGCTCCCCTGCCTCACACCCTTTGTAAAATTATTGTCAGACCCAGAGTACTACTACCTTGACAATAGTTTAGGAGCTACCACCTCCCCTGGACTAGGTTGTGTAACTAAGTATCCCTGTGGGACTGCTACCTACTGTTACTAATACCCATCTTCTGTAAGTAATTGCAGCCGCAAATCTGCCGATGACAAGGATCTGCCTAAGACTAGGCCAGTTTTCATGGACTTAATTGAAGAGTCCAACAAATAGATTTATATAGCACACCCTGCTAATGGATCTCACTTTAGGCCTAGATCTAGCTGTTAGCCTGTATGGACTAAGCCAAAGCATTCCCCTCTCTGGATTAACCCTGTTTCAACTCCCCAGCTACCTGAAACAGGTCTAAGTGAGTGCGATGTCCTAGAGATGGTAGAAGCCACTTCACTATTACACAGGGCACCTCTTCCCATCAAACAAGTCAACCATGGGGTGGACATGGGCCCTCCACCTACCCAATCTCGGGCTGTGCTGCAGAAAAAAAAACAACTTTTATACTGCCAAACCATGGAGTACTCCCCACAACACTTTACATTTTGTCCTTACTATGGGTGGACTTAATGGTAGGCCAAGGAGACCCAGACACCTGAGGATGGCATGATAGTGTCATCCCACCCCGGGATCTGCACTATATCATGTCCTACTCAAGAGTATAAACTTTACTAATTGCCTATGAGCTATTGAGATGGGGAGTATACTATGAGTCGCTCCAATTCTCCAGTAGGAGACTCGGCAGCAACCTACTCTTATGGGCCAGCCCCAAGCTTCTTGGCCTACTGGCAGCACTATTTCTCCTGGCAGGTGACATCCAGCCAAACACTGACCCTCCCATCTCCAATATCTTAATATCCTCCCCACTGGACTCACAGTGGGCACTCTCCAAAGGTTTGAAGATTGCACACATGAACGTCTGCGGTATCAGACCAAAAATGCAAGAGGTTCAAGGCTGGCTAGACCTCTACAAGCCAGATATTCAGGCTATTTCTGAGACCTGGCTTAAGACCAACATCCACGACCATGAGGTCATGGCTCAGGGAAGCAATTCCTTCCACAAAGATAAGGAGACAAAAAGAGGTGGAGGCGTGTTAATCTTCACTAAAGACAACTTAACAGTGTCAAACTTAACCCTGAAGACAGACATGGCACCAGACAGTGAATCAATATTCATTCGTATCACCCTCAGCCAATCCAAGCACCTCATGATAGGATGTGTCTACAATCCACCTAAGACAGCTCTCCAATCCCTGGAGGCCATCATTAGTTCCACAACCAAAGACATCACCACTGAGCTTATCATTATAGGGGACTTCAACCTACTCTGGGCCCAGGACCCCAACAAAGACCTCTTGTCCCTGACACAGGAGACTAAACTCACTCAGGTTATTTCAGAACCCACCAGGTTGAATCATAAGTCTGGGAACCACACCATCCTGGACTGAGCTTTGGTTACAAACCCCACCAATATTCAGGAGGCTGGCCTCATGGCCGATGTTTTGAGCGATCACTCCCCAATATTCTGTATCTGGAGGAATAATGCACCCAAAGTCCAACCCGGAATATTGACCACCTGTGATTATTCTAAATTCTTGGAGGCCCAATTCAATAACTACCTCAAGAGCCTGGACTGGAGTCCCATCAGGCTCCTCCTGTCTTTGGATGTGGCACTTGAATACTTCCAAAACTCTTTGACTACCGCTGCCAACCTATTTGACCCAATAAAGAAGCTAAGAGTACAGGGCAGCTGCTACAAGTGGATCTCCCCAACTCTTAAAAGCTCTAATGATCAGCCTGGACAAGGCCTGGAACAGGTTCAAGAAGTCCTCTCTCTCGACAGACCTGGCAGCATATAAAGCCCAGTGGAATAGATGCAAAAGCGCAATAAAATGGTCTAAAAGGGAGTATGTCACCAACCTTCAAAAAAATAGCCTAGGAACCCCTAAATTATTCTGGTCCCATATCAATGAGCTGATCAAAGGGAACTCCAAAGCTGAACCAGACCCTATGGAAGCCAACGGTAAGCTAGTGTATGATGGCCCACAAATAGCCACAGCCCTCAACCATCACTTCACCAACCTTGAAGCATATAAGGCTGGACTACAGCCTCTCCACATGGTGCCCAATGACCCTGAACCCCCAATACTACAATGTCCACTCTTCCACTTCAGGTTGGTCAGGCCCAAGGAGGTACTAACCCTACTAATGGCCATGAAAATCAAAGGCACAGGTGGACCTGATGGAATTAACCCCAGGCTGCTCAAGGATGGTGCCCAATCCCACGCCAGACCTCTGACCTGGCTCATAAACAGATCTCTGCTGGAAGGCACCATTTCATCCCAATGGAAACAGGCTAATGTGGTTCCCATCCACAAGGGTGGCTCCAGGGAGCACACAAGTAACTACAGGCCAATTTCTCAGCTCTCTCTGCTTGCCAAACTACAGGAAAGACTAATTTATAGTCAACTCTGCAACTACCTTGTGACTCACCAGCTTCTGGCCTCTTCTCAACATGGTTTTTGAACAAACCATGGCACTGACACTGCCCTCACTAACCTCATGACTGAAGTACTCAGCACCATGGACAAAAGGACCCCCACTGGTACTGTTTTCATTTACCTATCCAAGGCATTCGACCTTGTTAACCACAATCTCCTGCTAGTAAAACTGAAAAAGATAGGCCTAAACCCTCTGGCTCTTAAGTGGTTCGAGAGCTATTTATACGGCCGCACCCGGAGAGTTAGCTGGAAGGGGGCGCTATCTGCCCCATTACCCCTAGATGAGGGAGTACCACAGGGCTCGATCCTTGGTCCCCTACTTTTCTCATTGTTTACCACTGATCTGTACCTACACTGTGGGGGAAGTGCAGTAGTACAATATGTGGATGACACTGTTTTCTACTGCTCCTCTGATAACCTGGATGTGCTCAGCCCATTACTCCAATCTGACCTTATGTCACTGGAGAACAGGCTAAAAACTAATAGAATGGTCTTGAATGGAGGCAAAACAAAAGCCATGCTGTTCAGGGCCAGATCCCTAGGGCAAGATAGGACCAGCTCTCTACAGCTTAAGTCACTGGCTGGAACCAGCATTGAAGTTATGTCCTCCTTAAAATACCTAGGGCTAATGCTTGACCAAGGTCTCACCTTCAAGAACCACGTTGATCAAGTGACCAAGACCATCCACAGGAAACTCGGCATTTTGTATCGGATTAAGGATCAGCTAATACCTGAAGCCAGACTCTCCATTGCTTCTAGAATCCTGCTGCCCACTCTCACCTATGCAGCCCCTGTAATACAAGGTATGGCAAAGCTTGAGGTCCAATGGATGCAGATCTTATACAACAAGGTAGTGCGGTTCGCTGCCCAGGATCACTCCAGAAGCCACCACTGTGACACACTTGCCAAACTACAGTGGCCTTCTTTTGAAGCACATCTCCAATTCCCTCTCCTCTGCTTAGCATTCAAATTACCCAGCCATACAGCTCCACCTAGCCTATCATCAACCTTGACCTCAAAAAAAAAAACCTGGACCCTGAGGTCCACAGGGAGGGCTCTACTAGAAACCCCTGGGGTCAGGTTCAGCGCTGGCCAGAAATTGTTCTCCTCCACAGCCCCCCAGCTGTGGAACAAACTTACACCAGAGATAAAGGAAGTCCCCTCACTCACAAACTTCCACACCAGGCTCAAGTCACATCTACTCAAGGCCAGCTGTTGCTTATGTCATGGCACCTGACAGCCCCCCCAGACTCATGACTATCACCTTACCTACAAGAGTTGTGCAAATCCATTTATGATAGCTTGCCTCTGTTTTGAATCAATGTCATAAACTGTAACTATTGAACCTGTATGTCAGTTAATTACCTGTTTATTGTCTGTTTCTCTCCACATATGCCATGTAATTACATGTAATTGCCACTTAATGTATCTCCGGGTCGTCACTGAAAAAGGGACCTTCGGGGCCAGCAGGCCTACCCGGTCATCAAAATTCAATAAATAAATAAATATTTGTTCTGTTTTTGTAACTGCTTCCTAAGTGATAAGTTTCTTAAAATTTGTCATTCCCTATCTTTTTCCCATAATTAATGAACCATGATCTTAAGTCTGCCTTAGTGTCCAACCACCAATCCCCTAAATTTGGATATAAAAAGGCAACTGATAATCTTGCTGTAAGAAGACTCAAAATACCATGATGCACATATGGGGCTGTTAAGACAGAAGTGTTAAGTTTCCATCTACAGTATTTTGCACCATCCTAGTCTGAAACCCAAGATGTGGGATATAGGATAGTAATAAGTGATCTGAAAATTCTTCCAGATATAAATGAAAGATACCAATAGGTATGTTAGAAGAAATAAATAAATAATCTATTGTGGTATGAAATTTGTTATGAGTATGTGTAAATCTTGGCCATTTACCACCACTCTCTGTTTTCTGCCTGTCAACCAGTTTGCCATCCAGTTGACCTACTTCTGACCCACCCCGAGCCTACCCAGCTTATTTATCAATCTTCTATGTGGAACATCGTAAACCTTGGTCCACTAATCTGATACTTACTACAGTTGATAAAATCTGCTGTCTTAATAAGGTGCGCTAAAGCATTAGAATCACAATACATGTTTTATTATCTGCCGGGGTGGCAGTTCTACTCCCTTGTGGTAAGTTACAATTAAAATCCCCTCCAAAAAGAATGGGATGGGATGTAACTAAATAAGGCTCAATGACCTTCATCAGATTCACCCTTTCTGCCTTAGTCTACAAATTATAGATACTGATTACTGAAACTCCCTTAAAATCTTGCTTCTACTACTGCTTCTGCCAATTGTTTAACCAGGTGAGACACACTAAGCTGAAAGCTTTTTTACAGGTGCAACCTGGGAGCACAGGGAAGTTAAGTGACTTGCTCAGGGTCACACAGTATATACAAGTGGGGGCTGTGGGATTCAAATCCAGGTCTCCAGATTTGCAGCTCAGAGCCTTAAACCACTGAGCTATACTGCCTCCCTAGTCTGTCCCTTCTGTCTGGCAATATTCATCCTAACCCTGGCCCCACAATCCCAAGCTCCAGCAGAGTCACTCTAGGGGACTCACCTTTGCAAGGATTAACATCTGTAGTCTTCTACCCAAACTTGATGCCCTACAATTATTTGCACACCAACACAAACCTGATATTCTTGTGATTGTCGAAACCTGGCTCACTCCAAAAATGCCCGACAGTGCAATTACCCTACCAGGATATAACATATTCAGAATTGACAGGACCACTAAAAAAGGCGGTGGATGTGCTGTTTAGCTCAAAGACTCTGTCCTGGGGCACCATGTTCAATCCCCCATCTCAGTCTCTACCACCCAGATACTACCCATCAGAATTCTACTCGGGGTTCACAACAAGGCACTGACTATTGCTGCTGTCTACATCCCTCCCAAGGATCAAGGTAAAGGTTTCAACTCCTTCCTTGACCATGTCCATTCCCAATCACCAGGCACCGAGATAATCCTAATGGACGATTTTAACATAAGTTGGTTTGGATTAGATACAGGTGGCTACAAGGATGCCATCTCAGCTGCCAACCTCGCTCAGCTGGTCGTCTCCCCCACTAGATTCAACTATAAGACTGGGACAAGCACCCTCCTAGACTGGATACTGACCAGCCACCCATCCCACATCTCAAAGTCTCCGTTCTCCCAGATATGCGAAGTGACCACTCTCCAGTCGCATGTGAATGGTCTAACAAATTCACCCCACCACCACTCAAACTAATAAACAGCAGACTCCTTCCATGTGGTCAACTGAAGCACCTCAAGTTACTCCTTAGACAACAAGACTGGTCACCTATCTTCCATACATCAGATGTCAACTCTGCGCTTGACTTCTTCTTCAACTCCTTCAACTCCTTCAGTGCTGCCTGTGATGTTTATGCCCCCCTCAAAAAGAGGAAAGTAAAAGGCCTTAGCAATCCATGGCTCACTGCTGATCTCCTTACATTGCTGAAAGATAGGGACCACCTCTGATTTCAGGCCCGGGCCACTGGTAGGCAAGTAGATATAGAAAACTACAAATGTGCCCGAAATGACTGCACCAAAGAAATACGCCTGAAGAAAAGTAACTATTACAAAGATGTCCTCACAAACACCTGGGGAAAGGGAAAGTCCTTCTGGGAATAATCTCAAGGAAGTTACAGAAATACTGACCAAAACATCACCTATAATGTTGGATGTGGATGGGACTATAACTCTTGACCCTTCCACTATAGCTAACATGTTCAATAAAGCATTCACTGACCTCAGTATGTTCTTCCTCCAGACTTCTTTCATGAAGACCTCCCTCCTACACCCTCCCTCACCTCTGCCCCCTTTTTCAAGTAGCCCCCCCTTTTTAGTTCAGAGCAGTCAGGACACATGAAGTCCATAGATACATCTCTAAAGCAATTGCCTGATCTAGAATAAGTGGCGACTCACTCGACTCAAACTGCTGTCCCTTACTCTTGATGAAGTGCTATCTCCTCTAACCTGGATTTTCAACCTGTCCCTCACCCTTGGCCAGTTCCCCAACAGATGGAAATCTACCACTGTGACACTAGTGGTTTAAGAGCTACCTGGAAAACCAAAGAGTGAAAATTGCTGATGTCTTCTCAGATGCTAGACCAGTATGCTCAGGAGTCTCAAAAGGCTGGCCTTCAAGAAATATAAGGCAACACAGTGGGATGAAGATAGGGAGGTATACCAAACTGCCCTAAGGGAAGCAGGGAAGGCAGTAAGGCAGGCAAAGTCCCAAACTGAGGAAACACTAGCACGAACAGTAAAAGAAGGTGACAAGACTTTCTATAGATACATTAGTGAAAGGAGAAAGTCCAGAGGGGGTATTGCTAAGCTCAAAGGAGAAAAGGGGGCATGTGGAGGAGGAGGACCCTGTAAAAGCATCTATCCTAAATAGATACTTTTGCTCAGTATTTATTGAAGAGAAGGTAGGGCAGGGTCCACAGCTCAGCACCATGGACACAGAGGGGAGGGAGGTGAGCACTACTCCCTTCACAAAAGAAAGGGTCCTACAAGAGCTCACTAAGCTCAGAGTGGACAAGGCAATAGGACCTGATTACATACATCCCAGGGTACTTAAGGAGCTAAGGGTGGAACTAGCAGAGCTATTAGCAGAACTGTTTAGTGAGTCTCTGAGCACAGGAGAGGTCCCAGAAGACTGGAGAAGGGCTCATGTGATCCCGCTCCACAAGTGTGGTAGCAGGGAGGGGAAAAGGAACTACAGACCAGTCAGTTTTACCTCAGTAGTAGGCAAGATTATGGAGGCACTCCTTAAAGAAAGGATAGTGCAATGTCTGGAATCCATAGGGGCACAGGATCCAAGACAGCATGAGTTTACAAAAGGAAGGTCCTGCCAAATTAATCTCATAGATTTCTTTGACTGGGTAACCAGAATGGTGGACCAAGAGGGAGCAGTTGACGTTGCCTACCTTGACTTCCGCAAAGCTTTCGACAATGTTCCACATAGAAGATTGATAAATAAGCTGGGTAGGTGCAGGGTGGGTCAGAAGTTGGTCAACTGGATGGCAAACTGGTTGACGGGCAGAAAACAGAGAGTGGTGGTAAATGGCATACAGTCAGAAGAGATGCAAGTCACAAGTGGGGTACCTCAGGGATCAGTCCTGGGCCCAGTCCTCTTCAATATCTACATTAGTGACATTGCAGATGGACTAGAGGGTAAGGCTTTTCTGTTTGCAGATGACACCAAGATCTGCAACAGAGTAGATGATCCAGATTGGGTGGGCAGAATGATAAGAGTTTGGGATAAACTAGCAAAATGGTCAGAAGAGTAGCAACTGGAATTTAATGCAAAGAAGTGCAAGATCATGCACATAGGGAAGAGAAACCCTGAAGCCACCTATAGGCTGGGAGGGGAGTTGCTGGCAGTCACAAAGGAAGAAAGAGACTTGGGCATCATCATCACCAATGACCTGAAATCATCCATGCATATCTCTAAAGCAGTAGATAAGGCTAGGGGGATGTTAGGGTGTATTAGTAGGGGTATCACAAGTCATAAGAGGGAGGTAATAATCCCTCTTTACAAGACACTGGTTAGGCCCCATCTGGAGTATTGCGTGCAGTACTGGAGGCCATACCTTCACAAGGACATTAACCAAATTGAGGCAGTCCAGAGAAGGGCAACCAAAATGGTGCAGGGACTGCATCAGAAGACATATGAGGACAGATTAACGAGCTCAATATGTATACCCTTGAGCAAAGGAGGAGAGAGGTGATATGATCAAAACATTCAAACACCTTAAGGCCATTAACAAGGTGAAAGAGTCTAACATGTTTAAATATAAGAAAAATAGCTGGACAAGAGGACACAGCATGAGATTAGAGGGAGGCCAATTAAGGGGCAATGTGAGGAAATTCTTTTTCACAGAAAGAGTGGTGGATGCATGGAACGGCGTACCTCAGGAAGTGGTGGCTATGAATACAGTGCAGGGCTTCAAACGGGTATGGGATAGGCATAAGGGAGCAATACAGATGAGTATGAATAGATAGGCCACTGACAGAGCAAAGACTGATGGCACATTTATAAGGTAGAAAAAAGAAATGGGCAGACTGGATGGGCCTTGCGGTCCTTATCTGCTGTCAACCGCTATGTTTCTATGTTTCCCCCAGTGATCCATTCTCAGGCCACTCCTTTTCAGCCTGTTTTTGAACAGTCTTCCACAATCCTGTCCAGAACAAATCCTACTCTATGCTGACGATGCTGTCATTCACACCACCCAACAGGACTCCCACCTACTCCAGAAAAAGTTTCAGAAGGGTTTCACCTCCATTGAAACATGGTTTAGTAGTCGAAAGCTGGTTCTCGACTATAAGAAAACAAAGTAAATGCTTTTCTGTGGCTCCCACAACAAACATAGGCTTCACTCTCTTAATATTACAACCTGCCTTGGTGCTGTCCTTGAAAAGGTTTACTCCTTTAAATATCTGGAGATCACCATAGACAGCAACCTCTCCTACATCATCCATATAGATAGTGTCGCAAAAGCTGCAAACACATGCGTTGGTCTCCTCTACAGGACAGGCAATGCCTTACTTCGGATGCCTTAAGGATAGCAGTACAGAGTTTGGTGGTCTCTCTAATCAACTATGGTCTGATTATTTATGGCTCTGCAACTGACACAGTCCTCAGGCGCTTAACCTTGGCCCTAAACAAAGCTTGCCAACTCCTCACAGGATCCCACCGACTCACCCATATGTGTGACCTCTATGCCCAAACAGGGTGGCTCCAGCTATCAAACCATATCAAGTACCAAACTTGTCTAATGACTAAGAAAATGATGCTACATCTTGCTCCCCACGGAGTCCAAAGTCTTCTCCATACAGCAAGCAACCCCTGCCTCACCACGGCTTCATAAAATGAAATGCTGAACATTCCTAGGTGCCACACAACACAGGGCCAAAGATCCTTTGTGTACCAAGCTCCTAGCTGGATTAATGGACTCAACAAAGACATCGCCTCTCTGCAAAAGCTAGGCCCATTCAAAGCCAACCTTCGTCTTCACCTAGCTGCCTCTAGCTCCTGCGACTGACCCTCATAATCTGATCCTCCTCCTAGCACTTGTACTGTTACCCCCATCTTCATCTTCCTACAACCTACCCTCCCCTTCTGTTTTTGCCCCCTACCCCAAGCACTTTTTTGAGGCCTGACAAATGCCCATGGCTACACCGCACTTTTTGTGACCATTCCAAGCCTCAGTTACCTCCGGCTACCCTGCTCCCTGGTACTCACTTTCCCTCAATGTAATGTATTTCAGCTGCTTAAAAATGTCTGTGCACCATTTCTGCATTGTTACTCAACTCTGAGTAATGTTTTTATATTGTACTTCAATTGACGTGGAACCTTTGTAAAAAAGCCTTGGCTAAAAAGGTACTTGTAATCCTAGACTCTAAATAAATAAAATAAAAATTAATCAAAAACCCACAGTATCCCATATACCATCAAGGATTAATACCCGTCCTGCATTCAAATCTATTAATTTGTGCAAAGTAAATTTATATGAATTAAAAAAATGCCAACCCCATCTGCTCTATCCGGTCCAAAGGACCAATATAAAGGACCCCAAGGCCAATCTCTCTTGAATGTTGTCACTTGTTCAGCAGTAAACATCCAAGTTTCTTGTAAAAAACAAATATCTACATGTGAATCATGGATGTATTGAAATATAGCTTGTCTTTTAACATGATTAAGGATGCTGTGAGTGTTGAATGAACCCCAAGTACATGCAGTCATTTAGCGAGGTGTCAGACAATAAAAATTATTTTTTTCTGTTTTTTTTCTTCTTTCCTTTATAATCCCAGACACACTGAGGGGAGGATCTAAAACAGATGTTTGCAAGTTAGAATCCCCCTGTTCCATTTTGGAATCTCCCCAAAAAAGAGCAGCATAGGAATTTCCAGTGTCAAGGGGTCCAGGGGAAGGGGGGGGCTTGGATTTCAAAAATCTTGATGGCCTCCTGCGGAAGGGTGGAGACTCCACTGGAGGAGCTGGAACAGCCCCCTCTGAACCCACAGGATCCACGTAGCATACTGGAGGAAGAGTCCTAGGGTCAGGAGCAGGGACAGGAACTGGTTCTACTTTAGGAGTGACCTGAGGTGAAACTAAATCTACTGTAAGTGGAGTGGAAGGGGAGGCAGGAGTATCATGGTTGTTAGGCTCAACAACAATCATCTCTGGAGTAGAAGGGGGAGGGGGCAGGGAGGGGGCAGGAGGGCGGGCAGCTAAATCCTGAGCTTGTTGAATTAGTACCTCAGGGCTCACATAAGAAGCCTTGTTTTTAGCAGCCCAAGGGCACGCTCCAAAAATATGTCCATACTCCTCACACAAATCACATCTCGTATGATTGGCACATTGCATGGTGATATGACCTATTTCCCCACAGTTGTCACAATGGGGCCTATCACAAGTACTGGATAGATGAGTACGAGAACCACACTTATAGCAGGCCCAAGGCTTCCCTCCATAAAAACAAACCCCTCTATCCTTCCCCAACAGAAAATAATTTGGGATATGTTCCATCCCAAAGTCAGTCTGCTGAAATTAAACCTTATACTTCCAACCTCCTGTCCAGAACATTTCTGTATCTAAAATTGCTTCTGGAGCACTAAGCACATCACATTTGTGGCTCAACCAGTATGTAACATGCTCCACATGGACCCCCTCATTTCGAAACATCACCATGACATATTTAATCAAGGGTTTGGTAAGTGGAATCACTAAGAAGAGGGTCCATGTGGGGGAAAATTTCACTTATTCATATCATTCCCAAAACAAATCAAGAGCATGGGCTGTATGAAAGCTGACATCAAAGTTATCCTCCCCAGATATGTTAATAAAAGCAAAAACTTCATTAGGAGCGAAACATAAGGATTCCTTCAATAAATGTATCCCCACCTAATAACAATCTGGCCTGTCTGCCAACCTCCCTTTATATCTGATTCAGACAGCGTTCCTCCTGGAGGCAGCTTCCTTTCTAACTTTGGAAAAAAGGCCAGTTAGTAAAGGTTTTTGCTTAGGGGCTTCAGTCTGTTCAGGACCCTGCGATGAGCATCCTTGTTCTGTGTCCTGGTGAATAGGGACAATGCCTGAACCACATTTATGCATTACAGGATCTGCCTGTGGAGTAAGTGCACAATCCAAAACAGTCATCGGACTTTCAGATACTGCAACAGGCAAACCAGACTTCACAAATAGTTTAATCGCAGGCTCAGCACCAGGCCTTGGTTTCCAGTCTGGGGAGGCCTGCGAAAGATCAAAAGTTGAATTCCAGGCAGGGTCAGGTAGCCAGGCCCCTCCTGATATTTGTTTCCACCCAGCTTCAAGAAGTGCTTTGGGAGCACAAGGGGAGACAGGTTCTTTATTAGATTGCACAGCAGTGTTAAGGAATGTAGGTAAATCAGCCCTGATTGGAGAAAACCATCTGTTGGCAAGCATTAAAGCCTCCCGTTTCAATTTATTGTCCTCCAATACAGGCGGCTTATTTCTAACATGCTGTTCCTTAAATGAGAAAGAGGTAACATCATCTTGGTTATTATGTCCCATTTGATGCTTAATATGACCCACAGACCCAGTCGTGGTCATAATCATCACAGGGTGCTTGAAAACAAAACCAGCCACTTTAGTAAGCTGAGTGACCAGTTGGGAACCCTTGTCAGTGTTAAGCGATCATAATCCCTGCCCCATCTGTGCAGTCAGAAATGCCGAGTCATGTGCAGCGTTAGAAAGAGAATCTTCCCCAAAATAACAGCAGACTTTTGGCACACATTTAATTTCAAAATGTTAGTACTGCCAGCCTGCAAAGTACTAGAGTCAACACGCTGAGATGAAGAAAAAGAAATGGTTGCTAAGCACAACTCACCCAGCCCCAGTGGGGCGTTTGATGCTACTGCGTCATCCAATGAACTGACAGGCAAAGTGGAGCTGTTGACAAGAAGTGAATCGTCATGCCGCTCGGATATCAGAGCCACCAGGTGATCAAGCTCAGTCCCTTGTTGGGGTTTCTCGAGTACAAAATCATCATTTAACTTCATCTTGGCACCCTCCGAGCCTTCCTCATTCAATACTTAAATCCTCAGTGGAAACATAGACATCAGCGATGTCTTCTTCAAAATCCTTTTCTTGACAAATGGTGCTAGTAACATGCTTAGCCTCTGGTAGAGTTAAGGTGGAAGAGGAGGCCTGCTCTCCCACCAGGACAGCGTTCACACACCTTGAAGCCTCACCTCGAGTGGCCATCCTAGAGTTGGACAGCAGTTCCCCCTACTGACAGCAATCCAGTAGGGGAATTTCCCTTGTGTCCTGGCCAAATTTCCCCCATTTACTAAAAATACCACCAACAGCTTAATCTGTTTCAATTTCAGTTGGTTACCATCTGTATTCCCTTCCCCCCTCCAGCTGCCCCTGAAAAAGGGACTTCTAGTCTCAGTGTGCGTACTGGGGCAACAAAATTCAATAAATAAATACATCTACCATGTCCTCTGCTCCTACTTGGGACTAAAGCAGTACAGAGAACTGGTTAGGGGACTGATCAGCAGGGTCCTGCAAATTCCCATCCAGGACTGTTCAGCTTTTCTTCATCTTGGCTCCAGACTGGAGACTCCTCTACTACCCCAGACCACATCTGGACTGTCTCATTAGGGCTAGTGTTGAAGTCAAGCACCTCATCTTGCGTAGATGGTGCTCTATGTAAATCCCTGTTTGTCAGAGTTCCTGACAACTCTAGCCCAGCTAGCTGACTATGAATTTGTGACATACCTCAACTCCAGTACCTTAACCAGGTACTAGACTACATGGGATCCTTTTCTATCTTATCTGAAGATCCATAAATGGGTATGTCTGCTCCTTCTCATTACCTGCCTCAGTGCCCCCAGAACAGGTGTTGGATGAGAAATACTTTCTCCTCATAGGTCATTGTTGACCTAACTGTCAGACCTCCCCTTGGTACCCATACCATTACCCATATGTTTGGGCTTTCAGTGAAAAGAACTGGTTCTCTAAATTCATGACACCACAGTACATTTGAGTTTTATAAATAGTTCTGTTGTGTTCTGTGTTACAGGAGGACTTTATGGACCATGTACAAGAAACAGCCAATAGGAATTAATAAACTTTCTTACACAGTAAAAAATATGATCTTCCCGTCTCATCTATGTGGTGGCCCCTCCATGTCAGGGTTGATGCACATTAATGGGGCATCGTGGGGAAAGTTGCTGCACTGCAATCTTCTGTGCTGTACCTGTCATGTGGATAAATAGCAGACTTTAGATTCCAGTGCTGTCAATCCAGAACCTTTCATGAGGGCAAAAAAATTCACAAACAGAAAAAAATACAAATAAGAAAAATGTATGATCTCCAAAGCAGGGATCCAAACAGACAAGAGATTTACCAACCATTCGACTACAAATCCCTCTTGTACGAAAACAAAGACTCTGGCATTGCTGCCATTGAAATAATCTAGGTCTCTGGACAGAAGCAGATAAAGAGCCTTAAAGATTTTTCAAAAATAGTTGAAGAAACAAGTTACAAATATGCACTCTACTTAGTGGACCGCCTATCCAAGAAACAACACAACTCCAAAACAACTAGTCCTTACCACCATTCCAATGAACTACAGTGACCTTTTAGGATCCTGCTTCAGCAATCCTACCATCAATGCCAAACATGCTACATTTAACATTGATCAAGGTACATTCTATGAGGTACACAAATTACTGATTTAAATTAATAATTTTCTAATAAATACAATTCAAATACTGTAGATCATAACAAGAAGAGCTGCTAGATATCAGCTAAACCATTACATAAATCAATCACTCATTCAATAAATATAATCCTTCGGTTAATCTACCCCAACAACCCTTCCCTTCAATGAAACCAGTTATCCTAACTAACCACCCCAAGCCTACATTAACACAATAACCCCTCTCCAACACCCATATTCTAAAAATACAAAATTACTATAATTATTAGGATTAGGCTTTTTTTTTGCTTAAATGGGACACCAATATGATAGCATTACAAGAAAGCGCCCGACTGTCATTAACTCGGACTCAGCCAGGCTCTGGTGTTCATTCTATGAGGTACACAAATTACTGATTTAAATTAATAATTTTCTAATAAATACAATTCAAATACTGTAGATCATAACAAGAAGAGCTGCTAGATATCAGCTAAACCATTACATAAATCAATCACTCATTCAATAAATATAATCCTTCGGTTAATCTACCCCAACAACCCTTCCCTTCAATAAAACCAGTTATCCTAACTAACCACCCCAAGCCTACATTAACACAATAACCCCTCTCCAACACCCATATTCTAAAAATACAAAATTACTATAATTATTAGGATTAGGCTTTTCTTTGCTTAAATGGGACACCGATATGACAGCATTACAAGAAAGCGCCTGACTCATTAACTCGGATTCAGATTCTGACTAGAGATACAGTGAAGTTTAATTTCACAGGCAAAGTTCTGGTGAAATTGGGAATTTTGCCCTTCAGAATATTTTGCAAAATTTGCACACATCACAAAATATTTTGCGGGTGCGAAATGTGAAATTTCACACACAAATGGCAGAATTTCACCTGTGAGTGGTGAAATTCCACTGTTCACAGGCAACATTCTGCATTTTGCAGGTGAAATTCCACATTTTGCAAGCAAAAGTTTGTATTTAGCACCCACAAAATGTTTTGCAAAATGCACACATTTCATGAAATATTTCACAGTGCAAAATGTGCAGACTTCGCACATCTCTAATTCCGACTAGATAAGAAAATACATATAATTTTAAGATTTTCATCACCCTCTCCACAGTTCCCACACTCCCCATTATCAGCAATAGAAACTAATACAATGACAACTATGAATGTAAATGCAAGTGTACCATAAAGTATCAGAATTGTTGAAAAAGCAGCAATCTGTAAGAGACATACCTAAAAAACTGCACCTTTTTTTAACCTGACACCAAAACTATAGCTATAAAAATAAATACTAAAACCTGTTTGTATGCCAACACTGCAGTTACATTTCTACAGCAAAGTACATTACAGTGGCAAGTCGCTGTTGCCGCTGTAATATACCCGTGGGACCCCAGCACTACTTTCTTCAGGTTTTGTCCCCCTCCCTGAATCAACTCTGACTGGGAGTTGATCATTTTTAGATACAGGAGTGCAGGGGCAGTGCCCCCCACATGGGAGATGCAGACAGATTCCCAATGGATTTGTGCTGACTGCAACTTGTGGTCAACATAATCCGTTGCTGTAGTGTCGTGTCGGACAAAACATGTCAATGCCGTGTCATAGATTCAAACCTGTATGCAGCTCTAGCCAATTTATAATGCACTGAAACAATACAAAATAAATGACAGATTCCTTCACATTTTATTATTTTTATTTTCTTGCACAGCTCTGGAACCTAGGAAAAAAAAATATAATCAGGTTATCCACCGAAGACAAGAACACCAGAGCCTGGCTGAAAAAAAAACTGCATAAATAAAATACAAAGTCACACATGCCCCACAATGCAAAACACCATGGGCTGCATATGCAAATCACCACAGAATGTTATGCTGGTCCAACTTTAAACAGAATTGCATGGTGCCGAAAGGCCTCTCACACAGTTTGCAAAGGGTGCTAACAGAAGACATAGACACGTGTTTCGTCCTACCAGGACTCATCAGTATGCCTCATCTGTTTAACACCCCAGTGGACTGGACCAGCTACCCCTAAGGCAGTGTGCCTGGGATATATTGTGGTGAACCCATTAAAATAAAAATTTAAAAGACAAAGAACCTCTGTACGTAAACACTGAGGCAAGGGTTACCCCCAGAGGGCATTTGGCTGGAAGCCAAGTTTCAAGAAAATACAAAGTCACACATGCCCCACAATGCAAAACATCATGGGCTGCATATGCAGATCACCACAGAATGTTATGCTGGTCCAACTTTAAGCAGAATTGCATGGTGCCGAAAGGCCTCTCACACAGTTTGCAAAGGGTGCTAACAGAAGACATAGACACGTGTTTCGTCCTACCAGGACTCATCAGTATGCCTCATCTGTTTAATACCCCAGTGGACTGGACCAGCTACCCCTAAGGCAGTGTGCCTGGGATATATTGTGGTGAACCCATTAAAATAAAAAAAATTTAAATGCATAAATAAAACTGCCTAATCGTCATTATTTTGCTATTCACATTACAATTCTACTAATGGTGTACCTAAAAACCAAAAAAAAAATTCTATCTTCTTTTTTCCCACCTCAGTCTTCCCTCATGGAAAAAAAATATCCTACCTAACCCATCTTTTTTCCTCTTCTTGTCTTCTGTAGCAACTTTATTCAACCTGTAAAATAAAACCTACACTAACTATTTAACAACAAATATCTATGAATTTTCACTTTATTACTTGATCAATCTGCAAAACAAAACCCTCCTTATCACATTAGCACATCCCTAACTCTGATTTCACCCTTTAAAATGTTTAACTACTATTAAAAATATAAAAATATATTGTTACTAACCCATTCAATTTAACATTACCTTTATCTAACAATTTCATAAATCTTCACTTATTTGTAAATGAAAAAATACATTTCAAAACAAAGTTCAATAATTGTTACATATGTTAAATAAACAATGCATGCACTTTCTTACCTTGTCCTCATTGTCTCCAGACAGTAGTAATGCAAAAGGTAATACCCCGTGATAACCCCCCCACAACAAATTCAACAAAATATTTCCAAGAGAAAGTGATGCTGTTCCACCAAGTGATGGTGACAAGAATTTTGTGAACCACCCCCACAGCAAAACATTGTTGCCGACATCCCCAACACCACCAGGTTCCAACCCCAACCAGGGATCACAACGACACCTGTTCAGTGTTAATGCAGGGGGGGCTGCACCCCACCACACCTCCTGGACTTATGGATTCCAACTCGGGGGGGTGTCGGGGGAGAATGACCAAACCCAGGAGTCGGTGAATTGTTCATCACTCACACAACCCATTCGATGCTGCTGGTGTTAACGTATTGATGTCATTGTGGGGGATTTGCTGTAACAGGGTTGCTGTTACAACAGTTTAGGAACTGAGGAATCCACAACCTGCAGCAGTTATCAAACCAGAAATCCAAAAGAAAGGAAGATACAAGCCCTAAAAAAATGCCCTAAAATAAAGAAAATATTTTCAAAACAATTTGACTCTTCATGATGTACTGCAGAACGATCCTGAAGACTCCCTGGTACTCCTGACTCCTTCACCCTGAAAAAGACTTCTCAACACTGGGGAAGAATGAAAATGGAAGCTGATGATCCACTCCATGCTAACTGTTGAATCTATCAGTGTTGTCTGGAAGAAGAAATCATGGCCTGGATCTGAAGAGTTAGACACTCCAATGGAAGCTGCTCCTCTCCACCGCTGAACACCTCCTTCTCCTCTGCTGTTTGCTTCCAATCTCTCCTTATCTCTGTTTCCACTCCTAGTCTGTTTCTCCACCACCAACTCTCAGGTATTCCACTCCCTGTCTTCAAGTGTCATTTCTCTGGTTCATCAGCAAGCCTTCTCTACTTCCCTCCACAATCCAGGCACACTGCAGCCACCACCAACTCTTCGAACATCACCCCACAGGAACCTCCTCCAAAGATGCATACTGAACTCTAACTGCACCACAGATGTTGACCATGCTCACCACACAGACAACTGTGCCCCTCAACCAATCACAGCCATTTTCCCATGCTCACTCAACAAATCAACACACACATCATTCATTCATGTACACTACCCAACCATACGCTACTGACATGCTAGAGTGTGCACCATGTGACAGGGATACACAGCAATTATACTGCAATAAGACAGAGTAGACTCAAATATAAGACTGGAAACATGGACAGTACCGTTATATACAGGTATAACAGACAGATATACACTTGCTTCTGGAGGCTAAGTGACCTGCCACAGTTGCCCCATCTGGGTTGTCCTGATAAGACATGGAGGACACCCTGCACAGTTTGTGAGGGTATACCTCCAGGTATCCCACCTCTGATGTGGTTACAGTGAATGCTTGTGGTACACTGCCTTCGCCATTGCTGTCACCCCAGTGTACAGTGACCCTGTGATGCCCAATTACATGGCAGCTCCCAGCTAGCGTGCCAGGTCACTGCCCATTTAAACGGGGCCCTGCCAGCAATGGACACCTGAGTGGTGGAACAGACATCACTGCTATGTGGATGATACTCAGCTGTACATGTCCTTTGTACCCAAACAGAATGATACAGTATCAGTCCTTACAACTGCCTTGCCGCGACTCAGGACTGGATGAGTGCTAACTGGTTGAGATTGAGTCCTGATAAGACTGAGGTGTTGGTGGTGGACCCAGGTCATCGGGTAGAGAGGTTGACTCCTGGTTAGTCATCTGGCCTTGTGCTAGGGGACAACAAGTTGAGACCTTTGGAACAGGTGCAGAATCTGGGCATTGTGTGTGATGGCGAGCTGACTCTAAAAGCTCAGGTGTCAGCAGTCATTAAGTCCTCTTTTTACCATCTGAGGAACATTGCCCCAGATAAAGCACCTAGTTTCCGCCCAAGGACCTTCCTACATTGGTCCATGCCTTTGTGTCTTCCCACTTTGACTACTGCAATGCTATAAACCTAGGGCTACCAGGGGTGGACCTTCATCAACTGCAGCTGGAGCAGTACACTGCAGCCAGATTGTTGACAGGTCTGTCAAGATCTAGCCGTGTCACACCTGTGCTTCGTGAACTGCACTGGCTGCCTGTGCAATGGAGGATCACCTTCAAGGTCACGTTGCTGACCTATAAGGCCCTACACAGACAGGGACCGGGCTACTTGCAAGACCTCCTTCAGCCCTATTACCTCCTCCATCCACTCTGCTCTGGCACTGAGGAATTGGTAGAGGTTCCCAGGGGCCATCTTCAGACCTCGGGTGCAAGGGCATTTTCATTTGCAGCCCTGACCCTGTGGAAATATCTATCTCATTGGATTAGAGAGTGCCTGTCCACTGAGACTTTTAAGTCCTCTTTGACACATTTATTCAGTCTAGCCTTCGGGGACAATGTTTAGTTTGAGAACTACTTCCTGCCGTTTTTAATTTATTTATATGTTTTATCTGATTAATTACGTTTCGTATTGTTTACATGCTTTGATATTTTAAAAGCATGTTATAAATAAAGTTGATTTGATTTGATTTGATTTGTATGTGGTTTGAAGAGTTGTGGACATTACATACCATGTGCTGTCCACAAGGGGTTCACAGGATGTGCCCATGCCTAGTTCTGAATATCCTCCTCATGGATAGTGAAAAGGAGCAGCAAAGGGTTATGAGGGCAAGTCCAAGGCCATGTATATTCAGACCAAGGCTGGATGTCAGGCAACTGCAGGACACATAGTGCACTGAAAGAATCTGCCTGGACCACACCACAATCTCAGGGCTGTGTGAATTGCACTGTGCACATTTGGCACCCAGAAATAAAGAGGTTATGGCAATGTCTATTTTATTTATTTGCTTTTGTTAACCAGGTAAGCACACTAGACAACAAGTGCCTATTTTCAGGTGTGACCCGGGAGGTTACAGAGTACATAAGAAACAAAATACAGAGTCAAGGTAACATACGGGGCCACGAACAAGTGGGTGGAGCAGCAGATGGTACAACTGGCTTTAAATGGTAAGGTTGGCAGTATGTCAACAAGATACATAACAGCATTGAGAGGTAGAATAAAACAGGTAACATCATAACAGAGAATACATCAAAATTACATGAAAGTACATGAGTGCCTACCATGAGAGAGAATGCGCATCAAAATAGTGCAGCTAGAAGTGGGTACTGATAAGACAAGAGCGCCTCTTCAACAGAAGGGTAGAAAGTGCCCTATGCTGGTTATCACAGAGGTGCTGTGTACCCTTTCATATGATGATCCAGGGTCTTTCCAGAAGGTTGCTGGGGACATCACTGGTGTCAGCCAGTCATAAGTGTCCAGGGCACTGCTCCAGGTCACAGGCATCCTAATACTGCATGTGCATGAAAACATAGAATTCCTCACTGCAGAGGGTGACATATATACCACAAAGGAGGCATTCCATGCCATGTATGGCATGCCAAATGTACGTAGGGCAATAGATTGTATTCACGTGGCAATCCTAATACTGACCATGGATGAGGCAACCTACAGAAACTGCAAAAATTTCCAAAGCTTAAACTTCCAGACAATAGGTGATGCATGTGATATCATCACCAATCTGTGTGTCAAGTACCCTGGGTCATGTCATGATTCCTACATCTTCAATGGTTACAGGCTGTGTGAGCTCCTCATGGCACATAGTGGTGCCAATGGATGGCTGCTAGGTGAGTATAGATACACAGCAGGTGCAACACAGGTGGCTGCAGTGCTGCATGATGTTAACATGGTTGTTCTTTACCCACTGCATAGGTGACAGTGGATACCCACTAGGGCCATACCTGATGACTGTTTCTGGTGGCAACTAGTGCAGAGGAGGAGGCATACAACGAGGCTCACAAGAAGACCCATGCCATGATTGAGAGGACTATAAGACCTCTGAAGATGAGGTTCTTGTGCTTGGATCACACCAGTGGTGCAATGATGTTTGCCCCTGGAAAGGCATGCAGAGTGATTGCTGCATGTGCCATGCTTCTTGACATGGATGTGGCAAATAGTTACCCATGCCATGGGACAGGCAGGGTGAAATCCCACCAGGGGATGAGGGGAGCATCCACCAGCTTCATGGTCCTGAGATATTGTCTGGCTGGGTGAAATGTTATGCACTTGTGCAGGGTGCATTATGTAGCTAGGGGGACACTGAAATAGCACTGGGATGAATTTGATATGACCTGAAGTTCCTGTTCTGTGGGCAGCTGACTATGTGACCATTCCATGGCTGTTGTGCATTTCTTTATGTTGCCATGTTCAAGAAGTGTTTGTGATTGTGTATGGGGGCATGTTGCTGTGTACAGGGGGGTATGTGGCGGTGACATGAGGGGGTGGTTGTGAATGTGTACCGGGGGGGTAATGTGGCTGTGTATAATTGTCCTTGACTGTGTACATTATGTTTGTGATTTTCACCTTGTGGTAGTGGTGTGGTGCCGCAGACATGGCTCACTTCCTGCTGGCATGTTGCCTTTCTAAGCATGTACACAACCATGTGCCCAAATGCCTGGTCTTGGTTGTCACCTTGCCTCTCCATGACACTGTTTATTTGGCTGTGCATCTGCAGCATGCTGTGGTTGACCCTCCACCAGCATCTTCAGAATGCATGAAGTAGTGGGTGCTGGACGGCTGCTGGCTACTCTGTATGTCATGGGTCTTGGGGGGCTGGTGGGTTCTGACTGGAGGGGGGTTGACTGTGTGTGCCACATGGCCAGGGTGATTGGTGATAGGTGGCTGGATATTGGCATCTGGCTGTGGCATGGTGAAAGCTGTGGTGAGTGTGATGGTCATGGCTAGAAGGTGTTCATCAGTCACTCCAGTAAGTGGCCAATACAGCCAATGCCTTGGCGCACCCCCCTCGCTTCCACAGTCAGGTCCTACAGGGCCACAGTGTTCTCCCATTAGGCCTGCAAGCAATCATGTTCCAACTGGCACACCTCTGGGTAGTACATGTGCAGTATGCTATGTGTGGACACCTTTCTTGGCAGGCTGAGCAGGCAGTTTGAGGATCCCTCATCCCCACTGTCACATGGCCATTATGTGGTGTCCCAAGACACTCCTGTGTCCCCTGGCTGTGCGTATGTGGTGGCAGGATGTACACAAAGGTCATGTATGTATAGCTGTGTCATGGTGCCATCTGTACTCTATATTCTGCCACTGGGTGACCAACCGTGTTGTGCTGGTGGGGGTGATGCAGGACTTAGGGGTGGCTGTGGGATGGCTGTCTGTGGTTGTTGTTTCCATGTCCTGTATGTCCTCCTGTGCTTCCACCACAGCTTCCATGAATGTGTCCTTGGGTGAGGACACCTGCTCCAACTTGACCTCTGTCTTTTGCATTGTACTTAGGGGTTTGACAAATGGACATTGTTACATGCAGCTGCACAACCATGAGTTGTCATGGTGTACTTCAAGGCACAGTGCAGTATACATACCTGTGCCATCTGTGCATGTTGTGGGCTATATGTCATCCTCCACAGTGGTTGCAGCATCTACCTGGGGTCTGGGCACCATCTCAGGCTTTGCAGGGTGTAAAAAGATAATTAGCATTCCCATGGCATCCAGGACATCCTGGCCCTTGTTCCTGCAATGTACTCCATAACTGGCACTGTGTCCATGCCCTCCTCCTTCAAATGCAGGGCCATGTCAAAATGGGTGTCACACACCATTCTTTCAATGGGTGTTAGGCTGAGTTCCTGTGTGGGTAGGCCATAACCCATGCCTAACGGTTCCTGTCTTATGACTGTTATCTTCTCTTTGACAGCTGATTGGAGGTCACACCACTTGTGTTTAATGGTCAGCAGTGTCAGTGCCTCTAAACCACCTGCACTTACAGTGGCTTGGATGTCGAGCCACAGGTGGACTTTCATCTCAGCAGATTACCTGAGGGACTCTGCACTATATAGCATGGAATAGTTTGCTGGAATACCTACCACCAAGGCTACCACCTGCCCACCTGTGAATTTCATGGACCATGACCAGGTGCCACCATACTCCAAGTGACCTCCATGCCAGTCAGGGCATCCCCGTCCTGTGCCATTGGTCCCTGGCATTGGGCCAGACACATCCAATGCAGCACCACTGTTCCCTACTACTGCCTGTTCTCCCTCATTCATCATGGCAATCACTTCCCTGTTTATGCAGGGGGGTGGCACCTATGCCCTTATGTGGAGGGATCAGTTGGTGGGGACACGTATTTTCGGGCCATCCGGCAGTCCCACCATGTGGAATTGTGATGTTGATAGGCCATGCCTATGCCTCAGCTCACCCTGTGCACATGTTTGTGCAGTGTGTAGTCATTCGGTATTAAGGGCAAGTAGCTGCGCTTTGGCATTAAAATGCTTCTGGATACAATTTACATACTTTCATGCATAGGCCCCAGTAATCAAAATTATGCAACTTTACAGATTAAGGTTTACAAAAATGTGCACTTTCTAAAGTTTTTGCTCAGCTTGTGGCATTATTTGATGAAATCACACATTTTTTTTAAGAATTCCTGTTTTTAAAAATGTACAGTTTGGTGGGAAAAGGATGCTATTTGCCCAAATTGTGCATTTTTAAGAACTCATATTTTTATAAAATGTGCAATTTGGGGAAAAATATCAATTTTGAAAAAGGGAAGTGAAATTATGCTGGATTTTAATGCAATTTCATGAAACTTGCATGAATGTGAAATCAGTGATTTAGTGCAATTTCGCAAGAGTGCTAGAAATTTTGCCAAGTACTACTCATAACTTTGTTATTTCTCAATATGTTGACACAAATTTTTAGCATGTCCTTCCTGGGAACCCACTTCATGAATAAGGTAGGTGACATTTTTCAAATCTACCCTGATTGTGATTTCGTGGCTGCTCTGTGAAATCACCTTTCAGATGCAATTTGAACATTTTCACCTACTGAGTCCATGAGGTAGGGTCATAAGAAGACTATGTTGAAAATCTGGCTGAAAAATATGGTAAAACTACCAAGTTTTGAATGAACATTCAAATATTTCAAAGTTCACTCATGACTTCCCTAATTTTCAATATTTTTCAACCAGACTTTCAACATGGCCTTTTCGCACTTGTGGCATGAACTTTCATTTCAGCGAGTATTTCATAAATGGCACATGTCATGTTTATAGGTGGAGTCATAAAATAACAATCTTGAAAAATTGGGGGCAGAATTAAAACTATAAATATTAAGAGACATTTTCATACACAAGGGTGTGGTGTGCACATATAGTGTATGAATTCCAAACAAACAGAAGAGAAAAAGAAATAAGAGCCTTAGCTGGGATTTGAACCCAGGCCACCCAGAATACCTTTCTAGTTATGCTACCAGCTGTGTCACCAAAGCAGCTAGAATGCTAGGACTCCCAGAAGCACCTTTCTCTTTCTTTAATGTATAACTTGTTGTTGTACAGAAAATTACATTTTCATACACAAAGGTAAGAAATGTTGTGTGCAGTGCAAGCCTTTACCCAAGTGGGTAATGCTTTATGAGCTTGTGCTGGTGAGCCGAGTTCAGGGCAATCTCAGTGAGCCAGTTGAATGGATGGAGGCTCTGCAGATGGCACTACCATGTGGAACCAGCCCCCAGCCTGGGAAGGGAAGGTGCAGGGTTGGCCACATGGGCCCATGTACCATATAGCATACAAAAATTTTCTTCTGGCATAGGATTCTGCACTTCTGCACCCATGGCTGTCAGAGGGCCCAGCACATTGGCTGATGGATGAACTATTTTCCCTGTGCACTTGTACCTGTATCTGTAGCTGCATGGAAGTGCAGGAGCCAGAGACCCCTGTGCTTCTGAGGCCAACCAGACAGCCCCACATCTTCTTTGCATCCATTATGACACGGAAGAGCAGGGATCTTCCCTTGATGCAGGGCTCAGGTGGACCTGCACATCTGCATTTCTTCTTAGTGTGAATGAAGATACAGTCCACTATCTCAAAAAGAAAGGAAGTTCGCTGCAAAAATCTATATTACTTCACCAGCTAGGGTTCAACTTACTGCCACGAAAGTAGGGAACACTAACACCCTACTCCCCTAATCAGAAAAAGGGCAAGACTGCACAAGCAACCAGAGAAAGTCATCATCAGGTAAGACAAACACATACAACTGTTTCCAGATGACACAAATGCAGTAGCACTGATGTGCTACCTTTGTAGACTTGTATCTGTGGCTGCAGAAGCACAATCATCATGCGGGCATGTGCTTCTGCAGCCTTAACTGTGTCTGTAGGTCTTATGGTGTGCATGACTACCTATGGCTGCAGAAGCATACATTTTGGGTATCATGGATTTCTATAGGCAGCTCTGAAATGCAATCCCCTCAGCCACAAGTTGGTGTGTATGTCTTACACCTGCAGTAACAGAGGTGCAGCCCATCAAGGATCTGCACTAGTACAGACAGAAGTACTGTTGCAATTTTGGTATCATCAATTTTGTGGGGCTTGCACTTCTGCAGCCAGAGGTTGCTGTGCATAATTTATACCTGCAGCTGCAGATGTGCAGGCCCCTCAGGGGCCTGCACTTCTGTAGCCACAACTGTGTGTATATCTTGCAGTGTGTATGAGTACCTCTGGCTACAGACGCGTAGGTGCCACAGGAGTCTGCGTTTCTGCAGACAAAAGAACTCTTGTAATTTGGGTATTGTGGATTTGTATCTGCGGCTGCAGAGGCCTGTGCTTCTGCACACACAAGTCATGTTGCGATTTGAGTATTGTGAATTTTTATCTGTTGGTTGAAGTGACTGTGTATGTCTTGCAGTGTGTGTAGCACAGATACAAATCAATGAAGGCAGTACATTAGTGCTACTGCATTTGTGTAATCTGGAAACAGTTGTATGTTGTTTGTCTTCCCTCATGATGGCTGTCTGTTGTGGCTTGTGTGGTCTTGTCCTTTTGCTGCATGGGGGGTGGGGAGTTAGGAGTGAAAACCTTAAAACCATGTTTCATTAATTTTGTTGCTTTAAGCTGAATACTAACTGGTGCATTAACACAGTTTCCTTATCTATCTATCTATCTATCTATCTATCTATCTATCTATCTATCTATCTATCTATCTATTATAGTGGTGTGATAGCACCACTATAGTTAGGGTCCAGTAGGGTGTTCAGTGTTAAACCCCTAATTTTGCACATTAATATCCTTGGCACCATTTAATGAAATGAGCTGATATTTTGCATGTGTTGTCTAGGAGGCAAGGTCTTGATCTGTGAAAATTTCTGTGATGGCAGCTTGTGTGATTTCTGAGATCTGTGTATTTCATTTTTCATAAATGGCTAACTTTTTATATACTTAACATGGTTTTTTTTTTGCTCTCATCTACAGTCTGCAGTACATGGAATGGAATGTTTTCCCCACACTTAAGGGGATATGTCATGTCCTAAGGTAGCACCTTTGATACATCTAGTGAAAAAATATTAAATGGTTCCAGAGTTATAAGGCTTTAAAATGTAGTGTTTTCCATCCTGCTCATGTGCAATTGGGACTTTTGAGATAATGTATTGGTGCAAAATGAAAAGATTTGTTGTCGTGGATGCTCTTTTTTGATTTCTCACCACTTACATGGCAATTTTTTTGTGCTGTGACAACCACCATTTTGTTGATTTTTTCCACGAACTAACAAACATGGAAAACACATACACAATGCTGCCATTTTAAAAAACAAACATCAGAACCTAGCCAAACAAGACTCATTTAGCTAGATTTTGTTGTTTGTGTTTTGACTTGAGGGGCAGAAATACCCTTTCTGTCATTCAATATCCTGGGTACCCAGCTTGGTGAGAAGAGCCCCTGACCCGCGTTCTCTGTATGAGAACAGCAGTACTTTCTTGACTTCTGCAGCTACAGCTGGAACTCATGCTGTGGGCTACAATGACAGTAGTGATCCGCTATTTGCCTGGTGTCCAGTGGCGCAACCTCTCCCATCGCCATCAGATAATATTGTTGCCTTTCCCTTGTGTCTAGTGGCACCATCAGATCACAGTCCCAGTAATAGTTTTCTTTGTTTCCCTGGTGGCTAGTGGCACCCCCCCACCTTCTGATTGCCTTCCCCGTAAATTGTGTCTGTCTCTCTGATGGCTAGTGGCACCCTCCTATCACTGTCCCCATATTTGTCTTTGTCTCCCTGGTGGCTAGTGGCACTCCCACCTTCTGATCTCCATCCCCATTCATTTTTTCTCATTCCCTGATGTCTAGTGCCATCCTCCCCAGTGGGGTCCCCATAATAGTTTTCTATTTTTACCTGGTGGCTAGTGGTACCCCCCACCTTCAGAACACCATAGCCTATACATTTGGTCTCTTTCCATGGTGTCCTGTGGCACCCCCCACCTTCTGTTCACCGTCATGCTCTGTAAAAAATGAAAATGGTCCCTCAATGTCTTTTTTCTTTACACCTGAGAGAAAGAACATGGTCCCTCTCCAATGCAACCCCCCCACTCTGACCTCCCACCAAGCAACTACCACCCTGAACCCCCCTCCCCCGCCACAGAGCCTCACTCACCAGAACAGGTCCCAGGGTGAAGATCCACTCTACAGTTTAAGAAACATCTTGCTGCTAGAACCAACACCTGCAATAAGGTAATTGTGGTTCAATGTATTTCAATGGTGTTTTCAACTTAGTGGCATAACTTTGCCATTTTTTTTCTTATTTTCAACCCAAATTTTCAACATGGCCTTTTTGGGACCCCATCACACAAACATTGTTGCTGGAATTATGCAAATCCACCCTGCGATGTAATTTTGCAGTCAATTGGTGAAATCTCCTTTTGGGCAGGATTTGAACATTTTCACCAATCTTGTTCATGAGGTGGGGTCATAAAAAGGCTTTTTTGAAAATTTCGGGTCAAAATATGTAAAAATGGCAAAGTTCCTGATTACTGT
Organism: Neoceratodus forsteri; assembly: GCA_016271365.2. NCBI lineage: Eukaryota > Metazoa > Chordata > Ceratodontiformes > Ceratodontidae > Neoceratodus > Neoceratodus forsteri. The sequence continues at coordinate 695,946,612 of CM057451.1, read as the reverse complement.
CCCATTTGGTTGGCCTTGGAATAAGAGCAGATATCTGAAGCAGGCCTGTCCCTGCCTGCTCTTTTGTTTACTGTCACATGTGACTTACCTATTAGCCTTATTAATTCCTTAATTGGTTTGTCTGTCTGGGTTCATTCCCAACTTTGTGCATTTTTGAAATGCAAACAGGTGCAGGATATTTCCAAACCTGTTTTCCTGAATGTTAACTTCAAAATTGGAGGGAAGGTCCTTACACCTACATTGCTGCTGCAACTTTAGTTGTTAGGGTGTGTGACTTACTCCAAAATGGCTCGTTGTTATCCTCTAAGGAAATTCTAAGTCTTTACCAGTTAGACAACAAGTTAGTATTCATGGTCTACCAGCTACAATATGTGCTCCTGCAAAGATTTGGGACAACCTTTGGGGATATTAATTTCTCAGAATTTTTGCAAACATTGCTGGCCCTAGTCTTACTCCCACATTCAGTCTCCAAATTGTACTCTGCCTTATTTTCCAAGATTTTTCAAGAAATGGAGGTTATTTCCTAGTACTGGAATATTCAGTTCCTGCAGCATGTTTTCAATTGGCGTAAGATCTGGAGAGACCTGTATACTTATACTTCTCAAGACAAGTTGAGGCTCACCCAATTCATATTTTGAATAACATGTATTTTACCCCATCTAAATTAATGAAGATGGGTAGACTTCAATCTCCTGCATGCACGTGATGTGGGCAAGCCCAGGGGGTGCTTCACCATATTTTTGGGGAGTGTTCGAAAGTGTTCCTTTTATGGGCTTTAATCAGGACTAAAGCCTACCCCTTGTTGGGAATTGACAGGTACTTTACTCCTGATGTCTGCTTGGTAGGAGATTACAGTACTATAGAAGTGAAAGAATGTGGATATTTCATGGCTCTAATTTCCCTGTCAGTTAAATGGCTGATACTCAATCACTGGCTTGATGCTATCTCCCTGTCATACCATGAATGGTTGCAGGAGCTCTTATTTAATATCTGGGTGGAATGGATGACTGCGAGATTGCATAACTAGCTTTCATCCTTCAATAAGAAATGGAGTAAGTTGCAGCAGTCAATCAATCAATCAATCAAAATCTTTATTTATCCAGGCGAACATCATTGAGCAGAGCTCTTTTAGAAGATGGACCTGGCTAGAACAGGGTCGAGTAACATCCATCATAAAAACATATAAATACATGTAAATAAGTATATAAACACAAACACAATGGTGCAGTAACAGGGGAGTCAAATGATAAAAGGGAGACAAGGCAAGCCATAACAGTGGAGGATTCAAATACAAGGGGGCAGGTCCACCATTGAACCATGCAACTGTATATAAACCATGTTCTCTGTATAGAAGAACCAGTTAGTTCATTTACCAGTGGCAGTCACTAGTACTAGCCATGAATATGGCTTGGAGAACCACCAACTAATGGCAGATGGGGTACCAGGAGGGGTATGTAATATGTAAGCAGAGGATAAACATTGTGAGAAGTGAAGTCCCAAGTATAGGTCAGTAGAACTGATGCAGTGGGGGGGGCCTACGGGGAGAGGGAAAGGGGAGTTAGGACTTTTATAGTATGATTGCATGTAGATTGTGGATGAGTGCAGTATAGAGTTGTGAAAAGAAGACTGGAGAAAGTGGGAAGATAGACCAGTATCAAAGGGAGAACAGAGGCATCAAGGTGTTACATGAAAGCATGATGACAGACCAGGGCTAAGGAGGAGACAAGCACTAGAATTAGTTAGTTCATGGTTAAATGGTACAGATTAGCATGATGACAATTCATGGTCATGGGAAACAATTGCACTGATCATTTCTGAGACATGAATATAAGAGCTTGAAAGAAGAGATGCCGATGGGTGACCTCAGTTTCTGTTTTTTTGCAATTTATTCCACAAGGAGGACAGTGTAAAGCTTATAGCAGCCCTGCCAAAGTGAGAGTTAACTTTGGGAACCATCAGTAGGAGAGATTTACAACTTCTCAGGGCGTAATTGCCTATTGGTTTTATATGAAGACAGACTGTAATGTATTGGGGCATTTTTTTGGAGATGGCTCTCAGGGTCCATAAGGCTGCATTTTTATCATGCCTGAATTGAAGAGAACTCCACCCCACTGATTAATATAGGGAGCAGTGGTGAGTGGAATAAGGCAGGCCTGTGATGAACCTCAAAGCTCTGTGATATAATGTGTCAAGTTTTGTGAGGTAGGAAATGGGATAGTGACTGTAGAGGATGTCAGCATAATCTATCAAGGATAGAAAGGTTGATTGTACCAGCTGTAGTTTGGCATCTCTAGTTAAGAAGCGGGCTATCCTAAAGAACAGGCCAAGTCTCTGTTGTAATTTTTTGAGTAATTCTTCAACGTGATCTATAAAGGAGAGCCTATGGTCCAGCCATACTCCCAGGTATTTGAATTTAGGGACAAATTCCAACTTCTCACCAAGAACTGTAGTAATCTGCAGCACAGAATCTGATAGGACTGAATTTACCATTTGGGCAGAGGGAGAAAAGAGCATTGCTTTTGTTTTCTTGGCATTAAGTAATAGTTTTTTGTTTAGGAGTTGGTGTTGTAGCAGGTTGAACTCAGATTGAAGATCATTACATGCAGATTGTAATGACTTGCGGCTTATGTAAAGACCTGTGTCATCTGCAAACAGATGAATGTTGACCTTAGTTATGCTTTCATCAATATTGTTGATGTATATTGCAAATAAGATTGGTCCTAAGATAGAACCCTGGGGAACACCTCTCAGGAGAGGTTTGAGAGTTGAGAGATCTCCTTCCACTTTCACCTGCTGGAAACGATCAGGGAGGCAGTTGTTGAACCACTGTAAAGATAATGGGTCAGCATCCAGTGAGGTCAGGGAAGAGAGTAGCAGAGAATGGTCGACAGTGTCGAAGGCCTTGCTCAGGTCCAAGAATACAGTGCAGGTGTAATTCCTGTTGTCTAGCTCTCTTTGCCAGTCATTAGTCACTTTGGCAAGTGCTGTGATGGTGCTATGTTTAGCTCTAAACCCTGATTGGACTAGATTAAGCAGGTTATTAGCTTCTAGATACTGCCTCAGCTAGTTACTTATGACTTTTTCAAGTAATTTTGACAAGACCGGAAGAATCTAAATCGGTCTGTAATTATTTAGATCACAGGGATTTCCGGACTTGAACAGAGGTATGATGTGTGCTGTTTTCCATATTGAAGGAATGGATCCTTGAGTTAATAATAGGTTAAGTAAATGAGTTATGGGCACGGCTAACACATGGATGGCCACCTTCAAAAAATATGGGTCGAGGGTATCCGCACCAGCACTTTTTTTATATCCAGTTTTAGCAATAGGTCTTCAACTTCTTTCAGAGTAGTAGGACACAAGGAGAAGACTGAATCGGTGACGCTAGGATCTGCACCGTGATTATCCACCTGAGAGCGTATCAAATTCGCAGGGGAATTGTCGAAGGCTAAGACTGCAGTTGCAAAGTGATTATTGAAGGAATCCAGAACTTCCAGTCTGTCACTAATGGTGTTATTGTTTAAGGAGATTTCATCAGGTAGTGAGCCACCGGACGTGTGACCAGACAAGTCCTTGACGGTTTTCCAAAATTTTGTAGGATTTTTGGAGGCAGAGATAAATTCAGAATGATAGTATGCAGCTTTTGTATCTCTAACCATTCTAGTACATGAGTTTCGTGCCCTTTTGAACTTGCACCAGTCCGCAGCAGACTGGGTTTTGTGTGCTTTTTTCCATAGGTTATCTCTTTCAGTCAATGCAGATTTTAATAATGGTGTGAACCATCTACATGCATTTTTTTCTATTCGCACCTTAACTATAGGGGCATATTTATTTAGGGTGTCTAGGATAATTTTGCTGAATATGTCAAATGCTGATTGCATGTTTTTTGCCAAATAGAACTCTTGCCAATACAAGGAGTGTTTCAATTCATTTATGTAGGCAGTGAGATCAAAGTTCCATCTAGATCTCTTGGCAGCAAACTTTGGCAAAGTAGTAGGTTTGTTGCTTGATCTTATGCAAGCAATAAATGAATGATCACTGATATCACTGAAGAAGGTGCCGGCAAAGGAGAAGAGATGTGGTTTATTCACTAGGATAACATCTAGCAGGGAGCTGATACCCACATTATTTTTATTTACTCATGTTGGTTCGACAATGAGTTCCGATAACCCATGGGTGTCACAGAAAGCTACGAGAGGAGTGGCGGTTTTGGATAGTCAGTCTAAATTAAGATCCCCAAGCATAATTATTTCTGAGGATTGTTGTTCTATGATATTACTCAGATGAGGTAACAATTGTAGATCAGCAGAAGGAGGTCTATAGCACCCTATGATACATAATATTGAAGTGTGCGAGATGGTGACTTGAAGAGACAGACATTCATAAGCATTTGCAACAGATAAAGCACTCAGACAGGATGCTGTATACCTATCCCTGACATAGATGGCAACCTCTCCACCCTTGGAGTGTCTGTCTGCTCTAAATAGTAAATAGCTAGGGATATTGACTTCCCTGTCAGAGGTGGCCAGTCAAAGCCAGGTTTCTGAAACCACTAGGATGTCTGGTCGAGTATTGAGGACCCAGGCCTGGAACATGGAGAACTTTTTTAACAGAATGCATACATTAATGTGGAGGAAACTCATGCTTTTCAGTGTGGCAAGGTCAGAGGGTGATGTGATTGCAGCTGGTGGCCCCAGATTGAGCTCCACATTTCCTGAGCACAGGAGAAGGAGTAAAAGTTTTCTTAGAGTGGCAATAATAAGCTTTGTACTGGTAACCCCTTTACATCGTTATGGGCCATTGTCCTGGGGGTTCCCCCCAACATTTTTTGCCCATCCCACTAAGGGTGGCAGAGATGAGTACTCTGACTGTTATCTGTAGAGGTGACGCCTCTATGATGTTGGCAGAAGTCATAAGCAGAGGTGGTAATTTATTTTGTGTACCAGTGTTAAAAGAAATATGAAAATGGTGTTGAAGAATTGGGGAGTGGAAAAGGCATATATCCACGTAGGGACAGGAACTAGTTACAGAGCAGATCAGATTAGTATCCACAGTAATAAAGGCTTGAGGTGGCATATATTGGGCATGCAATATGAGATAGAAGAAGGACCAGAACAGGATCCACAATTTGACTCACATAGTGGAATAAGGATGGGGGGAGCTAGAGAGGAGTGAGCTAGAAAACCGGGGCGGGGTTTATGTGTATTTAATCAGGACCGGGGGGGGTTGGCAAAAAAATTGGGAGCTAGAGTTCCATTCCTGGAGGCAATCAGTCCCTGAGGGCAAGTCTGTACCTGCGTTTCTGTGAGGGGCTGGTGGCTTCAGACCTGTACTGAGGGGTGGCAGTCTGGCAGGTCAGATTTGTCAGAGAACCACGGCTGTGGCTCTCAGACTACCTGGAAGGAGAAGACAGAGGAGAATTAAATAAGAAAGTCAGAGGGGGTGGGGCTGCTCGTGGAGCTAAAAAGAATTGCAGACTGGATTAAACAGGTCGGGTGTTGCAGACCAAGATGTTAGGCAAGGTGCCTCCAAGTCTGAGTGAGCAATAACAGGGCTATTTAAAACACAATACTAGTGTAAAAAAGTGAAGGGGGGTTTCAAAGGCCTGAGCTGAGATCGCTACTGGTCTTATCAAGAACACAATACAGGCGTTTACATTAAATCAGAAAACTTCAGCTATAAAATACAAATAAGACAGTTTTAACAGAAAACATAATCTAGCACAATATAATCAAACATTAACAGTGCAGAGCTATATGGAGCCAATCAGAGTGCTCCTGGGGCTGCCTGCAGCCAGTGGGCCACAGCAGTAAAATACTCTGGATTTAAACCCAGAGACAACTGTCCTCATGTAAAGAAAGTAAAAATCAGCAGCTAGGGCTCCCTTCCTGGAGGTAATCAGTCCCTGAGGGCAAGTCCGTACCTGCATTTCTGTGAGGGTCTAGTGGCTTCAGACCTGGAATGCGGGTGGCAGTCTGGCAGGTTGGATTCATCAGAGAACCATGTCTGTGGCTCTCAGACTTCCTGCATTTCTGTGAGGGTCTAGTGGCTTCAGACCTGGAATGCGGGTGGCAGTCTGGCAGGTTGGGTTCATCGGAGAACCACGGCTGTGGCTCTCAGACTACCTGCGTTTCTGTGAGGGGCTGGTGGCTTCAGATCTGGACTGTGGGTGGCAGTCTGGCAGGTCAGGTTCATCAGAGAACCACAGCTGTGGCTCTCAGACTGCATGCCCTGTAAACAGTGTAGGTGCTATTACATGGGCTTTCTGATGGATTTACTACCTGTTACCTGTAGTAGTTTAGAATGCCCATTAATACGGGCTATTATTTTCCCCTGACTCTCTTATGGCTGTGCCACTCTGCCTGGGAGAGGGGTGGGGGGTGGAGGGACACTTTTTTTTTCCTTTCAACTCTATTTATTCTCCCTTACCAGTGGCCTCTCTCCAGAGTGATCTCTCTGTGTGTCTGCTCTGCCTGTCCAGCCTGAAGTCCTGACATGCAACTCCAGTGACGGACACCGCCTCTTCATGTGTGGCCAGCCCCTTAACCCCACAGATCTACAGTAAGTCCCCTGAGGAAGGACTGCCACTCTCCTATCCTGGTGATCTATCTATAGTGCTGGAAGGGTGCAGCACATTAGGAGGGACCAGACCCACCTTCACCTACCACTGGCAGGGGGTGTTTCCTTGTTTTTTGTTCCCGGCAGTGCAGACATCCAGTGATGCCTAGTGCAATGTGGGTGCACTCACACACTCACCTACAGGACATCTGCCATGCTGCCATACCACTCAGAAACATACTGTGTAACCGAGCCCCCAATCTCCACTAGGGGCTGACAACGCTGCGCAGTGCAGACTCACCCTCTCCAGAAAAGGAGAACTCCCAGGTGGGAGTTTGATCCAAGTCCATACCCTCCCCCCTGCTGACCCCCATGGCCCAAGTCTGCTCCCAAACCCAGGTCGCCGGCGTGGCGTGAGTTATGATGTCCAACACCTCAACCGTCAGTGCCACCAACACAAGGTGACATGGTTTGTGTATTGTCTTTTGTTGTTCTTATTGTATAGCTGTACCATTTGTTTGTCTGTATTATAGATCTTTCAATAAAGTATATCAGATTTTAAAAAAATGCCAAAGTTGTGGGCATGCATTGAAATTTTACTATGCTCATTTGTAGCTTTGGCAAATTTAAATATTCTGACCCCAAATTTTCAACATAGCCATTTTTTACACCACCTCATGAATGCAACAGCTGTTATTTTTTAAAATCCTGGTCAAAATGTGTTTTCACACCAGTGATATGGAATGATGTTGTGGTAGAGCAGAATGGTGTTTCGGCAGGGATTTGAAAGATCTCGGCATGGCATTCATGAGGTGGGGTAATAACAAGGCTATGCTGACAATTTGGTTGCTGTTTTGGCTGAAATGCAAGTGCAGGGCTCTCTGCTTCTGTGGCAGCATACATGTTTGCATCTATGAAGCAATGGGAGCACAGGGCCCAGAGGGCTCTCCATTTCCACAGACAAATTAGGATTTAATTATACTATCTAAAAAACTAAGGAGATAATTTGCAAAAAATATACTGCATTAATGCACCAGTTAGGGTAACTTAATGTCACAAAAACAGGGAAATGTGGTGTTTGAGTTTCCAGCCCTAATGATCCCCATCTCCCCTAAGCAGCAAAATGAAAAAAATATTAGGGTTTGGGGTCTCCAGAGTCCTGATAAATCAGTTGTGGGGTCTTCCTTGGGGTTTGTAAACCCTAATGCTCCCTCTTTCTCCCTGTAGGTCCTGCATGAAGAAAGGAGATCATGTGTGATGTTTGCTCACAGAATGGAGTGGGCATTAGGGTTGACAAACCCCAATGAAGACCCCATTGCTGATTCGCCATTACTCTGGAGACCCAAAACCCTAATGTTTTTTTTCTTTTGCTGCATGGAGGGGGGGGGATAGTTGAAAACCCTAATGCCACATTTCTCTACATTTGTGGCATTAAGTTACCCTGTATTTTTTGCAAATTTACAGTAGATATCAATATAGATATAGATACAGATACAGATACAGATATAAATATAGATATATATTCAGTGGCATGAAAAAGTCTTTGCTCCCTTCCTGATGTTCTCTATTATTGCATATTTGTCACACTGGATGTTTTCAGATCTTTAGACAAAATGTAATATTAGATAAAGGGAACCTGAGTGAACAAATAACACTTGTTTTTTATTACTTATTTCAGTTATTTAATGAAAACAGTTAACCAACACCAACTGGCACTGTGTGAAACAGTAATTTCCCCCTAGTTAAATCAACCCAATTAAAGGGATAATTAGAGTCAGCTGATTGAACACAGCCAGGCTTGATTACAGCCAGCCCTGCTCAATATAAACCTCACTTATTTTGACCCTTACCATCAGAGTCACATTGCCAGCACAAAGATTCAACAAACACATTATGCCACGATCAAAGGAAGTTCCTGAAAGATCAGAAAAAGTTATTGCTATCTATCAGTCTGGAAAGGGTTACAAGCTATTTCAAGGCTCTGGGACTCCATCGAACCACAGTGAGAGCCATAATCTCCAAATGGAGAACACTTGGAACAATAGTGAATCTTCCCAGGAGTGGGCGGCCTGCCAAAATTACTCCAAGGGCACAGCGTAAAATCATCCAGGATGTCTCAAAGGATCCTAAAACAACATCCAAAGAACTGCAGGCTTCTCTTCCTCAGCTAAGGTCAGTGTTCATGACTCCACAATCAGAAAGAGACTGGGCAAAAATGGGCTTCATGGGAGAGTAGCAAGGCGGAAACCACTGCTAACCAAGAAGAACATAAATGCTCATCTCTCATTTGCCAAGAAGCACCTGGATGATCCACAAGCCTTTCGGGAAAATGTTCTATGGACAGATGAGTCCAAAGTGGAACTTTTTGGACGACATGGATCCCATTATGTCTGACGTAAAGCAAATACAGCATTCCACAGTAAGAACATCATACCAACAGTCAAACATGGTGGTGGTAGTGTGATGGTGTGGGGATGCTTTGCTACCTCAGGACCTGGACGACTTGCCATAATTGAAGGAACCATGAATTCTGCTCTATACCAGAAAATTCTTAAGGAGAATGTCCGGTCATCTGTCTGTCAGCTGATGCTGAAGCGTAGTTGGGTCATGCAGCAAGACAATGATCCAAAACACAAAAGCAAGTCCACATCAGAATGGCTGAAAAGAAGTAAAATTAAAGTTCTGGAGTGGCCTAGTCAAAGTCCAGACCTAAACCCAATAGAGATGCTGTGGCAGGACCTGAAACGAGCAGTTCATGCTCGAAAACCTACCAATGTTACTGAATTAAAGCAGTTCTGTGAGGAAGAATGGGCTAAAATTCCTCCACAGCGATGTGAAAGACTGATATTGAATTATAGGAAGCGTTTGGTTGCAGTCATTGCAGCTAAAGGTGGCGTAACCAGTTATTAAGTGTAAGGGGGCAATTACTTTTTCACACAGTGCCAGTTGGTGTTGGTTAACTGTTTTCATTAAGTAAATGAAATACGTAAAAGAAAACAAGTGTTATTTGTTCACTCAGGTTCCATTTATCTAATATTACATTTTGTCTAAAGACCTGAAAACATCCAGTGTGACAAATATGCAATAACAGAGAACATCATGAAGGGCGCAAATACTTTTTCACCCCACTGTTCATTGTAAAAAAACTGTGTAAATGCACCAGTTAGGGTTCAATATAAAGCAATAAAAATTGGGAAATGTGATGTTGGGGTTTCCAACACTAACTTCCCACCCCCAGGCAGAAAACAAGAACACACAAGCAACCAGTCGTCATCAGGTAAGACCAACGACATTCAACTGTTTCCAAATGACACAATAGACACCTATCATAAGGGTCCAGTGCTTTTGCAGCCCTGACTACACATGGAAAGTACAAGTCATACACACCCACTTTTGGCTGCAGATAGAAATACAGCAAGTGAGGAGTCCATTTAGCTTAATAAGTGCAGGGCTCCCTGGCTTTGTGTTTCCATGTGGCTATAAATGCAGATGCACAGGATCCTCCGGGCCCTATGCCAATTACCCACTTGTGGCTCCTCTGAGCCCTGCACTTACATGTGGCTGTAGATGCACATGCACAAAGCACTCTGGGCCCTGCACCAAGTGAAGAGTTCATCTGGGCATAGTAGAACATGGCCCACTGGATAAGGTATTATGTCAGTTTCCAGATCTGTGTCATCTGGAAACAGTTGTACTGTATGCTGTTTGTCTTACCTGTCCATTGCGGTCTGTAGTTGTTTGTGTGATTTTGTCATTTTGCCACTTTGGGTGGTGGGAAGTTAGGGCTGGAAACACTAATGCCACATTTACCTGCTTTTGTTCCTTTAAGTTGAAACCTAACTGGTGCATTAATGCAGTTTTTTTGCAAAGAATTTCCTTTCTTTTTGAGATAGTGGACTTGTATCCTTGGTCACTCAGGACCCTTTGGGATCTGCCTGAACAGATCAGTCTGGCTGTGGAAGAGCAGGGCCTTCTGGGGCCTGAACTTCCATGTGGCTACAGATGCAGACTCAAAGGACCCTCCCAGCCCAGCACGTGAACAGTCTATGTGGCTGTAGAAGCACGGGGCCCTCGTGGCCCTCCTCTCCTGTGCAGCTACAGGTGCAGATGTGTGGGTCCAGAAGAGCCCTATGCCAAATGAGGAGTCCAACAAGTTGCAGAAGTGCAGGGTCCTCTGAGCCCTGCACTCCATGCAGCTACAGATGCAGAAAGTGTTGAGTCCATCTGGGTACAGAACCACAGGGCCCTGTAAGCCCTGTACTTTCTCACCAAGTGAGGAGTTCCTCTAGCTGTGGAAGTGCACTGTGCAGCTATAGATGTAGATATGCATGGCCCAGAGATACTTGCACCAAATGCAGAGTTCATCAGGCTGTGGAAGCACAGGGCCCTTCGGGCCTTTCACTCCTGTGCAGCTACAGATGCAGATGTGTAGGGCCCACTGGGCCCTGTGCCAAGTGATGAGTACATCTAGGTGTGAAAACACAGGACTTTCTGGACCCTGCACTTCTGTGCAGCTACACATATGGACATGCAGGGCCCTTCCTTCATAACTTTGTAGTTTTTCAACATTTTGACCTCAACTTTTCAACATGGTCTTTTTATTACCCCACCTCATGAACAAGTTAGGTGACATTTTTCAAATCCTGTCTGACAGCTAATTTCATGGAATGACTGCAAAAATCACCTTCTGGGATATATCTGAAAAATGTCACCTTCTTGGTTCATGAGGTGTGGTCAAAAATAGAGGCCATGTAGAAAATGTTAGGAAAAATCTTTTAAAACACCCTTGTTATAAACAGAAGTTGTTTTTCTCTACAAAGAAAATGTTCTTCTTTCCTGAGCAGATTTACTTCTTTCATTTGGTCTCAAGAAAGAAGAAATCTCACAAAAGAAAAGATCATGCAAGAAGAATCACACTTCACAAAGGAGAAATTCTTTCATGAGTTTCTTTTGATAAAAAAGATCATGAAACAAGACATGTCATGAAAGAAGATCATGAAGGAATAATCTAACATCATGGATAAAGAAATTCTTCTTTCATGAGCTTCTTCTGATGCAAAAGAAGCTCACAAAACAAACATCTCACAAAAGAAGGCTAGGAAAAAAGACATTTCTTCTTTTCTGAGATCCAGTTCTTCATTTGTGAGCCAAGATTCTTCTTTCATGAAACTCATGAAAGAAGAATTTTGGCTCATGAAAGAAGACTCTTAATCCTTTGCCAAGCCTTCTATCAAGGATTTTAGGGATGACCGAAAACCATCGTTTTTTGAAAAACAAATCCAGAGTTGAAATCTGTTTAGATAGATTTATGTGTTTCTTTTTGTTCAGGACATCATTTTCATGGGTTTTCAATTTTTTTTTTTTAAATGAGAAACACGATGACAGCCATATGACAAAATGGGGGAACATAGGACTGAAGAATATTTCTCATGAAAGAATGTAGACTCAGAGAAGATTCTTCTTTTGTGCATTGTAAATTCTTCTTTCGCGTCGGACACACAGTATAAATGAAAGACCCCACTGCACATGCTCAGAATCAAAATTTCAAATCCTTATAATTTCAGAACTGATTAATGTCATAATTTTTCATCAAAGCAAAAGAGGCCTCTTTCTAGGTTGAGCCTCTTCTACTCTGATAATTTCGGAACAGATTTCCAAATCATCTAGTCTGCAGATGACAGCAAAAAAACAGCCAAAAATCTGATATTTACACTTTTTAACTATCCAGATCTAGGAACCCAGACATCTGACCATCAGGAAACTTGCCAGATCAAGAGACCTTTTCTTCTCAGACTGTGCATGCAGAATTGTGTGCAGTTCCATTGAATGGAGGGACGGGTAATGTTATTAAGGTGCAAAGTTAGGGGTTTAACATTAAACACCCTACTCAACCATAACCATGAGGTCACTACCATGCCCCTATAATGTAAGTGTGTGTATGTGTATGTTTGCATGCGTGTGTGCATGTGCATGCATTCGTGCATGCGTGCGTGTGTGCCTGTGTGTGTGTGTAATCTGCCTTTTCTTTTTACAAGAAAGGTAAACTGACAACTAGTTTTCAGGTGCATCCTGGGGGGACGGTATATGGAACTGTTTTGTTGACTGGCAGAATGTGGGCCATAACAACATGGGAAGCTCCCCTACTCTTCTTCATTAAGTGCCATATGATCTTTAACTTCTACCTTGACAGTGACAAAAGAAAGGTAGAGAGATCCTGGTTTAATGTCTTATCTGAAGCATGGCACCTCATCGGTGCAGCACCCACCTCATGCTACACTAGAGTTTCAGTTATACTGTAGATATTATCCCAAGTACCTGGTGTGGGGCTAGAACCCATGACTTTCCAATTTTACACCCTAGAGGCAAGTCTGCAAATGTATTTCCTCAAATAGAAGCCACCCTGTAATAGAAGCTGCCCTCTATTACAAGTTGCAAGGAAAAATGCAGAATTGTAATTAGAAGCCATGGCTTGTAATCAGCAGTGCTGCTGAGTTTAACCCACCCTTAGCCCACCCTCGCTCTACTCCCCTTTATTAGCCCATACTATACCAATCTGGATTTTCAAATGCTGAAGTTATTCTGGCTCACAGTAAGTTTATTAGTTAACGAGATGTATGCAAAGTTTTTGGTGTCAGTGTTTCAGTGTTTCAGCATCTGCTCCAGTCACCAGTCTAAACAGTCTTCACCTAGACCACTGTCTACTCCCCAGCTCACTTGATCCCAGATAACCAAACTAAACAGAACCAGATTGCTATAGCAAGCAAAAAGAATGAAAAACTAAACAAAACTACAATACACAAACATTGAATCTGTTTGGATGCTGAACGCTGGAACCACATGGTCCGCCAACTTAGCAATGATGAGAATTTCACTATTATAACTTGTGTTGTTGGTATGTTAACTGCTGCACTACTTAGCAAAGGTAAATCTAAACTTAATCATCATTAAAGGCATCTAAAAAGGTAAAGGAGATGTTTCTATAGAGTGTTTTGCTTTTTGTCTCCTCACAATCAGGCAGCCTTTTTGAGCATTTCTAATAGAAGCCATGCTCTAATACTAGCCTCCCTTGAGTAGAAGCCAAGGCTGAAAACAGCAGATTGCTTATAGAAGCCTCAGCTTCTGTTCAGTGAAATATGGTATCTACTGAACCAGTGAAACTGATATATGAACAGAACTGGTATGAACATTGATGGGTTTATTTACAAAAGAAATTATAAAAGTTGAGTTTAATTTAACTTCTGATTGTCCACTTATAGAATGAGACATGCAGATGTTTTCTTGAACTTCAGCTACCATTACCCAAATCAGTATCAGTAAGGTACAGTGGTGGCCAGTGATGAGATGTACTGTCAGGAAATACCACAGAAATCCATAGAAACATAGAACTGTGATATTGTACATGGAGAAAGAGGTATCTAAACTAAAGGAATGTTTATTGACCACATACAACCACCAGGTAGAGTAATGCTTGTGCAACTTGTGGTAGTCAACTTCTAGATGAATGGTTGGATGTTGACTGTCACTTGCAGTTACTTTGGCCATTCATATTCTCTTTCCTCTAAAGGACTACCACCCTGTTGGAGTACCAAGAAGGCAAAAGAACCTCTTGAGGAGGGTTCCCACCTCTAGAAGTATTGCAGGACTGTGATTCCTTTGTCTAAAGGTACCTTAGGAAGGAACCCAAGGAGGGAAGCGAGCTACTGGAGGAAGAGGGCAGATGGTGGGAACAAAAACAGGGAATTCCAATCCAGGCTGAAGAAAGCTGGTTTATTTAACCCAAGAAGGTGGTTGGTTGCTCCTGCCCATCAAGCCATGTCCACTGGCTTTCATTTTTATGATGCCACTGTGAAATACATGTTTGTAGGGACATCACTGTAAATTAGCCTTGGCTCAATAACTTATCCCTGATAAAAACTTTGAAACTGTGATGTCCATATGTTTGCCTTTTAATTATCAGTCTTAAAGTCTTCCGCAGACAGTGTGTGATGTTATGTCTCAACACCTTGTATTGCCTTACTGGCTATATGCACAACTGCCAACATCCCTTTGTAACCTATTCAACATTTGTATGGACCGTACATGATCTGTGACAAAGACTATTAATTAAACTGTTTTGTCATTGCAACTTGAATGAGCAACATTGTGTATCTCCTCTTTGAATTGTTCAAAGAGCTGTAAGGTCACCATTGAAAATGAGATTCAGCTTAATGGTTCTTCTGTTTCAATGCTGAATGAATAATCATATGGGTCCCCATAATCTGTCATCAGCACTTGCTTGCGCTAGCAATGCATCAGTGCCAGCTCAGGACCACATATATACTCAGAACTAATGCACCCATGCTACAATGCTGAATATTGGGCAACAGTGAACAGAAACATAGAATTTGATCGCAGATAAGGACTGCTTGACCCATCTAGTCTGCCAATTTTTCTCTACCTACAGTGTCACCACAGACTGTACTTGATCTCTTACTCCTCCACATTCCACTAAGATTCTCTTATACCCACACCATACATTCTTAAACCCCACTACTGTTTTCACCCTCACCACCTCCACTGGAAGACTGTTCCAGGCATCCATCACTCTTTCCATAAAGAAGTACTTTATTTATTTGAAATGTTTTACCAGAAAAGACATACTGAGCTGGTAACAGCTCGATTCCAGATGTGTCCTGGGGGATGGGGAAGAGGGGAGAAGATAATAGATATAAAAATACATAATATATAATATACATAGAATGGAATATGTATACGAACAATAAACATGACAATTATGCCTAAGAATAAATTGGCAAAAAGCAATAAGTAATAAACTGTGGAACAGCACAAAAGAACAGCCAACTAAATATCAATGTAACAAAATAAAAATTGGGGAAATTACTAATATGGGAGAAGTGGGGGAGTGCTGAGTGACAGAGAATTAGGTAAGTTGCAGGCAAGAAGTAAACCCACTATCATAAGCAACTGCAGGAGTGAGTAGAGAACTTATGGAGGGGAGCTTTAAAGGCAGCAACGGATGAAGCAGAGTGAATATTATTTATTTATTTATGACTTTGGTAGCCTGATAGGTGCACTGATCCCAGGGACCATTTACAGGCACTACCCAGGCCTATGGGTATAGGCAGGCATACTCCAAGCACTCCATGGTGTGTAATTTTATTTAAGGGGGGGTAGCAAATTTGTTCTGAACTGCTTCCTTTTTCCATGAAAAGAAAGAAAATGCTGAACCTTTTTGTAATTTTATTCATAAGAGTTGAAATTAGAAGGACTGGTCACTAATACTCTCTTTGCATCCCAAGGACAATACAATCTTACAGGCTCTGAGCTGGTATGTGGGTGTCTTAGGGAAAAATGCATGGCATTTGTATTTACCCATGCATGGCAACAACTACTGTCATGAAATACATTTTATTTATTGTGCCAAATGAGGCAACAAGCACGATCCTGGTGTACATTTGTATATTGTCTGGCTACACCCCAGGGGGGGGGGTAGCTCACCCTAACAAGGGAGGGGGGTAGCAGTGAGTCCACTTGGTGTGCAGATCTGAAATCCCTGGCTACACCCCTGCCTAGGCCACTTACTGTGGCACAGAGTTAATCTAAACAGCAAGCATGAAGCAGAAGAGCAGTGTTACATGTAACAATAGAAAGTTATAATAGTACATTGAAATTCACAAATGGTAAACATAAAACCACAGTTTACAGGAAACGATACAATAAATCACAAATTATACAGGGATTAGAAATTTGTAGTCCTACTAGGCTAAAATAGTACTATGGAGAATGGAAAACAGTCAAAAATCCATCAGGTTGCTTAGGAAAAATCAAAGTTCACCAGTAAGCAACTAGGAAAAAGGGGTAGGTGAGGCAGATGGGGTGGAGGGGAGAAATGAGATGGGGAAGGGGTTTTAAGGAAGGGAGAAGTGTAGAGACACTAGTCATGTGGAATGGGTGGACTGGTGAAAAAAGGAACCCCAAACTTTAGGGAAATGAAATGAGAAAGCAGCCTGTTCAGTAGTAGATTTCATTTGAAAGAGAGCAAAAGAGTGACAGCAAGCATTACAAAGAGAGTAGAAGACAAAGGGGGGAGGGAGAGAAGAGAGGCTAGATACAAGGGGAAAGACCAAACCAAAATATGAAGATAAGAGAGACACAGTTGCTGAAATGCTTGACATCAAGTGGGGGAGGAAGAGGGAAGAATACAATCTACAATGATGAGTGCACATGGGTTTATTAAGAACAAAGCTAAAGTAGACTTTGGAGCAGCACTGTGAACAATGGGGGCTGATTCCAAGATGAATGGTGTAACTTGCACTCAGTTGTGAGTTATGCCATTTACCCCTATGCCAGGAACCCTACACTGCATTCCAAGAGTGGCAGGGTCCCAGCACTTGCGACATGTGAGATATGCCATGCACAGGATACCACCACACACATGGCATATTGTAGCCACATGTCACAACTTGCAGCCGGCAACAGATGGCCCCTCGAAGCCCCCCCACCCCGGATCACCTCAACACACACCAGGGGGAATGGGGGGGTAGGACAGATGGTACAGGTGTCTGGGAGGGGCACTAGAAATGGACCCTTGGGGGTCCCAGATGATTGGTGAGTTGGGGGCAGGGGTGTGCTTGAAGGGGCTTGGGGACAGTTGGGCACTGTTTCTGCAGTGCTGCGTAGCAGCACCCGATGGTGCCAGCCGTCGGATGCCACTTAGGACAGCTCTGAGCTGTCATAGGTTCTGTACACCACTGCACCTCTTGGAATGGCAACTTCGGGTTACAACAGCCACCCTGCTGGAATTGGGCATTCTGGCTGTCGTAACTCACACTTATGCCAGGTGTTGCGGGCTGTGGCGTAATGGGTGGCGTAACCCACAAATGTCATAGCCTGCAGCTGCCATGGTGTATCTTGCAACTTGGAATAGGGACTGGCATATCACCTGGCATAAGTAGCAAGATATGCCATGGGGTTTGGTGTATCTCACCTTATGCTGGTGTATCCCCTCCTGGAATTGGGCCCAAGATCTCCATTGTCAAAAATGGGCAAAATCATCTTGGTGAGTATTTCTCTGTGGGCAGGAAGTGGAATGCTTCTCTTGTTTCTGTAAAGTGCCCCAAGTTTGCCAGCCTGGTGGTGTAGAGGGCTGAGGTGCCATGTGTGTATTATCTCTTACCACACCAGCAACCTGAGTTCAGGAACGAATCTGAGTCACATGCAGTTGGCTCAGGGGAGAGGATTGAGAGTCCAATTAACTGATATCCTCTCCTGGGTGGAGAGAGGGATGTGACACTGGTCTTAAGTGATGCTCAGTAGAGGCTGTGTGTACACCAAGATTGGGCCACCTCAGGACAGTGTTGGAGGTTTCGGCAAATTTCCACAAGCTGTGAGAGCACGCTCAGTCTGCACTGTATGCCATTGCATGTCCACGTCTCGGGAAGACCACTCAACTTAAGAAACTGAGAGTCCAGGTACCTTAAGCTTGTCCAGTAGAATAGGATGGGCTACAGTGTAGAAAACTTTAGCTAAGTCGACAAACATACTTGAGGTGACATCGTCTTGATGAATGCCAGAGAGCATACCATCAGTAAACTGGAAGAGAGAGGTGGTACTGGAATGAAACTTCCTAAAGCCAGACTAGAAGGGAATACAAAAGGAGGCTCAGACAAGAAAATCAGAGAGTTGGAAAAGAATTAGATGTTCCTGGAGCTAAGCTAAAGTGGGAAGGAGAGACAGATAGGTCAGAAGTTACTAGTGGACGAGAGATCAACCCCTATGGGAAAGGGAATGACAGTAGCCAGCTTCCATGAGTCTGGGACAAAGGATAAGGAGAAAAAGAGGTTAAGGAGACAATAAATAGGAAGAGCAATGGCATGAGCAGAGGGAAATAATAGTCTAGGGTCAAGACCATCAGAACTTCCACACTTGTAAGGATTAAGAGCCAAAAGGGCCTTAAGAGGTTTCCATGTCACCGCAGCAACAGGAAATTTGCCGATCATCACTACAGTGATGGCACAATGCCGCCAATTGGCATTGTGCCATTGCTGTACAAAAGTGCGTTTTCTAAGGGGGGGCTTTGCCACCCCCGCACTCCCTGCACTTTAGATCACCCCCTCCAAGCTGGAGTTGGTTTGGGGGAGGGGGCGAACTCCCAAGAGACAGCAGCAGCATCTGGAAATCAGCAGACCATCACAGTGAACTGTTGATTTTGTCGTTGGGGTGGTCTTCACTGTGTTCCTGTCACTGTGGGAATGGTATACCCTTACGAGCAACAGCAGGGGTAATGGGAGAAAAAGGAAAAAAAAAGGGAGGAGGGGGATGGAGGCAGAGTTTGAGAGATAAAGTGAGAGGTAATAGAAGAAGAGAGAGAGAGAGAGAGGAAGAATAGAGGGAGGATGATGAGGAGGAGCAGAAGAGTGAAAAAGTGCAACAATAGTAGAAGGAATTGAAAAAAGAGGCAACTGCATCAGGATCAGAGAAGTAGTATTGCCCATCTTGAGAACAGGTAGAGAGGACTGAGTTGGAGGAGAGAAAAGTGAATGAATAACTTTCCAGAACTTAGTGGGGTGGGTAATGTTCTGGAGTGAGATTGTGAAATATTCAGACTTTGCAAGCCTAGTAGCTTTACTAAAAGCATGTCAAATGAACTGTTACATAGCTTCACGGCCGCCGCACCTGGCGTCGCCCGACATCTTGGCAGCATCTTCGGCCGTCCTCCTGGTCCCCCAACACGGCAAGACACACCAGGATCTTCTTGCCTGAGCGGGGCCCCACTCCTCCAGGTGGAGTTTCACGGCCACAGCACCAGCCACCACCCGACGTCTCGGCAGCATCTTTGGCTGCCCTCCTGGTCCCCCAGCACAGCAAGACACACCAGGATCTCCTCGCCCGAGCGGTGCCCCACTCCTCCAGGCGGAGCTTCACGGCCACCGCCCGACGTCTTGGCAGCCTCTTTAGCGGCCTCCTGGTCCCCCAGCATGGCAAGACACACCAGGTACATAGCGCTCTTTTCAAGTCAAAGGCTGGTAACGGCTGATTGGTGTGGTGCCCCGGCAGATAGAAGCTGATTGGTCTGCCAGCCGAGAACTGCCCGCTGACTGGAGCGCCTTTTCTGCTTAACTTCCAAGGCGCAGATTTCAGCTCTCAGCACGGCGGTTTTCACATTTCACTTTCTATTTTTAAGCCTATATACTTGGATGCTCTGTATTGTTAATTAACTAGTGACTTAAGCTGTGTAAATTGTCTGTAGAGGAAGTTTAAAGATTAACCAATGCAACATAAAGTGCTTGCCTGTAAACTGTTAACCTTTCTCCTGCTCCAACCTTATCTGCCGTAGGACTGTATTTCCTACTGTAATTTCTTCTGTATCTTTCTCATCTCTACCTAAGCTCTGTCTACCCCCCTGTAAACCTTATAATCTCTACCTCGCTGCTGTGACCAGTCAGTGTGTAGTGCCTTACATCTATCTTGTGCTCCCTCACTGGGAAACCTGCACTTGAATTTACCTACCCCTTCTCAGCCCTCGGCTTGCTGCAAAGTAATTTGCACCTAATTCCCACTAAACCCCTCCCCTGTCTTTCCCTAGACCCTTTCTTTTGTTCTATCGTGATCTCCCCAACCCCCTGCTGACGGACTGCTGCCAGCCCCCCGCCCCCTGGTCTCTGGCCCTAACTCCTTATAACCTGCTGTCTGCTTTAACCCCTAGGATCTCCTCACCCGAGTGGCACCCCACTCTTCCAGGCGGAGCTTCACGGCCGCCACACTGGCCGCCGCCCGACATCTCGGCAGCATCTTCGGCCGTCCTCCTGGTCCCCCAGCACGGCAAGACACACCAGGTACATAGCGCTCTTTTCAGGTCAAAGGCTGGTAACAGCTGATTGGTGCGGCGCACCGGCAGATAGGAGCTGATTGGTCTGCCAGCCGAGAACTGCCCGCTGATCGGAGCACCTTTTCTGCTTAACTTCCAAGGTGCAGATTTCGGATCTCAGCGCGGCGGTTCCTCGCAATTCACTTTCTATTTTTCCTGCCCCCTCCCCCTCCCAGGCCACCTTTAAATATGCTTTAGACCCCTCCTCTGATCATGCTCTGCTCTCCTCACTGTCCCTGTTTCTGCTCTACCTACATACACCATCACCATTGGCCCTTTCTTATCTATTCTAGCACTCACTCCCACAGGTCAAACCTAGGATCTTCCAGCACTGCCACCTCTGGCTCCTGCTTTTCGTATAATCTCTACATTTACCTGCATCATAGCTACCCCCTCACTCCTGTTTCAGTTTTGTCCAATCCCTGATCACCCTAGTTAAAATCTCTTATCCAATTGCTAACCAGTTCCTGGCTAGGCTTACTAGCTGGTGATCATTTAAACTTCCACGGCCCATGTTTTATGCACCCTGCCCCTCTGACAAGTGCCCTTTGCTAATGTAGGTCTACTATCAACAACAGTCCCCTGAAAATCCACCAGACTACCTGATCTGTTCTACCATCACAGGAACCAAAATGTACCTGCATTTAATACTACTCTTTCTAGTGTTATCAATGCCACTGATCCACCTATCCATGTTCTCTGTACATCGTACTGCTTTTTTAGTCCCTAAATACCAGCCTATTGACTATCTTTTCTCAAACCTTCTGCTGCTCAATCTCCCTCACTGTGATCTCACCCCAGAAATTGTTAAGCTATGGCTCCACCTAGTAACTTCTGCCTCTAGAAACTGTCACCTGTGTACACTGAGCCAATACTCTTTTATGCACCGTAAGTTCTGGTACCTCCTCCCACTCGCTATCCTACTCTCTGGGGATGTTAACTTAAATCCAGGACCAACACTAGCCACACCACACTTGATTAGCAATGCTAAAGGTCTGATTGTAGTACACCATAACATTAGGAGTCTCACGCACAATTTTAACGAGCTGGAGTCCTGGTACTCCCAATACAAGCCTGACATCATTTGTCTGACTGAAACCTGGCTAGGTCCTTCCACTCCTGACTCTCACTGCTCCCTTCCATCCTATAACCTATTGAGACTAGACAGACCTGCCCCCAAGAGAGGGGGTGGTACTGCTCTCTACTTTAAAGACCATCTACACCTCACTGCCATTAAATCATCCAATCTTTCCCACTGTGAGGTACTTCATACTCTTCTAACCCTGGGCTCAAAGAAACTACATATAGCTTGTGTCTACAACCCCCCATCAGACAGTTGAAAGGGGCTGGATGAATTACTAGATCAAATCTCATACCTGGCTGGTAAGCATGAGGTTCTAATACTAGGTGATCTTAACCTAAATTGGCTGGGGAACACTCAATCAACACTGCTGTCCAGGCTGCAAAGTCATAACTTGCACCAACTCATATGTGATCCCACCAGAACAATACCACACTCTAACACAAGCATACTACTGGACTGGATTATGACCGACTACCCTGAAAACATTATTACCTCTGGCATACTACCTGATAACATTACCGACCATGCCCCCATCTATTGTATCTGGGGTAAAAGTAAACCCACTCCAACCCAACCTTGCCTCATCACTTTCCATAACTATGCTAACTTCGACCCACAACTCTTTCTTCATGACATCACCGAAACTGATTGGTCTCCCATTCTATTATCAAATGATGCTCAAACCTCCCTCCAACTATTCATGACATGCTTCCTCATGGTACAATATAAGCACTGCAAACTAGTCACTCATCGGGTAAAGAACAGACAAACCCGCTGGCTAACGTCTGACCTTCTCTTTAAATTAAAACAATGAGACAAGGGTGGCTCAAATACAAGAAATCAGGACTATCCTCTGACTTAAATACTTACAGGGCCCTGCGTAACTCCTGCAAAAAGGACATCAAAAAGGCCAAAATTCCTACTGTAAGGAGCTATTAATAAATTCCTATGGTGACTCAAAAAAGTTCTGGTCCCATATCAAATTCTTTCTTGGCCTGAATCCGGCATCCACCCACAACGACATGTTACTAAATGGTGTACACTGCGACAATCCCTGAACCAATGCAAATTTCTTCAATGATATTTTCTCTGACCTATTCAACTACACATCCTCTTTCCCTGCCCAGATGAATTTATCTACCTTGCCTTATGACAGTGGCCCGCAATTCTTTTTTAAAGCTATCGCTAGGTGTGAGGTGTTAAATTTACTTAATAAAATCTCTGATCACACCCCAGTAGGCTCAGATAACCTAGAGCCAAAACTCCTAAAACTATCTGCGCCTACATTGCTGCTCCCCTAACCAAAATTTTCACACTATCCCTGTCCCAGAACTATATACTGGATATTTGGAAGGCAGCCAGGATTACCCCTATTTTCAAAAAGGGAGATCGCAAGGATCCCTCTAACTACAGGCCCATCGCCATACTATCAGCACTCAGTAAAATTCTGGAGAAACTGGTGTCCACCCAAACAATAAACTTTCTCCAGAAATATGACCTTCTTAATCCAGTACAGCATGGTTTTCACAAAGGCCATAGCACAACTACCACCGTTCTTAAATTCACCTCAGATATCCTTGTGGCCATGGACTCTGGCCTTCTCACAGGGGCCATTTTCATTGACATGACCAAGGCATTTGACTTCGTCGACCACCACATCATCTTAGCCTCGCTTAGAACTCTTGGTTTCTCTGACAACGTCGTGAGATGGTTCGGCTGCTACCTCTCTGATAGGACTCAAACCATGAAGTTTAACTCCACCCTTTTGGAAAAGGCCACCATAAATGTTGGAGTTCCACAAAGATCCATCCTAGGGCCTCTCTTTTTCTCAATCTTCATAAATAACATCACCACAAACCTCCTCAGGACTGACTCCTTACTATATGCTGACAACGTTGTTCTATACTCCAGTGGTAAAAACATTGAAGTAATAAACCAAAATCTCTCATTCGACTTTCAACTGATTCAAAAATGGCTGACCAGTCACAAAATGGTCCTTAATGAGTCCAAAACTCATGCTATGCTATTCGGATCAAAAGCCAAACTCAGCCACTCCCAATCTAAATTTAAAGTGTTCTCATCCAATGGTTCTAACCTCGAGGTGGTAAACTCATTCAAATACCTAGGCGGCACCCAGGACCCATCTCTAAACTTCGATCAACACATACAACAGGCCAGCAAGCTGGTCAATGCCAAACCTGGGATAGCCTACCGCACTAGATATATACTCACCCCTCGGCTAGACTAGCCATTGTCCGGGGTATTCTCCTACCTTCATTAACCTATGGTGTCGCCATATTTACCTCTGTGTCCAAATCCAGCCTCAGAAAGTAGGATGTCACTTATAACAATATCTGCCGCTACGCTTCCTCCTCGCACCGACTAAAACACCACTGTACACTATACTCAGATCTGGGATGGCTTCCTCTCTCTGAGCTAAGGCTTTATGCTTATGGCTCAGTCATAGACAAAATTGTATGCTCATAAGTTCCCAAGCCCCTGGTGGAACTCTTCCTTAATTTGACATCCCACTATAGTCTAAGGTCTACCGAACAAGTGCCTCTGTTTATCCCCAGACATTATTCCTCTAAAGACGCCGTAGCTTTCACCTGCCATTCTCCCCAATATTGGAACTCCTTGCCACTTGCTCTATGCCAATCATCTTCCCATGTCTCATTTAAGAGAGGATTACATAACCATCTTGCCACGTGCTACAAATGCACCTGCTATGACCCGCCCTAGCCCATATTTCCTCCATTCCTCTCCCAACACTGCAGTCTGTGCTCTTAAAAGTATCCGCACTTTCCCCACATCTCCCCTTCCACAGTCCCCTATATGATCTCCACTTTCCTCCTTCTCCCCCCCCCACCGATCACCCTTGTTAAACTTACTAGTATATCATGGTCACAAACAGAACATTGTGTTTTTTAGCCTTAGCTATCAGTATGCCCTGGCTTCACAACTTACAGTATGGCATGCATTGTTATTTTCCTTTTACCTCACCTACTGTCTCCCTGTTCTAGTATTGTTCACCATGATTATATTTGCTCTGAATTTTAACTATGAATTATGTCTAATATTTTGTACTTGCAATATATACTGTTTGTATTAACTGCTTACACTATTTACCTCACTACCGCATACCTGTTTTATTATTTGTCTTTTTTACCATGCCTGTACTGGTCTCTACATTTCTACTATGTCAAACTCTGTACTTCTATGTGTGGATGCCAGTTTTGAAATTGTATCTTCATATGCTCTGTATTTTACTAGGAATTATGTCTACTATTTTGTACTTCCAATATATAATGTTTGTATTAACTGTCTATACTATTTACCTCACTACTGCATACCCACTTTACTATTGTATTATTTCTACCATGTCTGTATTGGTCTCGTTCAACTATGTCTAACTTTGTACTGCTATGTGAGTTTCTGCAGTTTGTAACTGTACCCTCCTGGGTCGTGTCTGAAAATAGTCATTGTTATGGCTAACACACCCACCCGGTCAACAAAAACTAAATAAATAAAATAAAAAATAAAAAACAAGGTCTGAATTGGAGTCAGAGGACTTATAGGACCTCTAGGCAAGGTTACTTGCATCGTGATATGCCAGTAACTCAACTGAGATCCATGGGAGGTGTGAATACTTCCTCACTAGTCTCCTGAATCTACACTCCTCAAACTTCATTGCATGTCCCCTTGTTTTTGAACATCTTTTTTTGTGAAAAATTCTTCCCTCCTGTACCTTTTTTATGGGTTTATGTGATAACAGTGATCGCCGTTAGGGTGACTGTACATCAGTGAAAATTCATTTCACCAATGCACACTCCTTGTGCATGGCAAAAGGGCTTTGCCTCCTGCACCCTCCTACTAAAGATTCTCAACTCCAGGCGGGAGCATGTCATGAGGGGGTGAAAAACAAAACAAAAGTTAAATCTCAGACCAGTGCAACAATCCTGACATGCCCTGCACCGAACCCAGCACCCTCCTAACCATAGCCTGCCACGAACCCCCCACACCACACATCCAGCTCAACAACCCACCATCGCACTACACCTCACAAAACCTCCCTCCCCTTCCGCCTGTCACACAGAGTGCTTGCTCTCCCCCAACACGTGCGTAAACATATTGTGACAGGATGTCGCTATAACCCACATTCACCCCCCATCCACTAGCCCTGAAAACAGGCACCATTATTGAGTCACCCTTTTTGTAGGTGCTCAATAGTGATCGCTCTTTTCACAGGATGCCCTTTTTTACTCCCATGAGGTATTTAAAGGTCTCTGTCATATCCCCTCTCCCTCCTCTCTTCCAGGGTGTACATACTAAGATCCTTCAGTCTCCCCTCATAGCGCTTTTTATGCTGACTCATCACCATTTTTGTTGCCCTTAGTTGCCCTTCTCTAGACAGTTTTCGCTCTGTCTATGTCCTTCTGGAGATGTGGTCTCCAGAACTGGACACAGTCAGTCCTCTAGGTGGGGTCTCAATAGTAACCTATACAAAGACAACACCACTTCTCTCTCTTTTTGCTGGTGATACCCCTACCTATGCACCCCAACATCCCATTAGCCCTCCCGCTGCCTTGTCACACTGCCTGGCCACCTTTAGGTAATCAGTTATCATTCATACCCAGCTCTCTTTCTTGTCTGGTGGTTGTCATTACCTTTCCTCCTATTCTGTACTTCATCAATGGGTTTCTGTGCCCTAAGTGTATGATTTTGCACTTTATTTGCATTAAAAGCCAACTGCCATACCCTTGACATCTCTTCAAGTTTTCCCAGGTCTCTGCTCATCCCCCCCACCCAGAATGTCCACCGTCTTGCAGGTTTCGGTGACATCCGCAAAGAAGCAGATCTTCTCTTACATCTCCTCTTCGGTGTCACTTATAAATACATTAGAGAGGACCGATCCCAGTAATGATCCCTGAGGCACCCCACTGGTCAACTTCCCTTCTCCAGACTGAAATCTGTTTACCACCACCCCCTGTCTCCTATCCCCTAACCAATTTCTTACTCAACTTGCCACCTCTGGATCCACCCCTAAGCTGCTCAGCTTCCTTACAAGTCTCCTATGTGGAATGGCAGTAAAAGCCTTACTGAAATCTACGTAGGTCATGTCCACTGCTCTACCCTGATCTAGTTCCCTGGTCACCCGGTCAATGAAATCTATCAGATTTGTTTGACATGACCTCATTTTGTGAATCCATGCTTCCTTGGGTCTTGTAACTCATTGGATTCAAGATATTCCACAAACCTTGCCTTCAAAAGTGATTCCATTAACTTTCCCATCACCGATGTCAGGTTGACTGACCTATAGTTGGCAGCCTCCTCCCTGCTACCACTTTTGTGAAGTGGGACTTCATCTGCCCTATTCCAGTCCTTTTGCACCACTGCTGTTTCCAGTGAGTTGTTAAATAGGACTGCCAGAGGTGCAGCCAGTACCTCCCTGAGCTCCCTGAATACCCTTGGATGCACCCCATCTGGCCCCTTCATTTTGTCCACTTTCAGATTTGTTAGTCTGTTCAGGAGTCTCTGCTCTGGAAAAGGTCTAGTGTTTGCCTCTCTCCCCCCAAAGCCCATGTTCTTTTTTTGGCTCCTGCCCTTCTCCTTCCTCAGTGAACACTGAACAAAAGTATTTATTCAGGATATCTGCCTTTTCCTGGTCCCCTTCTGTAAAACCCCCCTTCCCTTCTTATCCTTACAATTTTCCACAGTTTCAATTACATACCTAAAAATGTCTTGTCCCCCTTTGCTTCTGCCTGGGCTATTCTCTCCTCAGTTTGTGCCATCATTTTCCTTACTGCCTTCCCTGATCCCTCTGTTTCCCCTGATACACATTCCTGTTCCCTCCCCCATATTCTTATACCCACTGAATGCTACCCTTTTATCCTTTACCTTTTCAGCCACTTCTTTTAAGAATAAGTGCACCATATGCAGCAATACAGCACAGCACAGGACACAAGTGCAGCACAGAATATAGCAAATTAAGTATTCTACAAACAAAATGTCCCTTAGGGAAAGGGTACAGAAAAAAAAATACCAAGACAGGTGTGTAAACAGTAACTGTTTTATAGGTGCTCCAACAAAAAGAGAACAAGGTACAAGCTCACCGGTGCTTTGGATCAATTGGTCTATTGGCCCGAAGCACTGAGGAGCTTATAGTTTTTTCTCTTCTGGTTGGAACACCTATAGACACCTCTCTTGGTATCTTTTCCTAAGGAAACTTTTGTTTGTGGTCTAGTTATGTTTATGGCTGCAGCATGTAGATTTGAGCACCAGCCTTTTTGTGCAGCTGACGTTTTGATGGCCTGTGTGTTATATTCCAGCCTTCTCAAAACCTTCCAGAGGAGGCAAATCTACTGCCACAGAAGCTCATCCCACCCCTCTGCCTCAGGTTCATTTCCCTGCCAACCTGTGGCACTCTATGCACTTATGGAAGGAAAGACACTGAACACAGCAAGCTGTGCACACAGGATGAGGGACACAGGAGTGGTGTACCATGCATAAGATATGTACAACTGAACTACACATGGGCCACTGTGCCACACACAAGTGTACGGAGTCTTATAGCTGCAATGGAATCTGTGTGGCATACCAGAGACAGCACTGCATACATGAACAGTGGAGGACTTTGCATAAATTGAGTATGCCATGCTACAAAACAGCCATGCTCATCTGTTCAAGGGATACAGGACACCAGCCAACAGGAGGCCAGATGTGAAAACACAGCACATGCCACAGCAGCACCAAGGCAGAGCACAATAGGCTGTATATCAGAACCAGTGGCTATGAGTTGTGGCCTCGTAGCGCCATACAGACCAGGCATGTATTACACAGGCACAAAGGTGTGCGTGACACTAGACATGCAGCAGCCACACTGGCCAGCAGTAGCAGGGTGGGCCCAGACACACACACACACACACACACACACGCACACGGTACACACATAGCACAGCTGTATATGGGTGGGACTGTGATGCAGCAGCGTGTGCAGCAGGCAGGATAGCACGAGTGCAGCAGTGTGATAAGTGAGTGAGTGCTAGACACACCATACTGCAGTCACAGTAACACTGGTGTGAGATGCAGACCTGCCTGTAGGCACCCTCCATGCCAGCTGATGGGAGGGCTGCCCTATCAATAGGGGCTCACAGTACAGAGGCTATGCAAGTCATCAGGCTGATGAAATTAATGTGTGTTGTAAAGTTTGCATGTTACTCCCTGTGTCCTGTGGAATGATCATACAATGGACATCACTGGGTTGAGCAGACCCTTCTTGCTGTGCATCATAATTTTCATTTCATTTTTATTTTGTTAACCCGGATAGGGCATTGGAACAAGTCCATTTTCAAGTCCAGCCTAAAAGCATGGCACAGTACCTTGCAACATCCACATAACACTTGCCTGTACACAAGTATGGTGCCACTGCAGTCACATGTGCAGGGCAGAGATAGACAGGACAATGCACAGATCCATCAGACAGGTATGCACAGTCATGCCATAGCACACCAATGGGAAAGATAAGGAACTGGGCACAGAATCAAAACTACATACCAGTGTTGTAGCTAGGAACTAGCACTATAGAGGCAAGAACCATACAATGCCCATGTGCCACTTTCATCACCATCCCTTTCTAATATACCCATAGTTGGTGACCAAACCCCTTGTGCACCCCATACTGCTTAGTCATATGCATTTAAAATTAGGCCTAATTCAAGCAGAGCACAAGACTCATACCATATTAACAGCAGCGGGTGAATATTAGGCAGTAGGAATAACCAAATACAAGGGAAGGTCCTAGATTGTCACAACCACTCCAGTATAGTTTTAAGCCATGGATTACATAGTGCATGAATACCTACACCCAGGCTACATACAGTACCATGGACTGTATACATGGCATAGAAATGGGCTAAAGCAACATGCAGTTTTGTACACATAATACTCTGGCTAGACGTACACACCAAGGTGGAGAACATATACGTCCAACCTAACACAGCACCTAGTAACATACAGTGATTACATGCCTATGTGGTATTACACACCCTTGTGGTATGACAAACAATAGGGCTCCCAGATCTACTGTGATTCCTGTATTGTACAGGGAAATGGAGGCATCTATAGAGAATGTGATTCCATAGACCTGAATTGGTTATAAAGGACAGTATAACATACCAGTTTCCATAGGAAATAGTGTAAGCAACAGGTAAACACAGGTACGTTGCCATGTTTAGCTAAAAAAGTTACATTTTTCAGGAAAACTCAATGCAAAGTGATGAACTGGTAAAGTGGGCAATTCACAATGTTATTCATGAAGGTGAATTTTGCAACTTTTCTCTAACTTCACTAGTGAAGTAAAACTTTGCAGCATCTCTATATACAGCCTTCTATTGTCCTTGAAGGGTGAACATTCGGCCACAGGAATTCTGCAGAAGTTTGAATTCTACATTCCATAAGAAACAAACAATTCCTCTAATGAATGTGTGTTAGGATATATGATTGACAGGTGGGGAGGGACTACTTCTTACTAATTACATTTAACAAAAGAAAATACCTGTTTTTACTTTTAATGGGCATTTTTTGTTATTTAAATTGTTTCTCAGTCTACCCATTTTAAAAGTACAATATAATGCATGGTTTTAGAAACAGGAGCTCTTACCTAAGTAATCTGATTGAATTTTTCAAGCCTGTCAGTGAGGTACTAGATAATGGTGTATCAGTGGATTGGTGTATATGGATTTTAGTAAAGCTTTTGATACTGTCCCTCATTATGAACTGACCCATAAGGTAGATATCTTGGGTATCAATAAAATGTTATACAATGGCATCAAGAATACTATCACCTGATTGGCTGGCTGGCACGATTTGCAACGTGTAAATTGGGCTGTCACTCAATTGTAAAAACTGTCAGCCAGCCAATCCCTTCCCCCCCAAAGCCACACCGATGCCAGACTTCAAAGACGACACCTGCCATATTGTCTTCACTGGTTATGCAAATGCGGCAAATTTAAAATAAAAAAAAATGAATTGCTGTTTCGAAGTTATACATGAGGAGGAACTGGAAAATATATTTTCCACCATTCCAGACAAAGAACTGGACCCAGTAACTCCTGAAAATGTGACAGAAAACTTACCTTTTCCTTAGCCTGAAGTAGCTGAGCCTGCCTCTGCCCACAATGTCTCCGTACCAGGGAATATTTCGTCGGGCAGCCCGCATCCAGTCACTGTAGCCCCACCTTGACATGACGCAGTACACGCTGCTCCTCCTGTCATACCAGGCCCAGCCAGTCCTACAACAAAACCAAAGATACGTCACTCAAACATAAGTGAATAACAGCTAACCCTACTAGAAAATGCAAAGAAAGGAGCCAATAACTGTTAAACAGACAAAATGGGCTCCAAAAATATTTGAAGACTGGTATGCCCAAAAGCAGATACAAATAAACCATAAAACAACACCACTCACTGTGCTCAACGAAATACTCAGAAATGTTATGCAACAGTACGTAATGCAAACGTAGAGCAATATGTGTTAACTAGTTTCACAGAACTAGGTCTGGCTTAAATGGATTTTTTAATGAGTCACCCATATCAAGACCAATAAACCTCATGAACGAAATAGAACTAACCGCAGCCAACAACATATTCAAAAGTGTCCTAAAAAAAATTAGAAAAGATGGTAAGGACACATCTACCAACCACTCCCCATTGTCACACTCAGAGCTAACTTTTCTTAGAAACTCAGCAGCACTTTCCACAAATACTGCCAGGAATTTAGTGCAGAAAGTATGGCTCGATCTGCAGTTACATTTGGCAAGGAGGGGAACTGAAGGAGTTCGTAAGTTTACAATAAACTCCTTCAAAATAAAACAAAGTGAGGAAGGCATACAGTACCTAAAAAAGTCCTTTAATGAAGAGACAAAAAAACAAATACATGATCCCACCAGGCAAGCAACAAGAGGAATCTCCAGGGGATCCACTTTGTCCCACTGAAAGTTTTTTTTAAATATATTTCAAAACTCCCCCTCCCCCCTCTGTTTTGTCTTCCCAAAAGACTGAATCACGCAGAACTCAATAAACAGGCAGTCTGGTACACCAGGAAGCCAATGGGGGTTGCTATCTTTGTGGAAAATGTTGCCGACAATATTTCAACAGGCTGGCCTCCAAACCCACTACATTAATCATCCATTAAGAGACACAGCAGTCACACTGCTGTCTAACACTGGGATGGAGGTAAACAGATCATGGCCATCTTGGGGCACAAAAATGAAAGCTTCCTCCACAGTGACTGGAGACCTAATCTAAGTAACTATGCCACATGGGGTTCAGTCATAGCAGGGAAAAAAAAAACAAGACACACAAAAAACCCAGCCAGAACCAAGAAACAAAGCTCACGAAAAATAGTATTTCTACCCTCAACACACTAATGTGGACATCTGGCGTGACAGACTGCAAGACGGCAGCCTGATGTGAGAGTTCAAATTGGCCACCGAACCTGATTACTGGGAAATTACTTTTCTCACCTATTTTGCTCTTGAAAGGAGGACCCTAGTAGTTGCTGAACCTCCCTGCAAGAGTTTGCTGTGCTTGGAGTCGGAATTTTTTCAGTATTTATTGGGGCATTGAAAGCTGCGTCAATCTGTCCCCAGGAGTGTAACCTTTTTGATGATGGAGCCTACTGAAGTGGTGGTGAAATGGGAAGATATATCCGATATTCAGACTATATTACAAAATTTGACACAAGCCATCCCTACTCTTCAAACTTTGGTGTCTCAGCTGGAGGAGAGGTTAGAAGAGGCTGAGCAAAGAAATGTGGGAGCCAAACTGTTTTGTATGCAAGTGGATTCCACTGCCGATCAGCAACAGGACAAGCTATCGATGCTGGAGGATAAGGTGCGCCAGCTCACTCTCAAGGTAGATGACCTCGAAAATTGGGGTTGTCATAATAATCTTTGGATTACTGGGCTTCCTGATGGCTTGGAAGGGCAGAATTTATACCACTTCTAGCAATCCTTCTTCCCTCATATACTCAACTGTACTTGGAATGCGCACTTAGAAATCGAACAGGCGCACCACACGTTGGGTCCTCATCCTGCTAGGGGATCTCCTCTTCAGCCCATACTGGTATACTTGTGCTTCTCAACAAAGGAGCACATATTGAGGCTGGCCAGAAAGTGGAAACCCCTTAAGTGAAATGGGCACACTGTCCACATTTTTCAGGATTTTTCTAAGCTGGTAGCCAACCAACGGAAAGCCTTTTCACAAATTAAGAGGGAGTTGACGGCCAAGAAAATAACATTTAGCCTTCATTATCCTGCAAGTCTGAAGATTTGATAGGACAAGAAATGGATGAGGTTTCCCACTTCTAAAGCTGCCCAGGACATTATTGACTCTTTATCCAAGTTGACTAAACCTACTTCTTACAAAGGGCAGCCTGCTCTGATGCGAGATAGCAGCATTACTCAGACCCACAGAACATCCTCAGCTCAGGAGTCCTTAACAGCATCCAGTCTACCTTTGGCTGGCTCTAGCCTTGCTTCTGAACCTTGATCTAACTCAGAAACTGGGGGAATGGAAGGAGCATTGTCAAAAAGACAAAGAGATCAATGGAGATCCACTTATTTGGGACCCTCAGGTACACATGTTACTACTACTGTCACTCTGGAATCAGCGGACCCTTTGATTGAGTGCTCCACAACCTGAAAGCCCAAGAACCCTTGCCTTTCTCCAGTTGCCCAGGCACTGCAGTGGTTACCCTCATGACTGAAGCATTCCCTGTTGTGGGTGGAAATTGAGCAGGCCTTAGAAGGGGGATACGCTGCTGGCTGTTCTCCTGACAAACCCTCGCCTTTCATTTTTGAGGTGCACGTTACTGATGGTCTTTTCTCGGCGGGCATGGACTAGGTATTGTAGGTCTTTAGGTCTTTAGGCTGGGACTCCTCCTTTTTAGGGAGGTTTGAACCATTATGGCACAACCCTGTTTTTACTATAGGAGAACAACAGGTGTCATGGAAGGGATGGGCTTTGTGAGGACTTCAGGTCCTGGGAGATGTGGTGGATACTCATAAGAATCGTTTCATGTCTTTTGCAGATTTGCAGTCTTGATTTCAAATACCCTTTACTCATCTGTGGCGATATTTTCAACTTAGACATATTGGCCCAGATATTTAAAAGGGTTGCGCATGGCGCAACGGTGTTGCACCATGCACAACCCACTGATGCACCCCAGTGTGGTATTTAAAAGGGAAAAGTGCGCCGCACAAATCCCAATGCCTCAGGGGGCATCAGTAATGTATGCAGGCACAGGTGGGGGGGCGAACCCATGCATAAACTGCACAGCCCGATATTCAGCCCAGGCCATGCAGAGTTATGCAGGTGCAACCCCTACCTGCGCCTGCACAAAGATACACCTTAAAAAAAAGGAACAAGTCGAGGGCCACCCACAGGTGAGCTGCCACACTGCAAGGTACAACACAGCAGCTGCCACCTGTGGGTGGCCATCACCTGTTCCCACCGCACCTGGCAGCGCCCCCCATGCCCTGATTATGGGCATCAGTTTCCCCCCCCAAGTCCAATATCCCTGGTGGTCCAGTGGACTGCGACTAGCCCGATCGCAGGCATAACAGTATCCCCCATTAGCCTGATCGCTGGCATAATGTAACACCTCTGGCAGACTGATCATGGGCATAACTGTATCCCCTACATTAGCCCAATCACGGGCATCAGTATCCTCCAAAGTCCAATATCCCTGGTGGTCCAGTGGACTGAACGAGCCCGATTGCAGGCGGCATTCCTCACCCCCAAGTCCGAAATCCCTGGTGATCTAGTGGACCCCACCCCACCCACCACAGAGATCCACCACCCCACCCCCAGCCAGCCGGGCGGGTGGCAGCACCCACCTGCCACCGCCACCCGCCGACTGACAGCTGGTATAGCTGCACGCCCATTGGTTCTGGAGCATGGTCAATGGGCGTGCAGCCCACACCGCACTAGTCAGTCCAGATATGGGGTTCCGTGGGTGGGTGGAGTGGGGATCCACTAGATCACCAGGGGTTTCAGACTTGGGGTGAGGAATGCCGTCATGATCAGGCTCCATTCGTCCACTGGACCTCCAGGGATATTGGACTTTGGGATACTGATGCCCGCGATCGGGCTACTGGGGATAAGTTATGCCCACAATTGGGCTACCTGGGGTGTTAGGTTATGCCTGCACCGGGCTAATCTGGGGTGTTACAGTTATGCCCATGATAGGGCTAATCGGGGAGGAATACTGCTATGTCCGCGATCGGGCTACCGGGGGGGGGAATACAGTTATGCCCATGATTGGGCTAATCGCGGTCCACTGGACCACCAGGGATAGGAGACATTCATTGTCCCTTACGGGACATCCCGTGATCGGGCTGCAGGCTGGTCCCCGGACGGCTGCCATGGCAGGGCCAGGTGCAAGTCGTCAGGCGGGCGCACCTGCATGCTAATGGCATGCAAATGGGGCCATAATCAGATGCAAATGGTCCCCCATGTGCCTTGCATAAATTATGGCCCCATTTGCATGTCACCCTTTGAATATTACAGGTGCTGTGCATGACGCAATGCAACTTGCGCCACCGTATCTCAATGCTTCACTTTGACCACTTGCGCTGGCGCAGTTCCACTGCGCCATGCACAGTGGGGATGGCCAGGGGGTGATATTCAAAGCAGTTGCACCATAGCGCAACTCCGTTGAATATCGCCTTGGCCACACTCCTGTGCAACTATTTTGAGCAGCGCACAGGCTTGCGCCACAAACTGGTGCAGTTTGAATATCTGGGCCTCTGTGTTTTCTACCCATTTTTTTTCAGGCCTCTCATCTGGTACAATCCTCCTCCACTAGTTTTTTGCAATGGTGGTTTAAAGCATTTAAGGGGCATCTAAGTATGTTATATAAAGAGTTACAAAATAATTTTTTTCTGGATTGAACCTCTCAGAAACACAGATGGGAGGAGGATATGGGAATTGTCCTGGATGATGAATCATGGCTTAAATGTTGGGGAGTGATTCATAGGGCATCCCCGATCCCAGACTTCAATTGATTCAAAAGAAAGTCCTCGACAGTGGCATCACACTCTGGTTCATCTGGTATGGCTGGGTATCCTGGCCTCTTATCTTTGTTGGCGATGCTCCCAGTCCTCAGGGACTATTTTTCATATCCTTTGGACTTGCCCTGCACTACAGGGTTGGTGAGAAGATATTATATGTTGTTTGGAGCATACTTTGCATCTCCCTTCTCCCATCTTTTGGATTTTGGGTGACCCCTTATTGTTAGGCTCTCAGAGTTTAGCCCACAGGGGGTTATTTTTTGCTGTGGCATTGGAAACAAAATGACTCCTTTTGCTCAAATGGCGATCTCCTGAAGTCTCTTTGATTTCAAGATGGAAACAAGCTGTCTCCAAGGTGACCTTCTTAAATAAAGTGGTGTATTGGAAGAGGAATGCTTTACCCCATTTTTCCAATGGGTGGGATGTTTAGATGGCCTCTTTAGATAATACTGCAAGGGATGTTAGCTATGGGATCCTTAGTACAAGTAGTATACACATTAATTATGGGCCTTAATTGGGGTGTGGTGGATGTCCTGGGCTGCTGTTGTATACAGTTTGGGCTAAGTTGTGTTTTTAAAGATGTTTTGTTCAGTGGGTTATATGGTGTATATTGTTCTCCTGTTTGTGTTTGTTTCTGGTTGACAAACAAAATGTTTATATACAAAACTCAATACACTAATGCTCCCTCCACCAGCAGAGAGTTTTTCATGAGCCAAGAGACCAACAATGAAACTACAGAACCAGACTACCCAGTAACAAAACAGTCTTGCCATGTAATGTGCAAATGGAGGGTGGATGACAAACTTCACTGATAACACCAAAACTTGCTATGACGAGGACTCACAGGAAGGTATTCAAAGATTACGGCAGGAATTGGATATGTTATATGACTGGGCCAAAAGGGCAAAAATGTCATTTAATTGAGAGAAATGCAGAGTTCTGCATTTTGGGTCAAATAACCCATGAGCCATATACTCAATAAATGGAAAGAGACCTTAGGAAAGCAACTGTGAGAAAGATCTGGGAGTGCTGGTTTCTGACACTCTGAAACAAATCTGCAGTTTAACAGTGTAATGAAAAGGAGTAATAAAATTATGGCTTGCATAAGAAGAAATTTTGTTAGCAGAGACAGAAATGAAGTAATGCCCTTGCACAAAACATTGGTTAGGCCAGATATGGAGTATAGTGGCCAGTCCCCAGAATAGGTTGAATAGGATAACAATAGATAGGGTGAAGAGAAGGGCAACCAAAATGATACACAAACTCAAAGAGATGGACTATACATCAAGGATTGAAAGTCTGAACTTGTTTTCACTGGAAAGAAGACAGCTAAAAGGGGATATGATACAAGTTTGTAAGTCATTTAGAGACAAGAAACTACAGAAATGCATAGGTTTACACCTCAAAACGTGAACAAAATCTAAGGAGACATGGCTTCCAGCTAATAGGGGAACTTCCTAAAACTGAGAGAAGGAAGCATTGGTTTACATGTAGGGTAATGGATGTCTGGAATAGCCTGCCTAGGGAGGTAGAGAATAGTGTAAACCTAGTACCATTTAAAAATAACTTAGACACTGGAGGGAATGCAACATGTACTGTAAACTGCTGAGATGGCAGCAGACAAACAAGAAGGGCAATCACTTGCTTTTGTCTGTAATACCTATGAATTTGTCAATCTAATAAGACACCCCAGGGTGTGAGGCAGGCTGAGGTAATTGCCCAACCAGGAGATGTAAGGCCCTCTGACTGGGACATTGGGCCTCTACCTTCCTGGGTGGGTGGTTATCTCAGCCTAAGCCACACTCTGTTGTGTGTTATTGCACGCTTGGTTGTGGGCTTTCTGTTTCTAAGTTTTATCCTGGGATATCAGAGGCTCTTTAAGCAGCAGAAGCAGATGACCTGTAGGGGCAAATACCCTGTTACCATGCAAATTAGCCTAGTAAGAAGAACAAGCTTTTGTCAATGCCGAACGTTCACTTGCAGGTATCTGCAGTGGCGTTTGGCACGTATGGTGCTTTACCCTAATGCCCTGTGCGATTGCTGGTATTTGCACAATAAATTTTCAGCATGACCTTTTTGTTACCCCCATTGTGCGCTACATAGGCAGAAACAAGTTTTGGGCAGGATGTGAAAAATGACAGCTGTTCTGCTCATAAGGAGTGGCAAATGGCAATGTTGAAAATCTGGAGTGAAAAATATTGAAAATTAAAGAACTCATTGTGCCGCAAGTGAGGAACTGCAACAATGCACGTCGTAAAACAGTTACTTTAGGAATTTGTTCACCAAATTTTCAACACAGCCATTTTAAGATCTCTGCTCTTGAACAGTGACACTGTGATTTTCTTAATGTGTCCCATACTGAGTTCGCACAGCGACTGTGCCATTGTGCGCTACATGGGCGGAAACATGTTTTGGGCAAGATGTGAAAAATGACAGCTGCACTGCTCATAAGGAGGTGTTGTAAAATGGCAATGTTGAAAGTCTGGAGTGAAAATATTAAAAATTCACAAACTTACGAGTGTGCATAGGAACTGCTCAATGAACACTCGTAAAACAGTCATTTTTAGGAATTTTGTCACCAAATTTTCAACACAGCCATTTTAAGACCTCTGCTCATGAACAGTGTCACTGTGATTTTCATAATGTGTCCCATACATTGAGTTTGCACAGCGACTGTGCCATTATGCGCTACATGGGCGGAAACACGTTTTGGGTGAGATGTGAAAAATGACAGCTGTACTGCTCATGAGGAGGTGTGGTAAAATGGCAATGTTGAAAATCTGGAGTGGAAATATTGAAAATTAAGAAACTTATGAGCGCGTGAGAACTGCGCAACTCACCTTCGTGAAACAGTCATTTTTAGGAATTATTTCACCAAATTTTCAACATAGCCATTTTAAGACCTCTGCTAATGAACAGTGTCACCATGATTTTCTTAATGCATCCCATACATTGATTTCACACACCGACTGCACCATTGTGCACTACATGGGTGGAAACACATTTTGGGCAGGATGTGAAAAATGACAGCTGTATTGCTCATAAGGAGGTGTGGTAAAATGGTAATGTTGAAAATCTGGAGTGAAAATATTGAAAATTCGCAGACTTACGAGTGTGCGTAGGAACTGTGCAATGCACGCTCGTAAAACAGTCATTTCTTGGAATTTTTGCACAAATTTTCAGCATGGGGTTTTGGGATTCTTCTTCATGAACGAGTCACCTGTCATGGCATTATTCAGGCCGGCGGGTGATTTCATGCAGTGACTGCGAAATCACCCTTTGGGCCCCAATAACGCCATGCCAGTGAAATCATTCATGAGAAGGGGTCCCAAAAACCCCATGTTGAAAATTTGGTGCAAAAATTCCAAAAAATGCCTGAGATATGCAATAAAGTTGAAAAAACCCCTATCTAGCCCATTATACAGCTTACCGGCATTTCCTCAGTTCGCGGTCGGCTTTGAAGAATGCAGACGTGTTCCAGGTCCACCGAAGATCGTCGTGCCGAGCCCGGAGGTAAGTATGGGGTGAGGAGGGGTGTGGGAGGCTGGTGCGCAGTGGTGGGTGCGGGTTGTGGGAGGGGGACTGGGAGAAGCGCCATGGGACCATTTTGGTTTACAGGTGAAAAAACCAAAAGACTATGTGGGACGTTGCCACACTGGGGTGGGCTCCTAGCATGGCAGAAGGATGGCTGGGGGCGAGGAGCCAATGGGGATTGGGCACCCCTGCTGGCAAACAACACGGACGCTTACACACTGGGTGGGCTCCCAGCATGGCAGAAGGATGGCTTGGGGGGGCCGTGGAGCCGACGGGGGATTGGGCACCACCATCAGCAGACAATGCGGGACATTTGCCATGCTGGGGTGGGCTCCCAGCGTGGCACCAAAGATTTGGGGCAGGGCGGCGTGACACGGGGGGGCAGCGTGACACGGTGCTCTGTATGACAGCGATGGTTTTCTTTGAAGCGAAGACCACCGCTATCATACACAGATCCTGCACCCATTGGTGCAGGACCACCTCGCCTGCTCAACAGAGCAGTGGATTGAAAGGGAGAGGCACACCTCCAAAGTGTGCTACTCTCCCAAAACATTCCTTGTGCATGCATGCAAGCGAACGTAATAAATGGAAGGGAAATGCGGACAACGTGCAAAATATAAGCTTGACTATGTCTACGTAATGTTTATTTTTATTTATTTATTGAATACTAAGATTACAAATACCTTTGAACCATATGTTCCTTTACAAAGGTTCCCCATCAACATTAATTAAACAATGAAGAGAAAACAGAAAATCAGAGAATCATACAGTAGAAAGTAATATACAGCCATGTTCAGATTACATAATGCAGAGATGCATTAGTACATAGACAAAAGTTTAAACATCATATGGTAACAACAGTAGGTGCCCATGGATAAGGAGGAGAAAATATCAGATTACAGGGAGTCAAAACCTAAGAGATGCACATGAAGGAGGGAGTTAATTGAGCAAAAGTGCAGGGGTGTAGGAGGATGTACAGGCACATCAGTACATGTTCAGTGTAGAAACAGACAAAATGGTAAAAGCTGTCAGAAACAAGATATTGTCATAAAGTGCAATTCACATGAAGTGCAGCGGGGGCACCAAAAGAAAAAAGTGGGGAGAGATGGGAGGGGAGGAGTAAAGGAGGGGTTGAAGGACATGGAGGAGAGGGAAATAGGTGTGAGTAGCCATGAGGAGATTAGGAGTGAATGTGGGAAAGGAAGATGACAAGGGGCAAAGGAAGGGAAGGCGAGCAGGTGCAACATGGCGGGGGGGAGGAATAGGGGGAGAGAGGGAGGGGAGGAGGAAAGGTGAGGGTGACATAGGAGGAGGGCAGCAGGGGAAAGGAGGGGGGAAGGGGAAGAGGGATTAGGGCCATTGATTGAGGGAGGAGGTAGGGCAGGAGATGGGCAGGGGAGTGGGATGAGAATAAGGGGGTGGCACAAATGAAAGGGACAACCACAGATCTAGAAAGTACAGTCACACTTGGTAAGGTCAGTTGGATGGTGGCACAGTTTTTGCTTGAATGGGCCAAGATTGTTCTCATCAATGACTTCAGATGGGAGACCATTCATTAGCAATGGTGTCCTGTTGTAGAAGGCCCATTGGGCCTGAGAAGTACTATATAAAGGGACAAGGTATGAGGATTTGAGCATCCTGCATGTAAACCGAGAGTTATGGGTGGATTGCATGAGGGCATGTGTGGCAGGGGGAGGTAAGGTGAAGGCATATCTTCTTAGCCAGGAGGCAGGTCTAATAGGCTAATCTTCCATAAAGGTTGAGTCAGTTAGAGAGTCGATATAAGTCGCAGGTATGCGTACCCTTACCTGCTCCGTGACAAGCCTGCAGCACTTATTTAGGGAGGTTCAAATTCTATTTAGGGTGGTATCTGAGGCAGCACCATAGAATACTAGCCCATAATCAGCTATGGATAGAATGGAGCTAGGTACTGCGGTTCACATGGTTTCAATGGTCAGACAATGTGTATCAATGTTTTCTCAAAAGTGACAAATTTGCTTCAAGCAGCAAAAATAGATGAGCTTTAGGAGACAAGGATGATTTTTCAGTGTAAAATAATCTAATATGTGTTTATATGTACAGTTACTGGGTCTATTGTGATTATGAGTGTCTGGAACATTTTGAAATGAACAATTCTGGCTGCCCTAATGGTCCAGTGACAATGCATCATGCTGCCATGGAGATAACCAGAGTTTGTGAGTAAACACCAGTCATCTCATTGTGGGCCTGTCTTGATTATGGGATGCTCCTGAAGGCCAGCTTATGTCAGCTTATGTCTTCATATGTCTTCCAGTGCAGACCCTGCACCATTTTTGCCGTCCAGAGGAGGGCAACTAAAATGGTTCAGGGTCTGCACTGGAAGACATATGAAGAGAGACTTAAGAAGCTTAATATGTATAGCCTTGAGGAAAGGAGGGAGAGGGGGGACATGATAGAAACTTTCAAGTACCTCAAGGGAATCAACAAAGTCCAAGAGGGTAGCATCTTTCAAAAAAAGAGGTGTGCAAGAACAAGGGGGCACAATTTGAAGATGGAGGGGGCTGCTCAGAGGTAATTTAAGGAAGTATTTTTTCACAGAGAGGGTTGTGGATGCATGGAATGGCCTTCCGGAGGAGGATGTGGAGTCAAAAACAGTGGTGGAATTCAAGCATGCATGGGACAGTCATAAGACAATTCTAGGGGTTGGGGGTAGGAAGAAGTAGGCTGCTAGTTAACTAGGATCTGCAGCTTATCCATTAGGTAGGGAAATGGGCAGACTAGGTGGGGCAAGCGGTCCTTATCTGCTGTCAAATTCTATGTTTCTATGTAGGGTTGGCCACAGTTTGGGCACATAGCGACCTCCGTGAAGGGGCCAAAGAGGTTTTTTCTCCAGGGGGATATTCTTTGTTACCAAGGCTGTCAAGCATGTCTCACACCAAGGGGAGGAGGGAGTAGCAGATAAAAAACAAGGTAGAAAATCTTCCCTGCCATCTGAATGATAGCAAAATGAGTCAACAGGGTATATTGTTTGCATTCCTGGGTTTAGGAAGGGAAAGGGAAGAAAATACTATACAGAAAAAGTAAAGATGTAAACCATCTTGACTGGCTAAGAATGATGTCATAATTTATAATAATAAAGAATAAAACTCAGGTGAATTTCAGAAAATCTATAAAAAACTCAGCTAAGTTTTTTTATATATTATTTTTCAAAGTTTTCTCTAAAGTGGCAGACTCACTTCTGAGGAATTATTATATGGGTCTCAGGAATGCTGAAATTTGATTGGTTGTTAGTATTCTAAGAGCCTTATGTTAATATACTTAAGACATACTTGTGCAGCCTGATTACCTGAGTAGTGGTTTTCCAGGTTGGTACTTGTAAATTTTTAAGGATCCCAAACTGAGAACTAAAAGCCACCATTAAAGCTGCCACTAAACCCATTTTACTACCATGTGTCTGTGTGTGTGTGTGTGTGTGTGTGAGTGTGTGTGTCAGAGCCCTAACACCCCAACTCAACCATTTAAAAAAAAAAAAACTCTCCCGCTTTATACTGTTGTCAGACACACTCTTATCCATTGCTGATGTTGAATGTACACTATGCCACCTAGGTGCATTCCTGCCTGTAACAGGATGAGCTAGACTTTGAAATTAACAGCCACAAATCGACTTTGGTCTGGGCTTTTTGAAATGAGCAGCTGTATTCCCCACATACACACACACACACACACACACACACACACACACACGCACACACATGCGCTCGCCCATGTTTCAACATATCCTTAGCATTTACTCAATTAAAAATGGGTAATAATTTTTTTTTAAAGTAATTACCTTGTAATCTGCTGGCCTCTAAACATGACAAAACATTTATCCATTAGGTACAGAGCAAGTCTGATGGTTAGAACTAGGGACATAACTTGATTTGTGCCAAGAGGTATGCCCTGCCCTTCAGCTGCACTAAGACACCCAATTGATTACTCCAGCTGCTGGTGGCGGATTCTTCCTTCACTTCCAATCCCCCTCCCCCCCAAGACAGAGTCTCAGCACCTTCAGCTCCCAAACATT
Organism: Neoceratodus forsteri; assembly: GCA_016271365.2. Classification (NCBI taxonomy): domain Eukaryota; kingdom Metazoa; phylum Chordata; order Ceratodontiformes; family Ceratodontidae; genus Neoceratodus; species Neoceratodus forsteri. Next base: position 695,903,449 of record CM057451.1, on the reverse strand, counting down.
CTCAACAAGTTCAACGCCATGCCAAGTCCAGCAACTCGCCATCTTGATGGATTCCTTGACACAGAAATAAATCTGTTTGGCCGATCAAGTGCTAACTGCTGCTGCTACACATGCAGCTCTGCCCCCAACTGGTGATAAAGGAGCTACAGTCCGGCAGGAGTCCACAAGTTGGAATCATAAGACAGCCAGAAGTCGAGATTCTGACAGACTGCCTAACATGAAGGGTGAGGGTTTGGCTCGGCAGCAATCCTGAACACCTCTCAGTTGTTCCATTTAAAGTAAATCAAAAGACCAGCGAGCAAACATAAACAGTGGCAAAAAACAGTAACGCACCAGACTCTTTGCAGGCTGATCAACCCACTGAGCACCTCGGTAGCCAGGACACTTTGCTGTTACTAGTCTCTGTCAACTGTGTGCCCTGCCTTGAACACTCCAGCCCTTACCAATGCAACAGTCTGTCGCCTGCTTTTTGTTACTATACAATATCACATGCTGCCTCCTTGGAAGTTTGGGGGGGCATTGCAATTGGATGAGTGGCAATTTATCTTAGCAGTGAATGATCAGACCAGATACTCACTTATATATGGTAGGCGTGGCAGTAACTTTTATGTGGCAAAATAACAAATTCGGTTTGTATTTTATGCACCCCTCATGAAGCCTTTGTGGAATGTGAATGGCTGAGGCTTAGTTGTGTGTAGGGGCTACAGAGGCCACTGTTGGAAGCAAAACTTTCCACAGAGAGGGAGGGAAGTGCATTGCCCTACAGCATCAGCACCCCGAGGCTCACCAGCTCCAAATCCTATACAATTTATTGTATGCAGAGGGTATGGTATTCTATGCTAGTGGACCTAGCTCCACTGAAGCATGTTCTAGTATTCAACATGACTGGATAGAGATACCCAGGTGGTTTCTGAATAGATATCTCACACATTACCAGAAAAGACTGACTATGCTTTTTAGATGAAAGCAAACTCCATGCTACGACTTCCCTGGTCTCTGCTTTAGTACTGTGTCAGGGCCCCCTCTGGAGGTGGTGATCAAGTTTGTGTACAGTACCATAGTCTCTGGTTAGACTCTCAGATTGACTGCTCTGCACACATAGAAAACTTTGTGTCCAAGCTTCATTTCATGCTTTATGCTCTTTACTAAAATCCAGATTGTCTCCACTCGTGTCCCAGTGCAAGAAAGGAGCTGGTTTCTAAGATGATCCTTCCAATACTTGATTATGGAGACATCATTGATGGGGCTGCTCCCAAGAGCAAAACAAGTCAGACCAAGACCCCTTACTTCAGTCTTTCAATACAGTCTCATCCTAAACTGACCTCTTTGCACTTACCACTGCAAATTCTACAGTCAGTTTGGTGTGCCCTCTTTTAAGACTCACCACATCTTCAATTGATTCATATTTCTCTATATGTTCTGGCTTGGTAAGGTTTTCAGTTGCCTTTATGACATCCTGTTCCCCAGCCAAAACTCCACCTACTCCCTCCAAGTCCACTAAGTCAGGTGATTACAGAAGCCTAAGTATTCCAAAGAAGAAGTTCAGGTGCCCTTTACTTATTGGCTCCTAAACCTGTGGACCATGTTTCCCATAAAATTAGAGGTGTAGAGTCCACTATTACCCAAAAGAAAGTCCTCAGATCCCACCATACCCCCAGCTGCATTTGTTGCCATAATAGGTAGGAAATGTCCTTACCGTTTTTTTTTTTTGTTTGTTTGTTTGTTTTTCTACTACCTTAGCTGGAGTATTCCTGTTGGTTATGAGCTCCTGGTTTTTAAAGCACACTGTTTTGCTTTAGCCTTTATTATCTAGCAACCTTTCCCAAGCACCAAAAGACCTCCTTAGTAATTCTCCTCATAACAATATTTGTTTCGTTTTTCAGTTATGATCTGCAGAATTGTCATTGCAACATTATTGCTGATTTTTTTCCTCTTTCTCTTCCCTGTTTTTTGTTTTTGACCCCCATATGTACCTGGAAATGAGTTTTTTCAAACTCAGTTTGCCTTCCTGGCAAAAAAAATGCTTAATTAAATACGTCAATGATAAGTAAATGGAGCACTTGGCATGGCTGTTGACTAATCACAAGCATTGTCTCCTGATATTGTAGGGTTGTATAACCCAAAGCATACATGAGGCAACACTCTTTCTTAGGCTAGAGATATAAACATTGCTGGATCCTAAAATGATGACTCTACCAGGGTGGGGGTAGTCATATGGGCAGACTACATGGGCCACGCGGTCCCAATCTGCCGACACATTCTTATGCTCTTATGTTTGTTTACTGATGTGATGGCATCAATCCATGCTTACTAAATAATTTATAACTAAAAGAAAGTATGAAAAGTATGAAAGTACAGTAAATATTAGTTCTCCTTCATCATTCAGTATTATACTGTATCAACAGTGATTCAAGTTTATATTAATACTGTAAGTAGACAATCATATTATCAGCAACATATGAATTGTTAATTATTAAAATGAATGAACTGTTAATTATTAAATTTAAGTAAGTGCAGGCAAGTATAGATGTTCAGTGTTATGACTGTATAGTAACTAAAAATGATTTATTGGCTAACTTGAACCTTATTATTTTATAATTTACTTAGCCAGCTGAGATGCAACATGCCATTTCTGGTGGAGTCCAGCATCCATTCATTTCCACAGCTGGGGAGACTGGAACACTGAGGCCCAGATATTCAAACTGTGCCATTCTGTGGCGCAAGCCCCTGCGCTGCTCAAAAAAGTTGTGCAGGGGTGTGGCCAGGGCGATATTCAACAGAGTTGCGCTATTGAGCAACTTCTTTGAATATCACCCCCTGGCCACACCCACTGTGCATGGCGCAGTGGAACTGCGCCACCGCAAGTGGTCAGAGTGGAGCATTCAGATGCGGTGGCGCAAGTTCCATTGTGCCATGCACAGCACCTGCAATATTCAAAGGGTGACATGCAAATGGGACCATAATTTATACAAGGTGCACCGGGGGCCATTTGCATCTAATTATGGCCCCATTTGCATTCCATTAGCATGCAGGTGCACCGATCCCCAATGACTTGCGCCTGGCGCCCTGCCAGGCAGCAGCCAGCAGGGACCGACGCCCCTGTAGCGCGATCACGGGCATAATAGTTCCTCTCATAGCCCGATCGCGGCATAATATGATGTTTCCCTCCACCCCTCAGCAGCCCGATCGCGGGCATAATATAATGTTCCCTCCCCAATAGCCCCATCACGGGCATAATGGTCTCCAACCCCTCCCGAGTAGCCCGATCATGGCATGAATGCACTCCCCACCCCCAGTAGTCCGATCTGGGCATGAATGCACTCCCCACCCGGGTAGCCCGATCATGGGCATCAGACCTCACCCCAATGTCCAATATCCCTGGTGGTCCAGTGGACCTAGAGTAGCCCGATCGTGGGTGGCATCCGTACCCCCACCAGTATGTCATCCCTGGTGATCTAGTGGCCTCACCCCACCACCACTGAGCCCCACCACCCACTATTCTTCGCCGTCGGTGGCAGCACCACCCCGCCACCCGCCGCCCGCCGACTGACAGCTTGGTAGGGTTGCACGCCTCATTGAGTCCAGAGCATGAGCCACTGGGCGCAGAAGCCCATATCAAGAGTAGCAGCAGTCAGATATGTGAATGAATGAATTCATTCACATATCTGTACTGCCTTAGGATCTGTGTGCTGCACGCCCATTGGCTCATGCTCTGAACCACTGGCGGCAGCCCTACCGAAGCTGTTAGTCGGTGGGGGCGGCGGGCGGCAGGTGGTGGTGCTGCCACCCACCGCTGACGGGGAAGGGGTGGTGGAGTCGTGGGCAGGTGGGTGGGGGCCACCAGATCACCAGAGATAAAATACTTGGGGGTACGATGCCACCTGCAATTGGGTTACTCTAGGTCCACTGGACCACCAGGGATATTGGACATTGGGGAGGTCTGATGCCCTGATCGGGCTACCCGGGGTGGGAGGAGTGCATTCATGCCCACGATCAGGCTACTTGGTGGTGAGGGAGGCATCTCATGCCCACGATCGGGCTACTCGGGGTGGGGAGTGCATTCATGCCCACGATTGGGCTACTGGGGTGGGGAGTGCATTTATGCCTGCGATCGGGCTGCTGGGGAGATTCAGCCCATGAACGGGCATGGGGGGTACCTGCCAGGTGCGGTGAATAGGGAGGGCCACCCACAGGTGGAAGCTGCTGTGTTGCGCCCCCTGCAATGCAGCAGCTCACTTGTGGGTGGCCTCGACTTGATCCTTTTTGGGGGATAAAGTTGTACAGGCGCAGGTAGGGTTGTGCCTGCATAACTCTGCATGGCCAGGCTGTATATCAGGCTGCAGTTTATGCATGGGCACGCCCCACCTGTGCCTTACACATTGATGCGCCCAAGCATCGGATTTGTGCAGGCGTACTTTTCCCTTTTAAATATTGCACTGGGGCACATCAGTGGGTTTTACATGGGGCAACACTGTTGCGCCATGCACAACCCTTTTGAATATCTGGCCCAGAGAATTTAACAGACTTGCCTAAGTTCACAAAGTATATATTTGGCTGTAGTGAGGTTTGAACCAGTGATCTCCTGGTTTTCAATCTAGCGCCCTTACCACTACATCACACTACCTATATAACCAGATGAATTATAAAGTGATGGACAAAATGGCTACCAGACAAAAATTATTAATATAGATTAATGGCCTAAGTAAAATAACTTATGAAGCTCTCTCTGCAGTTGTTAGTGGATGGGTATCCATGTAAAATTCCAGAACACTGGTCATCGGAACACTTTGTGGAAAGGTCTGTAATAAAATGGAATGGCTTTCTCTCAACCATATGATGTCAGCCTAATCACAGGTTATTACAAGACTGCTAACTGTGTGTTTGTAGCTACCTAACTTTATAAGGGTTAACTTGTTCAGCTGATTTTTGATCCATTTAAACTTGGACAACATAATGAGAGCCAAGAGGTCAGTTATGCACCTTGGCATTGCCAAAGGTAAACACTTGAGCACAGAAAACTATGTGAAACATGTTACACTGAATTATACTGCGTAGACCACCATTTGACGAGGTCGCGTGATACATTATTACATATCCTTGGGGCAGGAGGCTGAGCATGTGCCAAAAATAAGTTGCGCCACATTACATTCCAGCATTTCAGCTGGTGTTGCCCTTTGTTGTACCCTGATAAAGGTGTCTCACAGTAGCTTGTCCTTGGCAACAATGAGGTTTTATTGAGTACTCACCTGATGATTTTTAAGTGCCTTGTAGATTGACTTTATCCTATTGTACCTTTCAAGCATTGACCTCAGAACTGTGGGATAGCCCCCTCCACATGAGCTGGTGGTGGATGGAGGTTATGATCCACACATTTGTGGGGTATTGTAGCTAGAGGAGTTAAAGTGAAAATGTGTTTAACTCATTTTAGGTCTTGGAAGACCTTCATTACAGGACACTGATACCTCTGAGAAATTGTTTGAAACTATAATATTTATACACAGCTAGTTTACAGTTCAGATATTTTCTGCATTTCCTTTTACTAAATTCTTTCCTGCTAAGGTTATCTGCATGTAGTTAACAACTGATGTCTATGGGGTAAAATCTTGTTTGCAGATGCCCAATAGACATTAACTGTTAAAGCTGCGTGTTCCCAGTCACTGTCCGTGATATGCCACCCTGACTGAACCCAACACAAAAAGTAGTACAGTAGTAGTAATATTAACATTTATTTTTATACAGGAAAATCACATACTCTGGCTGAAATCTATTCTCAGATGCATCCTGTAAAAAGGATGTTCTGTTCAGATGGTCTGGGACTGGCAGAAACCCTCCTCTGACCACCTCAGTAAGCCATAGTCTGAATCAATAGGATCACGTGCTCATGCTAATCAGCTGTCTTTAGTATGAGAACATGCTTCTATTCATTCTGAGGCAGCCAGCTGAGGTGGTGAGATGAGGGCATGTGCTGATCACCGCCTCTCCAAATAGAATAGCCTTTCTCTGCTGGGGACAGTTAGGGTAGCATGGGGTGGAGTGTGGATTGGTGCAGCAGTGGGTAGGGGTGGGAAGGGGTATGTTTTAGTTTTGGCATGGTAGCTGAGGTAGGAGAATGTGACTCAAATTGTGTTTGGTTCTGCAACTAGTTGTGGGAAGGATTATTTTTCTGCCATGGTGGGAGAAGAGGGTGGTGGGTGCTGCTGCAGTGGGTGGAGAAGGGGTATAATATAATCAAATAGGGCTGGATGGGGGAGGAAGGTAGTAGAGTGCTTCAAGAGGATAGGGAAAGGGAAACTTAAAAAAATCATAAATATGAAAGAAAGCACTCCAGAAAGAGTCACGTTGTATATGAAGTGCATCTCGTGGAGTCTTCACCTTGGCAAAGCATTATGTAGAGTGATGTTTCACAGATGAAGTGCCACTTTGCATAGTCTTCATCTGACAAAGTTGACACTACACTACTAATGCACTACATCAAGGGCCATGCAAAGCTGCGGCACGTCATGTAGTGCTCCACGTAGTGAAGTTATTATATTTTGCAAGGACCAAGCAACAGATAATGATATCACAAAAAGAGAAATATGGCTTTCAGTGGGTACTGAGCAGCAAAAGGCAGTACAAACATAACTTCCTATATTTAGTTGGGAAAGAATTCTGGTTGTCCATTAAGTCGTGTATCAAGTTCCTCCCTCCCACTAGCTTAGTGGGAATACACTATCATCCCATTTTCCTCAAAGAATTTGTCTAGTGTGAGCTGAAAGGTTATACTATACAATATGCTCTGGCAGTCTATTCCAAGTGTCCACCACTCACTCTGTGAAGTAGTTCTCACTGATGTTGTCCTTGAATCTTCTGTTTCTACAGTACTCATGTTCACTGACAGCTGATACAGTGGCTACCAGCTGAGTTGAGAGGAGGGCTGTGCTGGTCACTGTATGTAGCTGACATGAGTTATGGACACCGGGGTAAGGGAGGGTGCTGTGAGGCAGGATGCGAGTGGCCAGGTCAGCTGGGGGGCTGTTTGGGGGGACCACTGGAATACCAGAAAGTGCTATAAGAAGGTATACCAGGGAATCAGGGGAGTGGGTGTACCACTGGACACCAGGGAGTGATATACTCAATATACTGGGGGATTGGGGGTATGAGGAGCCACCAAACCATCAGGGAATAATTACAATATACACAACAGGCAATTTAGTGGAACCACTGGACACCTTCGAGTGCTATAATAAGGTATACACTGGGGATTATGTGTTGGGGAGAACCATTGGACCTCCAGGGAGTGATATACTAACTTATATTGGGAGCTGGCGTAGCTCAGCACAGGAGTGGGTGGCTGCAGTACAGCTGCCCTGCCTTTGTAGGGTGGGGGTAAGGGATTAGTGCCCAGGTAAAAGAAGTGTTTTGGTGGTGGTAAAGAGAACCATCTGGGGGTTGTTTACCACCTCCACACACATTTGAATATCTCACTGTACCAGTACAAATGAGGGTACCTCCTCATTTGCATAGGTGCAGTGGTAGTTTAGCACCTTGGTATTTCTGGGTTTGGGAGGTGCTCCTGGAGCCTCTGCATATGGCCTCACCAGAGTGCTTATGCAAAACCTGGTTAGCTTTGGAACTAACCATGTTAGCACAGCTGCTAACCTTTCAATATTGGCCCCTTAATCTATTACAATCAGTCACCATACATTTTAAACAAAAGGAAGAAAACTAACATGTTTTTCCAAACAAAGTGTCTTGCAGTTCTATAACTGTGATTCTGTTGTAGATGAGATAGACAGTCTCAGATTCAAAAATGTGTGACGGGTCTTCTACTACCCTGGTGCTGGTGGTCTGACTTGCCTTGCTGAAGTCTTAGATAGGAATAGATGCATTTTTATGTAAAAAAACTAAAAAAACACATGAAATACAAAAACTCAATAAAAAAGTGAAAACTGTCTGTAGTGTACAGTACTGTCAGTTGCACTGCAGCAGTTAGAGGAGTGCATTTGTGAAAAAAAATGAAATATGAAACATAGAAGCATGAAACCATAGACACTGACAGCACAAAAAGGCCTCATGGTCCATCCAGTCTCTCCTACTCTACCTATGGTATGTTGTGAGTACTGTCCTTTGCATTCATGCACTCAGGCTTCACTCATGCCATCCTCTCCACCCACTCTCATCAGCCCCATGTGCCCATACCTCTTGTACTTCAGTCCCACTACTGAATTGGCACAGATCACCAGTGCAATCAGTAATGCTACAGTCTGAAAGGTTATGCAGCCTGCAATGTGGTACAGCTGAACATTATTGAGATTTACCCCACCATACTACATGCGTGCACTTGTTCAAATAATCTCCATGTGCACTGCAGGATGTGGCTGAGGCATGGAAAGACACCTCACAGAGCAAAGCATGATTGCATCAAGGGAGAGGAGGCATGTGTGACAATGCGTATACTCCATATTTTTATGTTCACACTTGAACTTGTGCAACTGCAAACATGTTGCTATGATAATGGATTTTGAGAGGTATGTTACTGTCGGTCCAGTGCAGGGCAGTCTGCAAGGGGCTCAACAGTGTCAGACCAATCATCAGCCAGGCTAATTATGATACTCTTCTGTGCTTGCTGGGCAGAAACTTCATGAAGTTCAAAGGAAGGAACTGCCTGAATCATAGGGCAGCTCTTTCCTTTGAAATACAATTTACCAGCCAGCAAGCACAGCTGATCAGTGTCACAATCAGCCTACTGTGGTCCTTCCTTCAAATGTACAAGCAATCCCTCCCACCCTCTGCTAAGTATCCTTCCCACCTCCCATTACTTCCCCCTTCCTTCTTAGCTTTCTGACACCAGGTTACCCAATCCCTGTTGCCAGCTAATACCCTCACACTAACTGTTTTCTCTGATGAACACTGGGGAGCCCAGCCTTGGTGCCACCAAACATAACACTGACACTGGGGTATCCAATCCTCACTGTTGGTCAGGGCCAGATTAAGACACAGGCACACTAGGCCCATGTATAGGCCCCCAAACCTGCATGGGCCCCCTAATCCCTTTTGTCTCACTCACTTTTTGCTGCTGTTGCTGCTGCTGCAGCTCATGTTTTGTTTTTCCACACAGTCCTGAGCAGCCAGCCTAGTGAATAGTTTCTGCTGCATTCCCCTACACTCTGCTGTCCAGGTCCTGACATGTCAGTGATGTCACTCTCAGTCACGTTTCATGTGAACATGGTGAATATTTTGGTATGTCCATGTGGGTTACACAAAAGCTTAAGCTGATGCACTGAGGTTTAAGAACTCTGTTTGGAGGAAGTGAACAGGCCAAGGGGAGTAGTCAATTGGACTACAGAATGAGAGAGAGAGAGAGAGAGAGTGCATGGGGCAGCTAGAGTGGTCCAGGGTTCACAGAAGAGATCTGCACTTGCTGCCTGGGCTGTCACATTTATTTTTGCTTGTCTTAGCCCTAAGAGAGAACTGAGATTGTGAGAAACAGAGAGAGAGAGAGAGAGAGAGAGAGAAAGATATTAAGACTGGGCAAGCTGACCGCCAGCATCAAGTTGTGAGTCAGGAGTGGGATGGTCAGAACATCCCTGGAGGACTAACCCAGAAGCTGAGTGGATTCAGGAAGATAACAAATCTGATCACTAGGTCAGGAGGGAGGGTTTGGGACTGAGACAACAGAGGTGGCCTGAGTTTAGTGTGGCATCAGAGTCATGGTAGCAGGTAAGGTGACAGGCCAGTAGGCCACAAAGTCTGAGGAGGAGGACTCAGGGACTCAGAAGTCAGGAGACAAATTTTCCAGTCTAGTGTCTGCACTGAAGCAAAAAGTTGACCTGACTGAAGAAAAAAAACAAAGAAGGTTTGTGTTTTGTTGTCACTGGTTCATCATCATTTTATTTTATTTCACCCTCTTTAATTCTATTTGTGTCCCTTCTGCCTATTTTCTTTTACTATTTGAAACTGATGCATATATGTTCTCTGTTTTTTCTCAGCCAGCCTGAAGGGTTGCAACAAGTGGAGTGGAGGGTTGTAGAAATGTATTACATTCTTGTTTCCAGCCATCTAGTACACAATACAATGTAGAGGATGAGAGACAGAAAGAGATACAGTGCAGACACAGGAAGCAAGTTGTGTTTCCCTTCCCATCATGAGTGAGTGAGTGAGTGAGTGAGTGCACAACTGTGGAGAGTTTTAAGAGAGCCTTGAAGACCCATCTGTGGCACATTGCCTACCCAGATTGATTATTTTTTAAATATTTATCTTCTTGGCTAACATGCTGTATGGATTTTATGTTTTATCGGATTTTATATGTTGTAAGTTGTTTAGTGCCTTGGTTATAGAAGGGCGTTTTAAAAATAAAGTTTATTATGCAAGCAATAACTCACAATGAGGTATGTGTCATGTCCTGATAAGCGCACGCCCAGGTGTGTTACAAGCGCCTCGTGCCTTATGCACCTGGGCATGCTCTTATCAGGATATAACCCACACCTTGGCGTATGTTATTGGCACTTATAAAATAGGCCCCCCAGGTAAAATTTAAAACATAAAAAGAAAAAGTTGTGAAAGTGTAAAGATGAGGGAAATAGAGTTTTTTAGGTTAGAAAGATAAAGTAGACCCTCTATGTACTGTTAGCCTGTTCAGTAGTAGAGCCCCCCCCAGGTCACATTCTGGCCAGGTTAAGTTGCTATTTCACTTCCTCTCCCCAAAAAGAGAGACACACACATACGGTATGTTTCTTTGTTGTGTGCAGAGCTTGCATTTTGTTTTTTTAAATAATTTACTTTGGGCAGCCAGATTCACTTAGACCGAATGTCAGTGACCTGTGCCCTATTCTGTGATGTTACTTGGTACTTGTCCATTCCCAACGTACATGTTTTGTGTATATATTTACTCCTTTGTTTCAAATTTCTCTCCTTGGGTAATTTTTTTGTTTTATTTAAAATAAATGGCTGGTTGCAGTGGGAGTGAGCGTGTCCATCAGTGGCCGCCGTACACAGATGCTGCTTGCTTCCTGGGTCTGAACAGTGAGGAAGAAGTAGTACAAATTAGTTTAAAATTAGTAACAGTGTGGTGCAGTTCTTGAAAGTTTTATCAGGAGTTTTAAACAAGTTTCAGTGTACGGGAGTGGGTCTGTTTTTTTTTTCTTCAGTCTATGTTGTTGCGATGGTCAGTGTTCCTGAGTGGGTATGTAGTGGGATTTGAATGCTGCAGGAATTAGTTTGGTGGCTTCATTGCAGTGGGCTACATTGGCTACCAAGCAGCACAGAAGAAGAGAACACAGGTCAGGATCTCAGCAATTACTGAAAAAAAGATGAGTTGTCTGTGTCTGTGTTGGGGGGGGTCGCAGCAGGATTTATGGCAGGGTGCTGGACATTTACAGAAACTAGCGGGAGAGCCATGGAGGATAAGACAGCTTCCTGCTGCCACTTCTGTGAGCTCTGCCAGTCAACGTTTCTGTTTATGCTTGGCAGAGGTCACCAATTTTCAGTTGTGGAGACCAAGGAACACCTGACTAGGCTGGGTGACAAACTATCATCTATTTCGTCCGGCATCTCCTTCTCTGAGATCCTGCCAGTCTGGGAGAGGGGAGCAGATGGATGGAAGGTCAAAGAAGGGGAGATAGGGGAGCTAAACACGTGGCTCAAGGACTGGTGCCAGGAAAAAGGACACAGATTTGTAGGGAACTGGCAACAGTTCTGGGAGCGAAAGTTCTTTAAATTTGATGGACTGCATCTGACTAAAGAGGGAGTCAGTTCATTGGGGCAGAAGTTTGATGTCTTTGCAGAATATTTAAACTAGCAAATGGGGAGAGGGGTGCAGCACCCCATACGTCGAATGGGAAGAACACCCTCCCCTCAGCTAGTGGTCAAACAGGAATTCAACATGTTTGCCGTTCATTTGCATCACCAGGTAAGAAAAAGGTTTGTCTCCCCACACGATACACAGAGTAATGCCAAACTTCACCCAACAACTAACACACACCCAAAATCTGGGCTAATGGAAAAATCATGTACACAATGCTCACAGCCTGGGAAATAAGATCCCAGACCTGCAGGCAATAATGTCAGAGGCTAAACTGGACATAGTAGCAATTAGTGAGACGTGGTTTACCAGTAACCACACTTGGGAGACTTCAGTACCTGGCTATGTATTGTTCAGAAGAGACCGAGGTGCAAAAAGGGGGGGAGGAGTGGCACTGTATGTTAATGAAAATATCAAAGCTACAGAAATTCAGAATACACATAAGGAGCCAGAAGAACTGTGGGTCACCCTGGAAACAGGAAATGGGACAGCCATAAGAACTGGGGTTGTCTACAGGCCCCCAGACCAGAGGGAGGACATAGACACATTACTGTTAGAAGATATACAAAACATGACAGCTAAAGGGAGGTTCTGATAATGGGAGACTTCAACATGCCAGATACAGATTGGTCAATACCAGCAGGAACATCTGCCAGAACTAGACTCATAGTGGATTCCTGCAGGGGAGGGCCTCAAAGAACTGGTACAGCAACCCACAAGAGACAGAGTTAAGCTAGCCCTGGCAAAAGAAACACAGGTGAGGGGGTACAGGCAAAGTGGGCAAGCATTAAGGATGCACTACTTGAAGCAACATCCCATTGTGTTAGACAGAAAAGGAAGTGCAAAAGAAGAAGGAAACCACTTTGGTTCTCAAATACAGTAGCAGAAAAGGTCAGAGCCAAAAGGCTGGCCTTCAGAAATATAAGAACACAGTGGGATGAAGATAGGGAAGCATACCAAACTGCCCTAAGGGAAGCAGGTAAGGCAGTAAGGCAGGCAAAGTCCCAAACTGAGGAAACACTAGCACGAACAGTAAAGAAGGTGACAAGACTTCTATAGATACATTAGTGAAAGGAGAAAGTCCAGAGGGGTATTGCTAAGCTTAATGGAGAAAAGGAGCATGTGAGGAGGAGGACCCTGTAAAGGCATCTATCCTAAATAGATACTTTTGCTCAGTATTTACTGAAGAGAAGGTAGGGCAGGGCCCACAGCTCAGCATCATGGACACAGGGGAGGGAGGTGAGCACTACTCCCTTCACAAAAGAAAGGGTCCTACAAGAGCTTGCTAAGCTCAGGGTGGATAAGGCAATGGGACCTGATGGCATACATCCAGGGTACTTAAGGAGCTAAAGGAGGAACTAGCAGAGCCATTAGCAGAATTGTTTAGTGAGTCTCTGAGCACAGAAGAGGTCCCAGAAGACTGGAAAGGGCTCATGTGATCCCGCTCCACAAGAGTGGTAGCAGGGAGGAGGCGGGAACTACAGACCGGTCAGTCTTACCTCAGTAGTGGGCAAGATTATGGAAGCACTCCTTAAGGAAAGGATAGTGCAACACCTGGAATCCATAGGGCACAGGATCCAAGACAGCATGGGTTTACAAAGGAAGGTCCTGTCAAACTAATCTCATAGATTTCTTTGACTGGGTAACCAGAGTGGTGGACCAAGGGAGCAGTTGATGTCACCTACCTTGACTTCAGCAAAGCTTTTGACACTGTTCCACATAGAAGATTGATAAATAAGCTGGGTAGGCTCGGGTGGGTCAGAAGTTGGTCAACTGGGTGGCAAACTGGTTGACGGGCAGAAAACAGAGAGTGGTGGTAAATGGTATACAGTCAGAAGAGATGCCAGTCACAAGTGGGGTACCTCAGGAGTCAGTCCTGGGGCCAGTCCTCTTCAACATCTTCATTAGTGACCTTGCAGATGGACTAGAGGGTAAAGCTTGTCTGTTTGCAGATGACACCAAGATCTGCAACAGAGTAGATGATCCAGATGGGGTGGGCAGAATGAGAAGAGATCTGGATAAACTAGCAGAATGGTCAGAAGAGTGGCAAATGGGATTTAATGCAAAGAAGTGCAAAATCATGCACATAGGGAAGAGAAACCCTGAAGCCACCTATAGGCTGGGAGGGGAGTTGCTAGCAGTCACAAAGGAAGAAAGAGACTTGGCATCATCATCACTGATGACCTAAAATCATCCAAGCAGACCTCTAAAGCAGTAGGTAAGGCTAGGGGGTGTTAGTGTATTAGTAGGGTATCATGTCGTAAGAGGAGGTAATAATCCTCTTTACAAGACACTGGTTAGGCCCCATCTGGAGTACTGCGTGCAGTATTGGAGGCCACACCTTCACAAGGACATTAACCAAATTGAGGCAGTCCAGAGAGGGCACCAAAATGGTGCAGGGACTGCATCAGAAGACATATGAGGACAGATTAACAGAGCTCAATATGTATACCCTTGAGCAAAGGAGGGAGAGAGGTGATATGATCGAGGCATTCAAACACCTTAAGGGCATAAACAAGGTGAAAGAGTCTAAACATGTTTAAATATAAGAAAATAGCAGGACAAGAGGACACAGCATGAGATTAGAGGGAGGCCGATTATGGGGGAATGAGGAAATTCTTTTTTCACAGAAAGGGTGGTGGATGCATGGAATGGCTTACCACAAGAAGTGGTGGCTATGAATACAGTTCAGGGCTTCAAACAGGCATGGGATAGGCATAAGGGAGCAATACAAATGACTATGAATAGATAGGCCACTGACAGAGCAAAGGCCGATGGCACATTTATAAGGTAGAAAAATAAATGGGCAGACTGGATGGGCCTTGCGGTCCTTATCTGCCGTCAACTTCTATGTTTCTATGTTTCTATGTAATGGGGCATGTTGGTGGGCAGTGGTCCTGGTTGGCTACTATATCATCTGATAAGGACACAGCTCAGATGATGTAGTAGCCAATCAGAGAGTTCAATTTCTTAAGCCCATTTTATAAATTATATTATTATCTCTTCAACTCAGCCATTAACTTGGTGCTGCAAGATAGCTACAGTAGGAGGGGGGTAAAAGCTGTCTGTCTTTATAGACTGAAATCCTGGAGTGAAATAATTGGTATTTGGCATTGTCTGTTGCTGCCTTTCAGGGAAATTGTGGAGGACTATGTACCACCGTATCACTAGTGTAGCATTGCAGTTTATAGCACTAGTTATACAACTTAGGGTTAGGTGAGTACAGCTGTGATTTTTTTCATCTATTTGTTTGAGCTGGGGAGCTTCACCCCCACACCCTCCATGGTAAATACAAAAATCAAGAGGCTGGGTGTGGGGGGTAGGTCTTCCCAACTCAAACAAATTAATTAAAAAATCACGCAACCATACCAACAAACCCTAAGTAGTGTTACTAGCATAGCATATTGGCTAGATTGGTTATACTGGTCCATAGTACTCCACCAATGCCCCCTTTTAGCATACAGGTGATCAATATTGGTTATGCACCACGTTAGTGGCTCATGATTTTGAAGGAATGTATATGGCAGCAGACTGATGAGTGTCTATAATAATCCTTGCCACAGTTGTGCAAAAGCTCTACAATCACTTTTAAATGTTATAGTATGACAAGATGTAGCTGTATGCATTTGCAAGGGGCTGTGGCTGAGGCAAAGATGTGTGCTCTGGGAAGAGGGGAACCCCAGAGTTTTCTTGGGCCTAGAGCCTCAGGTTATCTTAATCTGGCCCTGGCATTGGTACCTGAAATACAGAAAATCATCTCTCATAGTCTTTTTAATTTTTTTAATTCCTGTAATCCCACCTTCTGCCAAGTTTCTCTCCCATCTCTGCATCATTTCCTGTGCCCATAGAGGTTAAGCCAACATTAGGGATGTCCAATCCCCAGTGTCAGTACCTGAAATAAAGAAAACCATCCTTCATAGTCTTTTTTAAAAGTTTTTATGGACCACATAAAAAAGAAAATGGTCCATCAATGTCTGTTGCTGCCACTGCCCCCCAAGAAACCATTACCCTCCTCCACCCAATCCCCCCCCACCTATCACTTACCTACTTGGGGTCCAGCACCATAATCCCCTCTAGACCACAGATACATCTTCACTCTTCAATGCCAGACCAGGAACTGAGGAAATCAGGTATGTGGTTCAATGTATTTCAGTGTGTTTGGAACTTGTACTTTTAACTTGGCCATGCTTTAATATTTCCCCCAAAGTTTCAACATGGCCTTTTTAGGATCCCATCTCATGAACAAGGGCAGTGAAATTCTTCACAGCTGGCATGAAAGATGATCTTGCAGTCACTCTGTGAAATCACCTTTTGGACGGGATTTGAAAATGTAAATTTACCAGGTTCACGAGGTAGGCTCATAAGAAGACTATTTGAAACTTTGGGGTCAAAATATTAAAATACAACAAAGTAATGAAGGTACGTTGACATTTTTCAGTGCTAGCTCATAACTTTGGTAATTTTCAATATTTTGACCCTAAATCAGAAGAGAGGATTTAAACAGAGAGGGCTGCTAGAAACTGCCAGAAGGAAAGAGGCTTTAAACAGAAAGGGTACCCCCACCTTCTCCATTAATTAAATAGGCTCCCTGGGCTCCTCCCAGAGAAGGCTACCAACACCAGAAGAGGAAGAGGAGGGGAGTTTCTTACAGAAAGAAGATTGACCACTGGGAGGAATTTACATCGGACAAAGCAGGATGAGAAACAGAGAAAAACTGAATTTTTGATGTGTCTTTTGTTTTACCTTATAACTAAGTGGCTTTATAGAGACAATTTTGGAGGAATTTATTTTGGGCACAGGATGGGAGTATCAGAGGAAAAAAAACATTTTTGACTTTTTGAGGTGATTTTCTATATTTTATTGTTCATCTTATAACCAAGTTATTTTATAGTCTATAGTTTCTTTAGGCAATTACAAGATAGGATTATGTGATCAGAAGAGGAAGTAGAACTAGGTACCTAAAAAGGGAGGGATTTGTGTGGGGACTGGGTTAGGTAACTTTTATGGTCTATTGTTTATCTTATAACCAAGAGATTTTATAGTTCTACTGTTCCTTTAGGCAATTAAAAGATAGACTGTATTATATGATCAGAAGGGGAAAGTAGAACTTGGTACATAATGGGGATGGTATGTATGTGGACTGTTGAAAGGGGTGGTGAAGAAAGCAATACAGTCTGACAGGACAACAATGTGTCACACCAGTGAAGGTGGCAGTAGAGGTGGAATAGGGTTGCAGGGAAGGGGTTGACAGCAGGGTATGGGGGACTGGTACGGGGCAGGATGACTGCAGATGAACCTGGATGGGCAGAACAGTGAGTTACAATGGTTGTGGGGCTGCTATCTGGATGTGCACATTATGGATGCTAAGGGGTGTCCCATTTGTCACATTCTGAGGGGATCGGAGGCAGAGGTACAGTGGCTAGGAAGTGAGTTAGTGAGGATTGGGGGGAGTGGGTATGATCAATGGCACAGGAAGGCCACCTCCTCGGGCATCCAGGCATACAGAACCAGTGGAAAGGAAAGGCATAGGGAACAGGGCAAAAAATTTTGAAACTGTAAGGAGTAACCTTGGGATAGCATGAGGGAATAGCAAACAGTAGAAGTCCAGTGTCAGGTAATAGGTTTGCGGTGCTGGTTTCAATGGTGGATGATGAGGGAGGGGCTCTCCAGTACAGGGCAGGAGGCGAAGGGAGTAGTGAAAGTCCAGGGGGAAAGTCTGCAGAACAGGGGGACAGTGTTAGGGGTAGAAAAGGGAAAAGTAATAGGGGTAAAGGGAAGGGTCAGGAGGGCAAAGCAGTGGAGGCAGGAGGGAAGAATGGGCCCAGCAAGGAAGGGAAGAAGGGTGACAATGTTGGGAGAAGATTGGGGGTAGAGGGAATAGGGGAAGGGGCAGGATTAGGGTAGAGGATGGGGGCATAACAGAAGGGATAGTTCAGCAAGCAGGAGTGTGGGCATAGCATGGGAGAAGGAGGCAGAGTCCTAGTGCTGGGAGACTCAATCCTTATAGGGGTCAGATGGGGAAGTAAGGGGGAGCAGCATAGTCGAATATGGGTGGAATCAGTATCTGGATTGACAGTGGGTAGGGCGGGACAGACTATTCTCAAATGTACAAGGAGAGGAAGGGAGAAACCACATGTAGTGGTGCACTTGGGTACAAATGATTTGGGGAGTAATATGGTTGAGTTGGTAAGGGATAGGTTCAAAGAACTGGGGACATTGTGTGAGGAGGCAGGGAGATCAGTGGCCTTTTCAGAAGTGTTCCCAGTACCTAGGGCAAGCATGGCAAGGAAAGGAAGGATAGAGGAGTTCAACTCTTGGCTGGCAGCATGGTGTCGAACCAAAGGGTATGAGCTAGTGGGAGGCAGGGGTAACATCTGGGACAACAGTGACCTATTTGCAGAGGACAGATTACATTTGAGTAAGGTGGGACAGTGGGTTTGAAACAGAGGCTGTGAGAATACATAGCAACTAAGGTGGATTTAAACTAGGTGTGAGGGGAGGTGAGTGTGCAGCAGGTATGCAGGGCCACTAGAGAGGGGAGTCGAACTAACATACCCCCCAGGCTAGCAGAGATGGTACCAGGGTAGATTCACAGGTGAGAGTTAAGGATGGAGAGACACGGGTTAAGGAAGGGAAGGGAACTAGTTGGAGGATTGTCTCCCTAAATGCAACAAGCATGGGGAACAAAACAGCTGAGTTATAGGCTTTCTTGGCAGTGGGGGTGGTGGGCATAGAGGCCATCACAGAGACGTGAGCCACCCAATACCAAGACTGGGATTTGATGATCCCAAGTTATAGGATGTACAGAAAGGATAAGGGCAATGGGAAGGGGGGAGGGGTGGTGATTTAAGTAAGGGAGAAGATAAGATGTGCAAGGGAAGAGGGGGAGGAGAATAGAACAGAGGCATTATGGCTGCAATTTCAGGATTAAAAAAGTAGGACACTGAGGATGGGAGTGGTGTACAAGCCACCAGCTCAGGCAGAGGACTTGGACAGGGAGTTACTGTAGCTGAGCAGATTAGGAGGGTCTGCAGGATAGGAAACACTGTGATTGTGGGGGACTTCAATCTACCAGGAGTGGACTGGAGGACCCCAACCACCTTGAGTACAAGGAAGCAAGTGCTCCTGGAAGCATTCCAGGATAGCTTCCTGACACAGATGGTTATCGAGCTGACTCAGGTGGATAAAACTCTGGACTTAGTACTGTTTAACAGGGAGACTGTAAGGGAGCTTGGGGTGGAGGACCCACTGGCTGGGAGTGACCACTGTGATGCTTGGCCAGCTGGTTATGATTATTGTATGATATTTGTAACATAAAAATGTAGTATGTGATTGTCTCACATAAGCTAGCCTGGGATTCCATGGGTGCCCCTCCCCCCCAAGGTTTCAGTGAAGCTACAGGATATGTTAACTGACCAGGAGATCTCTGTAATGTAATTAACTTCATTGAGAAATTGCATTTTATGGCCTTTTATATGACCTGTTACTGCTTTGAAGTTGGGAAGCTAAATATACAGTTTATTACAGGACAGGTCATCATTTAGCTGATTCCTGTTGGCTATATATTGTACCTTGGTGATGGACTTCAGGGTTGTAAACCTCAAAGGAACTGGTGGATCAAAGACTCGTAACTTGGGAAATTAATTTTTGCTGATGTCACCTTATTTAATATGCCTACTAATAGGACATCATGTTTGTACTTTTTTGTATTCTAAAAGGAGGAGCTAGATGGCTCACAGAAGGGGTGTGGAGACACAGTTTAAACTAATACTTGTGTCTGAACTGTTTGTGATATACCATCTTGGGACTCTAGAAAGACACAGCTCTCTGATATAACTTAAGCACTTCCAGAGGTAATACATTAAATAGAACAGATCAAATGTATATTGGTAGGAGTTTGTTCTGTAGTTTTCCTTGTTTTTCTTTCATGTGATTGTGATGCTCTTTGATGTTTATTCTTTATTTTATCTTACTGTTTTTATCCATTTTAAGTAAACCTATTCTTAAGTGACTGCCTGAGTGTCTGCCAGTTCTTTTTTTTTCGCATGTGATGTATAAATGGTTAAGTCTGACAGTTGTTCAAAAGCTTGATGGTGTTACCAAACTAGGAAAAGGTAAGAATATACCTAAGGTCTCATAGCATTTTAAGGGTTCATTTTTTGGAAGCCTGGCTTGGTGCCCCTAGTGAAAGATTATACAACAATCCCTGAAGAGGGTACATATCTGAGCCTGTACATTGGGTACACTAGCATAAGGTTCACAGTTTAAATATCCCCTGAACTTGAGACTAAAGGTGATTCGCACCCTAAAGCAGACAGGAGGGTTACCCTGACTTTTGCCTGTTCACACTATTGTACTCAGAGTTTGGCACTGTGAGAGCAGAGGGCCTGACCTGCTGAATGTGTTTGTGACAGATTTGGTTGACAGAGGTGCGAAAAAATGTGGTAACACGTAACACAAGCTTTAACTGTTCAGTGTGTCAGCTTAACACTGTACAGCTCACTTGCAAAATAAGGCAATGATTTATTTTAAAAAGAAAACAGAACTATATAATTTGTCTTATAGTCAAGTTCCTACCTGTTTTATTTTTTTTCAAAGTGCAAGTTAAAGTAGCTGTAGTTAGGGAAGAAGATGGCTTCCAACTACAGTGAGCACAATACAGAATACTTGAAGCAGTTGTGCAAGGAGAGCCACCAAGCAGAATCTCGTGTATGCCCTGATGGCAGCAGATGCCCAGAGTGTTGAGTCACAGACTGTGACTATAAAGAACTGGTCCTTGGATGTGGAGGGGTCAGCAGCCAGTGCAGTGTCCAGATCCGGTGGGGAGAACAGCAGGGCCAGTGCATGCCCAGGGTCACAGCAGCAGGGGACACACACCAGCATTCTGAAGCCAGAAGCAATCAGGCTGCAGATTGAGTTGTGCAGAAAGAGCTGGAGTTCCAGAGAGAGGCTGAGCGAGAAAAGCGAGCCACAGAGGAGAAAAGGGAGCGAGAACAGTGAGAGGTTGAAAGTGAACAGTGAGAGGCTGACCGAGAGGAGTGTGAGTGCCAAAGGCAACATGAACTGGAGAAGCTACGACTCCAACCACCAGCACCAGAGCAGGTGAGTTGCTTGGGTTTAACTGGTACTACAGGACTGGGTTACAAATTAAATTCCAACTTGATAGCTGAATTTAAAAAGGGGGATGATATGGATGCCTTTTTAAATTCCTTTGAAAAGGTTTGTATTCAGGCAAATATTCCTAGAGGGTTCTGGAGCTTCCAGCTATCCCCGCTACTTACCGGGAAAGCTCAGGAAGCATTGAGTCAAATGGACCATGAGAACAGTAATGATTACAGCAAACTTAAAGCTGCACTTTAAAAAAAAGTTTCATTTAACTGCAGAAGCATACAGAGCTAAATTCTGTAAGCTCAGGAGAAGCCCTGACATGAGCTACGAGGAGCTAGCCACAAAACAACGTCAGTGTTTAAAACATTGGTGGGAGGCAATTGGAGCAAACTCTGTAGATAAAATTGAAAATGCTATTTTGTTAGAACAGTTTTTTTTGGCATGCCCAGCAGAGCTGAAAACCTAGCTGGAGGACCGCGATCCCGAAACAGTGTAAGAGGCTGCTGAACTCTCAGACTACTATGCCAACAGCAGATCTGCTCCGAGATTGAATGGGGCAGGCGTGGCAGCGCAGAAAGGGAAAAGCGCACCTTCAGGGCAGCTAAAACCCTCACTGCTTCCACCGAAACCAGTTAGCCCCAGGTTTCAAAGAAAAGATTTTTCTGAGAAAAGAAACAAATGTTGGGTTTGTAAAGAAACTGAGCATATTGCCAGTGTTCCAAAAGGACAAACAATATGCAAAATGGGGCTAGGAAAGAAGTGGGTTGTTTGTGTGTCCCTGGAAGCATGCCCGTGAACATGCGGGAACACATGCACCCTGCCACAGTGAATGGTGTACAGACAAAAGTGTTAAGGGACAGAGGGGCATCCCTGACATTGGTAAATGGGGATCTGGTAGAGCCTGGTCAGCTTATACCCAATGAATTTGTAACTGTACAAGACTTCACTGGGGAGGAGAAAACATTGACACTTGCTAGTGTTCTCCTAGACTGGAGTGAAACAGGGGTAACTGTGCAATAGGTGGCTGTAGCCAAAAATTTAGCAATTGATGTCATCCTTGGCAACAATCTCAAAGAGGGGATGGTGTGTGCAGTTACCTGTAGCCAAGTGGCAAGGGAAAATTGTAGTTCCCTGGACCCCATAGAAGCCATTGTGGAAACCACTGAGAGGCTGGTTCCCCAGCCTGTGTCTCCTGATATGGAGACTAATGAAAAGGGGATAGAAATTTCCCCAATAGCAATTAACCACACAGCTATGGAGGGTTCCTCCAAAGAAGGAGGGGTGACCCAATGTCAGAGGGTTAGGGATGACAGTGATCCTGAGTGCCCTGATGCTAGTACTGGGGACCCTAGTTTAGAGGCTGAAGGGGACCTGTCCCATGCCTTGGGAATGTATAAGGAGTTTGCAGCTGCTCAGAAAAGTGACCCTAGTCTAGAGAAGCTGGGGGCTTGGGCAGACTCTGACAGAGCACAGGGAGGTGATGGTAAACATAAGGTTTATTGGGAAAATGGACTGATTTACACGCAGGCTGTGAAGACAGAGGGAAGGGTGATAGGCAAGCAGCTTGTCATTCCCCAGGGGTACCGTGAGCTGTTGTTCAAGACTGCACATGATATTCCCTTGTCTGGTCATTGGGGAATTGCACACAATACGCAGTGATTGACTCAAAATTCCTATTGGCCCAACTTCACCCAGCAGGTGAAGGAGTATTGCAGGTCTTGTCACCAGTGCCAAAAAATAGGGGAAGGCAGGTAAGAAAATTCAAGCCACCCTAATTCTATTGCCCACAGTGGAGGAGCCATTCTAGAGGGTGGGAATGGATATTGTGGGGCCTTTAAATACCCCCAGCTCCTCTGGGAAGAGGTTCATCCTGACTGTGGTGGATTATGCCACTCAGTATCCAGAGGCAATCGCCCTATCCTCACTGAGGACAGACAGAGTGACAGATGCCTTACTTGGGATTTTCTCCCATGTTGGGTTTCCACAGGAAGTTATCACCAAGGCCACTGTTTTTTGGTTTTTACTGGAAAATCCAGTAAAATTCTGGAATTAGGGCAGCCTGAAGACCAGTAAAAATGAAGATTTCATGTGTTTTTCTTTTAATTCCTTCCTGTACTATTTTCAGTTTGCTTTATTTAATGCTCTGTATATTAAGCCTTCTTTAATTCTGATTATTTATGCACATACTAAAAGAATGATAGCAGAATCCTAGTAAAATCCGGAATTTAGAGTAACAATCACCGGTGAAATTCTGGAATCTTAAGTCTTGAAAATGGAATTTAATTGTTTTAATCACCGTAAATCCGTGGCCTTGGTTATCACTGATCGAGGGGGTTCCTTCATGTCAGACCTGATGAAATGTTTGTGGGAGAAGTGTAGGGTGATGCAGAGGCACATGACACCTTATCACCCACAAGCCAATGGACTTGTGGAAAGATTTAATGATACCCTGAGGTCAATGCTCCAAGCATTTGCTGAACAGCATGGGAGGGACTGCAAGAAATGCCTTCCCCACCTGTTGTTTGCATACAGGGAGGTGCCCAAAAGTCAACAGGATTTTCCCCCTTCGAGCTCTTACATGGACGCCGGGTACGTGAGCCACTAGACTTGTTCTGGGAGGACTGGGAAGGCAAGCACACCACCCAGGGCACTCTCATAGTGGATTATGTCCTTAGATTTAGGAAAAGGCTGAAGGAGCTTATGGGGGCAGCCCAGAGCAACCTGACAGCTGCCCAAAAGGAACAAAAAGTGTGGTACGACTGCAGAGCCAGAACTCACTTGTACACGGTGGGTCAGGAAGTCATGGTCTTTATTCTGGTCTGGAAAGACAAGCTGCAGGCTGAGTGGGTAGGACTGTACAAAGTAGTTAGAAAGGTAAATGATGTGAACTATATCATAGAATTACCTGACAGAAGACATACATAAAGAATCTATCATGCAAACATGATGAAGCCATATGCTAATTGGGCTGACATGGTGTGTGCAGTATGTAGTCCTGGGGAGGGGATGGATGAAGGAGACCCCCTTCTGGAATTGCTGGAAGAAAACAAACAGGACTCCTCTGTGGAGGCAGTTAAATTGTCACCCAGCTGGCCCTGGACAAGATCCAGGAAGTAAGGGAGATTGTAGCAGACTTTGCCCCAATGTTTAGCTCCAAGCCTGGACTAAACCCCTTAGCAATGCATGATGTGGAGACAAAGACACAGAGTCCCATACAGCAGACAGCATATTGGGTGTCAGAGGCTGTCGAAAAGGACATTTGGAGGCAGGTGGCAGAAATGCAGGATTTAAGGGTCATCCAGAGATCCCACAGCCCCTGGGCCTCACCCGTAGTCCTTGTGCCCAAGCCAGATGGCTCTACTCATTTTTGTGCGGACTATCATGGACTGAATGCAGTCACGAAGTCAGATGCCCACCCGATTCCCCTGGACAGACGAACTCCTGGACAAGTTGGGAGGGGTGGCCTACATTACAACTATTGACCTGACAAAGGGATATTTGCAGTTAGAGTTAGCTGACAGAGCTAGGAAGAGGTCGGCCTTCATCACCCTGCTAGGCTTATTTGAATTTAAAGTAATACCTTTCAGAATAAAGAACGCCCCAACCACTTTCCAGAGGTTGGTGAACCAGGTGTTAAATGGTGCTGAGGAGTAAGCCGTGGTGTACCTGGATGACACTGCCATCTTCAGTGCCAGCTGGGTGTAACACCTGTCCCACCTTAGGGAAGTTCTGGGCAGGATACAGAGAGCTGGGCTCACTGTCAAAGCTGAGAAGTGCCAGGTGGCTATGGCTGAAGTGGCATACCTCGGGCATGTTGTAGGCCGGGGACAGCTCCTTCCTAACCAAGTAAAAATAGAGGTGATCAAGGCATGGCCCAGACCAGAAATGCAGAAGCAGGTCAGGAGTTTTCTAGGGATAACAGGGTACTATAGGAAATTTGTACCCAATTACAGTGCCCTGGTTGCTCCTGTATCTGACCTAGTAAAGAAAAAGAAGCCTGAGAAAATTACCTGGGAACCACCCTGTGAAAAGGTTTTTACCAGACTGAAGGAGGGACTGTGCAATGCTCCTGTATTGACAAGTCCTGACTATAGCAGACCCTTTATAGTCCAGACTGATGCCTCAGACGTGGGTATTGGGGCAGTACTGAGTCAGACATCCAACCAAGGGAAAGATCACCCTGTAGTGTACCTAAGTAAAAAGTTTTTTGTTTTAATTGGGTTCACCACAGCATAACCCAGATAGACCATCTTAAGGTAGCTGGTTCATTCCACTGGGTGTCAAACAGATGAGGCATACTGATGAGTCCCGGTAGGACAAAACACGTGTTCATGTCTTCTGTTGGTATCCTTTGCAAACTATGTGAGAGGCCTTTCGGCACCATGCATTTCTGCTTAAAGTTGAACCAGCATAATATTCTGTGCTGATTTGCATATGCAGCCCATAATGCTTTGTACTGTGGGGGCATGTGTGATTTTGTATTTCTGAGTAAAAAGTTACTTCCCAGGGAGCATGCTTACTCCACTGTGGAAAAAGAACGTCTTGCCATAGTGTGGGCCCTAATGAAGTTAGAGCCATACTTATTTGGGCAGCATTTTGAGGTACCAAACTGAACCACAGCCCCCCGGTTTGGCTGACACAAATGGAAAAAACTAATGACAGACTATTAAGATGGAGTCTTGCCTTGCAAGGGTGTGACATGATGATCTTAGATAGGGCTGGAGGGAACAATCAGAACACAGATGGTTTATTGCATCTATATCACAGGGATCCAGCGTGCCTTGACCAGGCCACGGACCCCACAGTTTCTGGAACCTAAACAGTTTTTCAGAAATCCTCTGTACTGCAAGAGATCCAGCATGCCTTGACCAGGCCACGGACCCCTCAATTTCTGGAACCTAAACAGTTTTTCAGAAATCCTCTGTACTGCAAGGGATCCAGTGTGCCTTGACCAGGCCACAGACCCCTCAATTTCTGGAACCTAAACAGTTTTTCAGAAATCTTCTGTACTGTAAGGGATCCAGTGTGCCTTGACCAGGCCACGGACCCCTAAATTTCTGGAACCTAAACAGTTTTTCAGAAATCTTCTGTACTGCAAGGTACTAGCCCTGACTTTTGGATTTGGTACCAGTGGAAGCTGATTTCCAAGTGGCCCACACTATCTCCTGCTGAACACATCTCTAACTACTGCATCTCACTCTGTGTCTCTAGTTGAATTTATGTGCCAGGGTTTAATAATGTGTTTAATCCTTACAGTCATTTTAAGTTCTGAGTTGATATTAGAAGTGAATTTTTAACTTTTATTTTTTTTTTTTTAAACTGTTGACTTTTCCATTAGCAGATTATATCCTCTCGCCACTAGAGGTCTATATCTCTATATCTATCTAGTATGTAAGCCATGTGGGTTCTCTTTGCCTTTCTCTCCCCTCTCCTCCTCCTCCTTGCCCTGCTCCACTCTTCTCTCTCCCTGGTCCTAGCCACCCCCACCCCCCCCCACCCCACCCCGCCACCCTCTACTCTGGTTTCCACTGCTACTCCAAGGAACTCTCACTTCCACTCGAGACTTGTGCTTGGTGCACCGTTTGGATATTCCTGGTTACTTAACCCGACCACTACTCTCAACAAGTGTGGCCACCTCTCTACACTGTACCACCTTGCAGTCCATATGGGATACCGCCTGGAAGCTTGCAACCTCTACTCTAGGAAACAACGATCAAAACTATCTCTCAAACAGCTGCAACTCTGCTCCTTAAAACTCCTACTCATCTCAGGCAGCATCCATCCCAATCCCGGCCCTAGAAGCTCAGGCTGCACACAAACTCCAGGTGCTCTTATCCTTTCAACCATTAATATCTGCAGCCTACTACCAAAGCTGGATGTACTCCAAGCCTTCATATGCCAACACAACCCTGACATCCTTGCAGTGGTGGAAACTTGGCTGACACCTAAAGTTCCTGACTCAGCAGTAACAATACAGGGCTACAATGTCCACAGGATGGACCAGATATCCAAAAAAGGCGATGGTTGCACAATCTATATCAAAGACTCCCTGTCTCCACACCCTGTAGCAACTCCATCACTTTCTGCCTCGGCCCAGATTCTGCCAATAAAAATCATCCTAGGTCCCAACCATAAAGCCCTGACTATTGTCTCCGTATACATCCCACCCAGGGACCCTAAACATGGCTTCAACGATGTCCTAACCTTTATCAACTCTCATCCTCCTGAAGCTGAACTTATTCTACTAGAGGATTTCAACATAAATTGGTTAGCATCGAGCGCCAGTGCCTATAAAGACTCCATCTCAGCTGCTAACCTCACGCAAATGGTAAACTCCCCTGCTAGGATTAACTACAAGACTGGCACCAGTACCATCTTGGATTGGGTCCTCACCACTCACCCCACAAGGATTTCTTGCACGATCATTCTCCCAGACTCTCTCAGTGACCACTCCCCAGTCATGTGTGCGTGGTCTAACAAATTCATTAAGCCCCTCCCGAAATTATCACTAGCAGAGTCCTTCCTCATGGAAAACTTCCGCATCTCAAACAATACCTGCTTCTACAAGACTGGCTACCCATCTATGAAGCAACAGATGTTAACTTGGCTTCTGATCACTTCAACTCAATTTTCAACAAAGCCTGCAACCTCTTTGCCCCCTGCTAAAAGGCGCAAAACAAAATCTCTCTCTAACCCAGGGGTCACCGCGGCTCTTCTCTTACAGCTAAAACTAAGGGATCACCTCTGGGCAGTTGCCAGAGCCACTGGCAAACAACTGGACATCCAAAATTACAAACAAGCACGAAATGCCTGCACAAAAGCCATCCAGCTAATGAAATCCACCTATTACAAAGACACTCTCACCAATACATGGGGAAATGGTCATGCTTTCTGGGACAATATCAAGGATGTCACAGGGAAGCAGCCAAAAACCTCTCCAGCCATGTTAATGGTTGATGGATCCTCAACCCTCGACCCCAAGTTGATCGCAAACATCTTTAATACTGCTTTCTCAGATCTTAGTGCTGTTCTACCCAATGACTTTTTCAAAAATGGGGCCTACTCCCCAAATACCTCAGCCCCTCAGTCTAACCATCCCCTCTTCTACTTCAGGAAGGTAAGGCTGAATGAAGCTCACCACTATATTACTGCAGCTATCTCCAAATCCAGATCTAGTAGCGACACCCTGGATCTTAAGTTTCTGTTGCTCACCCTCGATGAGGTAATTCATCCATTAACAAAAATCCTAAACCTCTCTCTCAGCTGTGGAAAATTCCCAGACCTATGGAAAACAGCCACCGTGACACCCGTCCATAAAAGTGGGGATAAGACAAATCAGTCAAATTATCACCCTATCTCCATACTGCACCCACTCTCTAAGGCACTCGAGCACATCGTGGCTGATCAACTTATCGACCACTTGGATAAATACAATATACCTTGTCCACAACAACACGGCTTCCAGAAAGGTCACAGCACCACTACAGCCCTTCTTGATTTCACTGGAGCGTTGCACAAATCCCTTGACAACTGCCTTCTAACAGGGGCCGTTTTCATCGACCTCTCCAAGGCCTTCGATACAGTACACCATGGACTACTAATTCACCAACTACTGAATGCCGGGCTATCACCTGACTCTTCTCTCTGGTTTAAAAGTTACTTAGAAAACCGGTCACAGAGAGTAAAACTTGTGGACACTGTTTCTGACACCCTGCCTGTTCGCTCGGGTGTCCTACAGGGATCCATACTGTGCCCCCTCCTTTTTAGCCTTTTCCTAAACTCCTTCCCTCCCTTACCACTACTCTGAGCAGATCATACTATATGCCAATGATGCTGTTGTATTTTCCACTCACAAAGATCCTGCAACTCTTCAACACAACCTTCAACATGGTTTCAGTTCTGTAGAGACATGGTTTCTTAATCATAAACTGGTCCTCAAGGACAAGATAACCGAATCTATGCTCTTTTGCAGCTCTCATAACCCACACAAGCTACACCACTTGGCTATCTCCATCACCCAGGGGAACACTCTAGATCAGGTGGGGTCCTTCAAATACTTAGGGATACAGCTTGACCCTAATCTCTCCTATGGAATTCATGTAGATAATGTAGCTAGAGCGGGTAATACATGGCTTGGTCTCCTCTATAAACACAGACCACACCTCACGTCAGAAGCTTTGAAGGTTGCAGTCCTGAGCTCTGTGATCTCTGTAATAGACTATGGTCTCATCATTTATGGCTTGGCCACAACCACAACCCTTAGACGCCTCTCAACTGCCTTAAATAAGGCATGTCAGCTCATTACTGGTGCTCACCATCTCACCCACACATGTGACCTGTACAGTTAGACCGTCTGGCTCCAACTATCAAACCACATATAATTTCTCACCTGCTCCATGGCAAAAAAAATCTACCTTGCCCTTGCACCTTCTGGGGTCTCAACTCTGTTACAACACCGAATTAACAAATGGTGCCTTAGGAGATCCACACTACAGCTACTGAAATTCCCCCACTGTCACACTTCACAGGGACAGCGCTCTTTTGCTTATCGAGCGCCACTCTGGTTCAATGGCCTCAGCCCTACCATCTCCTCTGCCCCAACAATTGGTATGTTTAAAACTAGGCTCCAGGACTATCTCACAACCAACAGCTCCTGTGACTGCCCAACTTAACCTTGTTTCTCCACTTCCCTTCCTGCTCTAGTGCCCCCACTGGATTCTACCCTCACATCTTGGTATACCCAATGCTGCACTTTTCACCCTCTCCCCACCCTTCCTACATTCCTTCTCCCCTCCCTCCCTTCCCCTCTTCCCTCTCCCTATGACTCTGGCACTTCTTATCTGTTGTCTATTTTCTCTGACAAATGCCGCTGGCTGCCTTGTTACAGTGCTACCCTTGAATTGTATTAATCTGTAATCTGTTTACAATGTCCACATTGTTGTAATGTCTGTCTTGATATTCCCCATAATTTGTATTTCTCTGACGTGGAACCTTTATAAAAGAGCCAAGGCTAAAAGATATTTGTAATCCTAGACTTGATGAATAAAAAAAAAAATATGAGGAGTGAACTGACTTAGGGAGCTAATCCCATGCAGGGGATAAAGCCCCCAAATTCAGTCTAGGTGGGGAGGAGTGTGACGCTTGGCCAGCTGGTTATGAATATTGTATGATATTTGTAATATAAAAATATAGTATTTGATTGTCTCACATAAGACAGCCTGTGATTCCATGGATGCCCCTCCCCCCCGATTTCAGTGAAGCTGCAAGATATGTTCATTGACCAGGAAATCTCTGTAATATAATTAACTTCCTTAATAAATTGCATTTTATGACCTTTTTTATGATCTGTTGCTGCTTTGAAGTTGGGAAGCTAAATATACAGTTTATTACAGGACAGGACATCATTTAGCTGATTCCTGTTGGCTATATATCGCACCTAGGTGATGGACTGCCGGTCTGTAAACCTCGAAGGGACTGGTGGATCAAAGATTTGGGAAATACATTTTTGCTGATGTCACCTTATTTAATATACCTCCTGATAGGACTTCAAGTTTGTATTTTTTTATATTCTAAAAGGAGGAGCTAGATGACTCACAGAAGGGGTGTGGAGACACAGTTTAAACTAATACTTGTGTCTGAACTGTTTGTGATATACCATCTTGGGACTCTAGAAAGACACAACTCTCTGATATAACTTAAGCACTTCCAGAGGTAATACATTAGATAGAATAGATCTAAAAGTATATTGATAGGAGTTTGTTCTGTAGTTTTCATTGTTTTTCTTTTATGTGACTGTGATGCTCTTTGATATTTATTCTGTATTTTATCCTACTGTTTTTATCCATTTTTGGTAAACCTATTCTTAAGTGACTGCCTGGGTGTCTGCCAGTTTATTTATTTTTGCATGTGATATATAGATGGTTAATTCTGACAATTGTTCAAGGGCTTGATGGTGTTAGCAAACTAGGAAAAGGTAAGAATATACCTAAGGTCTCTTATAGAGTTTTAAGGGTAACCCGTGATCTGGGCTACTGCATCGGGGCAATGTCCATTAGGGTGACTCTAAGTGGGCACATTCCCACATCGCGAGCACACCAGTGCTGCATTGGGGAGCAGGGTGAGCAGCATGTCTGGCTAGCGTCATTACGGTGACAGGCACAAAGAGGCAACTGGTAATTAGGGAGAGGAGGAGCATCACGATGCGTACTTGGGCAAAGGAGGAAAAAAACATCAGCAGCGAAAGGCGCACACCCAGGGATCGGATGGGGCAGAAAAGGCATGACGCCTACAATGGGGCTCCTCTCCACCACCCACAGCACAGCCTCACCATGCACAACAGTCGGGTCCCAACCCACAGCACAACCCCACCATGCACAGCAGTCGGGTCCCACCCACAGCACAGTCCACCTACCCGGATGCACTCAGTGCACGAAGGCCCTGCAAGGCGGGCAAATCTCCAAACTGCCATCACAGCACAATGGAAACACACACGCCACCAGTGTGAGTGGGGTGGACATGTGGGTGTGGAGTTCGAATCCAGCTCACTGTGAGAAGCAAAGCACCACAGGCATAGGGCAGGGGCTAGGGAAACAAGGTAGGCAGACAGCATAGAGATCCATACAGGCAGGCTTACAACACAGTGGCACCAGTACTCACATCCACCGGAACACCGTCCTCCAAACTGCTGCAACGTTAGCCAGCACACAACAGGTCCACACGGCCGAAAGCACCACCACCAACTGCCGACAGACACTCATAAGGTGAGTTGCGCCACCAATGCACTCATTTCATGCCAGCCAGCCAGAGGAAGCCCCAAACACATATGCATGAGCTTTGGTGAGCAGCCTGTAGCAGGGCTACAGTATTTACCACGAGACCCTTTTCCTTTTCCTGTGCTCTAAAGACTGTTGCAACAGTGCTTCTATCTCTTTCCTTTCTGTCCCTCTCTTTACGTTCCCCGTAGGCAGGTAGGCCACCTGCCTAATGTTCTTGCTGTCCCTTTATTGTGGTCTCGTCCTTGGTATACTGTGAATTGTTACATAAATCTTCCCAATCATGCACTGCGATGGCCTTCACGGGCGATGCGCTGTCGCTTCCGCGAATGTGCGCACATCGCTTCAAGATGTGAAAACACCAATAAGCAAGGAGGAAAGTAAAAAGTGTTTTCTGCATTTCACAAGTTGGTAGTTTGTGCCCTTATTCAATAAGAAGCCTAAAAAGGGTGTTTTAAATGTTTCTGTAGCCCTCAGGAAGTTTTCATAAACCTTGGGACAAACAATGTGTATAGGCTGAGTTACAACGCCCTGATACCTCTATCTGTTCCCCTAAGTTAGTTTCTAGTGCAAATATGGTTTGTTGAGCATTGTAAAAGGCTAGAAACCATGTAGACCTTGTCCACAAACTGTTTGTCAGACCTATTTTCAAATACTGAGCACTCAGAGCTGTAATAGAACGCCTTTCCCAACCTTTTTGTTTCTAATGTTTGCAAGCTCCTGTAGTAATCCTAACCCCTTTTTATTTCTCTCTAAACAATCTCCCTCAATGTGCCTGTATTATAGGAAAGGCAAAATACCTGCTCTTGTAGCATTACCACGTGGTGCTGGCTGATGGCCTGACTCTAGAGGAACACTGCTGCTCTATAGAGCTGGCCGGCCTTTCCTCTCCCATTATTATAGGCAGGCTTCAAGGGGAGGTACCTGGCTATGATTGACAGGAGGTGATTAATCCTTGAAATATAAGTTAGCCATTGAGAAAATGGCTTTTGAATACTTTGAAACAGTCTGTGTAATGTCTTGTAATGTCTAATAATGTTTGGATTGAGAATATGACAATAGATGTGGAAATATAAAATAGTTATCGGAATATTGGGTAAATAGGGAAGGGGAAATCCTAATCACATGATAGCCCAGCACTATAAAGGGCTGACTATTTTCTAAGATCAGTTAGTTCATTTTGGGCTCAGGAGGGCGCTGTGCCCTTTATCCTTCTGGTCCTTTCCAGCTTCAATTGCTCAGCTATGCAGTTTCGTATATTATGTTTATATGGATGCCTGGATCTAGTTGCTTTGTTTTCTTTTCTTTTATAAGATGTACAGTATGCTTAAAGTCGAGATTAATTTGTGTGGAGATCACTGAATAAAGACATCTGATTTTATACTCCAATTGGTATTGCCTTGTATATCCCATGCTCCTGTTACACTGGTGTCAGAGTGGGGATACCCTTGGGAAGAGTTCTTAAGGGAGGAGTACCGGACCTGGTATCACTAAACACATTATGTTGGAGTCAGCAGCTGTCAGCCCTCCAGTTACCAGCCAACCTAGTCCAGAAGGTGTCCAGACATGTAGAATGACTGAACTTACCCAAATACCACAGCTGCCTGGATTACCGGATGTAAGACAGCGGGAAACCAAAAAAGAAGGAATGGAGACAGGTGAAGGTGCCACTGTTCCAGAGTTCAAAGAGCTGGATGAAAGATCTCCCGAGGAGGTATCGGATTTGCTATGGTGGTTGTGTGTATGTCAACTAGAATTAGAGAAGCAGTGGGAGGTGGACCGTCTGCAAAACAAAGCTCATTGGGCCGACACTATCAGAGCCATCCAATCACTAGGAGTGACTAGACCCCCTGCACCAAGGGACCCAGAAGGACAGAAGGACATTAAAATTTTTATACTGACAGACACCGATGATATTGAAGACTATATTACTACTTTCAAAAGAGTGGTAGAAGCATGTCGATGGCCAAAAGAGCAGTGAATGGTAAGACTTGCACCCTACTTAATGGGAAAGGCAAAATTGGCCTACAGCCATGTGGACATTGCCCATATTAATGACTACGATTGTGTCCACCAAGTCATTTTGAAAAGGTATGACATCAGCATTGAGACTTATCATCAAAGATTTAGAACTTACAAGTATCATACGGCCTCATCCCCCCAAGAAGTGTACACCCAGTTACAAGACCTCAGCAGCAAGTGGTTACAGCCTAGCACAAGGACTATGGAACAGGTTATGGAAACCATCACCTTGGAATAGTTCATTAAAATACTTCCTCCAGAGGTTCAAATGTGGGTGAGGGAGCATAGTCCAGAGACTGCACAGAAGGCTAACGATCTTGCAGAGGACTACATAACAGCCCGGCTACCACAGATGAGACACCTAGGGACTCATGGACCCTCACCCACGGTAAGATCTACCTCTGTTATTACTACTAATCATGTTGGAGCCTCATCCATAGTCAAGGGAAGTAGTGAAGGGACCCTGGGGACTACCAAAATAAGTAAAGGACTTAACCCTGAAATTATTTGTCATGAATGCCAAGGGAAAGGTCATATTGCAAGATATTGCCCACGTAGAAAGAAAGAACAGACTCATCTTGCTCTGGATAATTGGGGACAATATCTCACTACTGTACAAGTGAATAGGAAGGAGGCCCCTGCCTTGATAGACTCTGGAAGTAAACAGACCCTGATCCAAGCTACTTTGTTACCTAAGAAATATAGTACACATACCACTAAAGTCACATGTATCAATGGGGACATTCATACCTACCCTGTACAGCAAATTACCCTAAAGGTTCAGGGACAAGATCAGCTAATGATTGTTGGCTTAGTACCCAAGCTACCTGTGCCAGTTGTTATCGGTCAAGACTATCCGGCATTTGACACACTGCTCGGTAAAGACCCCCAGTTATCAGCTATAACTACAAGAGCACAAAGTAAGCAAATTGCAACCTTCCCTCAGATGTTTCCCTTTGAGGAGGACATTTATAACAGCCCTGGGAAAGACAGAAAAGTGAAGTCGAGCCGAAGAAGAGCTAAAGCATTGTGGAACTGTAACAAAGATATGCCTGATGATAACAACACCGTTGATATAAAAGTGAACTTTAGAGATGAACAATCTAAAGATTGTGATTTAACTCCTTGTTTTTCACAGGTTGTAGACACTCATAAGCAGGTAGACTACCCTAGGTATGTTATTCATGATCAGCTTCTATACAGGGAGTGCAAGAACCCAAAGACTGGGTATATCATTGAGCAGTTAATGGTACCTACTTGGTACCAACAACAGCTGATTTCCTTGGCTCATGACATACCAATGACAGGACATCTAGGGAGGGATAAAACTCTAAGCCGGTTACTATACCGGTACTCCTGGCCAGGAATCCACGAACAGGTAGCCTCCTATTGTCAGACTTGTTAGGAATGCCAAAAGGTAGCTACTATAACCAAGACAGAAAAGGTACCTTTACAGTCCCTTCCCTTAGTGGAAACCCTTTTGACCGTATAGCCATGGATATTGTGGGGCCCTTACCAAAAAGTAGTAAAGGCAATAGATTCATTCTTGTGATATGTGACTATGCCACTCACTACCCTGAGGCCATCCCACTGCGTACTGTTACAGCCCCCAAAATTGCTGAGGAACTTTTGAAGATGTTTAGTTGGGTAGGAGTACCCATGGAGATCCTTACTGATAGAGGCAGTAACTTTCTATCAGCTTTATTTGCCTGTCTCTATCAATCATTGGGTGTTGGGGCTGTGTACACCTCTCCTTACCACCCCCAGATTGATGGACTGGTGGAAAAATTTAATAAAACCCTAAAAAAGATGCTCACAAAGTATGTACAAGATGAGGGGAAAGTATGGGACATTAATTTGCCATACTTAATGTTCGCATATAGAGAGGTACCCCAGTCATTTACAGGGTTTTCACCATTTGAACTCCTTTATGGGAGAAACCCAAGGGGGCCTTTAGATATAATAAAAGAAAGGTGGGAGAGCAGAAAGACACCAGAAGGAACCCCAAGTTTAGAATATATAACCCGACTGAGGTAGAGACTAACTAAGTATATTACCCTGGCCCATCAAAATACTCTTAGAAAGCAAAGGGAGCAAAAAGAATATTACGACCAAGGAGAGGGTACTAAACAGTTTCAACCAGGGGACAAAGTATTACTACTTCTACCATATTCAGAAAGTAAGCTGACAATGAAGTGGCAAGGGCCTTATGCATACAGAGACAAATTGGCCCTGCCAACTATGAGATAAATATCCCTGGGAGACGTAAAAGTTACAAATCTATCACGCAAACTTACTTAAAAGATGGGCATGATAGGGACCCTTCAAAGACCACCCCTACCCTGTTTGTGTGCCCGGAACAGTCTACTAGTGAAGTAGACCAAGCTTATCAAAGACTAGAAGGAACAGGTGGCATTGACGTGGTCACTATAAATCCTGATCTGAAGAAAGGCCAAAGGGAAGAGTTAAACAGATTATTACAGGTCTTTAATGAAACCTTTTCCTGTCAGCTAGGTAAAGCTAAAGGGGTGGAACACCGAATACATCTAAACCAACAGCTAGTTATAAGACAAAAACTTTACGGGATACCAGAAAAAGTGAAACAAGATGTCATAAAGAAACTGGAAAAAATACAAACATTAGGGGTTATAGAACCTTCAGTTAGTGAATGGGGTTCCCCCGATGGTGATCGTTGATAAGAAAGAAGGCGGCATACGAATATGTCTAGATTTCCACCGCCTTAACTCAATATCAAAATTCGATGCATACCCTAATTGATGATATTATAGATTGCCTTGGGAAGACTACATTTATCAGCATGCTCAACTTAACCAAGGGGTACTGGTAAATACCCCTTAATATCCAGGATAAAGAAAAAACTGCCTTTAGAACCCCTATAGGACATTTCCATTTCACTACCATGCCTTTTGTGTTGCACAGAGCCCCTACTACATTTCAGAGGTTTATGGACAATCTACTCAGAACACACTCGAATTATAGTGCTGCATATTTAGATGATGTTGTGGTGTTCAGCCAAACTTGGGAAGATCATCTACAGCACCCAAAGAATATTTTGACAGCAATCACACAAGCTGGATTGATCATAAACCCTAGTAAATGTACTTTAGCCATGCAGGAGGTAGAATATCTGGAGTTTCGAATTGGAAAGGGGCAGGTAAAACTTGATGTTGGAAAGGTAGACACAGTAGCCAACAGCCCCCGTCCCATTACAAAACGACATGTACGATCCTTTTTGGGGTTTGTCGGCTACTATAGAAGATTTGTTCCAAACTTCTTAACTGTAGCAAGTCCCCTAACAGATTTAACTAAGAATAATCAGCCAACCAAAGTAAAATGGTCACCAGAATGTGAAAAGGCTTTCTGTACCCTTAAAGGTCACCTGTGTGCATCACCCATATTAAAGAGTCCTGATTTCAGCCTCCCATTTATTCTACAAACAGATGCTTCTAACACTGGTGTAGGAGCAGTACTGACCCAAATGTTCGAGGGAGAAGAACATCCTTTAATATAAATTAGCATGAAATTGCATAGTCGAGAAATTAAATACTCTACCATTGAAAAAGAATGTTTAGCCCTTAAATGGGCTATTGAAGCATTGACATTTTACTTATGGGGAGTAGAGTTTGAAGTCTGGACAGACCATAACCCCCTGTGCTGGCTTCAAGCCATGAAAGATAAAATTCCACGTATAATGCAATGGCACCTAGCTTTACAGCCTTATAAATTTACTGTTAAGCATAGACCTGGTTCTACTAATAAAAATGCAGATTTTATGTCCCGTTTTGGAGCAGGAACATGTGACTCAGACCTCAGGGTAAAATAATTTAGCATCAGGGGATAACTCTGTATGCTACGAGTAATGTTTATTGACACTTATTAAGGGACCCCAAGGTGGAGCTTCGGAGAGTGGGTGGGCTGAAGCTCCATCTTTCCATGGAGAGTTCTGATGAAACTAACTTCTACTTCCAATCCTCCTAAAAAACCCATACTCTGGGTTTTATTCTTAGGTGGGGAGGAGTATGTAGCAGGGCTACAGTATTTACGAGACCCTTTCCGTTTTCCTGTGCTCTATAGACTGTTGCACCAGTGCTTCTGTCTCTTTCCTTTCTGTCCCTCTCTTTATGTTCCCCATAGGCAGGTAGACCACCTGCCTAATGTTCTTGCTGTCCCTTTATTGTGGTCTCGTCCTTGGTATACTGTGAATAGCTACAAAAATCCTCCTGATCGTGCGCACGATCGCCTTCACGAATGTGGGCACATCGCTTCACGAATGTGCGAAAATGCCAATAAGCAAGGCAGAAAGTAAAAAGCATTTTTTGCATTTCAGAAGTCAGTAGTTTGTGCCCTTATTCAATGAGAAGCCTAAAAAGGGTGTTTTAAATGTTCCTGTAGCCCTCAGGAAGTTTTCATAAACCTTGGGACAAACAATGTGTATGGGCTGAGTTACAATGCCCTGATACCTCTATCTGTTCCCCTAACTTGGTTTCTAGCACATATATGGTTTGTTGAGCATTGTAAAGGGCTAGGAACCACCTAGACCTTTTCCACAAACTGTTTGTCAGACCCATTTTCAAATACTGAGCACTCAGAGCTGTAATAGAATGCCTCCCCCCCCTTTTGTTTCTAATATTTGCAAGCTCCTGTAGTAATCCTAACCCCTTTTTATTTCTCTCTAAACAATCTCCCTCAATGTGCCTGTATTATAGGAAAGGCAAAATACCTGCTCTTGTAGCATTACCACATGGTGCTGGCTGATGGTCTAACTCTAGAGGAACACTGCTGCTCTAT
The DNA here is from genome assembly GCA_016271365.2 of Neoceratodus forsteri. Classification (NCBI taxonomy): domain Eukaryota; kingdom Metazoa; phylum Chordata; order Ceratodontiformes; family Ceratodontidae; genus Neoceratodus; species Neoceratodus forsteri. The sequence goes on along the minus strand of CM057451.1, from coordinate 695,864,956 downwards.
AGAGCTGGCCGGCCCTTCCTCTCCCATTATTATAGGCAGGCTTCAAGGGGAGGTCCTGGCTATGATTGACAGGAGGTGATTAATCCTTGAAATATAAGTTAGCCATTGAGAAAATGACTTTTGAATACTTTGAAACAGTCTGTGTAATGCCTGGTAATGTCTAATAATGCTTGGATTGAGAATATGGCAATAGATGTGGAAATATAAAATAGTTATGGGAATATTGGGTAAATAGGGAAGGGGCAATCCTAATCACATGATAGCCCAGCACTATAAAGGGCTGACTATTTTCTAAGATCATTTAATTCATTTTGGGCTCAGCAGGGTGCTGTGCCCTTTATCCTTCTGGTCCTTTCCAGCTTCAATTGCTCAGCTATGCAGTTTCGTATATTATGTTTATATGGATGCCTGGATCTAGTTGCTTTGTTTTCTTTTCTTTTATAAGGCATACAGTATGCTTAAAGTTGAGATTAATTTGTGTGGAGATCACTGAATAAAGACATCTGATTTTATACTCCAACTGGTGTTGCCTTGTATATCCTGCGCTCCTGTTACATGGCCCAGTACCCATGTGACCACACAGTCCTTTAGAGGGACATCGGCTGGAACACTAGCTTTCCACAGGAACTGAGAACGGTCGATATGGAGGCTACAGCCATTAGCTTCATAGAGAGCCAGAGAGGGAAATCGCACCTCGCACACCAGGGGTACACCTACCAGCATGACAAGGCAGTAAAGGACAAGGTGTATTGGTGGTGCATGCAGGACCACAGAAACAGCTGTCCAGCACATGTCCACACCATAGCTGATAGCATGGTGTACATTGACTGCTTGCACAACCATGTCCCTGATGTTGGGGATGTTGAGGTGCGTCAGGTTCTGGTGAGGGTCCACAGGAGGGAGCGCATGACCCTGGAGAGCACCAGCCAGGTACTGGTGCACAGCACTGCAGGTGTGCCTGATGCCATGACAGGGTGGATGCCAGCCCTGCCCATACTGCGTCGCACTGTGCAGTGTGTGCAGCAGGCCGGTAGGGGTTGCCCTGTGGCACCCAGGTCTCTGACTGAGCTGCAAGTCCCACCAGAGTATGCTGTCATGGGGGACAGGGCACTATTCCTGCATTTTGACAGCATTCCTAAGGAGGACTGGTCCCTTATGTTTGGCACCCAGCTGTCCCTGCGGTACCTGGCCAGCTGCGAGGACTGGATGATGGATGGGACTGTGCACCACCACTGTTTGGTCAACTATATACCATGCATGGTATGCGTGAGGGGACAGTACTGCCAGCAGTCTACATCCTGATGTCCACGAGGACTGAACGGGCATATGTGGGCATGCTGGTGGAGATACGCACACTGGTAGGGGTAGTGCAGCCCAAATCCTCCCTCCTACATTTTGAAAGCATGATGTGGTGTGCCATGGGGCTCACATTCAGGAGGACGACCCTAAGGGGCTGCTTCTTCCACTTCTGCCAGGCTGTGTGGAGGAAAGTCCAGCAGATACCAGAACTGCACAGCAGGTATGGCAGGGATGAGGACTTCGCCCTCCATCTACGGCTGCTCATGGCCCTCACATATGTGCCAGTGCCTGCAGTGGTGGATGCCTACCAGGAGCTCCTGGGTATGGTGTTTTATGTGGATGATGAGGAACTCCTCTGGCCACTGCTTGACTACTTTGAGATGACGTGAATCAGGCCACCCATTGGATGGTCTGGGCAGAGGCTGCCCCATTCCCCCCTGCAGACTGGAACATGTACCAGGCCACCGTGGATGGGCTGGCCAGGTCGAATAATGCTGTCAAGGGCTGGCACCATGGCTTTTCCACCTGGATGGGTGCCAGCCACCCCAGTCTCTGGCAGTTCCTGGATTGCCTGATGGAAGAGCAGCACTTGAAGGAACTCTGAATGTGCCAGCTGGTGTCCTGTGCCAGCAGTGACGCTAAGAAGAAGTGCTACCCGGGACCTCACCAGTGTATCAAGTTCATCATCGCTGGGTATGGCGCACACCCCACACCTAACTACCTGCGTGGCCTTGCCTACAATTTCCAGCTGCAGGTGTAGCCGGGTGTGTGCACTGCCTGCTGCTGTTGGCGGTACTGCTTGTCATCCTCCCCCACGGCATTGCTCCTGCCAATGGCCCCTGGCCCCATCCACGCAATGTCCGGTTGCATCGTACTGCAGGGCCGCCCATCCATGTCTCCTCTGTGCCTGCCTACCCGCACACGGCCAGGTCACCATGGTGCAGCCCGCCTCCATGGCCACTGCTTTGTGTGGTCCTTTGCTCACTGTCCGCCATCATATGCGGCACGACCTGCAGCGTACATCACCTCCCCCTGTCACTGGGTGTCTGTCCCATCCTCCTCCCCCGTTCTGAATTTCCCAGTGGTGGTGCCAGTGTTTTTTTTTCCTGCCCTGATTCACCATTCTGATGCTCACTGTGCGGTCCTGTGGGCCGGTTGGGAGTTCATGCTGGTGCCTGCACTCTTTTGGTCATCGAGATTCTGTGGTCGCTGTCTTCACATAAACACAGTTTTAAGGGTTCATTTTTTGGAAGCCTGGCTTGGTGTCCCTGGTGAAAGATCGTACCGCAATCTACGAGCCTATACATTGGGTATGCTAGCATAAGGTTCACAGTTTGAATTCCCCCAGAACTTAAGACTAAAGGTGAGCCAGACCCTAAAGCAGATAGGAAGGTTACCCTGTCTGTTACCTGTTCACACTATTGCACTCAGAGGTTGGCACTGTGGGAGCAGAGGGCCTGACTTGCTGAGTGTGCTTGTGACAACCACCACTCGGTGTGGTTCACACTCAGCATGGACAAGGAAGCTGTAAGTACAGGAACCAGGGTGGTTGACTTCACACATGCTGACTTTGACAAGATGGTGGAAATTTTGGAAATACACCTAGCAGGAATTAATCCATGCTGGATGCAAACCAAAAATGGGAAATTATCAAATTAGGACTGATGGAGGCTACAGGGTCATGCACCAGGACACAGAGCAAGAAAAGAAAGGCTAAGAAGCCAAGCTGGTTGAATCAGGAGGTCTTGGAAGAGGTGATGGCAAAAGAAGAAGCATTTAAGAGGTTCAAGAAATCCAGGAGGGGGAGGACAGGGAAATGTATCTGAAGAAGTCCAAGGAGTTAACCAGACTAGTCAGAGTGGCCAAGGCTTCCAGAGAGCTGAAGCTAGCACAGGGCATCAAGGATGGAGAAAAGGACTTCTTCAGGTACTGTAAATAAGGGAGAGAAGGAGCTGCAAGGACCAGATTATGAGGATTAGGAAGGACTGGTGGGGTGAATGGAGACAGGGGTGGAGCAGGCAGAAGCACTAAATGATTACTTCTGTTCGGTGTTCATGAAGGAGAAGGGTGGCAGCTACCTCAGGGGATGGGGAAGGTGGCAAGGGAGGAGGGAATGACAGATGAGGTAATTATAGAGGGCAGGGTGCTGGAGTGTCTGAAGGCACTGAGGCTAGATAAGTCACTGGGGTCAGACGGCATTCACCCCAGGGTGCTGAAAGAGCTGGTGGAGGTCTTGGTGGAGCCACTGGTGGACCTGTTCAATAAATCCCTGAACACAGGATGCATACCATAAGATTGGAGGATGGCTCATGTGGTGCCCATCCACAAAAGTGGCCCAAAGGATCAACCAGGCAATTACAGGCCGATAGGCCTCACATACATCGTAGGAAAACTAATGGAGACAATCCTGAAAGAGATGCTAGTGACCTTTTTGGACTCCAGGACAGTCAGCAACATGGGTTCATCTGAGGAAGATCCTGCCAGATGAACCTAGTTTAGTATTACGACTGGGTGATGAGGGAACTGGATAAGGGCCATGCTGTGGATGTCCTGTATTTGGACTTCAGCAAGGCCTTTGATTCTGTGCCTCATGGATGGTTGGGAGGAAAGCGTGAATATGAAGGGGTAGGGACAAAGACAGTAAACTTGATCATGAACTGGCTGAAGGGGAGGCAGCAACAGGTGGTGGTGGTGGGGGGAACTCTCATCCCCAAGGGCTGTGATGAGCAGGGTTCCACACGACTCATTACTGAGCCTGGTGCTGTTTGAGATATTCATAGCAGGCATCTCACATGGCATCAGGAGTAAGATCAGTCTGTTTGCTAATGATACCAAGATGGGGGCAGTGGTGGATGACATAGTACGGTGACAGGGGCTACAGGATGACCTGACTAAACTGGACGAGTGGTCAGAAATGTGGCAGTTGGGTTTCAATGTGAAGAAGTGCAAGGTTCTGCACTTCTGAGAAAGGAACCCGGGGAGAAGCTACCAGTTGGGAGGGGTTCAGTTAGGTACAACTGAGGAGGAAAAAGATCTAGGGGTGGTTATAATGGGGAATATGAACAACTCAGCTCAGTACAGGAAGGCAGCAGCTAAAGCCAACAAGATGCTGGGGTGTATTGAGAGAGGAATCTCATCCAGAAGAAGGAAGGTGATCTTGCCTCTGTATAGGTCACTAGTCAGGCCACACTTGGAGTACTGTGTGCAGTACTGGCATCTTTTCCTGAAGAGGGATATCAGATTACTGGAGGGTGTACAGCTCAGAGCAGCTAGGATGATCCAAGGATTGAAAGATAAATCCTACGAGAACAGCAGAGTGAGTTAAATAGGTACACACTGGAGGAGAGGAAGGATTGAGGGGATATGATTGAGACCTTTAAATACTTGAAGGGGATAAACAAGACAAGTACAGAAGGGTTTTTAAGTTGAGGAGTGGGAGGGACATGAGAGGACATGGTCTCAGATTGGAGAGGGGAAGATATAGGAGAGAGATGAGGAGACATTTTTTCATGGAGAGGGTTGTGGCTAAATGGAACACTCTGTCCGAGGAGGTGGTATCCTGTAAGACAGTGAGCAGTTTTGAAAGGAGCTGGGTCAGAGTGAGGAGGTAACAGTGAGGGGGGCAGCTGCAATGTAAGGATGCTAGCTACACATTTAAGCAGACTTGACTGGCCATGAGGCCTGTTTCTATTACTGGATTTGTATGTTCGTATGTTTGTAAATTTTCAGTATAGCCATTTTTTTCACACCACGTCATGAAAGTGACAGATGTCATTTTTCAAATCCTGGCCAAAATGTGTTTTTGCATATGTGGTGTGACAAGACATTTTGGCCAGTATTTTACAAATGACACCTGTCATGTTCAGAAGGAGAGGTCATAAAAAGATTATGTATAAAATTGTGGGGGTTGAGCTGTAACAAAAAAAAAGTTATGAAGAAACATTGAATTGTTCCAGCATTTACACATAACTTTATTTTTGCAGATTTTGACCGCCTAATGTTCAATATATCCCTTGTCTTAACCCACCTCCTGAAAATGACAGGTGTCATTTTTGAAATCATTCCAAAACATGTTTTTGCAGTCATACTGTGAAATCACTTTTTGGATGTGCCTAGGGTGTGGGGGTAGGAAGAAGTAGGCTGCTGGTTAACTAGGATCTGCAGCTTATCCATTGGGTAGGGAAATGGGCAGACTGGGTGGGCCAAGCGGTCCTTGTCTGCCGTCAAAATCTATGTTTCTATGATGTGACTTAAAAAATTCCTACTGCCTTGATCATAACATCCGGTCATAAAAAGACAGTTGGAAATTAGGGGTCAAAATGTGGGAGCCCTCTGAAAATTAAATATTGCCTCTCAGCTGGCCTATTCTGGGTGAATACAGTCTAAACATGTGTAGAAGCAGGATACCATTGAACATGACATATTGCATCTCATCTGGTCTATCCTGGGAAAGTATTTAGTATAAATGTTTAAAAGCAGAACCCCAGTACAGCAGAGCCCCAGCTGAACTGTGCATCAATGCTATTCTATCCTGGGAAAATACACTGTAAAAGCTGAACTCCACTGAAAATGTAACTTGTCTTTCATCTGGGCTATCCTGGGTAAATACATTATAAAAATGTGTAAAACCAGGGCCCCATTGAAAAGAAGATTTTTCATCTTGGCTGTGCTAGCCTTGGTAAATACAGAGTAAAAACTGAAAAAAAGTAGGATCCCACTAAAATAAGATAGCATCTTAGCTGTGCAATCCCTGATAAATACAGTACAAAAATGTGTCAAAGCAGGACCCCATTGAAAATGAAATATTGCATCTCAGCTGGATTATCATGGGTAAATTTACTGCAAAACTGTGTAAAAACAGGACCCTATAGCAGAACCCCACTGAAAAGGAGATGATGCATATAAAATGATCTGCCCTAGAACAGTACTTTATAACGAGATAGTGCATCTCACCTCTACTATCCTGAGAAAATGCAGTCTAAAACTATAAAATCAGGACCCCATCGCAAATGACATATTACATCACATCTTGTCTATGATGGATAAATATAAGTAAAAATTTGTATAAGCAAGACCCAGTACAACAGCAATGCAATCGATGAATATTTGGTATTGACAAGTATTCGATTATAACAACATGTGATTACTGTACTAGAAAAGATTCTCAGAAGTGTTACCAGTAGTGTGATTGTATGATGAACAAGGTGCTCACTATTTAAAAACCATAACATCCGATAGCTCTCTATGAGGTCTGAACCATTCATTACTTAACCTGATTAGAGATAATAATACAGTAGTACTACTACTAATAATAATAATAACGTTTATTTATATAGCACAATTCAGCATATATCAAAGCGCTGTACAAAAAGATAAAAACATAAATAAAACAATAAAATATCAAAAAATATGTCAATAAGATAAAATATTACAGTATTCAACTATAGTCCCCAAAAGCACGGCTGAGCAAATGGGTCTTTAAAGCCATCTTAAAGCTCTCCAATGTCAGGTGCTCTCTAATCTTATGAGGTTGAGAATTCTACAGGGGCAGGGCTGCATACATAAATGCTCTAGCACCAGAAGTTTTCAAACAAACCCTGGGAACCTATAGCAATCCCACGCTGGCTGAGCGGCGAGGTCGAAGGGGGCAGTAAGGAACCAGGAGCTCTTGCAGGTACCCAGGACCCATTCTGTGTAGGGCCTTATGGTTAGTAAACCAACCTTGAAGGTCATCCACCACTGAACAGGCAGCTATTGCAGTTTGCGCAGCATGGGGTGAGAAGACTAGCCCAGGAAACCCCTGCCAATAGCCTGGCGCAGCGTTTTGCACCAGCTGCAAGCAGCGGATATCAACCCCCAGAAGTCCTAGGTATAGGGAGTTGCAGTAATCAAGGTGAGAGGTTACGAAGGCATGGATCAACGTTGGAAGATCGCAAGATGGAACAAGGTGCTTAATCTGGGCAATGTTCCTCAGGTGGTAGAAAAAGGACTTGACCACAGCCGACACCAGCATATGCAGTGTCAGCCCTTCAACAAATATCACGTCCAGATTCCGCACCTGAACAAAGGGCATGAGCTGGCTACCCCCGAGCCAAAGCCTAGAAGCAGACCATGCTCCCATCCTCTCTATCCCATGACCTAGATCCACCACCAACACCTCAGTCTTTTCGGAATTCAACCTTAACCAACTGGCCCGCATCCAATCCTGGAGCTCTATGAGGCAGCTATTAAAAACAGAGACCGCACTATCCTGGTCGGGGCAAAAGACCTGGGTGTCATCTGCGTAACAGTGAAACTGCAGCCCATACCATCTTACAATGTCTCCCAGTGGGCAGAAAATACACTGTGAACAACATAGGGAACAGAACAGACCCCTGAGGAACCCCACATGGCAGTGAGAATGAAGCCGAGAAATAAATCCCCGACATCACTCTCTGAGTTCTACCAGTGAGGAAAGATCTAAACCAACTGAGGACCATACCTGACAGGCCACAGATGTTCCTCAGGCACTAAAGCAGCCCCCCATGGCCCACAGTGTTGAAGGCTGAAGAGAAATCGAGAAGAACCAAGACTGAATGGCACTTCCGATCTCTAGCAATCAGGAGATCATCGAGCATCCGAACCAGAGCGGTCGCCATACTATGCCTTTTCCAAAAACCGGACTGAAGGGAATCATAGATGTCATGGATGGTCAAATGGTTATCCAACTGAAGGGCAACTACATTCTCTATCAACTTCCCAATAAAGGGAAGGTTGGAGATTGGCCTGTAGTTGGCAGGGCAGATATTGTGAAGTTTTACCTTGTTGGCGAAGTTCCACCAAAGTTGCAAAATTCACTTTTGCAAATAACTTAGCACATTGCCTACTTTGCCACTTTCAATTGAGTTTTCATGGGGAAACGGCATTTTTTTCTGGCAAACTCAGATCAAGTTAAGGCAACATTGCAATCTGGCCTGTACATTTGCATAACTTATTCTGAAAAAAGGACCACTTCACTTGCCAAAAAATGTGATCGGTACTTCATTCTTTGTGAATGTGGCAAACTTTGCAAATTATTTCACAGAGCAAAGTTTGCCAACATGCACATCTCTAAACATGACACAAAGTGGCTGCCCAGGTGAAAATGAGTTAACAGGGTGCCACTGCTTGCAGCAGCCTCCCCCTGTACTAGATGGTTTTAACTGAGGATGTGTGACTCAGTTTTTGGGAATAGCATCTGCAAGGAAGTAATTCAAAAGAAAATAAGAGGTGGTGTTTGCAGTGTGAGACTGTACCCCATTACCAGTATGTGCAGCACAGTAAGTAGATTAAAATAATTGAACAAATCATATTTTAGGTTTAATATAAACATCTGTGTCACACATTTTGTTTTCCAACAAGTTATGCCCTGTTTGTAAAGGCCATGCATTTTTGTAGCATGTGGGTAAGATGAACACTTCTAGTCTGCTGTGCTGAGAAGGAGAAGGGAAGTGGAGGTCATCTTGAGGAATCCTATAAAAAAATAAGGTTTGTCTATGTGCTGTAGGAAGGGACATTATTAGATAATAAAAAATTACACTCTGAAAAATAAAACATTTTATCTAACGTAATGATTAAAGCCATTCAGACTACTACTCAGAGCAATGTCCAGGAAGTCACTGCAGTTTCGTCTTAAAGAAAAACTACACCCAAAACTTGAAAAAATATATGTTGTGCAGAGTGTTTTAATTTGTATGTGAAGTTCTAGTGTTTCCTTCCCTCTGACTGGTATTAGGAGTTTTTCCCAAATTAGCTTGCTAGCTTTATGCTAGTTTTACGACCCCTGGGGATCTTCATACCTGATAGTGTAATTGAATTTCTTGTTCCCACAGTGCATCTTGTCTCACATGACTGTGATGTAAGAGAGACCCAACATTCAGCACACACATGCCAAACAAACTAAATATCTTGGAAGCTTTACAAGCTGCACAAAAATTACCAGCAGCAAAGTTTTTCAGGACAGTAAAACATTTAGGATGAGGGTGGTCACCAAGCTGAATTCTACAGATTTTAAAATATAGCCATCTCTATTGTTGTGAACTGATTGTAATGCAGTGCTTTCTGCTGGATTTATGGGCTTTGCTACATCAACATTACATGAAACAAGGTGCATTGTAGGACAATGAAATGCAATAAACCTATCTGATATGGAGATCTCCAGGGGTCGTAAAACTACCCTAAAGCTAGCAGGCTAATTTAGGAAAAACTCCTAATACCAGTCAGAGTGAAGGAAACACTAGAACTTCACATACACATTAAAACACCCTGCACAGCACATATTTTTTCAAGTTTTGGGTGTAGTTTTCCTTTAACAAAGGGAAGGGTCATGCAATCCTCCCCTTGCAAAGAGACAAAAAAATCACCCCTACAACCCCCACCTTCAGTGATTCTGGTAACACCAAAGTTCAACCTCAATGCAAGTGCTTGAAGCATCAAGTAAATGTATAGCTGCAGCTAAAACATAAAGCTTTAATTAAAACCAAAGGGTTTGTGGACACCATTTGCAGAGAGGCACTTCATTCCTAGATATAGGACATATGTACAGTATACTATGCTAGTAGTCCCTCACAGGCAATATCAGATTTCTCAAAGGCTGATGAGAAGTTGGTCAATTATTATGAAGACGGAGATCAGGAACCAGTAATCCTAATAGTGGAGTATAAGGGAAGGCAACTTCAAATGAAGAAGAAGAGGATGAAGCAGATGTTTCTCTGGTGACATAGGAGGAGGATAGGTAGAGGAAGTGAAAGAGGAAAGACTGGCCCAAGCTAAATCCAGAAGAAAAACTCCTTAAAATGAGACTGAGTTGCAGTGTCTGTCTGGTACAAAAGTATAAAAAATAATACAGATGGCCCCATATTCATAGCAGGCCAGCTGTGCATGCAAACAGGTGCACCACGCAAAAGAATAGGGCTGGCCGGCTCTGACACAATATTCAAACAGATAGTTTGATCTGAACAAACCACACTATCTGTTCGAATATTGGGCTATAGTAGCATGGCGCAAAGCAAGCAATTGCCATGTTATGCGTCATGGTACCAGAGTGCTGGGCTGAAGACTGCCTATAGGGGTAAAGTGCAGCATACACTGGTTAGTGTCACAGCCCCTATGGGCAATACTCATCTCAAACATGCAGATGAGCCCACTGGGCATACATGGCACTAACAGACCAGTCGCATGCCCATTATGGGCCATCTGCATGTCTCTCATCAGCCAAGTGTGCCGGGCCTGGTCCCTCCTCCCAAAACCCAGTTCCCTCCCATAATATATGAACGTAATCTCTGGTAATCTAGTGGTCCTTCCCTAGCCCCAATCCCTTCCCATTTGGGCAAGGACAAAATGGCAATGGTCATTTGGGTGATGACAATAATGGAGACTGGAAATACGGTGACGGGAAAAATGTTGACCAACCAGAAAAGGCGACTGGAGACTTTCACCCCCCTCCCCAAGTTTTGCCCCACCGGAGTTGATAATCAATAGAAAGGGGGTGTGGGGGGCAAAGCCTCCCACATTGGAGGGTGCTGGGGTAAAGCCCCCCAATAATACATGCCACAGTGTTCTCGCTGTTTTTGCTATTGCCCTATACTGCCGGTGGCTGTTTTTTTCTCACCATTGTTACATTGCAGAAATGACTGTCACTGTTTTTATTCACTCAAATGACATGGGACCTTTTCATATACATCTCATGGTGCTTTACATAATGGGAGTATATGTGATTTTGTAGAAACATGGCTTTCATGCCTGTGACCCTTTTAGTTAATCTTTGCCTTAGTACTTTTGTGTTGAGGTTTTTAGTCTCTTTAGCTTGACTTCTAATTTTGGGCCCTACAGGACCCAAACCTGTAAGACAACATAAGGGCTAGATCATTTCCCCTGGGGTGAGATACAGATGATGTACAATGATGAGTCCTGAGAATAATGAAAATGTGCCTGTCTTTTGTTCTCAGCCTTTGCAGGTTGGGTAAGAGGCCCTTTGGCACCATGTATCCTGCCTAAAACAAAACCAGTCTAAATGCTTAGAGTGATTGCCATATACATCCTATGATGCTTTGCATTATGGGGTATGTGTGATTTTGTATTTCTTTAAAATCTGGCATTGTTGCTAACATCCTTTTAGGGTAACCCTTGCCTCAGTGCCTTTGGTGCTGAGTTTTTTGCTTCTTGTCTTATTAGATCTCTACAATGCTGCATGTAACAAACTGAGATGAGTTGTTGGGAGGGTGGTACATTTAACAACATATACTTGGACATGCTGTTAGCCTGAACTCTTCATGTCTGTCACAGCACACTGGGTATGTTTGGACGAGAGTTCTGGGAGCAGTGAAATACAATTTTCTGTATTAAAGGTGTTGTATTTTCCATCTGAACACAACTACTACAAAATAAATGAGGAGTTTAAACAATCACTACAGAAATGGTTCACATCACAGGGATTGTGTGTTGATTTTGGTTTCCTTGAATGAAGGAGAGGGGTGTTCACATCCATTATATTACTCATTGTTTGAACTTAATAGATCACATTTTCCTTTTTCAGAATGGGAACATTAAGTCTCTTGTTAGCAGTGCTAAAATGATTTGTACTCATTTCAACCACTGAAGCAAAGCTCATTAATTATTTGGAAAATAACAGAGGATCACAAGACAACTCCACACAAGCTCACCCAAAAGAACTCGACTAGGTGGAATTTACCATTCTTATGTTCCAAAGTATCCTGGAACCAAAGAAAGTGGTCAGGCAGTACATCTTGGAAAATAAAATTGGTGACACTAATGGTTACATCAGTCCACCACATCTGTCCATGCTGGAGTTTATCATTTCAGTCCTTCAGCCATTTCAGGAAATCACTAGAGAGGTGAGTGCAAGCACTGCAATACTGAGTCAGATGATTCTGATTAGGGACAGTTTGGAGAACCAGGACAAATCCATCCCAGATGTTGTCACTGCTGACACTGATAGGTTGCCACCAAGAATAGAAAAAAAGGATTTGACCAAACGAATGATCAAAAACATTTATAAAAATGAAAAACTATTTAAAATGCTTGCAGCTGACCACTACATTAAGGCGTCAATCCTGAACCAACATTACAAGTCAAAGCAACGGTTGAATGATGATGACACTTGGAGTTCAGAATCTTCACAACACCGCATAGCATTAGGCAGATCCTCCTCTGCTGTTCCATCTTTTTGCCACTCTCCTTCTTCCTCTGCCACTGCTGCAGTATTACCACCATCAATAAGTATTACAGTCCAATAACCACACAGTTCAGCTTCCAATCCCTGGAGCCACTTGTAGGATGTGACCGTAACTTCTTCAGCTACTTCTTCAACCTCAGTGTCACCACAGACCATCGTTGAGATGTACCTGACAATGCATCATATTAATTGGAATTCTAATCCCTTGAAATTTTGAAAATCCAAACAAAATATGTGTCCTGTCCTAGTGCAAGTTGTAATGAAGTTTATGCATTGTCCTCCAGCTACTGTCTCTTTGGAATGATTGTTCAATTCAGCTGGTAATATTCTTGCCAACACAAAATCTAATTTATCCCCATTCAATGCAGAGTGTTTGACATTTCTGAAAGGCAGCATTTTACTCTTTGAGTGAGCTGAACGCTTGAACGGTTTCAGGGTGATTATGACCACTTCAAAGTTTGTACTGGGGCCGTCTGTCTGGCCCGTTACTGCCCTTGCATGTTCGGTTCGCCGGGCTGCTGCTTCTCGCCTTGTCTACTCCTGTGAGGGTTGGCTTTCTCTGTTTTTGCTGGAGACTGTACTACTGGAGATTGTGTATGGTTTCATTAACCTTGTATATGACTGTGGTGTAGATGTTGGGACAGTTCATTCGATCAAGAGCGGGAAGACTCGAGAGGGCATTTTGTTTTCCGAGGAGAAGACTGAGTTGAATACTATGGGATTATCTTGTTTGGCTGAATCTCTGGATTACTTGTCTACTGGATTTCTGGACTCTTTGATTAACTGTAGAGGAGATTAATTTTGGTGACAGTTTAGCTCAAGCTCAGGAATAGCGAGCAAATGAAGACCAGCCTTGTTTTGGTGCCTGGAGTTAGGGTCTTGATCCTGGGGGTGGGTGGGCTGTGGTGCATGGCTGTGCAGGGGATCCTGGTTCTATTTTGATGGGTAGCTGGTGGTCTAGCCCAGTGCCTCTTTGGGTCTCTCCCTGGGGCTGGCTGGAAAGTGAGCCTGGGTGGGGGACTGATAGCACTGCCATGGACCTGCAACTTTGCTGCCCAGCAGGATTTATTGGGGTTTTCTTTGACTGCAGAGCAGTCATTACTGAAGCAGACCTTTCTGGACCTCTCTTCTCTTAATTACGGTCAGACGTATCCTACTTTTCATATTTAGTTCTGTCTAAGGCAGTGAGAGTGTCTTTTTCCCTTTTGCACATGGTACAGTGAGAGTGTCTCGGGTACTAAAGTGTGGATACATTCTAACCTCTCCACCTCCCCCGTAGTGAGAGTATTTAGGGGATTGGGGAGAGTTTCAAGACTTCCTCTATTATCTGACCCCTTCTGGTGGTGTGAGGACCATTGGGGTTAGATTTTTTGAATCCCCCACCAGTAATAACAGTTTGACAGTTCTCTGGCTATTTATGCCCTAATTTGTGATTAACTTAAAATTAGTAGGCTTGGAGTGGATGAATAGGACATTTCATGTTTATAAGTTTGTGTTGCTGTTGTGATAATTTTTGTTAAGTTTATGGTTATTTATTTGATTACAGATTTTATTTGATTTATTTTTTCCTTTCTCCCCCTTGAAGTGAGAGCTGAGGGCTTTATAGTTTATTGTATAGTGATTTTGTTTGTTTTTATTTAGTGGATAGTACAGTCTCACTTGAGTTGTCGTAATGTGTAGGAGGCCTGCCCCCATGGTTGTGCGCTATTCATCCTCCGTTCTTCACGTCCTCCACCCCTCTACCTCCCCCATTACAGTTTAAAATCTACCAGCATTGTAGAGCACTGGGTATTGCTCGTCGTGGGGGGGGGAGCTGGGTGATGCAAACAGTGGAGCATGAATGAGCGGAGTCATCACATTGGGGTCGTGAGATCCAGGAGACGCCCTGAGGAGAAATGGAATCCTGATAGTGGTCCTCCATGTCTGGTTTCCATACCCAAGGGTGCCACCATTCTTGATGGGCAGGTGGCTCGGATGGCCCTGGAAGCTCATCCAACTCATGCAATGTTATGCAATGCCAGGTCCATTAAAAACAAGACTGCAATTATAGCAGATCTTGTTAGTACAGTGGACCTAGCATGCATCACTGAGACCTGGCTGGATGAGAACTCTGTCCCCATATTGGATACTGTAACTCCAGCCAGGTACTCTGTGATTCAATGCCCGAGATTGGATCGTGGGGGGGGTGTGGTCTGTTTTAAGACCTAACTGGGTCTCACGTGTGTACCAGTGGTAGCTGGTGTAGGCTGTAGGATCACCCTCATCTACCATCCACCCAGTGATGGGAAGCAGTTCCTTCAGAAAATGACGGACTTTGTGATCGATATGGTGTTTGAGTCACCCAGGCTGATGGTCCTGGGTGACTTTAACACCTGGGTCGATGAAAAACTCTATCAATTTGGCCAGCTCTTCCTCCAGTTAATCTCATCTCTGGGCCTTACACAGATTCTTTCCACTGCTACCCATAATCACGGTCATTCTCTTGACTTGGTTTTCCTCCTGGGGGTTGAAGCCTCGGATTTGAGGATGGAACCTATTTTGGTCCGACCATTACACCATGCAATTCAGTTTTTGTGCCCCTCTTCATAGGCCTGCCCCTGTGGAGATGGTCAGGTACTGCTCTTTATAAGATGTAAGCTCTGAAGGCATGGCGATGGTGCTTGATCTATCAATCCTTCCATCGGCAAGCAATGATCCAGAAGCCCTAGTGGTGGCCTATAATAATGCCATATCTATGGCCCTGGATGACATTGCTCCTGTCCGAGTTCATCCTCTCTCCCCTTCACCCTCAGTCACCTTGGTTTGATGGGTCTCTGAGGGAGATGCAGCAACTACAACAAAGATTAGAGTGCTGCTGGCGGAAATCTGCCCTTGATGCCGATCACCTTAGATTGATGGACCATTATCAAGTCTATCTAACTGGAATCACCTGTAAGAAGGCAGAGTTCCTGTCCAGGAAGATTGCGGCTGCTCAGAACCGACCAGCTCAACTCTTTCAAACTGTAGACAGACTGTGCAACCCAGCCTGTCAACAGGTTCGAAGAGCATTTTCGCAAGTTAAGTGTGAGGAGCATGCTCGATTCTTTGCAGCTAAGGTGAGCGACATCAGAGAGGAACTCCAACCAGCACACTCTATGAGCATTGCTCTGAACCAGCACTTGGCCACTGCCCCCTTGGTTTTCCTGGAGTACCTTCAACCGGCCGGAGCTTGTAGACATCATGTGGATTGTCAAGGGTATGCACCCTACGTGCTGTAGTTTGGATCCGGGACCAACTACCCTGATTTTAGGTTGTAGTGACATTCTTGGCCCAGTCCTAGCATGGATAGTCTGGTGCTCCTTGGAAACAGGTGAGTTTCCTTGCTTTCTGAAGGAGGAGGCGGTAGTGGCATCCTTCCTGAAGAAAGCTTCTTTGGACCTAGACTGCCATGCAAACTACAGCCCAATCTCGATCCTCCTCTTTATGGGGAAGTTGATCGAGAAAGTAGTTGCCGTATAACTGGAGGACCATTTGACCATCCATGATGTCTACGAGCCTCTCCAGTCTGGTTTTCAAAAGAGGCATAGTACTGAGACGGTGCTGGTTCGGTTTCTCAATGATCTCCTGATGGTTAGAGATCAGAAGAACTGCTCCATCTTGATTCTTGTCAATCTCTCTTCAGTGTTTGACACTGTGGACCATGGGATCCTGCTTGATCACTTGAGGTTCATCTGTGGCCTGTCAGGTGTGGTCCTCAGGTGGTTTTCATCTTTCCTTACCAGAAGAACTCAGAGGGTGGTGTCAGGGATTTATTCCTCTGACCCAGTTCCGTTATCATGTGGGGTTCCTCAAGGATCAGTGTTGTCCTTCATGTCGTTCGCAGTGTACATGTTACCCCTTGGAGACATTGTAAGAAGGTATGGGTTGAGGTTTCATTGCTATGCTGATGATACCCAGCTCTACATTTCTTTCACACCTGACCAGGATAGAGCACTCTCAGCATTTAATAACTGCCTTGCTGAAATCCAGGAGTGGATGAATTCGATCTAGTTGAGGTTGAAGTTGGAAAAGACTGAGGTGCTGGTGGTGGACCACGGTCACCAGATAGAGGGGTTGGGGGCAGGGTCACTCTCTGGATTTTTCTTGGGGGTCTCCCTCTCCCAACCTCTGAATGGGTATGCAACCTGGGGTAATTTTTGACTATGGTCTGACACTGCATTTGCAGGTGTCGGCTGTCATCATATCCTCTTTTTATCATCTGAGGAATATCTCCAGGGTTATGCATCTTGTTCCATAAGGTGACCTTCATACGTTGGTCCATGCCTTTGTGTCCTCTGGCCTGGATTATTGCAATGCCCTTTACCTAAGGCTTCAGGGGATGGATATTCACCACTTGCAGCTGGTGCAGAACACAGCAGCCTGGTTATTGATGGGACCCCCCCCGGTCTAGTCATATTTCTCTGGTGCTGCGCTAACTGCACTGGCTGCTGGTACAGTGGTGAATCACCTTCAAAGTCAGACTTCTGACTTATAAAGCCCTACACAGACAGGGCCTGGACTACCTGAAAGAGCTTCTGATCCCTTACTGCCCTGGGCGATCACTCCGCTCGACTGATGAGGGGTTGCTAGAGATTCCAAGGGTTTGATTAAGATCTTCCGGGGGCCCGGGCATTTATGCATGCAGACTCTACTCTTTGGAATTCTCTACCCCATCAAGTTATATAAGTGCCCAACCATGGAGGGATTTAAACAGGCCCTTAAAACTGTTTTATGGATTTGAGCATTTGGGGAATAACCAGAACATTGTTGACTATCTACTGCTATTTTATCTTATACTATTTATAATATATGTAATTTAAGGCTGTAGTTGTTTTATTGTTTGTGAGGTGCCTTGACATTTAAAGGTGCCCTATAAATAAAATTGATTGATTGATTGAAATATGATTTTGAAATGAGTAGAAACCATACTTCAGGGCCTTATCCATATAAAAGTTTCTCCCACTGTGCATGTGGCAAAAATCATTTGTGGATAGAGCCCTTACTTTGTAATGAGGCATGATCAGTGGCAGATATGATCAGGCCAGGATTACTATGAATGAGGTCATGAGCACAGAAAAAATGAACACCATTGGGCCTATAGTCAAAGGCATATTTTGCCAACAGCAGCTGAATTTCATGTCCCAAACATTAGTACAATACTACTGTGTGAAATGTGTAGAGCATAGATGATGCTGCTTACTACTACTAATAACACTACTAATCTACCACCTAAAATTATTTTTCACCTGTATTATGATATGATACTGTTGTTTGCCACAGCAGATGACTGAACAGAATGCTATTTTTTGGCTAACATAACTGTATGCATATACAGATTTTGTTGTACCATCTTTTGTACACAGAATTATTGCTGTTAATTATTCACTTACCTGCAGTGGGCCCTATGCACAATGTCAAAGCTCTACCTAAACAAGGTGTGCTGACATCACTATGTGTGAATGCCATGGAGTGGTGCCCATGCGGCATTCACCAAGGGGATGCACAACAGTTATGCACCCAATCCCCCGGCCATGGAGAGAGTAACATGCTGGGGGGGGCTGGGGGTGTGCTAGAGGCAGTCTGGCACCTCACACCATACACTAAGGCATGTAGTATTGTCCACAGTGGGTTGGAGGATGGAGTGGGTTACGGCTGCCAACACCCTGCCATAACCCATTGCACACTCCCATGGACATCACCCACCAGTTGAGGTGGGAACATGCTACAGTCTCCTGTGCTGCCCCAGGCCACTATGCAGCATGAGGGGGGCTGGATCAGCTAATAGGGTGAGCACCTGTCTGACCACAACACAGGCCCCAATGTGACGGATCTGATCCCCAGCAGTAAGGTCGTCCACAAAGTCCCAACATGTCACCCACCCCTCCAAACAACCACCACACAGTCCTTCCCCATCCCCTGTAATGTGGCTGCACCACCACATTGTACACAGCTGGGCACCACCACATTAATGTGCCAACAGTACCCCAACCCCCACCACACCAACCCCCAACCTCTCCAATAATGCACAAGCCACTTCTGCCACCTACAAGTGCTCCATTTCTGTAGTGCTCAAAATACCCCTACCCCCACACACACACACACAGTTGACCCAGTAGGAATAGCCATGTCCCAGATCCTGGTACCCCCACTGGTGTGCAGTGGCAGCCCCCCCAGCACTGACAGTACCAGGTACCAATCTCTAGACCCTGTAGCTGCATGTGTGTGCCTGGCCCCAGACGACCAGTGGCACAGCCCTCCAAACACCTCCTAGGCTGTCAGCCATCCAAATGTTGCTGGGATTGCACTGCCTATATAGGCCACATGGTCCCAGCATCATCTGGACAGCTGGCTGCTGAAGAGGTGTGTGGAGGGCTGTGCCTTTGGTCGTCCGAGGCTGGGCACACATGCAGCTATGGGGATTGGGGACTGGGCTGTTGGTGCCATGCCAATGGAGGTAGGGGTACTGGGGTCAGGGACATGGCTACCACTGCTGGGTCACCTGTGTGTGTGCAGGGAGAGTTCTATAACAGGCATTGGCATTGGGGACTACAGGTGGGCATTCAGGACTGGGGTGAGTGTGCTGCTGGTGAGGTTCCTCCAATGCGCCGGGTGGGCATGCCAGTTGTGGTGGGTCCTGTGCTGGGTGGGCAACAGGCTGATGAGGCATGGCTGCGTGGGTCTGGGTGCACTCAGATGCTTTTCACACACCCGGACCTGTGCCAAGGTGTGCTGGTGATCCACTGTAGGACCCAGGAAGGGCATCCCATTGGATGCCTGGCCAGGTCAGAGACACTGCCCCACGGCTGCACTGTGGAGTCCTGCATGCTAGGGGGTGGGGCTGCTGACAGGTAGCAGCCAGTAGTGAATACCGGCCAGTGTGCACCTGTCCACAGAGGCAGAGCTACGCTGGTGGATTATGTGCATCTGGTGTGTAATACCCACCCATTAGTGCATAGGGCTCAGTATGCTGTAAGACTATTACCTGTCAGCTACAGATACTGGCTGGGCTGAAATATTATTTTGATTGCCTAATAGATAGTTTGCAGTAATTTGTAAATATATTTGTATGGAAGGCTGTGTGGTGAACTATATACATTTTAACTGCACTTGCTATGAATGAGAGGTGATCAGAAAACTAAGTTTTTTTTTATTATTTTTTCCCATTCCTCTCTATTCCAGAATTCATCCAGGCCTCTAGATGGCAGTTTCATCACTCTTAACACTCTTGGTTCTTTATTAATCTTTAGGTATTTTTCCAAAGAAATAGTATTGTATGTTGTATTTAATTGTGATATTAAAAGCCATTCCAATTTGATAAACTAGCAAATGGGGAGATGGGTGCAGCACTCAATACATCGAATGGGAAGAATACCCCTCCCCCCTCAGCTAGTGATCAAACAGAAGTTCAGCATGTTTGCAGTTCACTCATCACCAGGTAAAGAAAAAGGTCTGGCTCCCCATACAATGTGCAGGGGAAACGCCAGACCTCACTCAACAACTAACACACCAAAATCTGGCCAGTGGAAAATCATGTAAATAACTGCCCTCAATCTGGGAAACAAGATCCCAGACCTGGAGGCAACAATGACAGAGGCTAAACTGGACATAGTAGCCATTAGTGAGACATGGTTCACCAGTAACCACACTTGGGAAACTTCAGTACCTGGCTATGTACTGTTAAGAATAGACCACGGTGCAAAAAAGGGGGTGGAGTGGCCTTTTATGTCAATGAAAATATCAAAGTTACAGAAATTCAGAATACACATAAGGAACCAGAAGAACTGTGAGTCAAGCTGGAAACAGGAAATGGGACAACCATGCGAACTGGAGTTGTCTACAGGCCTCCAGAACAGGGGGAGGACATAGACACATTACTGTTTGAAGCTATACAAAACATGACACCAAAAAGGGAGGTTCTGCTAATTGGAAACTTCAACATGCCTGATACAGATTGGTCAATACCAGGGGGAACACCCATAAGAACTAGACACATAGTGGATTCCCTGCAGGGGAAGGGCCTCAAACAACTGGTACAGCAGCCCACAAGAGACAGGGCTATCCTGGATCCAGTACTGACTAACAGGGAAAGGATCACCAATCTCAAGGTAGAAGGTCACCTGGGGCCAATGACCATCACATGGTATGGTTCAATTTGGTCACTAGCACTAAATCATCCCATTCCAAGGCAAAAGTATGGGACTTCAGAGGAGCTGAGTTTGATAAGATGGCCAACAGAGTTAAGCTAGCCCTGGCAAGATGAAATACAGGTGAGGAGGTAGATAGGCAAAGTGAGCAAGCATTAAGAATGCAATACTTGAAGTAACATCCCATTGTGTTAGAGAGAAAGGCAAGAGCAAAAAAAGGAGGAAATAACTTTGGGTCTCAAAAACAGTAGCAGAAAAGATCAGAGCCAAAAGGTTGGCCTTCAGGAAATATAAGGGATTGTAGCGGGATGAATACAGGGAGGCATACCAAATTTCCCTAAGGGAAGTAGCCAGAAGAAGCCAGAAGGGGAAGGAAACATATTCATATCAGTGCTGTACAGTAACTGGTAATTGCTATTTTTCTTATTAAACTTAGATTGTGGGCTTTTAGTGACACTGTAATTTCTTTGCTGTCTTTACTTAGAATTGTTTTTGGGCTGTTGAAAATGTAAAATGTAGTGGTGGTGTATTTCTTTGCTGTCTTTAATTGCTGCAAATTTAGTCTTGGCTTGTCTGACTTGCCCTGTAGTCTGGGCGAGGGGTGCTAATTGTCTGGCCTCTGACCTCAGCTACATGATAACTGGAGGTGGGGCTTAGTCAGAGTTGAGGTAGCAAGTGATTTTTGTTTTCTCAGAAGAAGCCAGAAGGGAAAGGAAACATATTCATATCAGTGCTTTACAGTAACTGGTAATTGCTGTATTTGTTATTAAACTTAGATTGTGGGCTTTTAGTGACACTGTAATTTCTTTGCTGTCTTTACTTAGAATTGTTTTTGGACTGTTGAAAATTTAAAATGTAGTGGTGGTGTATTTCTTTGCTGTCTTTAATTGCTGCAAATTTTCGCCCCCCTCCCTCACCTCTTAATTATATGCCCTGTTAAATCTGATTGACATGAGCTAAACACAGAGGATAGTAGGGGGTGTGGAGTAGGAGGGGCATAAGGGGAAGAAGCCCACCCTCAGCACGACAAGTGTTTTGATTTATTTATTTATTTATTTATTTTATTTTTAAAAGAAAAGTATCTGAGGATCAGTGTCAGGATTTTTAGGACAGTAAATTAATAAAAAGGGAACTAAGAGAGCTTTAGTAACAGACAAGTAGTGAAATAGCAGTATAATTGCAGTATAATGTGGGGAATGGTACAATGCAGTAGCTGTGGGGCAGCCATATTCAGGCAGACCTTCTGGACACTGAGGTGCTGCCCTATCTGCATGCATCTCTCTGGACTGAAGGATGAGGTAGCCAGACTCAGAGCAGAAGTAAACTGGGTCAGGAGTACCATCACCCCTATCCAGAGACCACCCAGTCCAATGCCGCTGCCTCAAAGGATGCCTAGAACGAGGAGCACTTGGATGACAGTGGGCTCAGAGTGGGTTAAAATGGTCAGGCAGAGGCACATACCAGATCCTATTCCACTCAAGAACTCATATGCCACACTGGCAAATGGGGGCAACCAAACAGAGGTACCCAGAGAAGTTGAAGGAAAGGATGTGGAGGTTAGCCAAGGAGGTGACCTCAGTGGGGGGGGGCAGTGGACCCCAAAGGAGGAGGAAGCGAATCCTGGGGGAGATCTCCATCATAAGAAGGATCCAGCTTGGAACACAGGAGGGGAAGGGGGAGGACCGGGAGGTGAGGTGCCTACCAGGTGCCACAGCACAGAGGGATGGAAGGAAGATCCTGGGGATCACTGGGAAGGCAAGACGGGAGGGTGAGCTGGATGTCATTATCCACCTAGGTACTAATGACCTGGCAAATGGGGAGCCAAAGGAAGTTCAGGAAGAGTTTAGGAAATTGAGGAGGGGTCTCAAGCAAGTAGCTACTTCTGTCACCTTCTCAGAAGTACTACCTGCGAAAGGCATGGGAAAGCATAGGGATGCATGCACCAGGAACTTTAACTCATGGTTGAAGAAATGGTGCTGTGAGGAAGGGTTTGGATTCATTGGTGACTGGGGACCCACCTGGAGGGATGGAGGTTTGTTCAAATCTGACGACATGCATCCATCCTGGAGGGGAATCCAAGCACTCAATGATAAGTTTAAATGCTACATTGACAAGCATTTAACCTAGCTAAGGGGGAAGTCAAGCCAGCAAGGAAGGTACCTACTTGCTCACCCCCCAAACCTAGCGTGGAACCAGTGAACAGGAGGAGTGGATATCTCAACAAAGCAGTGTGCAAAAGATGGAGATTAGCACCCACGAGGTGGATAGGCAGAAAAGGGGCAAAAATCAGCAGAAGGGCAGACAGCAAGGAGAACCAGGGATAAAAGACAACCAGGGAAGGGGCTGGAGTTGAACAGCTAAACAGTCTAGGGAGGTCAAATCATGGAACGCCATGTGTGCCAATGCCAGGAGCCTTAGCAACAAGATGGAAGATCTGGAGGCTGTCATGGTGCAGTCAGACCCGGACATTGTGGCCATCACAGAAACCTGATGTAATGATAACTGTGACTGGGAGATGGCCATTCCTTGCTACAACATATTCAAAAGAGACCGGGCAGGTAGGAAGGGAGAAGGAGTGGCACTGTATGTAAAAAATGACATAAGGGCCACAGAGATCCAGGAGGAACAAAATGGGGGAGAGATACTGTGGGTTAAGCTGGAAAGGAAAATGGGGCCAGCCATCCGCACAGGTGTGGTCTATAGACCACCAGCCCAGGAGGAAGAAACAGATAAGGAGCTGATGCTAGCCATCCAAAGGATGGCAGAAAAAGGTGAAGTAGTACTGGTTGGAGACTTCAATATTCCAAATGTGGACTGGAGCATCCCAGCAGCAGTATCAACCTGGAGCAGATTTATCCTGGACTCCCTTCAGGGTGCCTTCCTCAAGCAACTGGTCATGGAACCTACTCGGCAAAAGGCAGTACTGGACCTTGTGCTCACAAACAGGGACATTATGATGGGGGCAACAGTGGGGGGGGGGACCTGGGGAACAGTGACCACCAGTCATTGTATTTTGAAATCACAGAAGGAGCAGAACCACACCACACAAAAACACATATCCTGGATTTTAGGGGGGCAGACTTTGGGAAAATGGGGAGATACTTGAAAGAGGCATTAAGGGGAATGGGGCAGGAATCAGGGGTTGAGGAACAGTGGGCAGTGTTTAAAATGGGGACTACAAGAGCAACAGAATTATGCATTAAGCAGGTTAGCAAGAGGAAAAGGAAGAGGAGGCCATTATGGTTTTCCAAAGAGGTAGCAAAGAAAGTGAAAGCCAAGAAGATTGCATTCAGGCAATACAAAAAGACACAGGCAGAAGGCGATAGGGAGAAGTACCAGGAGAATTAAAGGGAGGCAGTGAGGTCAGTAAGGGAAGCCAAAGCTCAGACAGAAGAGCACATTGCAAAATCAGTGGGTAGAGGGGATAAAATCGTTTACAGGTACATAAGTGAAAAAAGAAAGGCAAAGGGAGGGATAGTGAGACTGAAGGGGAAGGATGGGAGCCGTGTGGAGGATGACAACAGTAAAGCTGACATACTGAACAGGTATTTCTGCTCAAGTCTTACTGAGGAAGAGGAGGGTAATGGGTCTGAAGGGAGTACAAGTGGTGAGAATGGTTCAGAAATGGACACAAGTCCCATTACACGAGAAAGGGTCCTGAAGGAACTGGAAGTAATGAGTTGATAAAGCAATGGGGCAAGATGGGATACACCCCAGGGTCCTTAAAGAACTCAGAGAGGTGGTGGTTGAACCTCTGGCTATTCTGTTTAGCCGATCACTGGAAAAAGGGGAGGTGCCCAAAGACTGGAGGACAGCAGATGTAGTCCCCTAGTACAAAAGTGGGAACAAAGAGGAAGTGGGGAACTACAGACCAGTCAGCCTCACCTCAGTAGTGGGGAAGATCATGGAAGCACTACTGAAGGAGAGATTGGGGGAACATCTGGTTGTCAATGGACTGCAGGATCCAAGGCAGCATGGTTTCACCAGGGGGAGGTCATGTCAGACCAACCTCATTGAATTTTTTAACTGGGTGACTAGGGAGGTGGATCAGGGGAGGGCAGTGGACATGGCCTATCTGGACTTCAGCAAGGCCTTTGACACTGTGCCACATAGAAGACTATTACACAAACTAGGGAATGTGGGTGTGGGCAGGACAGTAGTGTAGTGGGTAGGTAACTTGCTGGGTGGCAGGATGCAAAGATTGGTGGTAAATGGCTGTCACTCCACAGAGGGAAGAGTGACTGGTAGGGTACCACAGGGATCAGTGCTGGGACCCGTCCTAGTCAACATCTTCATCAGTGACGATGGGCAGGACCTAGAAGGCAGAATTTCACTGTTCGCAGAGGACACAAAGCTCTGTAACAGAGTAGACACACCAGAGGGTATAGACAGAATGAGAAGGGACCTGCAGAAACTTGAAGAATGGTCAGGGGTTTGGCAGTTGAAATTCAATGCCAAGAAGTGCAAGATCATGCATATGGGGCACAAAAACCTTGGCACAATATATCAGTTGTGGGGTGAGGATATAGCATGCACCAAGCAGGAAAGGGATCATGGGGTTATCATCTCTGATGACCTCAAGGTAGGGAAACAGTGTGACAAGGCAGCAGGTAAAGCAAATAGGATGCTGGGATGCATAGGCAGGGGCATCACCAGCAGGAAAGGGAGGTCATGATTCCACTATACAAGACACTAGTGAGGCCCCACCTGGAGTACAGTGTACAGTTCTGGAGACCTTACCTACATAAGGATATAGACAGGGTAGATAAGGTTCAAAGGAGGGCAACAAAGATGGTACATGGATTGCATCACAAGTCCTATGAGAACAGGTTGAAGGAATTGAATATGTACTCCCTGGAGGAGAGGAGGGAGAGAGGGGATACGATAGAGACATACAAGTATCTTACAGGGAGGAACAGGGTGCAAGAATACACTATTTTTAAGCAAAAAAGATGTTCCAGGACTAGAGGGCATGGGATGAAGTTGGGGGGAGGACGATTCAGAGGAAATGTGAGGAGAATTTCTTCACAGAACAGGTGGTGGACAAGTGGAACACCCTGCCTGAGGAAGTGGTGGGGGCTGAAACAATCATGGGATTTAAGAATGCATGGGATAGACATAAAGGAATTCTGGAGGTCAGGGGTAAGGGGCAACAGAGTTCTAGGAAAACATAAATTGAAGTTACAAACTCAAATGGGCAGACTAGGTGAGCCATAGACCCTTATCTGCTGACACTGTCTATGTGTCTATGTATCTATGTAAGTAGGGAAGGCAGTAAGGCAGACAAAGGCCCAAACCAAGGAAACACTAGCATGAACTGTAAAATAAGGGGACAATACTTTCTATAGATACATTAATGAAAGGACAAAATCCAGAGGGGGGATTGCTAAGATCAAAGGGGATAAGGGGGAGTGTGTGGAGGAGGATCAAGGAAAAGCATCTTTCCTAAATAGATACTTCTGCTCAGTATTTACTGAGAAGAAGGTAGGGCAGGGCCCACAGCTCAGCACCATGGACACGGGGGAGGGAGGTGTGCACAAGTCCCTTCACAAAAGAAAGGGTCCTACAAGAGCTCACTAAACTCAGGGTGGACACAGCAATGGGACCTGATGGCATACTTCCCAGGATACTAAAGAAGCAAAGGTGGAACTAGCAGAGCCATTAGCAGAACTGTTTAGTGAGTCTCTGAGCACAGGAGAGGTCCCGGAAAACTGGAGGAGGGCTCATGTGATCCTGCTCCACAAGAGAGGAAGCAGGGAGGAGGCAGGGAAGTACAGACCAGTCAGTCTTCCTCAGTAGTGGGCAAGATTATGGAGGCACTCCTTAAGGACAGGATAGTGCAACACCTGAAATCCATAGGAGCACTGGACCCAAGACAGCATGGGTTTACAACAGGAAGGTCCTGTCAAACTAATCTCATAGATTTCTTTAACTGGGTAACCAGAGTGGTGGACCAAGGGGGTGCAGTTGATGTCGCCCACCTTGACTTCAGCAAAGCTTTCAATACTGTTCCACATAGAAGATTGATTAATAAGCTGGGTAGGCTCAGGGTGGGACAGAGGTTGATCAACTGGGTGGCAAACTGGTTGGCCAGCAGAAAACAGAGAGTGATGGTAAATGGTATACAGTCAGAAGAGATGCAAATCACAAGTAGGGTACCTCAGGGATCAGTCCTGGGGCCAGTCCTCTTCAATATCTTCATCAGTGACATTGCAGATGGACTGGAGGGTAAGGTTTGCCTGTTTGCAGATGACACCAAGATCTGCAACAGAGTAGATGATCCAGATGGGGTGGGCAAAATTAGAAGAGATTTGGAAAAACTGGCAACATGGTCGGAAGAGTGGCAACTTGGTTTTAATGCAAAGAAGTGCGAGATCATGTACATAGGGATAAAAAACCCTGAAGCTTCCTATAGGTTGAGAGAGGAGTTGCTGGCAATCACAAGGGAAGAAAGAGACTTGGGCATGATCATCATAGATGACCTGAAATCATCCAAACAGACCACTAAAGCAGTAGGTAAGGCTAGAGGGATGTTGGGGTGTATTAGTAGGAGTATCACAAGTTTTAAGAGGGAGACAATAATCCCTCTTTACAAGACACTGGTTAGGCCCCATCTGGAGTACTGCGTGCACTACTGGAGGCCACACCTGCACAAAGACATTAACAAAATGGAGGCAGTCTAGAGAAGAGCAACAAAAATGGTGCAAGGACTGCATCAGAAAACATATGAGGACAAATTAACAGAGCTCAATATGTATACCCTAGAGCAAAGGAGGGAGAGAGGTGATATGATAGAAACATTCAAACTTCTTAAGGGCATTAACAAGGTGAAAGAGTCTAACATGTTTCAATTAAAGAAAAATAACAGGTGAAGAGGACACAGCATGAGATTAGAGGGAGGCTAAGTAAGGGGTAATGTGAGGAAGTTCTTTTTCGCAGAAAGAGTGGTGGATGCATGAAACGGCCTACCTCAGGAAGCGGTGGATACGAATACAGTTCGGGTTCTTCAAACAGGCATGGGATAGGCACAAGGGAGCAATATAGATGAGTATCAATAGATAGGCCATTGACAGAGTAAAGGCCTATGGCACATTCATAATGTAGAAAAAATGGGCAGACTGGATGGGCCTTGTGTTCCTTATCTGCTGTCAACTTCAATGTTTTTATAAAGCATTATCTCAGTTCACTATCTGTGCCACTCTGAGTTTGTGCAAGACCAGTTCCCAGGCATTTCTAGCAGCCTCGTTCTGTTAAAGTAGCACATCTTCCCTTGCCACTGCTACAGGTGCCTCTTCCCAGCTGTCCTGTACCACCAGTACAGCAAATGAATTTTGTAGTGGTACAGGCTGAGAAGTGTGTACCCATCCTGCACCCCTACCCTCCCAAAGCACACCTATCACATGCAAATGTAGCAGCTGCTCTGCATTTTCAGCATCTTCCTTAATGCCCAGTTTGTGCATTCCTGCTTCAATCGCTCAAGGTAGTTCGGGGTGGAGGGGTTGCAGCAGGCCTACCGCTAAGGGGTTGGTTGAACAGGTAGAATAAATCAACCTTATCTCTTATGATTCCTCATAGAAACAATGTCTGTTATGCTTAAATGAGTCTCACATTTTAGGTCAATTACTTAACAGCTCATATTCATTAACTAGCATAATAGATAGGAAATGTTATTGAACTACATTTTTTAGATTTGCACCAGATTAGATTCCAAAGCTCAACTCCCACTACAGTCACTGAACTTTGCATTGAATATTGGATCACTTAACTTTATTCAGGTCAGAACCTATTGGTATAATTATGAAATGTAGATTCAGTGTTAGCAGGTACTTTGTATGTGTTGAATGTTATATCCTTTGTTTTTTTTTGCACATTAACAGATGTTTTGTTACATGGTCCAGAAGTTTTAAAATGATGACAAAATCATTTAACTATTAATGAACTTATAAAACAATGATATACTTTAAATGACATCAATAGTCTGCCCCATAATTTCTCTAGCTATCACCCCAGAGGCCTGCCCCCTGACAAAGATCTGTTGATCAAAGCATCAGGGCATCTTGTCATCCTGTCGGTGTGGCAGAAAACTTAAGGTTTTTTACTTGCACTGAGCAGTTTAAATAAATCTGAAACTTTTTTGTAATGTAACTGCTTAGACCTTCAGTTCATTCTTTGGTTACCTGAGTGCTGTAACATTTTTTTTTATTTGAACTGATATGATATTTAACCACAAATAAGACAGAATAAGTCACTCTTGAGTGGCAAAGCAATGAGTGAGTTATTCTCATCTCCATGATGAGTGAATGAGAAATCAAATCAAAAAGCCATCCATATAGTTCCTTTATTTATATGTGTCTTTTTAAAGAATTCCTCAGAAACAGTTAAGTCTTTACTAATAAGCTTATTTAAAAGTTCCACCATATAAAATATTTTATAAACCACATACAAAATGGTTCTCAGCATGAAATTCAAACTTTCCCCTTTATTCAGGATAAAATCTTCACAATATATTTGTGGCTTTGCCATTCCTAAGCTATGGGTCTTATTTGTACATGTACAGATAAACATGATATCACAGTTACTTATTAAAGTTCCTTATATTCCTTAGCAGTGTCAGTGGCTCAGTAGGTAGCACACCTGCCTGTGAAGCCAGGAGATCAGAGGACTGTGAGTTCAGTTCCCACATCTGGTACTTGGGTTAATATCCCAGTACTGACACTGTAGTGCAGCATGAGAGGGGTGCTGCACTTCTGAGGTGCTGTCTTTCGGATGAGAGGTTAAGCTAAGGTCCCGACTGGTGGTAGTTCAGGTGGATGTTAAAGATCCCATGGCACTTATCGAAAAGAATAGGGGAAGGTTTTTATTAATAAACAGAACAGTAAATCAGCAAACAGCAATACAACACAGAACCAAAAGGCACAACTAATAAAACATATAAAAGAAAATAACAGTAATATTCAACAACCCAACATAGAGAAAGTAAATCATCCTAGCTTGTCTTTCAGAAAAGGAACTGCTTTCCACCTTATAATCCATACATTGTTGGGCAAATATTTGCATTCAGAATAACATTGTAACAACAAGTCATGTTCAATATGTTGAAGAACATCTAGTGGGGAGTGATATAACTGTATCAGCATAAGGTGACATCTTACTTGCCATAAATGAAACTTAAACATGGCAAACAAAAGCTGTAAGACACTAGCATCCAGAAAAGTACAATGAAGTAAAAACCCTCATACAACTTCTACATATGTAACAGCCCACCAAAAAGGCTGTTTCCAACCAGCAGAAAGGGTTGACCAGAATTCTTGCACAAAGGGACAGGAAATAAAAAAATGGGGTATTGATTCCTCCTGATTCATACAAGTATCCCTTGGACAAGTCCTTTCAGTAACCATTTTATGCTTTAAATTCCCCCTAACATTGAGCCGTCCATGACAACTAAGCCATAAGACATCGCACAATCTAGGTGGAATCAGTTTATCAACCAAACTTCTAAGTATACTATCAACATAACAATCAGGAAAATCTTTAAAAACAGGGGCTATGGAATGTGCCGTAGTTTGCAGGACACCGTAAATATATTTACTATGTTTGCTCAACATTTGAGCCGGAAGTATCTTCCATCTATTAAGCTTCATTATCGCAGGTCTGATATAAACTGGATAGGTGGAAGTATGTATATTTTTCAGGCTCAATCTTAGCCAATCTGAAAATAATTGAGGTAACCATTTATGTGCATAAATCACCCATAGTACAGTTTGGGGACGACTAAGGTCAATCAAATTCCAATGAAAAAAATACTGTAATAAAAAGTGACAGGATTTACACAATTCAAACTACCCTGTGCAAGAGAAAGATACAACACATCTCTTTTAATGGGATTCAGATGACTCCCCACTATAATTTGAAAACAAAGACCTAATAAAGTGGCTTCCAGAACAGAAGGAATGGGGTATACCACACTGAGATATAAAAAATGAGGGAGAAGCAAAGTTTTGGCAGTAATAACTGTTTTATTTTTAGTCTCTTGTCATGATTTCCATAATGCAACTCTTAACTTCACCGCAGCAATCTTAGCAGACCAATTAATAAACGCATTATCACCTTTACCAAAATCAATGCCTAAGACTCGAACTGGGCCCAGTAAAATAGGAATACCTTGTAAATCCGTGACCTCAGAAATTCTAGTGTGCAGTGGATATAAAAAACTCTTTACTTTATTAAGAGAAGAACCCGCAACAACCAAAAAATTAGAAAAATGGTGCAACACTTTATCACCAGAGGGCAAGTCAGCAAGAAAAACATAGACATCATCTGCATAAGCTGAAATCTTAGCCTCAAGGGTACCATGTGGGGGAACAACACCAAAAATCTGTACATCTTCGGCAATAGTACATAAAAGTGGATCTAAACTAAAAACATAGAGTAAAGGGCTCAGAGGGCAGCCCTGTCTCACCCCTCTATGGATATGGATATATGAACCCAAGTAACCATTCACCAAGGGCAAGGCATAAGCATGGCTATAAAGCAAAGTGATCCAGGTTATAAAGCATTCAGGAACACCATAGGTTCATAAAACCTGAAACAAATAACAATGTAGTACTTGGTCAAAAGCCCTTTCCTGATCTAAAAACATAAGAAAACCCCTTTTAACATTAGCTTTACCGAGTTCAACTAATTTTCTAAGCAAGAGGAGGTTAGTATATATGGATCTACCTGGAATTGAACAGGACTGGTGCAGGGAAATCAAGACAGGATCTATGGACATCAATCTGGTATTCAATATCTTCATTAATATTTTACAATCCGTATTAAGGAGACTTTGAGGTCTCCAATTTGAAAGTACATTCCTACTCCCTTTTTTATATAACAAAATCTGAATTGAAGTACAGAAATGAAAATCAAGGGATTGTTGTTGCAAGGCCCAATTAAACACAACTGTGAGTATTTCACAAATCAAAGGACAACAGGTTTATAAAATTCTGCAGGCAAACCATCAATACCAGGTGCCATGTTATTTCGTAAACAAGAAATTTCTCTTATAACTTCATCTGTACTGATAGGAGCAGTTAAAGCCTGTAACAGTACATCTGAACAAAGGGCAATATGTAGAGAGGAAAGAAAATTCCCTACACCAGAGCTATCCACTGATGATGCAGAATATAAATCCAAAAAATGTGAGGAGACCGCCTGCAAAATATCCTGGAATGCAATATAACTTTTACCGTCAGTGCTCACAACCTCCGTCATAAGGCTATCTGCAGATTGTTTATGAATGCAATCCAACACATCCCCTAAACCAAATTTGTTAGCAGAACAGACCCTATGTCCATGCAAAAGGAGGTAGCTCTTGCATATTGTAAAGCCACCATTTCTTTTTTAACATTCTGCACCTGTGCCGTCAAATTCAAGCCCTGTGAATGTATAGAAGAATATAAAGTTTCTAACTGCATTCTTAAAGACAAATATCTTTTATATTTAGTCACTGCAGCATATTTAGACACTCTTGCAGCCAGGAAAGAGATTTCAGACTTAGTGATAAGCCACCAACTAAACAAGTCATCTGAAAGTCCAGATAGTGACATACGAGCCTTCAACAAATCTTGTACTTGGGCCAGAAATTTGGTATCATGTAATAGTAAAGAATTAAATTTCCAATATCCCAGTCCCTTTTTAGTATGAGGGCCTACCCCTATTGTGGCAGTTACCACCATGTGGTCCGAAGTCTCCACCGGAACAGTTCGAGCCATAATTACCCATAGTGCTGTAGTGGCAAAAAGAAAACCATTCCTAGTGGATAAGGAACCTTTAAAAAAAGTACGCCCACCAGTAGGATGACAAACTCTATAAACATCTTGAAGATGACTCTGAGCAATAATGTGATTGAGACAATTAGAATCAAAAAAGTCATTGTCAGTCAATGCCCCCCTGTCTGACTTATGCACTACACAATTAAAATCACCACCCCAAATGAGAAAGTGAGACGTAAACAAAAAGGGTTGTACCACATGAAAGAGTTCCACTCAACCCTTCTTAGTAACTGGTGCATAAATCACAATTAACCTCCAAGTTGTATTTAAATAGACAAAATCCATTAACAAGGCATGTCCCATAACTAGCTCAACTAGTTTTGTGACATGAAAACCATCACCCCGAAACAACACCCCAACACCGCTACAGGTTTCCAACCCTAAAAAAAAAGAGAGGGCCCAACGCCAAAGCTTCTTGGCCATAGAAACCAAAGAAAGGGTATTGAGATGGGTATCTTGAATAAGGCAAATATCACATGTCAAATCATGCAAAAATTGAAAAGTAAGAAGGCACCTACGAGCATTTTTAACACTGTTCACATTGAGGGTGGCAACAGTGAGGTGAAACGTCATGGCCATTAAAGAGGACTAGAAAAAGGAAAAAGGAAAAAGGAAAAAAAAAAAACAACAATTAGGTAACCCTTCCAGATCTAGTATTCCTGTGGGGTCGAACCCCCGGCCGTAAGGGCCAACTATCTTGGGGCAACTCCTTTGATTTATCACTTTCAGAATCAGAGGACACTACAGGTTGTGTGGAGGCATCAGAATCAGCGTCCATATCTGAAGATTGAGTGTGTCGGGATAGAATCTCAAATTTATTACTTAAGGGAACAGAGCCACCAGGAGAAGATGCCTTAGCCAACTTGGCTCTACTTTTAGTTTTTGTGCCCGCTTTTTTGCTTGAACACTAGGCTCAGGCGGAGGCATTATAATATTATCAAGATTTGTGTCAGGGAAAAGCATATGTTCAGCAGGTCCTGGGCTACAATAGGAGGGGGGGGGGATGCAGGGGAAGGGTCCTGGACAATAGGCTGAGGCATGTCCTGTAAAGGAGGCTCAGGGGAAAACCTAGGCAATAAAGAAACATCCTAGGGAGCATGTACAATAACATCTGGGAACAAAGGGGGACTGGAAGCCACCATTACTGGTGATACAGAGGATTTCACAGCTGCGCTGTCCTTCTTCTGGGCATTGAGAAGGATCAAATCCTGGTATGGGCAATCCTCACGATTGTGGGAAGCCCAGGGACAGGATCTAAAACCATGACCCAATTCCTCACACAGGTTACACTTGAGCTCAGAAGTACAATCTGTACTAGCATAACCAAAAGATTAAAAAGGGAACACCTTAGTCTATCACAGGTTGTACTGAGATGGGAAGAGGAGCCACATTTAAAGCAGGTATGAGGTTGCCCCACATAGAAGCAATGACCTTGTTCCCGTCCCAAAAACAAACTGTTCGGCAAGTGTAACGGACCAACATTGGTATGCCTAAGTCTCACTTTATATCACCAACCACCAGTCCACAAATGCTCGGAGTCAAAGATAGGCTGAGGCAACCCCAAAACATCACAGCGTTGTTTCAACCAGTGTGTGATATCACATGCTGCCGCATTCTAATTGCAAAACAAAATTGTAACATTTTTAATTGATGGCCTGGTGAGTGGGATAGCTCGAAATGGAAGCCACAATGCAGAGTACTTGAGTACATCATACTTTGTCCAAAAACGGTCTAACCCCTGAGGGGTCTTAAAACTGATATCATATAAGGTAGAACCAGATACATGAATCAGTGCAAAAATCTCATTTGTGAAGAAGACCAACAAGCCTTTTAAAATAATCTTTCCCACATAGAGATGATCGGGAACAACATCCAGACCCCCAACATATTGAAGTCAGACTGCATTCTGACGCTGAAGTGCGGGGGGGTTCCTAAATTCATCTTGTTTCCAAAATTCCTCCCAAGCTGATTTAGCCTTTTCCCCAGAGTCAGGAGAAGGGTCAGGAGAAGGTCAGGGAGAAGGACATCCATGTCCATTTGATCACCACAAGCAGGGCCCTGAGTACTAGGGCCTTCATCACTCGAAGAGGAGGGAGGCAAGGAAGGAATTTTAGTAAGTAATGTAGTGTTCATGACAGGATGTTGGACATCCTCAGCATGTAAATCCAAATCCGAGTTAACGTAAGTAAGCATAGGTAAATCCGCTAAGGAAGACTGCTGTCCACCACTACCAGGTATCGGGCTATGGACAGAGTCTGGTATCCAATGTCCAGAATCGCCTTGTCTCCAGCCCGCATTGCATAGGGAGGCCTTCAAAGAGCTAGGTAGGGGGCTGGTACAGGGTATTATTGTAGGAGTAGGTATAGTAGGCAAAACAAGTGGTGCACTAGTAGGTGATATAGTAGGACAAGAAAGCACAGTACTCATAGGAAAGAGAGGTGAAACAGCTGTCAAAGTAAACAGCAGAGAAGCTGCAGCCAAATCCAGAGCAGAAGGAGTCACAAACTCCGATGCAGCGCAGTACAATGCTAGCGTGTCAGGTGCAACAGGAGACGTCCGCCGACTCAGCACCACCGATGAGCCAGAAGGTACCGCTGCTGGAGACAGTTCAGGATGTGCCGCTACATGATCCAATGCAGGCTCCAGAGTCCATGACCCAGGAGAGGAAGACTCAACAGGACTAATGGCATCAATCACTGCCAGTACCTGATTCTGATGAGAAGCAAGGAGAGATTTCAACCAGAGTTCTTAAGCAGGCAGAAAGTCAGACGAAGCAGCTGAACACAGGGCAGGTGAAGAGAAGACAGGTACGTCAGGAGCCACAGACATGGCATGTACACCTCCAGACACTCACAACAAAGTAGGCTTCAAAGCTGGACCTGCAGGAGGGGAGCTCTGCTCTCCTGCATGTACACCAGCAGAATGACTGGGTCCCACAGATGAATCCATAGTCCAACAGCGCCCCCACACAGAGTAGTGGAATTTCCCCAGTGTCCTGGCCAAATTTCCCTTTTTCACTAAAAATACCACCAACAGCTTAATCTGGTTCAAGGTCAGTTGCCATTCATCTGTATCCCCCTCCCCCGGGTCGTGCCTGAAAATAGGCAGGATTTGTCTAGTGCACTTACCTGGTCAACAAAAACTAAATAAAATATGTATGTGGGATGATCTCGTTCTGTTGTTTTTTTTTTTTGTTTTGTTTTTTTAAGTCTTTTTGTGATCAGGTAAGGTGCACTAGGCACAAGTGTCTGTTTTCAAGGGTGACCTGGGAGCACTGGGTTAAGTGACATGCTCAGAGTCACAAAGTATGCAAGTGGAGGTTGTGGGAATCAAACCCAGATCTGCTGGATGTATCAAGCTCATAGGCAGCTCTTTACTCCTACTTCTAGGGTATACTGCCTGCCCCAGTACTGCTACTATACCACTATACTGCCTGTCTTACAAGGATCTTTTATACTAATAGGATGAGATGATTGTGAGTTCCAACCAGTATCAGAGACCCTTGTGAAACAGCACCCTCCACACACTACATCCACATGTGGCAATAGATTGCAATACTATGTGTATGGAGTTTTTTCTGTGATGTGTTTTTCTATTTTTTCTATGTTTTTATTTGTGGTTTCTCTTCTAATTTGCAGTGTTATAGCCACTGTGAGAGGATATCTGACTTTGGATGTTATGGACTTGCATGACCTGGTGGTGCCTGCTGAGGTACAATGTGGTGGTGTGGGGGGGGGCTGTAAGATGATCTGTTTGGCAAAGTGGTATGGACACCGGGACTAACCCCAAGAGAGGCTCCAGTACCCTGCTTGATGTGGTACTCACCAACCGCCCTAATCGGATCCCCAATGTACAAGTCCTCCCAGACTCTCTCAGCGATCACTCCCTCATTCTATTCCACTGGTCAACCTCAGTCCCCAAACCCAAAGCACAGTCCACATGCCGGCGGCGTCTAATACCTAGTGGACTGATAAAACTTAAGGAACTTCTGTCCCAAATTGACTGGTCTCCTATACAGGCAACTCCTGACATTGACACAACTCTCTCCTTCTTTACCCAAACTTTTAATAATGCCTGTGATATCTTTGCCCCAGTGTTGACCGGCCGTTCTAAAAGGAAGAATGCCCTCTGGGTTACCCCAGCTTTGATCCACCAGCTCAAACATAGGGACAACCTATGGCACCATGCCATTGAGACTGGCGGCCCAATGACGGCGGTTATATGCGCCCGAAACAAGTGCACTCAGGCCATCAGAAAGGCCAAGTCTGAGCACTATGGTCCTCACTCACTGCCTCATGAGGGAATCTCAGAACCTTCTGGGATAACATTAAACAGTTAAATGGAGTGCACACTCCCCACCCACCCAGATCAACATTAATGGTGGGATCTCCTCAGACCCAGCCTCATAGCCAACCACCTCAACTCCTCATTCACTGACCTTAGCCCTATCCTCCCTACAAATTTTTTGACCCTCCTCCCCAGCACCTGCCGTAAATCTTTCTCGCCTTATTTTCTCCTCCATCGTGTTTCTTCCCAAGAACTTAGGCAGCACCTTCGCTGCCCTCAAGAGAATAATAGTACAGGCAGTGACACCCTGATCTGTGTATCCTACGGCTGGTCTTAGACACAGTCCTTACCCGATCACATGCCTCATCAACCACTCTCTTTGCCTGGGAAGGTTCCAACTGCCTGGAAGTCACCACTGTCACCCTATCTTTAAAGGTGGTGATAGGACTGTGGTTGGAAACTATCGACCGATCTCCATTCTCTCTCCTCTCTCAAGGCCTTGGAAAAGTGGTGGCCTCTCAAATCTCTGACTACCTCTCCACCTACAATGTCCTTTGTCCTGAGCAGCATGGCTTCTGAGCAGGCCACAGTACCAACACAGCCCTCCTAGAGTTCTCCAACTTTCTCCACTCCTCCTTAGACACTGGTTCTCTGGCTGGTGCTGTCTTCATTGACCTCTCGAAAGCTTTCGACACTGTCTCCCACCCCCTCCTTCTTGATGCCCTTAGTCTCTCTGGTTTTGCTGCTGGGCCTATCTCCTGGTGCACCAGTTATCTGTCTGACCGCTCACAGCATATAAAAATTAATGGGACCTACTCAGACATCTGTCCCATCTTTTCTGGGGTTCCCCAGGGCTCCATTCTGGGCCCCTTACTATTCTCCTTTTACCTTAACACCCTTCCACGCTCTTGCTCGGGGAACATTCTATTGTACGCTGATGATGCAGTCATCTTTGCCTCAAGTCTGAACCTACTGCCCTCCAGGACTCGCTGCAGAAGTCCTTCACTGAAGCTGAGGGCTGGTTCAAGGAACATAGATTGGTGATAACTAAAAACACAAACCATGTTCTTCACTCATCCCAAAACAAGTCCTGCAACTTCAAAGTCCTCATTCACTTTGGGTCCTCATTCCCACTCGAACAAGTTTGCTCCTATAAATACCTAGGGATCCATTTTGACCCCTCCCTCTCCTTCCATGGACACATGGCTGCCCTAGCCACTGCCACTAATAATATCCGATTGGGCATCTTACGCCGGTATAAACACTGCCTCCCCGGAGGGCGCTCTTGGAACTCATGATCACCTCCTCTATCCTGTCCCTAGTGGACTATGGACTGCCGGTGTATGGTGCTGCTGATCAGACTGCACTCCATAAAATTACGCACTACTCTGAATAAGGCCTGCAGGTTAATTACTGGAGCACCTAGAATGGCACACACCTGTCTGTATGCTAGCGCTGGTACTTGATCTCGGCGCCTCTCATATATCTTACCTGTACCCATACAAAAGACCCTCCTTGGGCTTTCCCACCAGGATTGACCACCACCATACGCGCTCTGTCCCACTAGTTCATACTCAGACCTCTGGGAAAACTCTCTGTTATCCCTAGAGCTAGGACCTCTCACGCCAAAGAGCCTTCAGCTTAGGGCCCCTCCTGGTTCAACACACTGCCCCCTCCATCTCCGAGCTCCAACTATATCGTGCTTCAAAACTTCCTACGTAACCACCTTATTAACACCTGCTGTAACTGCCACTAGTCAAAGCCATACTCAATACTTATGACAAAGCTTATTACTAAGCTGCTAGGACCACATAACTCTGGTATTGTTTGCATCCATCCTACCTGTACCAGCTTGTTTGTATCTATGTCTTAATTTTACTGTTATACTTATGTGTTGTACTGCTATACTGTGTATTTTGGTTTGTCTTACTGTGACAAGGTACCTTTGTAAATAAGCCTATGGCTCAAAGGTTTTCCAAACTGCTGTTTAAATAAAATAAATAAATAAAAAAATAAAAAATATATTAGAAGTTGTCATTGGAAAATGGCTGTTTGGCCCCCATGGTGTGTCCAACTGTTCTGCACCTATTTTACATCTGCAGACCCTGTCTGGTCTCTTGCAGTGCTCCCATCCCTGCCTTTGTTACAATATATCCCTATGTTTATCCCATGTCTGCTTGTAAACCACCACTGTACTAGCCTTCACCACTTCTGCTGGCAATCTGCTTGAGGTGTCCACCACCCCTTCAGTGAAGAAATATTTCCTCGCATCTCTCTTGAACGTCCCCCCTCAAACTTCATCGCATGCGCCATGGTCCTGGTTACTGTCCTCATTTGAAAGAGACTCTCCACCTGTTATTCTATGACTTGCACTAGTCATATTTTACAACTGAGTGATAAGGAATGCAAGGGTGTTACTACTGTGGGATACTGTCATGTTTTGGGAAACAAGGCACAAGCTGAAGCAGAGTGACTTGTGTTTCCAAGAAGTGCTAGTATGTCACAGCTAGACACCTTGGAGTGTCTTATTATAAATAAAGAATAGTCATCCTGATTTTTTAATGTTAAAGCTCGGTAATGAAGTCCAACAATTTAACTATTTCTGATCTGTACTGTTGTGCTGGAATAATGTATTGTTATGTGACCAGTCACCTATTGGATTCTCTAACCCATTTAATAATCAAATTGAAAACCAGTTGATGGCATTAACTGTTCAAATTGCCATTCTCTTGATAGGGTCCCAATTCAGATATTTGAAATATTCTAAGCTCGAGCCTAGCCAGGAGTCTTGGCACCTGTAGTGCACATGACTGCGAAGTGGGACCTGGTTTGGGAGTGACCTCGTGCCTTTCACTCACTGGCCAAGAAGTGAGCATGCACATCATGGAAGTAATGGTCTCTGGTTCTCTATCTATGTGTCTATCTATCTCGCTAGCTAGCTGTCAATCTATCTTTCTGTCTGTCTGTCTATATATCTATCTGTCTATCTCCTTTTTCCTCTATCTTGCTACGGAGTGAGGGTGAACTAGAGCACAGTGCAGTCCAGCACCCCCACTGACTAAGCAATGAGTGGGACTTGGATGGGTTCTTGCTAGATTTTCTATTTTTAAATATGGTTTAGACAACTCCTAAAATTCATATGGGTCCCCAAATTACATTCATATCAACTAAAAAAACATGAAGAGACCATGCAAACTCAGGAAAGAAAGAAAGAAAATCACCAACCCACTATGTTTCTTTACTACATGAATTTACAATATCATGTCAACCCCAATTTTTCAAGGTACTAACCTAATTTAAGCTTAAAGGTAGAAACATTGTTGACTGGAAGCATATGCTGATGCTGCAGTGACAACTTTACAGTGATCTCGTCGATACCGACAAGATCGACAGGTTGCTGTAAAGTCCACTCAGGACCCCGGTACTGCCTCTTCAGTCTTGCACCCCTTCCCCGAATCAGCTCTGACTCAAAGCTGATTATGATTAATTATGGTGGATGCAGGGGGAACAGCCCCCTGCAAAAAAACACATTTATTTCTTGATGGCACAAAGCCGACTGCAATTGCGGTTGACATAGTACCATTGTTGTAACGTTGGGTTGACATATTTTTGTTGAACTGGCATTGTAGATCTGACTGGAAGTGTGATAGAGTTATGGAAGTCTGTTCTAAGTGTCCACAACTCCATCTGTGAAAGAGTTCCTCCTGATAGTTCCCTTGAATCTTCCTCCTTTTAGCAACAGAGTGTCACCTTGTTCTTTTATCCTTGTGCATCCAGAAGAGCTGCATTTAGTCTGATAGTGTTATCCTTTTCAGATATTTGAGTACTGTTATCACATCACCCTTGAGTCTCCAGTTTTTTATGGAGAACAGTCCCATTTCCACCAGTCAGTTCTTTGCTCTAGGCGATGATTTCCAAGTCCTCATCTCTTCAGTTGCTCTTCTCTGCACCTTCTCAGTCTTGTCAATATCCTTCCTCTGATATGGGATCAGAACTGTACAGTGTGC
The DNA here is from genome assembly GCA_016271365.2 of Neoceratodus forsteri. Lineage (NCBI taxonomy): Eukaryota > Metazoa > Chordata > Ceratodontiformes > Ceratodontidae > Neoceratodus > Neoceratodus forsteri. Next base: position 695,824,176 of record CM057451.1, on the reverse strand, counting down.
TAATGATGAGGTCTTACCAATGGTTTGCACTGGGTCATTGCCATATCCCTTGATTGGTTTACAGAGTTTCTCTTCATGCACCCTGTGATTTAATCTGCTTTGTTAGCTGCTGCCACACATTATTTCACCCATTTGAAGTAGCTGCTGGTCATTGCCTACAGGTATTTCTCCTGCTGAGTTTTAATAATCACTGTTTTATTTATGTAGCATTTCGCTTTCATATTCTTCTCACATGGGTGCTACAAAGTGAAACATCTAGTAGTTTGCTTTCATACAGTATTCTTCTTACCTAGTTGCTTCACTTATCATTTTTCAACATTAACATTCATTTGCCATTTTTATGCTGACTTCCCAAGTATTTTCAGATACCTTCACATTTTATGAACTACCTTTTGAGATGTAACTACCCTTCCAAAGCTGGTGTCATTAGGAACCTTTGCAACTCAGCTACTGGTACCAAACTCCAGAGCACTTCTGAATATATTGAACAATATCGACCCCAACAGAACCTCATGGGACTCCACTATTTATTTGTTTCCAAGTTGATTAATTATCATGTATTGTAACCCCTTGTTCCCTGCACTGCAATCAGTTTTTAATCTATTGCATTGCATAACACATTACCTATACAGTCTCCATTTTATAAAATGGTCTTTTGTGTGGTATAATGTTGAAGGCTTTGCTCTAGTCCAGATACTGAACATCTACAAGTGTCCTTTCACCAAGCTCCTTGGAGACATTATCAAGAAAGGCAATACAATTGGCCTTACATAATTTGCCCTTGTGAAATCTATAGTTATCTATTTGTAATGTTTGACCAGGAAAGGCATTGTAAGCTATGACAGCTTATTTCTGGCTGTGTTCTCTAGATGGATCACATGGGCCCGTTTTATTGATGGGGAATGTTGGCCACAACACTGGGGAAACTCACCTATTCTTCTTTGATAAGTGCCGTGGGATCTTTTACTTCCACTTGGACAGTGACCAGAGATGGGCTGCAGGGAAAATGGTTTAACATTTCATCCAAAGGAAGGCACCTCATCAGTGCTGCACCTCCCTCATATGGCACTGCTGTGTTAGTTAAGGGCATTACCCTAACTAACTGGAGTAAGGCAAGAACCTGGGCCATAATCTTCCAATCTTCTAACCACAGAGGGGTGCGTGCTACCTACTGAGCCTCTGGCACTGAATCAATATATACTTGCTACATTGCCCAAGTTATTTTTCTGCAAGTGATGAACAATTCTGTTTCTTATGATCATCCCAAGCAGTGCCCATGGTGTTAACATTAAGCTGACCTGCCTATAGTTCACAGACTCGTCCATGGAGTCTTTTTTGAATATTAGTAACACTAGCACATGATAATTAGGAATATATTGAATTTTTATTGTTTGACTAACTAGTCTTCAACAAGTACAGTTCAAAAAACATAAATATGATATACATACTGTAGATAAATAAGTACATCATCAGATTTTATGACATTGGAATTAAAAGCATATACAAAATACATTCACGTAGGCTTGTGCTATAATCGCTATGTTTAGCACTTCATAAGTTAAAACCATTATGCCTCAGGTAAAATTTGTACATTTGTACAGAAGTTTAAAATTCTACTGAGCATTTAACTTCCTTTTTTAGCTTTATTTATTGCTAACAAGTATTTAGCGACTCTCTTAACAGTCCATTCATCTGCAGTGTGTAGTAAAATGGAGATCAGAGTTTCAAGGTCTTTGTTATAAGCTGAATTTAAAAATGGCCCTAACCAATAAGTTCTTTCCTTAATATACCAAGAACATTTCCACATTACATGGCAGAGATCCTCAATGCCCCTTTCAGAACATGAACAATTAATCAAACCATTTAGTATTACTTTATGTCTGAGTTTTAATGCGTTACAGTCAAATCTTTCAAATGTATATATTGCAAATATTCTTCTTTGTTCAGAAACTACTAAAATATCCAAATATGGTTTCAAGCCAAAATAATAATTGTTAGTGAACCAATTAGAGCATTGTGTTTTACTAATGTGTTAAGTCTTCATTATACCAGAACTTTGTAATTTTCTTTGAAATGTATTTTTTTTGTATTTTGAACTGATCAAAATACCTTTATCCATGTGTGTTTTTAGAATGTATAATTTATACTTTTTCAAAAGAGGTAAGATAGTGGGATACCAGAAATTTTCTGTGTATCCTAGTCTGTGCCATTCCACCTTCTTTTGTAGACAATGATTTGAAATTCTATTATGTGGTAATTTAATTAGTCTTAACCAGAAGTTTGTTCTTCTGGTTTCAATTCTAGCATTTATATTAACTATGCCAAGTTCAGCTTTAATATATGACGCTGGGCATGAGGGACCAAGTCTGAGTAGTTTCTGTAACATTTTGTATAACGGGATGGATAATTATTCCCTGTAACTTATATCCAATATTTATGACCCATAAAGTAATTGGGCCTGGAATTTAGTATTAATTACTCCCACCAGGGGCCTAATGCTGGAGCCACCATATATATAATTAAATCTGGCTAGAACCAGTGTGGTCTTTTTCAGGGTCTCCAAAGTTTTGGTGTGATGAGAGTTCCATAAAATACTGGCATTAAAAACACATCTAGATACTGTACGTATAGGACTGAGCCACTTCAATTATCTAATTACCTAATGTCCATTTTCCTACAGAGTCATCTTTTAAAAAAAATATTTTTGTCCAAAAACAATTGGAGAGATTTATCTTCAGCTGAGATTTTTTGTTCTCTCATTTAAAAAATCCATTTTTTTCAAAGACCTTTTATTGATATTGAAAATAGGACTAGGTCATCAGCATATGCTGAAACTGAACAAATCTACTGTTTAATTTTAGCCAAGTCAGAAGCAACTGAATCAATATCCCTCAACATTTTGTCAATATAAAGAGCAAAGAGCACAGGGCCAAAAACACAGCATTGTCTTACCCCCTTATTTATAAAGAAAAAAGATGACAATTGTCCACCAGGTCCCAGGAATACTTTTGCCCAATTCTCATGGTTTAAATTATATATTGCGTAGACCTACACAATATATAATTAGGAATGCATGAAGTTCTCAATGACTCTTTTAAGTAAAAAGATACAATGGGGTGTTGGTTGTACTAGATTTACCACATGACCAGGGATGTAGTAAAGCATAAGGCCACAGGCTGAGTGCCTTTAGCCCATGGGTATGTGGTAAACCTAGTACAACCAATGCCCCTGGAATGCCTTATTGCTTATATAAATGGCTATTTACTGAAATAAAAAAAATAGTTAAAGAAAAAGTTTAAAAAGAAATGAAAAATTTAATTATAGGCAGTAAATAAAAAGGTAAAATTGTCCCTCTACCTGTCTGCTGCCACCAGAGGTTGCTATATCTATTGACAGGAAGTTCCTGAGCAGGGCAGCATAGTTTTGGAAATTATTTTATAAACATTAATTAAGTATGTATAGATTTTTTATGGTTTACTGTAAGAGATTAGCCACACACCAGCTCACTGTATTGATCAATTACCTGAGATGGCATACATAAGCCGGAGGTCAGCTAATTCAAACTAACTGTATACCACAATAGGAGAACACTCTGCCCAGGAAGAACACCAGTACTTTGCTCAGTACCTCTCCCACAGATAGGGACATGGTGGCAACTTAAGTGTACTGCCACACCACTTACTACATCCAGGTTTGGAATAGTGAGTGCAGTGGATCAGTGACTATGAGAGCCTTGAATTAATATTTTTAAGTGATCAAGTAAGCACTTCACACAATTGAATAAGTGATTAAAACAGAAGAAGGTAGGGAGAAGAGTAAGTGATCTATTGCTGCAGGTGGCCAGTGGAGAGTATGTAAGTGAGGGGGCAGGCAAGGAAGCTACATAGCAAGCGGGCAGACATTATTCCCTGATACCACTGGCAACAGTCTTAGATATTCCAAATTACTTGAGTAATGAACACAGACAGTGTTTGTTTATTTACTTAACAAGTTAGCACACTAGAACAAAAGTTCCATTTACAGGTGTGGCTCACAGTAAAACACGAACAAAACAGAGTAGAAAACTTAATAACAACATATTTCATATCAAACAGAACAATCGCATTTGATTTAACCTTTAAAATACTCTAATAGCATTTTACAAAGGTAGGAGTCACATGATGCAGCAGTCCAAGTGAGAGCTTCTACCAGCTGCTCCCACTACCTACGGGTTAAACATCTTTATTTTTTTCTACTTACCTCTCTCAAAATAATTAGGTTGGGTGTATTATAGCTCCAGAAGGTGTCTGGTAGATTTTGGTGTGGTTTGCTCACTAACAGACTGACAGAAATGGTTCAGAGATGTGGCAGCCCCCCGCCCCCATGGCATGCACCACCCACTACCCCAGACAAGGCTTTCAAAACATCCAGATGCCAAACCACAGCTGCCAGGATATCTTTAACTGTTACAGTGGGGATGACGCCGCTAATGGAAGAGTGCTTCATGATTGCATTTAACCCCCTTAAGGATTCCTTAGTGGAGCTCACGTCTGAACTGCGTTCACTCCAGAAGGATCTTGGAGAACTCATCATGAAAATTAATGACACAGATACCGTGTGGTCTTTCTTGAGTGGTGGCAAGATTTCTTAGATCCCAAAGTGTGTACCCTTCACCAAAAGGTTGGCAAATTGGAGGAAAAACTGGAGGACTTAGAAGGGAGGAGCTGAAGGAATAATATTCTAATTTTCAGCCTCCCTGATTTGAAGAAGGTGCCAATAGCATTTTGTTTTGTCATAAATTAATTGCTAAGATTGCAGGACCCTCTCCACATAATACTGCTTATGTTATAGAGAGGGCCCACCGCTTCTTGAGACCCCAGCCTCCAGACTTGTCATCCCCTGCCCTCTGATCCTCAAATTTTTGAATTATCTTGAGAAGCAACACATCCTGAGAAAAGCCCAAGAACTGAAAGAGATAATGTGGGAAGGGGCTCATCTGCATATAACTCAGGACTTGCCTGCTGCCACCTGACAAGAACAGGTGGCGTACCACCCCATTGTAACCAAGCTCCTGGCTGCAGCTCTCCACTTTGCAGTTTTGTGTCCTGCTAGGTTGCAAGTCCTTATCAATGGTGCCTGGCACACTTTTGACTCAGTGGATCATGCTTTAAAAAACCTCAAATCTCTTCTCCCTGATCTATTTAAGGACCTCTGAAGCTATTGTTCTGTGACCTAGGATATTTTTTGGATTTCCCTGATAGTGCAAGGACTGGATGTTTGGTTCCAGCTGCTTAGCATTTGGATCTATGGTGGACTTTTCAAGCCGCAGTGTTGCTCCCCTATGAAGTTTCTTTTTGCGCACTTATTTTCTGTAATGGCTGTTTGATCAGGGACTCTATGCCTAACACTGCCGGAGTATGGGACTGTGCACAAATGGTGATCTCTACGGTAATTTTCTGTTTGCCTTTTTTAGGAACTGTTACTATTGGACTTTGATGGTATTCGGGTTGCCTTCTGAAACTTTCCTTGGACCCCCATTTGAACCTGTCCTGGCTATAGGGGGAACTCTGTCCTATGGCTCTATTTATGTTCTGAGGTGGCCAATGGCTCTCTGGGACAAATGTGAGCTGATGTTTTCCTCATCCGAGTGTGGAGCCCTGTATCCTCCAGAGGGTGCTTATATTATGTTTTGTTCTACTTTGATGGTCTGCATTTGTCATCAATATTGCTGAAGTGGACACTCCTGTATTGACTGCAGCCCTCATAACTAGACAGCCAGCTTTTTGTATGTATCCAGACTTTTTTTCCTTTCTTTTATTTTGCTATTGGAAGGCTTTCCTTTTTTTTTCCAAGACTGTCGTTGTACACTGGCTGGACTATTTTAAATTTGTTGGTCTTCCTATTTTGTCAGGACTTCCCTATTGGTCCATGGCTGCAACAAGGGAGTTCCCCATCTCTTAGTTTTGTTGGGACTGTATTGGGTGTGGTACTTTCTTTTGTATGAAGACCCATTTCCTTGCTTTTTTAGTTTTTATTTGCAGCTGTCTTTTAAATAATACCAATGGTATTCACTCTCCACTGGTGGGCAATGTTTTTGATGGACTTCATTTGTTGATATTTCACATTTATTCTTAAATGACTGTTTATTGGGAAATTGTGGGGGGGAGGTTAATATAAGTGTTGCTATTCAGTAGTCATATTGTTAACTTGTGATGGTTACTGTTATACAGAGTGAGGGTTAATTGTACTTATTGGTTACCTTTGAGCTTTTCTCTTATGGGTAGAGGGGTGGGGGTAGAGGGTTGGGGTGGAAATCTACACGGTACTGTGGTTATCATGCAATGGATCTGGGGTGGGATGTCCATCCTTTTCATGGGTGTTATGTTAACTTTCTAGGCATCTTTTTTTTTTTTTTTTTTTTTCAGTGTATCAGGTTTGGGGGATGGGAGGTTTCATGGGTTGCTTGTCTGGATGTGTTATGTTGGAGAGGGAGGGTGGGTGGAATAGTATGTCCCTATTAATGATTGAGGTTATTACTTCTGATTTACTTTGTGTATGGAGGGGGACAGGGTTTGGGGGTGGGCACCACCAGAGATTGGGTTTTATTAAGGGTATTATGTGCCTTTTATTTTATTTCCTTGCCTGTTACCCACCTAATCTCCTATTTTTGGTTATTGCAACATGGCTGCCTATAATTTGTGTACTTGGAACATAAAAGGTGCACAATCACCCTCCAAGAGGGCTAAAATTCTACTTCACTTACACAAGTTACAGGTTGACGTAGTTTTTCTGCAGGAGACCCATTTGCCCCCATCCCAGGTTACCCTTTTTAGGTTGTCCTGGGTGGGACAGGCATTTGGGGTGGGGTCTGATTCCTGTAAGAAGGATGTGGCTATTCTTATTGCCAGAGGAGTTCCCTTCCATCTCCTACAGGAGATTTTCGACCCTCAAGGTCATTATATCATCCTTTGGGCTCTACTCAGTCACTTGTAGGTGGTATTGGGTGCTGTTTATGGATCTACTAGTGATGGTCCTCAATATCTTGACTCCTTAATGTCTATTTTAGCTCCTTGGAGTTCTTTTCCGACTATCCTTGGGAGGGATTGGAACTACGGAAGTACGAACAGCTTTTCCCCGAATATTTGGCTGAATATTCGGTATTCGGGTCCCAAGTATTCGGTATTTGTTATTCGGTATTCAGCCAAAAAAGGTGTTTATCTAAGGAAACTTTAAAAAAGCACTTCAGCAACGCCATTAATCACCCATTGAACCTTGTATACCACATACACCTCAATGGCACTTCAACTACCAACATAGAGCTCTCACTAATGCAACACAAGCTTCATGTGGCACACTCGATCCACCACACCACACACATAGCACTCTGAAAATAATGTCAAGCATTGCATTGGGTCAGCACTAAAGGGTGTTCATGGTCACAGACATGGGGTAGGAGGTGGATTGGCCATGGGCATAGGAATAATGGTAGGAGTGGCTGCAGTAGTGGTGGTAACTGATAGGGTGGCTGCTGCAAGAATGGCACCAGCAGTGGTGGGAAGTACACTGGCTGTGGATGTAGCAGCTACAGTGGTAGCAGTGGGAACACTGGTGGTGGTACCTGCTACTTCCTGCACAAAGCATTATTTGCTCTAATGCTCCCCTACTACTGCACAATAGGATGTGACAGTGAACGTACGGATGGAACACGTGGTGACACTTGTAGTAGTAATACTGCTAATGGTATTAGTAGCAGTAGTAGTACTATTACCAATACTGCAAGAACTAAAAGGTTTGCATGGGGAGAACAATATTTGAGCCTGCTGAATAAAGACAGACACCTGTATGTCATTGCCTATGTAGTCTATCTCATCACCTTCTCTGGAACTGTATTATCAATAATATACAGTGGAGCAAGACAAGATGCAATTCAGTACTTTGCAGTAAATTACATACCACAAAATATTGGATGACTAGAGGGCTTAATTGCAATGAAATTACACTGCTCCTTGCAGCATACTGTAGCATTTTGCAGTAATTTTGCAAGATACTGCATTGCGTACTGCCTGGCACCACTGTATGAACTGTTTTATAATCTTGATGCAATGTTTCATCCTTGGGTATGTTAGTTGTGGATTGTTTTGTTACAAGGACATCTCAGTAGCATTCATTTTAACTTCACTTATTTATGGTGTGTGTTTCTTTAAGGGTTGTATATTCATACTGTGTTTGTACATTCCTGATATGCACCCTGACAAAGACCAGGTTCTGGTCAAAGCACCAGGGCTCTATTGGCATCCTCCAGCCTTAGCACAAACAAATGTATTGGCAACTTTATGGTGCACTGCTCTTAACTGTATTTTGTTACTGCCCCACTCCCCGAGTATTTCCTTCGTTCTACATGGATTGTTTGGGGGTTTGACAGCCCAGGGACAACACTAGCAGTAATTGCTTGGATGTGCTGTATGTTTATGGGTCTATCATCCTGTCCCTCAGCACTTGGGGCCAGCGGTGCAGATGCTTTGCTGGGATTGGACCAAGCATGTTTGCAAGGTTGCTAAAGACATGATGGATCAGGTCACTAGTGGTTACTGTGTAAAACACAAACTATTACTATGTAGTACCTGTGTGTGTGATGCATTACTTAGTGTTTGTGGAACTACAGTAATACACCAACCTTTCCAGTTATACTGCACCACAAACAAGTAGCAGTAAAGAAAAACACTGTTACTAAGAAGGAAGAAGAAAAGGATAACCTATTTAGTCAAACATGGAACTGAGCAAAGAACAGACAGATGACATACAGTCAACTCAGTGAGACAGGCCTGCCCCACTAAGTGCAATGGTTTAACAAAACAACAACAAACAAAAAAATACATGTGCACAGCTGTGCACACACAGCACAGACTTGTGGGGGGGATATTTTTCACAAGCACAGGTTAATTGTGTGCAGTGGACTGTAGAAGTGTGGGGGGGTGTCAGTCAACACACTCCTCATGTGTACAGGGATCTATCCCTGGAACCAGAGGACTAACAATAATAATTCAATGAGTCAAGCCTAACTGGCTTAGAAATGAAGAAGCCTATTTCAAAATCTGTGTGCACACAGCTGTGCATACGTGTGGCCCTGCCTCGTGAAAAAATATATTAAGCATGCACATGCAGGGTGAAGCCTCACAAAATATTATGCACATATACAGCAAATCATAAGCAGTGACCTGCAAGAGGGAGAGTTAGCAGACACCCTCAACAGTCATGCAGGGAACCAAGCTTGAAACCAGACAACAGCAAAAATACAAAACACAAAAATAAAATGTGCTTCACCCAAAAAAATCACACTGGAGCTATGTCAGACAGCAGCAGAGAAGGGGTGTTAGCAGACAGCTCTCCTGGTCCCTGTAACTGAATACAGTAATAAGAACAAAATACCTGTCAGAAAGCCAAATATAGCTTTTCTGACACTGATAAAAAAACTATACTGACCCATAAAATCCTGTGAAGCAAAAATCTGTTTCTTTTTTAGCAAGTTTAAGGTCTCAAAAGTACTGCAGAGCAGATCTCAGAAACCACGGTGAGAAAGTCACATGGTGTCCTTGCCTTTGAGCTCAAGAAACAGTTTTTGATTGGCCAACAAAGCTCTGCGAGACTTGAAAATCTCACTGAATAGTAGTTCCTGAATAGTGTCTGAATAGTGAACTATTCGGAAAATGCATCAGAATATTCGGGAAGCCTACTATTCGTGGTATTCGGAAAATACTGTTCAGCCCATACACAGCCCTAATTGGAACCTGTTTTTGCAATGTGATTTATAGGTCTGGAAAAGTCCAACAAGCACTTTCTCCAGGACAACTGGCTCTCCATGATCTAATAGACTCCTTGGGTTTAGTTGACCCATGGAGGGCCTTGAATCTGGACCACCGGGAATATTCCTTTCACTCCCTTTCCCACAACTCCTTCTCCAGGATTGACTTTTTTTGCTTGGAGTGGAACATCTTCCCGGAGTCAGTTCTTGCTTTTACTTGGCTAAAATTATCTCAGACCACCACCCTGCCTGCATTCAGCTTAGTTTCCTTCCCTCCCTCGATAGAGATAAAGTTTGAAGACTCAATGATCAGTTACTTAAATTGGAGGAATTAGTGAAACACATCCAGTCTTTCATTACTACTTTTATGGAACTCAACTCTCCCTTTATGCCCAGACTTGATATTTTATGGGGAGCCTTGAAGTGCACCCTTTGAGGGGAACTGATACGTTTGTCTGTCAAGTGAAAAAAACAGACCTCAGCTGTTTTAACTTCCTTGTTAGAACGTATACTATCTCTTGAGTAGCACACTTCATCAGTCTCTCCCCAGTCAGAGAGGGAGTTGTTGGAGTCCCTCAGAATCCAATATAATACCTTGTTATGTGAGAAGGTGGAACATCTACTGTTATGTTCTAAAGTGAGATATTTTGATCAAGGTGAGAAAGCTGGGAGATTGCTAGCTCTCTGCCTATGTTCACAAGCTATGGATAGGATTGGCTGCTCTATACATTTGGATTATGGTCATCTTCTCACTTCACCACGTGACATTGTTGGTGCTTTTAAATTCTTTTACCAACAGTTGTATGCTCCGTCCTCCTCTCCTTTTAGTCCTGATCAGTTTGCTTACTTCCTTCAAGATATAACCCTTCCCCAAATGGCCAACTCCCAAGTCGACATTTTACAGGCTCTCTTGACATTAGCTGAAGTTTCACATGCAATTGATTCCCTAGCTTCAGATAAGTCTCCTGGCCTGGATGGATACACAAACAATTTTTATAAAGCCTTTAAAGCCCAATTGGCCCCTATTTTGTTAGATACCTTTAGTTATATTTTTAAAGAAGATATCTTTGATTTTTCTCTTACAGAGGCCACTATAGTGGTCCTCCCTAAACTGGGTTGGGACCTCTTGCTCGTATCCAACTACAGGCCAATATCTCTTATGAATGTGGATTTTAAAATACTCACAAAAATTTTGGCCTGTAGATTGGGACTAGTTTGGGATTTGCTTATAAGTAGGGAGCAGGTTGGCTTTGTGAAAGGCCAACATTCAGCAGATCACCTCAGGAAGTGATCCTATCTTTTTTCTGCATCCAGGATTCCTCCACTGCTGCAGCTCTGGTATCCCTGGATGCAGAAAAGGTCTTTGATAGGTATTGTGTGATTATTTGTTTGCCCTGTTACCTAGGCTTCGTATTCCCCCAAATTTCATACAATGGATCAGGGTGCTTTACTCTTCTCTGACAGCATGGATTCTTTGTAATGGAGTTTTATCATCACCATTTTCTTTCCATCAGGGCACCAGGCAGGGGTGTACCCTTTCTCCCTATCTTTTCAAACTCTTTCTGGAACCCCTTATCCATAAATTCAATTCTCCTCCACAGGTCTGTGGTATTTCAATAGAACACATGGCGTACAAACTATCAGTATATGCTGATGATATTTTGCTACATGTCTCTTCCCCTGCTATGTCCCTGCCAGCTGCCCTACAGATTATCTCTCAATCTGGCATGATTTTCAATGACAAATTAAATCTAGCTAAAACTGAGGTTATGCCGCTTAACTGTAACACCTTAAAGGTGGATGTCGAGCACCTTGGCCTAGTATGGAACAAAGACAAGTTGAAATATCTGGGGATTTTCCTCAGCACCTCACCTCTTAGGATGAAACAATTTGGGCAGACTGGATGGGCCTTGCAGTCCTTATTTGCCATCAGCTTCTATGTTTCTATGTAACTTAATCTTGATTCAGTAGTCAACCATATCAAAGTAGACCTAGATCGTTGGTCTTTGTTACCTATCTCCTTGTAGGGTCACCCAAATATTATTAAAATGAATGTTTTACCTTGGTTATTGTATCCCTTACAGGTGTATAATTTCACCTTACCCCAGTCATGGTTTACTCAAGTGCATAGAATTCTCACTTCTTTTTTGTGGTAAGGCAAGTTGGCTTGCTGGGCCTACTCCAAATTAATGTGTGCTAAACATGATGGAGTCCTACAAGCTCCCAATTTCTTTTTATATTATCTGGCTGTGCATTTTACTAGATTTTCTTACTGGCTGAGGTCTGCTGGGGGCGACCTTTTGGAACCATATGTCCCGTATTGGCTGGATATAGAACATTCCTTGTGTTCTCATAATGGCCAAGATATTCAGCCACTCCCTTAGCTCTCTAGGAAGAAACTCCTTCACCTGTTATGGGCACCCTCTTTTAAGCTTCCCTCTGTGTCTATTCCCAACAATGTGCTCAGGCAAACCTCAAGACTGGCAAGCCTATAACGCTGCAAGAAATTCCTGCACTCGGACCATCCACAAAGTGAAAAGCAATCACCATAAGGAGCAGCTCACCAATAGTTGGGGTGATAGCAGAACATTCTAGTCAAATATTAAAGATATAACTGGAAAAGACCTAAAAAAGGCACCAACTATGATAAACCTCAATGGCCCCCACATACTGGATCCACTCCAAATTGCAAATACTTTCAATGATTCCTTTACTGATCTTAGCAATGTCCTACCACAAGATTTCTTTGATGATACCACCTTAAAGTCTGAGCACCAGCAAGAGAACAAGACAAATGATCACCATCTTTTCTACTTTAATCATGTCTCTGTTGCCTAAGTCGGGAATCTACTGAGCAAAGTGCTGGGTAAGTCACAGCATAGTGGGGACTCCCTAGACCTCAAACTAATTGCACTTACCACTAGGTAAGTACTCCCACCTGTCACTAAGATCCTTAACCTCTCTCTGTCATTGTCTCAGTTCCCACAGGTTTGGAAAACAGCCATTGTTATACCAGTTCATAAAGAGGGGACCATGCGCTACATAGCAACTATAGGCCTCTATCAATCCTCCCTCCCCTTTCAAAAATATTCAAGTGTATTGTTGCCAACCAACTAGTGGACTACCTCAGTAAATACTCCCTGCAGTGTGAACAACAACATGGTTTTAGAAAAGGGCACAGCACAACCACTGCTCTCCTAGAACTCACCAGCTCGGTCTACCAATCTATTGACCAAGGCAGTCTTGTGAGGGCAGTCTTTATAGACTTAACCAAGGCCTTCGACATGGTTAATCACCAGCTCCTCCTTAATCAACTCTCTCTAATTGGCCTCTCCACTGATTCACTGTCCTGGTTTACAAGCTATCTTGCAGATAGATCACAATGCATGAAGATTTCCAACGCTATCTCAGACCAAAAACCAGTTCGGTCTGGTGTACTCCAGGGCTCAATTCTGGATCCCCTACTATTCAGCATCTTCATTAACAGTTTACCATCTGCCTGCCACCTGCACACACTGCTCTATGCAGATGACGCTGTCATTTGTGCAAGCCACCGTGACCCACATGTGCTCAAAAGCAACCTACAGAATGGTTTCCTGGACATCGAGCACTGGATCTCCAAACAGAAACTAGTGCTAAACTACAAGAAGACAAAAGTCCTGTTGTTCTGCTCTGCCCAAAGTAGAGACAATGGACAAGCTGTCACTATCAGAAATAGCCAAGATGACATTCTTGAACAAATACAGCACTTCAAGTACCTTGGGGTCACCCTAGATAGTCACCTCACCTATACACCCCACCTCGAAAGTGTAGCCAGAGCCATCAATGCTAGGACTGGTCTTCTCTATTGACTCAGAAAGTGTCTAACACCTGAAGCTCTCAATCTGGTGATTCACAGTTTGGTGCTCTCTATTATCAACTATGGCCTTGTCATTTACTGAGCTGCTACTGATTCTGCTCTCAAAAAGCTTACTTTTGTGCTAAACAAGGCTTGTAGACTCCAAATGGGAGCATCCCACCTCACCCACACCTGTGATCTCTATAAACAGATTGCATGGCTCAGTCTCTCTGGGAGAATTAAATACCACACTTGCCTTCTCACTAAAAATAGTCTACTCAGGTTCATGGCGAAGGGTCTGTGTTGTCTGCTTCATAAATCTCCAAAGACCCAATATACATGCACCTCATCCACTGAACTCCTACTTTTCCCATGGTATCGGACCATGCAATGCCAACACACCTTTGGTAGCAGAGCGCCTTCCTGGTTCAATGGACTCCCCCAATAGTCTAGCTACACTTCCTAAACTTGGAGAGTTCAAACATAAGCTCTAAACTCACCTCCTAACTGAAAACTCCTGTGATTGCTCCACCTAATTTCCAGGTCCCTTTCAGGACCTCAATTAGTCCATCCTCCCCCCCTTCTTGGACCTCCCCTCACTGACACCTCTATCACCCCCATCTTACCACCCTCCTCCCTGCCTTTGCCCCTCTCCCCCTCTTCCTTCCCTTTCTAAGACTCTTTCCTCCCCCCTATCGTAGTTGCAACTTGACAAGGCTACCTGGCTGCTCCTCTCCCTCTTGGTTCTTCCTTCCCCCCTCTACTTTTCTTCCCTCTGCCTCTGATCAGGTTTTGCTTAATGTGTATATAGCTGAAGCTTAATTGTTCTATACTATAATGTAAACACATGTACACCTGTTCTGAAATATTCTGTATGAATTGTCTGTTTCTCTGCAACTGTTTGTAACCCTCCCTACGGACGTGGAACCTTTGTAAATGAGCTGCCTAGCGTTCAAAAGTATTTGTAATCCTAGAATGAATAAATTTAAAAAAAAAAGTACAAATCGTGCCATTAAAAGATACATCTCAATCCTTGTTTGGGAATCCTAATTTTCGCATAGCAGGACAAATACTTTCTAGAAGATTTTGGCCTGGTATGGAGTAGACACATTTTGAGACCTTACCCATAACCAGATGTTGTTATCCTTTCAGGAGGCCCCCACCTTATTTCATTGGTCTTCATCTTCCTGTTTTCACTATTTTCAATTGTCTCATATGTCTCTACAACTTTTTGGTAATGGTCCATGGTCTGGCCCTCTAAGCGATTCAGTTTTTCCTCTCCTTCATAACACTCCTGCCTCTCACCATATCTTGTACTATTATCAGTCCTTGCAAGAGCATCTGGCTGACAATGAGGGTCTCGGGTTCTACAACTGGGATCAGGCTCTTTCGGTCACTAATTCCACAAGAAATTGGCCTGTCATCTGGAAACACCCATACAAATATATAAAGTGGGATAGGTACCAATTCATGCAATTTCAGATTATCCATAACCTTTATTATACCTGAGTCAAATTGCACAAAATGGGTAGATTACCCACTTTTCTTTGTTCCAGATGTGGTAAGGAACCCCGGTACATTCCTTCATGTTTTGTGGTCCTGTGAGAAAGTGGCCTCTTTTTGGACTTCAATTCAAATG
The DNA here is from genome assembly GCA_016271365.2 of Neoceratodus forsteri. Lineage (NCBI taxonomy): Eukaryota > Metazoa > Chordata > Ceratodontiformes > Ceratodontidae > Neoceratodus > Neoceratodus forsteri. Next base: position 695,808,921 of record CM057451.1, on the reverse strand, counting down.
CGCCCGGACCACTTTTTGGGTCTATCTGATGCCTTTCTCTCTGAGATTCGAATCCTGGGTGAATATAATTTTTTTTCAATTGTTTAACTAAAAGTGGCACACTAAGCTGAAAGCTTGTTTACAGGTACGACCTGTAAGCACAGGGAAGTTAAGTGACTTGCTCAGGGTCACACAGTATACAAGTGGGGTCTGTGGGATTCAAACCCAGGTCTCCAGATTTGTAGCTCAGAGTCTTAAACCACTCTGCTATTCTGCCTCCCCAAATGATGCCCTGATTGGCAACCAGAGGTCCCATATGACCTTAATTTCAACATGTGCGAAAAAGGTAATTCTTCGGCACTGGCTTGACCAGTGCTTGCCTTTATTTCTTGAATGGTATAGGGAGATGTTGTTTGCTTTGCAAGCTGAGCATCTTATAGTTAGCATGTCTGGCAAATTACACAGATATCAATGTATCTGGGAACCATTGTATGTTTTATTAACAGTATGAGTATATATTGCAGTGTTCCCAGTAACACCTTTTTAACAGGCTGGGTCTGTCAAGCTGGGTGCTCTGATCAGTGTTCTTTTAGCATGTTTGTGTTAATCTCCAGTGGTGAGTGGGGGTTGGGGGACTTGGGAGTGGGGGGGGTTGTATTTGTTGGGTAGTGTTTTTATTAACTGTACACTTCCAAGATCTGTTTATTGTATTTTTCTTTCTATATTCTACCTTTAGATTTGTTAAGACTTTGACCTGTTTATCTGTTTATGGTTTTAATAAAGCTTATTTAATTTGTAAAAAAATGTTTTACAAAGGTAGAGGCAGTCGTTTTATCTCTTAAAGCAAGTGGGAGATTACTCCAAATGTTTGGTCCAGTGTAAGCAAAGGCCCTTTGACCTCTAGAAGTTCTCATGAAAGGCAGTTTCAAAAGTCTGTTGTCAACTCTTCTCCTTGAGATAAAACCCAGATCAAATGATTGAAAATGTCTGGACAGACTTAAGGGAGCACCAGACTTCATAACTCTAAATGAAAATTTATCCATCTAAAATTGAAAATTTAGATGAACTGGTAACAGTGAATGGGGAAGTAGGTGTTACAGGTATGTGAGTTGCTTAACGATATGAAAAATGACTGACATTTGAAAATAAAAGTTCTATATTGGCACACAGATATGGGATGTGCTAGGTCGAGGTTAGCAGGCACTAGTTTACACCCATTGGTAGTGCTGTCTTAATGTCATGGCTAGAATCAAGTCTTTGCCAATCAGGCATTTATTCAAACCTTTCTGGTGACACACACATTTCCTATAGGGTGTTGTGTTCTTGCTGGGTATCATGTAATTTGGGCTACACAATTTGGGCTACTCAATTTGGGCTACTCAATTTGAGTGACTACAACATGAGTGACTGGCAAACTACAGCAACTACATCTTTTGAGCTATAGCACACATTCTGCAATTGTGGCTATCAAAGTGCAGCATGGTGTTAGAATTATAGAAATAGGGGGTGCAGGGGGCACAGCAATGAAATAGCTGTAATGTGGATTCACTGTAATTGCATTCGCTGCAATTGAGTAGCTTAAATTGCACTTGCTGTAATTGTTTAGCTGAAATGACATGAACCATGTGCTGCCATGTGAGCAACCTTTCACTTTCCAATTCAAAGTGGGGTGTTTGTGTGCAAACAATTGTTGCTAAATGTGTCTTATGCAAAAAAATGTGGCACAGAGTAAGGTTCTGTGTATGAAAAATTGGCACCTAGGCTCAGATATTCAAAAGGGCTGCGCCAGTGCAAGCCGGAAAATGCGCCATTGTGCGATATTCAGCGGGAGGCAGCTGCGACCCCAAGTCGCAATGTGCAAGACCACAATGGTAATGAATTCATGCACAACTGAAGGGGGAGGAACCATGAATAAATGGCGCAGTGCAATATTCAACAGCATGCGCCATGCGCAATAGGGGAGCAAGCAGAAGTTGTGTGATAGCGGAAATGACCCAAAATAAAAAGGAACAAGAGAGAGGCGCAAGAACACTACAGGGAAGCCAGAGGTGGGAGAAAGCTGACAGCCACAGAAGACAGGGAAGCAGTGAGTGGGACTGGAAAAGAGCAGGACAGGGCACACCTGGGAACATAGGGCAACAGGACAGGAGTGGGGAGCCTGTGCCACAGTGGACTGAGGGAAGTGGCAGTGGGCAGGACAGCCAAATCTTGGAGGTGTTCCCAGTGCAGTGGGAGTAGCACAAAGGACAGTGGGGGGAATGGGAATACAGCTGTCGGGGGGGAACACAAGCCAGAGACATGGCCGTGCCACCATTCAGATGGAGGCAGTAATGAGGGGTGTGAGAAGGCAGGCAGCAGGGGGGCATGGCTGTGGAAGGGCCCATCAGCGGTATGCCCCAAGAGGTGGTACCAAGCCCGCACCAGCTTCGAGCACTACAGTAACATTGAGATTGTGGGCTGGTACCGCCTGAACTGGGCAATCCTGAGGCGGCTCTGTGAGCTGTGCAGTGATGAGATGAAGACACCCACACGACGGAGCCATGCTCTGTCAGTGGAGACAAAGATGACAGCTGTCATGTGCCTGCTCACTACGGGCACCTTCCAGAGACCAACAGGGGACACAACAGGCATAACCCAGTCAGCCACATCACGCCTACTCACACAATTCCTCAGCGCACTGCTGCCACATGCTGCGGAGTACATTCATTTCCCCAGCACACAGGCAGAGTGCACATCACATATACTAGAGTTCCACAGGGTAGCACATATGCCTGGCATGCTCGGGGCCATTGACTGCACCCATGTGGCCATCCACACGCCACCTGGCCCAGAAGGTGCTGTGTACATTAATCGGAAGGGCTATGCCAGCATCAACTGCCAGGTGGTGTGCGATGCTAGGGGGCGCATAACCAATGTCTGTGTGATGCACCCTGGGGGAGCACATGATGCCTTCAACTGGCACCAGTCTGCACTGTGCCATAGGTTCGAGAGTGGGGACATCCCCACTGGCCATCTAGTGAGTGAGTATGCAAATCATGCAGAAAGACATGGATCTTGGGAGGGGCATAGTCAGAGGTGACATGGGTACTGGTCTAGATGGCCCATGGCAGGGCAACGCTGATCACCAAACTAATGTCCACCCTCTACACACAGGTGACAGTGGATATCTACTCCGTCCCTGGCTGCTGACACCATACCGGTGGCCCACGACCCCATCGCAGCAACGGTACAATGAGGCACATGCCACCACATGCAATGTCATAGAGCGGGTGTTTGGGATGCTGAAGGCATGTTTCCATTGCCCAGACACATCTGGCAGTGCCCTACAGTACAGCCCCTTGAAGGCCTGCAGGCTATTCCTGGCCTGTTGCATCCTGCACAACATGGCCAATGACTGTGGGATAGCTGTAGAGGTCAAAGAGGGGGACAGCGATGGGGACGATGAGGATGCTGGTGCAGATGGTGATGGGCAGCCCTCCCTTGGTCAAAAGGGACCCCCGACTGATCCAGATGTCACAGCTGCACTGGGACACCATCACAGAGAAGCACTTCAACCAACCCAGGTAAGTCATGGGGCCATGTACAACAACCAATGGCAAGTGCACAACCCACAAACATGCATGGACAAACCCCAGGGTGCATGTCATAAAGGGAATTGGCTAAGCATGGAACAGCACACGCCATCAGGGATGGGCAAGGCCTAACATGGCACGCAGTCACGCACACACACTCACACACACACACACACACACACACACACACACACCCTCCACAAGACATGCACAAAGGGTAGGAGGCACGCCGACCCCAGCCGCCAACCCTAGCCACACACAAGTCCACAGACCACCACGCCCAGTGCCTGTCATTGTGCATGTCTCAGACACTGGGCACCATTGCACAGTGGTGGACAGTGCAATGCAGGCATCATCATGCACAAGCCACAGCAGACAGCAGCCGGGAGGGTGTGCACATGGAACATGTGTGTGTGTGTGTGCGTGTGCAGGGCTGGGTACCCCACCCGTGCATTGCAAGTTGAACAACACACTACACACAGGGCAGCGTCAGATAGTAGCCATGGTGGGAGACAGGTTATTCATGCAGCACAGTGCCACGGCCACCATGGATGCGTGGGCGGCCCCGCTGAGACCTGCCTGCAGTAACAGGCTGACCATTGGCCTCATGGGGTGGCACCGACGGTCCCCCAGGGGTGCCACTGTGGGAACGCGACCATTCTCGACTAGGGGTCTGCAGCTCACTGAACATGCCTGTGCCAGGCATGCTCAGGATGCCCACAGCTGAACTCAGTGTCAACAAGGAGGGTGTCACATGATGCCAGGAATGGGGGGTGGACATGGCACTGCACGGTGTCTGTGGCGCATGGGCAAATAACTGTGTGCCCATTGTGACCATGACAGCTGTGAATGGCTGTGTCTGCCTGTCAATGGCAGTGGTCACATCCTCCCACAGCCATTCCATCCCTGCCAGGAGCAGACTGGTGTTCCTGCGGTGCCGCTCCTCTGCCTAGCACAGGACCACACTGAGTGCATCCACCGCCGTCACAAGCCACAACTGCTGATCCACTGATTCATGGAGTATGTGGGTGTGCTCATCTAAGAGGTCATCCGCCTGATCGGTGTGCTGTCCCTCATGGTGTTCACGGCTGTGCTAGGCAGCACCCCTTGAGGTTGGGCGCTGCACACCAGGGCCATGCCTGGGCATGTCCACAGGTGGTGCACTGACACCACCCCCTGACACGGTCCCCCCATCGCCATTGGCCAACTGCTGACACTGCCCTTCCGGCCACTGCTCTCTAGCACTCAACAGTGCCGCCTCAGCTGCTGCAACAGTCCCACTGTCCTGGATGCACACCAGTGCTGCCCCACTGGTGCAGATGGGCACAGACTGGGAATGTGATGTCACACAGGCCTCCACGGTGGCACCACTCATGGCTATGCCCATGCTGTAACCTGCTGTGCGTCCATCCTGCGGCCCACATGTATCACTGTCCATGATGTGAGCTCCATCATCATCAGTGACAGATCTGGCACCAGTCCGAGTCTCAGCATGCTTGCATCCATGGACGCTGTCACACTGGGACACAGGCAGAGCCTCCTCCACACCCTGCTCCACCAACTTCAGTCCGGACAACCAGGTGGGCCCACTGTCGTCCTGACCCTCAGACACCTGTGGAGGTGGATGGGCCCTCCTCTGTGTCCAGGCTATCGCCCTCAGTGGATGAGCTTACCTCCGCTGACCCATGTAGATGCTCAGGAGCTGTAAGGGAATACAGTAGCATTAATGTATCTGCTCTACCCTGTGGTATTCCCCACACCCCCCCCACAGTGACAGATCAGGACCTACCATGCAGTGACGGGCTACCACCCATCTGGAAGCCACCACCTGGAACACCCTTGAGGGCACAACACCGCATGCTGCAAGCAACCCGCTCTTCCTGTGGTGTCAGGTGTTGCACGGCCGGCTGTCCCCACCAGTTGCAGCTCATGCTGCCCTGATGGCAGCCACCTTATCTTTAATCCTCCTCCTGTCCATGCCCACCTTCTTCTTGCACTCCTGCATGGACCACTGGTGGCTGCCATGCTGGTTGATGGCACGCACCACCTCACTCCATGCTGCAGCACTGGCCTGTGGTGTTCCCCGCTGTCCACTGAGCAGCAGTTTCTGGTCAAGGTAGGCCTAAAACAGGGCATCTGATTCTGCCATGGTAACGTTGGGCCTCCTCCGTCTCCCATGTCTCTGTTCCTCCTCCTCCACCTCCTCACCTTCGGTCATCATTGATCCTGTGGGAATGACAGGTGTTACCTCTGACTGTGCAGTCCCATGCCTCTCCCACACACCACAGTCCACACTGGCAAACAGCATGCAACTCACCACAATAGACTTGCAATACCAGACTATGGCCTATACAGCCCCATGTCACATTTATATAGCGCAATGCATGCAAAAGAGGCAAGGCTCAATTTCAAGTGGATGCTAATGCAGTAGCTGCGCCATTGAATCGCTGATGAGCTGATTTGCATATGCCAGCTAAATATCGTGCTGTTGCACCTTGCGCAATTATGTTGAACGTGCTCAGGCAAGGGCGCAGCTCTGTGATGTGCACAGTAGACACTGAACAGCGCATGCCCGGGGTGCTGATGCCTGCCGTGCTGCTGACGTGCTGAGCACGGGAAGCAGTGCAGGACACATCCACCACTGTGCCAGTGGTGCAAGTGCACTGTTCACATGTATGGCGCTCTTGCACTGGGGTGCCGTAGGCACCGTGGTGCGACAGCGCAGTAGGCTGCTACAGGAAGTGCCACACGGGTGCCCTACTGTGCTACACATGGTGAGTACCAATCGTGCTGTGGCCATCCGTGTGCCAGGGACCCCTGACCCTGTGCCATTCTTTGCCCCCTAGGTGCCATACATCCTCATGGGTGCACCTCTATCACTCTGTTTGGTGACAGCGCGATGGGGAATGGCAGCGCAGTACTGCGCAGCACCCGCACATGGTGGACATGCACTACGGAGTGCCATTTTGATACTCAATGCTTGTAAGATGGCACGGAGATGGGCACCAATCTGGAGCCAGGTCGAACTGGCTAACCTAGTGTCCCTGGTTGAGCCCCATGTTGCTGCTCTCTTTGGGAAGGCACCCCTGGACAGGGCCAGAAGTGCCATGTAGGAGGAGATGGTGGTGGCTCTGGAGGAGGTGATGGAAATCCAGTGCACAGCAGAGCAGAGCAGGCACTGGTATGGGGACCTCCAGTGTAGGGACCCAGACAGGTTTGCCCACCTGCGGGCACATGCCAGGAGGGGCACAGTTCCACGGCCAGGTAGGTGCCCCATCCATACACTGTTTACATCCATATTGGTATTTTGGTGGCATGTGTCCAGCACATGGGAGGGTCCATCCAGTGTGGGCCGTGGTGGTGGTATAGAGGTGGGGGGAAGATGGGTCTGGCTGTATGGGATCACACACACCCAGTGGTGGGGGAGCCTTTGCTACCAGTTTGTACTGATGTTTCTCTCTCCATCTTTGCATCCTAGGCCCTGAGGAGTGCTGGCGTGCCAGGGAGGGGCAGCTGTGGTGTGAGGCACGTCAGGATGCAAAAGCACCCATACCAGCCCAGCACCGGGACCAGCCTGATGATGGTGAGTGCCTTACATGCAGGATTTTTTGTGCATGCTGTGTAACAGGGCGGGCAGCGGGGCATGGCCACTGTCCATTGACACCACTGCCATGCATGCAACATGGTACAGTCAGCACTGTCTAGTGGCACTGCATGTCTGGGAGTGCATCAATGGTGGTCCATGCGTGCACTGGGTACATGGCTGTGCCACTGCCTTCGCACCACAAAGCCATGTCACTGTACAGCCACAGTGGTGCTGTTCGGGACTTGGGAGGTGGGTGTGAGCAGTGGTCCGCATGGCTGTGTGTGCCTGGGTGGGCAGGTCTTGTGGACATGATCACTGTGGATGGTCGCACACCATCACAGGGGTGTGTCCCATGGCTGTATGCAATGCACAATGGGTGGGCTGCAGAGGGCTGTGCATTCATGCCTATTGACTCTGCTCCCTTATCCTAGGTGGATGGCAGCTGGTACATGTGAAGCGTGCGCTGCAGGAGCTGCTGCAGGTGGCCAGGGCCTCTCTTGTCATTCTCAAAAGGCTGGATCGCCACAGTGTGAGGCGTCATCATGCCAGGAGGTGCCACAGGAGTGGGGAGCGGGGTTCCCACTGAAGATGGACCGTGGTTGCATCTTGGACTGCCCCATGGAGCCACCCTCACACCCCTCATTCCCTCTCCCATTTGTTCACCCCTGCCTCTTACCCACCTCCACCCTGTTTGTGTCCCTCACCCCTTTCACATGTAAATATTTGTACATAGTTGTGTTACCACTTTTTTTAATATATTTGTTTAGTTATGCCTACTGTTGTGTTCTCTGATTTACAGTGGGCTAATGGTGCTCAGCTGCAGTGGTGTGCATGGTGTCGGGGGTGGTGCTATCATGGGGGGTGTGTGTGTATCTGTAAGGAAGGCAAGTATGGTGTGGCCATAACTCTCAGTCACTGTCTGTGGTTTGTGTGTTGTTCCCTGTGCAATGGATGACTGTGTGCAGTGGTACACAGTGCATGCGCTGTGTCCATGGCACACCTGTCAGACCTGTCAGGCCTGTGCAGCTGCCACCCTTGCATGTCTGTGACCTGCACAGTCCACTGGCATGTCAGTGGTGGCTTCCCATGCTGGACAACCCCTGTACCCGGCACAATGGTGTGTTGCCTCCTGTCACTGGTGTGGTGCACATCTGCCTCGGGTGGCACTGTTGCATCCTCTGTTGTTGTCCCACCTCAATGCTGTCACCTGTGCCTGTTGCAGGGGGTGTGCTCCACTGTCTGTCACTTGTGCTCCAGCTGCATGCTGGTGGCGTACAGCATCGTGGTGCCTGCACAGGGTTGCTGGAACACCTGTGCCATGGAGAGGTTCTGGCCATGTGTACACGGCTGCCGTGGTCACACGCCGGGGGCTTGGTTGACCCGCTACTGTGTCCCTGTGTTGGTGTGTCCTTGGGTATGGGTGGTTGTTTGTCTGTGCACTGTGTTGCATCATGTGGTGTGCATGCTTCCATGCAACACTGTGGGTGTCTGCACTGGCTGTTGTGGCCAGTGCTGGGACAGGGTGTGTCCTTGGGAGGGTGAGCAGAGTGCTGTGACACTGATGGTGGGTTCCAGGGGATGCCCTGTCACGTGTGTGGTACCTTGTGTGCTGATGCATGGTCGGCCTCACAGCTTTACCTGAGGAGGACGTGCATGGCGGCACAGTGTCTGCAGCCGTTGCTTCGCTGTCTGCTGCTGATTCCCACTGTTGGGTACTCATGTTGGGGCTGCCTTGCATGGTTCTGTGGTGCACAGGGTTGTATTGTCACAGTGGGGGTGGTGGCATGCTTGGGGTGTCCTGCAGTGTTGGGCACTACTCCTGGACAGGGTGTATGGGAATCATGGTGCAGGGCGTGCTGTGCATTGGTGGGTTGGTGTGGCATGGGGTGAACGGGCATCCATGTGTGACGGTCCCAGCTTGCAAAGGGGTGTGCTGGTGCACAGTGCCACAGAAATGGGTTTCTTGCTGGTGTCCCTGGGCCATTGGTTCTTCCTGCTCTCCTCCAGTTGTGCGGTGCATGGGGTGGGGGGGCAATGTCTGTCCTGCTAAGTGCTCCTCTGCCCATCCCTACCATGGGTGGTGGGCCCCTGCATCCTGTCCCTGCGCATCCCTGGTTGTGCTGTTGCGCTGCTTCCCTGCTCCATTAGGCATCCCTGGTTTTGCTTTTGCACATCTGACCTGCACCACTGCACATCCCTGGTTGGCTATGGCGCAGTTGGCTTGATATTCAGTCATGTGCCACAGGTGCATCTTGACCTGCGCAGTCTTTGAATATCGCACGTATTGCGCAGGGCTCAGTGGACTTGCGCTTGCTCCTGCTGCTGCGCAGATTTGTGTCGCAGTTTGAATATCTGGGCCCTAGTGTTTTGCTAAAACAATTGTTCGAAAATTGAGCTCATGTGTTAAACAGTAGTTCAAAACACTAAGGCACAGAAACTGAAAAAATACATATTTCTGTTTTTTTCCAAAGAAACTGTCTGATTCTATTTCCATGTTTGTTTTTCAGTTTTCTCAGAAAATTGGTACTAGGCTGCGGAGATGCCCACTGTCCACCCCTCATTACCAGGGTTGGGCACCATAATAGGCTGTAAGATGAGAGACCAAAAAAGTGGGAAAACAGAGTGTCTGGTCACAGGTTGCAACTTTATTTAGCAATTTTCTAACCAGTCTGTTACCCAAAATAACCACCTCCCACTGAAATTCTCACTCTCAATAAAATCTGCTTCTGTCTAAGCATGCATATGGGAGGGACTGAAGCACCAGGAAATCAATGGACTTGTGGGTCACTGAGTGAGCTATTAGAGGTGGTGGAAATGAACCTGGGACTTACTGATTCAGTATTCCAAGCACTAACTTCAGTAAAAGTCACATTAAAATGTTCCTCCAGCTCACTGCTTTCATGTGTGTGTGTGTTCTGACAATGCAGTGACAATTCTAACTGCTTGAAATATAAACTCAGTTTCAACCAACCAGCCAACAATTTGCATGCAATTTTTTTCAACCGTTTAGAAATTCCCTTCAGATCCCTCCCAGTGTTAATTCAATGCATTTTGCTATTTAGTTTCAATGCAGTAGTAATTCATTTACAGTTTTAAAAGACTTAGAGAATGAATCCTGTGGGACCTGTGTGCTATTTCAAATATATTGCCATTTACAGTTTATGAATGGCCCCCAGTCTGCCTAATATCAATAATATTCAGCTAACAGCTGGCTTGCCAGTGCAGAGGCAGGGCACCCAACTACGGTACCGATGGCTCAGGTTTGGGAACAGAACTGGGGATGTCAGAGGGCTGGCAGGGGTGAAGAAGGATTAAGCATCCTAGGGACTGCTCTCCTAATCCAGAAGGGAGGAGTAGAGTGTCCGGCACAATGAGAACCCTTGGTGGAGGCCGGGGGTACACCTGTGCAGATGCTGTTATTTGTGGAGGGCAGGGCAGACACAGGACGTCAGTCCCCGCCTCGGGGGGGACTAGAAAATAGCATCTGCCACTACGATGCCAGCTCACCTTGGCCCCAATCACACACCGTGGCACTTCTGGGGATTCCAACCTATCCCATCGCCCACTATGGCCAGTAGGACTCCACACCCCACCTTGGGGGGCAAGCCAAGGAGGCAATGCCAATGGGCTATCTTTTCGGCACCCTTGTCCCATCATCGAAGGAGTCCTACTGGTGCAGTGGCTCTGCCCTGGGGGCAATCCAGGGGGTATTGGGGGAACCAGAAGGTAAGTCCCGGGGTGTGAGGGGGTTGCCGAGGGCTGACGGGGGCTGAACCACAAAGATGATTTGAGGTAAAAAAAAAAAATTATAATATTCAGCTATTTTTTTTAGCAATTTCTTCCAGACAGCTCAAGCTCATTGACTATGAGCTTAAACACAGATATTCGTCATTCTGCAGATAGACTTGGGCATGCATAAGTTATAAATTTGTTATGCCTTTTATGCCTCCTGATAATTTTATTGATTGTGAAACTAGGCAGAATTCTAAGTTGAACTATTCAGCTTACATCTAAAAATGAGCACTGTAACCCACAGAAAGAAAGATAAGAACTGCTGAGTCTTTGGCTTCTGACACATGCAATGCACTGTACACACAATGCGCATGCCCACAGCCAAGGATTCAGCAGTTTCTTATCTTTCTTTCTACCTTTTCCTGCCTATTCCCCTCACCAGGAAACAGTATAGTGCTGTGATTTTGGGCACTGAACTGTAAACCTGGAGACCTGGTTTGAATCCCACAGCCCTCACTTGCATACGGTGTGACCGTGAGCAAGTCACATAACTTCCTTGTGCTCCCAGGTCACTCCTGGAAACAAGCTTCAGGTTAGTGTGCCTTTCTTGGTTAAGCAATTTCCCCTTTCCCTTTCTTTATGCAGGTTAGAGTATTTATTTCAACTAAGAATTTTGTCTAGCATCACAATCAATAAAAGTATCAGGGGGGGCATAAAAAATGTATAACTAGTGAATGCCCAAATCTAGCTGCAGGATGCGCTCAGGCTGCTTGGAATTACATTGTTACAAAAAGGTTGAATATAAATTGTATTAGGCAGCTTGGGAGCCATTCAGTACAATGGGAATTACAAATCCATGCAGTATGTCCCAATAAAATATTCTACAGTACAGTACTGCAGTGAAGTCAGGCTCCAGCTCAGTGGCTTATAATTTTCAGTGGGTTGCTTAATGTGTGCACTGCTCAATGCACTGAATTAATGAAAGTTTCCTGGGAGCTGCAAAGTAGCTGAAGCTGAACAGTATCTAGAGAAAAATCATTAGGAAACATTTATCAGAGCCGGCCCGGTGGCACAGAGGGCTGAGGTGCTGGATGCCTTACCTCACATCATGCCAGCCACCTAGGTTTGGGAATGGACTCGAGTCGCATGGGGGTCAGCCAGGGTGAGAAAGGATTGAGCATCCGCTAGCAGATCTCTTTCCTCAGGGATGGAGATCTCAACATTGCGCTGTAGACTGACTCCCAGAGGCTGGGGGTTAGCACAGGCACAATGTTAGAAAGGGGTTTACCCAGCACAGGGCATAAGACTGCTTCTGTGGAGGTGGAGACAGTTGCCCCGCCTATTGCACATGTGTGAGTCCAGGGAGAAAATGGAAAAAGGAATCAGAGCTGGCAGGTTCCATGATGGCAGGCTGCGCCCGTGCCTCCCACCCCCCACCGGAAATCTAGATGTTGGGCTTCCAGGAGTGGGGAGGCGCAGCGCCCCTCACCACCGGCCCTGTCACGGGGGGGATAACCCATGGGGGATGGCCAGTGGGGGTGGGTATGGGGAAAGCCTGCCGGAGAGCCGAGTCCCCTCCAAGGGAGGGACAAAAGCCATCTACCAGCTCTGCTGGAGGAGTAAAATGTATATGAAAAAAAAAAAAGGAAACATTTATCAATTCATTGCAATGAGCAGTGCACATATTAACTCATTGAAAAATGCTAAACCTGTGAGTTGGAGGAAAAGTTAATGTGACTAGTACTGTACTTGACCCCACTGATTTTCCCAGTGGCTGATAATTTCTGTGACTGACAGCAATAGCTGCTGCCATCAATCTACTTAGTAGTTTGATAACTGATAACATCATGGTTGCAGGCCTGTGATTTGTCATAACTAACAGTGACTGGGGCCACGGGTTGCTGTCATTGATACAATGAAGATTTTTATAGTCAGCTTTAAATGGCTGGCCTTCATTTGTAAGTGATGGCAATGGCCTTCAACTCGCATTAATCGGTTACTACTTACTCTCACTGGTGTTGGGTGCTTTTGGTCTCCATTGACATTCACTTAATTTATCAACCATACCACTCAGTGGGTAGGCTGTGAGCATTGTTGTTAGCCCCAGAATGCTGGAATGTCTCAGCTTTTGAATGTTTAGTGTGTTTAATGGTTGTGTGTGTGTGGGGGGCTGGACATCTTCACTGGATGTTTGTGACGTGCAGAAACCTACTGAAGCTTTTTATGCATTCTGGTAACTTGAGAAATTTGGAATGCAGTAATCTGTCACAGCTCTGCTTGCAGCAGAGTCCCAAATTGTGCAAAATCGAACTGCTAATCACTGACTGAATCAGAACACCACTCAAATCAGGTGCAGAGCCAAAAGGGGCTGAGTTGTGCCATGAAATGTGACACTTTTTAATCAAGTTTATCTGTTTGCAGGGTCACAATCATACGTAATGGAGTACTACAACAATTTCCCAAAAGTGGCACTTACATTAGGTGTGACACCAGGAACAGTTTTGCAATTTGTAGTGGGATCTTCAGACAAGAAGGATTTCCAACAGAGTGCATATCAGATAATGTCACATGGTCTGTGTTCATAAGACAGCAAAGGAATTTATACAAGGGCAGGTTAAATATTTGCATTCTTAATTGTACTGGCCACAAGCAAACAGTCTAGCTGGACAGTTTGTTAGCCTTAGCTTAAAAGACACTATTCAAATGGCATACTTTGACCAAGTGCCTGATCCAAAGAGGTCTCCCATCCCTTCTGCTCATGGAGAGGGTCCATAAATGCTTCAGAGTCCCTGCCCCACTTACGGCAACCACAAACGGTAGTATGTGTCTTGCTGCACCTAATGTGCATACATACAGTAGGTTCATCTGCACCAGGTTCTAGTGCAGTGGGGTGTACACTCCTCTTTGTGGTTGCTGATGGCAGTTCATTGAGGATTGCCATATCTCAAAATCTCCTGCTTTGTGCAGAGCAGGGTATCCACTCTAACTAGCATAGGCATCTGATTGGATGCTCAGTGTCCACCACAGCTCCACTCCCAGGATATCCTCAAATCCTTGAGCAGAGTTTCACACTTGTAGGGAGTGGCAGGTGGGGGCTGTGGGTGCCATCCATTATGGACAGGCATTGGGGCACAAAGCTATGCAGTTGGGATACATGCAAATGGCTCATAGTGCAGACTGCTTTGTAGATTATGCCCTCAGCCAAGGAGTGAACTGTCCCTGAGTTCCTACACTATGAGTTTGCTTTGCTCCTCATTGCAAATATCCTTTACTTAAGTACATAATGGGCTAATGGAAACTAGACTCCATATCTGGGCATCACCAAACAGTTAGTGCCAGACTCAAACTGATCTTATGAAACAGTCACCTGTAAGCTGCAGCAAAATAAGGATTCATACATATCAATAATAGGTATTAAAATGCAGAAAACAATTATAGTATGTTTGTAAGCACTACATTTAACTTCAATGTTTTCAAGAGTTTTTGACTTCGTCCGATTATCAGGCTTTTAAATACTCGACATTAATTAGTACATTATTTCACACTGTGCTCCAAAAAGATCTGGCTATCCCCAGCTGACCTCAAAACTTCTATCTTTGTGGCATCATAATATGTAGCCACAATATGCACTATGATTTCCTAACATGAATGTAACATGAATGTATTAGGCAATCTTGATAAAAACATATGGCACAAACTTCATAGGTAAGTTGGAAAATGCTACAAATTTAGGAATAACCCAAAAAAACTAAAGCACCTGTTCCCTAGTACATTGAAATAGATGAATAAAGCTTGTCTATAAAATTATATGATGATGTAGATACCTGTAAACTGATTTTCAGAGCCCTGCACCCACCCTTCCTTACACACTGGCACAGAGAGCTGCCGCCAGATTTGCAGAACCCTGCACCTGCTTTGCTTTACATGCTGAAGTAGATAACTGCAGCCATTTGCTCAGCACCCTGCACCTCACCTTACTTCATATGCTGATATACCAGCAACCCGATTTTCACTGCCCTGTGCCCACTTGCTTCATACGGTATTCTGATTGTAGATACCTACAACCAGATTTTCAGAGCACTAAACTAGCCTTGCTTTATATGTTAAAGTAGATACCTGCAGTCAGATCTTCAGAACCAATCACCCACCTTGCTTCATATGCTAAAGTAGGTACCTGGGACCGGATTTTTAAAGCCTTGAGAAGGACGCAATGTGCTTGTGGCAAACAGTTCTGCCACAACTGGCACCTTGTATCAAAAGATGTGGCATTCCCAATTCAGAAACGTGGTCTGCATCTGAATCAGGAGCCGCTGCGTCCATGTGACATTGCATCCCCCTTGTGACACTCAGCAGGGTGTGGCAGGTCACAAGGGGGCTTGCACCATCATCCCCTTTTCTGGGATTCAGTAAGCCCTGATGCGGGTGCAGCAAGGGGTTCAAGGTAGACCAGCACTGAGCTGATCTAAGCCCCTTGGAACAGTGGCACATACTTTGGCAACTCAGGTAGGGGGGTTCTGAAAGTTAGGTCCAAGGGTGGAAGGGGCATGGCATGCCATGGAGTTAGGAGGTGGGGCTGTGAGCATTGAAATCAATGATGCTGCAGCCGGCGGGGGTGGTGATTATATAGCACTCACACCAATGACATGATGCCACAGGCAGCAGTAAAACACAATGCCATGGCCTCATGGGGGCACAGCTCTTGCAGTAGCCCCAAGGCTTGGGCTGCTGCCAGGGCTGTGCATATGTGGGGCCATGGTACTGTGTGTTACTGTACGTCCCCACCGTACCATGTCACTGGCATTTTTGCTATATAATCAGCACTCCCACTGGTTGCAACATCACTGATTTCAATGCTCACAGCCTCCTCGCCTAACTCTATGGCACCCTGTGCCCCTTACACTCTCTGACCTCTCCTGCATGGCATGTTTTAGTGTCCCTCTACCATCTTGGCTCATCTCATGTTGTACTGGGTGGGGGGAGGACTGGATCCCTGCAGTATGTCCCACAGGTGCACCGGTTGTTTGGTACTTGCCTGTGGGTGCGGCAACTCCCAGTTTTATGGTGTAGAGACCCTAGTTCTTTCTGAATTAGGCTCAGGGCCCCTGACACAGCTGGAATGTGCTGCAGCCCTAGGTTACTGCAATTTATGACAATCTATGGGCTCTTTGAAAATCTGGCCCCTGGATTCAGATCTTCAGAGCCCTCTGAGGCCAGATTTTCAGAGCTCTGCACCCCTGTCTTGCTTTATGCCGCTCTAGGTATCTACAAGCAAAGTTCTTCCCACACCTTAAGCTGAAGTAATTACCTGCAGACAGATTTTCAGAGCCCTGCACATGCCTTGCTTCATATGCTAATGTAGTTAAGCAAAAGAGACTATTTCAACCCTATTGTAGATTTGCAGTCAGCTGTTCGGAGCCTTGCACATATGTTGCTTCATATGCTGCTGTAGATACCTGAGGCTAGATTTTCAGAGCCCCACACCAATCTTGCTTTATATGCTGATGTAGATACCTACAGGCAGAGTCCTGCACCCATCTTGCTTCACATACTGATTTAATGTAGATACCTGCAGCCAGATTTTCAGTGCCCTGCACCCACATTGCTTCATATGCTAAAGTAGTTACCTGCAGACAGATCTTCAGAGTCCTGCACCCACCTTGCTTCATAGGCTAAAGTAGTTAACTGCAGACAGATCTTCAGAGTCCTGCACTCACCTTTCTTCATGTGGTGAAGTAGATATCTGCACCAAGATTTTCAGACACCTGCACTTACATTGTTCCACATGCTATGTTTCAGAGCCTTGTACCCACCTTGGGGTTTAGTGTCATCCTTTTGTTTTAGTGCAATAAATTTGTGGTTGGATTTACCAAATTTGTTTCAAAAGTACACTTTCTGGTACTTTTTGTATTCTGAGTGCTGCCATTGTGTTTTGCTTTGGTATCCTGTTTTTGGCTTCAGAGCCATTCTTGATTGAATGTGCATGTTTTTTTCTTTTATCAGTTTTCTATATTTTCAGAGCCCTATAGCCATCTTGCTTCAGGGGTAATTGTAAACTGGGCTATTTCAACCCTGTTGTGCTTGGATGCATTTTTCTATAGGTGGGAACAAGGCTAAGGGTCAAGCCATAGTATCCATCAGGCAAAGTAGAGATGGGCAGGCTATAATGGATGTCAAATGCATTGAACCAGACATACAGTATGACTATCTTTCAGATTCAAGTGAAACTTCTTCGCTATTTGTTTATTACTGCCAATTCATCATGTTCTACTGAGCTCCTTTACTTTCTTCTCCATGACAATTGTAGCTGCAGAAGTCACCTCAGACAAGCTGCAATGTCCTGCATTACTGATTGTTCCAACCATTGTCAGACTAATGCCAAACACTTTCATGTATACCTAGCTTACACAGTTATGTTCCATAGCGTTGTCGGGCCTTGGGGATAGCTAGAAGGTGGGGGGGGGACTGGACCTGCTGGGGGAGTGAAGGGGAGCAGGCAGATTGGGGTTGTGGTGACAATGAGATGCCCTGGGGCAAAATGGGATCAGTATAGGGGTGTTCCCTGCCTGGTTCAAATACCCAAGGGCTCTACTTTATTTAGGCAAGTAGCTAGGTCTTCCTTGGCTACTCGTCCTACTCGGGTGGTGTTGTGCAATGCCAGGTCTATTAAAAACAAGACCATTGTGTTATTGGATCTTGTCAGTACAACTGATCTGGCTTGCATCACTGAGACCTGGCTGGATGAAAATGCTGGCCCAATATTGGCATCAACAGTTTTAGCTGAGTACTCAGTAATACACCGCCCAAGGGTGGGTTGTAGGGGCGAGGGTGTAGCTATTTGTTTTAAATCAGAACTGGGCCTTGTGGATGTTCCAGTGGGGACAACCAGATCCTTTGAGTGTATCATGGGTGCACTGTGTGGGATACTTCTTATTTCCACCCACCCAGTGATGAGAAGGAATTCCTGCAGGAAGTCACGGATTTCATCATCGACATGGTGTTGGAGTCCAACAGATGGTTAATTCTGGGGGACTTCAATGCCTGGGTTAATAATGAACTCTCACAATTTGGTCAAGACTTCCTCCAACCAATGACTTTTTTGGGCCTTACAGAGGTAATTACCTCTGTGACCCATAATCATGGTCACTCATTGGATCTGGTGTTCCTTCTGGGGATGGAGATCTCCAAACTGGTGGTGGAGCTGGTTGGATGGTCTGACCATCACACTATAGGGTTCAGTTTTGTAGCTCTACCCAATAGACCTGCCCCTATGGAGATGGTCCGGTACTGCCCTTTAAGGGGTGTGACCCCAGATGGTCTCATGGCGGTACTTGACCTATCGGGTGTGCTGAGTGAAAGCTTGGATCTAGGCAATCTTCTATGTGCCTATTATAAGGCGGTGACAATGGCCCTGGATTCCATAGCTCCTGTCTGTGTTTGCCCCTTACTCTTCGCCCAAGGTCCCCCTTGGTTTGATGGGACCTTGAAGGAGTGGAGGAGAGTGGGGTGAAGGTTAGAGAGGTGCTGGTGGAAACCAGGTCTGATTGATGACAAGCTCAGATTGGTGGGTCAATATAAGGACTATCAATCAGCAGTCTCCCATAAGAAGGCAGAGTTCCTGTCCAGGGAGATTGCCACTGCACGAAATTGACCAGCTCAACTCTTCTGGACTGTCAATAGATTGTGCAATCCAACCTGTCTTCAGACTGGGGGAGCATTTTCACAAAATAAGTGTAATGAGTTTGCTCACTTTTTCACAGATAAGGTTGCCACCATCAGATCTGGAATCTGTCTAACCCCTTCTGTTGGGTATTGTGGAGGTCAGCGGGAAGTTGCAAGCACCCAGGTTACCTGGTATGACTTCGGCCGGCCAGCAATCATTGATATCGTGAGGATTATCCAGACTTGTGACCAACCTACTGTTGTTTGGATCTGGGCCCAACATACCTCCAAGTGGGGTGTGTTGAGGTAATTGGTCCGGTCCTAGCTGAGATAGTATGGAGGTCACTGAATACAGGGGTGTTCTCTGACTCCCTGAAGGAGGCGGTGGTGAGACATCTCCATAAAAAATTCTCCCTTGTCCTGGACTGTCTAGCTAATTACAGACCTGTCTCTAACCTGCCCTTTGTGGGTAAGGTTATTGAGAAGGTGGTTGCATTGCAGCTGGATGATCATCTGACCACCCTTAATGTCTATGATCCTCTTCAGTCCAGATTTAGGAAGAGGCATAGTACTGAGACGGCACTTGTTCATGTGCTTAATTATCTCCTAATAGCGAGAGATTGAAGGACTAATTCAATCTTGTTCCTCCTTAATCTCTCTACAGCATTTGACACTGGATCATGTTGTGTTATTGGAGTGCTTGTGGCTGATCTGTGGGCTGTTGGGGACAGTCCTCAGGTGGTTTCAGTCTTTTCTTGCAGGTAGGACTCAGAGAGTGGTGTCAGGGATTTATTCCTTTTCCCCTCTCCCCTATCCTGCGGGATGCCACAGGGCTCTATCTTGTCACCTATGTTTGCAGTGTATATGCTGCCATTGGGAGACATTATTAAGCAGTATGGTCTGAGTTCTCACTGCTATGCAGATTATACTAAGCTATACATGTCCCTTGTGCCTGAACAGGGTGAAGCTGTGTCAGTCTTTAACAACTATCTCTACGAGATCCAGGACAGGATGAATGTCACCTTGCTGCAGTTAAACCCCCAAAAAACTAAGGTGTTGATAGTGGACCCAGGTCATCATGGTATGGGATTGCTGGTGAAACAGCTATCGAGGCTTTGGCTCATGGACATCCAACTGGTGAACTCTGACTGGGTGCGGAATCTGGGCATTATTTTTGATGATGGTCTGATGTTTAAATGTCAGCCATTATCAAGACCTCTTTTTACCACCTGAGGAATATTACCCAGATAAAACATCTGGTCCCACCTGACATTTCTTCTGACACTGGTCAACAGCTTTGTGACCTCCCACCTTGACTACTGCAATGCTGTAGGGCTTCCAGGGGTTGATATCCACCACTTACAGCTGGTGCAGAATGCGATGGCTAGGCTGTTGACTGGCTTTTCAACATCTTGCCTCATCGTGCCTGTGCTCTGCGAACTGCACTAGCTGCCAGTTTAGTGGTGGATCATCTTCAAGGTGGGGTTACTGACCTATAATGCCCTACATGGTCAGAGACCTTGGTACTTGCAAGATCTCCTCTGTCCCGACTGCTTCCTCCTCCTGCTCCACTCCTCCAAAGAGGGATTGCTAGAGGTTTCCAGGGTTCGACTTAAGAGCTCAGGGACCCACTCTTTTGTTTTTGCGGCCCCTACCCTGTGGAATTATCTACCTCATTGTGTGAGGGAGTGCCTGACCATCCAGAATTTTAAGATCACTCTAAAGACATATCTGTTTGGTTTGGCCTTGCCTGATTATTCTTGATCTTCTGAGTTTCTAAGACTGTATAAAGCTTTCTTGAAAATATAGAAAATATTTTATAACTGATGATATGGGTTTTTTAAACAAGTTGTATAGTTTTTAATTTGAATTGCTTGTTTGTATTTACTTTTTATATGTTAAGTTGCATAAACACTTTGAACATGTTTGGAATTGTGCTTTTTTACAAATAAAGTTTGATTTGATCATAGCCAGCAAACTTTCCCTGCACCGCCAGTATAATGGTTCAGATAACTTGGCTGCAGCTAGCTGATGCAGCCATATTTGGGAGCATGCTGATAACATCTCTTTACAATTTGTTGTAATTTGGTGGAGTTTTTGAAAATCACCTGCTGTGTCCAGCTGGGCTTCAGACTTACTTAGACCATCTGATGGATACACATCTGGCCGCTGAGATTCAGCTTCGACTTTATAGGTATTAGCATGCATAAGAGTAAATGGACTGTACTTGCTTCACTGACATTATCACCCAGACACAGCACATCTTTCCGTGTATGGGTTAAGGACAGGCAGAATCAGTTCTGAAAATACAATATTAGAGTCCAGCCTCTTTCATACAAAATGTATCGGAAAATGCTTCACGGTGAAACTAAAAACAACTATTAAATGAAAACTACCAAAAAGAATGTTATGGAGCTATAAAATAACCTATATAGTGTATGGTAGAATGCTGTTGAGCATGGAAATCCAGAACAGCATTGTTGTGCTTCACTCAGTGTGTCACGATGTTGTTACACTGCACTGAGTATATCACCAGTGCAGCACAACATTGAATGCATTCACGCATGTGCGATGTAGGACCACAGTGGTGACAGCAGACCAGGAAGCAAGCGGTGCTTGAATGAATCTTGTCACGAAGGTACGTTTCAGTATCGGGTTGGCTTTTTTGAGAAATGGAGCAATTGTCCATACACTATAAGTGATTGTGTATGGGCAATCATACAAAAACAAGGCAGTTTTTCAATCTCGATCTGGGGAAGGGCCCAGCCACCCACACCCATCCCCAACCATCCCACACTACACTCCTTTTATAGGTTACCACAGTTGTGACATTTCCTGTGGCAGAGCAGGAAGGGGTGGATCAGTGGGGCCTCCACAAGGTGAGCTCATTTACAGGGGCACTAGTAATTTAACTTGTTATAACAAGTTAAACAAAACACAATCAAACCATTACTTGCATTGTTTTTCCTTTTTTTTCATTCTAATTACTCTGACTAGGTTATAAACCCAGCAACTTATCTGGAATGGATATCATTAACTGCAGGTACTGTGGAACAATTTTCAGAAGGACAGTCTTACAGGATTTAGGACACTGTCCTACATGCTGGGCCTTTGGAGATCTTAGTGCTCAGCTCCGGGCAGCATGGGCAGAGATTGCACGCCTCAAATTTCATATTCAAGAGGAAATACATTATAAGAACCACCCGCCATTTCCCCAGCATCCAACAGAAAAACCTCGACTGCAGAGGGTAGCTGGTCCAGGAGGTTGGCAGGTGGTTAGGAGGGGCAAATCGGGTGCCCCATCACTCTCTGCTCTCCAACATATTACCTCCAAAAACCATATAAACACTACAAACAGGTATCTGCCTCTATCTCTGAATTCAAACTAAGAGGCAGAAGACACTGCAGAGCAGGACACTGCAGCACAGGAGCTAGCACAACAAAACTCACCCAAATCAGGAACCAAAACAAAAAAAGCAAAAAGGAAATCCAAAAAACTTCTGATCATAGGAGACTCCATGACTCAGGGAGTTGATGATACCCATCTCCAGCCAGGGGTAATGGTCAGATGTCTCCAAGGTACATCAGCATGGAGAGACACTGACCGCATTGCTAAAATTGTTCACAAAACAGGAGAAAACATTGATGTCCTAGTACACATAGGGACTAATGATCTCGCCAGCCGGTCAGTTGTGGAGACCAAGGAACACCTGACCAGGCTGGATAACAAACTATCATCTATTTTGTCCGGCATCTCCTTCTCTGAGATCCTGCCAGTCTGGGAGAGGGGAGCAGATGGACGGAAGGTCAGAGAATGGGAGATAGGGGAAGCTAAACACGTGGCTCAAGGCCTGGTGCCAGGAAAAAGGACACAGATTTGTAGGGAACTGGCAACAGTTCTAGGAGCGAAAGTTCTTTAAATTTGATGGACTGCATCTGACTAAGGAGGGAGTCAGTGCATTGGGGCAGAAGTTTGACATCTTTGCAGAATATTTAAACTAGCAAATGGGGAGAGGGGTGCAACACCCCATACACCGAATGGGAAGAACACCCCTCCCCCCTCAGCTAGTGGTCAAACAGGGATTCAGCATGTTTGCAGTTCATTTGCATCACCAGGTAAGAAAAAAGGTTTGTCTCCCCATACAACGCACAGGAGTAATGCCAAACCTCACCCAACAACTAACACATTAAAATCTGGCCAATGGAAAATCATGTACACAAATGCTCCCAACCTGGGAAATAAGATCCCAGACCTGCAGGCAATAATGTCAGAGGCTAAACTGGACATAGTAGCAATTAGTGAGACGTGGTTTACCAGTAACCACACTTCAGAGACTTCAGTACCTGGCTATGTATTGTTCGGAAGAGACCGAGGTGCAAAAAGGGGGGAGGAGTGGCCCTGTATGTCAATGAAAATATCAAAGCTACAGAAATTCAGAATACACGTAAGGAGCCAGAAGAACTGTGGGTCACCCTGAAACAGGAAATGGGACAGCCATACACTGGGATTGTCTACAGGCCCCAGACCAGGGGAGGACATAGACACATTACTGTTAGAAGATATACAAAACATGACAGCTAAAGGGAGGTTCTGATAATGGGAGACTTCAACATGCCGGATACAGATTGGTCAATACCAGCAGGAACATCTGCCAGAACTAGACACATAGTGGATTCCCTGCAGGGGGAGGGCCTCAAACAACTGGTACAGCAACCCACAAGAGACAGGACTTTCCTAGATCTAGTACTGACTAACAAGGAAGGGATCACAGATCTCCTGGTAGAAGGTCACCTGGGGCCAGTGACCATCACATGGTATGGTTCAATTTGGCTACTGCATCTAAATCATCCCATTCCAAGGCAAAAATATGGGACTTCAGAGGAGCTTACTTTGATAAGATGGCCAACAGAGTTAAGCTAGCCCAGGCAAAGAGAAACACAGGTGAGGGGGTACAGGCAAAGTGGGCAAGCATTAAGGATGCAATACTTGAAGCAACATCCCATTGTGTTAGACAGAAAAGAAAGTGCAAAAGAAGAAGGAAACCACTTTGGTTCTAAAATACAGTAGCAGAAAAGGTCAGAGCCAAAAGGCTGGCCTTCAGGAGATATAAGGGAACACAGCGGGATAAAGATAGGGAGGTATACCAAACTGCCCTATGGGAAGCAGGGAAGCAGGGAAGGCAGTAAGGCAGGCAAAGTCTCAAACTGAGGAAACACTAGCACAAACAGTAAAAGAAGGTGACAAGACTTTCTATAGATACATTAGTGAAAGGAGAAAGTCCAGAGGGGGTATTGTTGCGTGAATGGAGAAAAGGGAGCATGGAGAGGAGGACCCTGTAAAGGCATCTATCCTAAATAGATACTTTGCTCAGTATTTACTGAAGAGAAGGTAGGCAGGGCCCACAGCTCACATCATGGACACAGGGGAGGGAGGTGAGCACTACTCCTTCATAAAAGAAGGGTCCTACAAGAGCTTGCTAAGCTCAGGGTGGATAAGGCAATGGGACCTGATGGCATACATCCCAGGGTACTTAAGGAGCTAAAGGTGGAACTAGCAGAGCCATTAGCAGAACTGTTTAGTAAGTCTCTGAGCACAGGAGAGGTCCCAGAAGACTGGAGAAGGGCTCATGTGATCCCGCTCCACAAGAGTGGTAGCAGGGAGGAGGCGGGGAACTACAGACCAGTCAGTCTTACCTCAGTAGTGGGCAAGATTATGGAGGAACTCCTTAAGGAAAGGATAGTGCAACACCTGGAACCCATAGGGGCACAGGATCCAAGACAGCATGGGTTTACAAAAGGAAGGTCGTGTCAAACTAATCTCATAGATTTCTTTGACTGGGTAACCAGAGTGGTGGACTAAGGGGAAACAGTTGATGTCGCCTACCTTGACTTCAGCAAAGCTTTTGACACTGTTCCACATAGAATATTGATAAACAAGCTGGGTAGGCTCGGGGTGGGTCAGAAGTTGGTCAACTGAGTGGCAAACTGGTTGAGAGGCAGAAAACAGAGAGTGGTGGTAAATGGTATACAGTCAGAAGAGATGCAAGTCACAAGTGGGGTACCTCAGGGATCAGTTCTGGGGCCAGTCCTCTTCAACATCTTCATTAGTGACCTTGCAGATGGACTAGAGGGTAAGGCTTGTCTGTTTGCAGATGACACCAAGATCTGCAACAGAGTAGATGATCCAGATGGGGTGGGCAGAATGAGAAGAGATCTGATAAACTAGCAAAATGGTCAGAAGAGTGGCAACTGGGATTTAATGCAAAGAAGTGCAAAATCATGCACATAGGGAAGAGAAACCCTGAAGCCACCTATAGACTGGGAGGGAGTTGCTAGCAGTCACAAAGGAAGAAAGAGACTTGGGCATCATCATCACTGATGACCTGAAATCATCAAGCAGACCTCTAAAGCAGTAGGTAAGGCTAGGGGGTGTTAGGGTGTTAGTAGGGGTATCACAAGTCATAAGAGGAGGTAATAATCCCTCTTTACAAGACACTGGTTAGGCCCCATCTGGAGTACTGCGGCAGTATTGGAGGCCACACCTTCACAAGGACATTAACCAAATTGAGGCAGTCCAGAGAAGGGCAACCAAAATGGTGCACGGACTGCATCAGAAGACATATGAGGACAGATTAACAGAGCTCAATATGTATACCCTTGAGCAAAGGAGGGAGAGAGGTGATATGATCGGGGCATTCAAACACCTTAAGGGCATTAACAAGGTGAAAGAGTCTAACATGTTTAAATATAAGAAAAATAGCAGGACAAGAGGACACAGCATGAGATTAGAGGGGGGCCGATTAAGGGGGAATGTGAGGAAATTCTTTTTCACAGAAAGGGTGGTGGATGCATGGAATGGCTTACCACAAGAAGTGGTGGCTATGAATACAGTGCAGGGCTTCAAACAGGCATGGGATAGGCATAAGGGAGCAATACAAATGACTATGAATAGATAGGCCACTGACAGAGCAAATGCCAATGACACATTTATAAGGTAGAAAAAGAAATGGGCAGACTGGATGGGCCTTGCGGTCCTTATCTGCCGTCAACTTCTATGTTTCTATGTTAGGTTTCCATGGTAATGGACATCTCGAGCTGCGCTCCTGAGGTCTCAGGTTACCACAGAAACCTCTCAATCATCAAACTGCCTTGCTGTGTATGATTGCTCATACACAATCCTCTGTATAGTGTATAGTGTATAACAGAGCATTGTTCTGTATAGAATTCCATCCCTTTCAAAATGCTGTTGTACCACAGTTCAAAGGTCATGGAATGTGATTGTACCATTCTGTGGTATAACAGCACTCTGAAACCTCTACAGACAGCACAAATCAGTTTCATTCTGAAAGATAAAGAACTGCTGCATGCACGTTTCACATATTACTATGCACTATAAAAAATACAAGATGAGCAACTTTATGCACAACCATTGTGTTCTGCCTCCTCGGGGTTCTGATTTCCATGAACCTCTTGAGCTTTGCTCTCAAGGTCTGAGGGAATCAGGACCCCTCTCTTACAGAACACACTGGTTGTGCATAGTTGCCCATTCTGTATTCTCTGTATAATTAAGCAATAAGCCACAACAGAGAGCAAGTTATGCTGGGATTTACCCATGGCTGGCATGGCAGCCATTAGGCCACGGCCAAGTGATCAAACTAGGCCAGCCATGGGTAAATCCCAGCATAACCCGCACCCTGGAGTGGTTTATTCCGATTATACAATTGGCACTAAGTAAAAGCTTAAGAAAACATATGAAACAGTTTATATTACAAAAATAGTGTTTTTATTGCTTTTTAGCTTTATATTCTTCCTCCTTAGAAAAATAGTCCTTGGTTGTAAGGTAGAACATAGTAAAAGGCTGTCATCTGCATCCTCCATTACTTGAAGTATAGACACACACACACACACACACACACGCACGCATAGGAAGCTTCCTTTTTTTAATTTCATAATTTGTTTTTCCTGGGTGCATGGAACCCATCCCCATCACCAAACTGTCATGTATTGTAAAAATCCAATCCCCCTTCCCCCCTCCACTTGCTTGCCAAAACTGCCTCTGCCTTATAAAATTTGATTCATAGCCCCACCACTCATAGCCTTCTGGCAGCCACATCGAGTCATCCCATGACAGCCTGAGCAACCACACCGGGTCCATGTACTGTATTTTTTTAAGTGCTGAATTTGGAAGCACTAGCAAGATGGGAGGCAGCTTATAAATATGCAAATCAGCTCCACCTTCCACTGTACACAAACAAGGAGCCTGGGATGGTTTGTGGTGAGCAACGTCCGCATGGCAGGCAGTTTTTTTTATTTTAATGAAGTTTATTTTAAGTGCAGAGCATGGGAGCCTTTACTTTTATTGGGGAGCTGATAGTTGAGAGGAAGAAGTTGTAAAGGGCTGCCTGGTGCTGTGAGTGGCCTCTGGCCGATCACTGTTATTTACTTATAATTTATTTCTTTAATTCAGAAGAATTTAACTGGAGGTGGAAGGGACTCACTGTCAGAGAAGGGAGGCATGGTCACCATGGTAGCTGGAACAAGTGAGTGGCGGGGTTTGTAGTATTTACTGTGGCTTTGGTGAGTATGAGGTGATTTTTATAAGTTGAGGTTTTTCTGTTACTGCAGTTTAACGGGATGGTGATATGGCATCTTCTTATTTGTGTTTTCGGGCTCGGATTGATTTGGGCAGATGCGCCTGACTGGCACCTTTTCCATGGGTTATGCCAGAATTTACCATGGGTAAAAGGTGCCAGTCAGCCAATCATAATGCACGACTGTAGGATCCCATTGTATAATCAAATGAATATGTTATATTGCAAATAGGGCCTCCAAAGGGCATCTCTTATTTTATAAGAGAATCCGAGCATAAGGTTTGGGTGTGAGAACTGCAAAGCAAATCTGAGCAAAACTTGTTTTTTCTCGAACCTCATGAGAAGTCTCTCTCATACCATAAAGGATGCCCATCCATGGCCCTATTTATTTATTATAAGTCATTTGCGTGAACTGGAGTGATTTACACATTTGAAGTATTTTTCTTTGACATTTTAAATATTTCTTCAGTTGTCTTCCCCCAACATGGAGCACTCTACTTCAAACATACCTTCACAAGAAACCAGTGTATGGAGGATAAAGGTACAGTGTCAGTGTGCCCTCTTTAGCTGGAATCATGTAAGTGATTTATAATATCCAATACAAGGTAGTTTCAACATCTTTGATGTGATGACAATTAGACTGTTGATTAAAGAGATACAATGAAATTTGAGTAAATGAGAGAGAGAAATTTAGGAATTCATAGCAAGACAGAAAAGATAGTTTGCTAGGTGAGATTTATGATGGTATTAATACAGGTAATAACTAATAGTAAGAAAAAAGAACCTCCTAGAACCAAGCTGGTTCAGAAATGGAGAACCAAAGAGGACCTCCCCATAAAAACAATTTGTCCGCATGTAAATGAGCAATTAGCATATTACAAGGACTTGAAAAGAGGTACATAAACAAGAACATTTTTAAACATATGTGGCATTTATTTACAACTGGAACAGACTGGACTTTGCCTATACAGTAAGTGGTGGCAGAACATGTCATGGTCATATTAGTGGGACCCCCGAGGACACTCTGTATGGGTTCAAACCCCTGCCGGGTGACCATACAGATCCCACCTGGTTGAGGGGTTTGGGTTCATTCTTTCTTCTGTGATGGGGGGGAGTCTTCCCAGAACAAATAATTAATAGCATGGTGCCTCCACTCAGAGAGAATAAGGTGGCCAGATGTTGTGTGTAGTACCACCCTCTGGGATGCAATACCTACCCACTGCCCTACACTAGACTGGACCACTCTAAGGGGACCAAGAAGGGTCACATAGTTCTTATCTGCCATCAACGTCTATGTTTCAATGTAAAGCTATGAATTTTTTTAATTATTTTATTTTGATTTTGTTTTCACTGCTAATTGAAAACAAAATAGCGGAAGCACAGAAAAAGATTCCACTTTTGCAGCAAAAGATCCCATGTTTGCAAAAATGGATTCCACATTTGTGATAAAGAATCCTTTTTTGAGTGGGACATCTAACTGGTCCCAAAGCAGATAATGAGAAACTTTGAAATTTAGTAACTTTGGAATGGATTATTTTTTCACCAAATCTCTGAAAGGCACATCTGTGACCATCTGCAACCTTTCTACCCTAAAACTTTCAGACCAAAATTCCACACCATATTTGTCCAGCGGCATGACAAAGTTTCACCAAAAATAGTAATTTTCACATTTTTTGACCATCTGTATCTCCACACTCACACATCCAACTGGAATGAAACTTGTCACATCAAGAGGTGCTTGGTCCCTGATGGTGCATGCAAAATTTCTTGTGAATTGATTGAAGGCTGGTGAAGTTATTTAAGTGCAAAACTTTGAGTTTAACTTACAAGTGAAGACTGAACCCTACTGATAGGGGTGTGACCATGACCCTGTAATACATATAAGATAAGTAATGGGTAGGGGTGGTATACATGAATGTATACCCATTGATGGGGCTAATTAGGGCTATAAAACCAAGAGCTGGAAAAGCAAGTGGTTTTATTTCCCTAACTAGCCCCTGAGATGGGTAAACTTCTAAGAGTTCCACCCTTACCCATTGTTCGTTGTTGAACATAATACAGTAGGATGGTTATTGTTGTGGAGATTGCATTTGTAATCATGTTATGGCACCTGAAGGTCTCTTGCAGCAAGAAGAAAATGGTATGTAGTGAGTGCAGGCAGGAGATTGGGAGATTTCTGGGTTTGGGAGGGATTTGTGTGTCTTTTTTGCATGTTCTTTTGCAGCTCATTACTTAGTTTGTCTAAGTTCCTAATGCTGTGTTAATTGTGTTATTAGTGGTATCCTATAGGGTTTAATACAGTGCAGCTGTGTACTTTTTTATTGGTGCAGGTATATACTAGCAGAGGTATACAGCTGTATTTGATTGATTAGTGTAGGTATATAGCTTGAATTGGTGTAGTTATATAGCAGTAATTTTTTTCATTAGTGTAGGTATACAACTGTAATTGATTGATTAGTGTAGGTAAATAGCTTTAATTAGTGTAGACATATAACAGTAATTGTTTCATTAGTGCAGGTATAAAGCTGTAATTGATTGAGCAGTGCAGTTATATAGCTTTGTTTGACAGATTAGTTACAGTTATAACATGGTACAAAAAAAATCCTGTATTCTGATTCATCCAAACAGGTCACCTGACCATTGATTAATCCCCCCAGTATACCAAAAGTTGAATTGCTGTACCACAACATCCTGATTGACAGCAATGTAAATGATCTTTTCAGATCACTGCACCAGAGAAATGTAAAAAAAACTACAACTACGGCATCCTCATCAGGACAAATCCATCTAG
The DNA here is from genome assembly GCA_016271365.2 of Neoceratodus forsteri. Classification (NCBI taxonomy): domain Eukaryota; kingdom Metazoa; phylum Chordata; order Ceratodontiformes; family Ceratodontidae; genus Neoceratodus; species Neoceratodus forsteri. Next base: position 695,779,011 of record CM057451.1, on the reverse strand, counting down.
TGGAGAGATACAACTATGGCATCCTCAGAAGGACAAACTCATTAGGTGGAAGGACTATTTTATTACAAATACATGTTCACAGAGATTTATTTTAATATTCATTTAGATAAACCTCTAACATGACATTGCTCATGTTATAAGATGATTAACCCACTCCAGGGCATGGTTTTACTGAGCATTAATCCACACCTGGGTGGCTGAAGTCACTCAGCCTGTGGCCGTGTCCCTCACAACCCACCCACCCCAGGTATGGATTAATGCTCAGGAAACCCATGCCCTGTTGTGGGTTAATCCCTCTGCATACAGGGAAATAAATGATGGCCTTTTCTATGGGGAAAAGTACCCATCTATGTATTATATAAACAATATATCTATATCTATAGCTATCTGTCTATCTATCTATCTATCTATCTATCTATATAAAATATACTGTATAATTTATATAAAATATCTATATATATTTGCAGTAACTCCTGTGACCAGGGAAGTGCCATTTACCACAGCTGCAGCTATCTCTGTGGTTTTGGAGGGAAGTACATTACCATTTTCCACAGCTGCAGTTATCCCTGTGACTGGGGGAATGGAAGTAGTATGTTCCCCAGCTGCTGTGGGTGATGTGGCCGAGGAATAGAAGTCCCATGTTCCATACCTACAGAACTCATTGGGTGGTGGGGGTCAGTGCCATGTTATGCAGCTGCACCTACTCCTGAGGTAGTGAGGGAAATGTTATATTCCACAGCTGCTCAAATGCCTGAGGTGAGAGACAGAAGTGACATGTTCCCCATCTGCAGCAGCCCCAGTATTGTAGGAGGTATGTGCTATGTTGCACAGCTACTGCAACCCCCGTAGTGGGAAGCAAAGTGACATATTCCACAGCTGCAGCAATTGGGGGTGGGGTGGAAGTGTCATGTTTCACACCAGCAGCAACTCATGTGGTGGGGAACTGAAAAGCTATGTTGCACAGCTGCAGTGACTCCTGTACCCAAGGGAGGGAAGTGACATGTTTGAAAGCTGCTGTGATCACTGTGGCTGTTGGCGTGAAATATGATGTTCTACAGCTAACTCCTCTGGATGAAGAACAGAACTGCCATGTTCTCCACCTGCAGCAACCCCTGTGGCTTGAGGAGGGAAGTTTCATGTTCCACAGCTATAGCTTTCACTGTGGTGGGGAGGGACATGCCATGTTCCACAGCTGCAATGATCCTTGTTGTTTGAGAAGGAAAAGCAATATTCCACAAATGCAACAACCCTCGTGATAGGGGATGGAAGTGCCATGTTCCACTGCAACCGCACTCTCTTTGGTAAGGGATGGAAATGCCATGTTCCACAGCTGTAAGTGACCCCTGTAGCTTGGAGAAAGAACAGCCATGTTCCACTGCTACAGCACCCCATTTGGTGAGGGATGGTAGTGCTATGTTCCACAACTGCAGTAACCCGTGTGGTCAGGGAAGGGAAGGGAAGGGCCATGCTCCACAGCTCCATAAACCCATTTGGTGGGGAACAGTTATGTTTCGTGTAAGCAGGCTGATGAGGCTTTGATTTTAGCCATTGAGCCAAAGAGCATAGCCTGTGTCTTTTTCAGGTTCAGGAACAGCTTGTGACTAGTAACCCATGACAATACCCTGTTGTTCCTCATGTTGTATTCTCCCAGGTCGTTCCCGAAAATAGGCATAATACTTGTCTGGTGTACTTACCCGGTAAACAAAAGCTAAATAAATAAATAGTTCATCATCCACGTAAACCATATTTTCTCTACTTTCAGCATCAGGCATGGCCTTATGCAGAAAGATATTAAAATCTGCAGGGGAATTTAAATACCCCAACGGACACCTGCTCCATGCGTATTGTCTTCTTCCAAAGGTAAAAGCCAGTTTGTATTTATCTTTTCGATCTACTTTCAATTTCCAAAATCCATTGCTATATCTAGGGTAGTAAAATATTTTGTGCCCTCAACTTTGACCAAAATTTGGTCAAAATATGTTATGGGCTAACAAGATAAAGTTACCTGTTTGTTTAACTTTCGGTAGTCAATAGTGAGCCTCCAGTTTCTTGTAGGTTTCAAAACAGGCCAAACTGGGTAATTATAAACAGAATTCACTTGTCTTACAATTCCTTGCTTCATCAAGGTATGCAGTATCTCTTGCATGTGTTCATAAGGTGTAAGTGGTATTCTGTACTGGCATACATAAACTGGACCTTTACTAAGGTCTGTTGGCACCCTGGTAACATGAAGCTCAGTCACCCCACAAGCATTAGCATCTTTTAAGAACATGACCTTGAACTGAAGGAACATTTCACAAACCATTTGTTTTTCTGCTTCAGTTTCACAACTACTTGCTTGTATAGCTTGTTCAATTAGTTTTTTTGGTTTTTTTTTTAAATCTGGAAAAGGTACCTTTTTACCTACTTCTACCTCATTTTCAATTATCTCAGAAACATTTTCAGTATCAACTGCATGTACTTCTTTAAATTACTCCATTTCATCAACCGTAGTTGACAGTACAGCATAATCATTTTCAACTTTACATGTATGTATTTCTTTATCTACTGGACAAATGTTTTGCAAAACAATTAAACCATTTAGTATAGGCCTAATCTCTTCATCTGTCTCATTCTTCTGGATAATATTCTCTGGTAGCTCCCCAATAACTGGAACAACTAATTCCAAATCATAGAAGGATTCCCCTATCGCTATCTTAACTCACAGTTAGCTTCTATAATGATAGGCTATACGGTTGGGTTACGTACCAAAATATGCATTACTCTGTTACTCAAGTCCAATCAAAGTGTGGAATGGATCTTTAAACCCATATAGCAAAACTGCATATTAAGCACAAATAATGCAGCTTGGTCAGGCACTTCTTAGCCTTTTATTACATTAACCCTAATATAAAATTCCTTAACATTACCTGGAACTATTGAAGCAAACTCACTCACCACCTGACACACTTGAGGGAGTTTGCATAAACCTCAAGGCCTGTGGTGTCACTTTTATTGGGTCAGGGTTCCCCCATTCATGACCACAGAATATCATTGGCTAGGTCAACATATACACCCAGTCATACAAGTTCATCTAACCCAAGGTAAATGGGAATTTCAGACCTTGAATTACCAGCACTGGATGGTGTATATTCTTTTGCCTTATTTGGAGATTCAAGGCACAGATGCTTATATTTTTCAAGCTACAGCACTTCCATAGTTTGGAACATTTTTCAACCACTCCTGTTTATTTACATTTGTTAAACTAGTCCTCCACGTCTTTAACACTTTATGAAACAGTTTGCTGATTAGACAGTGTTCATAGCCTAAGCATAACACAGAACTAGATGTCTGCCAGGTCTCTGCTTTTACTGGCAACTTAAACTCACTGTCACCTTCCTCTGGCCTTATGTTACAAAGAAAGGACTTGTGATTCATTGGTATTCCTTTTCCACGTCCTCAGAGGAGGTTGGGTACTTAGAATCTAATGCCCCTGTGTCAGATATAGGATGGACTCTGAGATAACAGGGTTCACTTCCTGTGTGAAGAAAGTTAGGCCTCTTGCATTAATCTCAGATTTCACCACATCTTGCTTTGACAAGCAAACCACATGAGCTCTACTTCTTCAAGAAGCCAAATTTTCAGGATTCCCAGTATAGATACATCAGTTATACCAGAATGTACAAAATTCAGTTTAATCATTGCATCATCTTTCTCAATATTACATGATTCTGATTGTTTAGGAACTTCAAGACTTTTCCCCAGATGGAATGGGCCAGTTTACCACAAAACTCTGTGAATGTAGTTGACAATAGGCCTAAACCTTTTCAGAAGGTCATTTCTGATTAAGAATTCATCCCCTGTTCTGTTAGTGATATACACTGGATGGGTGACTTCCATTTTGCCATATCTTAAGCTTAGCCACGCTTTACCTAGGATCTGTTGACCCCCTCCCATAAACTAAAACTTGTAAGCCATCAGAGAGGGTTTTTAGCACTTTTAAGTCACCTATGGCATCAGTCACTTTGTTGAAGAAACTCTTAGAAGTCAGGGTCACTTCTGCCCCTGAATCCACCAAGGCTTCATGATTCAAACTGTTTACAATGTTTATGTCAAAGTAAAACCTATGTGCCCCACCTTTAGGGATTAGGTTGCCCAGGTAGAATTTGTTTTTCTTAACTCCCGACAACATAGCAGGTTCACCATGACACAGCACACTGTTTGCAATAGTAACTTTGGACACCTTTAGAGAAAGATCCGACTCAGAGATAGCATTTTTATTTTCATGTGGCATACATTCATTTTCAAATTCTATTACAGTTTCTTCACCATGGTCAGCAACTGCAGTTTCATTTACCTGGGCAGCAGTAAAGGGAACAGAAGGCACTAGTTAGTTGGGTCCAAGACTGGGCTCCCCTGTACTGGATGTTACTGAGGAATTTTGCACAGGAACATGAAAACCAGAAGGTAGCTCCCCCACTTTTTTACACTACCCCCATTTGTTGTCTCATTTCATCCTCTATTTCCTTTCTCATTTCTTACTGTGACTTCCTAATCCTCTCCTCGAGATTTGAAGAACTAGGTCTAGACCTGTTTTGGGGCCCAAAATTGTTTTGATTATTGTCATACTTCTGGTGCCCTCCCTAAGTACCTCGACAACCTCTGTAGTCATTATAGTGCCCTTTATAACATCCTTTATGGTCATTATTGTATCCTTGGCGATATCTTCTGTCCTGTCCTCTGCCAGGGTCATATTCTCCACAGGAGGGGCCCTGGTTTTACTATGGCTGAGGTTGCTGGCATTGCTGAGGGCTTTGGTAGAACTGTGGCTCAGGGCCAGGTTGTGGGGCCACAACAGTGGAAGATTATTTATTGGACAGGGTTGGTTGGTTGAACCAAGACTGGGTCAGGTGCAGATTTGGACTGCTCCATAGCTTTTTCTTGTTGGCCTTTGCTACCTTACTTCTTTTTCCACCTTTTCTTGGAGTTTTTAGAAGCCGCTAACTCATGTACCTCCATATCTAGAGTGCCAGGGGTAGTGACTGTAAGAGTAGCATTCCCTTTATTCTGAGGGGTGACGTTATTACCCACACAGAGTTCCAGATGTGCTCTGCCTGTTTTACAATATAATATATGTCCCTAAACCTCCTTTTAAGAACTAGTGCCAACTGAGTCCTAATAGAAGAGGTACAACCCAGATAATATACATCTTGGAAGTCAGAATCACTGTCTGAATTATCTTCTGCTCCCAAGTACACATTCTCTCAGCCCCTGAACAGAGCTTGTACCACCACCGTGATGCAAGAAGCAGCTCCCCCGGATGGACAGCATCCTCTTAGCTGCTGCCTGCAGTCCACTGCCCGGCTCTCCAGCTGGCTAAGCCTCTCAGCCCCTGAATAGGGCTTGTACCACCACCACGGCGCAAGAAGCGGCTCCCCAGATGGATGACATCCTCTTAGCCACTGCCCATGTTACCCTGCCTGACTCTCCAGCTCACTAATCCTGTCAGTCCCTGAACAGGGCTTGTACTGCCACCATGGTACAAGAAGTGGTTCCCCCGGACAGACAGCATCCTCTTAGCCACTGCTCATGGTCTGCTGCCTGGCTCTCCAGCTCGCTAAGCCTCTCAGCCCCTGAACGGGGCTCATACTATTGCCACAGTGCAAGAAGCGGCTGCCCCGGATGGATGATATCCTCTTAGCCACTGCCTGTGGTCTGCTGCCCAGCTCTCCAGCTCACTAATGTATGCTCCCATCTGGACCAATCGGAGAGCGAGTGCTCACCTGGCCCACAATCTGATTGGACACCTTACTTCATTTTCTCTGCCTGCCCTCCTTGGTGCTTTTTCTCACTAATTTCAAAACAAAGTGCAAGTATTGATGCCTGTGTAATTATCTGAATTGTTTAAAAGTTTTTGTAAGTGTTACAGCTCTTTAGTGAGTGAATTGTATAACCTTTCTCTAAAGTGCTGTACTCAGACCTTCGGGCACCTCACCCCCCCTCCCTTTGTCTTCTACTAGCTGCTAACAACCTAATCTTTACCCCAGCTGTCTTGTCCCTCCCCACTTACTGCCCACTTAATCTGCCCTTTCTTCTCTCTCTCCAGCCTCTCAGCCCCTGAACAGGACTTGTATTGCTGCCGTGGCACAAGAAGCAGCTCCCCCAGATGGACGGCATCCTCTTAGCCATCTCCCGCAGTCCACTGCCCGGCTCTCCAGCTTGCAAAGGTACGGTCCTATCTGTCCTTTCCCCACCGACCCCCCACCCTCCTGCCCTAGCTCGACAGTTACTTATATAGCTGCTGCCAGGCTCTCTTTTTTCTGTCAGCCCTGTTTCCCATTGGTTGCGTATACTCTGCTACCACTAGAGGCATCTGCAAACTTTAAGTCTCTACTAGTGGCCTCATATACTGCTCACACTATTCCTCTGACTACCCACCCTTCCTGTCTGTAACATGAATCTCTGGCAGGCTGTTAAACAAAGGCATTTGCTCCTGGCACTGACCATACTAATATTGTCTATGCTTCTCACACAGCCACTCACTCACCCCCCCTACTATGACTCTTATCACTAGAGTGATTAACGTAATGTCTTACTCCATTGGAACCCTTCACTTCCTTGATGCAGGGCTTCTCCCTCACTATCCTACTATCCCTTGTCCATCAATTACTGCTGTGCTTGACCAGTTTCCTGCCCTCCTGAAATTGGCAACTTCTCCCATGTTCCTCTCGCCCTCACCTCGAGCCACCAAAAGACTCTCTCATGGACTACACAAAACCAACAAACACCTTCATCTTCTCCTACTGCTTCTCCTCCTCATTTCCGGAGATATATACCCAAATTCTGGACCTTGTACCACTATGCAGCAAACCAGTGCCCATCCTGTCACCAAGCCACTCACACTCCCCCATGGCCTTAAATTAATCCACCTAAACATAAAAAGTCTTGCTCCCAAAATCTCCCAACTGCAATCCACGGTGCATCTTTATACCCCTGACATCATCGTGATCTCTGAAACCTGGCTGTCACATACCATCCCCAACCATGCTGTCTCTGTCCCAGGCTTTACTATTACTAGATAGAATCAGAATGGGAGAGGTGGTAGAGTGGCTATTTACACCTCCTCATCTCTCCAGTCTACCCCTACCTTTTCTGTTTCTACTTAGGCCTCTCATGAGGCCCTTCTTATTAAAATCTTCTTTCCCTACACAGCGCCTATTCATGTTGTAGGTGTATATTGCCATCCAGGGCAGCTTCCTACAAATGTCACTGCCCTGCTTGCTAAGCTCACGTCACTGGCCACCAGAGGAAACTCTATATCCTAGGTGACCTTAATGTAAAGTGGCTGGACCCTTCATTGGCCACTACCCATACCTCTATTGAAGCCTTGAATCTTAACCAACTCATCCAAGAACCCACTTGCCTTAACAACACAACATTAAACCACACACTGTTAGATCTTATCCTCACTACCCACCCGCATAGAATAATAGCCTCCGGTCTCCTACTGGATTCTATCAGTGAGTATCACATCACCTTCATGGTGCAAAAGATCCACAGGACCAAACTTCCACCTAAAATAATATTCAAAAGACCCTATACATCTCTTGACCTTCAAGCTCTGCTCTATGACCTCACTTCCACTGACTGGTCCCCCCTCATCTTAGCAGCCTCAGCTGACATAGCCCTCAAATCTTTCAACACCAAATTTCTCCACAAGGGTCCAAGGTGAGCATCTCCCCTGGGTCTCACCTGAACTTCTGACTTGCCAACATGCATGTAACATTTCGTGGTGCAAGGCAAAAACTACCAGTTACCAACATGATATTGTGAACTTCAGAAATGTTGCACCAAAGCAATCCACCTAGCTAAAGCTGATCACTTCAAATCTAACATCCTTTGAAATACTACTAATCTGGCCAAATTCTGAAAAGTTGTTCACTCCCTCTTCTTTCCGGACACTTCCCCTCTGCCCCCTCCCTCAAGCTCAACCAATCTGTCCTTTCTGATCCTATGGCTATAGCAGAATGTTTTAACTCTCACTTCTCTACCTGTGCCTCTTCTCTGCTTGATTCCCTTCCAGGCCCCTCCAATGGCCTGGTGACTACTCCTCTCCCCTTAAACTCTTTTCTTTTCAGCTGCCCAGCGTGGCTTCTCACAGCCCCCTATTCCTTCCCCCCTCTGCTGCACTCTACTTTCCTCCATCTCTTTATCTCCTCCAATCCCCCCAGTTCTCCTTTTCTCCTGTCTTCCCTGCCACCACCCTTCATGCACTCCTTGATCTCCACTCCACTAAAGGCTCCCCACCCGATGGTCTGGACTCCAGACTGCTCTCCTTATCTGCTCCTGCTATTGCCTACCCACTCTCTCTCATTCTAAACCTCTCTTTCTTGTCAGCTTCTGTCCCTTCAGTATGGAAACATGCAGTTGTGCTCCCACTCCCGATCGGGGGTGACTCATCCTTAACTGGCAACTATCGACCTATCTCTCTCCTGCCTACCCTCGCTAAGTTACAAGAGCACATAGTCCTCAGTCAGCTCTCCTCCTTCCTATCTGACTCTGGGTTCTATACCCCCTTCCAATCTGGATTTAGGAAGCAACATTCTACTACCACTTCTCTGCTAAGACTAACTGAGATTGTCTTCTCTGGTTTCGACAAAGGTTATTTTACCTCAGCCATCTTTATTGATCTGGCAAAAGCCTTCAATACTGTCTCACACCCTCTCCTCCTGAACTGCCTCTCAGCTGCTGGTCTTTCTCCTTCTGCCACAAACTGGTTTTCTGCCTATCTGTCTGGCAGGACCCAATCAGTTAAAATTGCCGACGCCACCTCTTGCCCTTTGCCCATAACTGCTGGTGTACCCCAGGGTTCGGTGCTCAGCCCCATTCTGTTTTCCATTTTCTTGAATGATTACCCCCTGGTCTGCACTACTTCTAGCATCCACATGTATGTGGATGACATGGTCCTATGTGCATCTGGAACATCGGTCACTGATGTCACCACCAGCCTTCAGTCAGACTTCTCCAGAGTCCAACACTGGTTTAACTCACATCAACTCTTTTTAAATGTCAAAAAAAAATCTCTATGACTTTTGTAACTAGGCAGAGACTCGCTAGGCTAACTACCATACCCACATTCCACACTCTGGATGGGACAGTACTGGAGGACTCATCCTCATTCAGATATCTCAGTGTCTGGCTTGACAGACATCTCAACTTCTCTACACACATTGAGTCAATTCAGAAAAAAACTTAAGCCTATGCTTGGTACCCTTTAAAGAAATATTAGCTGAATCCCACTTGCAGCGAGATGTGAGCTACTACTGAAAATGATCTTGCCAATGTTCAACTATTGTGACATAGTCTATGGCACTGCCCCTCAACCCTCCCTAGCCAAGCTGGATACTCTATAATTCATTCTGCTGCTTTGCCCTAGATGCCCCCCACCTGTCCCATCAATGTGACCTCTACCGGTCCCTAAATTTCCTCATGCTTCAAAATTGTCATATGCTACACAGTGCCAAATTCAACTCAAAATACTGGCTCTGTTATCTCCCTCCTATCTCTCCTCCTCACTTAGTACACCCCCTCCCAACCACTACTCACTGAGATCAGACAACCTACATACCTTCTCTATCCCCAGCAGATCTACATCCTCTGGCCAAAAAGCTTTCTCATACTACCTTCCAAAACAGTGGCATTCTCTCCCCCCACAAATTCGCCACTCTTCATCACTGAACTCCCTCACTTCAGCTCTGCTCAACTATTTGATCCCAATCTGCTCTTGCTCTTGACCCTATCCTTGTCTACTGCTTTCCCCACCCATCCCCTCTACCTACTTGCTCTAAATACCTAGCACTTACTCAATGTGTCTTGCTTCTCATGCATACATCCCTTGTTGCTTTGAATCATCATGTATCTCCCGTAATGACTGCAGTGTATTACCTGAAAGTTTTGTCTGTTATATTTTATATGCTCCTGACTCAGTACTGTACTATGCTTTGTCTTTGTAGCATTTAAATATGTTAAAATTTCCCACTCTCCCTTCCCCCAGGACATACCATGAGATGGGCATTAAGTTGCTCAGTGTACCCTTCCTGGTGAAACATTTCAGGAAATAAATAAAACATCTTTCAGTTTACAATAAAAGTCCCTTGGACTTTGATCAATATCACACTGCATCTGGTACGCAGCACACCTGGCTGCTCCTCTGGTGCAGTATTCAACAAATTCCTTTTTCAGGAACCTGTACAGCTGAGCTGGTTTATTCCTACACTCTTTAGGTATCCTTGACCAGTCTGCATGTGAATCATCCACAGACCATCTAATTACAAAACTCTGTTCTTCCATGTCAATTATGGACAATGACTCAAAGCACTCTTTTAATTTACGAAAATGCTGTTCAATGCCTCCCTTGAAAGTTTTAGAATTGTATTTATCTCCTACCAACTCTAATGTCCTCATGACAGTCTTTGACTTTAAGTATCCTTGTTCTCATCTAGATACCTTCCATTTTATTCTAAGTCTCCTAGGTGATCCATATTATGAATCAGTGTTTCCTTTTTGTTTACACTTATGCCTGTTATTTTTCTTATGCGAGTCTCCTTTGAAGTGAGAATGCTCTTCCTCAGAAAGGGAATCACTAAGGCTTGCAAAGACAGTATTGGACTCTGGATCTACAGTTTTAACTTTTCTGCATTTTCCTTTTTATCATTTACTCCTTTCCCTGTTTTCTCAACTTGTTTATGTGGTTTCTTTGGTGTACATTATCTTTTGGCTTCTCAGATGCACTAATTTCTTTATCTATATGTTTCTTTCTCTTTTTCTCATTCTACCTCTGATTCTTCTTCAGCGTTAGATACCACTGGGGAGTACAATCGGTGTCTTACTTTTAATTCTTCATGCTTACCATACAATTTCTCAGAAGCTGTTTGCATGTGCTTATAAGCATTCTGCAATGCATAATAATCCTTATTTAAATCACAATATTTATTTTGCCATTGATTAGCCTCACAATAATCCTCTTGCAATGCCCTATAGAAAGTGCCAGTGAAGGTAAGAGAATAAAGGGTGGCATTCAGGAGGTACAATGAAACACAAAGGGAAGAAGACAGGGAACTGTATGTGGAAAAGCAGAGGGAGGCAAGAAAAGCAGTCAGGAGTGCAAAGGTGCAAACAGAAGAAAAAATAGCAATAGGCAATAACAAAAGGGGACAAGAACTTTTTCAGGTATGTTAGCGAAAGAAAAAAAGACTAAGGATGGGATTGTGAGAATAAAAAGGGAAGGAAGGATGTGTGCAGAGGGGGACCAAGAAAAAGCAGAAATCTTGAACAAGTATTTTTGTTCAGTATTCACAGAAGAAGGGGACGGAGAGGGATCAAAGTTAGGCAATGGAAGCACCACTTGGAGGGAGATGGACACCAGTCCATTTAAGGATGAAAGAGTCTTAAAGGAATTCACTAATCTGAAAATGGTCAAGACAATGGGTCAGATGGGATATATAGCCCAGAGTATTAAGAGAACTCAGGGAGATGCCGGCAGCGCCCCTGGCAGCCCTGTTCAATAGTTCACCGGAAACAGGTGCGGTACCAAAGGACTGGAAGAAGGCAAATGTAGTCCCTCTCCACAATAGTGAGAGCAGGGAGGAGGCTGGAAATTACAGGCTAGTCAGTCTGACCTCGGTGTTGGGGAAACTAATGGAATCACTACTAAATGAAAGGTTGTAATATATCTCAAATCCGATGGAGCAGAGGGTCAAAGGCAGCATGGATTTACAGCAGGTAGATCTTGTCAAACAAATCTGATAGATTTTTTTGATTGGTTGACTAGGGAGGTGGATCAGGAAGGGGTGATATGGGGTGATGGATGTGGCCTACCTGGATTTCAGCAAGGTCTTCAACACCATCCCACATGGGAGGCTAGTAAACAAGCTGGGCAGCCTGGGAGTGGGTCCCAGGGTGGTAAACTAGTCAAAAATTGGCTAAGCAATTGGGCACAGAGGGTGGTGATGAATGGAGTTCAATCAGAAGAGATGGGGGTGACCGGGGGGGTCCTGCAGGGATCAATGCTTGGACCAGTCGTCTTTATTGTCTTCGTAAGTGACATTGCAGAGGGGCTAGATGGTGAGATGTGTCTCTTTGCAGATGACATGAAGATCTGCAACAAAGTTGACACCCCAGGAGGGTAGAGAAAATGAGAAGGGACCTAAGCAATCTTGAGGAGTGGTCAAGGGTGTGACAGCTAAGATTCAGTACTAAGAAATGCAAGATCATGTACTTGTGGCACAGAAATGCAGAGGAGGAGGAGAACATGATGGGTGGGAGGTACTAATGTCCACCAAACAGGAAAGGGATCTGGGAGTAATCCTATCTGATGATCTAAAGGTTATCAAACAATGTGAGAAGGCTATGAGGGGAGCCAGTGGAATGCTGGGATGCACAGGGAGAGGTATCTCCAGCAGAAGGAAGGAGTTGGTGATGCCACTGTATAGAATATTGGTGAGATCTCATCTAGAATACTATGCACAGTTCTAGAGGCCACATCTCTGGAAGAACACAGACAGAGCAGAACTGGTTCAGAGAAGGGAGATAAAATGATACTGGGGCTGCACCAAAAGTCATATGAAAGGAGACTGGAGGATCTCAATATGTATTCCCTGGAGGAGAGGAGAGAAGAGAGAGTGGGGATATGATAGAGACTTTCAAATACCTCAAGGGTGTAAATGCATAAAAATGGCATGCCCACTACACTAGCAGATCTTGTACTGATTTCTGTTTCATTATTGCCTCATTTACAATCAGTTGTAAGGTGTGTGCCATACACCCCTCACCAGGCACAGCAGTTAATTTAATAGCCTTATCTATACTGGGACCATTGTCACATATAACTAAGTGCCTCTGACAGCTTTTTATGTACAACTTACTGTATCAAGCACTTGCAGAAATTCCTTAGACAGGTTTTCAATTCTGTGGCGGTCTCTCAGGTGTTTTAATTCAAGAAGAGCACCACATCTGTTAAAGTCAGCATTAACCCAATGAGATGTTATCACCAAGTATGAGACTGCTGAAAATTAATTGGTTCAGGTGTATATGGCGAAATTTAAAGAATTAACTTCTGCAAGAACAGCTTTGATTTTTCTCCTAATTCGAGAATACATTTCAGGGATAATTTGGTTGAACTACCTTCTTGAGGGAATAATGTACCAAGGCTCCAAAACAGAAAGTAGCCATTTAAATCCAGGGTTTTCAACTATACTGAAAGGCTGCTCATCGATTGCTATCCGTTCTGCAGTTGTCTTAGTTATATTAATTGCCCGTGGGTTGTCATTTGTAAATGGCACAAAATGAGTGCTACAAGCCTCAATTGTCATGTTCTCCTTTTTAATCCTTATGGAAGGAAGCTTATATTAACTTTGTCTGCTCTGCTCATTTTTTTCTTTCTCACGCTGCATATCTGAAAATACTTCTTAGTGTTTGTTCTGCAGATGGTTAATCAGGCTTGATGTGCCATGCAATTTTATTGAGGAGACACAACTTATAAATATAGACAACTTGCACAAGCATTTTGTCTTTGAGTCATTCTCACTTTCAAGTGAGAAGTACTTCCAAACTAAGCTTTTTCTGATACATTTTCTGAGGACTGTTGGCTGTGGAAGTAATTTAAATTGCCTCAGCAGTGTTTCAGAAGATCACAGGTGTTTTATCACATGAACCACAAAGCCATAAAAAAAAAAAAAAGACACAAACTATCTGACCCCTTTTATAGGGGAGTATCTAATCGGGCCAGATGAAGTCGAAAATTGAAAAATCTGACTGGATCAACATATCGGTCAGATACCCATGCATCCCTAGTAAATAAGGTACAAAAGGTAGCATCTTTAAAAAAAAATGTTCAAGAACAAGGGGCCATGATATGAAAATAGAGGGGGGTAGACTTAGGGGTAATATGAGAAAGTATTTTTTCACGTAAAGGGTAGTGGATCCATGGAACAGCATCCTGGTAGAGATTGTAGGGGTAAAATGGTAGGGGAATTCGGAAACACATGGGATAGACATAAAGGAACTCTAGCAATAGGAAAGAGAGGGTAAGCCACAGATCATTTAGGATTAGCTGTATATGAAACAGGTAGGGAAAATGTGTAGTCTTGGTGGGCCAAGTGGTCCTTATCTGCCGTCAAATTCTATGTTTCTATGTTTCTATACTCCTGTTTATCCTTCTCCAGCTGTTTGTCTAGTAATTGGGTTCTCTGCATCCTGAAGGGGATATAGCTCCTGGCCTGCCCCTCGTCCCTCCCCCTACCCATTCCTTCCCTTTGCTCTCCAACTTCTCTGAGGGTTTGGTTTGAGGCCTGCCCCTCCTCCCTGTCTCCTTCCCCCCCTTCCTGCCCTTCCCTTCCCCCACATCTTGTTTTGTCTGCCCCTTGCTCTCATTTCTTATTAGCACTTATTACCCTTGTTTTAGATCTATGCAGCACTTAGTCATCCATGTGACCAGACTACTACTCTATTCTCCACCTGGCCTCTACCTTGCAGATTAGCAATTCCTGTGATTTCTACACTAGACGTACATCTGCTTGTACTGTTCTTCCATGATATTGTATCACTGTTTGTGTTCCATCTGTTACTCTAGAATATTCCACCATCTTCTATAGGTTTCTGTGTATTGCCTAGGTTTGCATTGTATTGTATTAGTTCCTCTTTATGTATTTGAATTGGCACTGTATGTATTTTATTCTTCCCCTGTTTTGCTCATCCAACCCTATATGTAACACACCCCCCAGGACACTTCTGGAAATGAGCTGTTTACAGCTCATGTTGTATTTCCTGGTGAAACCTTTTCAAATAAATAAATAAATTGGACTTGAGCTGCTAGCTTAATACAGATTTTATACTTGTCAGTTTCATCCTCAGTTTCATCCTCTCTGCCACTGTGTTGACACAAAGGTGTCCCTGTACTTTTGACTCCATCTGTCATGGCTTAGCAATAATGCAAAACTTAGGTAACAACAATAATAACTTTGAACAATAACAACAATAATAATGACAATGCTTTACCCAACACTCCAATAACTTATTTTTTCTTTTAGGTATACCACAGGGGTCTTTTGCTTCCTTGCAGTAGCAAAGTGAGTGAGACAATTACTTCTTCTTCTGTTGTTCACTTTTTGCTAGGGTAACATTAGGCTAATTGAAAAGCAAAAACAGAAAAATATTATTTATTTATTTCAGATCTTGGATTAACCATTTGCGCTCAGAGCTCTTTACATAGGTTCCACATTAGTACATTTAGAACAAGTAGGTGATTATACAGAGGACTGAGACAAACAAGGCACTAGAATTAGAATGAGAACATTTAGGTACATCTGGTCTTTAAACAAAGGAATGCAAAAAATACAGTGAAAACTAAAACTGGAACAAGCAAACATAGTCAGATACAGACAGGTACAGACTAAATAACTGTGCCCAACTGGGAGCCTGTTAGATTGTCAGCAAGATGAGGGGGTTAGCGCATAGAAGTGCTGGAGAGGTGGTGTGGGGGGTTAAGCCCCAAGTGCAGGGTGTCCGAGAGCGAGACAGAGAGAGAAAGATCTGTTTGGCAGAAGGGCAGATGGCAGGAGATGCCTTTGCTAGGTGCCGGCAATGGCAGACACATTGAGATTCCTGCATTAAATGGTCCTTTAGGTTCTTTTTGAAGGTCCACAAAGTGGGCAGGCTAATAATGTTCTCATGGAGGGAGCTGAATCACAATGGTGCCCAATAGGCAAAAGACATTTGTCCTTGAGATGTCCAACATTTTGGAGTTAGGAAGGACTACAGTTCTGAATTTCGGGTGGGCCTGTGATTAGTGCTGGGAATTAAGAGTTGTTGGACCTTAGTCTGGAGCTGACCAGGCAGATCTTTTTGGCCAGGAGGCAAGATTGATATTTTAAGCAACTAAAGAGTGTTAGCCAGTGAGCCTTTGCATAGAGATCACAGGTGTCAGTGTGCCCCTAAGGTGAGCCTGCAGGAATTGGTAAGGGCAGTTTTTATATGTTGGAGGACAGTATCTGTGGCAGAGCTATAAATCGGCAGTCTGTAGTCCACTATGGAACCCACTGAACTGTGGACCGCTATGCTGAGGGCTTCAGGGGTCAGGCTCTGCCTATGGCGATAAAGTAGCCCTAAGCATTTGTTGATTGCTTTAGCTGTGATGTCTATGTGGAGGGCGTAGGAGAGTGAGCTGTCTAGAGTGATTCTGAGATATTTGAAGTGATGAACACATTCAAGAGGAACACCACCCCTATCACATATTGATAGCGGGTAGTTTTTGTACTTGTTCTTAAAGCTGGTGAACAACATGTTTTTTTTTTTTTTTGTAGTTCATTATCAATTTTTGATTTTTGAACCATGACTCAACACTGGTGAAGTCATGTTGTAGCTGTTGCTCAAGAGCAGTGGGGTCAGAGCCATTAGAAAAGATAACTGCATCATCCGTATAGAGGAGGATATGGCACTGACTGGCTAGGGGGAGGCAATTCAGAAATAGGCTAAAGAGGAGGGGGCCCAGTATTGACCCCTGTGGAATGCCTGAGCACACAGGCTTGGTGTCAGAGAGAAAGGAATCTCTTCTGACTTGCTGTGAATGACAGTGTAGGTAGCTGCCGAACCATGCAACTACCTCAGGGGCAAGGCCTATGGCAGTGAGTTGGTCAATTAGGGGGGCATGGTTGACCAGGTCAAAGGCCTTTGTTAGGTCAATATAGATAGCCCTGACGAGCTGGCCAAGATCGAGGGATTTGTGGATGATGCCTGTGTATTCCAGGAGGGCTGTAGTGGTGCTATTCCCAGCCCTAAAGCCATGTTGCTCTTCGCATAGGAGCATGTGCTTGTCCAGATAATTGACAAGTTGGTCAGCAACGATTCATTCAAGGGCCTTCGAGAGTGGTGGAAGTATAGAGATGGGCCTATAGTTCCCAGGGAGGGCATGATCCCCACTCTTGTACACAGGGGTGACTGCTGCAGCTCTCCATTTTGGTAGAATACTGCGAGATGGAGTGAAAGGTTAAGGATATGAGTGAGAGGGGACAGGATTTCTTCGAGTGAGAGTGAGATTAGTTTCAGGTCAAGGTTATCCCCACTGAATCTTTCCTTCCCAAGACCTTTGCACAGATATTTCTTGGTTTCTCCAAAGGTAATATTTTTGAAGTGAAACGGGGGACGTGATGGGGATTGTATGGGTGCAGCAGGGATGGTGGGGAAGGAGAAGTTGGCTGGGAGAACATGCTGCAAGTCAGTGAAGGCACTGTTAAAAGTGTTGGCGATAGATTTAGGGTCAAGGATCTGGGAGCCATCAATGCAGAGCATGGTAGGGACTGTTTTGGGTTCTTGCCCAGTGATCTCATTTAGATTAGCCCAGAATTTGTGCCTGTCATTCCAGTTCTTGGCTATGGCATCTTTATAGTGTAAGTTTTTGGCTAATCAGATGGTCCTGGTACAGTTGTTCTTCACACATTTGTAGTTCAGGAAATCAGACTGCTTGCCAGTGGCCCTAGCTATATGCTAGAGGTGGTCTCTATTTTTCATTAGTTCAAGGGTATCAGGGCTCATCCAGGGGTTAAAGTAGTCTTTGATCTTCCACTTTTTCATGGGAGCATGGGTGTCACAGATTGTATTGAAGCAGAGGATGAAATGGTCAAGCACGTCGTCAACATCAGAAGCCTCAAAAACTGAGGACCAGTCAGCATTGATGAGATCCATCTTGAAGCGGTCAGCATGACCAGGTTTGAGAACCCTGCTGGTGATTGTTCTTGGAGGTGGTTTGCAGAAATTATTAGCCCAACTGAACATGACAGGGGAGTGGTCACTGATGCCATCTGGGAGGATGGAGGCATTAGAAGCATGCTCAGGTCAGTTGGTGAGCACCCAGTCAATCAAAGTACTAATGCACATCCTGTAGTTAGTCCTAGTGGGTGTTTCAATAAGCTGGGTAAAGTGGATAGCCTGAATTGCATCCTTGAATTGGTTAGCTTCAGGGGCAAGCCAATTAATATTGAAATCACCTAAGAGTATAACCTCAGAGCTTCGGGTTAGGCTTCCAAGACCGTCTATGATGGCATGGAGACCTTGGGCCGAGTTCTTTGGGGGATGTAGACAGATAGAATTGTAACAGTTTTATTGTGGGCCCCAAGAAGAACCTTACTGGCAAAGGTCTGGGTGAACTACCCTAGGCTGGGTAAATTCAGGACTATGCCCTGAAGGCTATCCTTAAGGTAGATTGCACAGTCACCACCTCTTTTAGATTTATGATCTTGCCTAAAGATCGAATAGTCTGGCAGACTGATGGCTCCATCAGGGATCTTGGGAGTGAGCCATGTCTCTACCACAGACAGTATGTCAGGATTATGTAGGGCTACCCAGGCTTGAAACTGTCAAACTTTACTGTCAGGCTATGGATGTTTAGTGATGCAAAGGTTATGGTGCCTGGTTTCGGTGCACTCAGCCCCTGATATAAAGGGGGTCTGGGATTAGGGTGGATGTTGTCTGAGAGCAGTATTAACAGGAGTACCAATCTGACCAGGTAACTTTTAAAGTGTTTAAGGTTAGCTTTGTGCTGTCTTTGTGGATTCATTTGAGCTACATTCTTATCAGAGAGAATGGCCAGTTTAGGCAGGACTGTGGGAGGGGGAGAATCCCTGGCCGAGCTGGATGCGTTCTAGGCCAGGTAGGCCAGGGTGTGTTGTTAGGCATGTAGTTGGCATGTGGGCCACAACTATGCACAGACATTATAGTGCTATAGATGTTGCCATGGGGTGCTCTGTGATAAGAGGGTCACCTGATTTAGGGTCATTCAGCGGCTGCAAACAGAGAGTGGGCAGGAGTATAAGAATTAGCATTAGTCTGGTTGCCATGTCCAAGATTGGAAAAGGGTGGTGGCACAGCAAGAAGGGTCTTGGGAGGGGGAGGAAAGTAAAAGAGATTAAGATGTGATGGAGCTAGGAGGGTGTCCTGGCCTTATAGGCTGCTGTGTACTCTTACAGTTTGGCGGTGGCCTAAAAAGGAAGATGTCTTTAAGGGGAGGACAGGACAAGTGTTAGGCCTAAAAGCTGCACTCTGTATCTTTAAATGGAGTTGCAATATTAGTGAGAAGGAAGGATGAAGATTGCCTAGCGGTGGTGCTGAGGGGAGGGAGAGTATTTAATAAAGGCTGGAGGTGGGGGAGGGGTGGGCATAAACATTCAAGCAGAAAGGAGACAGTAGGAGAGAAAGGAAGCAGAAGTTGGATTATTTGCAGGGCAAAGCTTACAACTATGACCTAAATGAAATCTAGCCTAAACAGAAAAAACTGTATCACTTTAAACTTAGTTTCTGATCCAGGGTAGATTATCACTGGACCTCAAAACAAAGAGAGCTGTAATACTTTAAAATCTACAAACCTGCAGCCTAAATGAACTTGCACTTCAAACTACCCTTGGAGTGCAAAATTGCTGTAAACAGGCTTAGGTTCACATTTAAATTAGGATTCACAGGACAATTTGGAGAGGCTTAAACAGTTCCACAACCAGTATGTAACATTAGCTTAAAGTCCAGAAGGAGACAGCGTAGCAAAGAAATTAACGAACTGCAGCAGCCTGTCAGCAGGCAGAGCTGATGGATTCTGACCAGTCAAGTTTCAGCACCGTACAATTTTTCTGGTGATCGGCGGGCAGTACAGTGAGGAAGGCAGCTGGAGGACAGATGAGGCCCGCCTGGTTTCTTTCTGCAGCAGAGGCACCCGTGTCAAGGGTGAAGCTTTGGTCTGGTGATTGGTGGACAGTACAGTGAGAAAGGCAGCCAGCGAAACAAAGAGGCCCACCCGTCTGCTTGCAGCAGCAGAGGCACCCGTGTCAAGGTTGAAGCTTCGGTCTGGTGATTGATGGGCAGTACAGCGAGGAAGGCAGCGGCGGACAGAAGAGGCCCGCCCAGCTGCTTGCAGCAGCAGAGGCACCCGCGTCAAGGGTGAAGTTTCAGTCTGGTGATCGGCGGGTAGTACAGTGAAGAAGGCAGCAGGCTGACAGAAGAGACAATTCGATAACCTTTCATCCATTCTCATACACATCTATTGAGTGTGCACTGTTCATCAGAACCAAATTATCCCCAGGATGGGCAACTCAAAATATTGTAGCAATAGGCTGAAATATCAGTTACTTATTATGGCAGTTTGCTTTACCTCAGATCACACTTCTATGGATCATACAAAACAATGGAAAGTTGGCTCAAATTTCCCTTTTCACAAGCTATTGTATAAAAAGTTCTACATAATAATGAATAATGTTTCAGTCACATCCTTGGAGTTATATGTAAATATAGATTTTATTTTTCCCTTTACAATATAATTAATTACCAATAACTTTCACATAAATATAAACTATTGTAAACACTGTAAAAAGCAGCACAGACATAATACAACAAAGCTTTCAGAAAACAAACACGACAAAAATTCAAAAACAATGAATAAAAATAACTAGACACAATGTACTATTTTAGCATGCTTCTGTGAATAATACCATTATTTATGTAGAAGCACTTACAAAGTCTCTTTGCATTAGTATCTTAGATTATATCTTCATATAAAACTTGTTCAAATACTTTTTTACACGCAAATGTTTTTATAACTTTGTATAGAGTTTAATAACTTCCTAGATACCCATTGTTTCAAATATTAAGACTATTTTCTATATGCAGCCCCCAGCTAAGTTCAATTAGAATATTATAAAAATATTAGAAATATTACTCAAGACAGCTAGTTAGTGGCAAGGTTTGGGAGTTCCTCTTAATTTCAGAATATTAGTAAGAATTCTTCTTTCCTTAATGACAACATTCCTTTCAGTGGCTGAATCTTGTTGTTCAAGTTTTTACTCCATACACACTCGAACCCTAGACTATGGGCTCCATCTGTTGTCAACACAGCAATGCAGACTTGCTTCTTGACTGGTATAGACGTCAAGAATTAGCTTAATCCTTTGTTCAGGTTTAGAAGGAAAATTCAAAACAATACTATGTAGCAGCAAAAATGTCCATTCCACAAGAATGAATCTTCATAGCATCATTGTTAGAGAGAAATTAATCAGTTTCCATGGAGGATGGCTTTATCACCTTTGGGCCAGAGCATTGTCCTGACATTACTTCCTGCAAATTTTACCAACTTTGATTGGATCTTGCAAATGATGTAGGAGTGGCTAGCCCCATGCTTTTAGGACAGCTCTTCTTTGCAAAGTCTAGTGGTTTGAGAACTTTTACTTTTCAAAATCATTTTCCTCCTTACATTCATATGCAACTAGATATAGACTTGAAACATATATTTTCTGAATAAGAGTAAAATGCTGTGCTGTTTGATACCAAATATCATATGGTGTCTTTACTATAAAGTCCATAATTTAAAAAGTACTTCATAAACACTCTTTCCTTGCAGATTGCTTTAAAATACTTATTTACACTTGATCTAAATTTCTTTCAGTTCAGAATCCTTTAGGAAAGTCCATTTAGTCTAAAATGTCTTTTAAAGAAAAGGAGTGCCTTTGTTCTCAGTTTCCTAGGGTGAGAGTACATCCATCAAGACTGTCAACATTTTTTAAAACAGACATTTTAAGATTGTATATTTTGACTCTGCACCAACTCACATGCATAACAATTATATTTTTGGACTTCTCATTACCTGACTTCTCCAGAGATGTGAAACACCTATATGCCTATTGTTAGACTTTAAGCACAAAACCTATTGGCAAATAACTAGCTTTCTCCAGCAGTTGCATAAATGAATCTTGGCCATTTGATAGTTTAAAATGTTCTTCATCAGCTGATGTAATTTTGTCCTGGCAGCATCAAAAATAGCTTTGCAGCAAATGAAAGTCTTTTATTCATTGGTAAAAATGCATAAAAGGTTTCTCCATTTTTTTTTTCAAACCAGCCATTTGGTGCATGGCAGTGCCATGCCATGAACTTGATATGTGGTTGATACGGTTCTCTTATCAGATTGCCTCTTGTCCTCCAAGCAGACATTTAAGAATACCCTTAATATTACTCTCTTGAATGGCTCAGTTGAGGAAACCATTCTGTTTTAACATGAGAGTCTGAGATAACCATTTTTTAAGTTACATCCAGGCAGATCATGAAGACAGATTTTAAAAGCTCTTGGAATTTAAACTAGCTGTCTTTGCATTACATCCCAGTTACATTCCCAGTCTAACAATATAATTAAACATTAATGATTAGGCATTATACAGTATAAAATAGTAACTATAAAGTATTGCAAAATAATAACATGATAATAAGATATTTTTGCAATCTGGGACTTGTCCCCACAACATGGTCCCTCTACATAAGAGCAGCAGCAGGAAAGTATCTAGGAACTATATGCCAGTCAGTCTTACTTCAGTGGTGGAGAAATTAGTGTAAACTCTATAGAAAGAAAGATTAGTAAAGTATTTTGAATCCAATGGCCGGAAAGACCACAGGAGAGGATAGTGAGCATGGCCCATCTTGACTTTAGTAACGCCTGCAACACCGTGCTACACAGGTGACTGACAAAGAAACTGAGCCACCTGGAGTGGATTCATAAAGATCATGCAGTTCAGATAAGCTATGACAGAACGTAATAAATGAAAATGATAAGAAATACAAAATCACACATACCTCCATAATGCAAAGCACCATGGGTTGTATATGTAAATCTCCACAGTATATTATTCTGGTTCAGCTTTGAAAATGATGTTTAGTATCATTTGAAAGGTCCTTTATTAGCTAATTAGATACCTCTTATGTAGCTAGCAATCTAAATTAATACATTTAAAGCGATTGTCCAACACTCAGGAAAACTTTGTAAGACATGGTAGTCACCACAAGGACAAATATCAAGTTATATTTCTTTAATTTTCTGTACACCTTTCATTTTACATCTACTCTCCTCTGGGGTCTGGCCTCAGGTAATTTTTTCTCAAATTATTTACCCAGGAGAGCAGTAATGAGGTGGAGTTAATTTATAAAACTATTAAAATATAAAGCAGCCCTACGCAGACTCTGTCTGCATTTTGCATTTGCCATGGGGGGAACAAGGCTTGTGGTTTTTGGAGACAGCATAAGTGAGGTAAGTTGTGGTGAAACCTGGTTGAACTAGTGTATTTCTTATTGAGTTAAGGGTTAATTTGAGAACAACCAGAGTAGTCCACAATTAGGGGTCATATTATAAAAATTGTCTCTAACCTTGTAGGGGTGCTAATTGTGTAGCCTGGTGCCTTAGCTACTTGATAACTGACCTCTCACAGTCAATAGTGCACCACCAGTAAGGGAGCAGTTTCTGCATAAAAACAACCACTGCCAACATGTCCCACAAATTCACTTCCCAGTGAGTGAGTGGAACAGTGAAGGAGTTGAACAGGTGACTGGCATCATAGGTAATGGCAGGCTTCAACAGAAGGACATGGAGAAGCATTGGACTTTGCTGGTTGACTATGACAAGGCATCTGTTCTCTACAATGTAAGAATCACTGCTGGGAAGGATGGAAGATCAAAGACAGACCAAAGCTGGAAATAGGAGCAACACCATATCTACGGTAGCAGTATATAAAGATTAACACAAGGCATGGGGGAGCACAAATAGAGATAACAAAAAAAGGGGAAATTAGAAACAACCTATCGGGAATAATACAAACATAACTCTAGGTATCTCTGGGAGAATAGAGGTTGAGCATGGTAGAAGTGTTGCAGTGCAGTGGTTGTGGGATGGCAGTTTTCAGCGACCATCCAGAGACTGCATTATTGCCCCTTCTGCACACACCTGGTGTGGTTGAGGGTGGAGGTCACTAGACTCTGGGCTGAGATGGCTGGTATTTAGAGGACCTCTCCCTTCACCCGGAGGCCACCAAGTCTGCCACTGTTACCTCAGAAGATGTCAGGGAGGTGGAATGACTGGACTTTGGTGGGCACTGGAAGGGTGAAGGTGGTGGGACAGAGGCACATTCCTCAACTGGTACCACTACAAACCTCCTATGTCATTCTGATGGGTGAGGACTGCCAGAAGAAAGCACCCACAGTAGTGATCAAAGAGAATGTGGAGGCCCTCCATAGTGGAGACCCTCAAAGAGGGTGGTAGAGGACCCCAGAGAAGGAGGAAACAACTTAAGGTGGGGGACTCAATTGTGAGGGGGTTAGATTTGGGAATAAGAATGGGAGGAGAGGCAGGTTAGGTGCCTACCCAGTGCCATGGCCCTGAGGGGTGGGTAGCCAATCCTCAGGATTGCTAGGGCAGCAGGATGGGAGACTGAGCTGGATGTCATTGTCTACCTAAGGACTAATGACCTGGCTAGGGCTGAGGCTGGAATAGTGCAGAGAGAGAGAGAGAGAGAGAGAGAGTTAAGGGAGCTGGGAAGGGATTTTAGACAGGTAGCTCACTAAGTAGATTTTGCAGAGATCCTGCCTGTCTATGACAGGGGATAGGAGAGGGAACTCTGTAGTAGGAGCTTCAACTCATGGCTGAAGAAATGGTGCAGAGAGGAAAGGTTCGACTACCATGGGGATTAGGAGCACACCTGGGAGGATAAGAGCCTATATAAGGGTGAAAGCCTACATCTATCTGGGAGGGGAACCACAGTCCTCAGTGTACGGTTTAAATGTTACTTTGATGAACATTTAAACTAGGCAAGGGGTGGCAGAAGGAACTGGAAGTCAGAAAGTGTTCCCCCATAGGCTGAAGTAGAGAGTAAGGTGAGGCAAGAGGACAGGAATCTCCCAGGGTGCATATTAATAAAGGGAATATGGTGGTACATATAAAGGGGAAAGGAATGGGAGCATTACAATGAGAGGGGATGGTGGGAGGGCAAAAAGGAAAAAAGGGGAACAACAAGTAGAGTAAAAACAAAATCTGAAAGGCTATGTGTGCAAATGTTAGAAGTCTAGGAAATAAGATTCCAGACCCAGAGGCCATCATGGAAGAGGCTGACTTGGAGATTGTGGCCATAACTGAATCATGGTGCACTGAAAACCATGACTGGGACATGGACATACCAGGCTATACTTTGCTCAGGAAGGACCAGGTGAGAAGGAAAGGAAGGTGTGTGGTGCTTCATGTTAGGAAAAACATAAAAGGCACAGAGATACAGGGAATACAGGGGGAAGCAGAGGTATTGTGAGTCACCCTGGTGACAGGGAATGGAGTCACTATTCACACTGAACTGATCTGCAGCCCTCCAGCAGAGGTGGACGAATTGGATAAGGTACTGGTGGTAGCCACTGGCAAGATGGCAGAAAAGGGGCAGGTGCTACTTGTAGAGGACTTCAGCCTGCCAGACATGGCTTGGAGCCTCCCAGTAGTGGCTTCAGCTAGAAGCAGGGACATCCTGGACTATTTGTAGGGGGCATTCCTCTGGTAACTAGTCTATGAATCCACTTGAGATGGGGAAATACTGGACCTGGTAGTCACTATTGGGGACAGTACTGCAGATGTCAAGGTAGGAGGCCACTTGTAAGCATAGAAACATAAAGATTGTTGACAGATAAAGACCACCAGGCCCATCCAGTCTGCCCAATTTTCCTTCCTTAATTGGCAGCTGATGTCCCTATATGGTCATCAGCTTTAGCCTCTTCTTCCCACATCTTGGGTTCCCTTATGCCTATTCCATGCACATTTAAATCCTCCCACTGTTGATGCTCCCACTACCTCCTGGGCTAGGTTATTCCATGCATCCACCACCCTTTCTGTGAAAAAGAACTTCCGCACATTTCTCCTTATCTTGCTCCCTTCCAATTTCATATTGTGCTTCCTTGTTCTCATGCCCTTCCTATATTGAAAGGTGTCTCCCTCTTGCACCTTGTTTATGCCCTTAAGATACTTGAAAGTTTCTATCCTATCCCTCAGCTCCATCCATTCTTCCAGTGTATAGGTATAGAGGTACTTCAGTCTCTCCCCGTATGACTTCTGGTATAAGCCCTGCACTAGCTTTGTCACTCTTCTCTGGACCGTATCCATGTCCATCCAAAGACACAGTCTCCAGAACTGTACACAGAATTCCAGATGAGGCCTCACCAGTCTTTTGTATAGTAGTATCACCACCTCTGTTCCTGAGCTAGTGATGCCCCCTTCCTATGCACCCTAACATGACACTGGCCTTCCCTACAGCCTTTGTAATCTGCTTGGTTATCTTTAGGTCATCTGAGATAATAATCCCCAAATGTCTTTCTTCCCTGGTAACTGTCAGTAAGTCCCCCCCAAAATCCTGTAGCTCTCCCAAGGGTTTCTCCAGCTCTGGTGCATGAATTTGCACTTCTTCACACTGAACCTGAGTTGCCACTCTTTGGACCATTTTTCCACTTTATCTAGGTCACCGCTCATTCTCTCCACCCTATCAGGATTGTCTACCCTGTTGCAGATCTTGGTGTCATCTGCAAACAGGCAAACATTCCCTTCCAGTCCCTGTGCAATGTTGCTAATGAAGACATTAAAAAGGACTGGCCCCAGGACTGATTCCTGAGGTACCTCACTGATGACTCCCCTTTCCTCAGGCTGGATCCCATTTACCACCACACTCTGCTTTCTATCCTCTAACCAGTTTCTAACCCATTTTTCCATCTTGTGTCCCATATCCAGACTTACCAATTTGTTCAACTGAATCCTTTTTTTTTTTTACTTGTTATTTGTATATCTACCTCCTTGGCTGGGGGTGTACCTATGGTTCCCCATCAGTCTTTTGACCTCGGTGCCCCACTGGCCACAGCTCCCATTCTCAACCTCTTTCCCCCTACACACAACCCAGGCCTCTACCCAGCAGGTATGTACCTTGCTCACTGGGGAATTCCTGGTGAGCCAGGCTGGAAGGGAGAATCCTGGTGAGTCCAGTGTGGTGCCATGGGCTGACACCTCATGTGCACAAGAGGATTTTCCTTTTCGCTCTTTGTCCTCCTCCTCCTCCCTCCTTCTCAATGCCAGCAATATGTGGGTGACATTTAGGACATTGCAGAGTGGGCGCTCACACACTGCACGTCCAACACCTGCCCTGCCATCCCAAATGCTCCATGCCACTGCGCACTGCCCACATTCCACCACCAGGAGCCAGTGCAGCAGTGACTCTTGTCCCCCACCCTCCCCAGGAGAGTTGTCCCCTGGATGCTCAATCCTCTCCTCCCTGGCTGACCCCCTGCAACCCAAGCTTGCTCCCGATCCCAGGTCGCTGGTGTGGTTCGAGGTGGGGTGTCCTGTGCCTCAGCTCTCTGTGCCACTGGTGCGGCTTTCAACTGTATCCTATGTGGAATGGTGTCAATGGCCTTGCTTAAATCAAGGTAGGTAACATCCACCACTCCTCCCAGGTCCACCTCCTTTGTTGCCAAGTCAAAAAAGTCTATTAGATTTATTTGACATTATCTTCCTGCAGTGAATCCATGCTGCCTCTCGTTCTGCACTCTGGTGGATTCCAAGTCTTCCACAATCCTTTCATTTAGTGATGCCTCCATTATTTTCCCTACTATTAAGGTTAGGCTGACAAGCCTGTAATTTACCGCCTCCTCCCTGCTACCACTTTTGTGTAGGGGGACCACATGTGCCTTCCTCATGTCTTCTGGAACCACCCCTGTGTGGAGTGACTAACTGAACATTGCTGCCAGTGGCGCTGCTAGCTCCATCCTTAGTTCCCTCAATATCCTGGAATGTATGCCATCTGGTCCCATTGCTTTGTCTACTGTTAGTTTTGTGAGGTGCTGTAGGACTCTATCTTCTGTAAATGAACTGGTGTCCACCTCCCTCCCTAGTATGTTTTTGGTACCTAGCTGTGGCCTCTGTCCCTCCCCTTCCTCAGTAAATACCGAACAGAAGTATCTGCTCAACACTGATGCCTTTTCCTGGTCCCCTCCACGCACTCCCCCTCTTCCCCTCCAAGCCTTACAATCCCCCCTTAGATTTCCTTCTTTCACTGATGTACCTATAGAATATTTTATCCCCTCTCTTCACTGTCTGTGCCAATCTTTCCTCTGTTTGTGCCTTTGCACTCCTAACAGCTTTCAATGCTTCCTTCTGACAATTTAGGTACATTACCCTATCCTCTTCTTTCTGTGTCCCCTTATACTTTCTGAACACCACCCTCTTGGTCCTAACCTTCTCTGCTACCTCTCTTGAGAACCATATATGTTTCTTCCTTCCTTTCTCTTTGTTTATGGGCCTAATTTGTCACCTCCACTATTTCTCCTTTTATGTTTGCCCACTGATCCTCAACCCCCCCCCCCCGCATCTCTCATTTCCTTTCCAGGGCTTCTTTGATAGCCATTCCCATCCTAGCAAAAGTCTGCCACCCTGAAATCTAAAACCCCTTGCCTTTGTGTGGCTGGACTGTGACCCTGTACCTATGTTAAACAACAGTGTGTGGTGGTCGCTGGCCCCGAGGAGACCTTCCACCTGTACTTCTGTGATTCTGTCCCCACTGGTCAGGACGAGATCCAGAATTGCCCTGTCCCTGGTGGGTTCTTTCACTAAATGACTGAGGCCTACCCCCTGCAGGGAGTCCAAAATGTCATGGCTCCTGGCTTTTGCCACCCTTGGGATGAACCAGTCCACATCTGGCATATTGAAATCACCATCTCCTTCTTCTGAGCTGGGGGTCTATAGATCACCCCCATTCAAACTGCTGTGCCATTGCCTGGCTCAAGGGTGACACACAGTGCCTCTGACTCCTCTTGTCTACCCTGTACAGCAGTAGCTTTAATGTCTCCCTGTCGACCAGACTTGGTGCTTCCTCCCAGGTCCATCTCTGCAATCATTGCCTCCAAATCTGGGATTTTATTACCCAGGCTGCAGGCATTTGTATACATTGCCTTCCATTTTTTGCTGCCTTTTGAACTTCTATTTCCACAACTGCCCACTGGTTTCTTCCCTCTAACTTTGGCTTCCTTCGCTTGCTGTCTCCCTTTGTCTGCCATATCCTTCAGAACTTGATTAGGCATGTCTGCTGCCATTTTACCTATTTGATTTCTCCTTCGGTCTGTTCTAACCTGTGGGGGTGGACTGCTTGAGACTCCCTGTTCCTGGAAGACACTTTACCTCCCTTTCTAGATCACCACCTGTGCCCAAGTCCATTCTCCTAACCACTGAGTCCCCCACCAGGAGTAGCTTCCTCCTCCTCCTCCTCCTCTGTGGTCTTTTGCCTTCCACTCCTGGGTCTCCCTCCTGGAGGACTCTCCCACCCTCCCTGGTCACAACCTTGTGTTCCCATATGGGAATCTCCCATGCCTCAAAAACTGCATATGAGTTATTGAGTTGGACAGGATGGGGGATGTGCTTTCATAGTACCTCTCTCAGTTTCCCCAAGCCCACTGTATTTCATTCAGCCCCTGCCTAGCTAACCTTTGTGGCAGTGGTTGGAGACATGGAGGTCTCTGGGTGAGAGTGATGGTTGCCAGTACTCCTGCCAGCTCAGCCCACAGATTGGCCACCTCTGCTCTCAGCCCAGAGGTGCCTGCATATGGGGCAGCACCACAACACCCAGAACATTTTCCTGAAGACTGCTTCTCCACACCCACTGCATTGCAGCACTCTCTGCATCTTTCTGCACTTGTATCTATCCCCTTCTTTTTGATATGTGTCCCTTCAGCTGGTAACTATTGCACCCTGTGTTCTCTGATTAGCCCTCTAACACAAACCCGATTTCCAAAAGTATTTTTTTCTTCCAATCTATGCTCTTCTTGCTCTCTTTCTTTCCCCTTACTCCATCTCTGAGACTCTCTTTTCTGCTCCTTTTGCAAGGACTTGCCTTATGAATGGGCTACCCTTCAATTGCTCTGCTAGATTAACAGTATATCAGAGGCTGTTTTAACCCACCTTGATTAGTCCTGTCCTGTGTATTGGCAGGAAGTTTTACTCTATCAGAGGTCTTCAAAGGTAGATGAGCCCAGGGTGTGTGAGGTGGGGGGGAGGGCAGGCGATTCCAGTCTCCGAGTACCCCCTGAGGACAGAAAAACAATCAGTCCACTATTGTCTGTATGCCCTGTAATGTGATGCCTGTACTTCCTGCTGCTTATGGTACAGACTCAACCAATTACAAACAGCCAGAAACTTACCAGCAAACAAAAGCCCCTACTGCTGCCCAAACAAAATGGCTAAGCCCTCTGAATTTCAGTTAGAAAAACACACAGCAATTTAAACAAAGTTAATACCTTGTAATGTGATAACTGCACTTCTTGCTGCTTATGGTACAGTCTTAGCCAATCGCAGTCTTAACCAGTTATAAACAGTCAGAAACTTACCAGCAAACAGAAGCCCCTACTGCAGTAAGGAGAGCTGGGGGAACACTGGGATGCATAGGGAAAGGAATCACCAGTAGGAAACAGGAAGTTGTTATCCCTCTGTACAGACAGTTGGTGAGATCCCATCTGGAGTACTATGTGCAGTTCTGTAGACCCCATCTCTGCAAGGAGATAGACAGGAAGGAGGTGGTCCAGAAGAGGGCAACTAAAATAGTGCAGGGTCTGCAACATAAATCATATGAAGAGAGACTAAGAGAGCTTAATATATATATATACCCTTGAAGAAAGGAAGGAAGGAGGCATAATGGAAACTTTCAAATAACGCAAGTAAATCAACAAAGTCCAAGAGAAGAACATCTTTCAGAAAAAGAGATGTGCAAGAACAAGGGGGCACAATTTAAAGATAGGGGAGATGGCTCGGGGGCAATGTGAGGAAATATTTTTTCAAGGAGAGAGTGGTGGACACATGGAACCGCCTTCCTGAGGAGGTTGTGGGGTAAAAAACAGTGGGAGAATTCAAGAATGCATGGAACAGCCATAAGGCAATTATTGTGGTGGGTAGGAGAAAGTAGGCTGTTGGTTAACTAGAATCTGTAGCTTATCCAGTAGGTAGGGAAATGGGCAGAATGAGTGGGCCAAGCAGTCCTTATCTGCCATCAAAGTCTATGTTTCTATGTTACTGCTGCCCAAACAAAACAGCTAAACCCACTGAATTTTGGGGACCAGTGATCACCATATGGTGTGGTTCAATATAAGGATGGCTGAGGAATTGAACCACACAAGGGCAAGGGTCCTGGACTTCAGGAGGGCAGATTTAAAAAAGATGGGTGAATGCCTCATGGATGACCTAGCAGGGTGGATGACCTGGGTGGGGAGGAGGAACAGTGGGAGAAGATAAAAGGGAACATAGTAAAGGCGACAAACCTCTGTGTCAAACAAGTGAGCAAAAACAAGGGGAAAAAGAGACCACTATGGTTCTCAAAAGAGGTATCTGAAAAGGTAAACACTAAATGGGTAGCATTCAGAAGATGTAAGGAGACACAGACAGTGGAGAAAAGGGAGGTATATTGGGGGAAACAGAGGGAAGCAGGGAAAGCAGTAAGGATTGCAAAGGCACAAACTAAAGAGAAAATAGCCCAGGAGGTAACAAAAGAGGACAAGACATCTTTTAGGTATGTAAGTGAAAAGAAGAAGACCAGGGGTGGGATTGTACGATTGAAAGGGAATGAAAGGATGACTGTGCAGAGGGGCACCTGGAAAAGGCAGACATCTTGAAGAAAAACTTTTGTTCAATGTCCACAGAGGAAGGAGGAGGGGAGGGGCCACAAAAAAGTAACAAAAGCTTTGTAGAGAGGGAGATAGACACCACTAGTCCTTTTTAAGAGGTGAGAGTCCTGAAGAGACTTGCTAATCTGAAGGTGGGCAAAGCAATGTGGCAAAATAGGGTGCATCCAATTGTACTGAGGGAGCTCAGGGAAATACTGGCTGTACCTCTGACAGTTCTATTTAACAGTTCACAGGAAAGAGGAAACAGGAATGGCTCCTGAGGACTGGAGGAGGCTGGATGTAGTCTCACTACATAAAAGTAGTTGCAGGGAGAGGGCTAGCAATTATAGGCCAGTCAGCCAGACATCAGTGGTGGGAAAGTTAAAGGAAACACTGCTAAATGAAAGGATTGTGGAATATTTTGAATCCAGTGGGTTACAAGACCCAAGACAGCATGGTTTCATAGGAGGGAGGTTATGTCAAATGAGTCTGATAGATTTCTGTGACTGAGTGAGCAAGGAATTAGTTCAGGGTGGAGTAGTGGATGTGGCTTACCTAGATTTCAGTAAGGCAGTCAACAACATCCTACACAGGAAACTACTAAGCAGGTTAGATATCGTAGGAGTAAGTCCAAAGGTGATAAACTGGATAAGAAATTGGTTAGGGGATAGGCAACAGAGGGTGGTGGTAAATTGAGTTCACTCAAAGGAAGGGAGGATGACCAGCAGGTTGCCTCAGGGATCAGTGCTGGGATTGGTCCCCCTTACTGTCTTTATAAGTGATATTACAGAGGATTTGGAAGGAAGGCCTGCTTCTTTAAGGATACATAGATACATAGACAGTGTCGGCAGATAAGGGCCTATGGCCCACCCAGTCTGCCCATTTGAGCTTGTAAGTTCAGTTTGTTTTCCTAGAAGTCTGTTTCCCCTTACCCCTGACCTCTAGAATTCCTTTATGTCTATCCCATGCATTCTTAAATCCTGTGATTGTTTCAGCCCCCACCACTTCCTCTAGCAGGGTGTTCCACTTGTCCACCACCCATTCTGTGAAGAAATTCTTTCTCATGTTTCCTCTGAATCGTCCCTCCTCCAACTTCATCCCATGCCCTCTAGTCCTGGAACATCTTTTTCGCTTAAAAATAGTGTTTTCCTGCACCCTGTTCCTCCCTGTAAGATACTTGTATGTCTCTATCATATCCCCTCTCCTCCTCTCCTCCAGGGAGTACATGTTCAGTTCCTTCAACCTGTCTTCATAGGACTTGTGATGCAATCCATGCACCATCTTTGTTGCCCTCCTCTGAACCTTCTCTACCCTGTTTATGTCCTTACGTAGGTATGGTCTCCAGAACTGTACACTGTACTCCAGGTGGGGCCTCACTAGTGTCTTGGCAGCGGAATTATGACCTCCTTCCTGCTGGTGATGCCCTGCCTATACATCCCAGCATCCTATTTGCTTTACCTGCTGCCTTGTCACACTGTTTCCCTACCTTGAGGTCATCAGAGATGATAACCCCAAGATCCCTTTCCTGCTTGGTGCATGCTATATCCTCACCCCCAACTGATATATTGTGCCAGGGTTTTGTGCCCCATATGCATTATCTTGCACTTCTTTGCATTGAATTTCAACTGCCAAACCCTGACCATTCTTCAAGTTTCTGCAGGTCGCTTCTCATTCTGTCTACACCTCTGGTGTGTCTACTCTGTTACAGAGCTTTGTGTCATCAGCGAACAGTGAAATTCTGCCTTCTAGATCCCGCGCAATGTCACTGATGAAGATGTTGAATAGGACCGGTCCCAGCACTGATCCCTGTGGTACCCCACTGGTCACTCTTCCCTCTGTGGAGTGACAGCCATTTACCACCACCCTCTATGTCCTGCCACCCAGCCAGTTACCTACCCACCACACTACTGTCCTGCCCACACCCATATTCCCCAGTTTGTGTAATAGTCTTCTATGTGGCACAGTGTCAAAGGCATTGCTGAAGTCCAGATAGGATGATACCAACATTGCAATGGGGTGGATTCTGTGGGGGGGGTGGAAAGATAAGCATAGACATGAGAAAACTAGAGGAGCGGTCAAGGATATGGCAGCTGGGTTTCAGTGCAAAAAAGTACAAAATAATGCACTTAGGGCACAGAAACCCAGAGACAGAGTACAAAATTGGTGGAGTGGTATTGATGACCACCAAACAAAAAAGAGACCTGGGGTAATCGTATCGGATGATCTAAAGGTGGCCAGGTAATGCAACAAGGCCTGTAAGGAGGGCAAGCGGGGTGCTGGGATGCTCAGGGAAGGGTATAACCAGCAGAAAAAGGGAGGTGGTGTTGCCTCTGTATAGATCACTGGTAAGACCTCCCATAGAGTATTATGTCTGGTTCTGGAGACTACATCTCAGAAAGGACATTGACAGAGTGGAGGTGGTCCAGAGGAAGGCAACTAAAATGGTGCAGGGTCTTCATTAAAAACCCTATGAGGAAAGACTAAAATAACCTTATTATGTACACCCTGGAACAGAGTAGGGAGAGAGGAGATATGATAGAGACCTTTAAATACCTCACAGGGGTCAGTAAGTTAGAGGAGAGGAGTATTTTTCAGAAGAAAAGCTGTTCTAGAACAAGGGGACATGCTATAAAGCTGGAGGGGGTAGATTCAGGAGAGATGTGAGGAAGTACTTCTTCACTGAAAGAATGGTGGATTCCTGGAACAGCCTTCCAGCTGAAGTGGTGGGCTTGAAAACAGTGGTGGGGGTCAAAAATGTATAGGATAAGCACAAGGGAATCACAGTGGAAAGGAAGGGGGTGGAGAAAGAGCTATAGATTGGGCATGGTCTGCAGTAATAGTGTAGGTAGGGAGTAAGGGGCTGACTGGATGGTTCAAGTGGTCCTTATCTGCCTTCAGATTCTATGTTTCTACATTTTTATGTAAAAGAAAATATTATTTGCATTAGCCAACGCTTGTTTTAGACAGACAACATATGTCTTAATTATTGGAGACAGAAAGGAAAGCTCTTAGCAAACTAATGACAGATCAGGAAATTTTAGAATTAATTTGCACTACTGGCTGGAAGAGCTGAGAGGAGAGGCTAGAGCAGCTTTCTTTCACTAAACAAGGTATTTTATGTAATACAGCACTTAATGTGGCTGTGTGAGTAAGTAGGCAGAATTAAGTCCTTTTGTGTCTGTATTTTGAGGGCAGTTCTTTAAATTTCTTTAACTTTCATTAGTTAGTGTGGGTTAACTACCTCGGAGAATACTGCAGTCTCTTATGGGTTAAGTGTTTACAGTAGTGATACCCTATGGCACAGGTATGTGACTGAGGGAGGAGTGGAAGTAGGCTAACAAGAGACATTAGATTTAAGCACAATGCCTGCAAGCATCCCTAAGTATTAGTAGTGTTCCCCATTCATTAAATTGGTATGGTGGGCCACCATGTTATTTAAATTGTCTGCCTCTCATTTTCTTTTGCCACCACCTCTTTAACTGCTACTGCCATGCTTAATAGTGAACTGTCATTTTAAATGAATCAGGACTTACGCTCAGAGTTCGAGCATGCCTGCAGAATCAAGACATGTGCTCGGATGTGATGTGTGCATCTCTGTGAGAAATAAAACCTATCCTCTGAGACAGGGAACCAGCATGTCAGGTGACCAGGGAAGCTAAGTCCTAGCAAGTTTACACACCCGCCATTCATAAGGCATCATGTGAAGGAGCTCGGAGGCAGGCAGGCAGGCTCACTAGTAGGTGTGAAACCAGAGCCAATGAAAGAGGCAATTATGCAATGGACAGCCTAGCAGACCTATGAGTAGAGCAGCTCCTGTACTGGTAAGTCAATATCCTGTAGTCTGCTGCCACTTGAGGGTCTGCTTCTAGACTGTGCAGCTTGAGCTGTGCAGTTGCTGCTAGGTGCATGTAGAGACACTGCATCTTCTTCTAGCTGTGACTGTAGAAACAATCTTTAGGGGCAAAAAAAAAATAACTAGATAGTTTAGAAAAGGAAGAATTAAAGAAACAAAATATTTTTTTGAAAAAGCTGAACTGCAGCTTTTCTCTGCATATGTGTGTGTGTGTGTGGGGAGGGGGAGAGATTGCAGCAGTCTCAGCCTAGACCACCCAGGTAGCTCTGACCAAATGCTGTTAGAGAGGCTAGATAGAGAAAAAAAAACATAAAATTGAGTGTGCCTGTCAGAAAAGATACCAGATCATCTTAATCTTGGAAAAAAAATTGGGTGTAACAGCTAGTAGATGTTGTGTTGGGGACTCGGAGAAGACCCTCTCACAAGGGATCAAGCCTGGTGTTGATGAACACTTGTTGTATTGTCTGCTAAGCTGCCACTGTATTACAAATTATATTTGGGGGAAAAAATAAGAACTTGAACAATTAGGAAGCGAATTAGATAGAAAAAATATTTTAGGAAGTCTTAGCCTAGGCCACCCAGGCAGTTCTGCTAGATGCAGATAGAAAAGGCTGCAGAGGAAAAAAAATAAAATTAGTCTACCTTTCACTAATTTACATTGCAAATATTACCTGCTTGCAGATTCCTTCTAATCTGGGAAAAAACTGAGTGTTACTTTAATTTGCTACAGCCAATTGCTGTTGTGGTGAGGAAACTCTCTCACAGGGGATCAAGCCAGGTGTTAAAAAAAATAATATTCAACTAACTGAAAAGGACTAATTTGATTTAGTTACAAGCAGCCAGTGAGCCTCAGTCATTATTCTGTTATAATACATGGTTAGGGCTTACTGTTGATGAAAACCGGTAGCTTTCTAAATCTTGTTGCAGGGCAGTTCAAAGGTCAAAAAAGTTGTTGCACTATCGACATGACATCAGAACGATAGTACAACAGCTTTTAGCTTTGAACTGCCTAATGATTGGCTCATGCCAACAAGCTCAACATAATAAAATACTGGAAACATGGCGGCGGCAGTTTAGCGAGCAGCAAGTAGAGGACTCTGCCCATTTTGACACGAGGAGCTACCTTCGCTCCGTGTCACAAAAGTGTTTTTTTTTGATTTTAGAAAGTACTAGTGGCCCCACCAGAGCGAGCAGAAGTGGCGACAAGTGAAACAAGTGCCAGCGGGAGCAGGGAGAAGCAGAAGCGAGTGGCAGGAAGAGTGGGACAAATTTGAAGGGAGTGGGAGCAGGAAGATGCTCGAGTGAGAAACATGACGGTAAAACAAGCCAGCAACAGAAACAAAAAAATATTCATCAACAATAAGCCCAAATCCATATACTATATAAAACAGTGGATGGTCACCCATCCACAACTAAGGCTGTTTCACTCTCGGGAGTTGATGACATCAGAGAGACCTCTCGAGCTTTACTCTCGAGGTCTCAATGAAGTCATCAACTTCCTCGAGGGAAACACAGCCTTGTTGTGGATAGGTGACCATCCACTATTCTATATGTGCTGTGCCACACCCTTCCTAACCATCCTGTTGTGGTCTTGGTTTTAAAAAAGAAAATAATTTGTGTCTAAGAAAAGAAAGCTTGGGCTTGATGCAGTGCCATCCCAGGACCTGCCCTGTCAATATAAACATGTTCCTTCCTATTGTGAAGTGTTGCTTTCATCCCAGCATCTCACTTATCACTTAAATAAGACTAAATCATTTGTGAGAAAAGAACGCATGGGGTTCCACACAGTGCCACCACTGGGCGTGCCCTGTTAGTAAGGGTGTGTTCCTAGAATGAAGTGTTGTCTTTCTCCCACCATCTTACCAATCATTTAAAATGGATTAAATCATTTGTGTGAGAAAATAAAGCCCAGGGTTCAATGCAGTGCCACCCCTGGACCTGCCCTGCCAGTAACGCATGTTGAGGATTGTTGTTCTTCCAGCATCTCTCCTATCACTTAAAAATAAATTTATACTGTAAGTGAGACAAAGCCTAGGGTTTGATGCAGAGTGCCACCCATGGACCTGCCCTTCCAGTAAAGGCGTGTTCCTAGTGTCAAGTGTTACTCTCCTTCTAACATCTCTCCTATTATTTAAAACTGATTAAATAATTTGTGTTTGAGAAAAGAAAGCTTGGGCTTGACACAGTGCCATCCCATGACCTGCCCTGTCAATATAAGCATGTTCCTTCCTAGTGTGAAGTGTTGCTATCCTCCCAGCATCTCTCATCACTTTAAGAAATAAGTTGTGTGAGAAAAGAAAGTCTGGTGTTCGACACAGTGCCACTCCTGGACCTGGCATGTCAATATAAGCATTTTTCTTCCTAGTGTAAAGTGTTGATATCCTCCCAGCATCTCCCCTATCACTTTAAGAAATAAGTTGTGTGAGAAAAGAAAGCCTGGGGTTCGACACAGTGCCACTCCTGGACCTGCCAGCCAGTAAAAGCATGTTATTTCCTAGTGTGAAGTGTTGCTTTTCTTCTAATATCTCTCCTATCACTTTAAGAAATAATTTGTGCATGAGAAAAGAAAGCAGGCCTTGTATTCTCCCTCAGTTGCTAGTGGGCATCAGAATATTTTCCAAGGGCTAGCCTACATGTGTAGCTCAGCTTCATTTCACAATCTGTCAACAACAGCAAACATTTTTAAAAAATAGGGGCCTTGTGTGTCACCTGCCATTGAAGGCATCAGCTGTATTTTGTAAGGGGCAGCCTACACAATTGTGTATCTGCATTTTGACATAGCTGCAGAAAAAGGTCAGCTTTATTTTGTAAGGGAAGCCTACACAGCTGTGTAGCTGCATTTTCACTTATCTGAAAAAAAATTGGGGGCCTTGTATGCCACCAGCCAGTGAAGTCATCAGATTTATTTTGTAAGGGGCAGCCTACACAGTTGTGTAGCTGCATTTCCACTTACTGTATCTTGAAATAATATTTAGGTGTCTTGAGTGCCACCTGTCAGTGAAGTCATCAGGTAAGGGGCAGTCATGCACTTCAGGTAGCTGCATTTAAGTCTGTTTAGAAAAAAAAAAAGAATGTAGGTGCCTAATTGCTGTGTGCCACCACTTCATTTGCCACTGAAGGCAGACTTCTATTTAATTAGTTTCTGTAGTCTTTATCACTACCCAACTCTCTAAGTCAGGCAACCAGGATTACCAAGCTTTATTTGAGCATCAACTAAACAGGCTACAACAAACTTAGAAAAAAGATCTGTATTGCAATATGCTACGATACAGAAACTAAGAAGCATCAGTTTCAAATTAACTCAGAAACAGAAACATTCTGATGATCAAGATGCTGCATCAGAGACTGCAACACTAGTCACACCAGATATCATCATCCAGGAGACTTCCAGCAACTTGTGTAACAAAAATATAAACACCTTTCGGCACAGAGTGACTGGTTTTAATACTGGCTGGCTTTACAAATACAGCTGGCTTCAGTATAAATAAAACAATGGAATGTTTTGTGCATGTTGCATAAAACATAAACAGACACCCAAATCAGGAACAGTATGGGTAATGACTGGGTGCAAAACATTCAGAGAAGATGCTATAAAGAGGTATCAGAGCAATACTGTTCATGTAGTTGCTGCTGAACTAGAAGTAGTAAAATGCTTTATTTTATACAGGATAGAACAATTCTGTGTAACTGCAGCACTGGTGTCAGTGAGAAAGGGCCTTGCTGTGTATGCTGTCACTCTGTGCTGCTTAACTAGAAGTTAATAGCAGGATTTCAGCTGGAAAAGGTGGCATAGAGCTGGCAATGCAGCAGGCTCTGACCTTGGATCAAGAAACTTTTGATGTATACTTTTGTTGCATGTACTGGCTAATAAGAAACAAAATCTAGCCAGAGCTGATATGGCTACAGCGGAGGGAATTTGGGTAAAAATATTGAAAATTACCAAAATTATGAGCCTGCTTTTGCAAAATGTAATGTAGACTCAAACATTTGTTTTGTTTCTTTCTTTGTTTATTTGAATTTTGGTAACTGGGTAGGCCTACTGAGACAAGACAGTCCCTTTTTCATGGCCGACCCAGACATGAAACAAGATAGTATATAATAACATTGTACAGGTGTGCAGACTAAACACCAACTTAGATGCAATAGAGGACTAATATATGTAAAGTGCAAGGTAACGTTGTGCTGGTATTCAGGATAAACTATGTCTTAACACCTTACAGTAGTTTACAGTTTCATGTTCAGTGCAAATGGACAGAAGCATTGAAACAATGGTACAGCATCTTAATGGAACAAAAGGATAAGTGCATAATAACAGATTCACAATTGGAGGTAATCTCTGGATTGATTCAAGAGAACAGAGGAAAAGTACAGAAAGTAAAGAAAGAGGGTGGTCCTATACTGAGGCAGGAAAAATTAGTGAAAACAGGAGGCAGGTGGAGAGATGAGGAGGTATCGAGATAGACTGAGCTTGAAATGTGTGAGTGAGGTGGAGCCAGCCAGGGATTGGGTAAAACCAGTAGGAGGAAGGCCGTGATCATAAATGTGTAGATTACTTTTGTGACCAGTAAGGTTGCTTAGACAGAGGAGTGTATAACAATGCACTAGTTTAAACACAAGGCACATGGTAGTGTATGGGAATTTTCTCTCTAGGGAAGCCCAATTCAAGGATGAGAGAGCCTTGCAGTGATGTAGACAGGGGTTGGAGCCAAGTGCAAAGCATGCTATCCTCAAGTAAAGTTGATTAATGCATGAGAAAATGAAGGCTTGTGCCTGGTGGAGCAATGGGGCATCATATGCAAGTAGAGGGAGAAGAGTGGTCATTGCGATTTTTTGACAAGAGGCCGTAGACAGGAGGGGACAAATACAGTATAGCAGACCTAGCTGTTGATTGTTTTCGTTAGTACATTGACATGATTCTCATAGGTGAGTGTGTGATCAAGGGTGACCCCCAGCTATGTAAAACAAGTTACATGCTCCAGGGTGCTGCTATCCTTTGATCGGATCATGAGGGGGTGCTGAGACAGGGGCACTGCCCTGGGGTTATGGAACAGCATGTTCTTGGTCTTCATTGTGTAGAAGACCAAGTGTTTTTTGATGTATCATCCCTCTAGGGCATTTAAATCAGTCTCCAGATTCTTGTTGATCCAATCCAGATCAGAGGAAGAGCAGTAG
This sequence comes from Neoceratodus forsteri, assembly GCA_016271365.2. Classification (NCBI taxonomy): domain Eukaryota; kingdom Metazoa; phylum Chordata; order Ceratodontiformes; family Ceratodontidae; genus Neoceratodus; species Neoceratodus forsteri. The sequence goes on along the minus strand of CM057451.1, from coordinate 695,738,510 downwards.
ACTATGGCATTATCAGCATAAATATGAACTGTGCCACCTCCACAGTTGAGTGGCAGATCATTTATAAATAGTGAGAATAAAAGCAGCCCTAGTATGGAGCACTGCGGAACACCATACTGGATCTGTCTGAGCTCTGAGAGGGCCTCTGACCATTTGACTTTTTTGGAGTGGTTAGAGAGGTACTTACGGAGCCGTGCCTGGGCACTAAGATCAAAGCCCAGTGAGTGGAATTTGCAAAGTAAAAGACTGTGATCAACTAGGTCAACAGCCTTCATTAGATTGACAAAGATAGCTCCCATGGCTTGACCTTGATCCAAAGTGGTGGAGATGTCTGCCATTACTTTTATCAGTACTGTTAGAGTACTATGATACTTCCTAAACCCATGCTGATACATGGAGAGGAGATGGTATGAGTCTAGGTAATGCTGAAGTTGATTATAAAGAATGTGCTCCTGTATTTTTGCCAATGGGAAGAGAATGGAGATGGGTCTGTAATTCTCTATAAGCTCAATGGGGCCACCCTTGTGGATAGGTACAACCACTGCTACCTTCTAATTGTTGGGAACCATCCCCGTTAGGAAGGATCTGTTTAGTAAGTTCCTCACTGGTACTGCTATGCCCTCAGCACTCATGTTTAGGAACTTAGGTTCCAGGGTGTCATAACCAGGTGAGCGTTTGGGTTTTAAGTTAGAAAGCAGCCTTCACACCTCCTTCCTGGTAGCTAGTTTTGAATGAAAGACAGGCTTTTGTCCCAAGTACTCCGGCATGAGGGTGGGGTAGAAAGGTTCTGTGGTGCAGGTAAATTGGGAGGTATATTTGTCAAGGTTTGTAAAGAACTAATTGAGACCACCCTCAATCAATGGGAATCGGACGGATACTGCCTTGGGCTTTAAGAGCTGGAGTTAACCATAGTTTTACCTTTCATAAGTGAGTTGATTTGTTTCTAAAAGCCCTTTGGGTTACTGTGGTGTTCAGTTTGTAGAGCTCTGAAGTAGTTCCACTTGGCCTTGCAGAGAAAGTTTTTGCAGGCATTCCTTAGCTGTCTGTAGGCAACCCAATCCTTGCAGAGACCACTACCTTTGAAGATATGCCAGGCCTTATCATGGGATAGAAACATAGAAACATAGAATTTGACGGCAGATAAGGACCACTTGGCCCACCCAGTCTGCCCATTTCCCTACCTACTGGATAAGCTGCAGATCCTAGTTAACCAGCAGCCTACTTCTTCCTACCCCCACCCCCTAGAATTGCCTTATGACTGTCCCATGCATGCTTGAATTCCTCCACTGATATTGACTCCACAACCTCCTCCGGAAGGCCATTCCATGCATCCACAACCCTCTCTGTGAAAAAATACTTATTTTAAATTACCTCTGAGCCGCCCCCCCTCTATCTTCAAATTGTGCCCTCTTGTTCTTGCACACCTCTTTTTTTGAAAGATGCTACCCTCTTGGACTTTGTTGATTCCTGAGGTACTTGAACATTTCTATCATGTCCCCCTCCCTCCTTTCCTCGAGGCTATACATATTAAGCTCCTTTGTCTCTCTTCATATGTCTTCGGTGCAGACCCTGCACCATTTAGTCCCTTCTCTGGACAGCTTCCATCCTGTCTATGTCTTTGCGGAGATTGGGTCTCCAGAACTGCACACAGTACTCCAGATGGGGTCTCACCAGCTGTCTGTACAGAGGGATAATAACTTCCTGTTTTCTACTGGTGATGCCTCTCCCTATGCATCCCAGTATCCCCAGCCCTCCTTGCTGCCCTCTCACATTGCTTGCCCACCTTTAAGTCATCTGATATGACTACCCCCAGGTCCCTTTCCATTTTTGTTGTTGTTAGTATCTCACCCCTCATTGTGTACTCTTCCCTGGATTTTGTTTCCCAGGTGCATTACCTTGCACTTCTTAGCATTGAATCTAAGCTGCCATACATTTGACCATTCCCCTAACCTTGCCAAGTCCCTTCTCATCCTTTCCACCCCACCCTGTGCATCAGCTCTGTTGCAGATCTTTGTGTCATCTGCAAAGAGACATACTTTTCCTTCAGTCCTTCTGCAATGTAAACATAAAAGACATTGAAGAGGACCAGATCCTAATACTGAACCCTACGGTGCCCACTAGTAACCCTCCTTTCTTCTGAGTGGACTCCATTTACTATTACTCTCTGTGTCCTATTCTCCAGCCAATTCTTTACCCAGGCTGTCATCCTGGGACCCACTCTCAGGCTGGCTAACTTGTATATTAATCTTTTGTGTGGGACTGTGTCAAATGCCTTGCTAAAGTCTAGGTAGGCCATGTCCACAGCCCCTCCCTGATCTACTACGTTGGTCACCCAGTGAAAGAAATCTATCAGATTCATCTGGCATGACCTTCCCACTGTGAATCCATGCTGCCTAGGGTCCTGTGCCCATCTGGCCTCTAGATACTCGACAATTATTTCCTTCAGAAGTGATTCCATCATTTTCCCTATCACTGAGGTTAAACTAACAGGTCTGTAGTTTCCTGCTTCTGCCTTGTTCCCACTTTTGTGAAGAGGAATCATATCTGCCCTCCTCCAGTCCTCGGGTACCACCCCATCCTCCCATGATTTGTTAAAAAGGTAGTCAGTGGTGTCACTAGTTCTACCCTTAGTTCTTTTAGAATTCTGGGATGAATCCCATCAGGCCCCATTGCTTTGTCCACCTTCAGTTTTAAAAGTTCTTTCAGAACCCTTTCTTCTGTAAATGGGCTGGTATCAACTTCTGTATCCAGAGTGTTTCTACTGTTTGTTTTAGGTACCTCCCCTCTTCATTTGTAAATACTGAGCAAAATATTTGTTTAGTATCTCTGCCTTTCTACAGTCTCCCTCTGCCCACCCTCCCTCCCTTTATTAAGCCTCACTATCCCTCCCTTGATCTTCCTTGCTCCCTGATGTACCTATAAAGGTTTTATCCCCTTCTTAACTGAGTTGGCTATATTTTCCTCGGTTTGGGCCTTTGCTGTTCTGACTGCCTTCCCAGCCTCCTTTTGCTTTAACTGATACAGTTCTCTGTCCTGCTCCTTCTCGATTCCTTGTACCTTGAATGCTTTCTTTTCTCTTGAACCTTCACTGCCACTTCCTTTGAGAACCATAGTGGTTTCTTACATCATTTTGTTTTGTTTATTTGCTTCACACAAAGGCTCGTTACCTCTGTGATGGCAGTTTTATTATTCCCATTGTTCTTCCCCCTTCTTCCTGCCCATTTGCTAGTGCATTCCTTAGGCACTCACCCATTTGGCAAAGTCAGCCCTCCTAAAGTCCAGTACTTTTGTCTTTGTATGGCTTGACTCTATTGTTGTGTTTATTGTGAACCATACTGTTCGATAGTCGCTAGTTCCCAGATGGCAACCCACTTCTACATCTGTGATCCTCTCTCCATCTCCATTTGAGAGAATCAAGTCTAATATTGCTCCCTCTCGAGTGGGCTCCAGTACTAGCTGTCTAAGGCATGCCCCCTGTAGGGCATCTAGAATAACTCCACTCTTCAAAGTGGCAGCTGCAACTGCACTCCAGTTAACATCTGGCATATTCAGATCACCCATCAGCAATATCTCCCTTTTCTGCCATTCTAAGTATACTTTCTATAATTTCTTTGTCCATTTCCTCCCCTGAGAAGAAGTCTGTGTCTAACCCTGTGCGGATTGTGGTGCCATTGCCTGTCTCCAGGGATGTGATGAGTTTCCTTAGTTCTGATGATAACTATGGAGCCTTAAGGCCTTTGATTCTTTTGTTTCCTCAGTGGAGCATGGACATTCAGTATGGACAAGAAGGTTGAAAGGAAGAAATCTAGAGCCTGATTAACATCCAGGAGGGTGTTAATAGGTCCCCAGTCTGCACTAGTCAGAGCTTCTTGAATGCTTGTGCATTGAAGCGTGACATATCCCTAGCGAGTATTATTTTAGGGGGCTGGTTAGGGAAGTTGTTGCACCAAATACAGTATGTCGGTGAGTGGAAGAGTACCAGCCAACCTTACCTTGTGGGCACAGTTAATAATTACACAGTTGTTCAGGGACTACTTACTTGATCTAGTATCAATCCTTATGGGATCAGGGATGACCTGGGTAAGGTTGGCCTTGACAAGTGCGAGTGAATTTTGTTCATGGTGGGGTTTAACCAGTCACGGTTAACGTCGTCACACATCAACAGGTCATGTTGTGAGAGATCAACTAGGAAGGGGATGGCAGCAAATGCACCCTTAGGAGATAGATAGATGCAACCTATTATAAGTTTTTTTTTCATTTCCAAGGGTTAAGGTAAGGAACAATTAATCAACCACAAGGAGGTCTAAAGAAGGACTCAACCCCCCCTTCTTACCTATCTGGTCCTTCCTGAAACAGGCATACTGTTGGATTACAACCTCATGCTGGCTAATGGATGGTTTGATCCAGGTCTCAGGTATCCTAGAATATCTGCATCATGTTGTAGAAAGATAAAGGGAGGATAGTGAGGCTGAATAGAATGGACAGTGGGTGGGCAGAGAGGGACAGTGAAAAGCAGGGATACTGAACAAATACTTCTGCTCAGTATTCACAAAAGAGGAGGAGGGGGTGCCTAATCCAATTAACAGAAGCACTCTGGATAGGGGTCAATCCCAGTCCTTTCACAGAAGAAAGGGTTCTGAAAGAACTCATAAAACTGAAGGTGGATAAAGCAATGGGCCTGATGGAATTCACCCCAGAATTCTAAAAGAATTATGGGCAGAACTAGTGACAACACTGACTACCCTTTTTAACAAATTATGGGAGAATGGTGTGGTACCTGAGGACTGGAGGAAGGCAGATGTTACACCCCTTTACAAAAGTGGGAGCAAGACAGAGGCAGGAAACTACAGACCTGTCAGTTTGAACTCTGTGGTAGGGAAAGTGATGCAATCACTTCTGAAGGAAAGAATTGTTGAGTACCTAGAGCCAGTGGGGCACAGGACCCAAGGCAGCATGGGTTCACAGCAGGAAGGTCATGTCAGACTAATCTAATTGATTTCTTTGACTGGGTGACCAACGTAGTAGACCAAGAAGGGGCTGTGGACATAGCCCACCTAGACTTTAGCAAGGCATTTGACACAGTTCCACACAAAAGATGAATAATCAAATTAACCAGCCTGGGAGTGGGTCCCAGGGTGGTAGCCTGGATAAAACACTGGCTGAACAACAGGACACAGAAGGTAATTGTAAATGGAGTCCATTCTGAAGAAAAAGGGGTTACTAGTGGGGTACTGCAGGGTTCAGTAGTGGGTCCAGTCCTTTTTAATGTCTTTATAAGTGACATTGCAGAGGCAAAGCAACAAAACAGCTCAGCAGTGCAAGGAGTGTGTGGAAATGAAACGTCATAGTAAAATAGCAAAAAACCACACCACTCAGAGAAACTAATTGCAAGGCAATACATAAAACACAGGATCTACATATGCTATTAAAAACAAGCATTTGTCAATGCTGAATGTTGCTTGCTTGTATGTGCTGTTTAGATATTTGGAAGTGATAGTTCCATGCCTTCCTCCCAAGACATCCACTGTGTCTTTCTGTTCAGTATTCACAGAAAAGTGGGAGGGGCAAGGGGCACAGCAGTACAGCAGTTGCCAAGGGGGTGAAGAGGTGGACAACGGTCCATTCAAAGGCAAAAGAGTCCTGCAGGAGCTCACTAAATTGAAGGTGGACAAAGAGATGGAACCAGATGGCATACGCCCAAGGATATTAAGAGAACTGCGAAGGGAGATAGCAGTACCTCTGGCAGCCATGTTCACTGAGTCATTCAACACGAGTGAATTGGAGGAGGGCACATGTGGTCCCTCTACACAAGTCTGGCAGCATGGAGGAGGCAGGGAACAATAGGCCGTTCAGCCTCACCTCAGTAGTGGGGAAGATCATGGAGACATTGCTTAAAGAAAGGATAGGGGGGCATCTAGAAGCCATCGGAGCCCAGGACCTTAGACAACATGGATTCACAGTGGGGACATCATGTCAGACAAATCTGGTTGATTTCTTTGACTGGGTGACAAAAAGTGAATCAGGGTGGGGCAGTGGACAACGCTTACTTTGATTTCAGCAAAGCCTTTGACACCATCCCATATAGGAAGCTGATAAACTATCTGGGTAGGCTGGACATGGGAGAAAGGGTGGTAAACTGGGTTAGAAACTGGCTAACAGATAGGAGGCAGAGAGTGGTGGTAAATGGTGTGCAGTCTAGGAGAGGGGTCACCAGTAGGGTGCTGCAGGGATCGGTCCTGAGGCCAGTCCTGTTCAATGTCTTCATTAGTAACATTGCAGAATGTCTGAAGGATTTTTCACCAAATTTTCAACATAGCCATTTAAGACCTCTGCTCGTGAACAGTGTCACTGTGATTTTCTTAATCTGTCCCAAACATTTACTGTAGCACACGAATGCGCCATTATGCGCTACATGCACGGAAACACATGCTGGGCAACGTGAAAAATGACAGCTGTACTGCTCATAAGGAGGTGTGGTAAAATGGCAATGTTGAAAATCTGGAGTGCAAATATAAAAATTTTGAACTTACGAGCGTGCATAGGAACTGCGCAACTCACGCTCATAAAACAGTCATTTTTAGGAATTTTTTCACCAGATTTTCAAACTAGCCATTATAAGACCTCTGCTCATGAACAGTGTCACTGTGATTTTCTTAATGTGTCCCATACAATGATTTCGCAAACCTATTGTGCCATTGTGTGCTACATGGGTGGAAACGTTTTGGACAAGATGTGAAAAATGACAGCTTTACTGCTTATAAGGAGGTGTGGTAAAATGGCAATGTTGAATATCTGGAGTGAAAATGTTGAAAAGTCGCGAACTTACGAGTGTGCGTAGGATTAGTGCAACAAATGCTCATAAAACAGCCATTTTTAGGAATTTTTTCACCCAGTTTTCAACATAGCCATTTTAAGACCTCTGCTCATGAACAGTGTCACTGTGATTTTCTTAATCTGTCCCAAACATTGATTGCGCACACCGACTATGCCATTGTGTGCTACATGCATGCAAACACATTTTGGGTGACATGTGAAAAATGATAGCTGTACTGCTCATAAGGAGGTGTAGCAAAATGGCAATGCTGAAAATCTGGAGTGAAAATATTAAAAATTAGCGAACTTACGAGCGTGCGTAGGAACTGCGCAACACATGCTCGTAAAACAGTCATTTTTAGGAATTTTTTCGCCAAATTTTCAACATAGCCATTTTAAGACCTCTGCTCATGAACAGTGTCACTGTGATATTCTCAATGTGTCCCATACATTGATTTCGCACACCGACTGCACCATTGTGTGCTAGATGCTCAGAAACAAATTTTGAGCGTGATGTGAAAAATGACAGCTGTACTGTTCATAAGGAGGTATGGTAAAATGGCAATGTTGAAAATCTGGAGTGCAAATATTAAAAATTTGTGAATTTATGAGCGTGCGTAGGAACTGCGCAACACGCACTCGTAAAACAGTCATTTTTAGGAATTTTTTCACCAAATTTGCAACATAGGCTTTTTGAGAGCTCACCTTATGAACACTGGCACTGTCATTTCATTAATCAGTCCCAAAAGGTGATTTTGCACAGTGACCACGAAAACACCCTTCGGCCCGATTAATGCCATGACAGTGACAGAATTCATGAAGAGGGGTCCCAAGAACCCCATGTTGAAAATTTGGTGGCAAAATTCAAAAATGCTTGAGATATGCAGCAAAGTTGAAAAACCTATCTATCCCATTATACTGCTTACCGCCATTTCCTCAGTTAGCATCGGCTTTGAAGAGTGCAGACATGTTCCCAGTCCACGAAGATCATCGCACTGAGGTCCGAGAGTAAGTATGTGGTGAGGAGGTGTGGGGAGGCAGAATGTACAGTGGGTGGGTGCGGGTTGTGGGAGGGAGGTAGGGAGTAGCGCGAGGACAGTTTTCGTATTTACAGGGTTTTTTAATAAGATGATGAGGATGTTTGCCACACTGGGGTGGGCTCCCAGTGTGACAGCTGGAAGGCTGTTTGGGGGCTGGAGCCGACATGGGATTGGGCACCCTATCGGCCATAACACATTTTGCCACGCTGGGTGGGCTCCCAGTGTGGCACCTGGATGCTTTGGGGGCATGTAACTGGCGGGATTGGGCACCCCTGTTGGCCTTAACAAATTTTGCCTTGCAGCTGGAAGCTGGGATCCCAACATGGCACCTGGAAGCTTTGGGGGGCATGGGCCGGCCCAGAGTTGGGCACCCCGTCGGCCGCACAGTGTGTGCATGGGGGAGGGAAAGGCGCATGAGCATGTCAGTATGCAGGCGTGTGTGTGTGTGTGTGTGGAGGGGGCTCCTCTCACTGAAGTGGGCTCTCCTTTCAACTGTAAGACCACTGCATTTTCAACTGCTGTCATAGACAGCTGCAGCAGTGATTGGGGAACTGGGGCTGTGCCTACAAATACACTGACTGAATGGAAGATGGGTGCCACACCTCCCAAAACTCAGATGATGGCACTGTGTTTCTTGCACATGCGTGCAAACAACATAAAGGCAGTGACATTTCACACACACTATAGGAGAACTTGGAACAAAAGAACTGTAAGTTTAACTTACAGTTCTTTTGTTCCAAGTTCTCCTATAGTGTGTATTATGTATTGAGTTCAGTACTGGCACTTTAAATTTATTGGGTCTCCTTGGCTTTAAAAGGATCTGTTTGTTTGAATGGTCATCCTCCTGATGACGCATATTTCTGTGTGAAACCGGTAGAGGTTCTGTTTGTGTTCATGTACCTGAAGTGCTCTAGTACTTTTGTGATGTTTTTTATGTATTAAAAGAATTGCCTTGCAATTAGTTTCTCCGAGTGGTGCAGTTTTTTGCTGTTTTACTACATTGCAGAGGGACTGGAAGGAAATGTATGCCTCTTTGCAGATGATACAAAGATCTGCAACAGGGTTGATACACAAGGAGAAGTGGAAACAATGAGAAGGGATTTGGCAAGGTTGGAGGAATGGTCAGAAGTATGGCAGTTTGGATTCAGTGCAAATAAGTGCAAAATAATTCACCTGGGAAACAAAAACCCAGGGGAAGGTTACACAGTGGGGTTGGGGAGAGGTAGTAACAACAACAAAAATGGAAAGGGACCTGAGGGTAATCATATTAGATAACCCTAAGTTTAGCAAGCAATGTGAGAAGGCAGTAAGGAAGGCAGGGGGGATACTGGGATGTATAGGGAGAGGCATCACCAGCAGAAAACAGGAAGTTGTTGTCCCGGATCCTCCTTTTCCCTCACAAAAGACAGAGACCATTGTTTGTTGTTGTGCTCAGATTTGGCAGTGAATTTATTTATATCCATATTCCATATGCCATTTTCCATTTCTTTATTATCCTATTTTTATAAATTTCATTTTTTCCATCCATATATCAATCTCTGATTATCCCTCCCCAGGTGAAAACCTGGGTGCCTTCTTCTTCTCCTTTCCCGCTAGGTAACGGTTGAAAACCGAGATTGCTTCCTTCTTCATCTTCTTCCTCTTGTTGTGTTATTCCTTTTTCTTCCCCTCTCCCCTCCTCCACCCCCCTTTTTACCCCTGCCATCCACCTTTGGCAGTCCATAACCATATCCATAACTATATTATCACCTGCCATCCACCTTTGGCAGTACAAACTGTCTAACCGGATGCGTCTGTCATCCACCTTGACAGACCAATGTACAAGCCCCATCTTAACTTCTTCCCTCTTGTTCTGCTTAGTAGGGTGGGTGGAAGAAATCAAAAACTCCAGCAAAAAGTGGCTGAGGCCCCCTTGTGCTGTCCCTTATGTACCTCCCTTTGCCCCTCCCTTTCCTGTTACCTGACCATTGTTCTGGCCCTTAGCCCCACCCCTTCCTCCCCCCTCCCATCCTGAGCACAACCATTCCATGACAGAGGGAAGGGGTGCACCAGAACAACCTGGTCTGCCCCTTAAAGGGCAAACTCCATTATCCCTCTGTACAGACAGTTGGTGAGACCCCATCTGGAGTACTGCGTCCAGTTCTGAAGACCCCATCTCCACAAGGAAATAGACAGGATAGAGGCAGTCCAGAGGCGGGCAACTAAAATGGTGCAGGGTCTGCAAGAGAAGCCGTACGAGGAGAGACTAAAGGAGCTTAATATACATACCCTTGAGGAAAGGTGAGAGAGGGGGAACATGATTGAAACTTTGAAGTACCTCAGTGGAATCAACAAACTCCAAGAGGGTAGCATCTTTCAGAAAAAGAGATGTGCAAGAACAAGGAACACAATTTGAAGATAGAGGATGGCTCAGGGCAATGTGATGAAGTATTTTTCACAGAGAGGGTGATGGACACATGGAACAGCCTTCCCTGCGGAGGTTGTGAGGTCTAAAACTGGGACAATTCAAGAATGCATGGGACAGACATAAGGCAATTCTTTTGGGGTAGGAAGAAATAGGCTGTTGGTTAACTAGGATGTGCAGCTTATCCTGTAGGTAGGGAAATGGGCAGATTAGGTGGGCCAAGCGGTCCTTATCTGCTGTCAGTCTATGTTTCTATGTACAACCCATGCCTTGAGCTCAGCTAATTTTGAGCTTACACTCCTAGCATCCTTATGGGCAATCTTTAGGCCTTTAACATTTAGTTTTGTAATTTTTAGGCCTTTAACATTTAGTTTTGTAATATTTGTACATTAAATTTTCAACATAGGCTTGTTATAATCTGCCTCATGAAGAAGGGCAGAGAAAATGTTCAACTCCTGTCCTAAAGGTGATTTCACACAGGGACAGTGACATCAACTTCGGGATGCAAAAATACATTTTGGGCAGGAGTTGAAAATCACAGCTGTTACATTCATGAGGTGATGTAAAGAAATGACTATGCTGAACATTTGGGGTAAAAATATTGAATGATATCAAACTTACAAGCCTGCATTTGCAAAATTCAACATGGTCTCATAACTTTTGTTAAATGTTTTTACCCCAAATTAAGAGCATAGCATTATTATGACTAGGGTTGTCAGAACCCTCTGAAGTTCTGGGTTCTAGTTCTAGTCTAGAACTTTTGAAAAAGTTCTAGAGTTCTAATCTTTTTTAGAACTTTTTAGAACTTGAACCCTATTTTTTAATTGTGCTGCCAGTAATGAAGATAGTAATGACATACATGTAAAGGAAAAACTGTTTAGTATAAGGGGGAGAGAAATTATCATGTGTGACATTGATAGGAATACAACTAGGTTTATCTATAGTTTCTTCTGTTTGCTAAAGCCAGCAACTTAATATGTAACAGGCCCATCCACCCACCCATATGTTAAAAGTTTTCCTGCTGTAGCTGCATCATAGTTCCTTAGTGAAAGAAAGGCACATTAGCCATTTATGTACTCAGTTATATATACTCATCGTCATGAATTATGAGAAAAAATAACTGATATTACGTAATTTCAGTTATTTGCTGCTTTGTGTTTTAAATGAGTAAATCAAAAGTTGCTATGTTTAAAAGAAAGCTTTTATAACAAAGTCAAGCCAAGGTACTGCAGCTGCAGCACATGGAACTGTTGCAAAACATATTATGTCATAACATAGTCAGTCAAGACAGTTGAATAAAAAAATATGCCAGTCATTGTTGCTGGCAAAAAATGCATGCATTTTCTAAGATAATGCATACGTATCCCAACACTCTTGTTGGCAAATTGAAGTAATACATACAACTTTCTAAGATGATGCATTTTTCCAGCTGATACAGCAATAAAATCTGTATTTCAGTCACATAAATAAAAAAAAGTGGTTTCCTCACCACATACTAACTTAAGGAACATTTAATGTAGCTGCAGCAGTTGGCATGTGATGTTTAAGGGACTGTGTCTGTCAATCCCATTATGTATCAAATTATCACCACTTGTAAAGCAAAAACACTTTATGATAGGTCACATTCTGTGAAAACTGCTGATGCAGATTTTCTTTTATTTCTGATTCCTTTATTCTTTTTTTAAAGGGGCAGGACACTTGTTCTAGGTGGCAGCAGTTTGCAATGTATTTAATAAGAAAAAAAAAATATATATATATATATATTATATCTATAGTAGGTTCCACAGTGGGCAATCAGTGTAGCCCTCCCATACCATTGGTCTGTCATCATCTTTTCCTCACCATCCCCGCCAATCACGTAATCTGTAAAGCGAAAGACTAAAACACCCACCTTTCACCCCAGCACCCATTCCACTTTTCTTCCACCACCCTCATCTATGCAGTAGCATCCATACCACCCTTACACCCATGTGTTAAAACCAACCCACAACCCTCACCCCCTCAAGCATGTATTCCACCCTCTCCCTCACCCAAATGTTTGAACTACCTCCACACTTAGTTATGAACTACCATTTATGTCACCCTTCTCCGTCCCTCACCAATGTTAAAACCCACTCCCCTAACCATCATCCCCACCCATGTATTAACAACTATGTCATGTTTCTCCCTCCTGCATCCCTATTAAAACCAGCTCCCAACCATCACCCATGCACTAGCCTCCATGCCATCTTTCTCCCTCTTGCATCCATGTTAAACCAACCTCCAGCCCTTTCACACCATCTAGCATCCATTCTACCCTCCTCCCCTTCTCAAATGCTAAAACTACCACATGCTTACTCAAGAAAAATGAAACTCTTGCCTCCAAATGAGCCATACTTAACTGTTCCTCAATAAACAACACTTATGTGAAAACTATCTTTTCAATTCCTTTCTTCTTATGGACAACATTCTGTACAGTACTCTTCATGGAACCAGTAATTTGAGAGTTGTTGCTATTATGCCATGGTCCGTGTACAACAGAATGTTAAACACAAGCTATTGTGGTATGAGACCTATGCTTACAGAATATGTGCTCAACCATGACATAGGTAAAACTCTAGATGACTCTGTTTCCCAGAAGAGACTTGTAACAGAATGCTACCCACAGAAACATAACAATACAAAATACAGTTTTCCCCATAATTTTTTATTCAGTAAGATAAGTTACATATGGATCATTTTGGTTTATGGCTAACATTTCTGTAATTGAAAAAATAATAAACAGCTACCAATTAGAACTCATTGTTTTGTCCTCTTTAAAATTGAAAAATAGACTGCCCCAGTCCCAGCCCATATTGATGCACCACAAAGTCACAGAAGGTAAATCCAAAAATATATGTTTGCACTTTAACTATAAATAATATGATACAGAAATGATTGACATGACAGTGTCCCTTTTATGCCAAATTTGGGCCTGTTCCCACTGATGTTAAAACTGCCTGTATATAACATTTGCTGACTTTAGACCCTAGCTACAAAGCAGTTTGCCATGAAATGATGAAAGTTTTGTGGGGAATATAGTCCAAGGTAGTAGATCAAGAAAGGAGAGAGACAACCAAAGTCATCGCAGTCTGTAAAAGTTTCCTTTTTGGTGCAGAGAGACTCTGTCCCACACAGTATTTACCAGCCACCACCATCTGAGTTGTCATCACCATCAACATCCACAACATCAATCACTTCAGGATCAGTTTGTATACTCTTGTAGGGATACGAAAATCTCAACTTATCAACTTTAATTAAAGTTAACGTATGTACATTTTGTGGCAGCAACCTATTTCTGGTGTCTGTCACAATATTGCCAGCTGTACTAAACATGCGTTCTGAAGAGACACTTGTTGCAGGACAACCAAGATATTTACAGGCTTCATCATACAGCTCTGTCCAAATCAACTTTTTTGATCTCCAGTATTCAAAAGGACATGCATCAATAGGAATAGGCAGTTCTTGTAGGTAACTGTCTGTCATGATGGACAAAGACCGTTCAGAAGAGGAATCAGCATAAGCTGGTATGGCAGCAATTTGGGAAAGGTTTTGCCACAGATTTAGCTTGCTACTAAGGGCTGAAGAAATGGCAGTTGTGGAACAACTACTGTTAATGTTTGATGACTTTTCCAGTTCTGTATCCCTTTGTGAAGATGAACCTGCATGTTGTGGTGATGACAACCTGAGGGTACTGTGTGTGTCTGTGTTTGACTCCTGTGAGTGCTGAAGCTTATCTAGCAACAAACATTTGTACTGCTCTATATCACCTGTTTTTGGAAGATGTATAACCTTGAACCTGGGATCTAAGAGAGAGTTGCAAGGATGTAGTGTTTTGATTTCATCATTGCAACTAATTTGTCATTGGTTTTGAAGTGCTCACTCATTCTCTTTATGAGATTCCCATGATACAGGCGACATGTTGTCTGAGCTTCAGATCTGTCTTTTTCTATTTGTAGATTTAGAACACTAAGATGATGTGAAATCAGCATTATGAGTGGGATAACCAGACTCACAGATGCACTTCAGAAGACATGTTCCTTGTGGCTGTCTCAAAAGGATCTAGGATGCAGCACACTGTCTCCATTAATTTCCACTGCAGCACAGACAGCATAATGTCATCTCCAATAATGTAATTGGAGCAATACTCATGTACAGCTTGCTTTTGCTCCAAGAGGTGCTGCAGCATATAAAGCTTTGAGTTCCAAAAACTGGAAACATTTTGAATCAGCTTTTGCTTGGGCAGCTTGTGTTTTTTTTCAGTTTGGACAATGTCCGTATAGCCTTGGTTGAATGTGAAAACTATGTCACAATTTTTTTGCAAACAGCAATCATACCATCCACTTGTGTTTCATTGCTGAGAAATCCTGTGACAATTAAATGTAAGCAATGTGCAAAGCAAGAAGCATGCCTAAATCCTCCATCCTGTACTGCTTTCAAGATGTTGGCTACATTATCACTTACTATAAAGCCACATTTTTAGACCTTGAGAATAAACCTATTAGTCAAGGAGGCCATTTAGTTCCTGCAAAATGTTTGCAGCTGTATGACTTTACCCAAACTTCTTTATATACCTGCAACACCATCTTCTGGGGTATCCTTGTTTTTTAAGAACCACAAGAAAATGTGACTCAATGAGCGGTAAGGGACATGTAATCTATGTTTTGAGTGCTGGTCCACATATCTGTTGTGACATGAATAACCCCATCCTCTGCAGTTTTAAGTGCAAGCATCACTGTTGCTTTTAAAGCCTGATAAATATTTGGTATTTCAACATAGGAAAAGTACCTTTGATGAGGAACATTGTAACAAGGCTCTGCTAGTTTCAAGAGCTCCCTAAAATCCTCATGATCTACCAAAGAGTATGGGAGAAGGGCTCCAGCTAACAGTTCACCAGTTCTGTGATTAAGATAAAGGGCCTTTGGATGATTTTCAGTAAAGGTATTCTTCCTTTCAAATGCCTGAGACAGTGTTAGCTGTTTACAGCATGTCCCTGCTGGTTTATTATATACTGTGCTTCGATGGGCAGATGGACATTGGGATGGTACTTATACATTCAGTGTCATCACTGGATGTGCAACTGGTACTGATGGTGCTGGCATTGGTGGTAAAAGTGATCCTAGGGCTGGCAGTGGCTCTGTCCGCATCAAGTTCAGATAATTCAGTATCCATTTCAGACTCCTGACCCTTCTCATGTGTGGTCTAGAAGATGGAGGACATGGGTTTTGGACAATCGAGCAAAACTGAATGCTTTTTCAGATAGCATTTAAGAGCTGTAGTGCCAAGGCATGACATGACTTTACCACGGCTTACACTCTGTTTACACAGGGAACAAATTGCTCTGCGTGGAACAGTTTTACTGACAGAGAAATAATTCCACACCTCAGATGTGACAGATTTTGCTCGAGTGCTAGGAAGACAGCTAAAGACTGTTTGTGTCTTTTCACCTGTCCTAACAGAACCCGGGACATGCTCCTTGGTGCTAGAAGAGTGGGCAGAAGACTCTGATGGATTTTCATTGCTGGCCGATGCAGAAGTGGTGGATTCAATAAATATGTCTTTTTCATTGCCAACAGTGCTGGATGCATTTACAAGTGTACTACCTGATTCATTGTCAGCAGACTTGCTTATTTCAGTTTGTTGTGGAAATAATGATATATCACAAGACACAACAGTGTCAGACTGAGACAAAGAGCTACTGTCTGAGTCTGAGTCAGAGAGGGACTCACTGTCACTTACATTATTACTGCTAGTCACAGGGATTTTAACAGCATGAACGGCATACCTTATGGTGCCTCTCCATGTGACCCCAGCAGCTGCACAGGTTTTCTTAAAAGGTCCCCCTTTACCACACTTCGCTGTTACTCTTTGGCTGTTTGTTGAATTTTTATCACATGAAACATTTTGGTTCTTTCTGCTAGCACCAGGATTACAGCTACAATCAACACCTGCTCCAACACCAGCACCAGATGCTTCATCTATGTTGGTGTCAGCCATAACAGTACCAGTATACTGCAGTGAACACACCTACACCCACACAATTCCTGTGTAAGAAAGCAATGTGATCTGTGATCGCTGGCTACAACTCCAAAATTTTATTTTGGTTGTGTGACACTGTGATGCAGTGGACTGAAAGTAATTGAAGAATATGACGGTTTTCAACTAAAGGGTCCCAGGTTCAAGGCTTACAGAATGATTCTGCTGCTGGGCATAGGCATACACATAGCAGTCAAGGGACGCACAGCAGCAGGGAGATGGGCTGACCACAAGAGACAGAGTTACACACACAAACCGAGGAAAGAGATTTTTCTGTCTCTCCTCCCAACAGGGAAATATATTTTTAGGCTTCTGTCATGTATTTAAGGATAATGCCACCACACAACAGGCCACTGGGCTTCACACGGTAACATAGCAGCAGGGTGATGGGCTGACCACAAGAGACAGCGTTATACACAAACCAAAGAAAGAGATGCCACCACAAAACTGGCCACTGGTCTTCACATGGTAACATACCCTGCATAATAGCCAGGTAAGTGCAGTCAAATGGCACAGACAAGAGCAGGGTGACTTGCTGGCCACCTCACAGAAGATGCAATGGAGATGATTTTTTTAGGGAGAAAGTTTACTGAAGCCCCCCCCCCCAGCACAGTCCTGGCTGAGAGAACTCTGTCTTCCTTCCAGACAATTTTTGGGTGGGACTGGGACCAAATTATATTTTCCCTTTTGTTTGCTTAGAATATCAAGTTTCACACAATCAGTAAAGTGTTTCAATTTAGCCTCTTTTTCCAAAATAAAACACCCTCCCACAGCCAGGAGCTCTCTAAAGTGCCATGGCCCACGAGTCCAATGTGATTTGCAAAGAAAATGTGTTTAATTCAGCAAGCAACCTGAGGTATGTGTGATTGAGCACTAGCACACAGGCAGTCTCAGGCAGCAGTCTACAAGTTAACTAATTCCCGACCCTAGGTCCTCCTGACACGACTGAGTCCCAACGTTTAGCTCCTTTCGCGGTTCCTGCCCTAGTTTCTTTCCTCAGTTCTCGATCCTAAGATTCCCGACTCCCCTTCCTTTTTCCACCTGCCCATTAACTTTTTTTTGTTTTCAGGCACATACACTCTCGTGCAGGACCAGGTTTAATAACAAAAACAGTTGCTCGTGTCATCACACAAACAACTGAATTGAGAGCTCACAGGCACTGCGGCTCCTCCTTCTCCACTACAAGACTGAATGGCAATGGAGCCACAGCTGCACAGATGACTTCAGCAGGATCCCTCGACTCGCAAGACTGACTCGAGTCACACTACCACACCACCTGACTGCATAGCAGATGTTCAGGTGGTACAGTTGCATTAGCGTGACAAACCGACAACAGCTGCCCCCCGAACAATAACACTGATGGGAGAGGGAGCGAACTGAGCTGCATTATTTTGCCGGTGCCAAAATGGGAACAACAGGAATGGGAGGGATGCAAAGCAAAAGCACACAGAAGTAAGAAGATTCATGGATGATTCAAACCCTTTTGTGAACCCTGCAGTGTTCGAGTTCTAAATTAGAACTCAAACACCAGGGTTTGAGGATAGCTCAAATCTTTCTCAAACTAGTTCTGACAACACTAATTATGACCCCACCTCATGAACAAGGGCAGAGAAAATGTTCAACTCCTTTCCAAAAGGTGATTTTGTCCAGGGCCTGAAAATCACCTTGTGGGATGTAAAAAAACATTTTGCCAGGGATTTGAAAAATCACAGCTGTCACACTCATGAGGTGCTGTAAAGATATGTCTATGTTGTAAATTTGGGGTAAAAATATTGAAAATTACCAAACTTATGAGCTGGCATTTGCATAATTCAACGTAGGCTTATAACTTTGTTGTTTTTTAATATTTTTACACCAAATTTTCAACATAGCCTTCTTATGACCCCACCTCATGAACAAGTGCAGAGGAAATGTTCAATTCCTGCCTGAAAGGTTACTTAGCACAAGGACTATGAAATCACCTTTCAGGACAGATTTTCCTAAAGTCAATGCAATTGTTCATGAGGTGGGATCCCAAGAAAGGCATGTTGAAAATCTGGGTCAAAAAGATGTAAAAATGCCCAAGTTATTCCACTAAGTTCAAAACACCATTGAAATACATTGAACCGCATACCTGTTTCTTTAGCTCATGGTCCGGCTTTGAAGTGTGAAGATGTCTCTACGGTCTTGAGAGGATTATGGTGTTGGACCCCTGATGTGTAAGTAACGGCTTGGGGGGGTGGAACTGTTAACAAATGCAAAAGACATCAATGGACGGTTTTCTTTTACAGGGTGAAAAAATGGCAGAAGATTCCTGTACTGTGGGATTGGAGCAACCCCAGTGTCATTATAACATTTCTTGGGGAGGAGGGGCTGGTGGGTGCTGAGAGGGAAGGTCGGGTGGGCCACTGCCATTCTTGAATTCATGGGTTTCACCCACAATATGTTGAATCAGGAGAAATGTGTTAGTGCAATGTTCATTGACCTAACAAAGCGTTCAATACAACTCAACCACCTGCTCCTACTCAGCCAGTTGTCCTCTATTGGACTTTCCAATGACACTACTCTGGTTCAAAAGTTATCTGGTGGGCTAGTCCCAGCAAGTAAAAGTTGCCCATGTCACATCAGAATGAAGCCTGTCCTCTCTAGGCGTACCCCAGGGTTCCATCTTGGGACCTCTTCTCTTAGCCTTTTTGAACAACCTTCCTAGCACCTGCCACCAGAAAGTCCTGCTCTATGCTGATGATGCTGTCATCTACTCCAATCACCATGATCCCATGATCCATGACACCATCCACAACTTGACTTTGAGCGTGTTGAAAAATGGTTTAGCTCCTGCAAACTGATCCTGAATTACATCAAAACTAAGGTCATTCTATTCAGCAGTGTGCGCAGCAAACACTAATCCCAATCTCTCTCCATCAGAAACTGCTTTGGTGTCCTGCTTGAACAGTTCTTGCAGTTAAAATATCTAGGCATCATGCTTGGCAGTTTCCTCTCCCATGCACAGCACATTGACAACATGGCAAAGGCTGTCAATATTTGGACTGGCCTACTATATATGCACAAGAATAGTATGACTGTGGATGCTCTTAGACTGGGAGTCCATAGTTCTGTTACCTCCATCATCGACTATGGCCTAGCCATCTATGGCTCTGCTTCCCCTACTGCCCTCCACAGGATAACGGTGGCACTTAACAAAGCCTGTAGACTTTTCATGGGTGCTGTCCAACTAACTCACATCTGTGACCTGTACACAAAGCTGGATGGCTTCCACTCCTTAGCAGAATCGAATATCAGACATACCTGTTAGCAAAGGTGCTCCTCAGTCTCATGCCACCAGGGTGAAAACCTCCTAAACACCAACTGTGGCTCCCAGCATACCCAAAGTGCCAGCTTTCAAACCTTCCAAGTCCCAAGATGTTGGACCTCTATGGGGCAGAAGTCATTTGCCTACAGAGCACCTCACTGGTACAATGTGCTCAACCATGATCTCCTGACTACTCCCAAGCTTGGCCCCTTCAAACAGCTGCTTCAGCTGCACCTCTTCTCTACCAGTGACTGTGACTATCACACCTAATGGAGGTCACCTCCCTTCGTTCACCTGCTTATGATGGCCCACAATGCTCACAACTTTCTACCTGCTTCTACAGTCCCCAGCTTGCCCTTCCCCAACCTTTCCTTTCTACCCCCTCTTCTCCCTTCCCCCCACCCCACCACAAATACCCTAATTCCTGACCTGGCATTTCTCCTACCCATATATCCCTGTCCTCTGTCCTCCTCCTCCTACCTTAACACTTCCCCCACCCTCTTCCCTCTCTGACCATGGCACTACAGCCTGCCTACCCCTCCTGTCCAACCCTATACTGTCCCTCTCCACCTGTGCTTTCCAGAGATCCTAGTCTTATGTAGTCTTTCCTTGTGAATCAATATAATTGTCCTACTTCTTTCTTTCTTGTGTAATTTTGATATCATGTAACTTGTTTGTCCTTTTTTATGTTCATTATCCTCCATTATTGCATGGAACCTTTGTAAATGAGCTGTTCTTACTGAAAGGTAATGTAATTGGAGAGTCTAATAAATAAAAAAAGAAAAAAATAAACAGTCGCATCCGCCATCTTGCTGGCGGAGGTCACAACAGAACACAGCACAGTCCGCTATCACCAAGATGACCACCAAACACTATTGAGCAGCAGCAAGTATTCCCACATGCACAATACCAGTTGTTGGCTATCTTGGACAGTGCTGTGTTCCACTGTAACCACCGAAACAGTAAATAGTGCAGTGCTACTTCCAGTGGAGACAACAAGTGGAGTGCTCCACAGATGCAGAGATGACTATGGTGCAACTCCAACATGTTATTTGGTCAGAAGGAATGCACTGAGTCCTTTTATGACAGCAAGAGGTCTGCAGGGCTATGCCCACTGCAGTCCTAATGAGCTGCCTCATACAACAAAATATGGAAATATGGCTCACTGCTGGGTCTCGCTAAATTGTTGGGTTGTAAATGCTTGGATAATATACACACTTTGCTGATGCTATAAAATATTGTTCTAATCAGACAATCAGAGAAATGATCATCTCACTGGTATAGTAAGGATGAACATGAAGCCAAAGCAGCATTTGGCGAACTGCCAAACTTTGGCAGTTTTTGCCTGGCTGAAGCCAGTCAGAAGATTGCTGTCTTCACTTTGGCTCATCTGTACTTCAGAGGGCATGACGCAGCTATATTTCAAAACAGCACACACTGAGCATGTGCAGCTTTCTGGCAACTACCTGACATTCAGCAACCAATCAGGGATGCAGAATCTTGGCAAAACTGAACATTCTGCAGCTCTATGTCATTGCAGCTCTGGTGTCAGGGAGAAAGGGCCTTGCTGCGTGTACTCCGTGCTGTTTTGTTTTGTTTTTTGTCAGAAAAGGGAAAGGTGTCTCTGGTGTTGCAAGCAAGACTTAAAGAAGAGCAGTTGTGTAAGCTATGCCAGTTGGTTGGGTTCCACAGAGTTTGTTAGGCAGGGAAAGGGAAGGAATAAGGCATTGTTAAATCAAGAAGATGAGAGAGGAGAGTGGCCCCAGCCTGCTTTGCAGTGCTGTTGTGCTCAGATCTTCCAAACCAAAGTTTTTGTAGTTTTCTTTACTGGATAAGTAAGCCCACATCTTGTCAATACCTTTATCCAATTGTAGTTTTGGTAATTGTGAGTGGCTGGATCAGGGTGCCACCAGATTGCCTGATCCTCCCCCTCCCACTCCAAATCTTGTGAAATTCTTGATCCAATTGTAGTATAGTTTTGGTGGGTGGCAGTGCGTGCCTGCCTGAGCCTCCTCCTCCTAAATCTTGCAGAAGACTTCTTCCAATTGTAGTGTAGTTTTTGTGACAGGTAGTGGGTACCTGCCTGGCCTGCTTGAGGGAGCCAGAACCCCCCAGATGTTGTGAAACACTTCATCCAATTACAGTGCAGTTTTCATAACAGGCAGCCTGCTTGGCCTGTCTGAGCCCAACCCCCCAAATCACGTGAAACAATTCATCCAATTGTAGTGTAGTTTTTGTGACATGCAGTGGGTGGGTGCCTTTCATGCCTGAGGGAGCCAAAGCCCCCCCTCCCAAATCTTGTGAAACACAGCAGTGTAGTTTTTGTGACAGGCAGTGGGTGCCTGGCCTGCTTGAGGGAGCCGGAGCCCCCCCAAATCTTGTGAAACACTTTATCCAAATGCAGCACAGTTTTTGTGACAGGTAATGGTTGCCTGGCCTGCCTGAGAAAGTAGATCCTACCCTCCAATCTTGTGAAACACTTTATCCAAATGCAGTACATTTTTTGTGAAAGGCAGTGGGTGCTTGTGAGCCCCTTTTTGTGAAAGGTTTTATTTGATTGAGCAAGTTTCTTATAACTTCTGTAAACATTAAGTCAGGATGCTCTGAAAGAGAAGCACAGAGGATCAAGAGAGGAGGAGGAGGAGCAGCAATGAAATGTTCCACTATGGTACCAGTCCCCACAGCAAGTAACAATTCTGCAAGTATCTGTCATAGTCATGTGGTCCGTGTTGGGGTAATTTACATGATGAGGATGTTACAGGAAGAAGGACTGAGACAGGGAGTGGTGTTGATGTTGGTGGTGGTTGTGGTGCTGCTGCTGCTATTGCTGCTGGTCATGGTGGGTCCAAAACCAAGAGGCATACTAGGTGGGTCATATAATAGTGCATCCAAAGAAACAATGGGGATTTTTTGGGCCTCAGAAATCAGCTGGTTGTATACCCACTGTAAGCAGGGTGTTTCCTAGTCAGTCATAGTAAGTATCCAGTGTTGCATCTGGTGATGCTGAAACAAGCCAGAGCAAAGCAGAAACACATGGTTGTTCCACTGCTCATGGTCCTCCTCCTCCTCCTCCAAGTATACTGTTTTTCCCTACTGCCCATGGTTGGTGGTGTAATGCCCAGTGATCCTCCATCCCATTTTGAAGATGTGCAGTCAAACCCTCCACCTGTGCATCTTGTGTGAACCACATGACAGCAGTTGGTAATGCCAGATGGGATGCCAATTCAGCAGCTTGCCACCCACACTGTGGTGAACTCCATGGGCAATGTCCTGTCCACTGCCACTGGTTTAAGGCATTATATGATGCTCTTTCTCCAAGTGTACTTACAGGCCTCAAATCAGGGAGTGAGTCTGAGTCTGACACTACTGTTGTTATGTCACCTGAGGAAAAATAATTGTTTGGTGTACATGAATGAGGTGCTGCCTATGGTATACCAACCCCTCTGTTTTATAAAAGCAAACCAGTAGCATATCCACCATCAGTACAGCCAGTTACAGTGGAGGAGACTACCACAGAGGAAGAAGATATGGATGTGGAGGTTCCAGAAGAGAGGTGCTGGTGATTCAGAAGGAAGCAGAAGCACAGGAAATGAAAGAGGCACAGGAAAATGGCATGGAAATGGTGATGCATCAGGTGGGAGAGAGGTGGAGCCATGTGGAGAAGGGAAGTTGTGAAGGAGAAACAGGGAGCTTTGTTGGAGGAAGCAGGAGAGGAGGAAGAGGAATCAGAGGTTGGAAGTCTGTTGTCAGTTACAACAAGCTCCTCTAATGAGGACTATGATTCTGAGGAGCAGAGGCCACCACCACTTCCAGTATGAGGGACAAGAGTTGGAAAGTAATAGAAACGAAGAAGAAATGAACAAAAACAACTTGATGAAGCAGGAATCCAAATCCCAGGCCAAGTTTCCACTCCTACCTGATAAATGTGGTACTACTGCTACTGGTGTTACTTCTAGTGATCATGTGGAGCAGCCACATCACTTCTTCCTCATAAGCATGAAAGAAAATCTTGCAGTGGTCACCCCCAGTTCTTCTAAGTACCCCCCTCATCCCTCAGTCTTGTAGTCATATAGCTAAGGAAGCCAAGATATGATCCTCAGTATGGGAGTATTTTAGGATTGACCCCACAAATCCACTGAGACCATGTTGCAATAAGTGTGAGAAAAAGATCAGACAGGGTAAATCCACACAGACATTGAGAACCAGTGTTCTGGATGATCATCTGAAATGTGAACATGGCATCTTTCTAAGGCCCTGTCCACACTTGTGTTTTCCAGGCTGTAACGTTATTAGTAATGTAACAGCAGCTACCGTGCTAGCGTGTCCACACTTCACAGAACTGTGTTTAAGCATGGCAATCTCCCATCCAGACATGCTGTTTGGGAGCGTGCCAGTAACACTGCAACACAACACTGTTCTGCCAGCATTGTGGGCACTTTGAGGACCAGGACTAGCAAGCACAGCATGTACTCCCATCCACACAGCTGACTTAACCATGCTACACTCTGTAACATTTTCAAAACAGAGCTCAAACCCTCATTTCTACAGGGTTTTAACTTGGTTTTGAAACATGGTTCAGAACCATGTTAGGTGTGGACGCGATCCGTGTTTGCCACTTTTGTAACCTTACAGATTGCCGATAATGTTACAAAAAAGCAAGTGTGGACAGGGCCTAATAGTCACATCCCTTCACAAGCCACACACAGGTCATACTCAGTAGCAGCAGCAGCAGCCAGGTATGAGTGGTGAGATTTACCAGTTTGTTCTAATCATACAACCCCCCATGGCAGCAGCAATCAAAGTCAACTGACACTGGTAGCACTCCTTTCAGAATACTACTCCAACCAACACCACCTCCATCAGCACCACCACTAGTCAGGGATATCAGTTGTACTGGATGTAGCAGAAGCATCACTGCTAGTCCAGAATTTATTGCCACCAAACAAACATCACTCCAGGAGTCATTACATGCCTGCACAAAAATGCCACCTACTCATACAGCTGCCATGTGAATCACTCAATTGACTAATGGGATGATGGCACTTGATCTGAAGCCATTCTCCATGGTGGAAGACAACATTTTTTGAAGACTGTTATATGATCTGAAACCCAAATATAGCATTCCATCATACTTCATGTTTTCTCTGCATGTTCTGTCTGGAATGCATGAGACCATACAAATGCAGATGGCGACCCTTCTGAAGCAGGCAGAAGGGGATATGCATTTCACTAGTGACATCTGGAGCAGCACTGCAGACTAAAGCTTCCTGAGTTTCACTGCTCTTTGGGTTGTGTCAAGCACCAGCAGCACCACCACCACTGCCCCATCTCCACCATCAATACAAGCCTCTGCAGCATTATCATGAAGCAGACAGCCACATGGAGGAGTGGTGCTATAGGGAGTGCCTTATAGTACTTAATGTGTCAGTCATGGAGGAAGTTCAGTGCAGAGAATTTTCAGTGCTTCATACAATCAATGCTGGACATCTGGATATACTGCATTTAAGAGTGACCTGCAGTGAGCACTAACAGATACTTTGACTGTGAAGTACTTTATTCACTGGCAGAACCAAGCATTACCTAAACTTAAATGAAACTTGTTTACTGTGAGCTGTTTTAACTTTTGTGTGTACACTGTGATGTGGAGCCCTGTGCAGTACCAAAGCAGGAAGAGGAGCTGTAGTCCATTGGTGCTA